>OX465248.1:19110893-20405524 GCA_949987775.1 Aproaerema taeniolella
ATATGTAGCCGCCCTTAGTAAGTAATAGTTAATATTTTCTCAATCTGTGATTACAAGGTAATTAAGACTTAAATTGTTATGCATAATTAGTGAATATTGAGTAATATTTTATACACTGTTAATTAAAATGTGATTTTTAAAAAATTATGTTATTTTATTTTATATGTATTTTCATAACATAACCTTTTCTGATTATAAGGCCAGGCCACAGCAACTACCAACACTGAACGCCCCACGCTAAAAATACTAAAGGTAAGTAGGTGTATGTAAGTAACAAAATTAAGAGAATAAATACTATTATTCTTTTGATCTAAAAATAATATGTCTAGAAGTTAAATGAACAACAAATTTGGTCCCACATTTAAATATAATAAATATGTACAAATTAGCCAATCAGTTTGTTTTAGGCATGACCATTGCGATTAAGTCATTGACAAACTGTTGGAAAAAATCACCGCAATGGAAACCCTTCGTACGTAGCATTTTTTTAGCTTGATTCACAAGTGACTTGTTTTTATTCGTAGCTTTTGGCTCATCATTCTTGGATATTATCCTCTTGTGTGCGGTGCGTAACCAGTACCGCCGCATTAAGAAGTCATAATAATATTGCACGCAGTCATTCGTTCTCATTACGCAATATAATTTATCGTCTAAGTGTACCTACCTTATTAGGTGATATTGAAAGATGACTTATATAGTATTGTTTAATTTAATTGTTAATATAATTTTAGTCATCTACACGACGCCTTGCTCATTCTATTAAAACTTTAATATTTAATTCAATTAGGGACTGTCCTTGCAATACTGAAAGCATGGTCACCTAGTTTAATCAATGTATGGAAAAAAAAGAATCGCTTATAACTTTTTTTGGGCTGCATTTTGAGCCGTCACAAACGAACCATCGTATTTATCATCTCTGTCACAAACCTTTGGTTTAGATTCCTCGAGTGTAGCGCACCTGGAAGTGGTAGAAACAGGTGGTTCAGCTGGCCTGACTTTTTCCAGCTGAACCATTTAGTTTTCTGGAATATCTCAAAAATGCATGCGTTACGGGCGTTCAAACCTGCATGGTACCCTGTCACATTGCCATCACAAACCTTTGATCAAAAAAGTTCAGAGTGAAACGCGTTAGTTAGCGAGAAATCGACGAAAAACAAGTGGTTCAGCCAGCCGGATATCAGGCTGGCTGGACACTTGTTTTTCAAGATTTCTCCAAAAGTATTGCATCACGATAGATGAAATCAGTTTGGATTTCTGTCACATACCTACGCGTCACATTACTTTTGATCAGGAACGAATCCCGAAAACCCTTCAGGAGCTGAGATCTGATGTGCTCCGAAAAGTGCAAAATCCGGCTGGCTGAACCATGTTTTTTTGATTTTTTGGCGAAAGTATACCGTCACAAACGATGAAAGTTTGCTTGTTTGTCGTCACAAACGATTTGCTATCGACCTGAATATGCGAGATCTCTCCGGGCGACATGTCTCAGCTGTCCTGACCTACATGCCAAATGTTCATCTGTGAGCATTTTTAACTTTGCGCCTGAGGTTAAGCTACTTTCACAGGGAACCTGATGGAATGATTGAATCGTTGACCAAAGTGGCAATTTATCACGAGCGTTTCCGTGCTTCGGAGGGCATGTTAAGCTGCCGGTCCCGGCTGTTGTCGATCGACTACAGTCTACAGTCGTTAAAACCAAGTCAGAAGCCATTGCACGGCTTGAAAACTCTGACACCAGGGTTAGACTAGTTCGCCACACACTTAACTATACCCACACGATAAGATGAAGATTAGATGCGCTTATTTAACGTACACAAACACTACAACAGCAGGCCAACACCATTAATAACACTAAAATTAAAAATTTTGAATCACCCCCGACATTCGATTGCTTATAACTTTTAAACGGCTGAACAGATTTTCACGAAACATGGCTAAGAACACTTGGGATAAAATTATCTAGGTGAACGTACCTAATACCAGCCCCGTACCTAATACCAGCCCCTTCACTTATTTGTTTGATAATAAGATTACCTTTCATTATTACGTACTCCTGTTGCCATTAAAAAAATATATATATTCGGTAGAAATTTTAAAACCAAATTTGGCAACACTAGCATAATCATGTTAGTGTCAGTTTCAAATCGAATCTGGCACGGTGTGGATATCCGCCATTTTGCTATTTTACCGACAATTTTACCGGTAGCTAAAAATAGTTATATTTCACATATTTCTTGCTTTGCATGTCATGATTTGTTAGATTATGGGTTAATATATTGTAATGCATGGATTTCTGAGTAAATATACAAGTTTTGCCCGTGATTCTAGTAGAAATTGACAGGGCTGCAATTAGAAACACGAAATGTATGGAGCATCAAATACCAGCCCCGGGGGCTGGTACTAAGTACTCCATACATTCGATTGAGTACCTAATTACAGCCGTGTCTTAATAATTAGGGATGTCACAAACGTTTTCGAAGGTTAAGTTTGGATCTCAGTGGAGTTGATTTTAGAGAAAATAAAGTGTAGGTTTTAGTTATTTTGGCATCATGAAAGCGCGTAGAGCCAGTAGTTTATGAGAAGTTTCTTTCATATTTAACACTTTTTTGAAATAAACAAACTTGTGTTCGAGTTCAAGTAAATTTTTCGTTTTGAGTGTGAAGTGTTTTGGACGATCTTTCGTCAACATAATGGATAACCCGGGGTTCAGTTTCCAATCAGATACAAAATTAACCAGAATTATAATAAGTTTGGACTTTTTACATGTGATAAATTGATAATAAATATGCTTTTATTAATTGTAAATTTATCACGTGTAAAATTATTAGGGGTGTTAGGTACTTATTTATTATTGTTCAGCGTTTGTTCAGTGCAGTTGTTAATCTTTACGTAAGTAATTATTCAAACTCTTAATTTTCGTTTTTAGTTGTGACGAAATTTTGTTTGTTATTTATTACATTTTATAGGTAGTTATATATGAATTTCAGTTTTAGGAGTACCTATTTTGGGTTAAAAAGTCGATTCATCATACTTTTATTTCCAAAAATAATAATAAAAATTACATGTTCGTATGGCTGTCGCCATTTTATCCGTTCAGGTGAAGCAATTGAGAACTATCCTAATTTCATACATCTAATGACGGCTGCTTAGACTGGTGGCGCCACCGCCAACTGAATTTCCAGTTACTACGTAGTTTGCAACTTTACTTTCGGTTGGTGGAGGCGCTGCTGGTCGAGGTGGTTGTCAACGAGTATATGAAAATTGAATAGTTCTCAATATCACCACTTGAACAGATAAAATGTATTTTTTCAACGTGATTGGGAGGCAATTGTTGCTTAACCCACCCACCGAGCCGTGGCAGACGTTCATAAAAGCTTCATGATAAATATATCTGATGCATTTCAAATGTTTCAAATGGGCTCACGTTACACATTACCTACAACACTAGTATCGTTAATAACTATAAGTCGTCCAATATAAATGATTTTGTTTCAGGGTCTACATAATCTTGAAGCGCGACTTACCTGATGCTGCCGTTCGCGGTGGTGGTCAAGCTGTGTCTGCTGGTCATACTAATCTCGATGGTAAAACAAACAGACATGTACATACATTATACATGACTAGACGAGCAAGTGTATGTATTGCGCGTGTCAAAAAGGGAGCATTTGCTACCTTTAGCGCCTTTCCATCTCTAAATCGCTCGTGTGACGTCACAGTAGGCTCGCTTGTGATTTCTATAGAGAAGATGAGACAAGCGTAATCTAGTCGTGTATATGATTTATTTATAGGGTGGACATTTATTTTGGGCCGTAAAAAAATGTGTCCTTCTGATTGGGTAGTTCCATCTTAACTATTTCTGACTATGGTGCCAACTCCTTTTTTTTTTTACTTGGGGAAATGCCCACGCATACCCCCCCGCCGCAGGGGCAGCAGGAGGGTTATGTCGGACTCGAACCGACTAAAACCCCAAGGTGTTCCTTCTCCCGCCTTGAGTGGGGCCACAGGTATCGCGTTAGCATTCGTCTGTGACCCCACCGGGCGATGGACCGCTAAAAGGAAGCGGTCCCCATCTCGCGGGAGGCCAATATTTGACCCCCGCATTTACCGCCTCATTTGAAGGCCTGCACAGAACACATTGCACGCCTTCCAATCGCGAGGCCTGTTTTCCGATGACAGTCTCCCCTGTGACTGCCACCAGACCTCTTGTTAGGATGCATGAAAGGAGCCCACATTATAGCCCCTCTCATGCATCCAGCTCCTCTGCGGAGGATTAAGAAGCCCGCGGTAAGCTTCCCCCTCCTGCACCTCTCCCTGCGTCTCCCCCTGAGTATACCATTCCACAGGGGGAGACACTTGTCGGAGATGTCTCGCCGTCAACGATGGAGTAAGCTCCAGTCAACAGCGAGAGATCTCCCCCCTCGCGCGTGCCAATTACGCTTGGCACGCACGCCACCCTCATCGAGCAGCACTCTCGTGCCGCTCGCCTCCCCCTCGTTCGTCCACGACACTCTCTGCTCATCAGAGAGATGTGTGGAGAGCCCTCTGCGCGGGACGGTCTTACCAAAACGGTCCCGTTCCGCGCCAGTGTCAGGTAATTCGCCATCGGACAGCAAGAATTCCGAAGAAAAGTTGTTGTCCGATGCCCAGGGTGCACCGTCCCAGACTCATTGCCCTTCCCCCCGAACGGATTCAAGAGGATTGACAATGGGCAGGGCGCTCGTGGAGGTTACCTGACCTAGCACCCCATGGTGCCAACTCCTATGTTAACTACTTAATCTATTTTTTAAGTTGAAAAATTTGGTTGTCATACGTTTTAATACAAAAAAATACAAAAATATTTATTTCCTTTTACAGTATAAAAATCAAAACAACAAACAATTGCTGGAACCTCCATTTAAGCATGTAATATGCATGTGCCAGGAGACTCCGCTCTTCCACATTCCAAAAAGATAAAAGAAAATAATAATAGAAAACATTTTTTTTAATATAAAATTTGACCGATTCTTATAAAATTATATTTAGGGGGGTATTTTTAATTGGGACGTAGATTCTACGGTAACTCCTTCAACTCTTTTTTAAAGTTTAGACGAAATTCTGTTTAGGTATTTGAGGTCAGATTCTGAAAAAAGGGCCGGTTTTCAGGTCTTGGCATTTTTCAAGATGGCCGCAATCAGAGATTTGGTGCTATAGCTTAGACCTTACACACTATAGACGGAGTACTTATGACGTCATAGCACTTTTGAAAGAGATGCAAACATGTGAGTTCCTACAAGATAGTAAGAGATAGGTAGGTTACTTTAACGCCATCCCTTCCGCGTAACCCATTTTTGATGTCACACTTTTCAAAGTGTGACAAAGCGTTTGAACTGCAGCTTCTGTCAGCCATTACGGTTTTTAAGGTTTTGCGCATAAAGTTTATTCGTTTTTGTGGTGAATTTGTGAGAAAAGTGACTCCATTAGTTAAGTTGTTGTACAGCTTTTTTACAGTGAAGTATGGTTGGGTGCAGGGAAGGGGTAAACTATTGCTAGAGTCTGGCAAGCGAAAGCGCGACCTGAGAAAACGCGGCAAATTTAAAAAATCTTTGTGGTATTACTGACTATAGCAAGAGAAAAGTGTTTTGATACTTGAGTATTTTTTTAATTTACGATAGTAAATTTTTTAAATAGTTGCTTACGAACTAAACGTATAATTCAATAATGCACCTGTTTAAAATTTTTAGATGTACATAACCTGTGTGTTTAATCTAAATTTCGTTAGTTTTGAAGGCTTCTTCGGAACCTTGACTGTCAAGGATATGTGGGAGTAAAAAAAACGAGTGTGTAAAAATTTACTGAACCATTTATTTACTACACAATAAGAATTATCTTTATTTTTGAGAAAAGTCACGAATTCCAAACAAGAAGTCAAAATTTGAATTAAACATAACTGTTTTACCACAGGTTAATAAAATAGATCAATCTTCGATGAAGTTTGCATGAAACCTTATGTTTGTAATGTCGGAGCCTCCTTTCTCACAACATAGAATTCATTGATTTTGTTTCTAATTGCATCGATATCAAAACTGTCCAAATCCGAAACCGAGTTTTTGTGAGGACGTTTTTTACCTGGAGTGCTCCACATCACCTCATTCACAGATCCTTCCTTCTTAGTTTTTTTAATGTCGTGACACCGACTGCTGCGAAACAAAGTATAAAATTTATATAAATAAAGGCTCCCAAACAGTTTGATAACATCAAAAACACAGTGAAGTCTTTTTTTTATCCGATCACTCACATATAATAGACATTGAACAATTTTAATCAAATAATACAACTTTGTGAAATAAGTTGTATTATTGATGCAGGTAAGATATTTCTTCTAAGAACTTAGTCAGTCTCTATTAAGGATTTCTTCTACAAATTTCTTAACGTTTCTACGATATTTTTAATATCGCAGAGTATTTGAATATCTCCAAGATTATCTACGAATATAAAAAACTGTATTACAATATTGTAAATACTACATCTAATAATTCAAAAAGTAACCAACCAAAAATGATCAAGATTACAAAGTCGTACTCACCTAAAAATCTGAGATCGCATGTAAACATTGTTGTTTTTCTTGGAAAACAACATCTTTCTCTTCTTGTTTTTGTTTAAACTTACTAATCATAGTATGTAGCAGTTTCCGCACGTGATTTTCAATGTTTTACCCATATTAAAGCAATTAATATTAACAAATTATGAGTCGTAGCAAAACACTGACAATATAATGACAGACTTTGACGTATCTTTGAAAGCTTAATAATGTTGCAATATTAAACTTTTCAGAAAAATCCTAGGTCACGCTTTCGCTAGCCAGACTCTATCTAAAAGGGGCACGCTCCTGGCTCTGTTTATAGTGTGTATGGTCTGAGTGCCATAGGGAAAAATAGTTAGATGGAACTACCCAATCAGAAGGACTCTTTTTAGGGTTCCGTAGTAATCTACGAACCCTTATAGTTTCGCCATGTCCGTCTGTCCGTCTGTCCGCAGGTTTCCTAAGAAACCCTTGGTACTACAGAGCTGAAACTAAGTATGATTATACATATGAATCACGCCGACAGAACTGTAGAGTAAAATCTTGGAAAAAAAATTTTTTTCGGGTGTTTCCCATAGACGTGAAAGGGCGATGAATTTTTTTTTCTCGCCAATATCATTGAGTGGGGTGTCATAGGATAGTATTTTAAAAGATAGAAGGGGTTTACTAAGAACGTTTTTCGATTCAGCACTCCGTTTGCGAAATATAAATTTTTAAAGTGAAAATTTTTGTCAAACACAAGTGTCCCCCCCCCCCCTATACCTGCTAAACGGTTGTTTCTAAAATTGTCAAAAAATTCACGTTGGTAGAATATACAACGAAATTTAAAGGAAAACTATCACACATAAGTTGGTCCTTCAAGTTTGCGAGTCATAGTCGACCAAGTGTCAAACACTGTTGGGATTAATAAGAATGTATTTGAACCATGCTGCTACGGAACCCTACAATGCGCGTGGCTCGACACGCTCTTGGCCGGTTTTTTTTCGCTGGCACTCTAGTTTTTTGAGCCCAACGTTGTATGGGCCGTGAAGGACCTTCAAAACCATGAAATCTGTATTTGTATTTGTAACAGATCTGTATTTCTTGTTTTTATCGTTTCATACACTAAGGGCAGTACTACAGAACGCGACTCAGACTTTGATTTATACTTGAGTAGCGGTCGTCATTTTGACAGTGAGCGAAAGAGACAATCATTATTATATAGCCCAATCAACGAAAACAAACTACTTACTGCCATATAGGAGAAATAATTCGTGTAAAAGCGTATTTTGGCATAGTTGTAGGAAATAGTGTCTGAAGCAATATACTGAAAGTTCTGATGTATAGCTAGGGGTGGAGCTAACGGGAAGGGACCTTTCCACCCCCCCCCCCTTCCCGTTAGCTCCAACCCTATCCATCAGGACTTTCCATATGTTGCTCCAGATACTATTCCTGATTGTAGATCATTCGAAGCATGAAAATACTTTAAAATTTCCTACAGTAGATAGATAGATAGAACATTTATTCACAGAAACATAATACACAAAGGAATCAAAACATTAACACACACAACAAGAAATAACACAAGAAAAAGACAAGAAAGTAAAACCGTTAGAAAGTGGAGCGTGGACTGTGCCCGTGAATAGGTTTTGGCTCAGCTGATATTCTGCCAACACCTTTTACACCCTTCGAAAACGCGACCTACCAATAATACATAAAATAATAATACATAAAGGAAAATGGGCAAAAATGTATGGAACTTCGTCTTGGTCCAAAGCCTTCACTGATGAGACTTGAAGGAAATAAAAGTACATGCCTGACATATGATTCTGGCAAAATATTATCAAAAAAAGTTAGCCTGATTATTTAAAAAAATATGATTTTACTAGCGTGGTGTTTATTTGTTACGATCATATAAACGTTGCGTGTCTCTCGAATGAAAAACCTCTCCAGCTTTGTTTAAACCTTCCCATACCCTCCCCCCCTCTTATCCAGGATTTATTTCCTAGTGATATTGTTTTTTTAACTCTAAACTAGGAGCCACGCACGAGACGTCGCCCGGTCCCCCCTTAAAAAACCTGCAATGAATTATATATATATACCTAAATCATCTTTAGGTATATAATTCATTTTGTATATATATTGCTTACGGTTATCAAGCAACACTCCTACCTGCCTTATGATGCTGTTGTTAACTTCTCTAAACGTAAAAATGTATGTCCCGTTAAAGCCGTATCTACCTGTTTTGCTCAAAAATTTTTCGTCTTTCTTGGTATAATTTTATACAATACCTTCTTAAACCTGTAAATAATCCACACGAATAACTAGTCTCACGCACACACATCTCACACACTGACACACACACATACACACACACACATATACACACACACACACACATACATACATACACACTTACAATTATTTTAGTTTTCGGTTTTAAAATTTTGTTACGACAGTTTAAAATTTTATTATCTACTTAATTCTTAGTGAGGATTATTTTTCTCAATTTCAGTTGTCCACTAGTTATTTTTTTAAGCTACGCGGGGGTCCCGGGAGACCTAAAATACAGGTTGTGACCTAGCGCAGGCTCCAGTCTCCTCCCTTTCTACCTGTAATAATTTTATATGTGCAAACTGTAATGTGGAGATATAAAAGATATTATTATTATTATATCACCTCTTCAGCGGAATCTGCACCTCATGTATAGGTATAGTTAGATGAAAAGATACCTGAGTCCGCTAGATACCGGATAAAAATTATATACTTACTTATTAAAAAACGAAATTTTTGAAATTGTATAATGGAAAAACTATATTCATGAAATAACCTTATCGATTTTTTATAGAGTGGTAAGTGAACTTAACAGCTGACTTTACATAATAATTACGTATACAGGTCGAGTGACGACTCCCACCAATGGCTACAACATATCTGACCGCGTGGACCGGCCGTCCTCGCCCTCCCTGTTCTCTGCCATGAGTCTCATGCGTGCCTTACTCCGAGTGGGACCCCTATCCGACCCCCTCACCGAGTGGTTCTGGAAAAGTCTTCAACCGACCCCCACACAAGGATAAACCGTTTAAACCAAGCCCCAGTTATGTAATCATTTGTGTTTCACGGATGATTAAAAAGCTAAAAGTCCTTATAATAATGGTCAAATGCTAATAAAAAAACTTGTCTTTACAGCCTTTACCACCAAATCAATATCAACCTGTACCCCCTCCAAACCATTAGCAACCTAGACCCCCTCCAAATCAATATAAACCTGGGCCACCCCCGAACAAATATAAACTTGGACCCCTTCCAAACCAATACCAACCTAGACCCCCTCCAAATCAATATAAACCTGGACTACCCCCGAACAAATATAAACCTGGACCCCCTCCAAACCAATATAAACCTGGACCACCCCCGAACAAATATAAACCTGGAACCCTCCAAACCAATACCAACCTGGACCCCCTCCAAACCAATACCAACCTGGGGTATTTTTGTACCGAGAATTTTGAATTTTAGATTTAAGAAGATGAAATATTTGACACAAAAGTCGTATTTTTTGCATATTTTTGTACTTATAATTTTTATTTTAGATTTAAGAAAATGAAATATTTGACACGAAAATCGTATTTTTGCATATTTTTGTACTAAGAATTTTGTATCTTAGATTTAAGAAAATGAAATAGGTATTTGACACAAAAATCGTATTTTTGTACTAAGAACTTTGTATTTTAGATTTAAGAATTATTATAAATTCTTGTTTAAAAAAGTTTGTATTCTTGATTTCAAAAATAAATATTGACACTTACTACGAATTTTGTTTATTTTCTTTCAAGAAAAATCCGTATTGAGACGAAAAATGAAGATTCATAAATTAAGTACATCTGTAAGACATGTGGTGCCAAGAACAGCAAGATTACCCCGGAAATGAAGCTAAGGATCTCATAAAAGAGATCTATATAGCCCTGTACAGTCTATTTTAGGATATTGCATCCCAATCTGGGGTGGAGCAACAAAAAGTAAATTCATTGAGAGCGTGCCCAACGGTATGCGTACTTCAATGTTTGACTAAACAAATGTTTTTGCTCTTTTCATTTTGTCAGGCACTTGAGAAAATTAAACTAATATTTATGAATGAATGAATGAATGAAACTTTATTTGGGAGACACAGGAAGTTTTCTTAAATCTAACTTAAAATTAAACCCAACAATCTTAACAGTGCCACCCAAAAAGGCGCTGGCTCAGCATTTGCTACAGCGGCGAGGCTGTAGCGCTAATATTCTGCCAGTACCAGAAAAAAAAAACATAAACTTCTGAAAAAAAATCTAAGTAATTCTGTGTTTTCAATTAAATTCATCAGAAACATAATTAGGTAAAAATTTGAAAAGTGTAACTGTGACGTGTGACCGGTGTGTGTACCTACGTGCTTGTATGTGTATTGCGTGTTGCGTAATGAGGACTATCGTTTTTTGTGTCACTAGGTGGCGCCACTGTAGAGTGAGGTCCTAAAGTTTGTTATTACGGGCACCAAAACAAAAATTTACATTTAAATCATATTTAATACAATTTAACCGTTGAATTAACGTATTGGCAATGCCGTGCCGCAGTGTTAGTGTTGCGCACCGTTTTGCTCGGAAAAAAAGGCGGACATAAGTTTCCGAAAGGTAAAACTGTCTCAAAGCAGTGGTTCGTACCTAGCGATTCGCAGGGTCAAATATGTCCCTTCAAAACATTTACGTATCACATATCAGAGACCTATATACAATACATAAATACACACAGACACAACAAACACACAGAACAAACATCTAGGTATGTTTGTTTTTGGAGAGAATTAAACCCATAACCTTTAGCCCTGAAGCCATATTCAATGGAATATTATACATATAGTGTATACATATAGTGGTATCCTTATACTTTAATATTATAAATGCGAAAGTAACTCTGTCTGTCTGTCTGTCCGTCTTTCACGCCTAAACTACTGAACCGATTTTGATGAAATTTGGTACAGAGATAGATTAGAGCCTGGGAAAGGACATAGGCTACATTTTATCCCACAGTTAGGCACGATATAACCTGTAGTCCTCGCGGGTGGAGCCGCGAGCGGAAAGCTATTATGATAAATAATGCTTTCGCGTTTTCAGAGTGGACTTGGCCTCTATAGGTAAGCAAATTATTTTGTATACATGTCACTAGAGCCACTAAATATGCATTTAACATCATACTAGCTTTCCACCCGGGACTTCGTACCCGTGGGAATTTAGGAAAATTATGTACCCTGTGTGAATTCAAGGTGTCAGCTACCTCCTTACCAAATTTTATCAAAATCGGTCCTGCCATTCTCGAGTAATATAAGTGTTGAAACCAACCCGACTTTGTTTGTACTCGGTCTGATCAAGGTTATGTGTACTTGAATATTTGACTAAACAAATGTTTTTGCTCTTTTCATTTTGTCAGGCACTTGAGAAAATTGAACTAACATTTATCGATATCTTTATTACCGTAATATTTACAGGTTGCACGTTAAAAAGTATACTTAATTGGGAAGCAATGGTTGCTCCAAAATATTTCAGTGACTCCACGCAGTTTGGACACTACAGCTAGGTGACCGGCCATATTGACGTTTAGATGGCCAGTCACCCTTAAATGTTTTTATTCTTCTAAAATACACACATCAAAAAAAGTTTACGATCAGTAGCAAAATCAGGTGTATTCTTTAAAATATAAATTATTTAAAGAAACTGTTTACGTTTTATGATTTTATAATGAAAATGCACTAAGTAAATAAAAGAATCATTATTAATTATTTACTTTTTATTAACAAAAGCTAGGAAATGCAATTTTGGCTTAAATTTAATGTAATGAAAAATTTGAATTAATGAAAAAACAAACAAAATTTATTACGAAAAAATTAATAGTTAGTATAAAATGACTCCTCCCCTGGCTCGCACACATGCGGAAACCCTTCTGGGCATGCTAAGAATTAAGTTATCTAGCATTTATTGTGGTAACCTGTCCCACTCTTCAATAGCAGCTGCCCTGATTTCTGACACTGTTCGCGGAGGTGGCTGACGGTTCCAAACAGCTCGCTTAGGAGCATCCCACGCATGCTCGATCGGGTTTAAGTCAAGCGAGCCGGCAGGCCAGTCTAACCTGGTGATGTCGTATTGCTGGAGAGCAGCATCAACACGTCCGTTTCGATGTGCGGGCGCATTATCATCTACCATTATGAATTGGCGCCCGTGGTTGATGCGGAATGGTATGACGTATCCATCGATTGCAATCGTTTTGTACATGGCTCCGGTCATGGTGCCTTGATACGGGATTAAGGGCGTCCTAGCCCCAATCATTATCCCGGCCCAAAAGGACACTGATTTCCCGCCCTGCTGAACGGTTCCAGTGGCAGTTCTCTGCCTTTCAGAGTCGCCAGGTCTTCTCCAGACACGGACACGTCGGTTATCTGGATGTGTACTGATCCGCGTTTCGTCAACGAAGAAGCAGTTCTGCCAGATGCTTTCGTCCTCAATTTCTTCATTTTGACGGAGCCTAGCCCATTGCAATCTGCGCCGCTTCCGTTGCTGTGAGTTCAGAGGTGCTCGCCAGGATCTCCTTGCTCGTAATCCAGCTTGGTGTAAGCAATTTCTAATCGTTTGGGTGCTAACTTCGCGGCCGGTGGCAGCTCGCAGCTCTGCTTTCATTTTAGTAGCATTCATTGTTGGGTCACGGGCAGCCAGTAATCTGATATATCGCTTCTGAATTGCAGTAAGAACAGCTGGGCGACCACTGCGAGGTCGATCAGCTAAATCTTCCATGCCCTGATACCTCTCCAACGTGGTCACCACGCAGGATTGGGATACATGAACTCTGCGTGATATTTCCCTCGTGGAATAGCCTTCTCCACTTAAAGTTAGAATTCTGGCTCGTAAAACTGCAGTTAATCCTCTCGGCGTCGTTACCAACTTAATTTTTTTTGAATAAATTGAAAATATTGATAAGTTGCGACTATGTCAGATTTCTGAATGAAAGCAAGCAAGGGTTGATTGTCTTTTTAAATGAAAAAACATTTGAATTACGAAATTATTTTATATTTAAATTTCATATTTTTAAATAAGGAATCAAAAGATAAAAAGTGATTAAGTTTTATTCTTCTACAATAAAAAATATTAGCACTTTTCCAAGTGATCGCAAACTTTTTTTGATGTGTGTACGTTGGAAGAATTTTTCTATTCTTCCAACGCGGCAGCGGCCGGCGATGTGCCAGAAACGACTGTGGTTGCGTTAAGCGTTTGTCGCTGTTCCGCTCGGTTAGGTTAGGTTGTTTTGTAGGTTTCATATATTTCCGGCACCCGTCCCCACTGCCGGTTCCGGCAGCGGAGGCGCAGCCAATGGGTTAACTCATTATAAATAACCATAAAAAAAAACCATAAATGGGCTGATGAAGTGAAGTGAAGTGAAGGCAATAAATGGAAGCAATAGGGAAGCAATGTTTGAGCACCATTTTAACATAAAATACGTCTAGTGACCGGCCATTCTGACGCTATGTTACATACCAACATAAAGTTATCGTATTTAGCACATACTCAACATTGCACACTCCCTGTTAACTAGACATATCTAATTCATTAAATACAAATACAGTCCACACTCTACCACTACTCAACCATTCCTGGTTTGGAAACTGGTGAATCCGGGCGATTCACGGTGGGGGGTAAATGTTGGGTTATGGGCTAAAAAACGCACTCTCGCGCCACAAATTAGCGCGTTGTTCGCTCTCCCGCCGCCTGGCGGCGCCACACTCGATCGAACACTGATGGCCGCACGGTGCTAATATACTGGGTGAAAACAAACCTCCTAGCTATATTCAAAATCCTGAACCAGTGTCACTCAAAGAACACATTTACGAAAAAAAAATTTTTTTTTTTAATTTGTTCAATGTGAATAGTTCATTTTTTGCCCAAACGTAGGCATTACTTCTACACCAGGCACGCGATGGGTACGGGTAGCGCTCGGGGGGTGCGCCCGAGTGGTGTCTACGTATTGTAAAAGAAAAAATCCCCCCCTCCCCAAATAAAAACAAAAAAAATTAAAAGTGTTCAGTAAGTGATACTGGTTCAGGATTTTCAATAAAGCTTAGGAGGTTCTTTTTCAACCTGTATATGCTCTCCAAGAATAAAACAAAAAGGGCTGTGATTATGCCAGTTACGCTATATAACTGAACACCAAACTAAACGGCGGACGTCCCGGGACAAAATTGGTGAGTGCTAGCTCAGATTTTTTACAGTAGTTTCATTAAACCAAACAAATGTTCAATTTTACAACCTGCGATGTTTACATTACATTGAAATGTAAATCGCGCCTATTTTTAACCGACTTCAAAAAAAAGGAGGTTCTCAGTTTGACCTGTATGTATGTATATATGTTTGTATGTATGTATGTATGTTTGTCCGCGATTATCTCGCGTTTGGCTGAACCGATTTTGATACGGTTTTCAGAAAAGTATTTGTTACATTTAGGAGAAGGTTTTAGTGTTTTATCCGACTTCAAAAAAGGGGGGTTCTCAGTTTAAACTGTATGTATGTAAAATAAAAAAATATAAAATTGGCTTAAAATTTTCAAAGCTAACACTTCGTTTTATTGACCGACTTCAAAAAATGAAGAGGTTATAATTTGCACTAAAAATTGAAAAATAAAAACGTTTTTATCATTTGATGTGCTATGTAGTTCCTACCTACTTACTGAGCTGTTTGAAGTCGGTGCCAAGAAAATTAAGTTTGATAGGCCACCTTCGCACCGACTTCAAACAGCTCAGTAGGTAGGTATGTCGTACTACATAGCACATCAAATGATATAGGTACTGTCTTTATATTTTTCGCTTTTTTGAAGTTGGTTCTATTTTTTTTAAAATAACTTAAAACCTGGAGCCGGCTTTAAATAGTTTTTATTTTTACTACACAAGTAATAACGCCTGCATATAAATATTACTGCAAGCAAACTTTTGCCTTTTCAAATCCTAAATAGTATAAAACATGTATTAAATTAAAATTAAGAAAGAAAAGGAAAATAATTTCAAAGACATGGTTTTTTATTATGAAATGGGTTAACTCATCTACACTATAATATTATAAAGAGGAAAGATTTGTACCTATTTTTGTATGTTTGTAACGAATAGGCTCCGAAACTACTGGACCGATTTCAAAAATTCTTTCACCATTAGGATGCCACATTATCCCTGAGTAACATAGGCTACATAATTTTCCCGAATTCCCACGGGAATGAAGTCCCGAGCGGGATGCTAGTTATAAATAACCATAAAAAATTGTGGCTTTAATATGGCATAATGAAGTAGTAATGATTTTTGTATTTACTGTTTTACTGTGAATTTGTTTTTTTTTTATTGGCAATCGGCCGAGAGGTCAATTTCAATTAATGAGCAGCGCCCTCGTTTCAGAACGCACTCTCTGAGTTTGACAGCTGTCAAATCGATTTTGGCATTTGCGTTTGACGATTTTTTCGCGAAGAATGATTCAGTCGTAATTATTTCGTTTGTGCTTAATTTCTGTTAAAAATTGTTAGATTGCAGTGTGTTACTAATTAAAAATACATTTACTTGAAGTGCTCGTCTTGAATTCCACGTAAGTGTTGCGTATTTGTTCTTGAAAAGGTTCTGTAGGGTTCCTATAGTCTTACGTATAGTTTGTTGTGAATATGGACGTTATTATTGTTGTTCGGGCGTGTGATGAAGGCCGCAAGGCGATTATGTGTCTTGGGGAATAATTAAATTAGTTTTTACGTCCGTTCTAAATATCGCAATTGAGGCAAAGTCCTGTAGTTTTGCTGCGGGGTTGCATGTTATAATGACGAAATGTAATAGCCTCGTATGCCTTTATCAGGTGATTTGTAAAGTAAACCATGTGCTATCTAGTCATCTCTGTCTATAGGCACGCAATCAGTGATCCATCACCACAGATGTGGTCTCGAGAGTAGGTTAAAAGGGCGATCACTTTATTGTTTTCTATCTACGCCCGATGCTATTACTCAGAGGTGGAACTTGCTATCAATGTAGTTAAACATGCTATATGTATAAAAACTATAGTGTTTCACAACTAAGTCACAATTTTTTATTAAGTTTGTATTAGATAAAAGTTGTATGTTTAAATTTATTTTTATGTCTCTTTTAGTTATGTATGTATATTGTATTGTATGTAAACAAATAACACAATTCAGCCGCACCAAATCTTTATTCCTATATTAAACTGTCTTTGAGTTATCTTGATTTATTAATCTTTCCAGTCAAGGTTTTATCTTGTCAAGTATTAAATAATCAAATATATTTCTATGTTAAACAAAAATAGGTTTACAAATCGAAAGGGATTCTGTAAAATATATCATTTAGGGAATAGGTAGTTCATGTAGTTGACAATGCATTGTGATGAGTACATTCTAAGCTTTCTTTCACTTCAAGTCCAGCATACAATAAGCATGTATTTTTTTTATATAATAAATGCACCTATAAATTTTCTACTTGAGTGAAATTACTTCTTACTATACTACACATGTAAAGTGTATAGTATCAAATATAATTTTAGAAACAATGTTATCTTAAGTCAGTTCATTTTAGAAACAAAGTTAGTTCATTATACCAGTATTATTTATATTTTCCACCTTTTAACTGATTATATTTATAAAAACATTAAAGAATAAATATATAGTATTTTTACAAAATATAAAATGCAATTTTTAATTATTTAAAGATTTATAAAAGGATTAGATAGGTTTTTATTTCCTTTTTAAATATAACTCAATGTAAGTATGTGAAACACTGTGTTTGTTAGTTAAAATATTTATTGCCAGTAAAATAGGGATGTTGACCGTGAATTATTTTTATGAATTAGTATGTGAAAAAAAAAAGCTAGAAATATATTAATATCCGAAAACAGCATTAAAATTGGTTTATAAATGAACAAGTTATTAGCGTTATATAGCTATCTCGTTATGTGGGGAGAGCTAGCTATCTCGTTTTTACCTATGCAAACAAATGGCGGTGATGTCACGTGCCAGCAAGTGCATCTCTTTTTCATTGTTTGCCAGGTTCCCCCTCCATAGAAATTTAATAGCTTGTAACCTTTTTATTTCTCAATAGTTTTCAAATACTATTTCCTGAATGTCCTATAAAATAAATATTTTTTCTATTCTATCCATGTTTCTTTTCTAGCAAAGCAAAGACCCCCTGCCCCCCAGTGCTTACGTAATACTTGAATGGCCCCTAAGTGGGATGCGAGGGTTTTGCTATATCGTGGGCGAAAGGCTGGTGGTCAGCTATTTTACTCATGTTCCATCTAATAACCACCCTCAGAATGATTGTCAAATGAGGCATCAAGAGGTTTTAGAACTACATGACGTTCTGCCTACCCCAAAAGGGATTATAGGCGTGACTGTATAGATAGATATTAATCTTTAAATTCTTTGCTTCAAAATGATAACTTCTCAAACACTAATTAACACACACACAGGATAAAAATCCTACAAGATAAACAAACTTAAAACAAGTCAAGATTACATGAAATACATACAAATACAAACATACATTAAAGAATTTAAATACATACATACATACGCATTCGTTCTTCTGACCCTACTGACTCTACGCTTATTCGTAAAGGTGTAGTCTTCCATGGGGGGCGGGGGGTCTAGATGGTGATTACGGTAGCAGTAGTTATTAATATTTTCAACAAATGGCAACCAACACATTGTCTATGCTTAAAAACGAAACACATTTTCGGGGATTCCCACAAAATGCATATACCTACTTACTAATGTTTATATAAGCATGGGAGGGGGGTTAGAGCTTCGCTTACATTGGCTGACAAGGGTAGGGGGGGTAAATAATTGTAATAATCTGCTTATTACTTAATACTTGAATGGCCCCTTACTGGCTTCTACAGTATGCCGGGGAAGAGTTGGCAGCTGGCACATTTTATGTTTTTCTTTCTCTTCCAGTTTAGCATGGAAGTATGGAAGATTGATAAAATGTTATAAAACTGACTCAAAAAGGAAGTTCTTATCTAGTCTTTTTTATCAGCTTAGTTGTAACCGTATTTCTATTTTTAAATCTGCATAATAGTTTTGTTTGTATGAAAAAATGAAAACTGTAATCTTGTCTTTTACCATCTCTACAAAAATATTGTATACATCAAGTGGATGTTTGGTGATATATGCTTATTAATTCGCTGCAACAGGGCTGTGTTCTACAAAAATAGTTCACATGGCTTATCTTATAATAATATAAATGTTTAAAGTTTAAAGAATTTTTGTCGCAATAGTTTCATACATGAATCCTGTTAAGCGCTTATAGCCCAGTTGCGCTCGCTACTCTGAATCGATAAGTGAGGTAAAGTAACGTACATAGAGTCAGGGAACCTGATGGGTGACTAAAGTGGCAATTTTTCACGAGCTTTGCCTCCATTTCGATTTTTAAGTCATTAAAGAGATGTCTTTTCAATCAAAAGGAACTTTCACGCTATTATTCATCATATTATCTCGAGCCTAGATTCTAGTTCATAGGTCTTCAATTCCCTTTTGTTTCAGACTAAAACAATGCAAGTTCATTCACCTACAGCGCACTGGTAGGGAATGAGTTAAGCGGTGGGTGTGGTGACACCATGTGGGGGTTGCTCGCGTGCGTCGCGGGGCTGCTGGCCTCGGCCCGCGCCGGCATCGTGGTCTACACGCAGATGATACCGCACAGTGTGAGTATTGCACTACACCAGTCATGTACCGCACACTAGTAAATCTGGCAATACATCGCGTCAGTAATACACACCACTAGTAATACACCGTACCAGTAATGCACCGCACCGGTAATATAACTCAACAGTAATACACCTCACCAGTATTACACACGACTCGTAGTACACCGCATCAGTAATGCACCGCACCGGTAATATAACGCAACAGTAATACACCTCACCAGTAATACACACGACTAGTAGTACACCGCATCAGTAATGCACCTCACCAGTAATATAGCTAAAACAATGCAAGTTCATTCACCCAGAGCGCACTAGTAGGGAATGAGTTAAGCGGTGGGTGTGGTGACACCATGTGGGGGCTGCTCGCGTGCGTCGCGGGGCTGCTGGCCTCGGCACGCGCCGGCATCGTGGTCTACTCGCAGATGATACCGCACTCTGTGAGTAATGAACTACACCAGTCTTGTACCACCTACCACACTAGGCATTGGGGTATCTAGGGTTATTTTTTAAGGGGGAAAATATCAATAATGGCGAAAATTAGATGTACTCTAGCTTAATACGCTCTGTATTCAAAAGTAACTATGAAATATATTATAATACGTAATAATAAATTAGTATGTAGATTTCTCGGCTGTGGATAATTATTTGGTTTTTAAATGTTTGTTGTGTGAAGTTATCGGTATTTTGACGTCAATCATAGAATTTAGAATTGGTAGCCCAATATTTTGAGGTGGGTCTTAGACCACACGGGAGTGGGCACGGCTCAAATATATACGCCTATGCCTCTAGTAATACACACCATTATAATTCAAGGCACCGCTAATTCAACGCAACCGTAATGCAACGCACCAGTAATACACTGCAGCGGTAAAATACACCTTACCAGTAATATAGCGCAATAGTAATACACCTCACCGGTAATATAGCGCAATAGTAATACACCTCACCGGTAATATAGCGCAATAGTAATACACCTCACCGGTAATATAAAGCTACAGTTACACATGCTGATTATTGGCACGAAAGCATGCCACTATTGAGCAATTGCCACAGTAGTGTGTATGTCGAAACATTGCTAATAATGAGCATGCTCACTTCGACTTTGCTCAAAAATTAACGCTCGTTTGATTTTTGGGTATGCTACCTGCAGCGTGGGTGGAAGGGGGCGTGCTTTTAGCTCTTTGAGCATGTGTATGATGGCTCTTTCCGTGGGTGTCGTAAGAGGCGACTAAGGAAACACAAATGAGACCTGCCGCCTAGTAAACCATCCCAGGCAACGACACTTAATTTTTTTCTGAATCTGAGGTGTTGTCCTATGGTCTCATGCGGTGTGGTAGGCTCTGTAAAGGGCCGTCTGGTTCGCGACCACCCTCCTACCGAAGTCCGACGCCAAACAGCTTACTGTGTTCCGTCGGTGCGTAGGAGTAACTCGCTCCATCGTCGACCTCATCTTTGACCTTATGGTCAAGATTGAGGTCAAGTGTTAACCCATTTTATAATAAAAAAAATAAAAAAATATGAATTCTCGTACATTGTATCACTGCTGAAAATGCTTAATTTAATACTTAATCTTCATAACTATTCAAAGAGTAATCCTAAATATATTTTTATCAAGTCGTCAAGTGAACTTGTAACGCGATACGGCCAGTAACTCTAGATAGCACAATCTGTAATCTATATATTGACCTAAATGTTTCGTAATGAGCCAATATGGCCTACTCTATCAATTATAATCGTTATTTAAGTGATTTTATGCACTTTTACTGCATAGAGTGAGTATTAATTTAAGTAAAATTGTTTTCGTTCTGGAATAATTCCACGTCAAAAACGTTAGAGTCACCGACTTCAATCCCAAAAAGACAATTTTTTCGAGAATTTCCCTCAATTTCTTCAGGATTCCACCATCAGATCCTGGTTTCCTTACCATGGGACCACCCTTGGGATACTCCCTTTCCAACAAAAAAAGAATAATCAAAATCGGTTCATAAACGACGAAGTTATCCGCGGACATACATTAAAAAATATATATACGGTCGAATTGAGAAACCTCCTCCTTTTTTGAAATCGGTTAAAAAAGCGGTGACAGTCGGTAATGAGCCAGACTTGTATCCGAAACTTGTATCCGATTTGAACGGTTGCGGGTTCAAATCCTGTTGCGGGCCTGTACCATTAAACTCGTATTTTCGTTTTTTTTTATTAATCATCACTTACTCAGCGGTGAAGGAAAACATCGTGATGAAGCCCGCTCGTCGACAGGCGGGCGGTCCACCAGCCCACATTGACTTTGGAATAAATCTCCTTTATCTTTCGAAGGGAGGCCCGTGCTTCTCGAAGGGGACGTAAATGGGCTAATAAAAAAAATCGTTCTATCGAGGAGTCCCTTTACTCGACTATAGACCAAGTTTAAAAATGAATGTCCGATTTCTATTACCGATCGTTGGAAACATTTGTGTGTATAGGTATGGGCTCGGTCTGGGTGTATTTTTGGTTAACCAAGGGACCCACGATACAACTTTGAGCGTTTTATGTGTAGAATTATTGTCCTTTAAATCTTTTCATACTCATCATGAAATACTTTGTGCCTTAACAACTCCCTCACAATCTTAACTTTCTTGGAGATTCTCGTTCATTAGGACAAGTGTAACACTTCTTCGATAAAAGGGCTATCGTGGATCACGAAGCTAATCACGATTGATATCTTCGTCGTACATTGCTTCATACAAAGTTATTTTCACCGGAGATTAGTGGAGATGTAAGCCAAATGCTGCAATGTACGAAAAATTACATCTTTCAATCATAATCATCATCATCGGCGATAGTTCCCTGATAAAGTCATACTTAAGTACATTTGTTTACAACACATTCCTCGATAAGGTATCTTTCTATTTGATTTGGAATATTACCAACAGTCAATACTCTTGGGTACCGCTTAGTCGGTTTTACTAGCTCCTTTAACATGGGCGATAACCTGTGGTTGAACATTAAAAAAGAAAAGTATTAATTGTGCAGTTCTTTAAACAAGTTTTGGTTGAAAAATATTGTTGATGAGTTTGATTTTTATATTAGGCGACTTTACATTAGTTTGCGAAACTCAGCCCACGAATCTGAATAACTTTTTCTAAGGAACATAAGTAGGAATGTGAAAAAATTTTTTTTTTTCTCCATACAAAATGTACGATCAGCTAATTTGCTTGTGAAGGCTTAATTTAAAAAAAAATCATGTAGGTTCCTTGGATAGTTTTTCACTTTTACGGGGAGAATCACCCCCTATAGTATAGCGTATAGGGCCTATACGCTAAATAATTTTTAAATAATAGGTATTTATCTATGAAATTGCCGATTTTTTCTCAAGCTTTATTTTATTCATAATTTATTTGATTGTACAGCTATTACTAAAATTGTAACGGAGATATTGAGTCAAATTAATACATATTTACTTTAGATTTATTTGCTGAAAAAGAAGCTCAAATATAGCTCGTTTCATCCGTTGCTCGTTTCATTGCTTATTTTTGCTGTACTGTTGTTACAGTTACAACTTTCAATAAAGTAAGTATGATGAAAATTAACTTAATGTTGTCCAAACCTTCCCACAAAATTTTGCTAAATTTGGATTTCGCATTCCCGAGATAAATCCAAAAACGTTAGTATGGAAAATTCAGTTTTCCAAAAATATTGGATGAAAAACGGCAATTTCATAGGTAATGACCTATTATTAAACTTTCAGCTGTACTATTTTATAATTTGTAGTCGGTGCTTGAAATTACTTGAGAAATGGTAGTCCATCAGTGGGCCCATTGTTTATCATTTATAATCCATGGTTTAAAACCAAGCTTCACGGACTATGGAATTTACGTTGTCTTGTAATCTTTTGAAAAATTCCAAAGTTTTGTGGTGCGCCGTTCACAAATTACTAGGAATTCCTTATATATTCGACTAAATACGTTTATTACTACGCGTTTTACAAACTGCTGAGGCAAACTGTTCGAGAAGTATGAGATTTAATTGGCTTCTGGA
Source organism: Aproaerema taeniolella (assembly GCA_949987775.1). Lineage (NCBI taxonomy): Eukaryota > Metazoa > Arthropoda > Insecta > Lepidoptera > Gelechiidae > Aproaerema > Aproaerema taeniolella. The sequence continues at coordinate 19,134,195 of OX465248.1, forward strand.
AATTTCTGTAAAATTACGAAATTACGTTTAAAATATTAGCAGTTTAGTCGAATAAAAAACAACATCTTTCGCACTAAGCTTTAGCAATTTCCACCAAGGAACGTATATATTGTGACTTAGTAAGGCCAAAGATTACAAACTTTAAACATAGAGACAGCGTAATCTTCTAATCCATATCAAAAGGCAATTCAAGTATATATTAATTGTGTCTATCTATTGTATAAAACGATTTCATACGGAAAATTCCATTACTCTACACATAATATCGAAGTACAAGATAGAAACTCATTAACAATACTTCTCCCACCATGATTGCAGAGTGCAGTGAATTAATTTAATATATGAATAACAATATCGTGAGTGGACCCAATAAAAGTGGCATAGGATGAAAATTCGCAACCTTTTTTTCATTGTGAAAATGTAAAGTGAAATTGTAGCGAAAATTTAACTTTAGAAACAAAAATGTGACTCTAAAAGCGTTTTCGTATACGCTACAGCGTGAAAGTACTGTTTTTCAAGAAAACATTCGAAAATTCAATTGTAAAATCGCAAAATATCACCGGCAACTTTTCAAAGAATGTGACGAATTTGAGACTCCGAAATTTTCAAATGTGTTTTTAAACTGAAACTACTTTTTATTCTTCAAAACTCTTGTCATTTCTCTGTGTGCTTCTATCGTCTGGTGTTTCTTCTGTTCTTCACAATGAAGGTTCCTGTCTGGTTTCCGGTTAATGCTGTGAGAGTGCTTCAGATAGTTGGAATTCAGCAATTTGTTAGTACATATATTCTTTCTTCTAGAGTTTAAGGTCCGTATTACAGAATGCGATTCAGAATCTGATCTATACTTATCCAGCAGTCGTCTTTGTCATTTTAATAGTGAGAGAAAACGACAATCAATACTTAAGTGTAAGTCGAGACTTGGGTCTCCTTCTGTAATACAGTCTCTTGAATGTGGAGGTTTCCTCGCGATGTTTTCACTCGCCCTCGATTGTTAGTATTGTCATGTATAAGATGTAACAAACAGCTTAGCAAATAAAGAAAACCATGAATTTAGAGCATCTCATGCTGAATATAATGTCCCGGTGGAATTTTCCATTTTTTTAAATGTAAAATTAAATAATTTGTTCAAATACGTTTTACTTCAAAACAAAAACAACAATGACACCATAACGCACAAATCGTCACGTTTGCACGGTGCCGAGTCAGCTGTTCAGGTACATTACAATCTACATTGCGTAGCGCCAAAGTAGGAGTTACAAGGGATAATAAGCGTTAGTGTATGTATGTATGTTTTATTCACATATTCATCTAGCAGTCTATCTACATAGTTATTGCATAACGAATTGCGCATGACGTGTTTCAAATAATTACTTGAATAGATAATTTGTCTTGTGTGGACTAGCCATAGAATTATTACGATGACACTTATTATTGTATTGTGGGATTAGAGGACATACATTAAATAGGTCACACGGTAATGGGAGAAGGTCGACAAAGTGTGACATTATGTGACAAGGGGTGGGAGAAGTCATAAAATCAATGAGCTACTCTAGAATCGGTGGACCCCATAGCCAGGAGGCTCATTGGTGGCAAAAGGCTAGTAAAAAACAAACTCTAACAGCAGTAGAGAGTTCCTGTTTCAATTAAATTATTTCTAGATTTTAAATTGCAAAACATGTGAAGCCCCATTACGGCGAGGGAGTCTCACAAATGTGACGAGCAGCTGTGTCAAGGAAAATCGTGAAATTCGTAGGACGTAATGGATGGCCCCTCGAAGGCCCCTCATATAATGTATACATACATATGTCTTCTTTCATTCGTAGTGCAAATGTGCTACTGTCTGTACATTAAATTAAATCTATAATGCTTGGAGATAATATTAAAAATCGCAGTTTTGGATAGCATATGTACTGTTGTCCCTGTACCCTATGTTCATTACGGATAATGTAGGATTCTAACGGTAAAAGAATTTTTCAAATCGGTCCAGTCGTTTCGGAGCCTATTCAATGCAAACAAACAAACAATCTAATCTTTCCTCTTTATAATATTACTAAGCGAATTTTGATCCGTTTTAGGTGCTCAAATCGCGAAAGTTTAAAGTTTTATTTCCAGTTTTTACTTCGACATAAATAAATAATAAATATAAATGAACGCTACACACTCAAAGGCCCACACTAAGGTTTTCCCTTGTGTCGTGGGTCCCTCGGAACACACATAAAGACAAACACAAACACCTATGACCCGAGAACAAACATCTGCTTTTCACACAAATGTTTGCCCCGACTGGGGATCGAACCCAGGACCCACCGATCAAGAGGCAGCATCACTACCACTCGACCAAACCGGCCGTCATGTAACAATCTCAATGTTTTGTTTTGTAATGTTTTTTTAAGTTAATATTTGCACACCTTGCCGGTTGAATGCACACATGCACAGATCACCTATTTAGTTTAAGACCATTCCGATTGTATTCTTATGGATTTATCTATTTATTTACCCAGATAGTCGATGAGTTCCGTGACATGCCAGCGAGCTTCGGCCCCGACTTGCCGCTGGAAGGGTTGCGGGGGCTGCTGGTTCCGGGCGAGCCCGCGGACGGGTGCAAGCCGCTCGCCAAGCCGCCTCTTGACGACAACTTCACGGGCAAGTGGATCGTGCTTGTCGCCAGGTCAGTTATTCAGCTAAAGGGCTTTTGTGAGGTCATAACATCAGACTTTCTATATGGTCAATTTTAATTTGTATTTGACATTCTATCATTTATTATAAATTTGACGTACATGTTATATTTATTCCTTTATGCTACCTATACCAATATGACGTCTAAGAACAGACGGACAGACAGACAAAGAACAACTTCGATTATAATGAAAGATAATAAACAATCCCCTTGTGGGATAAGTCCGCCTTTTTGGTTTTATGTAATACTAGCATTCCGCTCGGGACTTCGTTCCCATGGGAATTCGGGAAAATTATGTAGCCGATGTCCATCGGGGATAATGTAGCTTTTTAATGGTAAAATAATTTTTCAAATCGGTCCAGTTGTTTCGGAGCCTATTCAATGCAAACAAACAATCAAATCTTTCCTTTTTATAATATTTATGTACTATTTATAACATTATAACCCTTCTGATTCCAATGTACTTATTTTTTTGATGTGCAATAAAGGATTTTACAATAGAATACAATACAGAAAAACCAAGATAAAATACAAATGATTAAATATTTATTTAAAACATCTTACATTAAAAGTTACAAGATATACTAGTAGGCCAATCATACTTAAAAAGTTGGGACTAAAATGCGGCTGCTTCAACTTTTTGTCAAAAATGATAAAATGTAATAACTTTTTTATCAAAAAGTTGTGAAGCAGCCAAGTTTCAATTGCATTCAATCCACATTCTTTAAAATGATTGGCCTGCATGTTGGTATATTAAACATTAGCATTTTCTTAACTCAAATCATTAACATTTTAAATTATTTGCTTCTAAATTCAATACATAACAGGCCTTTTTATAATTCGAAAACGGCACAGCAAAATTGTATTACCATTGCCTCCTATGTAATAGTAATACTGGAAGCTAAAAACATAGGGCAATGTTAATTAAAGTTTCGAAGTGCCGTGCCATACTGTTCGAATTATAAAAAGGCCCACAAGAAAAAAAAATTATCATTTCTTCCCATCTGGGTAACCCGGCAAAGAAAACAAATTAGCTCCTTTGAACTCAAATACTTCTTCATTCTCCTTAGATTTTAATTTTTCTATTAAAAATGGTTTGTTAAATCTAATTTCATTTTGGTGCTCAAATTTTAGTAACTTTATTTTATTTATAACCTTATTTCTATAACCTGCACTTAAATCAGGGTCTTTTAAGATGGTTCCTAAAGATGTCAAGTCATTTGGCAAGCTTACTTCCTCTTCTTCATATTCTACTTGCATGTTTTGATTATCTGTACTTTTTCTATGTTTGTTACTTAGTTTCAACTTCTTCGGGCACACATGATTCTCTAATTCCGCCTCTGTTAGTACTTCGTTACCGTCTTCATCAAATATAATCTTCTTGTTCGCTGTACAATGGCATTCTTCTTCGCTACTTCTGTCTTCCTGGTAATTTGAAGTGCTGGAGCCCTCATCTAAGTCGATTAAATGACCATATTTTGACTCTATGCTTTTGAGAACTGCTTTACACTTTTTGTAAACTGTTTTTAGCTCTTCTAAGTCGGACTGACTGATTTTTACGTCTTTTAGGTTATGTTGTTTTTTTAACTTTTTCGAGGTACTTTTAGATGCTTCTGCAGGTTTTTCTGCATTTTCAATAGCTGGACTTTGTATTGGTTCCTTTTGGTTACTGGTTGGCAGCTCTCGAATATGGTTTTTTACAAAAACATACTTTTTAACCTCTGCTTCTGATATCCGAGTGTTCATTATTGCCAATTCCAAAGGTGCTTCACTTTCGTCCTGTATAACCATTTTTTACGGGATTCTTCTGTATTAGTAAAATATTACCATTTGTAATCAAGAAATTTAACAAGAAATACATCAAAAACCACGCGCTCCACAATGCACTTCGCAAGTTTCGCAACAAAACTGACAGTGATAGTTGTAGGGACGTAGCACATTACGATTGTGAGAATATCGATACTGTCATAATTTGTTATTTTTTTTATTTTTTTTGAAATTGAGATTGGTTTTTATTGTAATGTTTCACTTTATTAACAAGTTGGTAAGAAGATCACATGATCTTCTACTTCAAACTAACATTAGTTTTAACACGTCCAAAAAGACCTGAACGAAAAAGCAGATTTCCCCTTGACATTTTTTGTTTGAAAACTAAAAAGTACGCTAGATTGTCAACCTTGAATTTGAAAGTATTTTTATTCAGTTTTATCGTTGTTAAACTATCTGTTGTTATCGACATTATCGAGTACTATTTTACTGTGATTACATACATCACTAATGCTATGACATTTAAGGGTACGTTCAAAAACTGCTTTAGTTGTTTTTTTTTTCGTTAAATTTATCTCTTTCGGGAAAGGCAAAGGAAACTATGTCCATACAGCCATGTCTTCAGTGAAAAATCTTCTTTCTTCAACTTAACCTAAGCCCTAAGCTCCTCATGTTCTGCGTAAAACCGGATACCGTCTGTTTTACGAAAACTGGCGGCGAGAAGCACAACCGCGAGGATCTTTGACGGAGCAGAAACACTGTTAACACTTGAATTTTTCATCACTACATGAATTTTAGTCAATTTATTGCTTAAAACACTATCACTATTACATATTAAACAACTTTTTCACGCCGAAAACGAAAATTCAATTGACAAAGCAACCGCTCACGCCGAGTTCCCGCCAAAGACCTTTTTTTTTGTTTTTTTTTTGTTAAATTTATCCCTTTCGGGAAAGGCAAAGGTAACTATGTCCATACAGCCATGTCTTCAGTAAAAAATCTTCTTTCTTTAACTTAACCTAAGCCCTAAGCTCCTCATGTTCTGCGTTAAACCGGATAGCGTCTGTTTTACGAAAACTGGCGGCGAGAAGCACAACCGCGAGGATCTTTGTCGGTACCAAACGGAGCAGAAACACTGTTATCACTTGAATTTTTCATCACTACACGAATTTTAGTCAATTTACTGCATAATACACTATCACTACTACACATTAAACAACTTTTTCACGACGAAAACGAAAATTAAATTGACAAAGCAACCGCTCACGCCGAGTTCCCGCCAAAGACCTTTTTTTTTGTTTTTTTTTTTGTTAAATTTATCCCTTTCGGGAAAGGCAAAGGTAACTATGTCCATACAGCCATGTCTTCAGTAAAAAATCTTCTTTCTTTAACTTAACCTAAGCCCTAAGCTCCTCATGTTCTGCGTTAAACCGGATAGCGTCTGTTTTACGAAAACTGGCGGCGAGAAGCACAACCGCGAGGATCTTTGTCGGTACCAAACGGAGCAGAAACACTGTTATCACTTGAATTTTTCATCACTACACGAATTTTAGTCAATTTACTGCATAATACACTATCACTACTACACATTAAACAACTTTTTCACGACGAAAACGAAAATTAAATTGACAAAGCAACCGCTCACGCCGAGTTCCCGCCAAAGACCTTCTTTTTTTTTTGTTAAATTTATCCCTTTCGGGAAAGGCAAAGGTAACTATATCCACACAGCCATGTCTTCAGTGAAAAATCTTCTTTCTTCAACTTAACCTAAGCCCTAAGCTCCTCATGCGAGAAGCACAACCGCGAGGATCTTTGTCGGTACTAAACGGAGCAGAAACACCGTTATGAACTGCTTTCGTGATTTCCACCATTTTACAGGAGCGTTTGAAAACATAAAACATTTGTAATAGTACGTTCCAAAACTTTTTGCGAGGATACTATTTTTCTGAAGTTTTAGTAAAAAAATCATATTTTGTTTCAGATACAACTGTAGCTTTGAAGAAAAGGTGCGGAATGCACAGGCGGCAGGCTACGACTGCGCCATAGTACATAATGTCAACTCCAGTGACTTGGGTAACTTTTTTATTTTTTATTTTATGCGTCCTTGCCTCATACCTTTCAGAATTTCCATGGAAACGAAGACCAGGGCGTTCTCTTGGTATCAATATGAGTCACATTTCCTTAACCAAGTAGATAATAGTACATTATGCTACAAGTGTGCTAAGTTGGACATTACATTAGAGGCGAGTTTGGAGCCCGAGCCGAAGGCGAGGGCTCAACGGAGCCGAGAATGTAATATCCAATGCACACGCGTGTCATACGACGTTTTTCAACACATTTGCGAGGAAAGAAAGAAATAAAAACTTTCCTTTGATATTGACGGCAACAAGCTATCACTTGCATGTTGCGCCTCGGAAAGTATTTCTGGCGGTGTACCCACGTAGGTTTCCTGTTCTGCACTTGAAGAATACATTTTTTGTGTTGTATTTCTGACAATAATAACAATCTGATGAATACAAATGCCGTTTGTGAAAACCAAGTGAAAACATCTTAAAAGAGGCGCGATTATTTTTTTCTTTTTTCGCTCGCAAAATGAGATTCCCATTGACAAGTATGCCATACAGCCAAATAATAAAAAAATACTTAACTATATATTTTCACGTTTTAGCATAAATAAATGATAATTTTCTGTTAAATTTTAATGATTTAGTAAATATTAAACTATTTTATTTACAAATAGTTTAATATTTACACTTAATTTTAAATATAAAATAAGGTCGGATCTCTTTGCTGAAATTTAGAAAAAAAAAACATTACGTACTAGTGCTTTATTTTTATTACTCACGGGCTGGGTAATACATATCATTATGAACCTTAAAACAATGAAATAAGACCCACTTTATGAGCAAATGTGTTGAAAAGACCTATTATATACTTGTTGTTCGATTTTGAATGAAAACTTAATGTTGTTTAATTATTTAAATGATATTTTTTTAAGATTACATTAATAAAAACTATTGGGGATTTTGCAGAGAAATTGGGCAAAATACAAACTCACAGAATTGTAGTCACTTTTTTATAATTTGACAATACTAAGTAAAGACATTGAAAAATAGACAATAAAGCAAAAGGCGTACAAAAGAAAACTTAATCAAAGAGTTCTGTTGCCAACAAAAACCTTGTTAAATAAATAAATAAAATGCCATACACTTAAAGGCTCACACTAAGGTTTTCCCTTGTGTCGTGCGTCCATTGGGACACACATAAAGACTAGACACAAACACCAACGACCCGAGAACAAACATCTGCTTTTTTCACAAATATTTCTCTCTGACTTGGATAATATAGTCAAAAGCGATTTTTTTGTTCAATTTAAAAAAAAAAAACAGAAATATTTATATTAAGCCTTTAGACAACCTATACAATATGTAAATCTGCAAGCGTGTCATATTCACGCTTGTACTGCTAGTAAAAAACTTACTTTTTTTTAAATTTTACAATGTCATTATTTTTGTCCAACAATTTCTTTTTGTTTTAGAATAATTGAAGAATATTATGCTACCTAGTACATTTTCTATGGCTGTTGAAAAAAATTTAAACAATCAAAAATTATTTTATTCTTTTCAGTTTGACTTGCTATTAAGGCGTGTTTTTTAAATTAATATTTCTAAACCGGAATTTTTTGCAACTACTTTCGACCAATTAAAGGCAACATCTAGGTGAAATCAGTTCTTCGTTAGGTGGTGTAGTTCTTCTTCGCTAGGTGGTGTAGTTCTTCTTCGCTAGGTGGTGTAGTTCTTCTTCGCTAGGTGGTGTAGTTCTTCTTCGCTAGGTGGTGTAGTTCTTCTTCGCTAGGTGGTGTAGTTCTTCTTCGCTAGGTGGTGTAGTTCTTTTTGGGCAGTGCCGAAATAAGCAGTACTATTATTTATTCTGTGAATAAGCTTATTTCCGCACTGGGGACAATAGGCATGGATGAGGTAAAAGAAGAACAAATACAAGAGCTTAACATAAAGGATATAATCGGGTTTGCTAAAGCTTCGGGTGGGTTCAAAGAAGTGGAACTGTCAGTGCAGAGGTAAAACTCACGCGCTGTTACGGGGAATTGGGTGAAATGGTCCCAAATAAGTGGACTAATCACCCGCCTGTGCCTGACGGGCGTCCCCTCCATAGATAGATAGATTGATAGATATTTCCGCACTGCCCCAAAAACAATCCTTATAGCTCATTAACGGGAGGGCGACCAATTGTCTCCTTTGCTGACTAATTTCGACCAATTGAGGACTGATTTTCTCTCTAGTTGAAATTAAGATCTAACCCAGGGCGGTGCCGAAATAAAGGACCGGAACGTACACTGCTGAGTTTTTGCAATGTTTTGCTTTCTAAATGCTAAAAATAAGCATATTTTGCATGTTTTATTAGGATATCAATGTATAATTGTGTATTAGAAAGTCTAAAGAACTTACAAACAATTTACGTACAAGTTGATATCAAAGTCCAGTGTGAAGAAGTGAAAGATTGAGAAATTGTGAAATGTATTTATCACTAGCTTTCCGCCCGCGTGGACTACAGGTTATATCGTGCCCAGCTGTAGGATAAAATGTAGCCTATGTCCTTTCCCAGGCTCTAATCTATCTCTGTACCAAATTTCATCAAAATCGGTTCAGTAGTTTAGGCGTGAAAGACGGACATACAGAGTTACTTTCGCATTTATAATATTATAAAGTAAGGATTTTCAAAGTTATTTTTAGATCTATTAGTGTTAGAGATAAGTGCTATTACCATCCATATACTTATGTGTGCATATGATATAGGTAAATAACAAATAAAAATAAAATTGGTTTACTACTTTTAATGAGCCAGACTTGTAATCCGAAGGTCGCGGGTTCAAATCTTGGCGCGGGCCTGTACCACTAAATTCGTCTTTTCGAACTTATGTACGGATTTATAATTATCACTTGCTCAACGGTGAAGGAAAACATCATGATGAAACTCCGTCCAAGAAAATTCATTTTCGAAAGATGAGCGGTCCACCAACCCGCATTGGGCCAGCGTGGTGGATTATGGCCTAAATCCCCTTCGTATATGGGCTGGTAAGGAGATCTCTACTATCACCCCTCGTGAAGTATTACCAATAACCCTGTATATGTGAGTAGGAGACTAAGTACTTACAATTTTTTAAAACTACCAACTACTTAACTATTTCAATGGAATCCCATTGTAATTCTTTATCTATTTAATTAATTTTATAGATAAGTTATACAAAGTATGTACTTCAAGAATAGTGACTATTCTGTTTCTTAGAAACAAACCGTTATGAAACGAACGAACCGTTATGATCTCGGGTAGTTAATCAGTCCATGAACCTGAACAACTTTCTCAAGGAACATAGGTCAAAATACGAAAAAAATTTTTTGATCTCCCATACAAAATGCGCTATATGCTGATGAAGTCTGTATGGGAACTCAACATTTTTTTTCGTATTTTGACCTATTATTAGGGGAAAGTTGTTCAGTTTCATGGACTGATTAACCACCCGAGAGGTTGAAAGAGAGACACCTAAAGCCCTGTATAAAAAAGAGCCCCTATTTTCACACTTACTTTATCGTTTACTAGCATCCCGCTCGGGACTTCGTTCCCGTGGGAGTTCAGGAAAGTTATGTAGCCTATGTTACTCAGAAATAATGTAGCATTCTAATGGTGAAAGAATTTTAAAATCGGTCCAGTAGTTTCGGAGAGTTACATACAAAAAAATACAAATCTTTCCCCTTTATTTATATATATAGGAAAGATTTGTATTTTTTTGTATGTAACTCTCCGAAACTACTTGACCGATTTAAAAAATTGTTTCAACATTAGAATATTTATTTTTATAACCACTATAATTAATGCACACAGTCTTGTGCCCGTAATTTATAGCTTTTCTGACACCGGATGGGTTGGTTGGAAGAGATCTCTTATAGAGATAAGCTCGCCTTTGTAACATTGCTTATTAATTAAGTATCAAATTATGTGTGTACAATAAAGAACAATATAATATTAGTATTTAGTATAGACAAACAAACTAACAAAACACCTTTTATCATGTGAAATATAAAGATCGGAACTGTTTTTTCTCACAACTACTTACACAATAATTTTATTTCTTTGTCGTTATCTGGGTGGGTGGGTAGGAGTACTCTCGACATATTTATACCTATTTTATTGCAACATAGTATAATAATAGCAGTACATTAGCACTTTACACAGAGCGGAAAGGTTTGAGGTGTTCAGCAGTGCTGTTTACATAGGCGTAGGCGTACACACAAAGGCGTAGCCAGCCCCTGGCTCAGGTGGGGGCAAGTTAATATTATGGAGGATGAAAAAAATATGAATTGTAGGTACAGTCAAGAGCATGAAGTTTTACATTTGTAGCGCGAGTCTGTCTCTGTGGCGAATTGGCGATTGTAATAAGAACGGTTTCAACTTTGGTTGCTTTGCAGTTGGCTACATTTTTTTCACCTCTAGGGGGGGGGGGGGCAGCTGCCCCTCGCTGCCCCCCTTTGGCGACGCCCTTGCGTACACATAGGCCTCTTTCCCAGTGAGCCCCGAGATTAATGGGTACCCCCTTTTCCCAGTAGAAAATTGAAATTATTGATAAGAATACTTACTTGCTTAATAAATAGCTTTTGCAAGCGTTAAGTGCGAAGTGCTGAGGGTATGCTCTATTTTTGTCACAAGGACCCGATTGTCCTATGTGCCCTGGGCCTCCTGTAGGTTAAAGATGGTCTACACAAATAGGCAAATGAGTTTGTAAATAAATTAGGATTACATTTTTATAAAGTGGGCACTTCTTCGAGCGAGATATTCCGTTGTCAACACCGGTCTTTTTTAGTCTTATATTTAGGGAGTGGAAAAGAATTTGATGGCCACATATTCGTGTCAAATTGTGTTCGTTCTCGGGTCATGGGCGTTCGTGCCTGTCTTAGTGTATGTTTCAAGGGGCCTACGATACAAGGGCTAACCTTAATGTAGGCCTTTAAAAAATATATATAAATTAGATATCAGTCGAAACTACTACTGTGCTGCATCTGCTATGCATCCTTTAGCCAACATTTTTGACTTTTGTCGCATATGATGCTAGGGGAGGTCTCATGTTAATTATTTGTGCGATGTACACTATGTTTTATGTTCTGTTGATTGTGCTGTATGTCCTTGTGTGCAAATAAAGTATATTGTATTGTATTGTAAAAACAAATAGTGGTTTTAGAACCACTGATGCTCTGCCTACCCCGTTAGGGATTATAGGCGTGAGCGTATGTATGTATGTAAAAACAAATACAGTTCCCCCGAAAGCTTGGGCTGCAAACGCCCCTGTGTTACAGTGATAAAACGAAACGTAGAATTTTAAAACTCAATCGATACTTCAAGATTTTTAACTCTATGGACATTGATAAAGACATTGTTGTTTATTTAGTTCCACTCGTATGTTACAAAGCGCCGGGCTTTTATTTATCGTGTTTTGATTCCTTCATATAAATATTTCTCTGTGAAAAATGTCATGTGATTATGTTTCAGATATTTGATTAAATGTTTGATTTATTGGTATTTAAACCAACAAATTGTTAAGTGAAATTGGCGTGATTCGTATTTCTATTTTTAACATTTTTGTTTGCACTCGCAAATACCATCATTGCGTTTTTTACCTTAAGTGGTAGACAGTGGTTAAATAGAAATTAATGAAAAACTTTAGTTTATGTTAACAGTTTACGTAAATGAATTATGTTTTCAATATGGAAGACATACTTCAGGGTAATGTTTGTGTAAGTTCCTAATGTTAAATTAGTTGTGTAAGCAATCCTACTTACTTATATTATAAATGCGAAAGTTTGTGAGCATGTCAGTGGCGGCGTAGCAAGGGGCGACTTCTATTGAGCACCTTCAAAATAAAACGACTAATACTAAACGTGCTTACGTGACTTGATTTTGCTAAAATATTCGATGACAATATCAAACATTACTTTTATATCCTTTTTCGATAGACAATATGGAAAGACTGGTAAGTCGTGTTTGGCTCATTGTAGATCTTAAGTAACTAAGATTTTGTCAACTTTAATTCGTATCAATCTAGTTGGCAACACTCGTCGTGCAGATGCGCCTGTTGCTACTAATATGCGCAACTGAGTTGGCATTCCGTTGTCACCCCTTGATGCTTGGCACCCCGAGCGGACCCCCCCCCCTTACGCCGCCACTGGAGGATATATGGATATTTGTTACTCTTTCACGCTCAAACGGGCTGGAACAATTTTGATAAAATCGGGTATGGGAGGTAGACACCCTGGATTAACACATAGGCTACATAATCACGGACACGAAGTCCCGGGCGGAAAGCTAGTAGTTAAATAAATGTTGTACTAGCTTTCCGCCTGTGGATTCGTTCACGTGGAAAAGTACCCTATGTCACTCTTCACCCCTCAATCTATTCCTGTGCTAAATGTCACATAAATCCGTTGCTCCGTTTTGGCGTGAAGAAAGAACAAGCGCAGACAACCGTGTGGTGATCGGTTTAGAATAACACCACCTCATCTCTTTTCGTGGGTGTCGTAAGAGGCGACTAAGGAAACACAAATGAGACCTGCCTCCTAGTAATCTATCCCAGGCAACGACACTTCATTTTTTTTCTGAATCCGAGGTGTCGTCCTATGGTCTCATGCGGTGTGGTAGGCTCTGTAAAGGGCCGTCTGGTTCGCGACCACCCTCCTACCGAAGTCCGACGCCAAACAGCTTGCTGTGTTCCGTCGGTGCATGGGAGTACCAGTGCCTTTATAGGCATTTTCTGGGTTAACTCGCTCCATCGTCGACCTCATCTTTGACCTTATGGTCAAGATTGAGGTCAAGAGTTAACCCATCTTATAATAAAAAAAAAGACAAAACAAACACAACTCAGTAACAGAGTAGGCAGAGTATCATTTAGTTCCATTGGACCCATGATTGACAAAATTATTTGAAGGGTTATTGGATGAAAGATGATATTGCGGTGATAGTTTATAGGCCTTTCGCCAAAAATACGGCAAAAGATGATATTGCGGTGATAGTTTATAGGCCTTTCGCCAAAAATACGGCAAAAGATGATATTGTGGTGATAGTTTATAGGCCTTTCGCCAAAAATACGGCAAAAGATGATATTGTGGTGATAGTTTATAGGCCTTTCGCCAAAAATACGGCAAAACTCTCGCGTACTGACTAAAAAAAGTATGCTTGAGAAGGGGTGGCAGCTATCACATTTCACGCTTTTTTTAAATGGAAACAAACGTGCGAAACTATTGGTTAATTTTTTTTTATATTTATGGCCTGGTTACAGAGACCTTTAAGCCAAAACTTATTTAGTTCACATCACTTCACAAGTTTTAGAGTTTTTTAAAAGTATTTTTAATAAATTTGTTAAGCGGAATATAGCACTCTTCAGACAATTGGCGGGAGGAATTATTTATGTAGTTTGTTATTTCACTTGAGATTAAAGCAGTCTATTTATTTTTATAATGTAACTGCTCTTAACACTTTATCGCTTCAACCCGGAGTGTGTTATCGCGATTTTTTTAATGCGTCTTCTATTTTTATACAAATACCTAATATCGCAAGCAGTGATAGCCCAGTTGGTAATGAGCCAGACTTGTGATCGGAAGGTCGCGGGTTCAAATCCTGGTGCGGGCCTGTACCACTAGATTCGTCTTTTCGGATTTATGTACGGATTTCTAATTATCACTTGCTCAACGGTGAAGGAAAGCATCGTGATGAAACCCGCCTGTCCAAGAAAATTCATTTTCGAAAGACGAGCGGTCCACAAACCCGCATTGGGGTAGCGCAGCGTGGTGGACTATGGCCTAAAACCTCTTCGTGTTTTGAAGGGAGGCCCGTGCCCCTCGGTGGGGACGTATATGAGCTGATGACGATACCTAATATCGCTCTGCCTGCGACTTTATGTACCATACGACTAGATCCAAGTAGGATTAGGTACAGTTTCACGAAATTCCATGTTTCCATCCATGCTCGAACCAGACTTGCCCTTCCATTTTCACAACTAAAAATAGTAAACAGCGCTCCATATGCCATGTGTGTAAAAATGTATAATTATATCCCAAATTCCATCTCTGCTATAGATAGTCCACATCATTTTAAAAGAAGCCTAAAAGATTATTTATGTAAAAAATGTTACTACACCCTTAATGAATTCTTTGATACTAAGAGAATTAACATTATTACTAATAAGACATTATTATTGTAAATAATTTATGATTCCTATTTTTATTTTTTAGTTAGATATAAGTAACCATATTATTTTAAGTTAAGTTGCTGTGCCCTAGCAGGGTTCTACATGTCTACTAACCTTCTTTTGTAACATCTATTGTTCAATGTGGAAACGCAATAAACCATTGAGTATTGAGTATTGATCCATACACTCATGCCTATAATAGGTACCTTGCGGACTCAAGTCTTGATCTATACTTGAGAATTGATTGTCTCTTTCTCTCACAAAGACGACTGCTACTGAAGTATAAATCAGAGTCTAAGTCGCATTCTGTAATACGGACGTAAAGTGTAACCATGATTTGACCGTGTGGTGATAGGTTGAGAATAACACCGCCCCATCTCTTTCCGTGGGTGTCTTAAGAGGCGACTAAGGAAACACAAATGAGACCTGCCTCCTAGTAATCCATCCTAGTCAACGACACTTCATTTTTTTCTGAATCTGAGGTGTCGTCCTATGGTCTCATGCTTTGTGGTGGACTCTGTAAAGGGCCGTCTGGTTCGCCACCACTCCTACCGAAGTCCGACGCCAAACAGCTTGCTGTGTTCCTTTGGTGCGTGGGAGTACCAGTGCCTTTATATAAATTTTCTAGGCTAACTCGCTCCATCGTTGACCTCATCTTTGACCTTATGGTCAAGATTGAGGTCAAGAGTTAACCCATCTTATAATAAAAAAAACAATGTTCTCACTTATCTGTTAAAAAATAATAACAAAAAAATGGTTTATTATTTCAGAGACGATGTCAGCGAAGGACCCGGATGGCATAGACATACCGTCGGTGTTCGTGACCTCCGTCGCGGGCGACCTTCTGAGAGAGAACTACAACTATACTAACGGGTAAATATTGTAGGTTCACGTTCTATGCAATGCATGTTAAATTTATCCCTTTCGGGAAAGGCAAAGGAAACTATGTCCATACAGCCATGTCTTCAGTGAAAAATCTTCTTTCTTCAACTTAACCTAAGCCCTAAGCTCCTCATGTTCTGCGTAAAACCGGATAGCGTCTGTTTTACGAAAACTGGCGACAAGAAGCACAACCGCGAGGATCTTTGTCGGTACCAAACGGAGCAGAAACACTGTTATCACTTGCATTTTTCATCACTACACGAATTTTAGTCAATTTACTGCATAATACACTATCACTATTACACATTAAACAACTTTTTCACGCCAACAACGAAAATTCAATTGACAAAGCAACCGCTCACGCTGAGTTCCCGCCAAAGACGTTCTATGCGCTCGTAGCCCAGGTACGCTGATCTCAACCGATCAATCAAATTCAAAGGTCAAAAATAGCTTTTTCATCCTCCATGCTCGGGAAAGATTTATACCTCCCCAAAAATTGTAATTTTAATTAATTGATTTGTAGTTGAGTTCGCATTTGGTTTATTGTTTTATTATTATATATTTAGCATATTTTTACTTTTAGCATATAGGTTTCAAGCCTGAAATAAAGAATTATTATTATTATTTTATTGGAGAAAAACCATTTTCTTCTCCGATTATTATTATTATTAAAAACAGGGATGTAAGGAGACTATAGCACACCTATAAATCAAAACAGGGATGTAAGTAAATTTGAAATTAGAACAAGATCGCCTATAGTTGAAATAAAATCTTCATGCTGAATAATTGCGATTTTAAATGTCGCGTTCATGTTTCGATTGTAAAAATAGAACGGCGGGTTTTGACTAATTTGCAAAAATTTAATTAATAAAACTTTTTTTTCCTTTACTTACAATTGTTTTATTTACCTCGCATGGAGGATGAAAAGCAAAGTGTACCTCGGGTGGAAGTAACAATAACACCCGAGATATTTAGGCGCACGAGCGAAGCGATTCCTTACCACCCTCGTGGTAACAATCTACTATATTTCATAGAACATACAGAATGTTGTTTAAAAACACGTCAAAATTGTGACGTGTTTAAGTTTTCGCGCGCCAAATGATCACCTGTGAGCATTTTTAACTTTGCTCTTGAAGTTAAGCAACTTTCACAGGGAACCTGATGGAATGATTGAATCGTTGACCAAATTTATCACAAGTAATTAGGCACGTTAAGCTGTTGGTCCCGGCTGTTGTCGATTGACTACAGTCTACAGTCGTTAAAACCAAGTCAGAAGCCATTGCATGGTTTGAAAACTCTGACACCAGGGTTAGACTAGTTCGCCACACACTTAACTATACCCACACGATAAGAAGAAGATTAGATGCGCTTATTTAACGTACACAAACACTACAACAGCAGGCCAACACCATTAATAACACTAAAATTAAAAATTTTGAATTACCCCCGACATTTGATTGCTTATAACTTTTAAACGGCTGAACAGATTTTCACGAAACATGGCTAAGAACACTTGGGATAAAATTATTTATGACACAAAAAAAACTTAACGAAAATCGGTTCATCCGTTGGGAGCTACGATACCACAGACTTATTTCTAGAGATCTGTTAAACATACAGAGCTGTGGTTGCGCTTAAATTGTTGCTAATTTTATCTTCTTTAAAAGTGTCATAGATGACTTTGCTGTAAAATGCATATTTTAGATGTTGTAAGTGAAAAACTAAAAAAGGCCGAAAATTCCTTGGTTTTTCGAGCACCACGAAGTTAGCACAGGTCTTTCGAGGTTGCAAATTTGGTTTTACACTATTGGTATCTATCCTAACAACATCCCAAAAAATCAGAACGGGGCTATTTTTTGCGACCTGACGCGATTTATATGTCTACGGCGACTGGCGTATAAATACCTACTCTAATATCATAATCATAATGTGTCAACTATTAAAAACAACAATGCCATATAGTTTTACACTGAAAAGTTGCCTCGATCTCCTACAAAGCTTTCATAGGTATAGATTAAGACATTAAGTGATTAGATAGTGTAATTACTAGGTAATTTTTATGTAGCACACATAAATACTAAAGTTCTATTGTTGTCAATTGTAATGGCATCATTAGCTTATGATTTTATCTCTATTTACATCTTAAAAGATTGTTTAGTTATTTTGGCATTATGAAAGCGCGCAGAGCCAGTAGTCTATGAGAAGTTTCTTTCATATTCAGCACTTTTTTAAATAAAGTTGTGTTTTAAACAGTTGTGTTTTACTTTTTTAAATAAAGTTTTGTTTTTGTTTTGAGTGTGAAGTGTTTTAGACAATCTTTCGTCAACATAATGGATAACCCGTGGATTCAGTTTCAAATCAGATACAAAATTAACCGGAATCATAATAAGTATGGACTTCTTACATGGGATAAATTGGTAATAAATCTACTTGTGATTTAGTATTGGGGTGTGAGTTGTTCGTTGTTGTTTAGCGTTTGTTCAGTGCAGTTTACGTACGTAAGTAATTATTCAAACTCTTAATTTTAGTTTTGACGAAGCCAGTTGCTGATGCGTCTTTGTGCTTTTTTTTTCATTTTAATAATTTGTTTGGTTATTAGTTATTAGATTTTCACTGTAGTTACAGTATTTTTACACAGTTTAGGAGTATTTTGGGTTAAAAAGTCGATTCATCATACTTTTACA
The DNA here is from genome assembly GCA_949987775.1 of Aproaerema taeniolella. NCBI lineage: Eukaryota > Metazoa > Arthropoda > Insecta > Lepidoptera > Gelechiidae > Aproaerema > Aproaerema taeniolella. The sequence continues at coordinate 19,152,451 of OX465248.1, forward strand.
TACACATGGAACATGACAGTGAGGCTGGCCCACCGATTGCACGTCGCTCAGCGAGCTATGGAACGCTCCATGCTCGGGATCTCGCTAAGGATAGAATCCGAAACGAGGTCATCCGACAGAAAACCGGAGTGATGGATATTATCCAAAAGTGTAGCAAGCTGAAGTGGCAGTGGGCTGGCCATGTCTGTCGCAGAACCGACGAACGTTGGAGTAGACAGGTTTTCAAATGGAGACCACGTCTTGGCAAACGTAGTGTAGGACGCCCCCCAGCCAGATGGTCAGATGACCTAAAGAAGATAGTGGGTAGTGGCTGGATGAAAACAGCGGAGGATCGTGCAAAGTGGCGCACCTTGGGGGAGGCCTATGTTCAGGAGTGGACTGCAATAGGCTGATATGATGATGATGACACATACATACGCTTATGCCCACACTCCCTAACGGAGTAGGCAGAGCATCAGTGGTATTTTTACACACTTTAGGAGTATTTCGGGTTAAAAATTCGATTCGTCATACTTTTACATACTTACTTATACATAAATACATACGCTCACGCCCATAATCCCTAACGGGGTAGGCAGAGCATCAGTGGTTCTGGCGAACTACTTGATGCCACGTTTGTCACAAATCAAACTCATACTCGTTTAATCATACTTTTATTTCCAAGAAATCGCAAATTCTTGCATTTTATAGCAAAACAAAAAAAAATAGTTCCAAAAAGACGATCAGAGAGTGCGGTGCCACGGAAGTCCGAACTTCAGCTCGGTCACCCAATAGGGAATATGCATATTCTTATTTTATTTAAAAAATTAATCCTCTTTCATGTAATAAACAGTTTTAAACTATTTTTCGAATAACTATGAAATTAAAAAATATATAAGCCATCGAAGATTTATTTCTATCTTTTTCTAGCAAAACGAAATTTAACACGGAGTTTGTATGGACGTAGTGACATGTGACGTCACAGTCCATGTTGGATCTCTCTGTCTAATCGGTGCGTAATTAATAGTTTTAAATGCGTATATCGGCCGTATTTCTTGGCCGATTTTAATTTTAATTTCACTTTTTGTCATCTCAACTACGGTATTTTCATATTTTGTTAATTAATGCGATAAAAAAAAATCATGCATATCCCCTATTATTCCATATATTTCCTAGTGCGATCAACTGATTTGCCTTTTTATAGGTAGTTGTAAATTGGATTAGGAATTTTATTATCAAAAATACCGTGTGAGTTGTGACCATTCCACTTTTAAATGTATTTTTTGTTTTTATTTTTATTGAGTTATTTTGAAACACCTCGTACAGGTTTCTTTCATGGAGAGAATCACCTCCTAAAATTTCTGTAATTAATATAATGGTCACCTTTTTTTATTTTTTATTATAAGATGGGTTAACTCTTGACCTCGATCTGGACCGAGGTCATAGATGAGGTCGATGATGGAGCGAGTTAACCCAGAAAATGCCTATTAAGGCACTGGTACTCCTACGCACCGACGGAACACAGCAAGCTGTTTGGCGTCGGACTTCGGTAGGAGGGTGGTCGCGAACCAGACGGCCCTTCACAGAGCCTACCACACCGCATGAGACCATAGGACGCCACCTCAGATTCAGAACAATTGAACCTAATCTTACATAGTATAAAATGAAGTCGGTTCCGCTGTATGTTCGCTTAGTTCTCTTAAACTACTCAACGGATTTTAATGCAGTTTTCAGAAATAGATAGAGTGATTCAAGAGGAAGGTTTATATGTATTGCACAAAGTCCCGGGCGGGAAGCTAGTATAATATATATATTATTTTGTTTCAGGTTCTACATAATGGTGAACGGCGACTCGCCGTTTAACATCAACACGCACCTGCTGCTGCCTTTCGCGGTGGTGGTCGTACTGTGTCTGCTGGTCATACTCATCTTTATGGTAAAACACCTTTTTAATTTTGTTAATTTTGATCACAGACTTATATCGAACTAGCTGATGCCCGCAACTTCGTTTGCGTGTAAATATTTTTTGTACAGAGTACACAGATTGAAAACATCTATCTTACGTGATTTAGATTTTTACATACAAAAGTTTTTTCCCGCTAACTCCCGTTCCCGTGGGAATTTTGCAATATCCTCTTGCAACTAAGCTTTAAGTTTGCTAAGGTACCTGCATGCCAAATTTCAAGCGTCTAACTTAAGCGGTTTAGATTTTTCATACAAAAGGATTTTCCCGCTAATTCCCGTTCCCGTGGAAATTCCTTTCTAAGTGCACCTCTACGGTACCTAAGCTACCTCCCTTCCAAATTTCAAGTGCTTACGTTTAGCCGTTTAGGCTGTGCGTTAATATGTCAGTCAGTCAGTCAGTCAGTTTCTCCTTTTATATATCTAGATTAGACGAAAAGAGCGCTTCAAACTGTATGAGAACCTAGCGTGTCGAATTTTTCATACCCAAAATGACGTCACGAGCGAGATTTAGTGATGGGAAATCAAGACCGCGCGGAAACGATTCAAAGGCGCTTAATTAAGTAAAACAATAATGTGAATCCGATTAAAATCGATTATCATTTACGGCATAGGTCTGAAGCGGACTGACTTAAGTCGGACAAAACTGAGACAAAACCTTACACTTTTTACACGCAAGGTAGGTAAACTTTTACCGTCTATCTCGATATAAGTCTGTGATTTTGATGACGTATTAACATGGTGGATATGCAGGTCAGTGAAAAAAAAGTGCAAAAAATTTATCTTGCTCAGTTCTATCTACCATTTTTCACTATGGCGCCAAATCTCTATGGTACTTCATCTGTTTTTTTTTAAGTTGTAAAATCTGGTTTTCAGTCGAAAGTTTTAAATTGAGGCTCAAAAAGCACTTTGGTTTCGATGCTGAAGCTCTTAGCTAACATTGTATTTTCTCGCATCTTACGTACTCTCTTACGTTCTCGTTACGTTCTCTCTCGTACTCTCGTACGTTCTTGTATTTATCGTACTTATTATATATATGTATATATATACTTATATTATATATTTATGTATTATATATGTACATGTTTAATTTACTATATTATTTGTATATTAATATATTATATTGTACTATTTTTTGTACATTTAATGCTACCTGCCGATTACTCCTTCCTCTCAAACACTCAATGGGTTGACTGGAAGAAATCCCCTTGTGGGATAAGTCCGCCTTTGTACTGTTTTTTTTCTTATAATGTGTTTTGTTTAACTTATGCTCATGTACAATAAAGAATAAATACATACAACGTACGTACATAATATTATAAAGAGGAAAGATTTGTATTTTTGTTTGTTTGTATTTTTGTATGTAACGAATAGGCTCCAAAACTACTGGACCGATTTCAAAAATTATTTCACCATTAGGATGCTACATTATCCCTGAGTAACATACGCTACATAATTTTCCCGAATTCCCACTGGAACGAAGTCCCGAGCGGAATGCTAGTGGATTATAAAATACAAGACAGCGTCCATAGTAATGATGATACGACGGTACCTTGATCTTAACACTACAGAAGCATGAAAATACTTGTATACTGCTTTTACCATAAATACTGTTTTTTTTCACAGATAGTAAAATGCATAAAAGATAGGCGGCGGGCGCGACGCCACCGCTTACCAAATAGATGTCTGAAGAAAATCCCCACCTGCAAGTTCAGTAAGGGAGACCCGTACGACACGTGCGCCATCTGTTTAGATGACTACCAAGAGGGGGAGCGGCTGAGGGTGTTACCCTGTGCTCATGGTATGTACACATTCAAACTACGAAAGCCGACGCTATTACGAGCGAGATTAGGGTAAAATCGAAATCGTAATCAAGGTCAGTGAAATTGTAATCTCTCGCGATATTCTTCTTCTTATCGTGTAGGTATAGTCAAGTGTGTGGCGAACTTGGCTAACCCTGGTGTCAGAGTTTTCAAACTGCACAATGGCCTTCGTTTTAACGACTATAGTAAATCGACAAAAGCCGGGACTGACAGCTTAACGTGCCCTCCGAAGCACGGAAACGCTCGTGATAAATTGCGACTTTCGTCACCCATCAGGTTCCCTGCCTCTGTGTACCTTGCTTAACCTCATTGATCGGTTGAGATCAGCGAAGGCCAATGGGCTCTAATCCATCTGTTGTCGATTAACTAAAGTCGATAAAACCAAGTCAGAGGCCAACTAACGGTTTGAAAATTCTGACACCAGGATTAGTCAAGTGTCACCGTAATATCGTCAAACCCATAACATTTTTCCTCAATTTTTTTCACACTGATGGCTTTTTAATAATATTAATGACACCTTTTTTTACTTGGGGAAAGGCCCAGGGGCAGCAGGAAAGTTACGTCAGACTCGAACCGACTTCCTTGTGCGTTAATTTTGGTATTTTTTTGTGTTTTTTTGAAAGACGTTGTCTGTTGTATGGGAATAAATTGCTCAGCTCCAGAGTTATTCATATATTAAGTCAATTAAAATTAGTAATAAGGTTTATAAAATTGAGTTAAAAAGAACAACCCTCGGAGTTTCTTGCCTATTCTTCTCTGAGGTAGACTGCACCTTTGCGAATAAGCGCAAAGTTGAAAATTCTAATGTAATTCGGTACTTTGATTTATTTTAAGTAATATTCTGAATGTTCTATGAGATATAGTACATTACTTCAGCGGCCAGCAAAAGAGGCATTGATGGACGAATGTGTAAATGTGGATCGAGCCGAGGCCGAGGCACACATACTTAAGTCCATCAATGCTTAGTTTGTGGCCAAGGCTTGTATAGTACTTTTCTCAAATAATGCGCGGAAATTAATCTAACAATTACTTTTCAAAAGACTAACAACGAACAACAATAATTTTTCAAGCGCCAGTGTTTTTTTTGTTTTTTTTTCAATAAACAGCTTTCTATTCGCAAGCCAGTTGGAAATCTAAATAAAACCTTTCTAAAGTTACCTCCTTGGTGGCTCTGTTTCGGAGTAAAACATCGTTCCATTTTTAAATTACACTGCAGATATGAGTTTACATAGTAATTAATTTGGCCGCTGGCAGTTATGGATTTTCATACAACTTTTGCCGGCCGCTGTTCGTATGTTTTTGGCTAGTACGGCAATTTCGATTTATCTCGAAGAAGGTTGTCAAAATAATGCTCAAATTTCCAAGCATGTTTGAGAAAAATCTAGTTTTGACTTTGACTTTATTGTGTGCCAGCGTACCACGCGAGCTGCATCGACTCGTGGCTCGCTCAGAACCGTCTCGCTCCCTTTTTGACACGTGAAGTACATACACTTTCGTCATTGTGTGTTAGTCACCCATCAGGTTCCCCGCCTCTGTGTACGTTGCTTAACCTCCCCGATGGTATGTCGCCAGCGTACCACGCGAAGTGCATCGACCCGTGGCTGACGCAGAGCCGGCGCGTGTGCCCGGTGTGCAAGCGGCGCGTGTTCGCGGCCGGCGAGCCGCGACACCACTCCGACTCCGACTCCGATAGCGAGCCGCTGCTCAACAACTACCCGACGCACACGGAGGTCAGATATCTATTGCTTTTTTTTAAAACTAGAAGATTTTTTCGTCAATTTTCCATTTTGTTAATTTTGTGTTATGTTTACGAAATAATAGAAGTTCCAACGTTCACAGGAGTTAATTGCGTTCCACAAACAATGATACGCATCAATTTTATACGGTAAAATCACAAAAATGTCTCAGCCGGTAATTTCGCGTGGTCGCGGTTGCGAGCGGAGCAGAAATTAAAAGTGGGCGGATGTCCTGCCAACCTAACACACCCAAAATTCAACCGATCACCGCTTGCTTTTGCCAACATAAGTGTTGCAGGAAATCTAAGTATTTGGAGACAGGCGAATTGGCCAAATGTCGGGTGCTGTAGGCAAAGGCAATCGCCACAAGACTAATACTACACATTAAAAACTATGAAAATCGGTCCAGCCGCTCTACAGTTATAAGTGTTCGAACAAACCCCACTTTGTTTTATATGTATATTAAGAAGATATTAAATGAATGGCTTTCCATCCGTATGAGTGTATACTCACGCCTATAATCCCAATCGGGGTAGACAGAATGTCATGTAGTTCTAGAACCACTTGATGCCACGTTTGACAATCATTCTGAGGGTCATTAGATGGAATATGAGTATAATGGTGATAGTCTCTCATCCTGTCGCCCATGATACAGCAAATCCCTCGCCTCCCATTGCTAGTATGCCTGGGAAGAATTTGCAACTGACACATTCTAAGTTTTTCTTTCACTCCCAGTTCAACATGGAAGTAAAAAATATATACATATTACTAATCATAAATATTGGGTGAAAAAGAACCTCCTAGCTATATTCAAAATCCTGAACCAGTATCACTCAAAGAACACATTTATGAAAAAAAAAATTTAAAAGTTATTTTTTCAATGGGAATAATTCATTTTTTACCTAAACGTAAACATTACTCCTACACCAGGCACGCGAGGGGTGCAGGGAGCGCGAGGGGGGTGCACCCGAGTAGTGTCTACGTTTAGGAAAAAAATCCCCCCCCCCCAAAAAAATAAAATTTAAAAGTGTTCAGTAAGTGATACTGGTTCAGGATTTTCAATAAGGCTAGGAGGTTCTTTTTCAACCTGTATATGTTTTCCATCTGTGATTACCATATTTACTGGCAATAAAGTTTACTTTATTGAAAGTTTTATTAATTTGTTTAGGGTGGTACATTTGACGAGCAGAGTGAGAACCCATTCCGTCGCGCGCAACTGTTTGTGGCGCGCATGCGCGCGCGGCAGCAGCGGGCGACGACGACGGAACCACGGGGCGAGGTCAGATACTTACCTGCGGACAATTCTATTACAAAACTGCAATTCATTTTTTTTGTTAAATTTATCCCATTTGGGAAAGGCAAAAGAATGTATGTCCATACAGTGTTTTTCTTCTAAATAAATTCAATTTTACTCCAACTGCGCGCTTCTGGCTGTCATTTTTGACGAGACACTGATTTTTTGAAAGGATCGGAAGGAGGTGGTTTAGCCAGTTATTCCATATAAAACCATGTTATTCTGGAGCCGTCAAGAAAAATCTAGGTATGTCAACGAGTTGCTTAATTAATAATATTTCAATAATATATTGAGCATCATCTTTGAAATGCAAATGAGAAAAACCTTGGGAATGGCTCATTTAATTACTTCGGATTTCATCTCGTTATCTTACACATCTACTGCCTATTGACAACAATTGGACTGCACCATTCTATTTTGCATGCTGGTGACTAAGAAGATGTTTGTTCTTGGGTGTTCGTTTCTGTCTTTGTGTGTGTTCCTAGGGACCCATGACAAGAGAAAACCTTATTATGGGCCTTTAAGTGTGAAGCGTCTAAAAAAATATATTGTTGTTTATTTTTGTATGTAAGTTGCGTATACAGGGCTTTAGGTATCTCTCTTGCAACCTCTCGGGTGGTAAATCAGTCCATGAAATTGAACAACTTCCCTAAGGAACATAGGTCAAAATACGAAAAAATTAAATTTTGAGTTTCCATATAAACTTCATTAGCATATTGTATGGGAGATCAAAATTTTTCTTATTTTGACCTATGTTCCTTGGGGAAGTTATTCAGTTTCATGGACTGATTAACCACCTGAGAGGTTGAAAGAGAGATACCTAAAGCCCTGTATATCCACCTAAGCATCTTGTCCGCTGATAAATAATATAATAATTCTCTAAATATTTTTATTAATTTTTCAGGAAGCTCCGCCACCTACTGACAGTGAACAGACAAATGATGAAAGTAATGACAAGTGAGTTATTAGTTTCTTCATTGTATTTGTTTTTACGTTTCTAATGTTAGTTTCTATTGTTGTTTTTGACGCGAATTGATCTATCAAAACAACTTTGTTTGTTCAAAAACAACAAATTTTTTCATTGCTTGTTTAAATGCTACTTTTGCCTTTTGTTAAGTTTCATCTATAACTTTTCAGTCATTTTAACATTTTTTTTTTTATATTTTCATTAACTACTTACTATATTTTGTTCATAATTTTAGTTTAAAGGTTATTTATTTATTTAAAAAAATACTTTTTCTATCTCAAAACTTGTCTGTATTACAAAGATGTTGAGTAAAGTTATGTTCTTTTTAATTTGGATTTGTTTACTTTCGCATTTACGAAAAAAACATAAAGTATCGGAATGGAAAAATCGGTTTCCCTATTTTCTATGGAAAACGGCAATTTCATATTTCAATTTATTTTTAAATTGCAGTCGGTCGCTTAAAACAGCGCTTAAACCATTTTCGGTATTTTTTTTGACAAGCTAGCTCAGTTTGACAGATAGATCTAAGACTTCACAGAATAGGAATGTAAAGAAGTGCTAATTATTTCCAGTGGCGCGGGGTCCGACACGGCCCCCCTCCTCCCCGCGGTGACGTCACAGTCTGAGCGCCGCGGCCGACGCGGGCGGCGCGCGCGGCCCCGCTCCCGCTCCACGCCCCCCGCCCCCCCCGCGTCGCCCCCCGCCCCCCCCCGCGCCCGCTACAGTAGTACACTCCGCGGACCATTCTATCAATGATGATCAGCCTACTATTGGTAAGTCAACAAACATAGTGTGAGACACATCACACTTTATTACATCCGTCTTTATATACCACGTTATTTGTTAATTAGTACGCTTTTTGTACGTAAAATTTATGAAAATTTAACAGACCCGTAATTTTTTGTTTTATATCGTTTCATATAAAAATTTCAACAACATGGTTTAGTTGGTTTAACTTAGCTTTCCCGCGATTTAACACTATTTCTTTTGGGGAAAAATATTACGTGATATTTGTAGAGACCACCCCTCTCCCCCACGTGAGATTGAGTGAGATCTGGCCCGATCCCCTCCCCCTCCCCAAAACGCCTCACGTAATTAATGGACGCCCCCTAAGATGTAAAAAAGGGGTGTGAAAATTTGAAAATTTTGAAAAAATTACCTTCCATCAACGTTACTGACACCGTAAGAAAAATTTGCATACTGATTAAAAAGTCACCCTGTATACAAAATATATATTTATTTTATTATTTTACATAATATTATTGTCTATTTAGTATGTCCTATTTTTTTAGTCTACTTCCCGCGCGGGACTTCGTTCCCGTAGGAATTCGGGAAAATCATGTACCCTATGTCCATCCCAGATAATGTAGGATTCTAATGGTGAAAGAATTTTTCAAATTGGTCCAGTAGTTTCGGAGCCTATTCGATGCAAACAAACAAACAAACAATTAAATATTTCCTCTTTATAATATGTATAGATGTACAAAACTCTCCCTGGACTGGTCTGCTCAGTGTCTTAATTATAATTACTTTTATTTTGAGTTTAGATTTTATGAATAGCTATTATGAAGTGTGTAGGTTTTAAATTTAAGATAAAATTGTAAGCTGTTGTTATCCCAAAAAAATTCGGGAAATCTTCAGAGGAAAAAAAAATCCGGTGAAAAAAATCTTCGCACCGGTGAATAAATTCTATTGATGCTGATGATATTGATGAAAAAAATCATCAATATCATCAGCATCAATAGAATTTATTAAGAGAAACAGTTGAAAGCTTACAAAATTATATTATATAATTAAACTTATTGAAACCTCTGTATTTTTCTGAAAACTAAATAATAATTCTCTACTTTCCTATATTTTCCTCCCAAATATCTGAAAAGTGGTAAAATGTTCCACAAAATTTACTTACTAAATATGTTTTTGAACAGGAGTAGCAGCACTCCCCGTGCTGCCGTCGCCACACGTCGACTTATGAGCGCGGCCCGACGCACGCACACACGTAGCTCACCGTACGTACACGTACGTTACGCACGTTTAGCGTAGCTCCCCGCCGTACGTACACGTACAGAAGCCAGCGCATTACGTTACTCCATTTTCATTGCAAAACCGCTCTGAACCTGAGTTGCGGCTGTCCGTACGTTGCGTACGTATAATGTAGCACCACCGCACGTACACGTACGTTACGTACGTATAACGCAACGGGTACTCTACGATTCCATCGCCTTGGATCATATTGCGTATATATTGTATGGAGCAACTTCAAATTAGTTAGCTAAACTTCAGGATATGAAGCGAACTATGAAACTGATCAAATTTCTCCGAGGAAATAGGAAATCTTTAAAAAAAAATACCTTTTTAATGACTTTGTGTTAAATACTTTGATTGCTATGTTATTTAGTAGCTATTGGTCTTCCTATAACTCTACCAATGTCGATTATACTATGGCCGTTATCAACTGAGTCGTCCGGCCATAAATCATTTCCCTATTTCTATCTCGCTCGCACTAACGGCCCTTACATTCCTAACTCTATTGACATTTATGGCCTCACGACTCAGTTGATAACGCCCATACTACAGGAGCTACTGGTCTTCCTAAAATTATATATCTGAATCATAACATTCCATACTAACACCTATGGACTTTGACTTAAGATCAGGTGACCGCACGAGTGTATGGACAGGCGAAACTTTTTTTCGCATTTCGACTTATATTCCAAAGGAAAGTTTGTCAGTTTAATGGTCTGACTCACATTCTAAATATTCGGTAATTAATGCAGAGTCAACCAATAAAAGTTTCAACCCGTTATTTAGAAGCATCGGAAGTCCAACAAGACTATTTGTCTCTGTCATTTGTATAGCGCCAAAGAGAGATGTATGTACTGTCATCCGATGCTCGAAACTATCGATCCTATGTCATTCGTAAACTTGCAGAATAAATGCCCAGCTATTAGTATTCATTCTGTTATTCGCTACAGTCTTAGAATTTCTCGCGGTAATCACTTGTAAATTCAATTGGAATGCCGGCAGGACTATTTTATTAAAAAACTGCAACTGCACGCTTGCGGCTGTCATTTACGTGACATTGATATTTTTTTAAAGATTTGGAATGAGGCGGTTTGGCCATTCATTGCTTGTGAATTCAAGTGGAATGCCAGCAGGACAATATGTCAAACATGTCACGTTAATTTAGAAGCTTTCATTTTGAAAGATTCCAAACCGTGCATCTGATTACTAGAATTGAGACCATTTGAATTTAATTTTGGGTTTTTCTTTTTACTTGGTATTTATGAAACACATTTCTATATTCAGCCCACGAGTAATTTTGATTAACTGTGAAATCAAACAAAAAAATCATCATAAACATAAATACGGGGCTATTTAATACTATCTGATAAAATTCCAGATCGTTTCCCCACAGATAAGTTTATCAGGAAGTGATGTAAAAGGCTCTGAAGTCTCGAAAATTGTAAATAGGTTACAGAGACTTAAACATCATAATAGCTACTTAGATAATGGAATAAGAAATTACACACATCAACACGGTCTAGGGATATTCACGATTTTTCATACAAAAGAGGTCTGTTTGAGAAGCTATAATATCATACTCGAGATATATGGAGGGCTATAATTTTTAGATGAGCAAGTGCTAAACCCGAATTTCCAATTCTAGTCAATAAATTTAGTTTACTTGAAATTTGTGAAAACGTGATAGAAACGAAAACGAAAATGAATTTTTTGCCTGCTTTTTATATGAAAATGGTCGAATTTACGCATTTTTTTTTTCATTTTCATCACGTTTTCACTAATTTCAAGTAAACAAAAATATTGACTAGAATTGAAATTCCAATTTTAGCACTTGCTTGTCTGAAAATTGTAGCCCTCCATGTATCTCGAGTATGCTTTTATAGATTCTCAAACAGACTACTTCTGTATGAAAAATCGTGCAATATCCCTAGACCGTGTTGATGTGTATATTTGTTGTAAAAACCTTGAATGATGCGCTAGCTTATTGCAGGCAGCTCTGTGACGTCCATTTTGTTGTATTTATGGCGCTTTATACTCAAGCAAAGCAACGCTATCAAAGCAACGTAAAATGAATCTTAATAGCTACGAAGCAAAGGGCTTTTTGGCGAAAATAGAAGCACGATGAGACATCCGCCGCTTGAAGACGGAGCGACGGACGAAAAAAACCTTTGCTCCGCGGTATTAAGATTCTTTTTACGTTGCTTTAACCGCCGCGCCATGTCGCTTGTGTTTAAACAGCGCCTATTAAATTAGGGGTAACTTTAACTTAGTTAGCGAAATTCGCGCTCATATCTCAACCGGTCAGTGAGGTTAAGCAACGTACGCAGGGGCAGGGAACCTGACCAAAGTGGCAATTTATCACGAGTGGCACGTTAAGCTGTCGGTCCCGGCTGTTGTCGATTGACTACAATCGTTAAAACCAAGTCTTACAATGGCGGTTTGAAAACTGAGACCAGGGTTAGTCAAGTTCGCCACACTTGACTATACCTACACGATAAGAAGAAGAAGCGAAACTTTAGGGTTTTTGACTCCATGAAACTAAAAAAAATCCCCTTGTAAATCCCCTTGTGCTGTTTTTTTTAAGAGTTATATGAAAAAATATTTTTATTGTTTCGACTTATGTTTCTTGGGGAAAGTTGTTCAGTTGGCTGGGTTGATTCACGTCCTTAATTTTGGTTGTTAATTTAAAATCACCCCAGACAACGACACCTCAATTTGTTCTGAATCTGAGGTGTCGTCCTATGGTCTCATGCGGTGCGGTGTGGTAGGCTCCGTGAAGGGCAGTCTGGCTAGCGACCACCCTCCTATCGAAGTCCGACGCCAAACAGCTTGCTGTGTTCCGTCGGTGCGTGGGAGTACCAGTGCCTTTATAGGCATTTTCTGGGTTAACTCGCTCCATCGTCGGCCTCATCTATGACCTTGGTCAAGATTGAGGTCAAGAATTAACCCATCTTATAATAAAAAAAAACTTAAAATCACACAGCATAAACTTTATAATTTCCAAAAATGTTAAACTATAAAACTTGGAATTAGAAAGCTGAGAAGCAGATAGATTTCATATATGAACTTAAATTAGCAAACTTTGAAGTAACTTCAAAATTTGAATTACATTGCCCCTTTATGTACTCAGCTTCTAGTATTACTATTACATAGGAGGCAATAGTAATACAATTTTGCCGTGCCGTTTTCAAATTATAAAAAGGCTCTCCATGATACTGAACAACTTTTCCCATGGAACTCATATGAAAATCTCAAAAAATATTTTCAACTGCCATACAAAGGCAAATCATGATCGCATAAATTGTATAGAGAGGCGAACTAATTTAAAACCACCCACTAGACAAGAAACAAGAAGATACTCAAATCTTTATTTGATTATTTACAAAATCAGTTTGTCGATTCTTCTCACTTCGCTTTCACTAGGAAAATAAAAGTGAGAATGAAGTGAGAATAAACGAACGAATAGCGAATTTGATAGAGCCCTTTTACCAATGTTGGTATTTTTTGCAGCGGCAATTAACAACTTTAGTCATTTTGGGATACTTTAACCTTTTCACCGCCAAATCTGTTATATCAGACGTTTAAGTTTCGTGCCCTCGCCGCCAAAGTCTGATATATCAGACAAAAAAAAATTTTTTTACTTTAATATCGTTCACCAAGCGTTCACCATACGCCACGACATTAAAATTATTTTTTAATTTTTTGATGTCGTGGCGTGTGTGGTGGGCGTTTTTGACGAAAACTCTTGGCGCTAAAAGGGTTAAATAAGTTATCGTAATATAAGGATGTGAAAAACTGAACAAGTTTTCCCAAGTAACATAGGTCGAAATATGACAAAAATTGCCTTAGTATGAAAAGTAGCTTTCTTTTTTAAATTGATATAAGTAGGATCCTTCGGAAAAGTTGTTCAGTTTCATGGGAAAATTCCGCTAGCTAATTTTAAAAGACCACTTAATTAAGCAAGATTTGTTTTTTTTTAAATTCAGAAATACGGGATTGCTAATATTTTTGTTCCGAATTTGCAAGATTCTTTTTTGAGTCTCAATTTTATATTTTGTTAAAATCGTGATGCGGAGAAGTGTTGTATTGCTAGTTGTATGTAAATTTTTTGTATGTATTTATGGTATTTGGTAAGATAGAGACGTATTATAAATAAATGTACACGATAAAATTATAGTGTTAAAATGTTTAGGGAGATTTTATTAAAGTGACCTCGGATTAAGAAAATTAACCAAAAACATTAATATTCTAATTAAATGGGACAGTTGACTTGAGTTTTTTTTTATTACCTGAAAAGTCGACTATTATTTTTTTGTTAATCACACTTAGTATTTTCTTATCTTATCTTAAACAGGATTGTGCATAGCTTTTGGGTATCTTGTTGAAACAACAGGATCATGCATAGATTTTCAGTATTTTGTCAACAAAATACCGAAAAGCTATGCATGATCCTGTTTATACTTACTTTTAAAAACCAAAAACTCATTTATGAAATCTGCTAATATACTATTCCATACAAAATTTGCCGCTGTGATACTTCTTAATTGTATTAATGTACAGAACAGCAGATTGTTGTTTGAATTCAAATTCAATTTTACAGTCAAAGTAAATATGTATTAACAGCACTGTTTCAGGCAGAACACAGGTTTCACCTAGTTCAGGTGTATCTAGTTAAGATTCTATAGCTAGTTCTGTCTTTTATGTAATTAATATGCTTTTTATATCAATAACTAAATATTAAATTAAGGACGTGCATCACTTTTATCACAAGAAGCTCAAAAGCAAAGCATTATCCAGTGGAATCAATTACAATTTTCTTTTTTGTGGTATCCTCACCAAAAATAACCATGCTATCGTAAACTGAACCGGATACCTCAATATACAGGGTGTTAAGTAATTCGATCTTATCCTCTCGAGTGGTGAATTAGCCCATAAAACTGAACAACTTTCCCTAAGAATAAATGCCGAAATACGAAAAATTTTTTTTAACTTCCTATACAAATTGCATCAGCTGATAAATCATTTTGTATGGGAAGTCAACAAATTTTTTTCGTATTTCGGCATTTGTTCTTAGGGAAACTTGTTCAGTTTCATTGGCTGATTCACCACCTGAGAGGATAAGATCGAATTACTTAACACCTGTATATTTAAAACTAAAAATAATAATTGTAAGCCCTTTAACATTAAACTAACCACTAAATCATCCATGTAAATAAAATTTAAGTTAATAATATTAAAAATGCTGTATTTTAGCACTAAATTTGCCATATATGTTTTATATCTTCAGAACAATTGTAAGCGAGACATGAAATATTAGATTAGCCTGAAAACCTCTTTTGTGCAATATAAAAATATTCTTCCAAATAACAATTGGATATCAGATTGGTTTTGATCGAATTATTAAAACTAAGCATTATTTTACTTATTGTGATATAACTTTTTATTTTAATTCCTGAGTCAAAAATGTGCGTATTAAGATAGAACTTAATAATTAATAATAATAAAGTTAATTGGGAAATTGCGCAGTTTTTGGCCCGGGATATCGAGTTGCTTCGGTGACCAACTTCTTAGGATAAAGCCAAAGAAATAAAGAAAACGTTTGACACGATATACCTCTTTCATTTTATTATCATCCTTCCACCTTGTTATGCGCATTGCATTACGTTCTCTACCAGTCTTTATTTATCACTACAACAGTACAAATATGTATTTGAATTCACTTCTTTTTTGTATGTACATGTTGGAATTTCTTCGGAATTCAAATTACACATCTTACCACGCACTGCTGTTTATATTTTTAGCATCGCAGATTTTAAGTCTGCAGGATTTTAAGCATTAAATTTTGTGCACAGTTTTTTTGCCTCAATAAACTTATTTTTAATCCCTGACGAAAAAAATGCATCTGTATTTGTCTGGCGTCATAGTTCTAAACGAATGCAGCGCGATTTTTATGCGGTTTGTTTAAAAGCTGACGTGATTGGGATGTGTCTTGGGTCAGCTCACACCGCGACGCGACCTTGCGGATAGAGCCGCTCAAGATTGAACTTTATTTATTACAAGTGAGAGTGGCTCAAAATCAGGTTTGGCCGATAAAATCTATACTAATATTATGGAGGAAAGATTTGATTGTTTGTTTGAATTGAATAGGCTCCGACACTACTGGAGCAATTTGAAAAATTATTTCCCCATTATAAACGTTTCTCACCCTAGGGACTACCGTTTGGCACTATCAGTAGTGTCTTGGGTAATTTTTTCTCCCATGACACTAAACACAAGTAGTGCTGAAGGATATATTGTTCTCCTGTGACACAACAGACCCTAAAATCATTCTACATTATCCCTGATGGAAATAGGCTACATAATTTTCCCGAATTCCCACGGGAGCGAAGTCCCGGGCGGAATGCTAGTAATTAAATAAAAGTCAAATGTAATGTCGTATCATAATTTATTCACTCAGATAGAATTACATATATACAAAAAGTGTATCTCTATATGCATTAACATTTCATACGTTGATTGCATCCCTAGTCAAAAAACTTTCACTTCTTAATAATTTTACTTTAGTCTTATTGTTTAAATGGTTGTACCTAGAGCAAAGCAAAACTGAACCAATGACCATTATTTAATGGACCCGTGACCATGACTAAATGAATTGATAACCATTAATGTGAATCTCCATAAAAAGGAACAACTTTCAGTAGTAAACTGAGAAAAAGGTTCAGATTACTGGGTCGATTCATTTGTTTGATTTTAAACAATAAAAAATCACCACATTTACGTTTCATTAAGGACAAGATAACAAGATCGTTCGTTCCCGAGGTATGGGGTTCGCTCTTGACCATTGTCTTAAAACAATATTATGGGAAGGAGAAACAGAGACAAAGCTATATGAGAGAAAGGGACAACGCTCTACAAGTAACGATTATTTTAATTTCATTTTGACGTGTAAAAGATGTGGTAGAAGGTCTACACTAAGGTTTTCCCTTGTGTCGTGGGTCTCTTAGAACATACACACAAAACATACACACGTACGTACACCCATGACGCGAGTAAATCATCTGCTTTTTACACAAGTATTTGCTGCGACCAGGATCGAACCCAGGACCCGTCGAAGTGGCAGCGTTACTACCACCCGACCGAAACTATTCACATAACTTTAATTAATGCCTGCGTATGCCATTAAATTTCTTACTTTGACTCTTTCATATTCCGTCTCTTTCATGTTAACAAAATACTGCTTGGAGTAGTATTTTGTTCTACCATGAACAAGGCAGTCTTACACATAATAAATCGTACGGAGTAATGAATTTGAATAATCATTTTATTTTTTTAATAGGTTTTGTAAATTCTCTAGTGATCTATGATCTGTATTTTGTAGACTATTATAGTAACGAATAAATTCGGTGAAATGCAATAGCTGGTGTCATTCCGTCGCCTTCGCTTCTGCTATCACGTTTCTGGCTTGTTCTAGTGCTTTCCTGGAACAAAAAATAAAATTTTTATTTTGTGCTTTTGAAAATAAGGGCTGGAAATAGTGCTGCAAAGGACTTTAGGCTTTTAGCCCTTATTTTAAGACAAGACTGTTAAATAAAAAGCCTAGTAGGCTAAAAACCTATAAAGCCATTTAGTACTGGCGGCTAGGCTAGGGTTAAGCCTATTCAAGCCTTTTGATTATCAGCCTTAAGGCCTTAAAAAGGCCTAACCTTGTTTAAGACTAATTTAATAAAATAAGACGCTCAAAAAGCCCCATTCCCTTCCCGTGGGTGTTGTAAGAGGCGACTAAGGGACTACTACAGTGATACACAATTTCAGACAGTCCCTCAATATTTGTCAAACGTGGCGAAAACAACCGTTTTTTATGGCCGATGTCATGTGTGAATTTTATGTAGTTCCAATAATATTACATACATACGTATCGAATTGATAACCTCCTTTTTTGAAGTCGGTAAAAAGGCTTTTACTAAAAAAATAAAAATAAAGACCCCAGTCCCAAAAAGCCTACTACTTTAAAAACGGCTATAAGTTTTTTTAAATGACGAAGCTTTTAAAGAACTATTTTACTGGTCTGGTCCCAAAAAGGACTCGATAGGCTGAAATTTAGGGCTAAAAGCCTAAAGCCCTTTGCAGCACTAGCTGGAAATTACGCCCTATAGAAAAGATCAGGAAACAGAAGTAGTGAGATAATAGTTTCTGTCGCACGGCTTATTTAGATACTGCCCGGGTCCCAGATCTTGATTTTAACTAGATAGAAAATCAGTCATCAATTGGTCAAAATTAGTCACCAAATGCGACAATTGGTCAACCTCCCGTTAATTACCACCACCTAGCGAAGATCTGATTTCAACAAAATTGACAGAAACGCGTGGCCTGGGCAGTGCCGAAATAAGCGGGTCTGTCAATTTTGCTGTCATGGTTTCTGAGATCGTTACTTAGATAGCTATGACCGAGGTTAGTTCTACATGGTAAAATTGAAAACATTCGACAAACTTTGAAGGATGAATCAGAAAAGTTGGTCCCATAAAAAATTTTTGGTAATCTGGGTAGATTCATCCCTCTTTGTCGATTGTTTTCAATTTCACCCTGTAGACTAGAGATATAATTGATTGAAAACTCTCACCCCTGCTTGTAAACAAAACTCAAGTCTATGGATGTAAAATCTGTAATATCAGGTACTATGTCAATATTGTAGGTATTCGCTTTGACTAAAGAGATCTGTTGAATGATGCACACGCCTTTTATTATTTTTTCTCAGCCTGAAACACATGAACATCCTAGTTCAGATGTTTGTTATTATACATACATACGCTCACACCTATAATCCCTAATGGGGTAGGCAGTGGTTCTAGCTAACTACTTGATGCCACGTTTGACACAAATTGTGAGAATAATCTGATGGAAGAAGTTGTATAATGGTGAGAGGTGGTCAGCCTTTCGCCCATTATACAGCAAAAACCTCGCATCTCTCTTACAGACTTTTATTGTATACTGTTTTTGTTACAAATGTTACTGGTAATAAATATTTTTTCATTTTCATATTGATAGCAGCTACCGGTGAGAGTGCGAGTGAACTATCAACGCTAGCAAGCCCTAAGAAACCCGCGGAGTTACAATATGCGACAGCGGTTAGTTAATGCGGAAACGCTCGTAGCCCAGTGGTGCTCGCTAATCACAACTGATCAGAGAGGTTAAGTAACTCACACGGAGGCAGGGAACCTGATAGGCGACGAAAGTGATGTCGGTCCCGGCTGTTGTCGATTGACTACAGTCATTAAAACCAAGTCAGAAGTTATTGTGCGGTTTGAAAACTCTGAGACCAGGCTTAGCCAAGTTCGCCACACACCTGACTATACCTGCACGATAAGAAAATTGAAAACCCCCCGATCATGACTACTGTGTCCCGCCTCCTGAGACCACTTTTGCTCGCAAATAAAGGCACGGACTATAGATGGAAAAAGAAAGCACAAGTGTAGTGGGTTGTCAGTCTGCAACCCGCGCCCGCAGCGGTCCGTTACGTATGTATGTGTGAGTATGTATGTATGTATGTGTGTATGTATGTATGTGTGTGTATGTATACGTACAAGTGCAGCGGGTTGTCAGTCTGCAGCCGGCTGAGTGCGAGCGCGGCGAGTTGTTTGATCCTGGCTAAGGCCCGCGCCCGCAGCGGTCCGTTACGTATGTATGTATGTATGTGTGTGTATGTATACGTACAAGTGCAGCGGGTTGTCAGTCTGCAGCCGGCTGAGTGCGAGCGCGGCGAGTTGTTTGATCCTGGCTAAGGCCCGCGCCCGCAGCGGTCCGTTACGTATGTATGTATGTATGTGTGTGTATGTATACGTACAAGTGCAGCGGGTTGTCAGTCTGCAGCCGGCTGAGTGCGAGCGCGGCGAGTTGTTTGATCCTGGCTAAGGCCCGCGCCCGCAGCGGTCCGTTACGTATGTATGTATGTATGTGTGTGTATGTATACGTACAAGTGCAGCGGGTTGTCAGTCTGCAGCCGGCTGAGTGCGAGCGCGGCCAGTTGTTTGATCCTGGCTAAGGCCCGCGCCCGCAGCGGTCCGTTACGTATGTATGTATGTATGTGTGTGTATGTATACTAGGGTGGGTCAAAAATTTTTTTTCTTGATTCCTGTATTCTAATAGCGACAAAAGGGTGCAAAATGGACTAGAAATGACATGTTTTAAATATTATTAATTTCGCATATGATTAACTGCCTCCGGATTTACTTCAAAGTTTTTGAAATTATGGTTATAGGAGGTAACTTCTAGAGCTTTAGTTATTAATTATACTCGGGATTTTTAATATTTTATAACACCGTTTGACCGAACATATTGTCATTTTGCTAAATAAGTCCAATAAATCTCTAGTCGTTAGCTATTTGAGGCATGAGGGGGGTCACCGATTGCACTTAGCACGACACATTTCTCGCGTCAGTAACACGGAAGCTAATGAAGTCGTAGGTTGTTTTTGGCTCGTTGTTACTATGGAAAGCATTCAAAACTTGACGAAATGTCCCCTGTTTGGTGAAATATGTGACTTGAAAGAAAATATATTACATTCTGAAGATATTATAATGAAGTTTTATGCCACTACATATCGCCACCACAAGTCAAGCTAGGAAATCTTTAAAAGGAAATTCCAACTGCAAGATTCTTTGCGCAAATATCAGGAAGTATGTAAAAAATTGGCATCTTCTGTGCCACTCGATACACTTTCTACTTCTTCTTATTCCGGTGAGTCTAATCACAGCGACAGCGAGCTCGCACTGCATGCAAAAACTGATCCAGCTCCGCGGACTGCCATGCCACCGTTACCATTTCTTATTGTACTATCTCCAAGACTTGTGACAGATATGGAGTATCAAACAGAGCAGGGGCAGCTATTGCATCAGCAGTTCTGCAAGCCACTAACTCGACTGTACCAGTAATTTATCCAAAATAAGCTACGCAGAGAATGAACGAAAACCAGACACAGCATTGTCTCAGCTGTTACAAAAGGAAAGGTACCTGAAGATTTAGCCAGCAAATCCCCAGGTGAGATGTCTCATGCTAGATGGCTGACTCGAGCGAATCGTGTTCTTTATGTATACGTTTCAACGAAAATTCCATCTGAAAGCTTAATAATATTAGCAACCTATGTTGTTAAAGTTTACGCTCCGACTTGATTCGTTATCAAGACTCATCCTACTTGCAAGGATGGAGCACGAGCACGACACCTATAGAAGCTGATCTCTTCGTCTAGGTACCTGTCAGCCGAACTTAAAACCAAAGTCGATCCTGTATTTTAAAGAAATGGTTATTTCGACCATCCCGAGAATTTATTATTGGCAATGCTTACTGATCCGCTAAAACACATTCGTGACTTAGCTGCACGACGAATACTGAAAGCTCGCTCCATTACACAGACCAAAATCCGTCTATTTGAAGTTCTGCAGATAAACCTAGATGCATCTTTTTACATAGATCTGATTGATTGGTAGCAAAATATCACCGAACCACGGATTATAAAAGAAATTAGTGACGAAAATTTACATTTGATAGTTGATCAAAAAGGTGAGGGTGAATTGCCTCTGCTACGTCTCCCCTGCCATACCCAAGCAATGGAAAGGGCAGTTAAGCCTGTCACAGAAGCTTCAAGTACTTTGTGCAGCAAATTTGCAAGAGAAGGCTACATTAAAAACCAGATAGCGTCACGCAAAGATATGCACAAATTTGACAGCAAGAAGGATTTTTTGGTGAATTAAAGGCAATAAATTAGATATCATTAGATTAGAGGTACGGTATTTAATTTTCAAAATTAAACAATTATGTTCTATAGGCTTGTGTTTTATCACAAAATATCATATTAAAAACCAATTTTGATGCTCCTTAAGGGAATTTTCTAAAAGCCTTTTTCTGTATCTTTTTCTTAATTTCAAGGTCAATCCGGAGGTTGAAGATGATATCTAATCGTAACCATTTTTTGCATATCTAAGAATAACGTATTAATACACCTTTTTATCACTATTACGTTTTAATATAAGACATTTTATTTTTCTCCATACATTCGTGACCCACCCTAATGTATACGTACAAGTGCAGCGGGTTGTCAGTCTGCAGCCGGCTGAGTGCGAGCGCGGCGAGTTGTTTGATCCTGGCTAAGGCCCGCGCCCGCAGCGGTCCGTTACGTATGTATGTATGTATGTGTGTGTATGTATACGTACAAGTGCAGCGGGTTGTCAGTCTGCAGCCGGCTGAGTGCGAGCGCGGCGAGTTGTTTGATCCTGGCTAAGGCCCGCGCCCGCAGCGGTCCGTTACGTATGTATGTATGTATGTGTGTGTATGTATACGTACAAGTGCAGCGGGTTGTCAGTCTGCAGCCGGCTGAGTGCGAGCGCGGCGAGTTGTTTGATCCTGGCTAAGGCCCGCGCCCGCAGCGGTCCGTTACGTATGTATGTATGTATGTGTGTGTATGTATACGTACAAGTGCAGCGGGTTGTCAGTCTGCAGCCGGCTGAGTGCGAGCGCGGCCAGTTGTTTGATCCTGGCTAAGGCCCGCGCCCGCAGCGGTCCGTTACGTATGTATGTATGTATGTGTGTGTATGTATACGTACAAGTGCAGCGGGTTGTCAGTCTGCAGCCGGCTGAGTGCGAGCGCGGCCAGTTGTTTGATCCTGGCTAAGGCCCGCGCCCGCAGCGGTCCGTTACGTATGTATGTATGTATGTGTGTGTATGTATACGTACAAGTGCAGCGGGTTGTCAGTCTGCAGCCGGCTGAGTGCGAGCGCGGCGAGTTGTTTGATCCTGGCTAAGGCCCGCGCCCGCAGCGGTCCGTTACGTATGTATGTATGTATGTGTGTGTATGTATACGTACAAGTGCAGCGGGTTGTCAGTCTGCAGCCGGCTGAGTGCGAGCGCGGCGAGTTGTTTGATCCTGGCTAAGGCCCGCGCCCGCAGCGGTCCGTTACGTATGTATGTATGTATGTGTGTGTATGTATACGTACAAGTGCAGCGGGTTGTCAGTCTGCAGCCGGCTGAGTGCGAGCGCGGCGAGTTGTTTGATCCTGGCTAAGGCCCGCGCCCGCAGCGGTCCGTTACGTATGTATGTATGTATGTGTGTGTATGTATACGTACAAGTGCAGCGGGTTGTCAGTCTGCAGCCGGCTGAGTGCGAGCGCGGCGAGTTGTTTGATCCTGGCTAAGGCCCGCGCCCGCAGCGGTCCGTTACGTATGTATGTATGTATGTGTGTGTATGTATACGTACAAGTGCAGCGGGTTGTCAGTCTGCAGCCGGCTGAGTGCGAGCGCGGCGAGTTGTTTGATCCTGGCTAAGGCCCGCGCCCGCAGCGGTCCGTTACGTATGTATGTATGTATGTGTGTGTATGTATACGTACAAGTGCAGCGGGTTGTCAGTCTGCAGCCGGCTGAGTGCGAGCGCGGCGAGTTGTTTGATCCTGGCTAAGGCCCGCGCCCGCAGCGGTCCGTTACGTATGTATGTATGTATGTGTGTGTATGTATACGTACAAGTGCAGCGGGTTGTCAGTCTGCAGCCGGCTGAGTGCGAGCGCGGCCAGTTGTTTGATCCTGGCTAAGGCCCGCGCCCGCAGCGGTCCGTTACGTATGTATGTATGTATGTGTGTGTATGTATACGTACAAGTGCAGCGGGTTGTCAGTCTGCAGCCGGCTGAGTGCGAGCGCGGCCAGTTGTTTGATCCTGGCTAAGGCCCGCGCCCGCAGCGGTCCGTTACGTATGTATGTATGTATGTGTGTGTATGTATACGTACAAGTGCAGCGGGTTGTCAGTCTGCAGCCGGCTGAGTGCGAGCGCGGCCAGTTGTTTGATCCTGGCTAAGGCCCGCGCCCGCAGCGGTCCGTTACGTATGTATGTATGTATGTGTGTGTATGTATACGTACAAGTGCAGCGGGTTGTCAGTCTGCAGCCGGCTGAGTGCGAGCGCGGCCAGTTGTTTGATCCTGGCTAAGGCCCGCGCCCGCAGCGGTCCGTTACGTATGTATGTATGTATGTGTGTGTATGTATACGTACAAGTGCAGCGGGTTGTCAGTCTGCAGCCGGCTGAGTGCGAGCGCGGCCAGTTGTTTGATCCTGGCTAAGGCCCGCGCCCGCAGCGGCCCGCTCCGCGGCAGTGTGTCGGCTAGGGCTGCGGCCGCTGTACTCATCAGCTGTGGGGGCGCTGCGCCCGCCGCCATGCATAGCGTCTCTGAAAAATATAGCATACAGTTAAAATAACTAATGTAAAGCCGCAGACCCACCGCGGCGCACAAAGAGTCTACACACGTGTCTTAAGCTTCGCTTTGCATATATATATATATTTTCATGCAAAGCGAAGCTTGCACTGCAACCCAAGAACACGCTACGTATGAATACGACCAAACGCCAGGTGATTATCTACTCAGTGGGTATGAGATTAATACACAAATTAGATTTTGATCTAATCCACGTAACTAAAATTCGCCACGTGTGCGTGCATGGCATGCGCAGCGGTTAAGGCGCAGACCCACTACGCACGTGAGGCTACGCACGTGAGTTAAGCTTCGCTTTGTAAGAAAATGTATGTGATTGTGTCCACTGCGACCCACGACCACGCTACGCATGAAATGACGTCATCGATACACGCGTGGCTTGATCGAATATAAAGTGCTGACATAGCTCAACGCCATGCACGCTGTGCATGCGGCACACGGTTGGCCCGCAGCGCATTTTAGCTACGTAGCTACTCCACATAGCTAAAACGACCACGCTACAGTTGTACATAGTCGTGGGTTTCGCGGTGGAAACGTAGACCCACGTTGTCAAACAAATAAATCCACTTCGCTAAAATGCGCCGCGTGGCCGAGCACATCCTGCGCCGCGGTGGGTCTGCGCCTTTACTTTCCGCCTTAATCCACTGTTTGGACTAATTTTAAGAGTAAGCACCTACACGCAGGACGTAATGTGCTAAGAAAAGGAATGAGAAATTGACACAAAGACCCAATAGCTCGTATGAGTCATACTGTACGTATTACAATGAGTACAGTGTACGTATGACAGTGAGTACAGTGTACGTATGACAGTGAGTACAGTGTACGTATGACAGTGAGTACAGTGTACGTACGACAGTGAGTACAGTGTACGTATGACAGTGAGTACAGTGTACGTACCGAGGAGCGCCATGACGATGGGGTCTGCGTGCAGTAGTGCGGGCGGCGCGGTGAGTGTGTACGTATGACAGTGAGTACAGTGTACGTATGACAGTGAGTACAGTGTACGTATGACAGTGAGTACAGTGTACGTACCGAGGAGCGCCATGACGATGGGGTCTGCGTGCAGTAGCGCGGGCGGCGCGGTGAGTGCGTACGTATGACAGTGAGTACAGTGTACGTATGACAGTGAGTACAGTGTACGTATGACAGTGAGTACAGTGTACGTATGACAGTGAGTACAGTGTACGTATGACAGTGAGAACAGTGTACGTACCGAGGAGCGCCATGACGATGGGGTCTGCGTGCAGTAGTGCGGGCGGCGCGGTGAGTGTGTACGTATGACAGTGAGTACAGTGTACGTATGACAGTGAGTACAGTGTACGTACCGAGGAGCGCCATGACGATGGGGTCTGCGTGCAGTAGTGCGGGCGGCGCGGTGAGTGTGTACGTATGACAGTGAGTACAGTGTACGTATGACAGTGAGTACAGTGTACGTATGACAGTGAGTACAGTGTACGTACCGAGGAGCGCCATGACGATGCAGTAGCGCGGGCGGCGCGGTGAGTGTGTACGTATGACAGTGAGTACAGTGTACGTATGACAGTGAGTACAGTGTACGTATGACAGTGAGTACAGTGTACGTACCGAGGAGCGCCATGACGATGGGGTCTGCGTGCAGTAGTGCGGGCGGCGCGGTGAGTGTGTACGTATGACAGTGAGTACAGTGTACGTATGACAGTGAGTACAGTGTACGTATGACAGTGAGTACAGTGTACGTACCGAGGAGCGCCATGACGATGCAGTAGCGCGGGCGGCGCGGTGAGTGTGTACGTATGACAGTGAGTACAGTGTACGTATGACAGTGAGTACAGTGTACGTATGACAGTGAGTACAGTGTACGTACCGAGGAGCGCCATGACGATGGGGTCTGCGTGCAGTAGTGCGGGCGGCGCGGTGAGTGTGTACGTATGACAGTGAGTACAGTGTACGTATGACAGTGAGTACAGTGTACGTATGACAGTGAGTACAGTGTACGTACCGAGGAGCGCCATGACGATGGGGTCTGCGTGCAGTAGTGCGGGCGGCGCGGTGAGTGTGTACGTATGACAGTGAGTACAGTGTACGTATGACAGTGAGTACAGTGTACGTATGACAGTGAGTACAGTGTACGTACCGAGGAGCGCCATGACGATGCAGTAGCGCGGGCGGCGCGGTGAGTGTGTACGTATGACAGTGAGTACAGTGTACGTATGACAGTGAGTACAGTGTACGTATGACAGTGAGTACAGTGTACGTACCGAGGAGCGCCATGACGATGGGGTCTGCGTGCAGTAGTGCGGGCGGCGCGGTGAGTGTGTACGTATGACAGTGAGTACAGTGTACGTATGACAGTGAGTACAGTGTACGTATGACAGTGAGTACAGTGTACGTACCGAGGAGCGCCATGACGATGGGGTCTGCGTGCAGTAGTGCGGGCGGCGCGGTGAGTGTGTACGTATGACAGTGAGTACAGTGTACGTATGACAGTGAGTACAGTGTACGTACCGAGGAGCGCCATGACGATGGGGTCTGCGTGCAGTAGTGCGGGCGGCGCGGTGAGTGTGTACGTATGACAGTGAGTACAGTGTACGTATGACAGTGAGTACAGTGTACGTACCGAGGAGCGCCATGACGATGGGGTCTGCGTGCAGTAGCGCGGGCGGCGCGGTGAGTGTGTACGTATGACAGTGAGTACAGTGTACGTATGACAGTGAGTACAGTGTACGTACCGAGGAGCGCCATGACGATGGGGTCTGCGTGCAGTAGCGCGGGCGGCGCGGTGAGTGCGTACGTATGACAGTGAGTACAGTGTACGTATGACAGTGAGTACAGTGTACGTACCGAGGAGCGCCATGACGATGGGGTCTGCGTGCAGTAGCGCGGGCGGCGCGGTGAGTGTGTACGTATGACAGTGAGTACAGTGTACGTATGACAGTGAGTACAGTGTACGTACCGAGGAGCGCCATGACGATGGGGTCTGCGTGCAGTAGCGCGGGCGGCGCGGTGAGTGTGTACGTATGACAGTGAGTACAGTGTACGTATGACAGTGAGTACAGTGTACGTACCGAGGAGCGCCATGACGATGGGGTCTGCGTGCAGTAGCGCGGGCGGCGCGGTGAGTGCGTACGTATGACAGTGAGTACAGTGTACGTATGACAGTGAGTACAGTGTACGTACCGAGGAGCGCCATGACGATGGGGTCTGCGTGCAGTAGCGCGGGCGGCGCGGTGAGTGTGTACGTATGACAGTGAGTACAGTGTACGTATGACAGTGAGTACAGTGTACGTACCGAGGAGCGCCATGACGATGGGGTCTGCGTGCAGTAGCGCGGGCGGCGCGGTGAGTGTGTACGTATGACAGTGAGTACAGTGTACGTATGACAGTGAGTACAGTGTACGTACCGAGGAGCGCCATGATGATGGGGTCTGCGTGCAGTAGCGCGGGCGGCGCGGTGAGTGTGTACGTATGACAGTGAGTACAGTGTACGTATGACAGTGAGTACAGTGTACGTACCGAGGAGCGCCATGACGATGGGGTCTGCGTGCAGTAGTGCGGGCGGCGCGGTGAGTGTGTACGTATGACAGTGAGTACAGTGTACGTATGACAGTGAGTACAGTGTACGTATGACAGTGAGAACAGTGTACGTACCGAGGAGCGCCATGACGATGGGGTCTGCGTGCAGTAGTGCGGGCGGCGCGGTGAGTGTGTACGTATGACAGTGAGTACAGTGTACGTATGACAGTGAGTACAGTGTACGTACCGAGGAGCGCCATGACGATGGGGTCTGCGTGCAGTAGCGCGGGCGGCGCGGTGAGTGCGAGTGCGGACCGGAGCAGTCTTACTCCGGCGCCGAGACAGCGTCGCCAAAATGCACCACCCGGACCCTCCATTAGTCTAACGGACAATATACATGTTTTATGTCAGAAAAAAAATAACAATTCACTGCAGTCATTTTAATCACTGCCCAAAGCTTATATACGTAAAGTTCGTAGAAATGATATAATTCCCTTTTTTGTGTGAGAAATGATAAACATCGTCCAATTTATTCGAAGTTTGGTGACAATCTATACATATTATAAAGAGGAAAGATTTCATTGTTTGTTTGTTTGCATTGAATAGGCTCCGAAACTACTGGACCGATTTGAAAAATTCTTTCACCATTAGAATCCTACATTATCCGTGATGGACATAGGGTACAAATTTTCTCGAATTCCCACGGGAACCAAGGCCCAAGCGGATTGCTAGTTTCTGATATTAGTATTTTTGGTCCAAACATCACCTGTAATGTTTTAACGTTACCATAATGATTGTTACCTCGATATAATGTGTGTGTGATATTATGCGTGAAAATATAAAAGATATTTTTTAAATCTTTCAGTTTCGAATCGTTCACTGTACACATATATGGACTGAAGACGTATACATATAAGGGCTGATGACGATCTTATGTCTTACAAAATAATAAAATTACATTGCTAACCTAAAAAAATAAAAAAAATACATCGATAGGTAAGTTAAAAAAACCGGCCAAGTGTGTGTCGGGCCACGCATTTTGTAGGGTTCCGTAGCAGCATGGTTCAAATATGCAGCTGGCTTCTTAACTCTACGAGCATATTTCATAGGCGATGTTAAAATCCCCAAACACTATAGATCCAAAACACATGTATTGAAGAGTTTGTAGTTTCTTTTTTTTTATTATTTTTTTTTAGTGTTATTATTAGCATCCACAGACTTTATGTCCGTGCCTTTGTCTAGATTAAGTTTTCTTGTTAATACTTGATTTTAACTATAATACATTACTTTCCATAGAGGTTTACAATTTATAAATAAGTATAATAAATATATGAATACATAATGTATATAATATGTATATAATGTATATAATATATATTTAAGCGAGTGACGGTTCTTCGCTGTTGCATTCAGACCTCAAGGCATCCATGACGGCTTTGTCTCGGCTTTTGATCGCCATTTTGAGGTTGTAATTGACCACTTTTTCCCTGCCTGCCGCCTCTGCTTCTTTGATGAATCTGCCTATCGCATCGTTACCATCATCCGCATAATATTTGCAACTGGCGGTATGACGCGATATGGCAACTACAGCATGTGGGATACTGTCGTGTAGCTCCTGCCTGGTCGTTGTAGTACGCACGATCACCACCTTTTCGTACGTCAACCCTTGAGCCTCGTGTATGGTGAGGATGCGTGACCCGGTGCCCGATCCGTATCCCTGGTTTTGTAGAGTAGTCTTTTCTACCTGTGTATGAACAAGGTACAGGGTTTCGGACTGGGTTCGATCGATCTGTGCATCTGAATACCTTTCGGGTTTTAAGGAGTTTGTAGTTTCAGGAATAAGTGTAGTTTTGGCCTAAATACAACAGAATGGAAGTATTTGATGCGCGAGCGGAGCGAGCGCGAATTTTTTTTTGTGTTTTTTTTGTTTTGTTTTTATGTTTTGTTTTTTTTTTTCATTATTTTTCAAGCGACAATATTATTGTTAGAAATATTTAATAATATCGAGCTGCTGCTTAAGCAGGTCGCGTAGCGATCGTGTAATGTTAATATGTTACAGCTTGGCTTTCGACCTCGCCTCACTCTTAGCGTGGAACCTTGTATGGCAGCCATTTTGGATTAGGGTACACTTTGTCGTAAATGCTACCCTCGTGAATTATTCCACATTTTTTTCATTATAAAAATTTATGTTTCCCAAACGGATTGCTTAATCGAAAAAAGTTCGTAGTAAACCCCTTCTATCCTTTAAAAAGCTAACATATGATAAGATAACCCACTCGATGATATCGGCGAGAAAAAAAAGCCGCCCTTTCACGTGTATGGGAAACACTTGATTTTTTTTTCCAAAATTTTATTTTCTAGATCTGTCGACGCATCAATATGTATGACCATGCCAAATTTCAGGTCTGTCCTACCAAGGATCTAATATCAGCAAATATATTCTTATTAATCCCAACTATGTTTGGCACTTGGTCGACTATTACTCGCAAACTTGAAGTGCCAACTTATGTGTGATAGTTTTCCTTTTACAGCCTAATATTATAGACAGTGAGGGTAAATTTTTAGTATTAAAGGAAGCCACTTGGCACAAGTATATAGTATCTCAATAGAAGTTGATTAAGCCTTGTAGCAACCCCCACCCCTTGGCAGTTAGGGAGGGGGGGGATTTATAAATTGGATTTGCCGCTCTTTAGAAAAATAAAAATTGTACGGCTTTATTTAACATAAAATGTACATCGTGGAATCACTCACTGATAAAGGAAAGTCGTATCTTTTATTTTTGGTATGATAATTGCACACCATTGCCTATTTTTTATGAGATATTCTGCGGAAATGAAGAAAAAATGCTTAGAAAATCTACTATTTTTTCCGTTAGTATGGTATTTTGTAAAAAATATGAACTAATATAGAATTAAAAAAATAAGTACTAGAAGGCCAAAGTAATATGAAATAAGAAAACAATAACGTTAATTGCACTTACCAAACAAAAACTTTGAGAAAAAAATCTTGAATGACGGTCGGCGCGCGGCGAGCGCGAGCAATTCACGCTCCAGATAATTAGTTTTGCTGGTTTTATTTGAGCAATTATCATGAATGTGGTGTCATTTTCAGATAAATCGAAGGTGCTGACATCATTTTTGAAGAAATATTTGATTCATTTATTTTAAAAAATATAGTTGAAGGTATTTTTTATGGTTTGAATAAACCATTTCTTAAAAGAAATTACCTATCAAAACCCACGACCGGAAAAAAATGGGGTTTGCATTATTAATATAGACTATAGAGTAGAAAAAGAACACTATCTTTATAATTATGGTAAAAAAGGTATATTTAAACGCAGCGCGGCCGGCTCGACCCAATCCGATACTTACATATTTATAGTCTTTTAGCTGTTTAATGAGAACATGATCCGCTGCAAATGCATAATTCATGCCACAATATGATTTGCATTTGCAGCAGATCAGCTCTAGGCATGCAGCTTAAAAGCTGCTACTGCATGCCTAGAGCTAATCCGCTATCTTTAAACAAGCTGTCCTATGACACCCTATTTAATGATATTTGCGAGAAAAAAAAATTCATCACCCTTTCACGTCTATGGGAGACACCCGAAAAAAATGTTTTTTTCTAAGATTTTACTCTACAGTTTTGTCGGCGTAATTCATATGTATGACCATGTCAAATTTCAGCTCTGTAGTACCAAGGGTTTCTTAGAACCATGGCGAAACTATAAGGGTTCGTAGATTACTACGGAACCCTAAAAACGTAATAAGATTTGGGTACTTACTGTGGAGGCAGCGCGGGTAAGAATAGATCGGCATTCTTAGCAGCAAGCAGCCTCCCCTTGACAGCAGCGGCCAGCCGCCGCAGGGCGGGCCCCGCGCCCGGCAGCCCCGCGCCGCGACACACCAGCTGCCGCAGCCGGATGCACGCGCGCACGCACACCGGGTCCCAGGAGACCTCTACCAGCTCTGAGGGGTTGATTGGTTCACAAGTTAAGCGAGCGGTACGAAGGGAAGTAACGGTATTGTAACACATTACATACACTCACGCTTGTAATCCCATATGGGGTAGGCGGAGCGTAAGTGGTTCAGAACCACTTGATGCCACGTTTGGTTTAAAATGGAATTGGAATTGTAAACGCGATCTTAATACAGGGTGTAAGAACAGCTTAATAAATACTTAAATAGTTTTTTTTAATTATAAGATGGGTTAACTCTTGACCTCAATCTTGAACATAAAGGTCAAAGATGAGGTCGACGATGGAGCGAGTTAACCCAGAAAATGCCTATAAAGGCACTGGTACTCCTACGCACTGACGGAACACAGCAGGCTGTTTGGCGTCGGACTTCGGTAGGAGGGTGGTCGCGAATGCAAATGCGGTGGTACATTGCATAATGCCAAAGTAAGTAATTAATGAAAACTATTTAACTTGACGGTTCTGCTAAAAAAATTATTTGTAGTCGATCGTGGATAGATTCCACCATATAAGTATTTGCTAAGCTGTCTCTTATACCCTTTATTAAGATTGCGTTTAAAAATTAACGATTTCCTGGTCTGAGTTCAGGCTTGTATTTGCTATAAGACTTGTGAAGCGTAGCCGGTCACTGTCAGAGCCGAGTGAATGAATTGTGTATGACGATACAATACAGTGAATGAACTGTGTATTACAATACAATACCTGTGACTTTCGGCAGTACGACCTTAGCCACTATGGTGGGCACGAGGAAGAGGTCTGGGTCTGTGCGGACACTGTCTTCAGTCAGTGCGGGCTGGTCACTGTCAGAGCTCGAGTCTTCAGAGTCGCTGGCCACTCGTTCTGACCGGACACCGTACATCATCAAACATCTGTAAGGAATTTGATTTATGATATTATAAAGAGGAAAGATTTGTATTTTTGTAACGAATAAACTCAAAAACTACTGGACTAATTTCAAAAATTCTTTCACCATTAGATTAGAATGCTACATTATCTCTGAGTAACATAGGCAACATCCTTTTCCCGAATTCCGAAAGGAATTCCCGGGCGGAAAGCTCGTGTGTAATAAAATGGTACTAACCTATACCAGTCCATTCTCTCATAGTCTTCACTGTCCTCATCAGCCAAAGGATTCCACAGGATCAACTGAAAAAAAAACCATAAATGTTTGATAATTTATTAAAAATTAAGACGGTATTTTACTTACACAAATGTATCACGTAATTATCTGTTTTTTTTAATGAGTCAAATGAATTTTAAAATATAGGGCAGCGATTCCTGAAGTGCGGTTCCGTGGAAATGACATCAGGTTTCCGCAACATTAAGTTGCATTTTTCTTTGAATGGCAGTGAATTTTATTTTTAATCATCAGTCAGCCGGGACTGACTGCTTAACGTGTCCTCCGAAGCACGGAAACCATCAGGTTCCCTGCCCTTGTATGCGTTGCTTAACCTCACTGATCGGTTAAGATCACCGAGCGACACTAGCCTACGAGCGTGCCTGTCGTTGTGATGTACCCACCTGATGTCTGATGTAAGGCGCTAACAGTTTAGGCAGGCAGTCGGCGACGTACGCGTCGGTATAGAGTGCGGGCTCACGCCGCCATCTTGTATTGTGATGTACCCACCTGATGTCTGATGTAAGGCGCTAACAGTTTAGGCAGGCAGTCGGCGACGTACGCGTCGGTATAGAGTGCGGGCTCACGCCGCCATCTTGTATTGTGATGTACCCACCTGATGTCTGATGTAAGGCGCTAACAGTTTAGGCAGGCAGTCGGCGACGTACGCGTCGGTATAGAGTGCGGGCTCACGCCGCCATCTTGTATTGTGATGTACCCACCTGATGTCTGATGTAAGGCGCTAACAGTTTAGGCAGGCAGTCGGCGACGTACGCGTCGGTATAGAGTGCGGGCTCACGCCGCCATCTTGTATTGTGATGTACCCACCTGATGTCTGATGTAAGGCGCTAACAGTTTAGGCAGGCAGTCGGCGACGTACGCGTCGGTATAGAGTGCGGGCTCACGCCGCCATCTTGTATTGTGATGTACCCACCTGATGTCTGATGTAAGGCGCTAACAGTTTAGGCAGGCAGTCGGCGACGTACGCGTCGGTATAGAGTGCGGGCTCACGCCGCCATCTTGTATTGTGATGTACCCACCTGATGTCTGATGTAAGGCGCTAACAGTTTAGGCAGGCAGTCGGCGACGTACGCGTCGGTATAGAGTGCGGGCTCACGCCGCCATCTTGTATTGTGATGTACCCACCTGATGTCTGATGTAAGGCGCTAACAGTTTAGGCAGGCAGTCGGCGACGTACGCGTCGGTATAGAGTGCGGGCTCACGCCGCCATCTTGTATTGTGATGTACCCACCTGATGTCTGATGTAAGGCGCTAACAGTTTAGGCAGGCAGTCGGCGACGTACGCGTCGGTATAGAGTGCGGGCTCACGCCGCCATCTTGTATTGTGATGTACCCACCTGATGTCTGATGTAAGGCGCTAACAGTTTAGGCAGGCAGTCGGCGACGTACGCGTCGGTATAGAGTGCGGGCTCACGCCGCCATCTTGTATTGTGATGTACCCACCTGATGTCTGATGTAAGGCGCTAACAGTTTAGGCAGGCAGTCGGCGACGTACGCGTCGGTATAGAGTGCGGGCTCACGCCGCCATCTTGTATTGTGATGTACCCACCTGATGTCTGATGTAAGGCGCTAACAGTTTAGGCAGGCAGTCGGCGACGTACGCGTCGGTATAGAGTGCGGGCTCACGCCGCCATCTTGTATTGTGATGTACCCACCTGATGTCTGACGTAAGGCGCTAAGTTTAGGCAGGCAGTCGGCGATGTACGCGTCGGTATAGAGTGCGGGCTTACGCCGCCATCTTGTATTGTGATGTACCCACCTGATGTCTGATGTAAGGCGCTAACAGTTTAGGCAGGCAGTCGGCGACGTACGCGTCGGTATAGAGTGCGGGCTCCCGACGCCGCCATCTTGTATTGTGATGTACCCACCTGATGTCTGATGTAAGGCGCTAACAGTTTAGGCAGGCAGTCGGCGACGTACGCGTCGGTATAGAGTGCGGGCTCACGCCGCCATCTTGTATTGTGATGTACCCACCTGATGTCTGATGTAAGGCGCTAACAGTTTAGGCAGGCAGTCGGCGACGTACGCGTCGGTATAGAGTGCGGGCTCACGCCGCCATCTTGTATTGTGATGTACCCACCTGATGTCTGATGTAAGGCGCTAACAGTTTAGGCAGGCAGTCGGCGACGTACGCGTCGGTATAGAGTGCG
The DNA here is from genome assembly GCA_949987775.1 of Aproaerema taeniolella. NCBI lineage: Eukaryota > Metazoa > Arthropoda > Insecta > Lepidoptera > Gelechiidae > Aproaerema > Aproaerema taeniolella. The sequence goes on from OX465248.1 coordinate 19,187,231, forward strand.
GGCTCACGCCGCCATCTTGTATTGTGATGTACCCACCTGATGTCTGACGTAAGGCGCTAAGTTTAGGCAGGCAGTCGGCGATGTACGCGTCGGTATAGAGTGCGGGCTTACGCCGCCATCTTGTATTGTGATGTACCCACCTGATGTCTGATGTAAGGCGCTAACAGTTTAGGCAGGCAGTCGGCGACGTACGCGTCGGTATAGAGTGCGGGCTCCCGACGCCGCCATCTTGTATTGTGATGTACCCACCTGATGTCTGATGTAAGGCGCTAACAGTTTAGGCAGGCAGTCGGCGACGTACGCGTCGGTATAGAGTGCGGGCTCCCGACGCCGCCATCTTGTATTGTGATGTACCCACCTGATGTCTGATGTAAGGCGCTAACAGTTTAGGCAGGCAGTCGGCGACGTACGCGTCGGTATAGAGTGCGGGCTCCCGACGCCGCCATCTTGTATTGTGATGTACCCACCTGATGTCTGATGTAAGGCGCTAACAGTTTAGGCAGGCAGTCGGCGACGTACGCGTCGGTATAGAGTGCGGGCTCACGCCGCCATCTTGTATTGTGATGTACCCACCTGATGTCTGATGTAAGGCGCTAACAGTTTAGGCAGGCAGTCGGCGACGTACGCGTCGGTATAGAGTGCGGGCTCACGCCGCCATCTTGTATTGTGATGTACCCACCTGATGTCTGATGTAAGGCGCTAACAGTTTAGGCAGGCAGTCGGCGACGTACGCGTCGGTATAGAGTGCGGGCTCACGCCGCCATCTTGTATTGTGATGTACCCACCTGATGTCTGACGTAAGGCGCTAAGTTTAGGCAGGCAGTCAGCGATGTACGCGTCGGTATAGAGTGCGGGCTTACGCCGCCATCTTGTATTGTGATGTACCCACCTGATGTCTGATGTAAGGCGCTAACAGTTTAGGCAGGCAGTCGGCGACGTACGCGTCGGTATAGAGTGCGGGCTCCCGACGCCGCCATCTTGTATTGTGATGTACCCACCTGATGTCTGATGTAAGGCGCTAACAGTTTAGGCAGGCAGTCGGCGACGTACGCGTCGGTATAGAGTGCGGGCTCACGCCGCCATCTTGTATTGTGATGTACCCACCTGATGTCTGATGTAAGGCGCTAACAGTTTAGGCAGGCAGTCGGCGACGTACGCGTCGGTATAGAGTGCGGGCTCACGCCGCCATCTTGTATTGTGATGTACCCACCTGATGTCTGATGTAAGGCGCTAACAGTTTAGGCAGGCAGTCGGCGACGTACGCGTCGGTATAGAGTGCGGGCTCACGCCGCCATCTTGTATTGTGATGTACCCACCTGATGTCTGATGTAAGGCGCTAACAGTTTAGGCAGGCAGTCGGCGACGTACGCGTCGGTATAGAGTGCGGGCTCCCGACGCCGCCATCTTGTATTGTGATGTACCCACCTGATGTCTGATGTAAGGCGCTAACAGTTTAGGCAGGCAGTCGGCGACGTACGCGTCGGTATAGAGTGCGGGCTCACGCCGCCATCTTGTATTGTGATGTACCCACCTGATGTCTGATGTAAGGCGCTAACAGTTTAGGCAGGCAGTCGGCGACGTACGCGTCGGTATAGAGTGCGGGCTCACGCCGCCATCTTGTATTGTGATGTACCCACCTGATGTCTGATGTAAGGCGCTAACAGTTTAGGCAGGCAGTCGGCGACGTACGCGTCGGTATAGAGTGCGGGCTCACGCCGCCATCTTGTATTGTGATGTACCCACCTGATGTCTGATGTAAGGCGCTAACAGTTTAGGCAGGCAGTCGGCGACGTACGCGTCGGTATAGAGTGCGGGCTCCCGACGCCGCCATCTTGTATTGTGATGTACCCACCTGATGTCTGATGTAAGGCGCTAACAGTTTAGGCAGGCAGTCGGCGACGTACGCGTCGGTATAGAGTGCGGGCTCACGCCGCCATCTTGTATTGTGATGTACCCACCTGATGTCTGATGTAAGGCGCTAACAGTTTAGGCAGGCAGTCGGCGACGTACGCGTCGGTATAGAGTGCGGGCTCACGCCGCCATCTTGTATTGTGATGTACCCACCTGATGTCTGATGTAAGGCGCTAACAGTTTAGGCAGGCAGTCGGCGACGTACGCGTCGGTATAGAGTGCGGGCTCACGCCGCCATCTTGTATTGTGATGTACCCACCTGATGTCTGATGTAAGGCGCTAACAGTTTAGGCAGGCAGTCGGCGACGTACGCGTCGGTATAGAGTGCGGGCTCACGCCGCCATCTTGTATTGTGATGTACCCACCTGATGTCTGATGTAAGGCGCTAACAGTTTAGGCAGGCAGTCGGCGACGTACGCGTCGGTATAGAGTGCGGGCTCACGCCGCCATCTTGTATTGTGATGTACCCACCTGATGTCTGATGTAAGGCGCTAACAGTTTAGGCAGGCAGTCGGCGACGTACGCGTCGGTATAGAGTGCGGGCTCCCGACGCCGCCATCTTGTATTGTGATGTACCCACCTGATGTCTGATGTAAGGCGCTAACAGTTTAGGCAGGCAGTCGGCGACGTACGCGTCGGTATAGAGTGCGGGCTCCCGACGCCGCCATCTTGCCAACTTAGCACAGACTCCGCGTACGTCGCGCCACGCTGGCAGAGCGTCCATAAATAGCGACGCAGATTGTTGACGAATCGATTCTGAAAACGATTAAAAATGTTACGATGTTGATTCGGAAATAGAATCATAATTAAGTTTGCTAAGTAGCCTAAGTTCATATGGGACGTTAATCATTTTATGAAATAAAAATGTATTTAAACTAATATATTGGTCAAAATTCTCGCGGTTAATTTCATTGCATTTAAACAAATTATAACAGGTTCAACTTCTGTATTGTAAAATGGTTCTTACCCCGCCGCGTGCTTGTTTACGCCGCGTGCGATACAAATCTCGTACACATATGTTCAAAAAGCACGCGAAGGTTTAAGTAAGGGAGACGGTGATAGCCCAGTTGGTAATGAGCCAAACTTGTAACCGAACGGTTGCGGGTTTCAAAAGGGAATATGCATTATAATTTTTTTATTTAAAAAATTAATCCTTATTCATGTAATAAACAGTTTAGTAAAACTATTTTTCGAATAACTATGAAATTAAAAAATATATAAGCCATCGAAGATTTATTTCTATCTCTTTCTAGCAAAACGAAATTTAACACGGAGTTTGTATGGACGTAGTGACATGTGACGTCACAGTCCATGTCGGATCTCTCTGTCTAATCGGTGCGTAATTAATAGTTTTAAATGCGTATATCGGCCGTATTTCTTGGCCGATTTTAATTTTAACATTTTGTCATCTCAACTACGGTATTTTCATATACCCTAATCGTGGTGCAGGCCGGTACCACTTAGTTCATCTTTTCGGATTTTTGTACGGATTTCTCAATGGTTAACACATGCTCAGTGGCGAAGGAAAACATCGTGATGAAACCCGCACGTCTAAGAAAATTCGTTTTCGAAAGGCGAGTGGTCCACCAACCCGCCTTGGGGCATCGTGGTGGACTATGGCCTAAAATCCCCTTCGTGTTTCGAAGGGAGGCCCGTGCCGTGCCGTGCTATATACGTGGGGACGTAAACAGGGTGTAAAAGACAGCTTAGCAAAAACTGAAACCCTGGATTCGGACAATCATTCTGAATGATTTTCCAATGGAACTTTTCTCCGGAAAAATTTCAATTTTTTTTCATGTTTTTTAATATTTTCTGCTTACATTTTTATTATTTAATCGAATACACTCCATTTTGCAATAAAAAACGATTACAAAACCGTGAGATACGAAAACCAGCAATGTGCATCGCACTCCGATAGCAGAGCGGCGCGGGGGGATCGCGCGCGGGGCGCGGTGTAGCGATACGTTGCATAGCGACAAAGTAGGTAAATAATGAAAACTCCTCAACGTGAAGTTTCCGGGAAAAAATAATTACTTATAGCTGATGATAGCTATGGGTAGATTCCACCATTTAAGTATTTGCTAAGCTGTCCTTTACACCCTGTATAGGCTGATAAAAAAAAGGGTAACTGGCCTCTTTGAATATACTTATGTGTGGTAAAATGATTTGTTAAGTGTGTAAAGGTAACCGACCTCTCTCGTTGCGATGGTACTGAGCCTCAGCCGGCGACAGCTCGTCGTCGCTGGAGTCCCCGTCCCGGTGGGGTGTGGCCACACTGCGGGCGGCCAGCGCCGCCGCCTCCCGAGCCAGTCTCCTCGCTCGACGCCTGCCCTCGCGTTCGGCCGCGCGACGGGTTTTAGCCTCGCATTCTACTGGTTTCGCGCAACCCGGTCGAGCTGAGAATTTAATAATTGAAAAATTAATTTTAAATAAGGATTTTAAACAGGGTCCTCTTCTTCTTATCGTATAGGTATAGTCAAGTGTGTGGCGAACTTAGCTAACCCTGGTGTCAGAGTTTTAAAACTGCACAATGGCCTCTGACTTGGTTTTAACGACTGTAGTCAATCGACAACAGCCAGGACCGACAGCTTAACGTGCCCTCCGAAGCACGGAGAAGCTCGTGATAAATTGCCACTTTGGTCACCCATCAGGTTCCCTGCCTCTGTGTACGTTGCTTAACCTCACTGATCGGTTGAGATCAGCGAGAGCCACTGGGCTACGAGCGCTTCAAACAGGGTGTGAGGAATGAATAATAAATAATAAATAAACGCTACACACTCAAAGGCCCACACTAAGGTTTTCCCTTGTGTCGTGGGTCCCTTGGAACACACATAAAGACAGACACGAACATCCATGACCCGAGAACAAACATATGCTTTTCACACAAATATTTGCCCCGACTAGGAATCGAACCCCGGATCCGCCGCTCAAGAGGCAGCGTCACTACCACTCGACCAAACCGGCCATCATTTATTTAAATCCTTTAATGTAACTTTTGACTTATTTTAAGTAACATCCTGAATATAATATAATAGAAAAATCTTTATTTTATAGGACATTCAGGATGTCACTTAAAACAAGTCAAGATTACAATGAAATACATACAAACATACATTGAACGATTTAAATACATACATACGCATTCGTTCTTTTGACCCTACTGACTCTACGCCTATTCGCAAAGGTGCAGTCTTCCTCAGAGAAGAACAGGCAAGAAACTCTGAGGTTGCTCTTTTAAATCGCATTAAAAATTTTCTTATTTACTAATTTTAACTAAATCAGAAATAACTAGAGCTGAGCAGTTCATTCCCATGGCTGCCTGTCTTATAGATAATCAGAAATTTTGTAATAGCTCTTTTTGCAAAGTTTTTGTTTAATTACTGTCTCAAATTTGTCCAAAGGTAAATTTTGAATACACATGAATGTTCTATGAAATAAAACCAGGGGGGTGCCACTCCTTTGGTTAGGCATGTTGCGGCGGACATACTGAGTATGCAGCGAGCGCGGGCTGACACTCAGCGCGCGTGTGAGTTCAACTAAATAATAAGTGTACCTACTTATTAACAATATTAAAACCAGACAGAAACACGTTTTGCCATCACAGTAGTCTGTAGGTGTCTGTAGTTAGTAGGTATGTAGGCTAGGTATCAAATAACATAGTTGGTTATGTTAACTTGTGTTTTTACTTACTACACTTCCTAACTAAAGTTTCTCTTGATTTTATAAGCATTGTTATCTTACTTAATTAATTTCAATAATAATTTTACCTCTAAATCGGCGGCGAGTGTTAACCCTGAGGTCTCGTCGCGAACGCGGCATCGAGTCGGCGGTGCGCAATAGAATATAAACCCTAGCGGCCGACTATAAGTTTCAATTTCTCTTGCAAGCCCGTGCCGCTTCCAATAGTAGGCAAATTTTTATGCCTAAAGTTGACTTTTGTTAGGGAGTGAGACTTCTGTACGTTAGTACTATTATTTATTATCTGATAAAACTATTTAGACTTTGACTTTGATATAGTAAAAGTTTTTGAATAAGAATTTTGTGCAGGCTGCATAGAAATTTCAATTTGTTCAAGAGCACAAGGGCCAATGTAACAGTATCCGCCAGCGTCAGTATAACAGTACCTGCTAGCATGAGTACGTCTTGAGCCTGGTCTCTGACGTCAGCGCGGCGCCGCTCGGTGAGGAAGTCACAGCGCCGGCGGTGGAGGGCCAGCGCGCGACTCTCTAGCGCCTCCAGCTGAGGCATCTGGGGACATACAGCCAATGTTTACGCCGCATCCTGGGAATCTGTTGGCCACGAACCATCTCTAATGCAAGGCTGTGGGAGTTAACTGACCGAAAACCAATGAGCAAGCAGATTCTTATAAGAAAATGGCACTGGATTGGGCACGTCTTGAGGAGACCCGATAACTATCATTTTTTATTATTATTATAAGATGGGTTAACTCTTGAGCTAAATCTTGACCGTAAGGTCAAAGATGAGGTCGACGATGGAGCGAGTTAACCCAGAAAATGCCTAGAAAGGCACTGGTATTCCCACTGACCGACGGAACACGGCAAGCTGTTTGGCGTCGGACTTCGGTAGGAGGGGGTGGTCGCGAACCAGACGGCCAGACACGAAGCCTACCACACCGCATGAGACCATAGGACGACACCTCAGATTCAGAAAAAAATGAAGTGTCTTTGCCTGGGATGGATTACTAGGAGGCAGGTCTCATTTGTGTTTCCTTAGTCGCCTCTTACGACACCCACGGAAAGAGATGGGGTGGTGTTATTCTCAACCGATCACCACACGGTTAAAAATCTGTCCATCTGTCCAAACAAAGCCTAATATGGCAAGCTTGTGGCACAAGAAAGCCGGACCGTCCTCGTACCACCTGGAGATCAGTTGATAATGAGGCTGCATCAACTGGTCTCGGTTGGAAGGACATCGAAGCTGCCGCACAAAACAGAGAAGAGTGGAAATCCTTTCTGAGAGCCCTATGTCTCTGATGAGGGATAAAAGGATTACATCATCATCATCAATATAGATACAGAATGACGTCACTTTAGCTATTCATCTTAGATATAGAGGATGACTTTAAATTAATTAGCAAAACTCTAAGGGGTGATTCCCTATGAAAGTGAACAACTTTCCCTATGAAAGTGAACAACTTTTCTCAAGGATTTTGTGTTGCAATTTTTTTTTATTTCCCCTCCTTACCAGCCCATATAAGTCCCCACCGAGGGGCACGGGCCTCTCTTCGAAACACGAAGGGGTGTTAGGCCATAGTCCACCACGCTGGCCTAATGCGGATTGGTGGACCGCTCGTATTTCGAAAATGAATTTTCTTGGACAGGCGGGTTTCATCACGATGTTTTCCTTCACCGTTGAGCAACTGATAATTAGAAATCCGTACATATCCGAAAAGACGAATTTAGTGGTACAGGCCCGCACTAGTATTTAAGCCCGCGACTTTCCGATTACAAGTCTGGCTCATTGCCAACTGGGCTATCACTGCTTTTATTTCCCGTTTAGGCAAATCAGTTGATCGCAAAAGTTGTATGACGAGGCGAATTTTATTTTTAATATACCTATGGAAAAGATTTTCATTTTCACTTTTCACATCCTTAATTTTTGCCACTTCAGCTAACCATCTGTCATTTAATCTTAATGTACTTGCAAAATTTCAGCTCAATCGGTTGGTGGTAACTGCATTTAAATCAGTTGAAAGGTTTGATCCGAAGAAAAATACATACATTGCAAGTAAATAAAATGCTTGAAAAATGCTAATAATAAGTTTTTATCAAGTATAAAAAACTAGATACATAATTCACAAAAAAGCGTCCTCACTAAATGGCCGCCCACTTGACGTTTTGGGTTGTCTTTTCGTTCAGTAGCATTCGCGCGTTCCGAGAGTACGTATTGTAGTTCGGTCACTATTTTGTTTCATTTTGTGGAACTGCGTATCTAGCTTTTTATAGTTGATCGAAGAGGCCAGCACATAAAGTTGTACTCTATACTGTTACGTTAAGGAAGATTTTAAGTGGTATGAGTCTGTAGTTCTGCGTACGAGACACAGATGGCGCTAACTTACATGCACGACGTAATGTGCTAAGGGAATGAGAAATTTCGCTGCTTGACTTGAAGGCACGATAGTTCAGTTGGTTAGAGCACTAGGAGATCTAATCCTGGGGTCGTGGGTTCAAGTCTCCCATTCACGCCGAATATTTTTTCTTTCCCTAAAAATATGAAGTAAGATTTTTCAAAAAAAATAATAACCTTTTCGTCGAGACACTCTATGAGGTCGGTGAGGTAGCCCCGCGCCGCCTGCGCCCGCTTGTAGGCCGCGTCTAGGGCTCCGCACCGGGACTGCCGGCTCTCTCGGATGCGAGCCGCCGTCAGCAGCCTGTCTTGTAACTCTTCTTTGCGTGAAGATACCTCGTCGCGTTCCATTCGGAGCTCTTGTAATCTGGTTAGAGAAAAATTATACAGGGCTTTAGGTAAATCTCTTTCAACCTCTCGGGTGGTTAATCAGTCCATGAAACTGAACTATGGGGGAGGGGGGAGGGGAAATATGGGGGAGGGGGGGGGGGTCATACCAAACTTGACCATACATGTTAAAGGGAAACCAAAAAAGCGTGACATAGGGGGGGAGGGGTTCAAAAACTCGAAATTTTGCGTGACGTAATATGTGGACGGTCCCAAAGCCCTGTAGGTAAGTAACTTTTGCAGCATTATACAAAATGTAAGTGTGTTAAGCATCACTTTGGGCAGAATAAAAGTACAAATAAATTTAAGACAGTTAACAATTTTGTAAAAAGGGCTATTATAAAATTTACGATTTATCTATTAGACAAGCAATCGTGGAAATAAATGGCTCAGCTCCAGTTATTCAGATATTAAATCAATTAAAATTAGAAAATAAGGAAAGTATAATTGAGTTAGTCAAAAGAGCAACTCTCGGAGTTTCTTGCCTGTTCTCTGAGGAAGACTGCACCTTTGCGAATGGACGCAAAGTCAAAAATGCTAATTTAATTCACTACTTTGACTTCTTTTAAGTAACATCCTTAATGATTTATGAAATAAAGCTATTTTTGACTTTGACTTTATCATTAATAAACAAACAAATAAACGCTACACACTCAAAGGCCCATACTGAGGTTTTCCCTCTGTCTAATTGGAAGTTTAACCGTTCCTATCTTTCATATCTATACTAATATTATAAAGGAAAGATTTGTATTTTTTGTATGTAACGAATAGACTCCGCAACTACTGGACCGATTTCAAAAATTCTTTCACCATTAGGATGCTACGTTATCCCTGAGTAACATAGGCTACATAATTTTCCCGAATTCCCACGGGAACGAAGTCCCGAGCGGGATGCTAGTTTTGAAATATATTAAAAACTATTTACACCAGGCTATTTCTGAGGTAAAGAAGCTTCATTTTAAACAATAACAAAAAATAAAAAATGACGAATGCAATAGTTACCGTTTCCTAAGTGCGTCGACTAGCTCGTGTGCGGAGGTGGGCGCGTGCGCGGCGCCGGCGCACAGCGGCCGCAGGTGGGCGGGCAGCGCGGGGGGCAGGGGGCATGGCACCATAGAGAACGGGTTCACCTCGACACCACCCTCCCCTGTACAACAAGCATGGGGAAGGTCACAGATTTTTCATTATTTTATCAAAACATTCTTCTCAAATAAGGTGCAAGTCTAAGGTCCTCCGTATTACAGAACGCGGATTTAAGTAGCAGTCGTCTTTGTCGTTTTGATAGTGAGAGAAAGAGACAATCAATACATAAGTATAGATCGACACTTGAATCTTCATCTGTAATACGGGCCTTAGGATGAACGAAAGGTCCAAGGATGAACAAACAGTATTTAGCGCGTGCAATCGCGCCGAAACGTCGGGAACAAAGGTAAAAACATAATATAACCACGAACGAACCCATTTTTAATAAAATAATATAATATACAGGGCTTTAGGCAAATCTCTTTCAACCTCTCGGGTGGTTAATCAGTCCATGAAACTGAACAACTTTCCCCAAGGAACATAGGTAAAAAAAAAAAAAATGATATCCCATATAAACTTCATAAAGCATTATAGCGCATTTTGTATAAGAGATCAAAACTTATTTTTCGTATTTTGATATATGTTCCTTAGGGTAAGTTGTTCAGTTTCATGGACTGATTAACCACCCGAGAGGTTGAAAGAGATTTACCTAAAGCCCTGTTTACATACGCGAATTCAGACCCGTTTTAGTATTAAATTATATGTTCAAATGGAGAAAGTTAAAAGATTTTAATTTTTTTTTAATTAAATTTTAAATTAGATTTTAATTTTAGATATTTCATAATTTCCTAAAGTTCATTGTCACGCCTTATCGCACTTTAACGGCTTTATGTAAAAACTTCTTTAACTGACCAACAAACAATAAATAAATTGCAAAAAATAAACAAAAAACAATACAAAAAAGTATCACTCTTACAACTTATTTCGCTAATTTTTAAGTCACCGGTAGATAGATGGATAGTTTGTTTACCTGTAATATCAATGATAGCCGGCATTGCTTTCTTGATCTGTTGCTCCTCCCACTCGTCTGGTTCACTGTCCAGCTCCTCATTGGTCGGTGCTGCTGCTGTTCCACCTATATTATTCAATATATTAGTAATTTCCACTATTTTACTATTCAACGATTCGTGAGTTTCAAACATAAAGGCGCAGACCCACCGCGGCGCACGGAGAGGCTACGCACGTGACTTAAGCTTCGCTTTGTAAGAAAATGTATGTAATTGTGTCCACTGCATGAAATGACGTCATCGATACACGCGTGGCTTGCTTGAATACGAGCTGACATAGCTCAACGCCATGCACGCTGTGCATGCGGCACACGGTTGGCACGCGCCGCATTTTAGCTGCGGTGAATATCTACTCAGTGAGTATGACATTAAGGCTCAAATTAGATTTTGATCTAATCCACGTAGCTAAAATCGTGGGTTTCAATTCGTATATAGCGTGTACTGCAGTGGAAAAAGAGTGGAAACGTAGACCCGCGTTGTCAAACAAATGAATCCACGCAGCCGAGCACATCCTGCGCCGCGGTGGGTCTGCGCCTAAATCACAATTTATCACGATTTTACGAATTCAGCAAAGAATATTCCCACTGTTTCGAGACTGTACTATTAAATGAGTGATACACATTGATAGATAAAAACTAGAGAAAGCCCATTTATTCATTACAGTAGGGTTCCCGAAAAATTTAGTCTAATTCGTTATCTACATTGTGAGACAATCTTTAGTCAATCCTTTAGTTTGGAGTGGTAGTGACGCTGCCTCTTGATCGGCGGGTCCTGGGTTCGATCCCCAGTCGGGGCAAACATTTGTGTAAAAAGCACATGTTTGTTCTCGGGTCATGGGTGTTTGTGTTTGTCTTTATGTGTGTTCCAAGGGACCCACGACACAAGGGAAAACCTTAGTGTGGGCCTTTTGAGTGTGTAGCGTTTATTTATTTTATTTTATTAGTACGACTTTCATTAATAACCCTACACTAGTTTTTCTTGTGTATACTTTTAAATGAAACATATTTTCAAGACTGCATATTGTCCTAAACCTGTATATTTTTGCAGTATTAACTGTCTACTATAAATTAATAAGTTATAGCATATCCTTTAAGTCTTCATTCTTAGAGGTTTTTTCTAAGAAAGAAGACTAAGGTAACAGATGTAGTTAACATAATAACATTGAAGTGGAAATGGGCAGGAATGGGTTCCGATAGATGGTTACAGAGGCAAGGGAAGACCTAGAAGAAGATCGGACGATATATGCAGACAGAGATGTCGAAAAGACTGGGAAAGAAAAGCTTACGCCCTCGAGGCGACACCTAAATTTAGATTAGTAAAGGGAAAATAATTATAGGAAAACTTTGAAATGGGTTGAATAAAGACTTTTTTTATTGTTTTACCAGCCCATATGCGTCCCCACCGAGGGGCACGGGCCTCCCTTCGAAACAATCAGGAAATTATTTATTATCCTTTCAGTCTTGCGTACTTATGGGAGGACATTGGTTGACATACACAATAGTCCGATCGAGAGGGTGTGAAAAATAGCTGACAAAGTTAAAATCATTTCAATTTAGACAGAAGACTAGTTATTAAAATAACTGGAAATTAATTAACAATACTCACGTTTAGGCTTATCACTGGGCAGGTCCAGGCCTCGGACCTCAATTCTGCCGTCTTCATCATCCTCATCGCCTGAGCCATCATCCCTAATCAAACGGGACCCCGGCTTGGCTTCACTGTTCGTCACAGGTATGTAGTCACCACCCAACTCGCGAGCCTGTAAGAACATATCTTGCTTATGATTTGGGTACATATTGTCAGATAAAAAATACTTAAGAAAATGGAAATGCTTACTAAATTGTTCTGATCTGAATACCCATTTACTTGTACCAGGAATTTACAAAACTAAATTCTTTACATAATTTAATCATAAAGAAATTTGTCAAGATTATTTAAAATCTTTCATCGATTAACCAACAAACTTTCTGTTTTTCTTCTTTTCCAGACCAGATTTTATAGTTATCTTGAAGACAGGGCAATAGGCAATAATTCCACCGACGAAATATTCAAAATACGTACCGATAATTGACTCACATGAGTCACACAGTGTGGCCTCCATTCATAATTTATTTAAGTGATAATCTTTGATAGAATTTACAACTTTCGGGATTAAAGACAAACAGTAAACGTGAGTTGGCCAGATAATGACTGAGTTGTCTATTATGGGTGGGTCAATGAATCTAGGACATTGACCCACCCATAATAGACGGACCCCTTTTGGAAGACTAAATTGTAACGGAGTTCTTAACTAATTAATAACCATTTTAGTAAAACTGTTGGTCGCGATTCCATATTAAATTTAGATAGATAGAAAAATAAGGTTTTTATTCAATGCACACATTACGAATTTCAGTACCTACTAATCTGTTAGTTTATTCGCAGAGAGGCACAGATGCCTTAGGGTTCCGCAGAACACACTTTGAGAATGGCTGATCTAGGGTATACCAATGAATGGTTTGAGATACCAACGAATCGCAGAGGGATTCTCTTACTGCCGATGGAACATGGGTTCTTCAGTATTTTCTTCGTGGGATATAACACTAAATATCCATAGTCCGGTGACGGCGTCGTGCGTCGCTCACCTCTCATACCTGCTGTCTTGTCTTGCGGGCTGCATGGATGAGGGCTGCATCAGGGATGTGGCCCCCCACAGCGAGGGCAGCTCGGACCGACTCTGCCCGGTATCGATGGAACCCCCTATCGTCTTCTTCCACCCCATCGATATCTTCTTCCGACAAATCCCCTGCCCCATCTGCTGCTAATGCCTCTCTGCCTGATAGTATCAACCCCTCTAGCGTCACTTTCTTCTTCTTTTCCGGCTTGTGGTTGTGGTTGTCCACGTCCATTGGCTTGAAATGTTAAGCATAGTTATTGACCATGTTTTAGCTGTTTAAATCAGAATAAAATAATTTGTATAATCATTGTATAAAAAACAATGTTCAGTTTAGTATTAAACTATGTTTTTTTTCTTATTTGCTATCCAACTGTGATTGGTATTTAGACCATAAGCAGGTTTTATCATTGAGTTTAAAGTGACAAATTAAATTTATTTATTTAAATATCATATGTACTACAGTTCAATATCATTACATGCACAGTGTGTTTGCGCATTCAAATTGACCCACATTTACACTTAGCTGAATGCAGCATTTTTCTATTGTAACAAAATTAAGACAGCCTGCATTTTTTTACTTGGGAGTAAGAGGTAAACATCCTACACTTTGTGATTCGAATACAGTCATATTTATTGAGCCAGGAATTGAAATTACAAAACATTTGTTGTAACAAAAATGTAAAGTAAAGGAGCTGAAGTCACACATTTATACAAACCTGTATAAAACATATTTTTGATACAATAGAAGAAGTGAATGTGAAGAAGTACCTATTTTACATCTTAGTTTTCGATACCTTTATTGCACCACTGAAATCTAACCTATAAAACACCTTCAAAAGCTTTTTACCCAACTGTCACAAACGCTAATCTTTTTTTTGAAAAAGCTTTTTCATCTAGGTGACTCACACACAATCTGATTCTGAAGTTTCTTATGTACTATTTCTTTATAAATTATGTCTAAAATAGGTACCTATTCTTGTTTTTGCTTGGTGAATTCAGTGCCTTTAAAAGGACGAGACGAGAGATGGACAAGATTAACAAATGGATTCCAACAGATAGGAAAAGACATAAAGGTAGACCGAAATTGAGATGGAGAGATGACTTTGGAAAGGTAGAAAAATACTGGTGGAGAGCGACACAAAATAGAAAAGAATGGGAGTTACTGGGGGAGGCCTATGTCTAAAAGGACCTCAATAAAGAAATAAAGCAGAATGAATAAATATAATAACAATAAATATTAATAAATAATACTAAATGTTAATACGTAATGTTAACGTTTAAATCTAATATGTTTTTATAATATGTTATGCATGTGAATGTAATTTTAATGAGGAAATAAAGGCTATTGTCATTGTCAAAAGGTGGTGGCTATAAGTGGGATCAAAGAATACCTCATCATTTTGATTATTCTCACTATCCACATGGTTTTTGTTGTTCTCCTCCTCAGGTGACTTTTTTTTCTCTTTCTCTCTTCTCTTTGCCAAACGGTTGCTCTGCTTTGATTTCTTCACTTTGAACACCTCTCCGTCTTCTTCTTCTGTGATTGAAAAAACATTTTCACTTTAAAAAGGATTCAAAAGGATTTGCATACACAACCTTGGGTGTGGTAAGAGGTGACTAAGAAAACACAAACGAGACCTGCCTCCTAGTAAACCATCCCAGGCAACGACACTTCATTTTTTTCTGAAACTGAGGTGTCGTCCTATGGTCTCATGCGAAACAGTGCCGCCAGGCAAAAATCTTCCTAAAGACATATGAAAAAAGAAAGTCGAAGCAACTTCTAAAGCTAAATAGAAAGGACATCAGGATTGTAGTGGGTCTGCTCACGGGACACTGTCCTTTGAACCGACACCTAGCAATAATGGGCCTAAAAAGTGATCCCACATGCCCATAATGCGACAAGGAGAAAACAAGTCTCCATTTCCTGACTGAGTGTCCAATGTATGCGCTGGTAAGATGGGAGACAATAGGCATGGATGAGGTGAAAGAAGAACAAATACAAGAGCTTAACATAAAGGATATAATCGGGTTTGCTAAAGCTTCGGGTAGGTTCAAAGAGGTGGAACTGTCAGTGCAGAGGTAAAACTCATGCGCTGTTGTGGGGAACTGGGTGAAATGGTCCCAAATGAGTGGACTGATCACCCGCCTGTGCCTGACGGGCGTCCCCTCCATAGATACATAGATAGAGATGGTCTCATGCGGTGTGGTAGGCTCTGTAAAGGGCAGTCTGGTTCGCGACCACCCTCCTACCGAAGTCCGACGCCAAACAGCTTGCTGTGTTCCGTTGGTGCGTGGGAGTACACTGGTACTGGCACTGGCCTGTATAGGCATTTTCTGGGTTAACTCGCTCCATCGTCGACCTCATATTTGACCTTTATGGTCAAGATTGAGGCCAAGAGTTAACCCATCTTATAATAAATAAAAATAAAAAACCTTTTATAAGCTGGCATGATTATACTGAAATGGTAGAAGCCTCAACAAAATTTTGATATAAATACAATAAAACAAAGAAGCTAGATATAATATGGCAAGGTTTTATTTTGCATAATTAATTTTCTCAGTAGGTGTGTCGCATAAGGGGCAGCCCACGGGGCTTACAATACTTTTGTCATTTTTACTAATTGGGTTAGCTAGTTTATTTACAACTAACTACATTTAAGATAAAAGGTGCAATTTTAATAGGTTAGGTCCTCAAGAACACTGTTGAATAGATGTTCGCTTGCTTTTTTTGTGAAATAAAGCTCGTAGATTGTGAAATATCAGCAATTACACTACTACTACAGAAAATGTGTAATTAATTTGCAAGGTTAGAATTCAGATATTGACAAAACCAAACAAGCTATGAAATTCCTTTATAATAAAGACCGTACCTTCGTCAGCAAAGCTCAACAATGACTTTATCTTGGCTGGCTTCTCCTTGATCCTGCTAATCACGGGTGGCGGCGGCGCCTGAGGTTCAGCCTCAGCTTCGTTAGTTTCGTCATCATCATCGGCTGTAAACACGCGCCGCTGGATTTTCTTTGGCTTACGGAATAACGACATTGTAGTCACTTTTACAACCCTGCTTCAGTAAGCTAATATCACAAAATTTCGGAAACTTTCATAGCGCAATTTTTTGCAAAAAAGTACTTTTCTTTTTCCTCCCGACAGTTGCAACTTTTTTTTTAATATCTATTTGTTTAGTCAACTGGCTACGGCATACAGCCGAATTTTTTTGACTTGCACGCAATGGAGTGGATCATACAGCCAAGTTTTTAGAATAGCTTGTTAACATCCACGACCGAGAATCGAACTCAGAGAAGTGTCGTTGATCTTATCATGGTAATAAGGAATTTTATCCCAAAATTCCCACTGGAACAAGTATTACAGGGGTATGTCGCAAGTTAGGTTTTAAATAAAAACGAAAAACTAATTCATAAAACTATTTTAATACTAAAATCATCGATAATACAGAATTAACATATCTGCTTCATTTACGAAACTAACAAGTCTTTCTTGAAGAAACTAATTAACAAATTATATTTATTGATAAGATAATAATGTAATTATGTCAATCTGCCTGCTGCGTACAATTGAAGTCATTGCAACCTTTCTATATGCTGCGTTTCTATGTATATTCAAATAGAAAGAGATACAACAAAACTTAGCAGTTACCAAATTAAACTTAGTAGTATCAAATTGACATCATTATTTTCATCATCTGTCTTTTAGATCTCTACCTGCCCCAAGGGCACAAAGGTGCGATCTTAAGTGGCATTCAAGGCTTCTGTCTCGTAATCCAATCACAATCATTCCCGCTTTTCATTTACATAATATATTTCTAACGTTATCAAGTTACGATGTGGTTTCAGAACGTGGCCTAGGTATAAAGATACCTTTTTACTCATACAATGGGCGTCCTATTAATTTGGCCGCTAAACAAATCGGGTAAACACTAGTGCAATGGGTTGGGCGGGGTGTGGGTTTAAAGTAGGGTAAGCAGTGCTGTAATGGGTCATGCGGGTCAAAAGTCAGGTTAAAGGTGCTGAAATGGGTTATACGGGCCTTAAATTGGGTAAAAGGCGCTGTAACGGGTCATGCGAGTCTAAAATCGGGTAAAAGGTCCTATAATGGGTCATGCGGGTCTAAAGTCGGGTAAGTAGTACTGAAATGGGTTATACAGGTCTAAAGTCGGGTAAGTAGTACTGCAATGGGTCATACAGGTCTAAA
Organism: Aproaerema taeniolella; assembly: GCA_949987775.1. NCBI lineage: Eukaryota > Metazoa > Arthropoda > Insecta > Lepidoptera > Gelechiidae > Aproaerema > Aproaerema taeniolella. The sequence continues at coordinate 19,204,571 of OX465248.1, forward strand.
GTCGGGTAAGTAGTACTGAAATGGGTTATACAGATCTAAAGTCGGGTAAGTAGTACTGTAATGGGTTATACAGATCTAAAGTCGGGTAAGTAGTACTGAAATGGGTTATACAGGTCTAAAGTCGGTTAAGTAGTACTGCAATGGGTCATACAGGTCTAAAGTCGGGTAAGTAGTACTGAAATGGGTTATACAGGTCTAAAGTCGGGTAAGTAGTACTGGAACGGGTTATACAGGTCTAAAGTCGGGTAAGTCGTACTGCAATGGGTTATACAGGTCTAAAGTCGGGTAAGTAGTACTGCAATGGGTCATGCAGGTCTAAAGTAGGGTAAGTAGTACTGAAATGGGTTATACAGGTCTAAAGTCGGGTAAGTCGTACTGCAATGGGTCATACAGGTCTAAAGTCGGGTAAGTAGTACTGCAATGGGTCATACAGGTCTAAAGTCGGGTAAGTAGTACTGCAATGGGTCATAGGGGTCTAAAGTCGGGTAAGTAGTACTGAAATGGGTTATACAGGTCTAAAGTCGGGTAAGTAGTACTGAAATGGGTTATACAGGTCTAAAGTCGGGTAAGTAGTACTGAAATGGGTTATACAGGTCTAAAGTCGGGTAAGTAGTACTGAAATGGGTTATACAGGTCTAAAGTCGGGTAAGTAGTACTGAAATGGGTTATACAGGTCTAAAGTCGGGTAAGTAGTACTGAAATGGGTTATACAGGTCTGAAGTCGGGTAAGTAGTACTGAAATGGGTTATACAGGTCTAAAGTCAGGTAAGCAGTGCTGCATGGGGTCTGGCTGGTTGTCGTCAGTGAGGTAGTTGGAGAGCAGTACGGGCGCGCAGACGGGCACGCGCCGCGCCGACAGCCACGCCGCGTCGGGGGCGGACAGCGGGTAGCGCTTCACGTCCGCGAAGCAGACTGTTACGTCCTCGTTCGAGTATGGCGGGCTGGGAGAACGAAACGGAATATTACATTATTATTCTCCAGAATCTTCCATGCTGGACTGGGAGTGAAAGAAAAACTTAGAATGTTTAGAATGAAAAACCAGTTACATCCTCTTCTCAGGTATAAGTAAAAGTCTGTAAGAGGGATGCGAGGTTTATGTATGATGTACAAGGTGTTTCAAAAAAAACCACTAAAAATATAATTCAAAATTAATTAAAATTTATCTTATTACGCAGCTCTATTACAAATGACAAGTATGTCATATTAATTATATGAAACTTTCATTTTGAAAGATGTCAAACTGTGTAACTGATTACTAGAGTTGCGACTATTTCACTTTTAAAATTAAATTTTGGAATTTCTTTTTTTTGTTTTTATTGAAACACCTTGTATATAAAAGGCGAAAGGCTGACCATCTCTCATTATTATGCAACTTGTTCCATCTGATTACCCTCACAATTTGTGTCAAACGTGGCATTTAGACCACGTTCACGCCTATTTATACACGGGATTATAGGTGTGAACGTGTTTATCTCCAGAAACTAACTGAACGAAGTCGCGGGCTGTAAGTTAGTAAAGGATTCTGATTCTGGCAAAGGATATTTCTTTTTTTTTCAGTAATCTTATAAACAACTCAGAGTTATGTAGCCTATGTTACTCAGGGATAATACTTATCTATAACTTATTGCATTTGAAGTGCTCGAACCCAGTGGCTCCCGCTGATCTGAACCGATCAGTGAGGTTAAGCAACGTATACAGGGGCAGGGAATCTGATGGACGGTTGTAATGGCAATCACGAGCGTTTCCGTGCTTCGGAGGGCACGTTAAGCTGTCGGTGCCGGCTGTTGTCGATTGACTACAGTCGATATGAGTCGATAAAACCAATTAAAATCAATTGGCGGTTTGAAATTTCTAAAGGTTACTCAAGTTCGCCAGACACTTGACTATACCTACACGATAAAAGAAAATTTCATTACAAAATAAAATATCGATACTAACTCATCGTCAGGCGCCAACCCATCCCCAGCGGTCACCAATCTAGCCAGCAGCCGTTTCCTGGCCGCGGGTACATGCAACAAGGCCACGACCCCGGCGAAGGGCCCGGGCCGGCCGCACGCTCGGGCCGCCCGCCACTTGTGCGCTGCCCGGGCTAGCGTACGCTCCGCCCCGGTCACTGTGGGGAGGCAGGTTGCTTTCGGGTTGCCCCATTCGTATTCTTCTTCCTGAGAAATGTTAAGTGGAGAAATGATAAGTTGCCAGATACTATTAAAAACATAAAAAATGATAATAAATTCATAAATCACCTAAAATTATTCTTACTTGAAGAAATATACTATTCCATTGAAGAGTATTTATGTGATAAAATTAATATTAAGTGAAGTGATTGTTAAGTCAACAATTCATATGTTACAAAAGTGAAAGTTATTGTTAAGATTGCTGTGCCCTACAGGGCAAAATTTTAATTGTACCATTGTAGAATTGCAATAAATATATCGAGGAGTATAGAGTGATTGGTAGGAAATAAATATTAAGTAAGTAATTAGTAGTTTATGTAAGTATATTTATGTACATATGTATTTTTACACCCACACTTATATGATGTAACATCGCCTTCTCCACACCTAAAGGTTGCCGATAAGATATTGCTTCTTAGCAATTATACTTCTTAAATTATACTTCTGTAAAACACAGTTACCTTTTGTCATGCCGTATGTCACTTTTTTGGTTAAATAATCTAGAATATAACCTATCTAGTTTAAACTGTAACGTGAATGTGATTGTTAACTGTTGTGTACGTCAGTTTAATAAAAAAAAATAAAAAAATGGGGCCACCTTTTGTATACTAACTTTATTACTGTCCATAATGTAACTTTTACTCTGTATCATGTTCTGTAATGTTGGTGTGCAATAAAGTAAATTAGTATTTTATTGTATTATAAATGAAAGATATGATTTTTATACTATTTTACACTTTAAACTAAGACACGCCTGAAGATGATTTAATCTAAACCGGGCGCATAAAAATATTAAATTAAGTGAACCTAGAGTAAAAATCAATAAAAATATTAAAAAAATATGTAGGTGGAACTAGTGTAAAAATCATATCTTTTATTGGTAATAATATGGAGTTCCATAAAGAAGCAACAGCACAAAGTATAAACTGTATTTTTTTGTAAATAAAATATTTTTTTCTTCTAAAATACTTTAACTAGTTAGCGAAACTTAAGAGGGCGATTTTCCTCATGTAACTGAACAACATTTCCCACGAAACTTACTTCATGTAAGTTTCTTGAAAAAATTTCGACTTCCCATACAAAGTTGTAAGTTGGCGAAACTTTTTTTCATGTTTCCTAAAGGAAAGTTGTTCAGTTTTCTGGGTTGATTCAAATTCTTAATTTTTGATCACTAATTTAAATTTACCTAATAGAAAGCTAGAATTAATTGGATATTGAACCCAGAATTGGCCGGAACGGAAGTATGACAAGACCTTCCGGCTAAAATGAAATATCACTCAGTTGTAAAAATGTTCATTTAAGTTAAAGCTTCTTTAAATATAATGCCGTCCTTGTGTACGTCAACAATACGCGACAACACCGCGGTCCTATGTCAAAATGTCACATTGACCATGTCATAGGGCGAGCAAGCCTTTGTGCGGGATCCTCGCGCAATCAAAGTGAAGTTTCAGCGTGAGCCGAGCGCGAGTTTGTCGTTATCGTGCTAGAGCTGATGATATTTAAAGTCACGTTAACTTTAATAGACGTTTCTGCAAGTGAGTCTGGAAGAGATACTTTTATAATTTAAAGAGATAAAGAGATAAAACACAATAAATAATAATTAGTTTGAAGACTAAGATTGTATTTTCCATTTGGGATTTTGTGACTAATTGTGATTATTGGACGTGTTGTTTTGACAGAAATAAATTCTACAATTTAATTGCATATTTTTGATTTTTTGTACAAAACATAAACTTATTTTTTTTTACATCAAGTTATTTATTATTATAATAAAATAAATATTTAATTAAACGCATAAGACAATATGATATTTGATTAATATAATAATACTTACATACTTAATACTTACTTATATTACATTATTATTTTTGAAATAATAATACTTACATCTAAAAACTTCCCATGAGCGCGACTCCTGGCTACGTACGCGGGATGTAGCACCCACCTCCCGGCCGCTATGGACCCTAACATCTTCTCGCTCCGTCCGGGGGCACAACACAGTAAATGTGTGGCCTCTAAATCTAATTCCGTCCCTTCGCAAACTTCGCCTCCTAGCGTTTGGATAATTTCGATTATTTCTTCACGGTTCTGAAAGTTTTGGGAACGAAATTAGTTGAGTAGCCCTTAGTCGCGGTAAGTTTGAACGTGTTTACCAAAGCTAAATCGCTCACGTTTCCATTGTATTCAACGTTTCTATTGAGCTGAACACAAAGGAAACGGCAAGCCAATTCCATTTAAAAACTGCAAATGCGCGCATGAAGCTGTCATTAACGACATGATATTGATAGACTTTTTTAAAGGCTCAGAATAATATAGTTATAATTGAATTCTTTGAAAAATGGCGTCCATAATCGTGATTTTTTCAAATGTCTAAGTATTTTGATAAAAATTAAAATAAAGAATGACGAAGTCGCCAATATAAAGTCAAAAAACTTTATACGGGTTTTTGTACGTCAGAGCCTCGTCCGTTGATCAGCGGGGTGCCCCACTAGCAGGCGAGGATGATGATTTTTGAACATTTTGGATTATGGTTCGGTTAGGTTAGGTTGCATTAATCGTCCTCAGGACTTGCCCTGTCGCTCCCACATTAAATCCCTTCTCTCTATACCCTCACATCGCACTGACTTCTTCTCTTATTCCTTTTGTGTACATGCTGCAAGACTGTGGAATTCTCTGCCACATACTGTCCGAGACAGCTCTTCGCTGGCTGTATTTAAGCGTAGAGTTAAAGAGCACTACCTTTCCCTGCAATAGGCTATTTATATATTTATGTATATATATTATATATATAGTAATATTTATGTATGTTTGTTATTTGATATATTTATTTATTATTTTTGTAGTATAAGTTTAATTATAGTACAGTTTATGTAGGTATATTACGTATTTTGCACGCTCTATCTGCCTTTCCGATCAACTTTCCGTGGCTCGGGTTTGCTGGAAGAAATTTCTTTTTAGAGATAAGCTAACCTTTTGTGTCGTATTTCTGTGTGTGATTTTATATATATTTGTCATGTGTGCAAAGAACTGTAAATAAATAAATTAATTTTATAAAAAAGTCCGTCAATATGAAAAAATGTGGCAGTTCACAAAGTATCGAGAGTTTAATAATCTTTCTAAGTCAAATTACAATATTACGGTGAAATATCTATTTTTCGCTTTCCTATCTAACGCCGAGTATAGTATTTTTGGGGTACGCGTTATACTTTACAGGAGAAGCAATTCTGAAAGAAGTACTTATTAAGTTACGACTATAGTGGCGTTAAAAACTCCCTGCAAACTCGGTCATAAATCATCTTAACACTAGTGTTGGGAGTACTCGGCGCGGGCGCATGCACGTTATCGATAAAAGGAATGACTCAGTAAGAGCTGAGTTATACTTACATCGACGTTGGATGAGAGCATAAACCTCTTTATCTGTTGCGTGGGGCGTGGGGTGGGGTGTGGGTGGGGGGTGGTGTCGTCCCACCCCACCGTGTTGGGCTGCGACTCCGGCCCTGGCTCCGAGTCTCGAGGCGGCTCTGCAAATAAGAAATATAAATAGGCACAAAGTTAAAACATCCTGAATGTTCTATGACAGTGTTTTTCAATATATTTAATTCGCGACCCCTCTGCGAGATAAAAAGTTCTGGCGACCCCCTATTAAGGTTAAGACGCCCTAGGCTAAATCTACGACCTACGTTAGAGATTGCCGCGGGAAGGGCTCGAAAGGCGGAGGCAGCAATAAACAGGTACAGCCTTTTCAATGAAATTGTAGTTTCTTGTTGAAGTGTTGTGTGTTTTCTTTTACTCGCGACCCTTCAAGTAACCAAGGCTTCACGACCCTACAGGGGGTCGCGACCCACAGTTTGAAAAATACAGTTTTTTCGACAAAAAAAAAATATAAAAAATGATTTTTATAAATTAACATAAAAAGAAAGAAGAAAGTTTAGGTATGGAAATTTTTAAGAAGCGGACTTTTGAAGCGAAAGTAAGTATTTTTTTAATTCTTTTTTAAACTGGTGTTTCTTCGATAAAATCGAACAGGTAAACAATAAAGCTTTTCTTGACTTTGGCTATGACATCTCATGAGATCCCATTGTAGAGTTCGATTTAGAATCTACTTACACTCATATAAGATCAGGATAAAGTTAATTTTTTATTTGGGGTGATTTTAAACTAGCGAAACTTTAGGGGGTTATTCTCCTCATGAAACGGAGCAACTTTTCCCAAAGAACCTATATTAAATTCTAAAAAAAAAAATGGATTCCCCATACAAAGATAAATCAGCTGTTCGTAAAAGTTATATAGTATAGGCAAAGTTTGTATAAAATTATATATTCCTTGGGGAAAATTGTTCAGTTTCATGGGCTGATTCACGTCCTCAATTTTCGCTAACTTATTTAATACTAGCTGTTCGCCCGCGGCTTCGTTCTCGTGGGAATTGTCTCAGTGGATTTTAATTTAAAAAAATATATATATGGGGAGACCCGTGCCCCTCGGTGGGAACGTATATGGGCTGGTAAAAAATAAATAAGTGTAAACCTGGTCGTGATAATACGGAACACAAAAAAAGAATCATCCAAGTCGGTCAAAGCGTTCTCAGGTTGTAAATAAATAAATAAAATCATTTATTTTCAGGCAACTAGGCCCATAGATAAATACCTTACAGACTAACATACATATAAAATATTATTTAACAAAATTAAAACTTTACACTATTTCCCGGGTGTTTTTCCGGGGGTGTCTGTAACCGACAATCTCCCTCGGTGCCGGCGGAACACCACGCCCTCCGGACAAAAGCTCTCCTTTATGACTGTCTCCAGCATGAACGTCGGGAACCGCACCAAAAATGCTTTGAAAATAGCATGGTGATGCGATTCCAACAGTTTCACTCTCTGGAGACCTAAGGGAACTTTTGTAGCGTGACCAGAAGAAATAGGGGTTCATTTATATAAATATAGATTAACAATTTTTATTATATCGAGCTCACAGAATATACAAGATCGTTAAGCATAGGATATGATGTCCTACCTATTGTCTGCCTATTGATAGAATCCCTCGTCATCCGCTTCTGCCTCTGTCCAGAGATAGCATTAAGGCGGTTGCTGTGAAACCAAAATTGAAAAAGTCCCACTAGATGGCGCTGTTTTTAGAATCGGTAATTTCGTCATGTTTTTCTCGATTATTTTATAATCAAGACAAGTTTTGCATAATGTTTTGAAATTGCCGAAAGCCTGTATCTATCTTTGACTGTTATAGTAAGGATTCAGTTTATTTTAATGTTTTATTTTCCCGTGTATTGCGAAAACGTGCAATAAAAGTTTATTACGCACACATAGACATTCTAATTGCGAGTTTCATTCATAAATTCTCGCGTATTTATCTGTCAATTTACTAGTAGGAGGCGTTTTATCTGTCAGATTATTAGGAATCTAAATACAAACCAAAATTTTGAGTTCGTAACTTCTCTATCTCTAGCATATTGATCTTTTCTAGCCGCTTTTCGATTCTTGAGCACACAAAATTCAGTTCAGTTTCAATCTGAATGCGATCAATGAGGTTAGGCAACCTTCTTAAGAATTAAAGAATGATGGGTGACCGTTTTTATGCTTCAGCAGAACATTCAAAAATAAGTGAAATTATATTTGAAAGCAGTAATTAAGGTTAGGTACCCCATTCTAAAAGATGACTATGATAGGTGACTGTTTATGTGCTTCACTCAGCAATAGGTACCTTTTCGAACCCGAAGCGGATTGTTAGTAGGTACCTATAAATCTAGGTAGGAAATCAAAGTTGCGTTATGGTGTTGAATAGAAAGTCCAAGTTCATATTGTACTTTTCGCAAAATGTTCTATTCGTAAAATGTCTTTTTTTTTTAATGACTTACATATTATTTTGAACTGAATTACGTCTAGGCGGGGTCCCGCCACTGGTAGGTGAGGCCGCAGGAAAAGTCAATATAGGGCCTCAAAAATTCAAGGTGGCCGAATTTTTTCAAGGAAAATTCTTTGTAAATTTTGATATGGGTATCTATTTACTGATTATCGGGGGTGTTTACGAAAATGACATCCATTTTGAAACCCACGATGACGGATATTCGTTTTTACATAAATATTACCATATGTAAATTACAAGTTTAAATGACGGACATAATGTTTGCAAAAGAAAATACTGGCAAGTTTATGCCTCCCTGAAAGCATACCAACTGCGACCAGCTTTAGTATAAAATATGTCTTTCAAAACGTTTCGTGTTAGGGATGGCTTTGCAAAAATTGAAACCCTGATTCAGAATATCATTCTGAATAACTTTTTAGTGGAATTTTCCACTAATTTTACGTTATATTGATTGTTACACCAGATTTCACTCGTTTCTTGTTGTTATCCTGGCTGTTACGCGAGTTTAATCACGACGAAGACCCTATTCCCGTTGGTACTACCGCAGAAGAGATCGAGTATCGATGTAACACATTAGAATAGGGTTTCGTAATAATAAGTAAAATATTTAAAGTTGTGCTTTTCTGACTATGCTATTTCATAACGCTATTATCTGAACTGGTAGCAAATTAGAGTATCTATTTTTCGGTTTGAATGAGTCACGGTGTTTGAACAATTGTCTACCAATAACCCTTTCTAGTTTGAAGTCTGTTCGTTAAAGTCCCATAAAATTCATTAGCCAATGGATATACATCGTGTTATATCGTCTCTACAATAAACATGATATCAGTTACAAATACTTAATTCTTAATTTGTGGTTTTTCTTTATTAGTCAGGTTAAAAAAAAGCAAAGAAATGTAGTTACGTTTTTCAGAATGAATGAGAGATTATATTTTTTATCAAAATAAAAAGACAACATAGAGCCTGTCCACCATATTTGGTGGAACACCAATCAGAACGACATACGTTACGTCGGCAAGTGTTTCAAAATAACCCAATAAAAAGAAAATCCAAAATTAAATTCAAAAGTGAGATGGTCGCAAATCTAGGAATCAGTTGCGCGGTTAATGCCATAGACTCATATACTTGACATTTGTAAACATGACAGTCTTGCGCTTAAATTTAAAATATTAAAATTAATTACATTGTTTTTAAAAAAATTTAAGCCCAGGAACTTACAAATGGTGTCAGTTGAATTATCTTAGGACTCGAACATCTACACGAGGAAGAAAGGATTACACTAAATCTCTGTTATTTCGTTTTATATGACAACGAGCTTCTTAAATTGATTTTCTTCACAGAAATGATTTGGAAATTGTTTTTTTTTTAATCACAATAAAGTTTGTTTTCTTTAATAATTAATGTTACAAAAGATTATATTTTTCGCAAAGGTTTATTATTCCAAAAAATATAGCAAATATAAGCACCAGCCAAATATCACAACGGAAGAACTTAACAACAGAGATCTTAATGTCGTACTCCTCTTGAACTTTTTTACAAGTACATAGTACATAGTACATAGTACGGAGTGAGATAATAGCTTAACTTTGAATATTTAGCTTATTATTACGAAAAAAAAAAGTAAGAAAATTTGTTAAGTTAAACGATTAAAATAATGTAGACAATGTATTAAAAGCTAAACAATAATTCAGTAGGTGCTAGGTACCAGTCATCACACTACTCTCCTCATCAATCTATGGAATTTATCAAACAAAAAAATTAAATTGTTGGCGGCCATATTGTTTTTTTTAAATAGTGTAATCTATTCTACTAATCAAGACTTTTTATTTGATACCCATATTGAATATGTAATTTGTAATCCGCCATTTTGCAGCGGCAGCCATCTTGGATTTACAATGATACCGAATATATTAAATTATATTGTTATCCAAACTAAAGGTGTGTACTTACCTACAAAATTTTAGATCAATCCGTCAACAGGAAAGGGTCAAATTTCAATTACTAGATAACAAGGCAAGCTAAATAAAATCGTTTAAAAACATTTTGATGTGTTTTATCGATAATCGATGCGATGTCTACTGTGGTGTTTGTTACCTATGGGAAAAGTAACCTTTGCGTAAAAACCAGTGTTGCCACAAGGAACGAGTGAAATCTGGTGTCACAACCAGGGTTACCATTATAGTCTATATTATATTAAAAAATTATAATATTCGCGTAAAACATAAACATCAAAAACATACATCGCATTCTGTACATTGCGTAGCGCTAAAGTAGATAACGATACCTCCTTGACGTTTCCGGGAAAAATGGTTATTTGGGACCGATCATGATCTACGGTTTAAGAAATTACATAATTCGCTTACCTACTGAGAAATACAATTGCGGGTACTTGCTAACAAAACAGTTCCATATAGATATATATTAATGTACCCATATCTGTGATCATATATTACACTTACACTCTGTATAAGCTCGACAGTGTATCTATACATATTATAAAGAGGAAAGATTTGATTGTTTGTTTGCATTGAATAGGCTCCGAAACTACTGGACCGATTTGAAAAATTCTTTCAACATTAGACATAGGCTACATAATTTTCCCGAATTCCCACGGGAACGAAATCCCGAGTGGAATGCTGGTATGTCTATAAAAACATATTCATGAAAATATCATGGATTCCAAATTGAAAAAACGATCAAAAATTAAAATAACATAGTAAGCCAAAGCTTGTACATAAGTTATTTTTTTAAAAGGACATTTTGAGAAAAAGACATAAATATTAGCCTAACCACTTTTTGAAAAATGTCCTTTTTCGACAAGGACATTACGCGAAGAGAACATTTTGAGAAAGGACATTTTAAGAAAAAGGACATAATGAGCCTGAATTCTTGAGGATTATATCGTATTAAATTATAAATAACTAGCTTTCTGGCCGCGGCTCCGCCCGCATGGACTACAGGTTAATTCATACCCAGCTATGGGATAAATCGTAGCTTATGTCCTTTTTCAAGGTCTAATCTATCTCTGTACCTAGTTTCATCAAAATCGGTTTAGTAGTTGAGGCGTAATAACTAAAAGAATAACTGAGAGACAGACAGACACACATTACTTTCGCATTTGTGATATTAGTTGGGAATTAGGGATTTGAATTCTTCTTCTCATAAGTGTGTGACGAACTTGGCTGGTGTTTCTTGGGATTTGAATTAATAACTAATCATACCAGGTTATACAAATTAAAATGAGAGACTCGTTTAGAAGTTTTTTAAATCAAAATTTTATTTTTCAAAACTATGACGAGCTGATATTATTATTTTTTCCGTTTTATACTTGATGGGCCCTTTATAAGACGGTGGATCTCTGCATTAGAGATTGGAAGGCATTCTTTTGGCAGCATGCATGTTTTATAAAAAATTGTCTTGTCCCAATGCACCTTCCCGATGTTCTGAGTTGACCCTGTATCTGTAATGAAACTATTTCTTATTTACTCTAGAAAAAGGCAATGAATGAGCCTGTCTAATGCTCATTGATTGCAAAAATGAAGTTTTTAAAATAATTATCATATTAAAAACACTCAAAAGCGGGGTGTTTGTTTCTCTTTATACGGCGTTTATCTTTATAAGGCGACTTTGATAAGTAAACGAACCTTTAGAGGATAATTTTCTATAAAACTGAAAACTTTCCTCAAAGAAATTCTCAAAATAAATTCCACTTCTAAAATTTTTATACCTACTATGGAGGTAGGTATATCAGCTGATAACTCGAGTTGGATGGAGAGGCAAACTATTGTTTTCACATTTAGACCTGATCCTTGGGGAAAGCTTTTCAGTTTAGTGGGAAAACAGAACGGGACCCTTTCTGCGGCTACAATAAAACAAAATGAAAACTTGTTGTAGATTACTGTTACTAGAATGTTCACTTATCATATGGCTTACAAATACTTACGACGCATTTTTTGGTTCATGGTTTAGGAAAAATATAGGTAATTCGACTGCTCGAGACAGCTTGGAATTCGGCCTCGGTCACGCGTAAGCTGTTTGGCGATTTGCTTATTTCAATCGAATGGCAACCGGACGTTCTTATGAACAACCATTTTTACCATTCTCAAATTAGAGGAATCACAAAATTTACAAAAATTATATTCATAACAAACAAATCAATGACATTAACTTGATGCATTTCATAATTTGTGACATTAATAAAAGTGCGTTTGAAAACTATACATTTCGGATAAAGCCTTGTAAAAAAATGAAAATAAATAAATAAGAAGCATTTCTAAGTAGTTTTTGTAATATATGTGTTATATTAAATTTAAATTTATTTAAAATAACGTGATTTTTAAATCATTTTTCATTTTTTTTTTACTAAACAAAGTAAACAGTATCACGTCTCAGAACGGCCAGTTTATGTATGGCGGGAAACATTTCCTATCGACGTATCTGCCAGTTTGTGTAAATGTAACGCACACAAACAGAACCCAGGCAAAAATTTTAATAATTTCGAAGACTTATAATTTCAAAATGGTTTGATTTATTAATAATTTTATTCGGTTGCCGAAAACTAGATTTTTTAAACAATTTTTCAAAGTAGTTTGGAGAATCTGATATAGTTTCAGTCCGGCGTGTATTGGTGAAACGTGTTGTATGAAAATGACACCTCAGCAACCGCCTTAAGTGCGGCGTCGAGTCTGTCTAACTGTGCCACAGAATAAATAATAGTACTAACGTACAGAAGTCTCACTCCCTAACTAAAGTCAACTTTAGGCATAAAAATTTGCCTACTATTGCAAGCGGCACGGGCTTGTAAAGAGAAATTGAAACTTATAGTCGGCCGCTAGGGTTTATATTCTATTGCGCACCGCCGACTCGATGCCGCGTTCGCGACGAGAACACTCGCCGCCGATTTAGAGGTAAAATTATTATTGAAATAAATTAAGTAAGATAAAATTGCTTATAAAATCAAGAGTAACTTTAGTTAGAAAGTGTAGTAAGTAAAAACACAAGTTAACATAGCCAACCACGTTATTTGATACCTAGCCTATTTACCTACTAACTACAGACACCTACAGACTACTGTGATGGCAAAACGTGTTTCTGTCTGGTTTTAATATTGTTAATAAGTAGGTACACTTATTATTTTGTTCAACACGCGACCAACGCGGCTCACGCGCGCTGAGTGTCAGCCCGCGCTCGCTGGTATACTCAGTATGCCCGCCGCGAGAACATGCCTAAACTAAGGAGTGACACCCCCCTGACTGTGCGTCCAGTGCGGGGGGGATGTTGACAGTGTTTGATTTTATGAATTATTGTATGTGAAACAAAAAATAATGCTAGAAATGTATTAATATCCGAAAACAGCATTAAAATTGGTTTATAAATGAACAAGTTATTAGCATTTATATTAACGTAAGGACTAGCCATCTCGTTTTGTGGGGAGAGCTAGCTGTCTCGTTTTTACCTACGCAAACAAATGGCGGTGACGTCACGTTCGTTGTTTGACAGTTTTCCCCACTGTTGAAATTTAATAGCTTGTAACTTTTTTATTTCTCAATAGTTTTCAAAAATTTGTTTCGGTTTTAGGTTTTGGATTCAGTTCCTTTTTAAGATAAACAATATAAAAAAATGAGTCAACATCCCTATTGACTATACCTACAGAATAAGAAGAATGTCCTACCTATTGTCTGCCTATTGATAGAATCCCTCGTCATCCGCCTCTGCCTCTGTCCAGAGATGGCATTAAGTGCGGCGTCGAGTCTGTCTAACTGTGCGTCCAGAGCGGGGGGTAGCGGGTTCGATGCACTGCTCGAGCTTTTTGAACTGTCGTTAGGGAATGGGTCGCTTTGGTCCTGTCGCGGTGTTACTGTGCCTGCGCTCTGATGTGAGGAAAAAAAATTATAAAAATAATGACATATTTAAGAACATTCTAAATTCTATTTTGAACTAAGTGACCTAAAATCATGGACCTAGTACCACAGAATAAATAATAGTACTAACTTACAGAAGTCTCACTCCCTAACAAAAGTCAACTTTAGGCATAAAAATTTGCCTACTATTGCAAGCGGCACATGCTTGCAAGAGAAATTGAAACTTATAGTCGGCCGCTAGCGTTCATATTCTACTGCGCACCGCCGACTCGATGCCGCATTCGCGACGAGAGCTCAGGGTTAACACTCGCCGCCGATTTAGAGGTAAAATTATTATTGAAATTAATCAAGTAAGTTATCAATGCTTATAAAATCAAGAATCACTTTAGTTAAAAAGTGTAGTAAGCAAAAACACAAGTTACCTAGCCTACATACCTACTAACTACAGACACCTACAGACTATTGTATTTGTTAGTTTCGCTATAAGTCATTTTTTAATAAGTCATAAGTCATTGTTTAATTACGTAAGTAAGTAGGTACTAAACTTATTATTTCGTTCAACACGCTTGCGTTGCGGCTCACGCGCGCGGCTCGTGTCAGCCCGCGCTCGCTGCATACTCAGTATGCCCGCCGCAAGAACATGCCTAAACTAAGGAGTGACACCCCCCTGCTATTACGGTCGGCCAAATAATTGGTTAACCACTTTTGACAACACTTCCCATGTAGCCAAAATATCGCTAAGGTTGAGCAGTATGTAACAATGAAAGAGATGCATAATCTTGACGTTTTGTCACATGATATGCTTGAACATCAGCTATCATTGATCTTGTTCTGGTCTTTACGAATACTTTTTGTTTTTCTTCTACAAACAATGATCATAGATCTAACAACACTATGGAAAAGTGTAAAAGCTATTTGCTTAATGTCACAATTTAAACAAGGAACGCGAGGCAAAGTGTTGACAATGTCACTCTAACGAATGACAAAAAAAGCATTGACAAACTGTCAAAATATTATGCAAGCGAAAATCAACCTTGTTGTTTTATAATGTGCTAGGGGAAATTGAAACTTAAGGTGGTAAACCAAGTTTCAAATTCTTCCATGTCTTCCACGCTTGACTGGTAGTAAAAGAGAAACTTAGATTGCTTAGATTGTGCCAGCTGCCTACTCTTCCCAGGCGTACTATAAAAGTCAGTAAGTGGGATGCGAGGGTTGGCTATATTGTGGGCGAAAGGCTGATAACTTTTTATAGGTTATCCTCTACCCTCTGAATTTATGTCAAACGTGGATTTATGTCCAAACTACCCCGATATATTAGGGATCATTCAACAATTACGTGATCACCGGAAGGGGGGGGGTCGGGTGCTTGTATATACATCGGATTATTTGGGGGGGGGGGAAGAAGCCATGATTACGTCATCATTTTATAACTTTAATTAACGTATAGCGAAATGAAAAACTATCTATTATATTGATTTAACTTTATAGTTCTTACTTTTTTGCATTTTGACTAATGACACACCCTCTTCGCTAAGACCCATAGAAACAGAACATAGAAGTCAGTGCTAATACAGCAAAAATTTGAAACCCGGACGGATTACGTTATCAAGGCGAGGGGGGGGGGGGGTTAAAAACAAAAGATTACGCTGTGATTACATGGGGGTCAAAAATGATCACGTAATTGTTGAACGATCCCTATAGGCGTGAGCGTATGTATGTATGTATGTTTTAAATTCATCTCTTTTGTATGATAATCTATAATAAAATGAACCGTTTATTTCGGGCGGAGCCCATAAAAGTGTTAGTACACAGTTTACCTTACAAAACTAATGTTAGTAAAATACATAAAAACAGTATAGTTATTACTGTTTTTATGTATTTTATGTTATCTGCCAACCTTAACTTCGGCATCTCTATCGAGTCAAAAGCACAAACAGCGGCCAAAAAGCTGGGCATCCTCAACAGAGTTAAGCGCTACTTTATCGGACGTCCGGACGCACCGCGGGGTACCATCCCTATCTTGTTGATATCCCACGGATCCGCACTGAGCGCTTTTCATAATCTTTCGTATTGCGCACTGCTAGGGAATGGAATTCCCTGCCTGCGTCTGTATTTCCGAGTTCATATAACCCGAATCTCTTTTGAGTTCGAGTGAATAGGCTTCTTCTGGGTGAGCTTGCTACATCCTCGACCACATCTTTGCCCTTGGGCTAGATTGTGGTCAAAAGCGAACCCTTCATTAATAATAATAAAAAAAATGTGTTAAAAAAAATACCTGATCAGCTGTTATCTTTTGTATCTTTGCAGGAGGCGTCTCTTCTTGTTCCTGAAAAATTAATTAATTACAGTACAAGGTGTTTGGGATAGCTTAGTAAAACAAAAACTGAAAACCAAATGGCCTCTGACTTGATACTCAATCACTAAACAGTTGTGATCTACACAAGACATGTCCCATTTATAGAACTCTCGCAGCCCAACATAGGATTATAGTTAGTTATTTAATTAATAATAATAATAATAAACGCTACACACTCAAAGGCCCACACTAAGGTTTTCCCTTGTGTCGTGGGTCCCTTGGAAAACAAATAAAGACAAACACGACCCATGACCGAGCACAAACATCTGCTTTTTACACAAATGTTTGCCCCGACTGGGGATCGAACCCAGGACCCGCCGATCAAGAGGCAGCGTCACTACCACTCGACCAAACCGGCCGTTATTATTAGTTACCTGTAAATGTAGTTTCCTTGCAGGTCCTGTATGATCGGAGGGTGGCGTCGGCGCATCATTGTTAAATTGAGCTAGAAATCTGTTGCGAATTTCTGAAAGAGGCTGAAACGATAAAATGTGTTCATGTCAGACAGACAGACAGACAGACAAAGAATTTATTCATTGCTTTAAAACATACACACAACATTCAAAACAGAAGTACAAATACACATTAAAGGTTACAGAGTTATTCTTGTGTTGTGTGTGTGTCAGAATGCAACAAAAAGGCCATAGCTCAGCATAAGTTTTGTCCAAAGGACAAAACACTGTCATGTCATCTCTGAGGTCTGAAAGCATGACATTTATAAATGGTGGTATAGAATTGTATAAAGTTTAGGCCCTTTTGAACCGTCTAAGATAACATGAAATTTAAGATCGTAACTCTTTGGCATAGAGATATAAATTGGCTATGTGGAGGTATAAAATAGAGGAGGTATAAGGAGATTTCCGCCTGGGTTTTCGTTCCCGTGAGAATTGGGAAAAAGTATGTAGCTTATGTCACTTGCTGATAAGAGAGCTTTCTATTGGCGAAACATTTTTTTTGAAATCGGCCTAGTATTTTTGAGTTTATTCGTTACAAACATACGAAAATGCAAATCTTTATAATGTAAGTGTAGATGAGTAGTGTTTTGGGTGTCTTGAAATTAGGTAGCCAAAATTTCAACTTTTCCAAAAGGCCGAAAGCTGTCTTAATATAATATAATACATATATAAAACAAAGTCGGGTTTGTTCGAACACTTATAACTCGAGAACGGCTGGATCTATTTTTATAAAATTTAGTATAGCGGTAGCTGACACTCTGGATTAACACATAGGCTAGATAATTTTCCCGAATTCCCACGGGAACGAAGCCCCAGGACGGAAAGCTATAAACAATAATCTTACAGTATCATGTTTGTCGGTGTGTGTGTCGGGCTGTCTGGTAGGCAGTTCGCTGACCACCTTCCAGAGCCGCTTGCGGGCGTCGGGCGACATGCGGCCCGCGCCGGGACGGAGCGCCGCGCCGAAACCACTGTCCGGGGTCGGGATCTTTTCGACTGGGGAAAATTTCATTTTTTTAAACCCATTGCGATATAAGTACTTCGTACTAGAGTAGACGCCGCAAATCGTTAAATGCTACAGCACGCGTTGTGGTCCATAGAGCACGCGTCCTTTAGTCTACGGGCGGCGCACTATGGGACAGAACGGTATAAACCATCCCATAAATGGTTTTGGCGAAAATCGTGGTTAAGGCGACTACGGCACCCGATAAAGGCAGTACACAAAGGAAGAGTGCCATCTCTGTCTCTCAACAGGCGTGGGCCGGCAGTGCGAACAGTGTCGATACACGAAGTTTACGGACTATGAAAGCGTGTGTGCTTTTACATGTTCGAAAGTTAGAAAAAAGAGTTTATTGGAAAGGTAACAGCTTAAATCGAAAAATGCGTTAACTACTTATCGAGAGTGTTCAATCACGAACATTTTGATAGCAAATTCAAGTTCCTGTACTTATCTAGTTTATGTCTTGAATATTACTGTAGTATTTTTTTCTTCGATTTAATGCAGTGCGTCATGCTTATCTACGCATCATAAAATCGTAATTTAGGTGCTGTGGTCGCCTTAAGATGTATATTTGATTGCATTACATTCCTGAATAACAGGACCATCCGATTAACTAGAGGCAAAACTTCGTTACTCAATTTTAAATAATTAATTTGCTCTGTTAATCTGAACTTTGGTAATTTCTTACTTATAAGTTCATCACTTCGTGAAGTTAGATGTATGATAACTTATAAGTTTTCCATTAAAAGTTATAAGTATTATACAGTTTTAGAATAATTATTATTTGCAATTTAAAAGTCTGTTAAAATTTAACGCGCAGTATTTTTCTATATATTTTTTGTGTCACAAGGAATTTTTTGATCTTTTAAATTTTGAAATAGAGGTTTCGTTGTTGCCGAAAGAGTTTTTATCATTTTTGGATACCTTAATTATTCAGGTTTTCAAGGAAATAAAAAGACCTGCAGCATTACTGCGCTTTTTCGAGCTATGAGCAAAAATGTAATTTTAGGGAAAATTTTCACATAAAGTAATTAAAAATTTTATTGTACAATTTACTCATTTTACCTGTATAGATGTTAGTTTTCTATTATTTTTGAATTATTTAAAATTTTTATTATTATATGATTAGTATGACAGTTTTAAATAATTCTAATACTTAAACATAACATTTTTAAAATATATTAAAATTATTTTCCATCAATACTTTAGAATTTTAAAAAAAATCTTTTTATTGTTTCTTTTGTTTAATTTTATGTTTAAACCTGTTTTTCATTTATATTTAAAATTGCTTACACAAAAGAAAATGATGTAATCAATAATTTAAGGTTTTTGTATGGAAATGTATGAAATTTTATCTTTAACATTTATTTAAAAAATAAATAAAAGGTCCAGACCAAAAACGTGTCAGGTTTATAATAACGTAGCTATTCAAGATTGCGTACACCAAATTTGAAGTAAAAACATCGTAAAACAAAAAAGAATACAGATTTTTGAGATGGTTTATACCGTTCTGTCCCATAGTGCGGCGGCGCGGCGAGCGCTAATTTATGAACTTGACACTCCCAGCGCGCGGTTGTACATATTTTGTTCGCAATGTTTACTCTATACCCTAGCAATATTACTTCAATATTTAAGGCGACTACAGCACCCGATAAAGGCAGCACACATAGGAATAGTGCCATCTCCGTCTCTCAACAGGCCTGGGCCGGCAGTGCGAACAGTGTCGATACACGAAATTTACGGACTGAAAGCGTGCGTGCGTAAAAACATGTCCGAAAGTTAGAAAAATGAGATTTATGGAGAGGTAACAGCTTAAATCGAAAAATGCGTTTACTACTTATCAAGAGTGTTCAATCACGAACATTTTGATAGCAAATTCAAGTTCCTGTGTGCATTTTACTATCGTTTTTACAGCTTAAAAGGTACACAATATTGGCATTTAGAGGTGACTTTGTGAGCTTTTTCTATCGAATCAAAAGTGCTGAATCATGTTTTCAGCAAACTACTTATCTAGTTTATGTCCTGAATATTACCGTAGTATTTTTTCTTCGATTTAATGCAGTGCGTCATGCTTATCTACGCATCATACAATCGTAATTTAGGTGCTGTAGTCGCCTTAACCCCCGACATTTTACCCTTTCGTGATTCGAAGGGAGGTCTACGCCCCTCGTTGGGGGGGCGTATATGGGCTGATAAAGGCTGTAAAGCAACTGGCATGAGGTTTTGATAAGTGTAACTTACACATACGATCACGCCAACAATCCCTATCGAGGTAGGCAGAGCATCAGTGGTTCTTGAACCACTTGATGCCAACGACATAAATTCCTAGGGTTATTTGGTGAAACATGATGTATAATAATGTCAGGTTGTCAGACTTTCGGCCATAATACAGATAAACCCTCGCGTCTCACTTACTGACTACTACAGTATGCCTGGGAAGAGGCACGCTGGCCCAATGCGGGTTGGTGGACCGCTCGTCTTTCGAAAATGAATTTTCTTGGACGCGGGTTTCATCACGATGTTTTCCTATACCGTTGAGCAAGTGATAATTAGAAATCCGTACATAAATCCGCAAAGTCGCATTTAGTGGTACAGGCCCGCACCAGAATTTGAACCTGTAACCTTCCTTTTACAAGTCTGGCTCATTACCAACTGAGCTATCACCGCTTATACAAATAAATAACATAAACAAATTGTAAGTTTTTCTTTCATTGTCGGTCCAGCGTGGAAGAAAGTGTGACTTACATGGGTCATTGGGAGTCCTGATGGGGTCAGAAGGCATTTCCCCGCGGCGGACGGCCTGCACCCGCCGGCGGGTGGTGGGGCTCAGCCCCCGGAGGTTGGGGGTGGACAGGGCGTCGTCTAGTGGGGGGGTCCGAAGGGCGTTGTCTGTTTCTATCAAGAAAATCGTAATTAAAAAACATTACCAAGTGTTTTAACAAGTAAATTTTTATTTATTTACTAATTACCAAAACTTATCTTAAGACTATGTTAAATACAATGTAGCCCAGTGGCTCTCGCTGATCTCAAACGATCAGTGAGGTTAAGCAACGTACACAGAGGCAGGGAACCTGATGGGTGACCGGAGTGGCAATTTATCGCAAGCGTTTCCGTGCTTCAGAGGGCACGTTAAGCTGTCGGTCCCGGCTGTTGTCGATTGACTACAGTCGTTAAAACCAAGTCAGAGGCCATTGTGCAATTTGAAAAGTCTGACACCAGGGTCAGCCAAGTTCGCCACACATTTGACTATACCTACAGGATAAGAAAGAAGAGAAGTATGTAACATAAACGAAATCGTTTTCCCGTACATTGTATAGTTCGTCGCCGAGGATTTGTCCACGTCTGTAGATAGTAGGTAGCTATAGTAAGTATGTTATGTGTTTCATTTGTGTAAGTAGCTGTTTGTATATTGTCTCATTTGTCCTCAAACTATTAAGTAATTTTTAGAGATGCCACGAATATCCGGCAACTATACGGTATTCGGCCTATTCGGCCACTTTTTTGTTATTCGGTATTCGGCCAAATAATACGTACTATTCGGCCGAATACCGAATACCAAATCGTGAAAAAAGACACGTCATAATATTCAATATAATGTATTAATTACCAAATTACAACACTTAGTAAGTAAAAGTGATCAGTGGTAAGTTGTGATGGATAAAAAAACAAGCTTTTCAGCATTTTTTGGTAGCAAACGATTACGCTTTTCTTCATTAATGATACCAAATTTCGAAAGGTTTTGGATATTGTTTTTCGTTTGCTGACCACCACTTGCCGTATGCATCGCAACGAGGGAGACAGGTTACAACTTTTCTTATTCTTGATTACCTACGCGCTCGACAAACATGTATTTTGTGCCGAATATTCGGCGCTTCGGCCGACAGCGTTGCCGAATATTCGGTATTCGGCCAAATCACTATTCGTGGCAACTCTAGTAATTTTAGGTAACTGTTGCATCAAGTCGGGTACCAATATATCCATTTGATGCTCTGCCTATCCCTACGTAATCCTGTGTGTGTAGGTGTACGTCATTAGGTTCACTAATGCCCATATTAAAGAAGGAGACTCAAGTCTTGATCTTTACTTAAGTATAATAATAAATAATAATAATAAACGCTACACACTCAAAGGCCCACACTAAGGTGTTCCCTTGTGTCGTGGGTCCCTCGGAACACACATAAAGACAAACACAAACACCCATGACCAGAGAACAAACATCTGCTTTTCACACAAATGTTTGCCCCGACTGGGGATCGAACCCAGGACCCGCCGATCAAGAGGCAGCGTAACTACCACTCGACTAAACCAGCCGTCAATTGTATTGATTGTCTCTTTCTCGTACACTCAAGAGCACGTCAAGCTTGACACTTTGGACTTTGGACCGGCCCTGCATCGTATGGCGTGCAGTATAAATCAGAGCTCACCTTAAACTGGTAGTGTAAAGCGTGACCTGCTCTTGACTGTACTATAAAAAAATACAAAGACTACTTAAGCATGGATCAGTCTGAGTCGCGTTCTGTATTACGTTATGATACCTTGTTTCGCGTCTTCTCTGAGATTGTGTACACGATTGGGTGTTTCTTGGCTGTCGGATCCGAGCAGCCCTTGCCGCGCCATCGCGATGTAGCGGGAAGCTGGCGACATCTCGTTGTCACCTTCTATAATTATACACATTCACTTAATAATAAAATTGATAACAATGATTGAGAAGGCTAAAACATCAAGCAACCAACATCAATCTATTTAATTATCTCGATAACGATACACACTCATAACCCCACACTAAGGGTTTCCCATGCGGCGTGGGTCCCTTGGAACATACACAAAGACTGACACAAACACCAATGACCTAAGAACAAACATCTGCTTTTTATACAAATGTCTGCCCCGCCTGGGAATCGAACCGAGGACTAGTCAATCAAGAGGCAGCATGACTACCACTCGACCAAAGCGGCCGTCATAAAATTAATGAAATAAAATTAAAAAAAGTCTATAAAAACGACCTTGTTTTACGAATTTTAAAGTAAATCGCTATTTTTATGCTACCCGAATCGCGATGGTCCATTTAGGAACAAAGCTATGAAACTAAAGATCACAATACCTAATTTTAATACAAAGTGTATGTGACTAGCTTTGAGACACTCTATCAAACAAATAAAAGTTATCAAAACGAGCTGTATTTGAGTCTGGATATCAGTAAATAAAGCCAACGTAAAAGTATAACATGGTCCAGTTTTGAAACAATAGAACCAGTTTTGAAACAACGGACCACGTCCAGTATTGAAACAAAAGAACAATTTTAGAAATGGTTGTTAAATTATTGAAATTATAAGGAACTTTAATGAAACTTTAACTTTAATGGAACTTTAACTTACGTTAAACTTTAACTTTAATGTTGAAGAAAAAAACACCTATTGTCTTATACAGTAGATCAAACGATCTGTATTTGAGTCTCGATATCAGTAAATAAAACCAACGTGGAAATACACACATCAAAAAAAGTTTGCGATCACTTGGAAAAGTGCTAATATTTTTTATAGTAGAAGAATAAAACTTAATCACTTTTTATCTTTTGATTCCTTATTTAAAAATATGAAATTTAAATATAAAATAATTTCGTAATTCAAATGTTTTTTCATTTAAAAAGACAATCAACCCTTGCTTGCTTTCATTCAGAAATCTGACATAGTCGCAACTTATCAATATTTTCAATTTATTCAAAAAAAATTAAGTTGGTAACGATGCCGAGAGGATTAACTGCAGTTTTACGAGCCAGAATTCTAACTTTAAGTGGAGAAGGCTATTCCACGAGGGAAATATCACGCAGAGTTCATGTATCCCAATCCTGCGTGGTGACCACGTTGGAGAGGTATCAGGGCATGGAAGATTTAGCTGATCGACCTCGCAGTGGTCGCCCAACAGTTCTACTGCAATTCAGAAGCGATATATCAGATTACTGGCTGCCCGTGACCCAACAATGAACGCTACTAAAATGAAAGCAGAGCTGCGAGCTGCCACCGGCCGCGAAGTTAGCACCCAAACGATTAGAAATTGCTTACACCAAGCTGGATTACGAGCAAGGAGATCCTGGCGAGCACCTCTGAACTCACAGCAACGGAAGCGGCGCAGATTGCAATGGGCTAGGCTCCGTCAAAATGAAGAAATTGAGGACGAAAGCATCTGGCAGAACTGCTTCTTCGTTGACTAAACGCGGATCAGTACACATCCAGATAACCGACGTGTCCGTGTCTGGAGAAGACCTGGCGACTCTGAAAGGCAGAGAACTGCCACTGGAACCGTTCAGCAGGGCGGGAAATCAGTGTCCTTTTGGGCCGGGATAATGATTGGGGCTAGGACGCCCTTAATCCCGTATCAAGGCACCATGACCGGAGCCATGTACAAAACGATTGCAATCGATGGATACGTCAGACCATTCCGCATCAACCACGGGCGCCAATTCATAATGGTAGATGATAATGCGCCCGCACATCGAAACGGACGTGTTGATGCTGCTCTCCAGCAATACGACATCACCAGGTTAGACTGGCCTGCCGGCTCGCCTGACTTAAACCCGATCGAGCATGCGTGGGATGCTCTTAAGCGAGCTGTTTGGAACCGTCAGCCACCTCCGCGAACAGTGTCAGAAATCAGGGCAGCTGCTATTGAAGAGTGGGACAGGTTACCACAAGAAATGCTAGATAACTTAATTCTTAGCATGCCCAGAAGGGTTTCCGCATGTGTGCGAGCCAGGGGAGGAGTCATTTTATACTAACTATTAATTTTTTCGTAATAAATTTTGTTTGTTTTTTCATTAATTCAAATTTTTCATTACATTACATTTAAGCCAAAATTGCATTTCCTAGCTTTTGTTAATAAAAAGTAAATAATTAATAATGATTCTTTTATTTACTTAGTGCATTTTCATTATAAAATCATAAAACGTAAACAGTTTCTTTAAATAATTTATATTTTAAAGAATACACCTGATTTTGCTACTGATCGTAAACTTTTTTTGATGTGTGTATAATATGGTCCAGTTTTGAAACAACATGGTTCAGTTTTGAAACAATAATTATCATTGATATTATAGTAACTTAATATTGAAGAAAAAAATCATCTCACCATCGTTCTTGGCGTTTGCTTTAGGCGTGTGGTCTCTACTGGACACGGACCCCCGCCGCGGCACACTAGTCCCGGCGGGGGGTAGCATCGCATTCTCTTTGTCCTTGTCTAACACGTCTGCTTGTTCTATAGGCTGTCCTGCTTGCATCTCTTGGTCTTCTGTTTGAGGCTCGGGCGATGGCGGTGCTATTAAAAGTATAATAATTTATACATATTAAACGAGGCAGTAATAATCATGAGATGGCTGCTAAGAATAACTTGGAGACTAATATTATTAAGTGGGTAGAAAAAAATTTCTGGGTTCTAAAAGTAATTTGAACGGCACAAAGCAAGAAAAAGGAAAACAAAAAATGGATGTCCGCCATCTTGAATTAAAAATGAATGGCATATTATTATCTTTATAGTATTCCAGAAGCCTTAGAAAACGGTTAAGGAACATTTTGTATGTTATATGAAACTAGCTGATGCCCGCAACTTCGTTTGCGTGTTAATTTAGATTTTTACATACAAAAGTTTTTTCCCGCTAACTCCCGTTCCCGTGGGAATTTTGCAATATCCTGTTGCAACTAAGCTTTAAGTTTACTAAGGTACCTGCATGCCAAATTTCAAGCGTCTAACTTAAGCGGTTTAGATTTTTCATATAAAAGGATTTTCCCGCTAAATCCCGTTCCCGTGGGAATTTTGGGAATTCCTTTCTTAGTGCACCTCTACGGTACCTAAACTACGTCCCTTCCAAATTTCAAGTGCCTACGTTTAGCCGTTTAGGCTGTGCGTTGATATGGTTTCTCCTTTTATATATTTAGATAAAGCAATTTTTTTTAGTTCCAGTATAAAAATTGTATTATAAATTTTAGTACGATTTTTTAGTACGATTTTTGTATTTGACAATTCCTGTAACAAAGTTTACCTTTAGTATCGCCCACAAGATAAGGTTTCTCACTAACTCGCCGCCCCTTTTCCGCGCATGCTAGCAACCAGTCGGCAGTCACAGCCGGTAAGCCCCATTTAAGGGCGCCTGTGTATTTGTCGCCCACGGGCGTCGGGCAGATGAGGTGGGTTGACGCGATCGCATTCGGTGTGTTACGACGGCAGAAGCGGAGCTGGGTTCTAAGGGATTATATATAGAGGTTTAGTATTAATTGACGAACTTTTTGTTGAACATTATTTTGTTAATTTTTTTTCGAGTTAATTTGTTTTAAAAAAGATTCTAAGATTCGTTTTCGAATTTATTAATTTATTTATTTATTTTAACAAATTGGGAAACATACAGCATTAAGTAAATCTACTTGACATAAAACAACTTAATTAACACAGAAGCCAACAAAGTTTCCACTAAAATCTATTACATTACCGTCTAAGTTACGCATTGTTAAGTTCTACATGATTATTATAATTTCGAAACCAGACTCAGTCATAATTTTAAATAGTATACTTATTTTTGATAAAAAAAACATACATATCTTATAACTCGTTACACATATCGATGGGTTTTAAATTCTTCATTCTTGATTTCATTTTGTTTAAGATAGACCAGTCTTTCCCAACGTGGGCGATAACGCCCCCTTGTGGGCGCTGCAGGCCTAAAGGGGGGCGGTAAGAGACCCAGAAAAAAAAGGGGGCGTTGTGTAGGGCTTTGGGGTCGATTTATAATTTCATCTACCTAGCTAGGAAGACTCTTAGACACCGACTGAGCTCTCGACTCTCGACTACATCTTGTGAACATCAACTAATATTAATTAAGATATAGCTCAAACTCGGTTCGATATAATAGACCGCGGGCAATCATGTTTTAACAAGTTTTTGTTAAATAATCCGATTTGTACATTCCTGTATCAATCGGCTGGTTCTATAAACTTGTTCTTGCTTGTCGAGTACAGTGTTGCCATATATACGGATTTGTCCGTATTTGTACGGATTTTGCAAGTTCAATACGGATGAATCAAGATTACGGATTTTTATACGGATTTACTCTAAACACAGAATTAGCTTCAAAAGGACCCTGTTTCCGAGCCTTCTTCACCTAATTTTGACCAATTTCGTCACAAAGCTGGTGAGTTTGCTCCCTGTAGTGCGGCAGTACAGCAAAATTTCTTCAATGAAGACGAAACCAAGAAATAAATTATGTACCTCAACGATAACGGACCCGCTACTACTAAACAACTTTTACGGAAATCACCCTCTTTTGATTTAAATCTTGATTCAAAAATGTTACTTTTAATTTTTATACGGAATTCATCCGGAATTTTAACCAAAATACGGGATATTTATACGGAATTTCAATAAAAACAGAAATACGGATTTTATACGGATTTTTTAAATGAATATACAGATTTCACGTCTACTTCATGTGGCAACACTGGTCGAGTACGATTGGGCGTCGAATGAGATAAACGAGTTTATGCACGTTTGTCTTATTCCTGTTGGTGCGTGCTGCTTATGCAATCCTATATAAACGACGTAAATTTATTTTATTTTCATTTGCGGTTTCGCGCATAATAGATAAGCAGTACTTCATTATAACACTTACGTATTTCTCAAAACAAAAAATGTCGGAAGTAAAAAGGAAGAGACGGCAATACTCTGCGGAATATATTAAATTCGGATTTATTGAAAATCCCACAAACCCGTCGTCGCCTTTGTGTCTTCTATGTCTAAAAACATTTTCGAACGAAGCAATGAAGCCTTCAAGACTGCAAGATCATTTGAATAAAATGCATCCAGATAAGAAAGACAAGAATGTAGCATATTTTCAAGACCTAGAGAAGAAGCATAATACTCAGCCAAGTGTATCAAAACTATTTTCGGCGGCTGCTAAGCAAGATGACGACGGACTTCGAGCTTCGTAACTCAAATTATTATTGCTTAATTATGTTTTGTATACAGGGTGTAAGGACTTAGCAAAAACTGAAACCATAAATTCAGGCCATTTTGAAAGATTTTCCAGTGGAATCTTCCTAAGGAAAATTGATGATTTTTAAATGACTTTTGATATTTTCTGCTTCAAGATATTTATTCCAGTTCACTCCATTTTGCAAAAAAAAAAACAATAATAAGAGTGTGAAACACAATAACAAGCGTGGCGCAGGGGGAATGCCGCGGGGCGCTGTATATTGCGTAGGAATACCCTTTCCATCTGAAAGAAATAATGTTTACTAACAAACCTCGGTCAGCTGTTCGTCATTTCCGACAAATCCAGTGGTCAAATAGTAGATTGTTAACCAAGGGCTGTATGACATCAATTGCATACGAGGTTTTTGCTAATTAGCCCGAGTATGCAATTGATGCTTACACCCGAGATAAACACTCTGCTTTACATATCGATTGTGAGGTAAGTAAAAAACAAGAAAGCAGGTTTCTATGAACATTTATTAAAGAGAAACATGTGTATTTAATTAAAATTTCGCGCCTAGCTAGTCGACTGCCTTTTTTACTCTTCACGATTTTATGGCACGCAAGCGCGTCAAATCGTGCTGGCCAGTTTGATTTTTAAATCGATTTCAACTAACATACGATGTGACTGCGAAACAAATAGTTCGATATTAAAAATAAAATCTTCATAAATTCTTATATAAATTGTCTCGATTCAGATTCGAGTAAATAATCGATACCGAGAAAAAAAAGTAACTTTTTAAAAATATTCTTCTTGTAGTATGAGTATGACAGTTCTTTTTTCAAATTCCAAAACCTATGCTGTAATGTTAACATTACATGGTAGGTTTTGAAACCTATGCTGTAATGATATCCATACACCCCGGCATTCAGGGAAGTAAGTGACTACTTACAGAGCAAGAGATATGTAAAACTTTTTTACAAAAAGGAATAATCTTTCATAAATATTGAAAATGCTACAGAATTATGCAAATGAGAAAGAAATAGTTTGACTAATGGCGCGTTCCGAATTGAAAAATGAAAAAAGCCCTTTCCGAATATGACTGACGCAATCAAAGCGGAACGACCATGATCGCGCATTATAACCTTACTATTTTTTTCAAATTCTTCCCGCATTGACAAATTGACATTTCGAATTTTCATTCTAACTGTTCGTAGATTAATTATTATTACCTACACAGGCGTGAGGTTATGTATATAGTTGGATAGCTAACATAGTAAGTTAGCAATAAGTTTAGCTGTCAGGCTTGTATTCTGAGTCTATGAACCTTATTTCTATTGTTGGTATCAATTATAATTAATACACGATAAAAAAGTTTATAATAACAGCTTTTTGACGGTTGCTAGGCAACAGTTTGTTGGTAAGCATTATTTCTTTCAGATGGACAGGGTATAAATAGCGAAAACTTTTTTAAATGACGTGACGGTAAAAAATAGTTACTTGTAGCCGCTTATAGTGGGTAAATGCCACCATTAAGTATTTGATAAACTGTCCCATACACCCTGTATGTTTTGTTCACATATGTCAAGATGTCAATACTTGACTTGATAATTCGCTTGCTCATCGTTCGGTAAAACTGCCATAGTAAAATTGTCTAGTAAACTCACGTAGCGTACAATAACTTGGGCAGTTCGTCTAGAAAGGTCCGCTCGACGCCACCGTAAGTGCTGAGACTGGCCACCACGCCGCCGTGTAAAGGCCCGGGCGTCGATAGTGGAGACAGGCTTACTGGCCGGTGGTAGTATTGGATTGGTAGTGGTATTGGATTGGTGGTGGTATTGGATTGGTGGTGGTATTGGATTGGTGGTGGTATTGGATTGGTGGTGGTATTGGATTGGTGGTGGTATTGGATTGGTGGTGGTACTGGATTGGTGGTGGTATTGGATTGGTGGTGATATTGGATTGATGGTAGTTTTGGATGGGTAGTAGTATTGGATTAGTGGTAGTATTGGATTGGTAGTAGTATTGGATTGGCGGTAGTATTGGATTAGTGGTAGTATTGGATGGGTAATAGAATAGTCTAATCAACTCACGTGGCGCCCAATAACTTGGCCAGTTCGTCTAGAAAGGCCCGCTCGACGCCGCTGTAAGTGCTGAGGCTGGCCACCACGCCGTGTAAAGGCCCGGGCGTGGTCAGTGGAGGCAGGCTCACTGGCCGGTGGTAGTATTGTATGGGGAGCAACTCTTGCTGGGATAGGCAGTCTTTCTGTTAAAGATATGGAGAAAATTGAATAATAATAACCGTTTATTTCAGGCCAAAAGACCCATATTACAAAAATTGTGTAAATAATAATAGTAATATAAAACAATCATATGTCTAACCTAGAACAAGGTTAGGTTAGGTTAAAATGTATCCGGGTTTTATCTTCTTCTTCTTATCGTGTAGGTGTTCAAGTGTGTAGTCAAGTGTGTGGCGAACTTGGCTAACCCTGGTGTCAGAGTTTTCAAACCGCACAATGTCATCTAACTTGGTTTTTACGACTGTAGTCAATCGACAACAGCCAGGGCCGACAGCCTTACGTATCCTCCGAAGCACGGAAACGCTCGTGATAAATTGCCACTGGTCAGCCATCAGGTTCCCTGCCTCTGTGAACGTTGCTTAACCCCACTGATCGGTTGAGATCAGCGAGCGCCACTGGGCTTCGAGCACTTCATTGTGCGGTGGTTAATTATAAGATCGACATACTGTGGCAAAAGGGATCATGCTTAGCTTGTGATACAACGAAAATTGAGGATCTTGGTTAACGTTCTTCTATCACACACGCATACGTACACATATAGCACGCACGCACACACGGCACGCATATTGTGTGACTTTAAATTAGCGAAAATTGAGTATATGGAAAAGCCCACTAAACTAAACTACTTTTCCCAAGAAACATTTAGATACAAATATGAAAAAAAAAATTGCCTCTCTCTTTCTACAACTTAGCGGTGAGCTGATTTCCTTAGTTTGAGTAGTGAGATTGTCAGTTTGATGTGGAGAGGTGATTAAAGTTTCTCTTACTAATTTAGCCACCCCGTATAAATACATAAATCGTTTATAAATAAAAAGGTAATGAACTTGTATGAACTTAGAATTTGTAATGAACCCTGGCTCCCAAGCTAGGTATATTCCTGTATCTTGGGTGACAGTGATTGACCGTGGACCGGGGTCCGTCGAAATGAAAATAAATTGTAACAAGTGTGAAGGAGCATCACTTGAGAACGGATTTTGGCCGATTGTCCCGCCCGCTATCTCTGAGTTATCACTTACGATCCAGAAGACAGTGACGGGCTCGGCCGCGGGTGTGACCCGGTGGTCCCGGTCAGTACGTGTGTCCCGCTATCTCTGAGTTATCACTTACGATCCAGAAGACAGTGACGGGCTCGGCCGCGGGTGTGACCCGGTGGTCCCGGTCAGTACATGTGTCCCGCTATCTCTGAGTTATCACTTACGATCCCGAAGACAGTGACGGGCTCGGCCGCGGGTGTGACCCGGTGGTCCCGGTCAGTACATGTGTCCCGCTATCTCTGAGTTATCACTTACGATCCAGAAGACAGTGACGGGCTCGGCCGCGGGTGTAACCCGGTGGTCCCGGTCAGTACATGTGTCCCGCTATCTCTGAGTTATCACTTACGATCCAGAAGACAGTGACGGGCTCGGCCGCGGGTGTGACCCGGTGGTCCCGGTCAGTACATGTGTCCCGCTATCTCTGAGTTATCACTTACGATCCAGAAGACAGTGACGGGCTCGGCCGCGGGTGTGACCCGGTGGTCCCGGTCAGTACATGTGTCCCGCTATCTCTGAGTTATCACTTACGATCCAGAAGACAGTGACGGGCTCGGCCGCGGGTGTGACCCGGTGGTCCCGGTCAGTACATGTGTCCCGCTATCTCTGAGTTATCACTTACGATCCAGAAGACAGTGACGGGCTCGGCCGCGGGTGTGACCCGGTGGTCCCGGTCAGTACATGTGTCCCGCTATCTCTGAGTTATCACTTACGATCCAGAAGACAGTGACGGGCTCGGCCGCGGGTGTGACCCGGTGGTCCCGGTCAGTACATGTGTCCCGCTATCTCTGAGTTATCACTTACGATCCAGAAGACAGTGACGGGCTCGGCCGCGGGTGTGACCCGGTGGTCCCGGTCAGTACATGTGTCCCGCTATCTCTGAGTTATCACTTACGATCCCGAAGACAGTGACGGGCTCGGCCGCGGGTGTGACCCGGTGGTCCCGGTCAGTACATGTGTCCCGCTATCTCTGAGTTATCACTTACGATCCAGAAGACAGTGACGGGCTCGGCCGCGGGTGTAACCCGGTGGTCCCGGTCAGTACATGTGTCCCGCTATCTCTGAGTTATCACTTACGATCCAGAAGACAGTGACGGGCTCGGCCGCGGGTGTGACCCGGTGGTCCCGGTCAGTACATGTGTCCCGCTATC
This sequence comes from Aproaerema taeniolella, assembly GCA_949987775.1. Classification (NCBI taxonomy): domain Eukaryota; kingdom Metazoa; phylum Arthropoda; class Insecta; order Lepidoptera; family Gelechiidae; genus Aproaerema; species Aproaerema taeniolella. The sequence goes on from OX465248.1 coordinate 19,236,728, forward strand.
TCTGAGTTATCACTTACGATCCAGAAGACAGTGACGGGCTCGGCCGCGGGTGTGACCCGGTGGTCCCGGTCAGTACATGTGTCCCGCTATCTCTGAGTTATCACTTACGATCCAGAAGACAGTGACGGGCTCGGCCGCGGGTGTGACCCGGTGGTCCCGGTCAGTACATGTGTCCCGCTATCTCTGAGTTATCACTTACGATCCAGAAGACAGTGACGGGCTCGGCCGCGGGTGTGACCCGGTGGTCCCGGTCGGTACATGTGTCCCGCTATCTCTGAGTTATCACTTACGATCCAGAAGACAGTGACGGGCTCGGCCGCGGGTGTGACCCGGTGGTCCCGGTCGAAGTCCATCGGCAGCAGTACGTGTGTCCCGCCCGCGCCGGCGGCCGACATCACTCCGCCGGCCGCCGCTATTTCGGCCCCGATCTCGATTATCGCTTCGTCCTCTAAGCCTTGCACTTCTAGCTTTAATCCTGTTGGTGCCATTTATAATAATTTTAGGAGACGAAAATATTGAATTTAGGGTCATTCCAAAATTAGTATACTTATGTATATGTTATAGTCAAGCTCCGGTGCTCTTAAGTTTGACTACTCAGGCTAACCTAGGATAAATCAGTAATTTCGGGAAGAGACTATATCTATCTTTGACTATGACACATACATATTATCTCAACTAAATCAATTAAAATTAGAAACAAGGAAATTTATATGATTCGAGTTAAAAAGAGGGACCCTCGGAGTTTCTTGCCTATTCTTCTCCTGAGAAAGACTGCACTTTTGTGAATAGGCGCAAAGTCAAAAATGCTAATGTAATTCACTATTTTGCCAATGTATTTATTATGAGGTTTTTAATAAACATTTTGTATGTTCTATGAAAATAAAGCAATTTTTTACTTTTTCTTACTTTTTTGACTCTCCTGGAAACGACAGAGATAGATATATCATATTACCTGATGGAGATGGAAAACCTGTTTTGGGGGAGCTATAGTCTAATATATTTAATCAATTTTTAATAACTTTTATCAAAATTAACTTTTATTATTTTACCAACTTGTGACGGAAGATTCATCACAGTTAGTATCACCTGCGAAGAAATAAAATTTTTGAATGGCATGAAATATCTCGGCCAATTATAGCGCGCCATATTGTACGCACTACACGTGCATTGGTCGTTGCGTACGCGCTTTGTTCAAAACCCGCTACTTTGTTGTTAATTGATGAATGATATTTACATTCGGTTTTATTCAGCGCTTATCTGATTGTATGACATTAACCTGCAATTCAGCGCGGTATTCAGCGCGGCAACGCGGCCAGCGTTATGGGAACCTTTACCCCGGGAATGAAACGGGGTGGCTTTCTTGACTAAGTTAGATTAGGTTATATTTAAGACTAAGATTGTATATTCAATTTGATTGTTACTTTTATTAACATATGCAGACACCGAAGGTCTAATAAGAGTAGTTCAATGAATTAATATATTGAATACACACAAGCATTCACACACACACACACACACACACACACACACACACACACACACACACAAACATGCACACACATGGACGTACACGCACTGTTAGTTGATTTTTCCCTTTTTTTGTTTTATTATTTTATTTTACAATTCTTTGATTTAAAATATAAGGTATGTTGCATAGCAATTAGTTCGTCTTTGACTGTAAGCTACTTATTTGTCAGTAGAATCGTTTGTACTGAATCTCGCGATACAGGCGAAAGCCTAGTGCGAGATTCGCAGGTTAATTGATTTGTTGGCAGACTTTGTAATGGCTAATTGTAAGTTAATTATTTAACAATCTACCTATGTCAACTTACCCTTTTGGGAATAAAAAAAATATTTATTTATTTATTAAATTATTTATTGAATAAATCCCATTTACCTGCAAAAATCTGTTCGATTTCCTCAGTAGGCTCATCCTCCGTGATCTCAGGGTCCGTTCGAGTTGGCTCGTTCGGGACAGGCTCGGGGGTTTTCGATCTATCCGGCTCTGGCATATTTTCTGTGTTTAAAAAGAGACTAGCTGATGCCCGCAACTTCGTTTGCGTGTTAATTTTTTTTGTACAGAGTACACAGATTGAAAACATCTATCTTACGTGATTTAGATTTTTACATACAAAAGTTTTTTCCCGCTAACTCCCGTTCCCGTGGGAATATTGCAATATCCTGTTGCAACTAAGCTTTAAGTTTACTAAGGTAACTGCATGCCAAATTTCAAGCGTCTAACTTAAGCGGTTTAGATTTTTCATACAAAAGGATTTTCCCGCTAATTCCCGTTCCCGTGGGAATTTCGGGAATTCCTTTCTTAGTGCACCTCTACGGTACCTAAGCTACGCCCCTTCTAAATTTCAAGTGCCTACGTTTAGCCGTTTAGGCTGTGCGTTGATATGTCAGTCAGTCAGTCAGTTTCTCCTTTTATATATAGATTAACGACTTCATAAAAGAAGAAGGTTATTTGTTAATAATAGGTTTTTACCTATGAACGTCGGGAAAAAAGGTAAAAACATATGCAAATTTTGACCCTCTTTAGTATTAAATTAGGTGTTTAAAGTATGAAATTGGCGATTTTTTTTTCATAATTTATTTGATTGAAAAGCTATTACTAAAATTGTTTTGTTTGGCCATTAATGGTAATTTTTCTAAAAACGAAGCTATAAATAACTCGTTTTATCTGTTGCCCGTTTCATTGCTTACTTTTGCTGTACCTTTGCTACAATTACAACTTTTAGTAAAATATGACAAAAATTTAAAATTGTTTAGATTTCGCATTCCTGAGAAAAATTCAAAAATGTTAGTATAAGAAAACAGATTTTTCAAAAATATTGTATGGAAACGGCTATTTCGAAGAGAAATTCGTGAAATTATTAAACACATAAACCGGATGAAAATTCAGTAGTTTTTGAGACTATCGCGTTCATACAGACAGACTTAAATAATTGACTTACGGCTTAAATAATGGTTGACGATATCTGGCTGTACTTCAATTTCTGGTAGTGGTTCCGGCGCCAGCGGCGGTAACTCTGGTATGTTGCGTAGTAGTTGCAGATTGCGCTTGCTCATCGGGGACGCGGGTTCGATGGCCGGCTTGCGACTCGATTTTGGAGTCAGTGGTTTTTTGATCGTGTCTAAGAGAAACTGTGAAATAATTCTTGCTATAATACTATAAATGTGAAAGTGTGTTTATTTAGTGTGTTTTTGACGGTCAGTTTGGTCGAGTGGTAGTGACGCTGCCTCTTGATCGGCGGGTCCTGGGTTCGATCCCCAGTCGGGGCAAACATTTGTGACAAAGCAGATGTTTGTTCTCTGGTCATGGGTGTTTGTGTTTGTCTTTATGTGTGTTCCAAGGGACCCACGACACAAGGGAAAACCTTTGTGTGGGCCTTTGAGTGTGTAGCGTTTATTTGGCCTGATGGCTCAGTCAGTAATGAGCTTGTTTCCGATCAGTTGCGGGTTGACTTATTTGGAAATCGTATTTTTGAGTACTTGTGAAGAGTCTGAGGCTCGTATTACAGAAGGAGACTAAGTCTTCATCTATACTTAAGTATTGATTGTCTTTTTCTTTCATTATCAAAATAGTTTCGTCCCCTTTCGGGATTGCACTTTGTCCAGGGACACACTTTATATAGTGAATATTTGATAATTTAAGTTAAAATTGTAAAATTTTTGAGTTTATAATTTTTTTTATCCTATTTAATTAAGGTAGTAAGTAGGTAAGCTCTCTCCAGAATTGCTGTGCCCTTGCAGGGCGTCACATGAGACTAAAACTTATTATATCTTTAAGGTATATTTTAAGATCTATTGTGTTGTGACTTGCAATAAACGATTGAATTGAATTGAATTGAAAATGACAAAGATGACTAGAACCCATAGTACAAGAGTCTTGCTTAGTTTTGGGTTAGGTGGAGCTGTGAATTGTCTAATAATAAATAACTAAATGACAACATTGCATCTTGTCAAATTCTGCAAAAATGCTTATTTTGTAGTCTTTCAATTAACGATTAAAAATTACGATTATTTTTCTTGTTACACAAAATATACTCAACAATGTAATAAACATTATTTTAAAGTTTTTTCTGAGTATCCGAACTCTCTAGTCTTATTCTTACAAAAAAATTTGGGCAAAATAAAACAACAAAAATTAAAGGACAATGGGTAACAGCGTACCCAAATACAAAGTTTATTGTTGCATTATGACCTATATTGGTGATCATTGCTCTGGTGGAGTAGTTTAATTTATTCTAAGGCGGCACATCTGAATTTAATTGAAGAAAAAAGTTTTTTTCGGCAAAAAAATTTTTTTTTCTAATAATAATTAAGTAGGAATAAATAATAATTATTATTGTAAATATATTCTGTTGCTATCACTTTCAGTAATCATAATTATTTTTATTACTAAAAATCGATATTCAGTGATTAACAGCCAATATAATGATAAAACAATGCGCTATGTACCTTGGATAAAATAATTTGTATCTTTTTTCTCCAATGGGATTCAAACCTGCTTCTTAGAATAATTAAACTACTACACTAGGGCAATAAAAAACAACACTGAACATTATCCTACAGTAGAATTTTTGTTTTTGGGTCCAGTGTCCATACAAAATTACCCATTCTCCTTTGTCAACAATTTAATAAAACAACAGCAGTTACCTCAGCTTCATCCAAAGCTCTGCCTGCTTCCACACTGCGCACGAGCCATAGCGCACTCAACACCGGTACGTTTGGTAGAGCCTGAAAACACCAAATATTGGTAACTAAAGTTGAATTTCGTCGAAAAATTCAATTTCAAAATAGCTTTTTATTTATTTATTTTTTTATTAGATGGGTTAACTCTTGACCTCAATCTTGACCATAAGGTCAAAGATGAGGTCGAAGATGGAGCGAGTTAACCCAGAAAATGCCTATAAAGGCACTGGTACTCGACGGAACACAGCAAGCTGCGACGGAACACAGCAAGCTGTTTTGGCGTCGGACTTCGGTAGGAGGGTGGTCGCGAACATAGACGGCCCTTTACAGAGCCTACCACACCGCATGAGACCATAGGACGACACCTCCGATTCAGAAAAAAATGAAGAGTCGTTGCCTGGGATGGATTACTAGGAGGCAGGTCTCATTTGTGTTTCCTTAGTCGCCTCTTACGACACCCACGAAAAGAGATGGGGTGGTGTTTTTCTCAACCGATCACCACACGGTTTCATAAAACACTCAGGATGTTACTTAAAATCAGGCAAAATTACATTAAATACATACAAATATAACATACATTTAAGTATTTAAATACATACATATACAGGGCTTTAGGTATCTCTCTTTCAACCTCTCGGGTGGTTAATCAGTCCATGTAACTGAACAACTTTCCCAAGGATCTTCCATACAAAATATATGCTGATGAAGTTTGTATGGGAACTCAAATACAACTTCATCAGGGAACCTATGTTCCTTGGGAAAGTAGTTCAGTTTCATGGACTGATTAACCATCCGAAAGATTGAAAGAGAGATACCTAAAGCCCCCCTACCGTCTCCCCTACCGGCCCCCCTAAGACCCTACTGACTCTACGCCTATTCTCAAAGGTGCAGTCTTTATTTACAAAGGTCTCTTTATTCAGTTATCATCATTATCATTAAAGTACGTCTTGGAGTTCAATCTCAACTGCGTATCTTGTTTGTGGCACGCTCCATATATAAACCAGTCGCCCAGCACCGAACCAGTCACCTAACTCCAAACCAGTCACCCAGCTCCAAATCAGTCACTTTGCTCTGAACCAGTCACCCAGCTCCAAATCAGTCACCAAGCTCCAACTCAGTCAGTCAGCTCCAAACCAGTCATTCAGCTCAAAACCCATCACCCAGCTCCTAATCAGTCACCCAACTCCAAAACCAGTCACTCGGCTCCAAACCAGTAACCTAACTCAAAACCAGTCACCCAGCTGTCTAGCTACATTACCTGTGTAGCTGGACGGAGCTGAAGTGGCTAGAGTAGTCACTGACCCACGCACATAATGGGCCACTTAAGACCCTAAATGCAGAAATGGGAGCCTTTATCAGTAATGAATACCTGTGCCGCTGCGGCGGCGGGCGCGGCGGCGCCGGCCACGACGTGCGTGACGCGGTGGTGCGCGCCGTCGTAGCGCACGCCGCCCGCGCGCGACACGCACGCGCACGCGCGCTCGCGGCACACGCCCTCTAAACCTGTCACCCAGATCTACAACAAACAACGGGTTGCACTCCGGGAGTGCCGGCAGAAGTCAAAACTTGAACATTAACGTTGTGCATTCATATTTAATTTAATTTTTGACATCTTGACTTTTGCAGTTTTAATTTCCTATATTTATTAAACACCCCTCCGCCTTACGAATTTTCGATCAGGGTCACGTGACCCTGACGCGAATTTAACATTTTTTACCCATGCTTCAAAGTGCACAACGCCGCTAAAGTTTTCACTTCAACAAATTAAAACGCATTAGTTGCGGATCTATGAACGAGTTGGTTCATAGACTCGACTAGTTTGAATTGAACTAAAAAATAGTTCGACGTAAAAATTAACTTTGACCAAACACTAGATTTACCTAAAATTCAGTTTAACCAAACTAGTTTAAACTAAAATTAAATTTAACCAAACTTCTTCTTCTTCATATCGTGTAGGTATAGTCAATCAATAAATTTTTGTGTATGTGGCTCTTGGCGAACTTTGCTAACCCTGATGTCAGTTTTCAAACCGAACAATGGCCTCTGACTTGGTTTTAACAACTGTAGTCAATTGACAACAGCCGGGACCGACAGCGTGCCCTCCGCGAAGTACTAAAACGCTCGTGATAAATTGCCACTATGGTAACCCATCAAGTTCCCTGTCTCTGTGTGCGTTGCTTAACCTCATTGCACCACTGGGCTTAAAAAAACTTAGTAGTTGTGGATCTATGAAGGAGTTGGTTCACAGATCCAACTAATTTGAACTAAAACCTAGTTCGACATAAAATTGACTTTCACCAAACTAGTATGAAAATGAAAATAAATAAACATTTCATAACTCCGGATCTCGTCTCGTTACCTTGCACATAGATAGATCTACCATATTGGAACAATTTGACTGCAACGTTCCATTTTGCATGCTGGTAACAGCTTGAATGTGCGAACAAAATAATGTAAAGACATTTCAGCTAATAAAGATATTTGATTTGATTAGTTTTAACTAAAAACTAGTTTGACCTGATTATTTTGATCAAAATAGGTTGAACTAAAATTTAGGTTGACCTAAAAATAAATTTGACCAAACTAGTTCGAACTAAAATTGAGTTTGACCAAAATAGTTTGACCTAAAATCGAGTTTTGTAGATAAAGTATATAAAACAAGCATTAATACTTACACAGAATCCATCAAATATAGGTCCAGCCTTCTTGATGCTACTCATATCTAGATTCTCAAAAGCAGTTAATATGTTTTTGTCTACTGACGATTCGATTGATCTCTTCGAGTCTTGGGATAGCTGAAAGACAGATCAAATACATATATTTTTTAAATCTATTTTGCTGAGGCTTCGACCATGTCAGGATGGTTATGCCAGCTTCATAGTATTAGGCATATTAATTTTTCCGTCTAATTTGAAGCGACGCCCTGCAAAATCGGTACAGCTTGGTCGCAGCTGATACAATTGCTCCGCCAAAAAACACCATACAATCTCTGAGGGAACATGTTTCCTTTAAAAGTGCCGTTTAAGGAACACTTCAGCATGAAGTGAATTAAGTTGTAGTGGACTCTACAGTGACCATACAATAGATTGGTTCTTTTACGCATAAGTAATATTTGTTCACTGGAATCATTGACCTGCAATAAACTACTAGACTTCCAAACGCGTTTAAAAAGTGTCGGCGGAAAATGAATGCCTATCACGGCGATTGGGCATTCTTTTTGATAGGTTTTCTCACTCTTAAATTTTTTTGTTTGTTCAGTTCTTTTATCCTGCTCACCCATCCGTCAGTTCGTTCGAAAGCTCGGACAGTTTTTGGTTGACGTTCATTTGAGATTGGGTATCTAGTTGTTTTATTGTATACAGGGCTTTAGGTAAATCTCTTTCAACCTCTCGAGGTGGTTAATCAGTCCATGAAACTGAACAACTTTCCCCCAATAATAGGTCAAAATACGAAAAAAAAAATTTGAGTTCCCATACAAAATGCGCTATATACTGATGAAGTTTGTATGGGAACCCAAAATATTTTTTCGTATTTTGACCTATTATTGGGGGAATGTTGTTCAGTTTCACAGACTGATTAACCACCCGAGAGGTTGAAAGAGATTTACCTAAAGCCCTGTATATCAATGACTGGAATGTGCCCTGAACATAACCTGAAGTCAACACAAGATTGGATCTCGTGAGATTGTCGGAGTCAAACCAAGGGACAAGTATTGGCAGGCCAAATAATTTTATAGCTCCAGATTATAATTAGAAAAAAATAACATGAATATCTGGAGAAGTACACAAGTCATTTCCCTCCATCACCTATGGTTCAATGAAAGACATGATTGAAAACTAGTTCCAATTTTTATGCGACTGGTTTCAACTCGCCTGAATACGATGTAGTGGAAGCCGGTCGCGTAAAAATATAAAATAAACAAGTGAAACTAGTGTAAAAATAATGTTTTTCATTGGTAATAATATGGAGTTCCATCAAGAAGCAATAACACAAAGTATAAACTATCTATAGGTCAGTTCACACCGCGACACAACGCTGCGAATAGAGCCACTCAAAATTGAATTTTATTTATTACTAGCTTTCCGCTCGGGACTTCGTTCCCGTGGGAATTTAGGAAAATCATGTACCCTATGTCCATCCCGGATAATGTAGGATTCTAATGGTGAAAGAATTTTTCAAATCGGTCCAGTAGTTTCGGAGCCTATTCGATGCAAACAAACAAACAATCAAATCTTTCCTCTTTATAATATGTATAGAATAGATATAGACATATGAGAATTTAGAATACGTCGCACCACGCAGCGACACAAAGTATAAACTACCTATGGTCCAACCGACCTTTTGGTCATATAGATCGGAATGATGGGATCAGATCATGGGAGATGCGCGCGCTACTTGAATCCTCGAAGATTATAGCAGTAAGCTAATGGGATAACCAAATTCTTACCTTAAGTTTTCCCGACATTGTAGACATTTCCATCGTTCTCGTTTCGTCAACGAAATTGCTTGGAGGCCTGAGGTTGGTTATCCTAGAGAAATTCAGACCTGAAACAATATTCAATGTAGAAATATTTAATCATATGATCACAATTTATCATTGTTTTCCAATGAATTCACTGAGAGTGAGTTTAGCGTAGTGTGACTTAATGTGATTGTTGTTTATGTGATATTATCAGATTATTGCTCAGAAATAATTTGATTAAGATGGACTTTCATTTAGGGCGACACTACCTGTTCAAGTGTGATCATGTTGTTAGCAACAGCGCCTAAAAATTGGAACCATTTAAAACCCGTTGTAATGTGTTCAAAGCGCGAGTTTTTTTTAACCCATTTTGTCCCATTTCTGGGCAAAGATCTCCCCTAATTTTCTCCATGTTGTTCTATTTTTTCAACAGTCCGGCTAATTCCAAAGGAATTCTACCAATTCATATAAATAAATATGTATAGTTTGTAACTTTAAATAGTTGTAATTTTAATTAACTGAGAAGAATTTGTATCCATTTTTTTGGATCTATGAATGATAAATAGTTTGCTTCAAAACAATTTCGATGCGTAGTTGATTTTGCACATTTAATTGATTAGTTTTATGTTCCAAAAACAGCTTTGCTTGTCATGCTGTATGTTCACTTTGATTGTCAAGCAGGAACTGAACCTTAGCTCTATGTAGTTTATATCTGTTATTAAGATTTATTTTTTTGGCTGTTGTATACACAAAAAATAATAAAATAAAATGTTTGTTAAAAAAAATCAACCCACTCATATCAGGCAGCCGATGCTCCTGCAGAGGCGAGGATGTAGAAGCCCCAGCGACCCGGTACCTGGCGAGCGGCAGCGCCACGCCCGTCGCCGCGGAATCTTTCACCCAAGTCGGCAGCACGCATGCCTTGCCGTATTCTAACGCTGCTTTATATTTCTCGCTGCCTACACCGTCTCTGACAAATAAATATCAAAAAAATCTAAATCAAAAATAATGTATTACTGTCTCACATAGAATACAATAATTTATTTCACAAATTAGGTAATAAAAAGAGTTACAACAGCGGGCCCTGCACTAAGCAAGCTTGTATCGCAGGCGATTACCTACCCGTGCACAAAGTTTAAACAAATGGAAATACAAAAGACAATTTAAAATAAAAGTTTAACAAATTATATAAAATTAAATTAATTGAAGGAAAAGAATCAAAAACAAGAATCAAGATGAATATGCGAATGTTTGTATGCGTTGCGAGTGTGTGTGTGTGTGTCATTGTGTAATAATAGCGTTAATGTCCCCACCCCATCTCTTTCCGTGGGTGTCGTAAGAGGCGACTAAGTAAACACATATGAGACCTGCCTCCTAGTAATCCATCCCAGGCATCGACACTTAATTTTTTTTTTGAATCTGAGGTGTCGTCCTATGGTCTCATGCGGTGTGGTAGGCTCTCTAAAGGGCCGTCTGGTTCGAGACCACCCTCCTACCTAAGTCCGACGCCAAACATCCTGCTGTGTTCCGTCTGTGCGTGGGAGTACCAGTGCCTTTATAGGCATTTTCTGGGTTAACTCGCTCCATCGTCAACCTCATCTTTGACCGTTATGGTCAAGATTGAGGTCAAGAGTTAACCCATCTTATAATAAAAAAATGTGTTTATTTAAGGGTGCTTAAGGAGTCAATATTCTCAGTCTAACTAGGCAGAGGCCTTCTTTTAGGCATGAGAATGCCTGTGCGAGGAGGCCCCACTCTTCTCTTAGATACAATTCTTATTTACATACAGGGTGTAAAGGACAGCTTAGCAAATACTTAAATGGTGGAATCTACCCATAACTCTCATCAGCTATAATAATAATTTTTTCCCGGAAACATCATGTCAAGGAGTTTTCATTATTTACCTACTCTTTCGCTATGCAACGTATCGCTACACCGCGCCCCGCGCGCGATCCCCCCGCGCCGCGCTGCTATCGGAGTGCGATGTACATTGCTGGTTTTCGTGTTTTACGTTTTTATGATTGTTTTTTATTGGAAAATGAAGTATTTTCAAATAAATAATAAAAAAATTAAGCAGAAAACATTAAAAAACATGAAAAAAAAACTGGAAAATCATTCAGAATGATTGTCTGAGACAGTTTTTGCTAAGCTGTCTTTTACACACTGTATAAAGATAATTTAGGCATGCAATGTGTATGGTCTGTGACCCCTTTACTGCGTTATCGTCATCACATCATACTGATGCTTGCCGGTACTGTTATAATGACGCTGGCTGGAACGTACACAGAGGCAGGGAACCTGATGGTTGACCAAAGTGGCAAATTATCACGAGCGTTTCTGTGCTTCGGAAGGCACGTTAAGCTGTCGGTCCTGGCTGTTGTCGATTGTCTACAGTCGTTAGAACTAAGTTGGGGGGGGGTAGGTCTAAGTCATCTGCACTGCTTTGCTTCGCACCGCTTTGCTTCATTTCATACGCATGAGTTACAGGTCTGTTAACTAAAGCTGGCGCGTTCAACACATTTACACATTCCGTTTGTGTAGTGTCTGTTATCTACAAAGCACCCATTTTACTAAAAACTAACTCTAGTCTACACTTATGAATCAATTATTTGAAAATCATTTAGTTTTAAACATCCTGTATAGTGAAATTGCATAAGTGTGAGTACTGTGAACGCGCCAGCTTTAGTTAACAGACCTGTAGACGTACACCCATTCACGTCATCTGTCCGATGGCGTGTCTGGCAAACGGTCTTGGGAGTAGCGCTAGTTTCGCCATGATCCCCAAGGCAAGGCTACAGGTTATCCTTCCCGTGGTTGCCGCCTGTTATTGGTCTGGTTCCATCAGAAACAGACATAACGGAAACCTATGCCGAGCTTCTTCATCCACTCATCTGTCATAACCTATCCCATCGTATCATTCCTTCCCCTCCCAATACCTGCAGTACAGTCACATATTGCAGGTATTTATCATCATCCTTTCTTTTCTTTTTCACCTCGACTAACCCATGGATCAAGCGGAATATAAAAAGAAACTACCCCAGGTCGGTACCAGCAGTGAATCTCCTGCTGGAGAATCCGTCCGCATTTTGCGCAGTCCCACGTATTCTGGGGGGGACAATATACCGCGTACGGAGGTACCCTCTGATAGGGCCCTCTAGATTCAAATATTAGAAAGTGAGCTTAACAAAACGTTAAGCCTCACAGATAAAGACCAGGAAAGAGAACTGTTGAGGTCGCCGACCCCGAACCCGGATGGGGGCAGGGATGGCAACTTCTCCACAGCGTCATCGACCCCGAACCCAGTCGGGGGCAGGGTCGACGACCGCAACATAGTGACGCTGACCCCGAACCCCGAGGGGGGCAGGGATGGTGACTTCACTAAGGTCAAGACCAAAAACCAAAGGAAGAGGGAGAAGTACAAATGGAGGAGAGCACAGGCCCAGGCTGCTTCGACCTCGCGAGTGGCGGGGGAGGAGGGTTCGTCAACTGCGACGTCGAAACCGGCCAGGCCTGTGAAACTCAAAAGACAGAGTACAGAAGGGTCCACTGAGCAGCGTCCAGCCAAGCGCTTCCATCAAGGTAAGGCCGAAGGCCCGCGCGAGGCTGCTAGAGAGCAGAGCGATCTAGCCATCGCGATATACCGGGACGGTGGTGCCAGGATGGACGATGCTCAGGGGACTGAAATTAGAACTAGGCTCACTGATCTCATCAGGAAGGCTGTAAGGGCCAAAGTCGACAGTATGAAGCTAAAGTTTGCAACTTCGGGTCTGGTGGCCGAGGGATTCTTCCTGGTGACACCGAAAACGATAGAGGCAAGGGATTGGCTTCTGTCCTGTGACTTTGGCCTTTACAAAGGCGTCGGAATGAGGGCAAGGAGACTGGATAGGGCCAGAGTCTCGATATGGCTGCCGGGACATAGATATGATCCGTCTGACGATCCTATGGAACTGATCGTCGGACAGAACTTAGATAACGAAAGTTTGCGGCTTGCTGAGTGGACTCTCATCCTCAGGGAAGCGTTCCCACTGGGAGAGCGCCTGATGGTGGGAGTCCCTCAGGACGTCGTAAATGAATGGCCGGGGAAGGTGTGGCTCAGTTTTGAGGCCACGCAGGTCCAGGCCAGAGTCATTAAAAATAAGAACTCGGTAGCTGTACCGAAGAAAGAAGAGAACACTCCACAAGAACACACGATGGATGTGGAAGAAGCCTCAGGCTGTGTGTGTGTATGTGGGGGCATGAAGCGCCCTCCTACACTCGACGCTGCCGAAGGTGGAACCACATCCAGCAGACACACCACAGATGCCCAGTGTCAAACCGAGGACGAACCCAAGAAGTTGGACGCGGGGGAAACAAGTAACACTCGTCCTCCGCGCCAACGGAAGGGATCCAACAAGGGGAGACACTCGGCCCGCTAGACACTCACTTAGACACACACTAGATACACTACACCTCATGAACACTCCACAAACATGGACACACACACACACAAACACTACACAAAACCACTAAAAATACTTCAGCTAAATTTGCATCACTGCAAAGAGGCCATGGTAGAACTGTGCCGATTTGTGGTAGCAAATGACATAGACATAGCCTTGCTGCAAGAGCCATACGTCCTCAATGGACGTGTGGTTGGCATGGGCAGCCTGGGGGGAGACGTTATCTACCTACGGGAAGGTGAGTCTGACCCCAGAACCTGCATATATGTAAGCAGCAGACTAAAGACAGCAGGACTAATAGCAACTGAATGTTACAGAGACTTAGTGGCGGCAGAAATTACAGTACCACTTACGAAGAAAGATCGTAAACGAGTGGCTCTGGTATCCGCTTATATACCCAGCGAAACAAACTTCGAACCGCCCACAAGAGAATTAAAGAGTATTACAGAAGATTGCAGAGGTAAGAACATCCCGATTGTTGTTGGCTGTGATGCCAACTCGCATCACGAGGTATGGGGAAGCACAGGCAACAACAAGAAAGGAGAGTTATTACTAGAATTTTTAGTTAGTAACGGCCTTGATGTTGTGAACAAAGGTAACACACCCACCTTTGTCACAAGGCCAAGGCAAGAGGTGCTGGATATAACATTCACCACATCAGAATTTAGTAGATACATAAAAAGGTGGAGGGTAGATGTTGAGGACTCAATGTCAGACCATAGACGTATTATCTTCCAAATCAGTAGCACAATAGGGAGAGAACTAATTAGGAACAAAAGGAAAACAGACTGGGAAAAGTATGCTGAGACACTTAGCACATGGACACCCAGTCTAGTACAATACAGAACAAAGGAGAGATAGAAACGGAGGCGTCACAACTAGAAAAGGCCCTAAAAGAAGCCTTCCAAGCTGCATGTCCTCTAAAGGTAATTAAACCTGGCAAGGGAGAACCGTGGTGGAATAAAGCACTAGAAAAAGAACGCAAGAAAACGAGAAAAGCACTCAGAATAGCTCTCAAACGTAACAACGATGAGAGCTGGAACGAGTATAGAAACATAAGAAACAACTTTAAGCACAAATGCAGAGAGGAAAACAGGGCAGGATGGAGATCATACTGTGAGAAAATAACGAACTACTCGGAGACCTCTCGCCTGGTCAAAGTACTCGCAAATGACACTCACTGCAAACTTGGTAGCTTAAAGATAGAGGGGGCAAACATAACAGATCCAAAAAGAATATTAAAGATCATGCTGGGAACACACTTCCCGGACAGTGTAGAATATGCAAGTGAAGAAATGATCCTCAACGGAAATCCAAATTGGAAATTGGCAAATGAGATCATGAACACAGAAAATATAGAATGGAGCATCTCATCGTTCACACCATACAAGGCTGCAGGACCTGATGAAATCTTCCCTAAGATGTTGCAATGTGCACTTAGTTGTGACAAAGTCAAAGATACCATCTCCGCACTATTTAGGAGTAGCATAGCCACTGGCTACATACCGGAGAGCTGGAGAATGGTCAAAGCAGTCTTCATACCGAAACCGGGGAAAAAGTCGTACCAAGAGGCTAAATCCTTTAGGTGCATTAGCTTATCCTCCTTTCTACTGAAAACTATGGAGAAACTAGTAGATAAACACTTAAGACAAAGGATAGAGTTGAGTTCTACTCCCCTACACAAGAATCAGCACGCATACAGGGTAGGCAAATCTACTGATACTGCGCTGCACAACATGATAGTAAGGATTGATAGAACGTTAACCAACAAAGAACATGCCCTAGGATGCTTCTTTGACGTGGAGGGGGCTTTTGACAAGGCCTCAACCTCGGCAATAGAAGAATCTCTCAACAGGGAAGGCATAGATAAACAGACAGCATGTTGGATAATGAACATGCTGAAACATAGATCAATCATAACACAGCTGGGGGGTGACACCCACAAAATCAAAGCCAAGAGAGGCTTTCCACAAGGCGGCTGTTTATCGCCGCTGATGTGGTGCCTACTGCTGGACCCCCTAGTTAAGAAGATTAACGATATGCGCATATACATGCAAGCGTACTCCGATGATGGAGTATTACTAGTATCTGGAAAAGTAATCAACGTGATGAGAGATATTATGAACAAGGGTATCAGAACTGTTTTGAACTGGTGCAGAGCCAGGGGACTTAATTTAAATCCAGCCAAAACGAAAATACTCTTGTTCTCAAAAACTAGGAAAAACAAAGAGTTTAAACCACTTACGATAGATGGTGTTGAATTAGAGGTATCAAACGAAATAAGATACCTTGGAGTAACTATTGATAACTCTCTTAAATTCAACACACACATAAAAGAACAATGCGATAAAGCAAAAATCACACTCATGCAATGCAAAAGAGCTGTAGGCAAAACCTGGGGCACCAAGCCGCATGTCATGATGTGGATATACAAAGCAATCATAATTCCAAGAGTAACATACGGAGCAATTGTCTGGTGGCATAAAACCACCATACAAGCAAACAGGAATGAACTAGCAAAAGTACAAAGACTTGCAACCCTAATGGATCACAGGAGCGATGAGAACCACTCCATCAGCTGCCTTAGATGTATTATTGGGATTGCATCCTCTGGACTTGGAAGTTAAAAAGAGAGCTATGGAGCAATGGTATAGGATAAAGTCAAGCCTTGAATGGAAAGGGAACTTCATGGATAAAGGACACACCATATTAGATGGAAAGTATGGAGAGAAGTTGTCAATGATACTCTCTAATAATGACCTCATCAGGAAAAAAGAAATATTTGACAAAAAATACAGGATCCATATAGGAGCTAGAGAAAGCTGGAGCTTGGACATACAAGATCCAAAGATAGTGTGCTACACTGACGGCTCCAGGAAAGAAACAACAAAACTATCAGGACTGGGAATACACATCATGAACCAGATAGACGGCCAAGTTACCATGCACCTGGGAAGATGCGCTAGCGTTTTCCAGGCTGAGGTGCTTGCTATTACAGAGGGAGTCAGAATCATAGACAGCATGATCACTGAAAACAAAGAGAACATCATAGTATACAGTGATAGCCAGGCTGCTTTGAAGGCACTAAACAGAGCCGAAACTAACTCGGCCCTAGTAACAGAATGTAAGGAGGCTATTAACGCCTTAGCCAAAAAGACTAAAGTTACCATTGCCTGGGTGCCGGGGCACGAAGGACATATAGGTAATGAGATTGCAGACGAGCTAGCAAGGAAAGGGGCCGATGAGACATTCATCGGCCCGGAACCCAGGCTACCTATATCAAGTAAAATCAGTAAAGGAATAATAAGCAAGATCATAACAGAAGAAGCCAATTTAAGATGAAAGCACAACAAACAGTGCCGCCAGGCAAAAATCTTCCTAAAGACATATGAAAAAAGAAAGTCGAAGCAACTTCTAAAGCTAAATAGAAAGGACATCAGGATTGTAGTGGGTCTGCTCACGGGACACTGTCCTTTGAACCGACACCTAGCAATAATGGGCCTAAAAAGTGATCCCACATGCCCAGAATGCGACAAGGAGGAAACAAGTCTCCATTTCCTGACTGAGTGTCCAATGTACGCGCTGGTAATTGGGAGACAATAGGCATGGATGAGGTAAAAGAAGAACAAATACAAGAGCTTAACATAAAGGATATAATCGGGTTTGCTAAAGCTTCGGGTAGGTTCAAAGAGGTGGAACTGTCAGTGCAGAGGTAAAACTCATGCGCTGTTGTGGGGAACTGGGTGAAATGGTCCCAAATGAGTGGACTGATCACCCGCCTGTGCCTGACGGGCGTCCCCTCCATAGATAGATAGAGATAGAAGTCAGAGGCCATTGTGCGGTATGACAACTCTGACACCAGGGTTAGCCAAGTTCGCCACACACTTGACTATACCTACACGATAAGAAGACCATCACAAATATGTTAACCACAGTTTAACGGGTTAAAAGCCCACTGCTAGACGTAGGCCTCCTTCTAAGATCACTATGCTTCCTATGCTTTACATGGCTAAAAAATATTTTAGAGAAATAGGCACCAGAGATTTAGACATTGGCTAATGATTTTTCCATGCTATGACCAGATCCAATATCTTTACTCTTAGGCAACTCAGAGACAGTTAAACTATGAGAAGAACTATTTTTAATCCCCTAATATTAATACCTCATATTATTCAATCTTATATTTATTTAAATGACTTAATTACTAACAACGCAAGACGATTTTGAAAAAAGAAACCAGTAAATAGCACAAATAAATTAATAAAAATACCAGTCTGCCTGCCGTTCTATTTTCGCAATGCCCGACAGGGTTCATATGTAAAGAAGCACATGTTTTAGACTAAGATCTGTTTATATACTCTGTATGAATATATACAGAGTAACATCATAAATGATTCATCAATTAATGATTGAATTGGTAGCACAAAGCACTAGACGAAAGACTTACTTGGTCAAAACAACAATATCAGTACTTTCGCTCTGAAAAGCCCCAGAAAACGTCCCTCCATGCTCATTCACCAGTTTCTGAATCATTTGTTTGTCCTTCTTTGAGATGCCTGAGGTTGTTACTTGGAGATTGGCAAAAGGAGGCAGTTTGTGCTTGTCAAAGTCTGACGATGAGCCGTTTACGTTGAGACGGAGTGATGCTTCCCATACTGCATCGATCCAGGATTCACACATCACTGGTATGCCCTTTTCTATTGATTTCTATAATAAAACAAAAACAAACCTGTTACATATTGGGTTACTTATATATCAATCTACTTATCTAGTGGGTGATCAGTCAACCTTTTTGGGACCATTTCACTCAATTCCCCATATTTTTACCTCTGCGCTGACAGTTCCACTTCTTTAAACCTCCCAGAAGCTTAATTATCTTCTTTACGCTAGATAATTACGATTGCAAAAACTTCTGGGAAGTTGGGGTAACTTAAAATTAGTTTAAAATTAGGGGGTGAGTCTACCCATGAAGCTGAATTTTTTTTTAAATTTCATGTAGGTTCCTAAGGAATAGCTGTTCAGTTTCATTGAGTGAACCACTTTCTAATTTATTTTTTATTATAAGATGGGTTAACTCTTGACCTCAATCTTAACCAAGGTCATAGATGAGGTCGACGATGGAGCGAGTTAACCCAGGAAATGCCAATTAAAGCACTGGTACTCCTACGCATCGACGGAACACAGCAAGCTGTTTGGCGTCGGACTTCGGTAGGAGGGTGGTCGCGAACCAGACGGCCCTTCACATGGCCTACCACACCACATGAGACCATAGGACGCCACCTCAGATTCAGAACAAATTGAGGTGTCGTTGCCTGGGGTGGATTAATAGGAGGCAGGTCTCACTCATTTGTGTTTCCTTAGTCGCCTTCTACGACACCCACGGAAAGAAATGGGGTGGTGTTATTCTCAACCGACCACAACACGGCAAAAATCCCTAATTAAATGTCACCCTATATACCTACTCCAAAAGAGCTAACATGCATGGGACAATTTGTGATTATCTGCCCATATCAATAAAATACAAAAGAAACACTAGCTTCTCCACTACATTGTGGGTATGACATTGCACGACAAAAATTGATGTGGGAAGCACATTTATGTGAAGAAGGTAATCAATGAAAAATATGAAAATAACTTACAACATATTTATCAGAGAGTACAGTGTCCGATACAAGATGCGTTGTCTCATCTGTCAGTGCAGTAAGGTAGATGCCTCCCATCCAAAATACTTGTTTTCTTATTTTTTCCTTGAAACAACAAACGATTTTTAACAACTTTCATAAACTTAGATTTTTGATGATTTGTAACATCATCAAAAATCTAAGGTCATGAAAAATGTTTCATATGATAATGATCTTTTATAGAAACTATAAAAATTATGTCATCCTTTTAAGCAGTATTTGGGGCAATAGATTTCATAGAGTGCGGATTGCAACTAATACAAAAATATGATATTTTTCTACAAAGAATCGCCTAGCTAAGTTTAGAGGGTCATACATCAGGTTTACCATATGCTTGCACTCTGTGCAGTCGCTTTAAGTATGGTTTTACAATGAAAATGGAGTAATTTGATGCGCTGGCCTCCGTACTATATTTGCGTGCCGCACCATGTGAATCAACTAGCAGTACAGTCAATGGGTTACAAACTCCACATGCTCAAACTCACTCATAAAAACCTGATTATGTTCTATAGACCCATCAAAAGTGGACGGCACATAAGAAAACAATAAATAACTAGCTTAACAGTACATTCTTTTTATTATAAAATTTGTGAAATAGCAATATGGGCTTTTATTTCAACATTTATAGTCTAAGGCGATTCAGTTTGCAAAAATGTCATAGATATACCTTTTTTTGTTTAGAAAGTCCACTAGCGGTGACCACCAAGCCTCTCATAGCAACAGTGAAGATTGGCTCAGGACCAGAAGGGATAGGCGTCCCTTCAGTCAAACAACATGATAGGCATCGAGGGCCTACTATTCTGAAAAAGTATATGGTAAAAGTAAAGTTTGAGCTTGTTTGTCATGCTTTTTTCGTCATCATGCCTCTAGATCAGGGGTGGCTAACTTGATTATACCCAAGATCTCCTGTTTACTAACGAACGAAACCCTGTGCGATCTACCAATTACATACTTCTTGAAATCTTAATTGAAACAGCATAGTTCAGTACACAATCATGTAGTATTTTTTATTTATTATATTAAAAGAAAAAACTTAAATCTAAAATGTTTTTTATTTTTTTGTAAATAAAAAACATTTCAAAAAACGATCGCGATCGACCGGTTGGCCACCTCTGCTCTAGATGATTAATACCTTTTTGTATTTTGAAGAGAGGCTTGTGCCCCTCTGTGAGATTGTATGTGAGGTGATAAAAAAGCCTCTACATTTTTACCTAACCGATATTGGGCTTGCAAATATATATTTATAGAAGAGTTTAGATTTCATGGCAAAAAAAATTGGTGCTGTTGATTAGGAATATGTACCGTCATTGTATTTTCATTAGTTTTTTTTTCTTTGCCTAAAAATTTGATGTGTGGTTTTTTTTTACTAGCCCATATACGTCCCCACCGAGGGGCACGGGCCTCCCTTCGAAACATGAAGGGGATTTAGGCCATAGTCCACCACACTGGCCCAATGCGGGTTGGTGGACTGCTCGTCTTTTGAAAATTCTTATTATAAAAAGTGATGTATGCTGCCTAAATAATAAAGGTTTTATTATCATTCAGGTTGTCATTCATGAGTTAATTATATGTATGCTGCCTAAATAATAAAGGTTTTATTATCATTCAGGTTGTCATTTGATACACCGAGATTAATTTTTGGTTTCTCTAACACTGTTACTCAAGTAAATAAACAAAATACTTACAATAAATGCTTATTAGTCTTCAATTTCTCAAACAATTCTCCTTCAAAGTCAGAGAACACGAACACATCCCTCTTAGTGAGGCCTTCAAACTTATTGTACTCATTTTCATGAACCCATTGAGTTTGAAGACCACCCCTGCAATATTGTTCGCATGTCTGAAATAAGGAAAATAAATATTTAGTTCTATAAATCCTGGTGATAGCCCAGTTGGTAATGAGCCAGACTTGTAATCGGAAGGTTGCGGATTCCAATTCTGGTGTGGGCCTGTTCTACTAAATTCGTCTTTTCGGATTTGTTTGGCTTTCTAATTATCACTTTCTTAACGGTGAAGGAAAACATCATGATGAAACCTGCCTGTCCAAGAAAAAATAATTTTCGAAAGACAAGCGGTCCACTAACATGCATGGTGAACTATTTCCTAAATCCCCTTCGTATTTCGAAGGGAGGCTCGTGGCCCTCGGTGTGGATGTATATGGGCTGGTATAAAAAACAAAAATCCTGGACTGTCAACATTTCTGCCACTGAGACTCATGAGATAGAAAATGGGATTGTTATTGTTCAAAGAGTGGGAGAAAAAGTGATCCGCTAAGGTTTGAATGCCAGAAAGTATTTTTTTTCCAAAGAAGTTCAATTCAGTGTTTCATGAATGCTTTCCACATAGTTGCAATTCTGCCAGTATCACGTAGCAAAGAGGATACACACTGGAGATGGTTGGTTCGCCCAAAGAAGTTTTCGCGGCAGGCAAAACTAACCTAAACAAAGCAATTCATACGAGTCTAAATACGCAAGATTTTCAGATTTTTATGATATTCATGGTACACATAGCAAGATCGTAAATAAAATTTAAAATAGAAACAGTGAAAAGAATACAAATCAAGACGATCTTACGGTGAATGCCAATTGCATTTCTTCGGAACAATCATCTTCGTTTCGGCAGTGTTTAGGGATTATAAACGTTATTTTTATATCTTCATCCATTATATCGTACTTCGCATAAAACTCAAGAACACAATAATTGCATTATATTCTATGAATATCGAGTATTTCAATAATTTTCAGCAAAAACAAAATTTATTTGAGCAATTGTTTACAAAAATCCTTCCCTCCCTCCGAAAAACGTCAAAATTCATAGACAAAATAGAATAACCGGTGTTCACTTAACAAACAAATTTGAAAAGATGGAGATAGCAAGATATCTCGTCCTTTTCGAGTGAAAGAGATAAAAGTAATAACTTTTTCACTAGTGGAACACGTTTCACAGAGTAGGAAAGGGCTGTTCGTTTCATTGTTGTACACGTGATCTGAGGTTGTCAATCTAAAATAAAAGTGTCCACAGACCGCGCGGATTACACTAAGCCGAAGTGGGACTCAGCTGGCCATATAGCTAGTATCTCGAGTGAGTTTTGAGCAAAGAAAGTACGAGACGTAAAAACTCTAAAATCAAAATAATTGTTGTATCACCCTGAACACTTATACTTTTACAGCTGAACCAATTTTGATAAAAAATTATCGGTTATCTCTGAATTAAAATAAAAAATGCATCAAAATCGGTCCATTGGTTTAGCAGCTACCACAGACAGACAGGCATACACACAAATGGGGATCGAATCCAGGACCCGCCGATCAAGAGGCAGCGTCACTACCACTCGACCAAACAGACGGCCGGTTTGGTCGAGTGGTAGTGATGCTGCCTCTTGATCGGCGGGTCCTGGGTTCGATCCCCAGTCGGGGCAAACATTTGTGTAAAAAGCAGATGTTTGTTCTCGGGTCATGGGTGTTTGTGTTTGTCTTTATGTGTGTTCCAAGGGACCCACGACACAAGGGAAAACCTTAGTGTGGGCCTTTGAGTGTGCAACTTTTTTTTTTTTTTAGTACATGACACACAGATAGACACGTCAAAGAAGATAAGGGTTAAAAAGAAGATAAGGTCCCCTACGAAGGAAATAATGTGAAGAGCAGAATGTGAAGGTCTCTTTCACGCGGAACTGGCAAGAGATATAGCACAAGACCGGACAAAGAATTGGGAAGCTTTTGCCCAGCAGTGGGATTCAGGTGGTGGAATAATCAGAAACCTACTGTTTTACTACTTAGATTACTACATTTACTACTTAGATTCTTTCCTTGTGGTGTTGGTATTATTAAGTACTAGCTTTCCGCCCGCGGCTCCGCCCGCGTGGACTACAGGTTAAATACTGCCCAACTGTGGGATAAAATGTAGCCTATGTCCAAATTTCATCAAAATCGGTTCAGTAGTTTAGGCGTGAAAGACGGACAGACAGACCGACAATTACTTTCGCATTTATAATATTAAAATTAGCAAGGATTTAGCGAACTAGCCTTGGTGTTGGAGTTTTGATTAAAGTGGCCTCTGATTTACAGTTTAATGTGCCCTCCGAAGCACTTGAACACTCATGATAAATTGCCACCCATCAGGTTCCCTGCTTTTGTGTACGTTGCTTAACCTCACTGATTGGTTCAGATCAGCGAGTCCCACAAATTTTACTCGTTATTATTTTAAATAATTCTACGAACTCACAAATAATAATAAGATAAATTTCTAAATTAGGTACTATACTAACTAACATAGCTAAACACAACTTTAATAGTGAAAGTTTAAAATATTAAAGTTTAAATTTCCACCCATCAGGTTCCCCTGCCCCTGTGTACGTTACGTTGCTTAACCTCACTGATCGGTTCAGATTAGCGAGTCTCACGAATACGTTATAATTTTAAATAATTCTACGAACCCACAAATAATAATAAGATAAATTCCTAAATTACTATACTAATTAACGTACTGAACACAACTTTAATACCTAGTGAAAGTTTAAAATATTAAACTCGTATAATTTTCTTCGAATAAACCTCTAAAAGAAACTTAGCTACGGCTTCGAAGTTTAGTTCGTAGCAGTCTACGAAACGTCTACGATATTCCGTAGCAGCTCGTAGCTTGTCGTCGCAAGCGGATTTGAGCGCTGTTGTAATCAAGTTTAGCTTAAGTTTAAGCGCTTAACTTTGTATTAAGAATGTTTCTGTAGGTGACACTGATGTATAGCATTTAACTGTGGAGTTCTGTGAATTGTTGAATAACATTAACTTATTCTGGGCTTGTAAAGTGATTTTACCTATAATTGAAACCGGTTAGGTGCCCAATGCTTGCGTTTATTATAGAGATTTCAAACATTCTAAAATTTTATATAATCACTGACTGAAATATTTTGAAATAATTAACATAATTAATGTAAATAATAAATAATAATAAAAATATTTATTCAGTAACTGGTTTACAATAATATATAATCGAAATATATAAAAGCAGAAACTGACTGACTGACTGACATACCAACGCACAGCCGAAACGGCTAAACGTAGGCACTTGAAATTTGGAAAGGACGTAGCTTAGGTACCGTAGAGGTGCACTAAGAAAGGAATTCCCGAAATTCCCACGGGAACGGGAATTAGCGCGAAAAAACTTTTGTATGTAAAAATCTAAATCTTAAACTAAATCAATATTTAATAAACTAAATGAAGGTCCATTAATGGACCGTCAATAAAGTGTAATCTGTTCAAAAGAAAAAATTAACACGCAAACGAAGTTGCGGGCATCAGCTAGTACAATAATATAACTGGTTTACAATAAGTGGGTTGTGGGAGTCACCCTATAAGCAAATGTTTGCTTGTGTTGGGAGAAACCGCTCTTCCTGTTATACTTAGTGGGTTGGTTGATATAAATTAAAATTTTCGCTTCAAGACAAATACAAAATTAAAAAAAAACAATGTTCAGTAACTTGTTTACAATAATATAGTGGGTTGTGGGAGTCACCCTTTAAGCAAATGTTTGCTTGTGTTGGGAGAAACCGCTCTTCCTATTATACTTAGTAGGTGAGTACATGTACATTTATTTTTATTTTTATATGCTACGAAGTGTGCTACGAAGTACCTATTGATCTATTTGAAGTCGATGCCAAGCCAAATAAGTTTAAAGGTACTACGTAGTACATTAAATTATATTTTCTTCATTTTTAGCTTTTTTGAAGTCAGTTAAAAATACTCGAGAAGGAGGCCAATTTAACTGTCATAAAAAAACGTACTGTTCGTTTGAATTCAAATTTAACTTTAAGAGTACTTATTTTCAGCCTGAGACCTTATTTCTGGAGAAAATACGAAAATGCGAAATAGCTTTGTGTTATTCTGACGTACAGTCAGTTCCCTCAATAAAGTATCAACCTAATATGATTCGTGTCTGTCGGCGATAATGATAAGGTTCAAATTATAATAACCCTGGTTTTAAGGTTAAAATTATAATGACCCTTTAACTTGGGGCATTGAGAGTACTCGTACAAGCAATATTACTGTAAAGCAGTGGTTCTCAAACTTTTATGGCGACGGACCCGTTTAGGAAAACAAAATGTTTGGCGGAGCCCTTAACTAATAAAATTAACTGGTTGAGTTGAACTGTTGGTCAAGCTCCTGGCTGAAAGTTTGGACACTCGCAGTTCCATATGTTGGATTTAGATAGAAAAATAACGTTTTTCTTCTATACACTCTGCTTTATTACCTACTATTCTTATAATTTATTCGTGGGCCCCCACAGAGTCCTTGCGAAGACCTAGGGTTCCGCGAAGCACACTTGAGAATGGCTGCTGTAAAGTTTAATCACAGTATCACATAAACGTCTTCACTCACATATTAGGTATCTCCACAACCTTTGCAATAACTATCCTATGTAATTATTAGTCATTTACCTATGTAGTTTACAATAGTTTTGTTAAACTTTGCAATAACATATATTTTTTTGTGCTTCCTCATGAATCAGTAACCTCAGACTTTCGGGTTTATCAGGATGGCTAGGCATTAAAGGATTTACAAAAGGTATTATAATACCGAAACAACATTTTGTACTCGTATATTTCTCTTAAGTATGAAATTATCACCTTATTCAAATACATTTCCAAGAATTTTCTTAGAAAGTTAATAAACGTCTCAGTTTTCAAGAATTTTTTACTAATTTGATAAACATTTATTTCAGAAATATTCAAGTTAATCTACTCTAGAAAAATAAGTCGGGTTTTCCTTCCTGACGCTATAACTCCAGAACGCACGAACCGATTTCCACGGTTTTGCATTCGTTGGAAAGGTCTCGGGCTCCGTGAGGTTTATAGCAAAGAAAATTTTGGGCACGATATAACCTGTAGTCAACGCGGGCGGAGCCGCGGGTGGAAAGCTAGTACTGAAATAGATTTTATATATTAATTTACCTATTAAAATTAAGTAGCTAGAATACTCTGAAATTATTTTGTGTAAGAAAATTCTTTATGAATCGAAACCGAAAATTTTGATTAAAAATTGCTAAAAATCGTTTCGATTACGTCAGCTTTCAAACAACAAAATTCCATCAAAATTCGTTTAGGAACGACAACTGACCGAGCCCTCTGAAGCACAACAATACTAGTGAAAATACTCGTAACCTTTGCATGATTTAGGCCCGTACTACCGAAAGAGACTCAAGTATAATCTATACTTAAGTATTAATTGTCTCTTTCTCTCACTATCAAACGAAGACGTCTGCTATTCAAATATAGATCAGAGACTAAGTTGCGTTCTGTAATACGAACCTTACATACTAATATCTTGTTGTGATTTTGAATGTATTTTGATATTGTTTTGGTACTTTTTAAGAATTTTTTGAAACATTGGTTATTTTTATAAGTCATTAATCTGGAAACACCAGTTTTAAGAGAGTAATTTATGAACTTCCTGTTCGCTTTGTTAAGTTTCTATACTGCTTCCGGATATTGGTGTAATATTATGTTCTTAAATTTGTATAACGTGAGTTTATACGTATGCTGTTCTTATTTAAACATATGAATTTAGTTTAATATTATTAATGTAAAATAATATAAATTTAGAAATAATCTTGTATACTTCCTGTTGCGCTAATGTAAAAGTATTTTAGCTGTTTCCGGTATTATTTTATTAATTTAAACAAAACCCCACTACTAAAACACTAAACGATACTGTAATTATGAACAAATTAAGTAAAAGATTTTAATATTTTTCTTAATATTATTTATAAACTTGTAATAAAATTGTCTTATGTTAGTTGTAGTATTGACTAAAAAGTTAATAGCTAATAGAAATAGGTAGAACGGAAATTCCCGTTTCGCGCTCGTTTGGTGGTTAAAGTAGTGGGGCAAAGTAACTAAGCTATGTTCTGTGAGATGATTTGGAGTTCAGTTGTTCAGTGTTCGTCTAAGTGAAAAGAACTAAAAGGAAATAATACACGAAGTTCATTCAGCAGTTCCGAGTTTTATTTCAATTCAGAAGAGGGGCGCCTACGAGCCATGAGTGATGAAAGAAGTAAGTAGTTTTATATTATCATGAAAAATTTTATAACGATCTTGGTTAGTGAGCGGTTATTGAGTGATAATTATGTTGATTTCAATTGTAACAATTTTGCATTGGGGTGATCCGTGGCGGTTACGTAACGTCAGGGCTGCTCTCTGATTACGTAACGCTACGTTGTTAACGTTAAATAATTTACGGCGATACCATGATCGGGGCGACTCTCCGATAGGTTATCGTCGTATTTTAAATAGCGTTTAGTGTTTAGTTTAGCAGTACATGCATGGAGATACCTTGGTCAGGGCAACTCCCTGATAGGATTTCTTTGTATTGTGCAAAAACTTTTGGTGCGATATGACGAGGTCGGGGCAACTCTCCGATAGTTGTATCGTAACAATTTGATAGGTTTGAACATCACCCTACTGTTTTAATTGAATCTATTTTACTTTATGACTTTGAGTTTGGTTTAGATTCAAGAACTACTGCTCACTGACCATTTTATTCCTGTTTAAGTGTTGCGGCCATGTAGGTGTGCCGTTGATTTTTGATTTTGCGGCCATGTAGGTGTGCCGTTGATTTTGATTTTGCAGCCGTGTAGGTGTGCTGCGCGGCCATGTAGGTGTGCCGTTGATTTTGATTTTGCGGCCATGTAGGTGTGCCGTCTATTTTGATTTTGCGGCCGTGTAGGTGTGCCGTTGATTTTGCAGCCATGCAGGTGTGCCGTCTATTTTGATTTTGCAGCCGTGTTGGTATGCTGCCTGAGTTTGGAAGTTGGTAATCATGTCTGTATTACCCTTCTACCTGGTCGCCGCTAATGTGTTGCCGTTTTATTTGGTGTTTACGCTGGCGTTTATTGTTTAATCTTATTATTTTAAATTCTTATTTTGAAGTGAACTTTAATGGTCTAACTGAATGTACTTTGAGAGCTGTTATTGTCTTGTCTGGAAATGATATTATTCAGTTTAATGAATTAGAAAATCTCTAAAACATGAGTCAATTTTAGTTATTTAACCTGATCGTTTTTAACTAATTTATATTTTGTATGAAGTGTAAAAGCTTACGTAAATTATTTTTTGTTTTGTGATTCCATAAGGGAAGAACATTAAATGCGTTGAACGTTTACAGGTGATGATGAAGGTGTTAGTTACACACCGAAACGTCCTCCAAGTAAGCGAAGGTCAGCATCCAAGGATCCCGACGAGACACCAAGTAAGAGGTCAAAGGAAGGGTTGACAGCTGATGATTTACTGAAGATTATCACTGCTCTTCAACAAGCTCCAAGTAAGAATATCTCTACTACTAATGTTGTGCCTGAATTCGACCCAAATAATAAATCGCAAGATGTGGAACGTTGGATAAGGAAGGTGAACGAATGTTCGATAATTTATGGTTGGGACGACAAGAAAACTATCCATTACGCACTCCAAAAACTATGTGGCTTGGCAAAGAGTTGGTACGAGTCCCTTCCATCGCTCAACTATTCATGGGAGGTGTGGCAGTCAAAATTAAAAAAGGCTTTCCCTAATGACGTCAATTTTGGTAAATTGTTAGATGAAATGTTAAGCCGAAAATCTCGCACAGACGAAACACTTAGAGACTACTTTTACGATAAATTATCATTGACAAGTAGGTGCGAGATTGTCGGCCGCAAAGCAGTAGATTGTATAATATACGGCATAACTGATAGTTCTATTAGAAATGGAGCCCAAGCTCTCAAATGTGAGGAACCAGAGGACTTGTTAAATTATTTAGCTTCCCAGCAACCCTCACAATCTAAAGAAAGCATTTTCTCCCGCGGGTCAGGATCTAATACTAATTATCAGAAAAAGCGAGAATTCCGCAATAATAATAACTCTCAAAACAAGAATTCTAATCGTAGTTCAGATTCTATATGTTTCAATTGTCACGAAAGCGGTCATATATATCAGGACTGCACTAAACCCCTAGTTAAATGCGTGAAATGCCATAGGATTGGACATAATACAGAAAAGTGTGGCCGAAAACCATTACAGATGCGCGAAGTCGATGGTAAAAATAACTCTTCCTCCACCTCCGACAAAAAGGTACTCAAAGTCGTTTCTCAAAATACCGATTATGACAGGCAGATAGGACGCGATAAATTGATTGCAAGCGGGAAAGGTAGCGGTAGCGATACCTTTAATTCCGAGAATACGAATGTTAATGTTACCCAACATGGTATCGACAAGTTTACTAAGCATATTTGTCTAAATGGGGTAATGCTTAGTGCCTATATAGACTTCGGAAGTGATTGTAGCTTGATTAGGGTTTCTGATGCGCGGCAAATTCATTTGACTGAGAAGAAAGGAGAAAACTTGCCAGTGATAAGAGGTTTTGGCAACGCTGCCGTTTTTCCGAAATTCAAGTCCACTGTACAGGTTAGAATCGACGAAGTCGAAACAGAATTGGACGTTTTGGCAGTTGATGATTCATATATGCAAACCCCGGTCTTGATAGGGCAAAACTTTACTGAATTATCTTCAGTAACAGTTTTAAAGGATAATGCAAGTTTATTTTTTTATCACACGCCCTCTATCGGGAGTAATTCGACCGACCAAGTGATTAACCTCTTTGTCGCCAATGACACCACAGTGACCAAGGGAGGTTTGGTGGAAGTTTATTCCAAGAACCCTTATACGGGCGACATATACTTTGACGGGGGAACCAGAATGAATCCCAATCAGGAGTATCATTTGCATCAGGGCTGCTACAGGGTTGATAATGGTAAAGCTGTTATTTTTGTTACCGCGCTAACAAACACTACCCTGAGTTTTAAAGCAAATACGCTTTTAGCAAGAGCTAGGCCGCTGGCAGAAGCTAAAACTCTTCTTGTCCAAATGGACCAAGACAAAAGACAATTAAAACCACTCAATAGGTCTGAAATCAAGATCAGCGAATCTGTTAATAGCGAAGCTCGTGAGAAACTGTACGAGCTCATACTTAAGTACAGAGACTGCTTTGCTGCAAATCTTGGTGAGCTTGGTTGCGCAAAAGATGCGGTGATGGATATAGAGTTGCATGATAAGACTCCAGTAATTTATAGGCCTTATCGCTTATCACACCAAGAACGCCAAAAGGTGAGGGACATTGTTGAGGAGCTTATCGATAATGATATTGTGCAAGAGTCTGACTCCAATTATGCCAGTCCTATACTATTAGTAAGGAAAAAAAATGGCGAGTCAAGACTTTGCGTCGATTATAGAGCTCTCAACAACAAAACTATCAAGGATAAGTACCCACTACCCCTGATTGACGATCAACTGTCAAATCTGAGTGGTAACAAATTTTTTGTAACGTTAGATTTAGCCTCTGGCTACTATCAGATACCGATGGGAGAAGAGAGTCGTCATCTGACCGCGTTTGTCACCCCGGATGGACATTTTGAATTCAAGCGAATGCCCTTCGGGCTGGCAAACGCGCCAGCGGTGTTCCAAAAGATGATTAACAGATTATTGGGAGCGCGACGGTTTAAGTCAGCCTTAGCGTATATGGATGACCTTCTTATCCCATCTTCCACCATTGAAGAGGGTTTTGAACGATTAGAGGATGTTTTGAAACTATTGCGTGAAGCTGGGTTGACCTTAAAACTGTCAAAATGTAGTTTTTTTGACACATCCATTGAATATCTGGGATACGAAATATCTTCAGAAGGTATCAAGCCTAGCGAGAGGAAAATATCGGCAGTAAGAGATTTTCCCATGCCTAAAAACGTACATGAGGTCCGTCAGTTTCTGGGATTGGCGAGCTATTTTCGCCGATTTGTCAGAGGATTTGGCGAGATTGCCCGACCATTAACTGCACTACTCAAGAAAGACTCTCAGTGGCGGTGGACGGGTACAGAGACAAAGTCGTTCGAAACATTAAAAAGTTCTCTCATCGAACGACCGTTATTAGCCCTTTACAATCCGGATCTGGACACCGAAGTACATACAGATGCCAGTTCATTAGGATTAGGTGGCATTTTGATGCAATGGCAGACCAACCCTAGAGTCCTCAAACCGGTAGCCTATTTTAGTAGGCAAACTACACCAGAAGAACGACACTTCCATTCTTACGAGTTGGAGACTCTGGCTGTGGTTTGCTCACTGAAAAAGTTTCGGCCATATCTCCTAGGACTTGACTTTACTGTATATACAGATTGCAATGCGCTCCGGACAACCCTGACGAAAAGAGATTTGATTCCTCGCATAGCGCGATGGTGGTTGTTGATAAGCGAATTCAATTTCAATATTGAATATCGACCAGGCTGCCGAATGGGTCATGTCGACGCGCTTAGTCGCAATCCTCCGGCAATTACCGATGGTATTAATATGTCTAGCACAGTCAGTGTTTTGAGCATTAATACAGATAATTGGATTTTGACCCTTCAAATGGCTGACCCAGAGCTCCAACGGGTCTTCAAAATTCTGAAGCCGCAACTCGACCAAGAGGCTCTAGATATTAAAGCAAACTATGTAATTAAAAACCATTCATTACATAGAAAAATTGGTGACGATTTGCGATTAGTGGTTCCAAAAGATGCTAGGTGGCAAATTTGTAAAGCCAATCATGATGACGTTGGTCATTTTGGAATCACAAAAACTTTGGAACTGATCCAGAGTCGTTACTGGTTCCCTAAACTGAGGCGGTTTGTACAAAAATATGTAGCGGCTTGTATAGACTGCGCATATAATAAGGACAGTGCGGCTCGAAACCGTTCGGGCCACTTACATCCCATAGAAAAAATAGAACGACCATTCCATACGCTACACTTAGACCATTTGGGTCCTTTTGTGAAAAGCAAAACCGGCAATAGTTATATCCTTACGATCGTGGACGGCTTCACAAAGTACTTATTTGCAAGACCAGTGAAAGACACAAAGTCCAAAACCGTTCTCAAGATACTGGAGCACTTATTTACTGACTTTGGAGTACCCAGTAGGATAATTACAGATCGGGGAACCGCTTTCACCTCCTCGCTATTCAAGACTTTCTGCGTTAATAAAGCCATTAAACATGTCCTTAATGCCGTTGCTTGTCCTCGGGCGAACGGACAGGCGGAAAGATTTAATCAAACTATTCTTAGGGCTCTTTCTACTCAGAATTTTTCTAACGATGAACGCGACTGGGACCAGCAGCTGGGAAAAGTTCAATGGGGTATCAATAATACCGTCAACGCTACAACTAAAAAGAGTCCTTCAGAACTCCTCTTTGGGGTAAAGTTGAACTGTCCTATTGATAACATGCTCAATACAGAAAATATGAATGAATCAGATACAGATACCTCTGCAACTACCGCGGATGCTGTTGGCAAAGCTGCAACTACTGACAGTGTATCGTCACTAGTTGATTCGTGCGACAGAATTGCCGATGTACCAATGAGTAGCACAGATACATCTAGTAGCAAAGAATTACCTAGCCAATCACAGCTCTCCTCCCTACAGACTCCCCATGACCGTGATCTAGTAGGCAATCCATTGAATACGACCGCTGAATCTCCGTCTGAAATTGATAGAATCCGAAAAGAAGCTTCAGCTAATATAAAATTGAGTCAAGAACGCTTAAAGGAATCTTACGACTCTAACAGATCTCCCGCCATTTCGTATACTGTGGGAGATTTAGTAAAAATAACGAAGGTTAATTTTAAAAACGACGGTAAGAGCAAGAAGCTTATGCCTAAGTTTATCGGTCCCTATAAAGTCACAAGAAGTCTAGGTAATGATAGGTACGAAATCTCCAATATACCAGGCTTCAACAATACAAAATATAAAACTATTGTTGCCGCGGATAGAATGCGTCGTTGGATTAACGTAAAAGCATTAGATGTCAACAAATCATCTGGTTCAGAATCTTCTTCATCTGAGTCCGATAACAGTTGTGATCCCGAATAATTTTTATTTTATGTTCATAAAATAAGTGATACCTTAGGGTAATGCCTTATTTAATGTAGTTTATGTAATCCCGGTAAATATAACATTTTAGCTTTACAAACAATTGTGTAAGAAATGTTGATTAAATGAAACAAAGCAAAATGTATTACTTAGATAAAAAAAAACTGTTTTATTATAATATCTACTGATTGAAAATTGCTAAGTGATATTCTTAAAAATAAAACTTTTAAAGATATGTTAGGTGTTTATGTACTAATGTTGTGATTAATGCGTGCTCCGGAGCTAGCACGCTGTAGGACGGCCGAATGTTGTGATTTTGAATGTATTTTGATATTGTTTTGGTACTTTTTAAGAATTTTTTGAAACATTGGTTATTTTTATAAGTCATTAATCTGGAAACACCAGTTTTAAGAGAGTAATTTATGAACTTCCTGTTCGCTTTGTTAAGTTTCTATACTGCTTCCGGATATTGGTGTAATATTATGTTCTTAAATTTGTATAACGTGAGTTTATACGTATGCTGTTCTTATTTAAACATATGAATTTAGTTTAATATTATTAATGTAAAATAATATAAATTTAGAAATAATCTTGTATACTTCCTGTTGCGCTAATGTAAAAGTATTTTAGCTGTTTCCGGTATTATTTTATTAATTTAAACAAAACCCCACTACTAAAACACTAAACGATACTGTAATTATGAACAAATTAAGTAAAAGATTTTAATATTTTTCTTAATATTATTTATAAACTTGTAATAAAATTGTCTTATGTTAGTTGTAGTATTGACTAAAAAGTTAATAGCTAATAGAAATAGGTAGAACGGAAATTCCCGTTTCGCGCTCGTTTGGTGGTTAAAGTAGTGGGGCAAAGTAACTAAGCTATGTTCTGTGAGATGATTTGGAGTTCAGTTGTTCAGTGTTCGTCTAAGTGAAAAGAACTAAAAGGAAATAATACACGAAGTTCATTCAGCAGTTCCGAGTTTTATTTCAATCTTTACAATGCAGTTGCTCGGAAATGGCCCCGTAACATGGCCACGGAGTGTACGTTTACGTACCCCATAAAACACATGTCATGTTATGTAATTTGAAATGAGAAGAAGATTTTATAAAGAAAAAAAATATTTGAAGTAATGAGCAAATAAACCATTTTTCATATACCAAAATTCAACTTCAGTGGCTATTCTGTGATTCAGTAAAGTTATTTTTTTTATTACTTAAATGATGAATAAAAAGTAAGCAAAAATACTGACAAAAATGTATGACGCAATAAAGAGTAGCTAATTTGATAATTCAGTGACCCTTTTGAGAAGTGAGAGTATTACCTTTTTCATAAAGCTTCATACTGGCTGTATAGAATGACAGCAAAGAGTTTTTATGTCTGACAAAATAATTATTTCTGACGAAAATCTTGATTTTCAGTGAAGTAAAATATAAAAGTGAATTATTTATTTTCCTTTTTCAATAAAACAAATCTGATTTTTAACAAATAGTTGAACAATTTAATAATTTCTGTAGGCGCAATTGGCATTTTATTTACTTAGCCTTTGCCTCATAATTGTGGAAAAATATTTTGCTCGCCATTGTTTTGCCCGCCATTTGAAATTATTTGTTCAACAAAATCATTTTTGTGTTATAAAAATGTTAATTCCATAATGTTTTTTGTTTAATCGTAAAATATTAGTGCACATTGTTCAATTGTAACACGTTTTCAGTGAATGTTGATTGAAAATACTATCTTTTAAGAACTTTGGATATACCTATACGATGTAAGTTTTTAACAAAATCTTTTTTAGTTTCGTTTCCTCGGCTACTGCATTGTAAAACGTTGAACAATATACGTGCCTTAGGTAATGTGTAACTGGAGCCCTATAAAACACTCGCTTCGCTCGTGTTTCAAATGGGCTCACGTTACACATTACCTACGACACTAGTATCGTTAATAACTATAACAAACTTTTACATCTTCTAATATTATAAAGAGGAAAGATTTGATTGTTTGTTTGTATTGAATAGGCTTCGAAACTACTGAAACGATTTGAAAAATCGGTTCAGTAGTTTCGAAGCCTATTCATACCCATATTTACCCTGAGTCGATAGGGAAGTTCGATGCCACCTTGAAGAATACTGTCGAGTCTATTCTAAACGTGTGCCTCAATGAAGCACAGTGGACTCAGGCAACACTGCCAGTCAGGTTGGGGGGCCTGGGAGTACGGCGAGTGCAGGACATCAGCCTGCCAGCATTTCTTGCGTCTTCCTACGGGGTTGCCGATCTTGTTGCTGGAATACTTTCGTCGAGCGCAAGCAACCCAAGAATACCTTTTCAGGATGATGCAAGAACAGCTTGCTGACCTTGAACGCCTGTCTGTCTGCGCCGGACGACCTGGTAAGACAGCGGAATTGGGACGATGTAGGTGCTAAGCTTACATTGGCGCGGCTTCTCGATGGATCCTCCGGGGCAGACTTGGCGAGGTTGAAGGCAGTCTCACAGCCTGAGTTGGGTGCGTGGCTTCAGGCATTACCATCTCCCAATCTGGGGACCCTCCTGGACGGTGACTCACTGCGTGAGGCGGTGGCTCTTCGCCTGGGCTGCAACGTGTGCGAACCACATTTATGCGTTTGCGGCTCCATGGTAGAGGCCAACGGTCACCACGCTTTGGGTTGCTGTCGGTGCTCAGGAAGGTTCCCCCGCCACCACGCACTTAATGACATAATCAGGAGGGCACTGGTTTCGGCTGGGATTCCCTGCGTTCTGGAGCCTCCAGGCCTAAGTCGCTCGGATGGCAAAAGGCCTGATGGCCTTACTTTATTGCCATGGCAGAGGGGAAAGAGCCTGCTGTGGGATGCAACATGCGTCAGCACATTCGCAGCGTCTCACCTCTCACGCACCGTCCGAGCGGCTGGAGCAGCGGCCGAACAGGCAGCCATTAGGAAGAGAGAAAAGTACTCAGTGCTCGCGCGGGAGTACTTGTTCGTCCCTGTTGCGGCTGAAACGACCGGGTGCTGGGGCTCTGAGGCAATCGAATTTATTCGGGAAATCGGCCGTCGATTGCGGGAAAAGGTAGTGATCCTCGCTCCGGGTCGTTCCTGCTGCAAAGGCTATCCATCGCTATCCAGCGCGGAAACGCCGCAAGTGTGATGGGTACTTTTGCAGCGGGGATGACACGGGGAGATTTTTTAAATTGTCATTTTCATAACCTCATTAATAATGTTGACCTTTGACTTAATAATTAAATTAATTTATTTGAAAAATTCTTTCATCATTAGAATTCTACTTTATTCCTGAGTAACATAGGCTACATAATTTTCCCGAATTCCCATGGCAATGAAGTTCCGAGCGGGATGCTAGTTAATAATAATGGTAGAATAGAATTTGAGATGAGATTATTGAGATGAGTGGCGAGTTCCCGATCTGGTAATGTTCTTTCTTTGTTCTGGTGAGTAATGTGCCTTTTGTGTATTTATGCCCACAAGTATTATGCTAATAAGCATGAAAAAACAAACACGTTAGGCAACGCTATTGGAGATTAGGGTGCAGCCCTTGTCACAGCGACAATTTAATGAGAATAATGCTATGCTATGCTTTTTTGATAATGCTATGCTTTACGCTATGATTTAACTAATTAACTTTGTGCTTTATTGTGTTTATTTTAATTGTTTAATTGTGTTTTGTCCAGTGAATAAATGTTATCTATGTCTATGTCTATGAGAATATACAAATTGCCGAAATAAATCATAACAACAAACTATATTATAAAATATAGCCCCCCGTCGTCACTTCTGTCCCCAATATGGCACGTGTGACATAATTTAATTGGAAGTATCTTGTTCTACCTTTGGTTCTATCGTATAGCGTCAGTACTAATCAGGCAAAATGACATTGACAGTAAAAAATGTTAGCACAGCAGTAGGCCGAGTACGATAGTGACAGCGCCGCGATATCACCGCGGTCCTATGTCAAAATGTCAACATTGACAACGCCATGGGCGAGCAAGCCTTTGCGCGGGATCCTCGCGCAATCAAAGTGAAGTTTCAGCGTGAGCCGAGCGCGAATTTGTCGTTATCGTGCTAGAGCTGCAGGTCTTCTTCTTACCGTGTAGGTATAGTCAAGCGTGTGACGAATTTGGCTAACCATGGTGTCAGATATTAACCCAGCAGGTTAACTGAGACTTCATTTTTTGGAGAAAGCAGCCATTTTTTAAATAGTACAATTCGCTCTAAAGATGTGGTCGACGAAGTAGCAAGCTCGTCCAAAAGAATACTATTCACTCTAACTTTAGGGATGGTATAGAATTCCATTACTTTACAGTGCACACTATCAAAAATGAAGAGAAGCGCTAATTACGAATCCGGGGATTTCGACCCGTATTTCAGAAGGAGACTGAAGACTTGATCTATTGATTGTTTCTTTCTCTCACTAACAAAATGACAAAAACGTCTGCTACGTAAGTATAGATCAGAGTCTGAGTCGCGTTCTGTAATACGGACCAAATGATCAAAAGCAGTCACTACCAATAGCGTCACACCTCAAACTCGGTACATCACAAACAAACCCGTACCCGGCCGATTTCCCTTTCACACAACTCCCACTTTGTCCGCTGACCCCTTCCTCCGCATGCATTATTCAGAGACGAATATTTGAGGCTTGGGGCCGACTGTCTTTGATACTCAGATATATGCACCTATAGGACTCATCTATTGGGAAATAGAAATAAACTTAGCAATTTACTTAAACCACTATACATACATTGATTTATTTACTAATTTAATCATTTTGAAAAATTTGTACAATAAAATCTCGAAAATTCGCTTAAAATAAAAAGGAATGATTTTTTTTTCTCCCCAGTGGGATGTCGTTGAATTGCTTATTGAAGTACTTTTTTTCAATAAGCTATTTCAAGGGTGTATAGAGAATGTTTTTCGATTCTAGAATCCAGGATTTAAGCTTTACACTTTAAAGTTTATATGGGAAAATATTCACAGTCCTAGTATAAATAACGAAGTGAAAACAAAACTATCACACATATCTCACAGAGCTTTTCAAGCTAAGGAGTAATGGCCGTTCAAGAAATAAAATAATGTTTTCAACTATAGATTCTATATAATATATTCTATAGAATATAGCGTAAGTATACACCGCGCTTGAACCTACACGCTTTTTGGTCGGTCGTTTCTGATGTCGGTTAAAAATAGTGACTATTTTAGAGGTCTGAATGACGTGATTCCTCACAGGATTTGTAAGATGTCCCGCAAACACGCCTGTTTACTTAGGCTCACGGCGCCTGAGCTTCCAACTCGGTTCCTGTCTCCTGTCACCGATACAATAATATTGTTATTTACTATCCATGTTGTGTTAGGATTTTAATGTAAACAGAAATTTGTCTCGAGGTCAGGTTTGATGTATCTAATATTTGTCTTTATCCGTCGCTGTCTTCAGAGAGAGCTTTGGTCTTTTTTAGTGTACGAAAGAACTGGAAGATTAATTAGTAATGACGAGAGTTAATTTTATTTTTATACAGCATAAATAATCTACGAGATTGTAGGTGGTCTAACGGCTAGGAGTTCGGACTCTTAAGCGAGAGGTACTGA
Source organism: Aproaerema taeniolella (assembly GCA_949987775.1). Lineage (NCBI taxonomy): Eukaryota > Metazoa > Arthropoda > Insecta > Lepidoptera > Gelechiidae > Aproaerema > Aproaerema taeniolella. The sequence continues at coordinate 19,275,517 of OX465248.1, forward strand.
GTCCGATTTCCAGTGCACACTTGTACCAATGACTCGTTTTATAGTTATGTACTTTAGTTGCCCACTAACCGATGCTGTTACGGTGAGGAAAAACATTATAGTTAGGAAACCTGCACATTCAGGCAACTAGAAGTGTACCTAACCGTGATCCAATCTGGTCAGGTTCTCCTGTTAACAGGGTCACGTAGCTTAGATGGCAGTCGCTCTACTGTAATTACTTGACCTGCCAAATCTTGAATTTAAAAAGTAACTTTTTATGAAAACACTTTCACTTTCATCATACAAATGAAAATAGCTTGTCTGCGTTTAATTTAAAAATTAAAAACAAGATAACTCAGAGAAAACCTTTGCTTTTTTCATTTCTTTAGTCACTAAAACGAAGATAAAGTATTCGCTTAGTTAAAAGAAACTTTGGCAGCTCCTTCTTTGTTAAACAAATTTCTGCTCTATTTGCAGTGCTTTTGCATATTGTAATTTACAGTCTATGTATTTTCAGGCGCCAGCCTTTTTAAGTTCAGTGCCGTACATTTGTCTACGGAATTTTTTAGCATATTTAAAGGACTTGCAAGATTAATTGCCCGGACTAATTTAACGGGTTCTTTGAGATATAGAGTCAAACTATCGGTAATTCAAATTTTGAATCGAACAGTGATTTTTCTTCCGGAGGTTTTTTGTTGTTGTCTTTGATCCGGGATATGGCAGATCAATTTGTATATGGTGTTCGTCATCCTCACCTGTTAGCGGTGAACCTTGATCAATGGACGAGGCTCTGACGTATTATAACTCATAAAACGATTTTTGTATTTAATATTGGTGACTGCGCTATTCTATATTTTAATTATGCTTAAAATACTCAGAAGATGGCAAAATCACGATTTTGGACGATATTTTTCAAAGAATTGAATCATACAGAGAATTAATTGCCGTTTTAGCTCTATAACCTAAGTATAAATCCATACTATAACTATACAAAGCGCTAGAAATCAGATGATAGCTGTACATTCAATTGCCTAAATGTGTAAATTGTCTCAAGATCTTTTCCCTCAGAAATTAGAAAACGTAAAACTCTGCACCTCTCGGTTACAATTTCGACTCAATAACCATTACACTATCGACGTCACTTGTGAGTAAGAATCACATTACAAACTGGCAAGTGTAATAAAAGATTACAGAAAGAACGTTCTCGTCGCTTTCCAAATGTAATACCGAAGCCATTGACTGGGTAAAGCTACAGAACCTTGTTTGCTCAGCTCTCGTACATTATTGCGAGGCCCGACGTGCCCATCGCTCTAGCTTATTTAAGGAAACTTTCATATTGGCTACTTTAAGTATCTCCAATCTTACATCTAGTGGCTTGATAAATTCTTGCCAAATTCATGTTTATTGCTTTTGCGGGTTTTCCTTGATCCGGATTAAACTGGATTTAGTTTTTGCGTGGATATTTGGCTTGTCATGTAGTGGACAAACTATTATAATAAATCTATGGTTTAGCGTAATTCAAAATGTTTTCAAATTAGAACATGTTTTTTGAGCTTTGGAGGAAATTATGAAATAAATGAAATTATCACTAAATAAATAGAAAAGGCAACTGAATGTTGAATTACTTCCTATTTTATTTGTTTCCTAGACAATAACGTAGAAATGTAGCGTGATTTTGCTAATGACAAAGAACTTTAATAGAAACTAAGATAGAGAATGGTCAAGTCGCCAATATCTTGATATTTTCCTTCTGCATGATTGCTATCTACAATCTGTTCTGCCAAATTCCGGATCATAGACAGCAAAGAAACGCCGGGAGAAAAAATCGTTGTTTAGAAACAATAATAATAAAATAATAAATAAATAACAGAAACAGATAGTATGACTCTATTTCTCAAACAGTCCGTTTAATTAGTTACCATTATTCTAAAGTTCGTAATGACTAATGACTAAAGTTCACAAACACTAGCTTTCCACCCGGGACTTCGTTGTCGTGGAAATTCAAGAAAATTATGTAGCCTATGTTCATCGGGGATGATGTAGGATTCTAATGGTGAAATAATTTTTCAAATCGGTCCAGTTGTTTCGGAGCCTATTCAATGCAAACAAACAGACACACAGACTATTTCACCACAAGGGTAATTATTTTTCAACATATTTTCTATCTTTAATTTAGTGTTTTTTTGTGTCTCTAAAGTGACTTCTGCTTTTCTTAAGTGACGTCTGTATTGTACCGAAATAAAATATTTTCTATTCTATTCTTTAAAAAAAGAAATAAATAGTACACTGGACCTGCATTCATTTCTTTGAATAAGCACAATTTGTTGATTACTTTTCAGTAACAACTCAAAATACTGAGAATACCTAATTTAGACTTTACGTCTTCAAAAGCATTCGTACTATAAATTAATTTTACGTCGACACAATTACTTTCACTGAAATTGATTTCTTAAAAGCATCATTACCTAGAACTTACTGTGACCCCGAAGAAAATACCTCTCTAATCGTTAATAATGTCTACGCAATATTATACAGACTACAAACAAGGAGGAAGTTCTCAATTCGACGGTATGTTTTGTTTAACAAATATAGGCCTTATTACAGAAGGAGACTAAGGAAACACAAATGAGACCTGCCTCCTAGTAATCCATCCCAGGCAACGACACTTCATTTTTTTCTGAATCTGAGGTGTCGTCCTATGGTCTCATGCGGTGTGGTAGACTCTGTGAAGGGCCGTCTGGTTCGCGACCACCCTCCTACCGAGGTCCGACGCCAAGCTGCTTGCTGTGTTCCGTCGGTGCGTAGGAGTACCAGTGCCTTATAGGCATTTTCTGGGTTAACTCGCTCCATCGTCGACCTCATCTATGACCTTGGTCAAGATTGAGGTCAAGAGTTAACCCATCTTATAATAAAAAATAAAAATAAAAATAAAGACTCGTCAAGTCTTGATCTATTCTTAGGTATTTGATTGTCTCTTTCTCTCACTATCAAAATGACAAAGACGACTGCTACTTAACTAGATGAGAGTCTGAATTGCGTTCTGTAGTATGGACCTAAGGATGTTATTCAGTACATGAAACAGAACAACTTTTCCCGAGGAACATGGGCCGAAATATGAAACAAAAATTTGGAGAGGTCCATGCAACTTGTGCGATCAGCTGATTTTTCTTTGTATGGGGAGTCGAAATTTTTTTGAAGTGAAAACTTCTTTAGCGGCGTTGTGCACTTTTTAGATGGGTAAAAAATTTTAAACTCGCGTCAGGGTCACGTAACCCCGATCGAAAATTCGTAAGACTTAGGGTGAAGTGAAAACTTCTTAGACCGCAAAGAAGTAATATGTGTTCAAGTTTTCACTTCTGCCGGCACTCCCGGAGTGCAACCCGTTGTTTTTTTAGACTAATAGGTTCTTTGGGGATAATTGTTCAGTTTCATAAGAAGAATCAGCCTCTAGGTTTCGCTAACTAAAGTAAAGTCACCCCATAATATTCAATTTGTTTCGCAAAACCGATCAATGTTCGCTGAGAAATCAAGTCTGCGAGCAAATAAATTATATTACTCAATTTAATTCTGATGTCTTTTTCTCTTATTTTCAGTTCAAAGACCTTTTCAGCCTGGTTTCAAGTTAGTAGTTGCTTTTCGAAGCAAGAAATTCCAATCTATTTTAAATTACGAGGCCAATTTAGGTGTCTGAGATCACAGACGTGATGAGATGAAAAGGTGAAAATAAAATACATTTTGAAGAGCTTATCTCATTCCATTGCATTAATAAAGCCTTTTTACAAACCTTCAACGGACTTCAAAAAAAGGTGGAGGTTTCTTTTATTGAGATTCTTGATTCGACTGTTTCTGTTATTTTATTTTTATTTACTTGGTCATTTAACTTTTATTTCATTGTTACGCGAATTGATTTTGATGATATTTTTTTGAATATTAACATTATATTTTGCGTTTTTAACGTAGTCAGTTATTATACAGGGTGAAATTGAAAACACTCGACAAACTTTGAGGGATGAATCTACCCATGATTACGAACAACTTTTTCTATGGGACCAACTTTCCTACTAAAAAATAAAAATCTGTTGTTCCATACAAAAGTTCAATACCTACTCAATCAAAATGTATGGAACAACTGATTTTTATTTTTTAGTAGGAAAGTTGGTCCCATAGAAAAAGTTGTTCGTAATCAGGGGTAGATTCATGCCTCAAAGTTTGTCGAATGTTTTCAATTTCACCCTGTAGTACATACATACATACGCGCACGCCTGTGATGGGATCACGGGGTAGGCTCAGAACTACTTGATGCCACATTATTCTAGTAGCAAAGGTAACATTATGATTTAATATTATATTTTTTATCCACACTAAAACACCCAAACTATATAAGCATTTCAGTAATACAAAAGAGAGTGATACAATCTCTTTTTTTTTTTTTTTAACGCTTCACACTCAAAGGCCCACATTAAGGTTTTCCCTTGTGTCGTGGGTCCCTTGGAACACACAAAGACAGACACAAACACCCATGGCCCAAGAACAAATATCTGCTTTTTACACAAATATTTGCCCCGACTGGGAATCGAACCCAGGACCCGCCGATCAAGAGGCAGCGTCACTACCACTCGGCCAAACCGGCCGTCGAATTTTCTCTAAATTTAACAACTTTGTGTAACCCCCGACATTTGATTGCTTATAACTTTAAAACGGCTAAACCGATTTTGATTAAATAAAGCTTAGAACTGTCTCAATCATGCCAGCTTCCAAACAAAAAACCGTATCGAAATCGGTCCATCCATTGGGCCTTTTCATAATACGAAAACGGCACGGCAAAATTGTATTACCATTGCCTCCTATGCACTAGTGATACTAGAAGCTGGGAACATAGAGGGCAATGGTAATACAACTTCTGTCATGCCGTGCCGTGACATTGGAATTATAAAAAGGCCCATTTAGGAGCTACGATGCCACAGACATACACATAGATATACAGACATACAGATACTTATAACACCCCTCTTTTTTGTCGGGGGTTAAAAATGAACAAAAAAGCAACCCTCAGTCTGAGTTTCAAACTTTGCGTTCCATTGCTTCTTAATCTAACAAATGCTTTGAAACTCATTCCATTGGAGTCTCCCTCGATAACAATGAATGAAACATTTTCCCAATCGGTTGTTTCGCTTCGCTTTGACCTGTGAAGGACTTAATTGCAATTAAGAATTAATTATTTCCCTAGTAACGAGGAACCGGTGGGGCCTGTTTATGTTACATTCATTATGGACTTTGTATTTTTAAGCAGTTTAAAAAAAGATCCCTGACGAATTTTCTATGTTTAATAGTCAGTGAGGGTGAATTGTGGATTGAATATTAAACCCTGGGTTAGGCATACATCTGTGCGATCCCCTACTTGACCTTTTGTTTTACTATTATTTATTCTGTATACTTTTTTAAAACTTTTTACAATAGAACAACTCTAAAATATAAAATTATGTATTGTCCCCTATTGTCCCCGACGTGAATCGAATATTAAACCCTGGGTTAGGCATATATCCTTGCGATCCCCTACTCGACCTTTTGTTAACTTTTTACAAGAGAAATAACTTTAAAAGTTAAAATTATGTATCATCTTTTATAATACGAAACTAACTCTGCAATCATATCAAAACCCTCGCCAACCCGTCTGCCAAGCGTGGTGAGTATGGCATTTACCCCTCAGGTTATCGAGGGGGGCCCGTGCTCCAGCAGTGGGGACGTTATGGGCTGATGATGATGATGATGATCAACCAATTTTGATCAGATTTAGGTAGCTGAGAACCATATCCATTACTGACGTAAATAAAACCTGTACATTGTTGATTTCAGCTCCGTATTACAGAACGTGACTCAGACTCTGATCTATACTTAAGTAACAGTCATCTTTGTCATTTTGATAGTGAGAGAAAGAGACAATCAATACTTAAGTATAGATCAAGACTTGAGTTTCCTTCAGTAATACGGGCCTTAGTTAGTGTCTTACGCTTAGTATTGTTGTTTTGTATTAAAATAATTTTCCACGTCAAAAACGTAAGAGTCACCTTTTTCAATCCCAAATAATTTTGTTACAGAGATCCCATACTCCTAAACCATTCATCATCAGCTTCATCATCAGCTCAGCAACATCAGATGGTGACCATTAGATGCAAAAATCTACATAGATTAAAATAATTTCTGATAAACAGTGTATATGCCTACAAAACTTGAGGGTTTCCCTCGATTTCCCCAGGATCCCATCATCAGATCCTGACCTGGTGACAATGGGACCACCTCTGACGTATGACCTACCAAATAAAAAAAGAATTATTCAAATCGGTTTATAATTGCCGGAGTAATCGCGTAACAAATATACAAAAAAAAATACAGTCGAATTGAGAACCTCCTCCTTTTTTGAAGTCGGTTAAAAAATAGGCTTCTTCTTCTTATCGTGTAGTGAAGTGTGACGCCAACCCTGGTGTCAGAGTTTTTAAACCGCACAATGGCCTCTGACTTGGTTTTAACGACTGCTTTTTATGACTTGTAGCCCAGTGGCGCTCGCTGACCTGAACCGATCAGTGAGATCAAGCAACGAACACAGAGGCAGGAAACCAGATGGGTGACCAAAGTGGCAATTTATCACAATCATTTCCGTGCTTCGGAGGGCACGTCAAGCTGTCGGTCCCGGCTGTTGTTGACTGTCTACAGTCGTTACAACCAAGTCAGAGGCCATTTGGCGACTTGAAAATTCTGACACTAGGGTTAGGTTAGGTTAGGAAACCAGATGGGTGACCAAAGTGGCAATTTATCACAAGCATTTCCGTGCTTCGGAGGGCACGTTAAGCTGTCGGTCCCGGCTGTTGTTGACTGTCTAGAGTCGTTACAACCAAGTCAGAGGCCATTTGGTGGCTTGAAAATTCTGGCACTAGGGTTAGGTTAGGTTAGGAAACCAGATGGGTGACCAAAGTGGCAATTTATCACAAGCATTTCCGTGCTTCGGAGGGCACGTTAAGCTGTCGGTCACGGCTGTTGTTGATCGACTACAGTCGTTAAAACCAAGTCAGAGGCCATTTGGCGGCTTGAAAATTCTGACACTAGGGTTAGTCAAGTTCGCTACATACTTGATTATACCTACACGATAAGAAGAAGAAGAAGACTTTTTATGACACTGCAGTTTAAATTACCAGCAGCTCTAGCACGATAACGACAAACTCGCTCTCGGCTCACGCTGAAACTTCACTTTGATTGCGCGAAAGTCCCGCGCAAAGGCTTGCTCGCCCTATGGCGTTGTCAATGTTGACATTTTGACATAGGACCGCGGCGTTGTCGCGGCGCTGTCACTATCGTACTCAGTCTGCTGATTATTACCTCTTTTATGGCTTTTCAGTCCAATTTATTTATTTTATTTAATATATCACCAACAAGTTACACACCAACTCTTAATTAAAATGGCACAAAACAAAAAAAAGGCTAAATGGTAATCCAATTACAGGTGACAACCGCATTCAAAAATTAAGTAACATTATATCAAAAATATAGTAATAGAAAAATTGAACAGCCGTAGGAAAACAATTTGTAAAATGAAATGTTACATTTAAATTATACATATAAAACATAGTATTGAAATAAAACATATAGGTAAACATAGTAGTATTTATGCTAACAGTTCCAGTTAAAGCAAAGAAGTATTCAATCAACCAAAAGTAAACTATAAAATGAATGAGCAAATTGTTACAAATTTTATAATGAAATAACACAAACGCCGATATAATAAAGTCGTCTTGAGCCGACCCAGACAGCTCATTTTATACAAGTAAGCTGATTCAAATTACGCGATGGAAAATTGGACGTAGACTCAATAATTTAAATCGCTCAGCATAGATCAGGATTTATACTCGTTTAGATTGAGAGAGTTACTGGCGCCAGTTACTCTTGTTTCATGGATTTAGTTGAAAGATGAAAGGGTAAAGGACATCATTCACGGTCCATACTAAAAATACCAAAACTTTTAAAGTGGCGGGCAAAAAAGGTAAAGTTATTATTTCGAAAGTACATATTATTCTAAAAATTTTTTAGTCTGATAGCTAAGCTGTACGATCATTACTAGATTTGTTCTTGACACTTATAAATTTGGATTTTAAATGTTCCGGCCATAGAAAATTGTGTTTCAATAGATTGTGATACAAAACGTTTTTCGTATTAGGATAAAGGTATAAATTCTAGATTTAAAAATGCATTTAAGCTTGAAAATCTAGATTTTTAAGCTTAAAAAAGGAAAATTCGTAAAGGTCATAGAGCTTAGCTGAGATAATAAAAATTTTTAAAAATTATGTGTCCTTTTGAAATAATAACTTTCCTTTTTTTGGCCGCCACTTTTAAATTTTGGTACGTTTTGAATGATGTCTTTTTTGCGCTAAAACTATAGAACCGTGTATTTGAAAAATGTCTTAAAAGTGAATCTGCAATTGAATTTACAGCTATTATAAGAATGTAATTGTTCAAAGTTACCATTTGATTAAGTAATTTGATCACAAACAGATTAACTTAATTTTTAATCGACTTAAAAAAGGAGGAGGTTCCATGTTTGGCTGTATGTATATTTTTTTTATGTATGTGAAGCGATTTTCAAAATTCTTTTTTTTGTTTGTTCATCTGTTATGGTTTGGTAACCGGTTAAAACTGAAAACCCGTGACACGGCCCAGGCTGTGGCATCATGCTGAGTTGCAACAATTTCGGCAATTCGTTATTTAGATTTTAATAATTACTGATTGCATTTTTTTACGGAATAAAGACTATTTGAAAGACTAAATAGGTAACTGTTTATTTTACACTTTGAATGGTTTTTTACAATTTAAAAGATGAAACGTGATTTGATTTTAACCCCCACTAGAAAAGAGGGGTCATAAGTCTGTTCTGTGTGTATGTCTATGGCATTGTGGATCCTGAACGAAAGGACCGATTTCGATGGGGTTTTTTGTTGTTTGAAAGTTGACGTAAACTAGATGGTTTTTAGCTGTATTCGATCTAAATTGGTTCAGCCGTGAGCTATATTTATAAGCTATGATGCAAACATTTTACTTTTAGATTTATTACATTAACAAGGTGAGGCCGAAAACTTTTACACGTGCTAATTTTAAACCAAAAAAAATATAGGGAAATTTAATAAGCAGTTTTTTGGATGTTGTTTTGTGTAGATCGAGAATCAAAGAGTGCATACAATGGGCCTTTTTTATAATTTAAAGACGGCACGGCAAAATTATTTTATCATTGCCTCCTATGTACTAGTGATACTAGAAGCTGGGAACATAGCGGGCAATGGTAATTCAAATTTTCCCATGCCGTGCCGTGCTGTTCGAATTATAAAAAGACCCAATGTGTGAGAAAGTCTTGCTCAAATTATTCACAAAACGACTTCTAACTCAATTTACTTACACACCGGTACTCGGATCCACTTACCGATTCATTTTCAAATCGGTTACAAAAGAGATTCATATTCTTTGGAGAAAATTGCACGGAATGTTACTCAGGATTTTTCTTATAGAAAATTGCATTAATGTAGGAAGAAATTGCAAGTTTTTGAAGAATTTAAGTAAAAGTACGAAAATAGTTCTTGGTGGAACGTTTTTCAAATAATTCATGCTGAAATTATAAGAGAATTTGGATATTTGATTAAAAGAAATTACTTTTTGCAATAAGTTTGGTGGACACTTCCATGCTGGACTGGGAGTGAAAAAAAAATTAGAATGTGCTAGCTGCCTACTCTTCCCAGCATACTGTAAAAGTCTGTTAATGAGATGCGAGAGTTTTGCTGTATCATGAGCGAAAGGCTAATAACCTCATATTATACAACACTAGCTGATGTCCGTAACTTCGTTTGCGTGTTAATTTAGATTTTTACATACAAAAGTTTTTTCCCGCTAACTCCCGTTCCCGTGGGAATTTTGCAATATCCTGTTGCAACTAAGCTTTAAGTTTACTAAGGTACCTGCATGCCAAATTACAAGCGTCTAACTTAAGCGGTTTAGATTTTTCATACAAATGGATTTTCCCGCTAATTCCCGTCCCCGTGGGAATTTCGGGAATTCCTTTCTTAGTGCACCTCTACGGTACCTAAGCTACGTCCCTTCCAAATTTCAAGTGCCTACGTTTATCTGTTTAGGCTGTGCGTTGATATGTCAGTCAGTCAGTCAGTTTCTCCTTTTATATATTTAGATGTTCAATCTGGTTATCTCACAATTTGTTTCAAACTTGGCATCGAGTGGTTAACTAGAACCACTGATGCTCTATCTAGCCCGTTAGGGATTAGAGGCGTGAGCGTATGAATGTTTGGTGGACACTTGATAGTGAGTATTTAAAATTAATGGTATGTAACTTAATATTTAGACAATAATGTATTTTGGATTGTTTTTAAACAGTAATGTTCAATTAACAGAACAGCCTAATTTTGTGTGCGTTTAAATTCAGAGTTTAAATTAATGAAACACAAATGAGACCTGCCTCCTAGTAATCCATCCCAGGCAACGACACTTCGTTTTTTTCTGAATCTGAGGTGTCGTCCTATGGTCTCATGCGGTGTCGTAGGCTCTGTAAAGGGCCGTCTGGTTCGCGACCACCCCCCTACCGAAGTCCGACGCCAAACAGCTTTCTGTGTTCCGTCGGTGCGTGAAAGTGCCAGTGCCTTTATAGGCATTTTCTGGGTTAACTCGCTCCATCGTCGACCTCATCTTATGGTCAAGATTAAGGTCAAGAGTTAACCCATCTTATAATAAAAAAATAAAAAAGGGTAAAACTGCTTTTAATTTTTTTAAATCCGAATCGGTTCACCCGTTTAACTATAGAATAAGAATAGAATAGAATAATTTATTTCACAAATTGGGTTATAAAAAGAGTTACAACAGCGGGCCCTGCACTAAGCAAGCTTGTATCGCAGGCGCCCTGTAAGCGATTGCCTACCCGTGTACAGAGTTTTAGACAAAATTGATAAACATAGCACAATTTAAAAAGTAAACATATCATATAAAATTAAATTAAAGTTTAAACTACGATGTCACACAAAGTGGTCAAACTAATAACATCCCTCTTTCTACGTCCAGGGTTTAAAAGGAAGCTAACTAAAAGCAGGTTTCATATCCAGTGCACGTATGCCCTCGCTAGTTAAGACATCTGAACCGGCGGAATTAGAACCCGTGGAGTCAACGTAGCGGGTGCAGAATTTTATTGCATACTAGCATCCCGCTCCGGACTTCGTTCCGGTGGGAATTCGAGAAAATTATATAGCCTATGTTACTCAGGGATTGTAGCATCCTAATGGTAAAGATTTTTTTGAAATCGGTCCAGTGGTTTTTAAGTTTATTCGTTGCATACAAAAATACAAATCTTTCCTGTTTATGATATTAGTATAGACGAAGGAATTTACAAATACAATTTATTCTATGTCGCATGTTAAAGAAAATAAAAAGTCTTAGGTACCCCGACTTAGAAAGTCTTAAAAGTCTTACCAAGGCAGTTATATAAGGGCGTGAGTTTCTGGATTGACGGTAGTATAAAATCAATAAATTGAAAATGATCAGTAATTAGATTTTAAACAATTATTGTTGTTTTTTAAGTAAACTATCAAAAATAATTGGTACATAATCCGACTAAGCCGATTAATTTTCCCAAAGGATTACATATTATGCATTGTTTAGATTTAGAGTAAGATGGCGCTGCGTGCGCTAAAAAAAGTTAGTAATTGTGGAAGGAAGAAAGTGGCTAGATCATCTCTCCGGAAAAATTGTGGGATTTATTTTTTAAGATACAAATTCTTTCAGGAAAGATGACTAACTTAAACTCACCCTTTAGATAAATGTAATTTTCACTACTCATGCTCAGAAAGTGCTTGTTTAAGCAGCTTATAGGCTGCACAAAAGCGATTTTTGTGTTCTAAAGCACAAAACGACCTTTTCTAAAGACCAAGGTCTTTAGTCAATGCGTCCTACCAGTCATGACCTACGGAGCCGAAACGTGGAACATGACAGTGAGGTTGGCCCAACGATTGCACGTCGCTCAGCGAGCAATGGAGCGCTCCATGCTCGGGATTTCGCTAAGGGATACAATCCGAAACGAGGTCATCCGACAGTAAACCGGAGTGATGGATATTATCCAAAAGTGTAGCAAGCTGAAGTGGCAGTGGGCTGGCCATGTCTGTCGCAGAACCGACGAGCGTTGGAGTAGACAGGTTCTCGAATGGAGACCACGTCTTGGCAAACGTAGTGTAGGACGCCCTCCAGCCAGATGGTCAGATGACCTAAAGAAGATAGCGGGTAGTGGCTGGATGAAAACAACAGAGGATCGTGCAAAGTGGCGCACCTTGGGGGAGGCCTATGTTCAGCAGTGGACTGCAATAGGCTGATATGAAAGCACAAAACGATCTACTATAGGCTGCACAAAATCGCATTTTGTGCTCTAGTGCACAAAGTGATCTACTCATAAATGGGTCTATCGTAAGGCATAGAAAACTCCATACAGCCAAAATAATCAGAAGTTTAAAGATAAAATTTGTTATTATATGTTATTTTATTATTTCCTCGCAATTGAAGTAAATAGCAGAGTTTATAACTCGTCCACAAAACCATTTTTATCCGAGACTTATAGCAGCCCGAGCCGAAGGCTCGTTTTGTGCACTTGTTGTAAAATCTACTATTGTATCAAATCATTGTAATCGTTTTAAAAAAGAGATAAGTAGATTACTTTAGTATCGAACAAAATAAAGCTTTTTTAGTTTCGCTGCAATTTTTGTCGTTCTAAAGATAAGGAGTTTTATATGGCAACAAAAACATTGTCCAGAACCAACACTTAACGACAAGAAACGGAGTATCTTATTAAAATGTTCCACTTTTATCATCCCCTATCGTAAATAAACAGATGCTGAATAAAGGCAACAATTTATCTCTTGAAAAACAAATTTAGTAGAATTTCTCGTTTGATAAAGTCCTTTCCGAGTAAGAATAATTCTCAAACTGAATTAATTGCTTGAGATAAACGCTTGGCAATAAATAGTAGGGGCTCTTAAATATGGCAGTTTCATAAAAATAACTTTGTTGTGAAATATGGCAGCTGATTTATTAATAGGAGAGTTGTGAAGGGTGAAATTTAAATTAAATTTACTGGAGCTGAAAAGGTAATGCGGAATTTACAATGTAACCAATGCGGATTTTTACACACAAATACACATCACTCCTACGCACAAAACATTGGCGTAGGCTTAGGTATACTTACCTAAAGCTTTAGGTATCTCTCTTTCGACCTCTCGGGTGGTTAATCAGTCCAAGAAACTGATAACTTCCCCAAGGAACATAGGTCAAAATACGAAAAAAAAATTTTTGATCTCCCATACAAAATGCGCTATATGCTGATGAAGTTTGTATGGGAACTCAAAAATTTTTTCCCGTATTTTGACCTATGTTCCTTGGGGAAGTTGTTCAGTTTCATGGACTGATTAACCACCCGAGAGGTTGAAAAAGAGATACCTAAAGCTCTGTAGACATGGAAGACCTATTTCTTTTCGGTATATCCGGGCAGCTATTCTGCTAAACAGTGGTGTAACAATGGCAGTAGTAGAATGAAGATAATGACTATTTTATCCATCAAGTTACTAGCTAGGGCTAGGTAGTTTGCGACTAAACGTTCAGTCGGAAGTTGCGCTGCCAATCAAGGTAGCAGCAGGCCGAGTACGATAGTGACAGCGCCGCGACAACACCGCGGTCCTATGTCAAAATGTCAACATTGACAACGCCATAGGGCGAGCAAACCTTTGCGCGGGACCCTCACGCAATCATAGTGAAGTTTCAGCGTGAGCCGAGCGCGAGGTTGTCGTTATCGTGCTAGAGCTGCTGTAATCAAGATAGTTCTAAATTTCACCACCTTGACAGATAAAGTGGTCACCGTTGTCATCCATTGGTTAATGGAATAGCCACCCTGGTATTACCGTATTTTTTTTTTTTTTTTTTGCATTTCATAGAAAATCTTACGAAGACGAACAACTCTTTTTTAACGACTTCAAAAAAGGAGGAGGTTCTTTGTTCAACTGTATGTACTTTTTTTTTGCGTATGTTCACCGATTTCTCCGCCAGGACCGATTTTCAAAATTATTTTTTTGTTCGAAAGAGTATACTCCAGAGGTGGTCCCATATAAATTTTATCGAAAATGATTCAGCACTTTAAAAAAAAATCAACAAAAACAAAAAATACTACAAACCAGAACATCATCTAAATAAATGAGCGACATTTTCGTTTGTGATTATCTGCTAATAGGCATTGTAGTCTGAAAAAGTACTAGTTACTACTTTGTGCGAACTGTTGTTGGGATTGAAGTCGGTGACTCATACGTTTTTATAACGTAGAAAATTATGTCGAAGGCGTTTCATCGCTTCTGGCGGAACCTTTAACAAAACGTGATAGGGATAAGTACCTAAAGTCAACAATTTACCAAGTTACGTATTTTCGTATCTTCATACTTTCCATTCAAACCGAATCAGTTATACAGAACCTTTTTGCGCTCACATGTTTGGACTCGTGACATTTGCGTAATGTTTCATTGCAAAGAAGTCTTCGAAGTATTATGATTATACGAACATACCATCACGGTTTCAAAGTTCTGAATAAGGTACTTTGAATGATCATTGAAAGTTAAATTAGGTACATATTCAGCATACGGCCTCAGAAGTTGAATAATACACATAATTATGTAGGTTATTTTAAATTAGTTAGCAAAACGTTAGGGAATGATTCTCTCTATGAAACTGAATCACTTTTCCCATAGAATCCTTAGGAAATTCTCAAAAAAAAAAAAACTTGATAGCACACGTAATACGCCGAGGTCCTATGTCAAAATGTCAACATTGACAACGCCAGAGGGCGAGCAAGCCTTTGCGCGGGGCCCTCGCGCAATCAAAGTGAAGTTTCAGCGTCAGCCGAGTGGCGCGCCGCGCGAGTTTGTCGCCATTTCTCGAGCTGCAGATCGCTCAGTTGTATGGCGTTTCTGTGCGCTAATCTCACAACGGTTTACCGATTTGAGTGCGATTTTCACCTATGTCTTGAAGTAAGCTTTACTTAAAATGTAATGTTTGTTTTATTTCAACCAGTTCATACATAAAAAAGTTTTAGTTGGATTAAAATTCTATAAAACATCGCAAACGAAGTTTCGGCCATCAGCTAGTAATCTTTACAACACGACATGAGTATTAAAAAACTTAAAAAAACTTACAGAGAGTGAAATGTGCTGCTTTTAGATACGAACAAAGGTGAAGCAAAAAGCTACTTACTACTAGTTTATAGACCCGCTCCTTTTGTCTAGCAAATCAATAGACATTCGTGTCAGGGACTGAGTATAATAGAAATCAAAATACAGCCGACGTCACCCCTCAATGTCCAAGATGTCACGTGCCCATCCGTCTTCGTATGAACAAGAATACTCAGTCGAGGTAATGGAGGTGGAGCGGGAGTAGACGTAGGATTATGAAAGAATTAGAAGTGAGAAGGGATCGACATAATATTATTTTTAACCGAGGATAAACAAAAGGAGGTGCTCAAGTCGACGTGTATATATATATATATATATATATATATATATATACACGTCGACTTGAGCACGTCGACTAGTATTTATATATATATATATATATATATATATATAAATACTAGCATTCCGCCCGGGTCTTCGTTCCCGTGAGAATTGAAAGAATTTCGAATCGGTCCTCCTACTGGACCGATTTCGAAATTCTTTAATGGTGATAGAATTTTCGAAATCGGTCCAGTAGTTTCGGAGCCTACTAAATGCAAACAAACAATCAAATCTTTCCTCTTTATAGTATAGAAGATATATTTTTTTATGTATGAACACGCATTTCTCCGCCATTTATAGATCGATTTTCAAAATTATCTTATTGTTTGAACAAGTTTTTTTTTTTTTTTTATTATTATAAGACGGGTTAACTCTTGACCTCAATTTTGACCATAAGGTCAAAGATGAGGTCGACGATGGAGCGAGTTAACCCAGAAAATGCCTATAAAGGCACTGGTACTCCCACGCACCGACAGAACACAGCAAGCTGTTTGGCGTCGGACTTCGGTAGGAGGGTGGTCGCGAACCAGACGGCCCTTTACAGAGCCTACCACACCGCATAAGACCATAGGACGACACCTCAGATTCAGCAAAAAATGAAGTGTCGTTGCCTGGGATGGATTACTAGGAGGCAGGTCTCATTTGTGTTTCCTTAGTCGCCTCTTACGACACCCACGGAAAGAGATGGGGTGGTGTTATTCTCAACCGATCACCACACGGTTAAAAAGTATACTCCAGAGACGGTTTCATTGTCACCAAGCTGATGATGGAATGCTAGGGAAATCGATGGAAGCCCTCGAATTAAACCGGCAATTATATTAGGCTACTTTTCCGAAGTCGTGAGAAAAAGACACAATTAAATTAGATATTACAAAATAATTTCTAAGCAACAAACAACTCTGTATTCATTGAAATTTGATAGCTAGTTTGGTCGGTTCAATTCCCAGTCGGAATCGAACCGCAAATATTTGTGTAAAAAGCAGATGTTTGTTCTCGGGTCATGGGTGTTTGTGTTTGTCTTTATGTGAGTTCCAAGGGACCCCGACACAAGGGAAAACCTTAGTGTGGGCCTTTGAGTGAGTAGAATGTGTTAACAATGACTTATAGTATTGGGCACATTTATAGAATGTATCACTCAGTTAAGGCGACTACAGCACCCGATAAAGGCAGCACACATAGGAATAGTGCCATCTCCGTCTCTCAACAGGCCTGGGCCGGCAGCGCGAACAGTGTCGATACACGAAGTTTACGGACTATTAAACCGTGCGTGCGTAAAAACATGTTCGAAAGTTAGAAAAATGAGATTTATGGAAAGGTAACAGCTTAAATCGAAAAATGTGTTAACTACCTAGATCGAGAGTGTTCAATCATGAACATTTTGATAGCAAATTCAAGTTCCTGTGTGCATTTTACTATCGTTTTTACAGCTTAAAAGATACACAATATTGGTATTTAGAGGTGACTTTGTGAGCTTTTTCTATCGAACCAAAAGTGCTGAATCATGTTGTCAGCAAACTACTTAAACGATTTAATGCAGTGCGTCATGCTTATCTACGCATCATAAAATCGTAATTTAGGTGCTGTAGTCGCCTTCTGTTTCTTATTCTAGTTCTACGACAAACACGAGGTGAGCGCGAGTGGAAGGCCCACAGGGAGGATGTTGCATCTCAATTTACAAAACTGTGTAGTTTTGTTCCAGCCAGCTCTATAAATGGATTTCAATCTCCAAGGACACCGCTGCTGCTGTGATTTGTTCCATTTTTCTGTTAGGCAGGGAAACATGTGTTGAAGAATCACCCATGATCGTTGTAATTTTATTAATTGACTTCAAATAATTTTCCACGTTAAAAACGTATGAGTCACCGACTTCAATCCCAACAACAGTTCGCTCAAAGTAGATATCTAGTTTTTTGCGGACTACAATGCCTATTAGCAAATAACTACAAACAGAAATGTCATTCATTTATTTAGATGATGTTCTAGTTTGTAGTATATTTTGTTTTTGTTGATTTTTTTTAAAGCGCTGAATCATTTTCGATAAAATTTATATGGGACCTCTTCAGGAGTATACTCTTTCGAACAAATAAAGAATTTTGAAAATCGGTCAACAGTTGCCGGAGTAATCGCGTAACAAATATACAAAAAAAAAAAACCGTCGAATTGAGAACCTCCTCTTTTTTTGAAGTCGGTTGAAAAGGAGGACGTTCTATGTTCGTCTGTATGTACTTTTTTATTTATGTTCACCGATTTTGTCGCCACTTATGGACCGATTTTCAAAATTATTTTTTTGTTCAAAAGAGTATTCTTCAGCGGTGGTCCCATTGTTACCAAGTCAAGATCTGATGAAGGAATATCAGGGAAATCGAGGGAAACCCTCAAATTTAATAGGTACCTACATTGTTTTTCACGTGCTTTCTATTATTTACATTAAAAATAGGAAAATGAATAAAAATAAATAATCTGACTTTAAAAAGCGAAAAAAAACGCTATACTTGAATCTTTGTGTCCATGAGTTATGTTTTCGACTTTGGAAGAATATTTTGTGTATTTTTTTGTTCTGTACATCTTTATATTAATAAAAGAACCAACAAACAAGATAAACGTACCTAACCTAATTCGTTTCTTAATTAACCTAGAGATTGAAAAAAGTTCTTAGTTAAAAAATGAACACATTAAAGTAAGGTAATTAAAACTGTAAATTAAAATGGACTTATTCTTTATGCTAAGGATACTATTCCAACATTCTAGGTAGTCATGTTTGAAAATTAAATAGATGTGAAGAGGTCTGACGTAGAACGTAAACAGTTGCGGGAATGTTTTCAAAATTATTGTTAAACTGGGATTCTTCAGATGTAAAATTATTATTTTGTTCAATTCAGGTGTTTCAGATGACAAACAACTATTATTCATTAAACTGAGTAGAGAAACCCTTAATTAAAGGGTTTCTTTAATTAATACTGGTGACTGCGCCATTCTCTATTTTAATTGACATGAAAAAATATCAAAAAAAAAATGGCGTGAAAATGACGTCACGATTGTGGACGCCATTTAAAAAAAAAAAAAATTTAGTTGAGCTGTATTGCCGTGCATTGAAAATTAATTGATGATGATTTATTTTATGATTAGGTACCCATTGGGCCTTTTTATAATTCGAACGGCACGGCACGGCATGACAGAATTTGTATTACCATTGCCCTCTATGTTCCCAGCTTCTAGTGTCACTAGTGTATAGGAAGGCAGTGGTAATACAATTTTGCCGTGCCGTTTCCGTATTATAAAAAGGTCCATTAGTGGTGTAAATTTCTAAAGTACGATGCCAATGTTTTCCACTTAGTCTGGGCTTAAGACTGGTGGTACGTTGCTTATTACACTTTCCATCATCAGCCTGTATCAGTCCACTGCTGGACATAGGCCTCTCCTACGGCACGCCACTGAGCTCGGTCTTCAGCTCTCCTCCTCCAACCACTGCCCGCTACTTTACGAATATCGTCACCCCACCTAGTAACAGGGCGCCCTACGCTACGTTTACCGATTCGTGTTCTCCATTCTAGAACTTTTCTGCCCCAACGGCCATCGGTTCTACGACAGATATGACCAGCCCACTGCCACTTATTACACTTTCGACTTTCGCAATTTGAACACATAATTTAATACTTGACCCGTTTTAATATTAAATTACGCTGAACTGGGAGGGAAAGAAAAACTTAGAATGTATCAGCTGCCAACTCTTCCCAGGCATACTATAAAAGTCAGTAATAGGGACGCGAGGGTTTTGCTGTATTGTGGGCAAAAGGCTGATTATATACCTATTATATTTTTTTAAATCTAATAACACGCAGAATTTATGTCAAACGTGGCATCAAGTGGTTATGATTATGAACCACTGATGCTCTACCTACCCCGTATAGGATTACAGGCGTGAGCGTATGTAATTAGTGTAGTATTAAATTACATTGCTTATAATAATAATAAATAATAATAAAACGCTACACACTCAAAGGCCCACACTAAGGTTTTCCCTTGTGTCGTGGGTCCCTTGGAAAACACATAAAGACAAACACAAACACCCATGACCCGAGAACAAACATCTGCTTTTTACACAAATGTTTGCCCCGACTGGGGATCGAACCCAGGACCCGCCGATCAAGAGGCAGCGTCACTACCACTCGACCAAACCGGCCGTCAAATGCTCCATTGCTCCATATGCTCCATACATATCCCATACACTAATGCTAGAAACCGTAGGAATCACAATATCATCATGTTAGTTATTAAGAATTTGTGGTACGTTTCGCCACGTTAATGCTGGAGAACGAAGGAGAGTTCTTGTCCGGAAGGTGTTAGTGTTTCGTCGTTTCCGAGGGTGGTTCCCGGTTGCCAACACTCCCGGATAAACACCCGGGAAATAGTGTTAATTAGTTGTAAGACAAACTGTTATTTATTTATAGTATTTATTGTACAGCATTTTTGTGTTTTAAATCAAAGTATAGTATTGTATGTATTTTTATACGTTTTGTTATTTGAAATAAATAATTAAATAAATAAAAAATACAGGGTAGGCAGAACGCCATGTAGTTCTAGAACCATTCTTCGCTAAATTTGACATTCATTGTGATGGTTATTAGATGGGATATGAATATATTGGTGGTAGGTTGTCAGCCTTTCACCCACGCTACAACGAATCCCTCCCGTCTTACTTACTTACTATGTCTGGGAAGAGTTGGCAGCTGGCATATACAAAGTTTTTTTATTCCAGAAAAATGAACATGCTTTTCTTGTGTTGGGTTTATTTTATGTTTTACACTGTCTGCTCTTAGGTGTACATCCGTAAATGATATTATTGAAATTATAGAAATAAAGTATTGAATTTAGTAAGCAGAGGCCACCGTACAAAGCTACGTTCTATGTCTGCAGAATGTGCTTAATATCCCTGGAGACAAAACATTAACTCTATAGCTGTCGGCATCGCTCTAGACTAGTCGGGAAATGTTATTACTTAGCCCGATTAGTTTAAAACATACCTACTCAGAAAGCTCCCATATGGACCCTGTAATGGAGTCACAGACCTATATCGAGATAGACGAAAAGAGCGCTTCAACTGTATGAGAACCTAGCGTGTCGAATTTTTCGTACCTAAAATGAGCGAGATTTAGTCATGGGAAATCAAGACCTCGCGGAACCGATTCAAAGGCACTTAATTAAGTAAAACAATAATGTAAATCCGGTTAAAATCGATAATCATTTACGGGTTAAGTTGGACAACACTGTGACCGTAGATCATGCAAGATAGGTAAACTTTTACCGTCTATCTCGATATAGGTCTGTGAATGGAGTACATTCGTTCTTACTCTGGATGGCGGTTCCACAAAGCAATGGTGTCATATGGCGGTTGAATGACTATGAAGGCTATTTAAGTATTTAATCAGTTCAGGTGGCGAAATTGACAACTATATAAGATAAGATAAGATAAAATTTATGCAGTAAAAAAAAATAGCTCAACATTCAACATAACATATACAATTTATTTTTTATTTATTTAATTTTCCGGTGAATCTCCAGATTTTTGCGGTTTGTTTTCCCTTTCGTCATTGTAGACAACATGGTTGTTGTAAGATATAAATTAATTTCTCAATAGCCTTGTTTAAAGGATAGAATCTACTTCTAATGTATCGTCAATTTAGAAAATCATTTTATTAGGATAATAATTCGTATCATATAGGTACATACTGCCGACAATGACGAAAGGTAAAACAAACGGCAAAAATCTGGAGATTCACCCTTTCATATACTTTATGGCAGCCACCCCGATCAGCAGCGCCACCACCAACCGTACGTAAAGTAGCAAACTACCTAGCAACTGAAAATTCAGTTGGCGGTGGCGCCACCAGTCAAAGCAGCCGTCATCTTCTCTACTATATAAAAATAAGTCGGGTTTTCCTTCCTGACGCTATAACTCCAGAACGCAAAAACGGATTTCCACGGTTTTGCATTTGTTGGAAAGGTCTCAGGCTTCGTGAGGTTTATATGATACTTTTTATTTAAAAAAAAATTAGGACGCGGGCGGAGCCGCGGGCGGAAACCTAGTTAGATGTATAAAATTTCTCAATTATTTCACTACCTGAACGGATAAAATGGCGATCCTTTTCATTCAACCACAGTGTTCGCTTGTAGGCCAGTGGCGCTCACTGATCTCAACCGATCAGTGAAGTTAAGCAACGTACACAGAGGCAGGAAACCTGATGGGTGACCAAAGTGGCAATTTATCACGGTCCCGGCTGTTGTCGACTGCAGTCGTTAAAACCAAGTCCGAGGCCATTGTGTGGTTTGAAAACTCTGACACCAGTTTAGCCAAGTTCGCCACATACTCATCAACCCGCCATAATGACACCATAGGTTAGTCACTATAGTGGAGTAGCCAACCAGTTAGCGAAGATTAGGAAAAAGGGTCGTCCCCGTAAGAGACGGTTTTTTGCACCGGTGACTTTTGCATTAAACTGGGAGGTTATGGCTAATCACGGCCGGTTTGGTCGAGTGGTAGTGACGCTGCCTCTTGATCGGCGGGTCCTGGGTTCGATCCCCAGTCGGGGCAAACATTTGTGTAAAAAGCAGATGTTTGTTCTCGGGTCATGGGTGTTTGTGTTTGTCTTTATGTGTGTTCCAAGGGACCCACGACACAAGGGAAAACCTTAGTGTGGGCCTTTGAGTGTGCAACGTTTATTTATTTATTTATGTTTATTTATTATCAGAGGCTCTACTTTGTACTATCTGCGACCGAAATTTCGAAGCTTTGAATGTCAGTACATCTCTGTCTTACACTATACAGATGACAGTGTCACAGTGTCAGGTATTGAAAATTATCGGTCGTCAGTCGAACGTAGATACTACAGAGTAGAGCCTCAGGGCCGAGAGATATAGAAAAAAAAACACAACGGGTTGCACTCCGGGAGTGCCAGCAGAAGTGAAAACTTGAACATTAACGTCGTGCATTAATAATTTAATTTAATTTTTTCTATGCTGAAACCGGATGACATCTTGACTTTTGCAGTTTTAATTTCCTATATTTATTAAACACCCCTCCGCCTTACGGATTTTCGATCAGGGTCACGAGTCTGTGACGCAAAGTGCACAACGCTACTTAAGAAGTTTTCACTTCAAAAAAAGAAAACATAATAAAAACGGATTTGTACAGGGCGTTGCAAATACTTTAATGGTATTTTTTTTTATTAGCCAGAACTATAAGATTTTTTTATTTCTCTCATCAATCAAATGAGATGTGCTTCAAATGAGATGTACCGTATATAGGATGTACTTCGGAGAGTGTGCTCAGAGGCTACATGAGCTCATTCCGCCTTCCCCTTTTTTCCATCGGACGTCCAGACGCACTTATCTTGTCGAGATCCCTCGGATACGTACTGAGCGCTATTCTTCATCTTTTATATTGCGCACTGCCAGGGAGTGGAATTCCCTGCCAGCGTCTGTATTTCCGAGTTCATACAACCCAAATATCTTTAAAGTGCGAGTGAATAGGCTTCTTCTGGGTGAGCTCGCTACGTCCTCGACCACATCTTTGCCCTAAGCTAGATTGTGGTCAAGAGCGAACCATTTTTAATATAAAAAAAATGAGACAATTTATGTATGCGAATGAAATTCACTCAGTATTGCTGAGAGACTGGTGGCCGTGATAGGCGATTATGATCAGCTTTAAGTGTTTTTTTTCAGAAACGTCAAGTTAAGGAGTTTTCTTTATTTACCTACTTTTGACGCTACGTAATTTACCGCCAAAACCCGCCCCGCGCCAGTCCCAATTATTCAGCTCATGGTCAAATTATTCATGCAATTTAAACTTGCTTTTACTTTTAAAGCGGATTGATTTCATAACTTTTTGCCTGTAGAAGTCTAAAAAAAATTAATTATCTCTCGAAATTGAGAATTCTTGGAAAAATAATTTCACTTAGTAACTCATAAAAAACTACGCACAAATAAAAGTAATTGTACATTTTATAAGCAAATATTAAGACGCCTTTTTGCGTTTTATAGAATTAGTTTTTTTTTCCAAGAAACACAACACATTATGTAGGTATATTTAGTTGTAAAACACTTGTACTTGTTGTAAATTAATTTATTTTCCACACTTTCCGATAGGTAAAAAACTCAAAAAATAAAAAATAAAATTTATGCTGATTAAATATAGCTAAGAACCATCAAAAAAACTTCGCGTCACGTGATTACGTCAGTTTTCAACCAAAAAACCGCATCGAAATCGGTCTATTCTTTTAGGAGCTACGATGCCACAGAAATTCAGAACTCGGATACACACGCAAATTTATAACACCCCTCTTTTTTGTCGGGAGTTAAAAATAAATAAAAGTGAAATGAAGTATTTATAGCAAAATATACATGAAGACAGCGTTTCATCAAGCGACAATCGCAAGTATAACCTGACAACACATAACTTTATGTAATAATGATTTCATAAATTCTGACGGACAACAAGAAAATGGGTCCCGTGTTGTCATAAGGAATTATGTGAGAGTTATGGGGGCTGTAAGGGATTTCCTCAACCATAGCTTCAAGCCATATAAATTGGAGTTTATGGCACTGCCCACATAAAACTATACGATCTACTTATGGTATTTCTTACTTAGAAGTAACGTGGTAAGTGTTGCGAATCTATGGTTTTCTTTTGTTATTTTTATTAGGCTATCTTTTTATTAGGCTCTCGCAAAAAAAAAAAAAGAATTTCAAGAAGTTCAAGTTAGATGCGCTTGTAGCCCAGTGGCTGTCGGTGATCTGAACCGATCAATAAGGTCAAGCAACTGATCAACTTTGGAATCCAAGAGCTATAATGGCTTTGTTAACACACTCACATACTACACAGTATAATGACACGACAGGCTTTCAGATTTGTCAATCTAAAGGCTGTGTAACATCTGAATAACTGAGCTTTGAAGGATTTGCATTAAAGTTTATTGATCATTTGGCTAACAGAGCTGTAATACTTGTTTATAAGAACAAAATGCTCTTATGCAGAAGATACTCACCTTGTCGTGCAATTATTCAAAACTTATTCATCTGTTACGTTGCTATTACACAGCTATTAGCAGTATGATTTTGTGCCCAAATTGCTTGAATAACGCCTGAGTAAGCGCCAAATCAGCTAATTACGGTAATCTTATTCAACAATTCGTTTCTATGACTGCTATTATACAAAACGTACTCAGAAGAATTGTGCTGGCTAAGCGAATTGAATAATTTTTATATGAAATTATTCAATTCGATTATTTTTTTGTCATTCTGTTAATTTTAAGTTTTGTTTTCTGCCCTGTGATACTGTGAAAACCTACTTATTACTAAAAGTCACTTGATTTGGAGTATATAGTAGGGGTCTATTATTGGCTTATGTTTGGTTAAGTATTGTTGCTTATAAGATTAGTTGAATAGTTGTAGATCTAAGATGCTTAAAAAAACAACGGGTTGCACTCCGGGAGTCCGGCAGAAGTGAAAACTTGAACATATATTCCTTGCGGTCTACTCTGCCTCCGTCTTACGAATTTTCGATCAGGTCACGTGTCCTGACGCGAGTTTAACATTTTTACCCATACTTCAAAGTGCACACCGCCGCTAAAGAAGTTTTCACTTCAAAAATATAATAAAAATAAACATAGGTACGATGTGTGCATCATTTACTTATGCAAGTTTTCACTCTATACATATTTACTAGGAAATCAAACTCTAAACATCTCGGTCTCAATTTGAACGTTCTGACAATCCAATCAACAATATTGAGAGAAACATTTTCATTCCAATAAAATCTTCAACCGCCAGATGTTAAAAAGCAACAAAGAAGCTCCAAGTTTCAATATCCTTTTCAATATGTCCAGTCAATAATACCAGCTTACTATTCCATTGTGGACCGGTACTACATCGTCTGCAATCTGAGGAACCAATAAGATTGGTTAGTTGAAAGTCGTTTAGTAAATCTCTACATCCTGGGATGGCCCGCTGTGCTTTTCTGCTCCATCGATATTTTGACACTGTTCACTATGTTCAGCGACACGATATTTTTCTATGTAAGTCCGTATTAAAGAAAGCGACTCGAACTTTGATCTATACTTAAGTAGCAGTCGTCTTTGTTGTTTTGATAGTGAGAGAAAGTGACAATCAACATTTAAGATCAAGACTTGAGTCTCCTTCTGCAATACCGGCCTAAGGGCTCTTTTATTGTCATGCGTGTTTGCGCCCGCATGCGTGCCACCCGCAACCTGACATTTCATACATCTTTTTGTTGTAAGGCGGGCCCACGCACGCACGTGGGAAAAGAAAAACATGTATGAAAACAAGGTTCTGGGTGGCACGCATGCGGGCCTGGCAGGCATGCGGGCCTGGCCCGCACGCGGGCGCCAACACGCACGAAAATAAAAGAGCCCTAAGTCTACGTCTGACAAATTCGACCGATAATTGTCACTAACTGTCAGTGTCATAAGTTTAGTCAGTCATCTGTATAGTGCAACAGAGAGATGTAGAGTGCTTCTATTTTCTTATCGTGGCTCGACAAATTTCGTACTTCGAATAAGTAAGTTAATTTTCAGAATAGAATAGAATATGATTTATAAAACAAATTACAGATGTTATATAATATTCAGAACAGTGCTTTCAGCTTACATGTAAGCATGGAAATGTTTAAAATGTTAGTATGTTGGTCACAGTTTTTGAAGTGAAAACTTCTTTAGCGGCGTTGTGCACTTTTTGAATGGGTAAAAAATGTTAAACTCGCGTCAGGATCACGTGACCCTGATCGAAAATTCGTAAGACGGAGGGTGAAGTGAAAACTTCTTAGACCGCAAAGAAGTAATGTAATATGTTCAAGTATTCACTTCTGCCGGCACTCCCTGAGTGCAACCCGTTGTTTTTTTTGAAATATTCTACAACATTCAAATGAAAAGAATGAAATAGATACTATTTATCGAGAGACTTTAAGAAAATAGTAAAAGTACAGTAATTTGATGACCCAAAGTGTCTTTCGTACACTTACAGAATTATACCCTAGCATACGTAATAAGACTTTTCTCTTATTAGAGTTTAGACTTTTGAGTCAATACAAGATAATTTTCCACGTTAAAAAACGTATGAGTCACCGACTTCAATCCTATCAACAGTTCGCACAAAGTAGATAACTAGTATTTTTTGCATGCCTATTAGCAGATAACCACAAATGAAAATGTCACTTTTCGTGACATTTTCGTTGGTGGTTATCTGAAAAGAATTTTAAAAATCGGTCCATAATTGGCTGAGAAATCGGTGAACATACATAAAAAAACATACAATCGTACATAGAACCTCCTCCTTTTTTGAAGTCGGTTAAAAAGTGAACCTTATTTCTAATTAGAAAAGTTTTCATTGATTGACATTGATAAATGATTTCAAACGCAAAAGAAATGCAGACTTCTAATGTTATTATTCAAGGTTATGTTATGTTTTTCGTGGCACTATCTGACAACAGGGTACGTCAAGTTCGCCACAAATTTGACTATACCAACACACTAGGAAGGAAGGATTTCAAAAATAAATAACAAACAATGGAAACAGAGTATGACACCTGCTTGGATCCGGAAATTGGATCCGATGTTATCTCGGCGGCGTTAAGTGAAAGCTGAACGGCTGTAGAACCGCCCACCCTGACGGCACGCTACTAGTTATTGTAAGGAGATAATCTCTTCAGGTTCATAATATCCTGGTACGTTTTGAAGTTTTTTTAAATGTTATAAAAATTTAAGGAACACAGAAAGTCCAGTGGATTCAAAATATTATAGAAAAGTGGCATATTAATTGCGATCGTTTTCTGAGTAATTCTTTTATAATATAAGGGGGGCGACCGATCTCAGTTATGAAGAATAAAATGATTAAGTACTAGAAGTAATTAATTTAAAAAATCATCTTAATTTAAATTATTTTATCAGCCCATATACGTCCCCACTAAGGATACGGTAATCTTGGTTGAATGGTTGCGGGACCTGGACCTAAATGTATAATTATTATTATCCAAGTTTATAGTTTAAGAATACGATTAAATAAATAATATTTAAGTATATAAAAATCAGGAGTACTCAATTATTCATTAACGCCCGGCCAAAACACCTAGAAAGATGAAATGCACGAAGGTTTAACAGTAAAAAAAAAAAACGCTTCACACTCAAAGGCCCACATTAAGGTTTTCCCTTGTGTCGTGGGTCCCTTGGAACACACAAAGACGGACACAAACACCCATGACCCGAGAACAAACATCTGCTTTTTACACAAATATTTGCCCCGACTGGGAATCGAACCCAGGACCCGCCGATCGAGAGGCAGCGTCACTACCACTCGACCAAACAGTGCAATCAGGAAAGATTTCACAAAATCTATATTTGGTTTTCTCTAGAAAATTGACTGTAAAATACTTCTTTGGCCTACTTCCAAACACTTAATTTATATGGAAAATATAATTACTTATTTTGATAAAACTTCATAAAATTTCATGTTTTTAGACCCAACGTTTCGGCTGTGCGTTGATCGTTGAGTTGAGTAGTCAATCAGTTTCTTCATTTATAAGTACATTACTTCCGCTGGGCTGCTGTTTTAGTAAGTTGCTCTTAATACCCAAACACAAACCCAAATAAATAAGGTAAATTGTGTACCCGTTTATTTTCTTTAAGTGTGTTTACAAGCAGCAGTTTTTTTGTACAAATTGTTTCCACTTTTTTGTAACTAGCTTTCCGCCAGGGACTTCATTCCCGTGGGAATTTGAGAAAATTATGTAGCCTATGTGTCAATCCAGGGTTTCAACTACTTCCATACTAAATTTTATCAAAATTGGTCCAGCCGTTTGAGCGTGAAAGATTAACAAACATCCATACATCCTCACAAACTGTCACGTTTATAATATTACCAGCATTTCGCTCGGGACTTCGTTCTCATGAATATTCGGGAAAATTATGTAGCTTAGGTTACTCAGAGATAATGTAGCATCCTAATGGTGAAAGAATTTTTGGAAATCGGTCCAGTAGTTTTTATGTTTATTCGTTACATACAAAAATACAAATCTTTCCTATTTATAATATTAGTAGTGTAGATTAAGGATTCCCAGTAAATGAGTGTCGTATCAAAACCCACTCACGGATAGACTGGCACGTCGCCTCGTCTCGCCTTGGTATGCCGCCTGACAAATCATTGTCTTAGTCTAAGCTTGGATTACATTACGTCTAGACTTATACAAAGTGCAACGGCATTATATCTTGGGACTTTGTAAATATGTGCCACGGATAAAGTTTTAATAATGGATAAGTATATTGGTTATTATTCGAATGGAATACATAACCAAACGTTTCCATCGAATAGATAAGACTACTCTAGTACTTAATTAACATGCTGCAGAAGGCAACTACAGTACAAATACGAGTGCAAATCCTCCAGATAAGGAAAACTCTGCAGGTTAAATAATAATAATAAAACTCTTTGTTTTCAGGAAACTTGGCCTTTGTATAGACAAGTACCTTACAGACTAACATACATATAAAACAAAATATACTATAACTCTAATATTAAAATTTTTGTATCATCACCAATATACATCACTTATTACCAATTTTGATCAAATATAGAGCTAAGAACCATCTCGGTTACGTCAGCTTTCAAACAAAAAACACCGCCATTAATTACCGCAAAAGTATCTAAGATTTGAGTTCCCAAATCCCGATAGACGAGGCTACCACCGAAACCAACGACAATATAGTTTGGAATCAAGAGACAGATCCTGAACCACAAACCTAACACCAACAATCCCCGAACGCAGTGTTTGCCAACAACATGCATCTGAGCTCACGTAGGTCCCATTCAAACCACGCTCTGAATATAATGCAGGCGAGAATGCATAAATGGTGATACATATGAGATTGCACTATAGCTACAGGCTGCATATTCTGCTCTTAAAAGCGTTTTCAATTTCCGATTTCGGTATTTTTGCGATGTCACGCCTATTGGGGATAAAAAGGCTGATGTTTTTGGCAATCGTGTGCGAGCTGTATGAGTATTTATGTCATGAGTGTTTACCAGGTTTTGGCTGAAACATTTTGGGCAGATTCTCAGTTTGCAAACGATTACAAGCATTATGTCATTTCCCCACTTGTTCACTAAACAAGCCTAATATTAATCTTCTTATAAAGATTTCTCTGCCGGCGTTTGTATTTCCGGGCTCGTACAACCCGAATATCTTTTAAGTACGAGTGAATAGGCTGCTTCTGGATGAGCTCGCTACATTCTCGACCGCATCTTTGCCCTGAGCTAGATTGTGGTCAAGAGCGAACCCATTCTTAATAAAAAAAAACAACGGGTTGCACTCCGGGAGTGCCGGCAGAAGTGAAAACTTGGACATTAACGTTATGCATTAATATGGAAATAAAACAAAATACAGAAAAAGAGTCCGTTATTCTCTCAGGATTCGAACCCTCGACCTGTTGCTTACAATCTGGCAACTTTTCCACTCGACCAAACTGTCTACTTTCAATTCAGTAAAATAGTCTATCGGTATTTGCGCACTATGTGCGAATAATCGTTGACATCGTTGACATCTGTCACAGAGATTTTACCATAGGGCTGCCATCTGCCCGGGTTTCCACCCATACTTCAAAGTACACAACGCTGCTAAAGAAGTTTTCACTTCAAAAAAGGTGGCAACCCTATCCTACGCATTTTCGATCACGGTCACTAGATATCTGACGATCTGACGCGAGTTCATTTCGAGTTTAACATTTTTTCCATAAAAGTTTATAAGAGTTAACATAAAAGTGCTCAACGCCGCTAAAGAAGTTTTCACTTCAAAAAAAAAAAAAGAACCGCCCTCTTGTCGTTGAAGTAAATGCCACCTACCTTTATCCTCCGTTAGTGATTTGACCTCTCCATACGACACGACCTCAACCAGTTTTATATAAAAAAAAATGTATTTATTCAGAAAAAAAAGAGACAGTAAATTAAACAGTGCTTCATGGTACCCACACTAGGATTCCCTGTGTCGTGGGTTTGCTTGAAATAGCTTCGCCTAGATCTACGCCTGCATCTCTTTCCTTCAATCTTTCCCTCTATGATGTTTTTTATAAAGTGGTCGTGTCCCAGTCATTTCACCTCTTCTGTTCTCTGTGGTTCTCAACAAACTTCGCTTTTATTTCACTAATTTCAACAGTTTTTCATGCGTTTTCTTCTCTATCCAAAGTAATATTATTACGAATATTTAATTTAATAGTATACGAAATTTTGCTAGGGTCTGGTTTTGAAATTGTCACTTTGAAGTTTCAAATTAAATAGACAATATCGTTCTAAAACACAAGAAATATTTACCCTTAGGGTAGTACTTCACTTTTCTGTTCGACTTTACATAATTCTCAATACACTCAAAGGGCTATACTGCAAAGTTTCCCTTGTATATCAGGTTCTGTGGGTTAAATATCTACAAAGATAGATATACCTAAAGCCCTACTTAATGCTAGTTCGAAATCGATCTGGATATTTTATAGATTTATTATTTACTATTTCGGGGTATTTCGTGAAGAAGACTGCCTCTTCCAAAAAAATATCTTACCTCAGTAAATAGTGAAGGATACGTTCGAAAATAAAAGTTATTTTCCCAGAGGAGAGTTGATATAAATCAGATGACGTCACGGGCGGTTATCACGCACTTGTTCGGCCTGCGAGAATCTCTCATATCGGTGTTGCGATGCGCCAGGTCACGCTGGTATAGTGGGAACATACGGGATGTTAGTTGATGCTTGAACGCATCTCTTTTGTTCATACAGCCGTTGTCTTAAGTTTTTTTTTCTTTCATGTAGCTCTACTCGTTGACCGTAAACCGGATAGTGTTTTGATCTTTGTCGGAACCAAAAAAAGCGAATACACCATATCACTTGAATTTTTCTATCACTACACTGTTTAAAGTTTACTGCACAATACACTATCACTATTGTCGTGATTCGTAATTTTCAAGACTTTATTTGATATATTTTTGTGAATTTGGCCGTAGAAACTCGAACAGTCACGTTACGGTGCGTCATTTTGAAGTAGGGGGAAATAAAGGGAGAGGGAGACATGGCGGCCGTCCGAAGCCGAACGGCAGTTAGTCGCGAGTCGTCGGGTCGAATAGTTGTTCTTAGGAAGATTATTCTGTAGTGTTAAAATAAAACTGTGCTGTAACTAGTGGACTAATTGAAAAAATTAACCAAGTTTGTACGAGTTATAATGGGTTTTGCACATTTCCTCACACTATTATCCATTAACAACTATTTAATGTAGAAAACAAAAATTCCATTGACACAGCAACCGCTCACGCCAAAGACCACCTTGAACGCATCACTTAGTGGCCAATTGAAGTGATACATGTCAATATACAGACAGCATATGTTGACCTTGACATTACCCTTATCTCGATCGTAATAGTGACTTTTTTGGTAGGGCAATTGTATACTTTGATTAATTATGCTGTTGTATTTAAGTAAATAATTAATTGGAACTAGGCGAGATAGCTGTAGCAGCTGTGGTTGAAAACTATTATTAATTTAAGACTAAGTGACTATTATAACGTAGTACTTACTTATTGTTTAGATAAAGTCAAGTGTCTGGTGAACTTAACTAAGCCTGTTGATAGAATTTTCAAACCAGCAAATAGCCTCTGACTTGTTTAAAGACTGTAGTCAGTCAACAAGAGCCGCAACGGACGACTTAACCTGCCCTCCAAAATACGGAAACGCTGGTGATGAATTGCCACTTTGGTCACCCATCAGGTATCCTGCCACTGTGTATACATCACTGATCGGTTCCGATAAGTGAACACCACTGAGTTAAGAGCGCTTCAATTTAGTGTTCAGGATTTATGAAATGAAACTAGTCTGACTGATCTAAAACGAACTAAAAAAGTAAATAATGTAAGTTTCGTCGTTGCTGACGTCACAAACTTTACACATCATGTGTGTTAAGTTGACATAATTGCGATGAAACAAGTTTGTGACGTCAGTAATGATCAGCCACTCGTTTCATGTGTGTAAAGTTGACATAATTGACAAACCAAACAAGTCACAAAATGGTGCGTACTATAAATTCCATTCATCTAGTTTCTGCTTAGGTATGTCCACGCGTGTGTTTCCAAAACACCTTACTGTACATTTCGTTTCACGCCCAGACTTCATATTAGCATACAAAGTGCGATCACGGAAGGGACCCGCATTTTTCAAGCGGGAATAATGTACGTTAAATATTTTAACTGGTCCCTTCTTGAAAAATAGTGCCAATATTTTATTTATAAGCACATCTTCGAGGTTTATGAGCACACATTTGCGGTTTGTGGTGAGAGATAAACTTTTTCTATGACAAAGAAAAAATACCCAATGATGGGTATACATCTTTGGTAAACATTGACTATCTTCTACCAAGATTTGGTAGAGCCAGTAGTTTACTTTTGCTATATCATATGTAAGTATGATTGAGTTAAAAAGAGGAACAATCGGAGTTTTTTGTCTATTTTTATAACCTTTAAGTTACAAAAAATATTTGAATAATTCTGGCATTTGGGTTATAGTTTACGGCGGCTAAGGCGCAGGTCGTGGGCTCGATTTAATCAATAGACAAAACTGAGAAACTAATGTACAAGAATCTCTATTTATATATACACACACAATATAAAATCACGACCTTGTCCCACTGGGGTATACTATAGATTACGATCATCATTCGCTTCCTCTACTTTCAAAATTCCAGTCTCCATATTTATTTATTCTTTTTAATTTTTCTCATTCTGTTAAAAAATTAAGTTTTACACTTACAACGTCAACCAAACAAAGGCTTTCGAAAAAGGATTCTTTATTTTCATAAAATAGAAATAACTAATTCATCGAAATCCGAGGTCAATCTTTGCCGTGTAAGCCGTTTGTATGAAATCCGAACACCCCCTCCCCCTAACCTCCCCCCTCTTCAAAACGTACGTTCATATTACACCACGTCATGTACGTATAAGCCATCGGAAAAACGTTGCAACGGCGGATTAAAAGGATTTATCTTACACCGAAATAAATCCAAACTTGTTGGTCTTTTATTTCAGACTAGCTTTTCGGCCAGGACTTCGTTCCCGTGAGAATTCGGGAAAATCATGTACTCTATGTTCATCAAGCCGTGTGAGTTCCCGGCAGAGTAGAATAGGACCACCTTCTTTCTTACCGAGATGTCGTACAAGGCGACTAAGGTAAATATGCAAGCAAGTTCATCTGCACACAGAGAAGAAAAACTCTGCAATTATATCAAAACCCTCGCCAACACGTCTGCCAAGCGTGGTGAGTATGGCATTTACCCCTCATGTTATTGAGGGATGCCCGTGCCCCAGCAGTGGGGACATATTTGGGCTGATGAAGATGATGAAGATGTTCATCATGGATAACGTAGGATTCTAATGGTGCAATAATTTTTCAAATCGGTCCAGTAGTTTCGCTGTCTATTCAATGCAGACAAATAAACAAATAATCAAATCTTTCCTCTTCATAATATTAGTATAGATTTATTATGTGTTCTAAGATAACATACTAACTAATATTTGTTTAAGTATATATTTTGTGTTTGTCCATTGTTTTTAGGTCACTTATCTGCATTGCTGAGGTCCTTAAGGAATGTAAATAACTTAAAAGTTACCCTTGTACTTTCAAGTCGCCAAGCAGAATCTAAACGCAGCAAAATACACTCTGACATTAGCGAAATCTCGCGTTAAACGATATAGGGCTCTTTTACTGTCGTGCGTGTTTGCGCCCGCATGCGTGCCACCCAGAATCTATTGTTTCATACATGTTTTTCTTTTCCCGCGTGCGTGTGGCCCGCCTTATAATAAAAACATGTATGAAATGACAGGTTGCGGGCGGCACGCATGCGGGCGCAAACACACATGACAATAAAAAAGCCCATAGTGTGTGGCGAACTTGACTAACCCTGGTAGAACGCACAATTGCCTCTGACTTGGTTTTAACGACTGTAGTCAATCGACAACAGCCGGGACCGACAGCTTAACGTGCCCTCCGGGCTCCGAAGCACGAAAACGCTCGTGACAAATTACCACATTGGTCACCTATCAGGTACCCTGCTTCTGAATACGTTGCTTAACCTCAATGATCGATTGAGATCAGCGAGCGCCACTGGGCTGCGAGCGCTTCTGTGTAAGTGAAGGCCGCTGTAAGCTGTGGCCAGCCAAGTATTGGGGGCCGGCGTGGACATGCAAACGTTACACAATTTCTAACGGCCAGTATTGATTTTACATCGCTTGGGACCCATATTTTTTGTCTCATGCGAAATTCAAAAGGAATTTAAGAATCTGGTGCAACG
Source organism: Aproaerema taeniolella (assembly GCA_949987775.1). Taxonomy (NCBI): domain Eukaryota; kingdom Metazoa; phylum Arthropoda; class Insecta; order Lepidoptera; family Gelechiidae; genus Aproaerema; species Aproaerema taeniolella. The sequence continues at coordinate 19,310,472 of OX465248.1, forward strand.
AAGATGAAGATAGGCAACCTTTTAATGTGAAATAGGATTAGTGAAGGCTTGCGAAGGCTATGTAAGACAAAAACATGCTAGGAAACGTATTTTTAAAGTAAATAAATAATACATAAATAAACGCTACACACACAAAGACGCACACTAAGGTTTTCCTGGGTTCGATTCCCAGCCAGGGCCAATATTTGTGTAAAAATCAGATGTTTGTTCTCGGGACATGGGTGTTTGTGTTTGTCTTTATGTATGTTCCGAGGGACCCACGACACAAGGGAAAACCTTAGTGTGGGTCTTTGAGTGTGTAGCGTTATCTATTATTATTAAAACATCGATGAGTAGTGTGGTATTTTTGAGTGTGTGGTGGTACTTCCGAACCACAACACTTGGATCTTTTTCGGCAGGCCAGGATTACTCTACCTGATGGGTATTTTTTTTTTTTCAACTAAGCTTTTATTTTTACTGATAAGTATCGTTCTTTACGAGGCTCATGAATGAAACATTTCCTACTAAAATTATAAACGCGAAAGTTTGTATGGATTTATGGATGTTTGTTGCTCTTTTACGCACAAACGGCTGAACCAATTTTGATAAAATTTGATATGGAGGTAGCTGCCATCCTAGATTAGCACACAGGCTACATAATTTTTCCAAATTCCCGCGGGATTGAAGTCCCGGGTGGAAAGCTAGTACTTTTGCTAGTAAAACTAGTACTTAGAGTTTCTTGCCAATTCTTCTCCCGAGGAAGACTGCACCTTTGCAAATGGGCGCAAAGTTAAAAATGCTAATGTAATTCACTATTGTAACGTAAGTATTTTAAGCGACATTCTGAATGTTTTAAGGAATAAAGCTACTTTTGAACGGTTTTATTTTAGCTTGCCCTGTTTGTTTATTTATTTGGGTGAAATCTATAATAGCAAATGTAAATTCAGTTTGTGGTGGCGTTACCAGTCAAAGAAGCCGTCATTAGATGTATAACATTTGTATAGTTCTCAATTTTTCCACCTGAAAGGATAAAACGGCGACCATTCCATCGACACACCACTTAAGTTACCTACAAAACCGGGGCACGATGGGTAACTACTAGTCTTTTATTTTTACAGACATCGTTCCTTACGAGGCTCATAAATGAAACACTTACTTTAAAATCTTTGACAAAACACGAAAAGCCTGAAAACTAGCAAAACACGATCACACTAAAACAATATTCCTCGTTTCCCAACGCTTCAGTTCATTCGCTCCGGTCACGTTCGCTGCGGATCGGTTCACTGAGCATTGACTTGTTGATACACGCCTGTCCGGTTATAAAGTGCACTATGTAGCTCTTGCGACATGTGCAGGGGCTTCATTCTACCAGCTTTCGATAGTACTTCGCTATTTGAAAAGTGGGAGACCTAAGCCTACTTATTCGGCCTTTTTATAATATGAAAACAGCACGGCAAAATTGTATTACTATTGCCTCTTATGCACTAGTAATACTAGAAGCTGGGAACATAGACGGCAATGGTAAATAATAAATTCTGTCATGCCGTGCCGTGCCGTTCAAGGTATAAAAAGGCCCAATTGGTTCCAAGCTGTCCAAAAATACAGACTTGGGTTGCACCTCTCCGCAAACCATGGCCTACCTAGCAATATGCAGTGCGTGCCCTACTACTTGCACGCAACAAGACTTAATGGACGCTACTCAATCCACCGTCCAAGTGGCTACGTTATAGTTACTTGCCATCCACTCGCTACGAAGAAGAACTGTCCTTCAACGAATGGTTGCGAATGGTTTCGTCCTGATTGTGTAGGTATAGTTCAGTGTGTGGCGAACTTGGCTAACCCTGGTGTCAGAGTTTTTAAGCCGCCAAATGGCCTCTGACTTGGTTTTACGACTGCAGTCAATCGACAACAGCTGGGCTAGGACCGACAGCTCAACGTGCCCTCCGAAGCATGAACGCTCGTCATAAATTGCCATTTTGATACTCATCAGGTTCCCTGCCTCTGTGAGCGTTGCTTGACTTCACTGATCCGTTGAGATCAACGAGCACCCTGGGCTAAGAGTGCTTCGGTACCTACATCGAATTGTAGCTTTTGGATTGAAGTGAAACCTGAACAGGCAATGGACATAGCTATTCGAAACGGGAAGTTTGAATGAAACCAGCCACTTGAAAGTGAGGGATAGGAGTCACTGGTTTGGAGAGTGGAGGGCACTTTATGTCAAGCGAAGTATCAACAAGTCAAAAGATAACTCAGTCGAAAATTCGAGCTGAGACTAGTCGGGAGCTAACGATCATACACTTTAAAAATACTTAACAATCTTATGAATAAATAATTTTGGGAAATGAAAATATTTGGCGCGAATGGGACTTGGCCCCAGTATTATATCTCCTGGTGCTTTAGCCAATTGAGCTATCGTGCCTTTCAGTCAAGTGACGAAATTTCTCATTCCCTTATTTAACACATTACATCGTGCGTGTAGGTTAGGTTAGGTTAAGTGTTTTAAAAATACTGAACTTTATAAACTTAAGAATTTGACCTTTCCTCATTTTGTGGGAAGTAAGTTTTATTTTCTTTCTGTTTTTAAGTAAAGCTCTACAAAAGACTCTACCGCCAGAAGGACATACTTACTACATAAAGGCCTCACATATACGGAAAGGCTTTTAAAATGTAATGCACTTCTGAAAGTATTAAACAAGATTTAAACCGAATATTAAAAAACAATTCGCTTCTCTATAAGGTTTTTGCGATTCATCAAAATTATAGCAAGACCACTATCTGCGCTGTCAAAGCTGGTAAAAACTTTGTATCATTCCCGACTTTAGCGCCCTTTTATGATTCGAAAACGGCACAGCAAAATTGTATTACCATTGCCTCCTATGAGCTAGTGATACTAGAAGCTGGGAACATAGGGAGCAATGGTACCTATTACAAATTTTACCTTACCATGCTGATAGAATTATAAAAAAGCCCAGATGGTATTTGATCATAATGCTGAACCAATTATGATCAAATAACATCTCGATTACGTCAGCTTTCAAACAAAAAAATCCTCATCGAAATCAATCAATTCGTATGCAGATTATTGCAGATACGCCACTGACATTTATTTTTTATATGTCTATGAGATACACATAAACACGTCTAACTTATAACACCCCTCTTTTTTGCCAAGGGTTAAAAAAGGCAGAAAAAATGAATCCAAACAATTATCCCCTTAACGTTGGCAAATAAAACAAATGCGTATCGCTTTACTCTCAGCCAACCAATTTACAATTTCGGTACATCCGAGCACAAAATAGGTTGTAATTGTTGTTGATAAATCGCAATACGTGAGAGTTAATTGATTCCCGTGGCTTCGCTCGCGTCGGTTGCCGAAAAACAAATGATGCTTGAAACCGCTCCGCTGCCTAAATGAATGACAAATGACATACCATGTGGTATTACCGCAGAGTAATGCTGTGTGGCTTATGTTTGGTAACTACACACACAAACACACATACACGCATGTACGAGTATTGTATAGTCGTGTGTATAGAGAAACCAGAAATAAATTGGTGTAGTATTAGACTACTCATGTAAGTATATGCGGTAACTTTTGCATTAGTTGGCGAAACTTAAGGAGGTCATTTTTCCTATGAAACCTATATGAAAAAAAAATTAAGGCAATCAGCTAATCGGAAACGGTGATAGCCCAGTTGGTAATGAGCCAGACTTGTAATCCGAAGGTCGCGGGTTCAAATCCTGGTGCGGGAGTGTACCACTAAATTCGTCTTTTCGGATTTATGTACGGATTTCTAATTATCACTTCCTAAACGGTGAAGGAAAACATCGTGATGGAACCCGTCCGTCCAAGAAAATTCATTTTCGAAAGACGAACGGTCCATCAACCCGCATTGGGCCCGCGTGGTGGACTATGGCCTAAATCCCCTTTGTGTTTCGAAGGGAGGCCCGTGCCCCTCGATGGGGACGTAATGGGCTGGTAAAAAAAATCAGCAAAGTTGTATGGAGCGCTGAAGTTTTTTTTTCATATTTCGACTTATTTTCTTTAGAGACAGTTGTTCAGTTTTGTGGGCTGATTCACATTCCTTAATTTTCGCTAACTAATCTTAAGTCACCCAATACATGTAAAAATTAGCTAGCGAAACTTAAGAGGGGGACTCTACCCATGAAACTGAACAACTTCCCCTACGAAACCTAATTGAAATTCTAAAAATTGTAGTTTTTTTTTTTGATAAATGATTTATTAAACTGTCCGAATAATACAACATAGTTTTACTGAGATAACCACACTAGGCTAGGCCTGTGTCGTGATTATCTTTACATAATGATTAAACAGGGACATTTCTTATAGATTTGCTATTTGAGCAAAAAAGTATTTGTCTGTGTATGTGTGTGTGTGTGTGTGGTGTGTGTATGTGTGTGCGTAACACAAACTTACTTACAGTTGTTAAGTAAGTAACCTATTATTGAAGTGTTTTTTTTTCTGGATAAGGCCAGGACAGAATATCAGCTGCTGATGGTTTGCCACAGCAACACGCCGAGTCCTGGACCGATTTGCTGCTTTTCATCTTTTTTAATTTTGTTAATATTTAAGTTACCAAATTGTGGCAAATAAATCACATTTTATTTTATTAAAAAGGTATGTCGAGTTCCCATACAACGGCAAATCAGCTGGTCGCACAAGTTCTATGGACAGGTGAAGGTTTGAAAGACGATAACTTATTTGCTACTAGCATTCCGCCCGGGACTTCGTTCCCGTGGGAATTAGGGAAAATTAAGTAGCCTATGTCCATCGGGGATAACGTAGCTTTCTAATGGCGAAAGAATTTTTCAAATTGGTCCAGTAGTTTCGGAGCCTATTCAATGCAAACAAACAAACAAACAATCAAATCTTTCCTCTTCATAATATGTATAAATGTAGATTATTTAGATCCTTTGATGTACTTTATTACGTTTACTTATTTTAAGTAACATCCTAAATGTTTTCTACACTAATTATTATAATTATAATATTCAATGCCTATTCAATGCAAACAAACAATCAAATCTTTCCTCTTTATAATATGATATAGATAAAGAGAAAAGATTTGTTTTTTTGTTTGTAACGAATAAACTCAAAAACTACTGAACCGATTTTAAAAATTCTTTTACCATAAGGATGCTACAATGAGTAACATAAGCTACATCTTCATCTTCATCAGCCCATATACGTCCCCACTGCTGGGGCACGGGCCTCCCTCAATAACATGAGGGGTAAATGCCATACTCACCACGCTCGGCAGACGGGTTGGCGAGGGTTTTGATATAATTGCAGAGTTTTCCTTCTCTGTGTGCAGATGAACTTGCTTGCATATTTACCTTAGTCGCCTTGTACGACACCTCGGTAAGAAAGAGGGTGGTCCTATTCTACTCTGCCGGGGACTCACACGGCTTAATATAATACATAAGCTACATAATTTTCCCGAATTCCCACGGGAACGAAGTCCCGAGCGGAATGCTAGTATGAAATAAAGCTATTTTGATTTTGACTGTGTAAAAATAGCAGCACGTCAGGTTACTCATTTGCATTACGAAAGCCGAAACTAATATTAGAAATTAGATGAAGGCGACATCAATGGCAGCCTGATGTGTTTCCAGGTGTACAGTGAGCGTCATAAAAAGTCTAATTCCATATTTTTCTTTAACTAAACAAGGCAATATAAGAAAATCAAGTTAGTTCGGCCAACTGGACCCCTAATGATGCAATATTTGTCTCCATCACGGGATAAACCTAACGAGATTAACTATTAACAAGATTACACGAGTTTTGTCTGGACGCGGCGACGTCTGCCATGAGTTTTCAACACTTTTTCTTTCTTTTCTTTACTATTTTTCTAAAAAAAGAAATTGTTACTTCAGCTTTCGCGTCTCATTTCTACTTGATTTTTGTATTGTTTTTAACCCCCGTCAAAAAAGAGAGTTGTTACAAGTTTGATGTGTGTATCTATGTATCTGTATGCCTGTCTGCGCATTGTAGCTCTTAAACGAATGGACTGATTTTAATGCATTTTTTTGTTTGAAAACTGATGTTATCGAAATAGTTCTTAGCTACGTTTAAATCAAAATTAGTTCAGGAAGTTAAGAGTTGTGAGCAATAACTGCTTACCCGCAAAACATCAAAATACCAACTTGACTATACCTACATGATAAGAAGAAGACCACTAAGGGCTCTTTTATTGTATTGCGTTTTTGCGCCCGCGTGCGGGCCAGGCCCGCATGCGTGCCACCCAGAACCTATTGTTTCATACATGTTTTTCTTTTCCGGCGTGCGTGTGGCCCGGCCCGCCTTACAATAAAAACATGTATGAAATGACAGGTTGCGGGCGGCAAGCACGCGGGCTTGGCCTGCATGCGGGCGCAAACACGCATGACAATAAAAGAGCCCTTATATAACGTCTTAAACATAATTATATCATTTTTGTTTTTGTTTAATTTATCGCTTTCGGGAAAGGCAAAGGAATCTGTGTATGTCCTTACAGCCATTTTAAACATTGTCTAAGTTTTGCAGCGCTTTTTAATAAACGAAAAATAAACATGCTCAATAAAAGTCGCAGAGGAATGAAAGTCGAAACTCGTAGCAGACATACTACACTATATTAATGTGCCATCGCACACCTAATGTAGATAAAATGAGAAAATAAGTCGCACATTTTAGTTCGTTAATGGAGGGGTGAATGCTTTCTCTGTATGTTTGCTTTCTAAGCTATTTACTCGATTCTAAGCTGAACTATTGAATATGATTACTTATAGTTTTAAACCTACTGTAACGGGTTCTTACCGCGATTTTTGAAAGTAGTGAATGTAACCATGAGATTCTATAACTAGCCAAGGTTCAATCCATATCAACATTCATCAATCTCTATATCAACATTCATGAAAATTTAGTTAATGATTTAGGAGACAGTCAAACAAGCAGAATTATTTTCTGTTGTATAATATTAGAAACAAAGAAGACATTTATTTGTAAACACAACAACACAAAGAATGACAATAGGTCATACAAATAGAAGATAAGTAAAGCAGAAGAAGAATATACAAAGTAAAATTATACAGGAAAAAAAAATCCAAGCTTATTATATGTGGAAGAATAGATGGTGGTAATTTTTCAACAGCAAGTAGAAAAAGACGGCACTTAAATTTAAGAAGAAAGTAAGTAGTACAGATTTATTAATAATTATTGTGTTACTAGCTTTCCGCCCGCGGCTCCGCCCGCGTGGACTACAGGTTATATCGTGCCCAACTGTGGGATAAAATGTAGCCTATGTCCTTTCCCAGGCTCTAATCTATCTCTGTACCAAAATTCATCAAAATCGGTTCAGCGGTTTAGGCGTGAAAAGGTAACAGACAGACAGACAGACAGACAGAGTTACTTTCGCATTTATAATATTAGTAGGGATAACTTATGAATTATGAAAATATTCATAATTACTCCACCCACACACCACAACACACACACTATGAACCCCACACACACACAACACATATACTAATGAACCCCGTAACAAAAACATAAAATATGTTTTTACCTACCTATATGCGTTTTTCGCCAGTGGACTGAGTGATTCGAAAGGATGGTTTATTATATATATATAATTCACTCTCAAACTTCTAGAAAGCTAATAACGTCCGGTTTGGTCGAGTGGTAGTGACACTGCCTCTTGATCGGCGGGTCCTGGGTTCGATCCCCAGTCGGGGCAAACATTTGCGTGAAAAGCAGATGTTTGTTCTCGGGTCATGGGTGTTTGTGTTTGTCTTTATGTGTGTTTCGAGGGACCCACGACACAAGGGAAAACCTTAGTGTGGGCCTTTGAGTGTGTAGCGTTTATTTATTTATTTATTTATTTAATTAAGTACTTCGGTAAAAATTAGAACAACCTATGAAACAAATAACTCAATCTATTATTATTTTCTATTTTAGTAACATAAAAATAGAATCACGAACTCAATTCATCATCGTTCAGTTTGGACTGACAGTGTCAATCATTCAATAAATTGGCTCATGACCCTCGCATACAACAGCAGTTTGGGAGTTGGGAGTCGAACGGCTGAAATTGCAACTTTGTGACTTTTGGTTAAATGTTAATAATTTCAGTTCTGCACAATTATAACATTCCACGAATTATAGGTTTCAATGCATTTGCTTATGGTCCACTTCTCAGCAGCCTATATAATCAAATCGCATTGAGAAAATCATGTCACTCGCTGATAAGACAGCTTTCTATTGGAGAAAAAAAAACAACGGGTTGCACTCCGGGAGTGCCGGCAGAAGTGAAAACTTGAACATATATTACTTCCTTACGGTCTACTCTCCTTTCGTCTACGCGAGTTTAACATTTTTTACCCATCCCAAAAAGTGCACAACAAAGAAGTTTTCACTCTCCCTCCGACTTACGAATTTTAGATCAGGGTTACGTGTCCTGACACGAGTTTAACATTTTTTACCCATACTTCAAAGTGCACAACGCCGCTAAAGAAGTTTTCACTTCAAAAATCGGTCTAGTAGTTTTTGAGTTTATTCGTTACAAACATATAAACAACATAGTTCTTCCTCTTCATAAAATTACTAGCTTTCCGCCCAGGACTTCGTTCCTGTAAAAATTCTGAAAAATTATGTAGCCTATGTTACTGAGATAATGTAACATTCTAATTGTGAAATAATATTTGAGATCAGTCGAGTAAGTACTTTTTGAGTATATTTGTTACAAATATACAAGTCTTTACACTTTATAATATTAGTGTAGGTGAGGTAACGGTATATACTGAAACTTTTACCTCAAGCGTGTATCCGAATAGAATCTAGAATGTTCCTAGAATATCGTCACCAAATCCGCAACCGAATTAGAGACAGGCAACTCATTAATGAGTTATATCGAGTTGCGCCGCAGCTCCGTCTTAGAACTTGTCTGCAACATCTGCCCTGACGACAGCTATTCTCACTTCACTAGAAAATGTTATCACCCGAAAGTGCTAAATACAAACAGTCAGTTCAGTAGTTTTTTTTATTTTTTATTTTTATTATAAGATGGGTTAACTCTTGACCTCAATCTTGACAAAGATGACCTCAATCTTGTCAAAGATGAGGTCGACGATGGAGCGAGTTAACCCAGAAAATGCCTATAAAGGCACTGCTACTCCCACGCACCGACGGAACACAGCAAGCTGTTTGGCGTCGGACTTCGGTAGGAGGGTGGTCGCGAACCAGACGGCCCTTTACAGAGCCTACCACACCGCATGAGACCCTATGGTCTCATGGCCCTATGGTCCCTATGGCCCTATGGTCCTATGACGACACCTCAGATTCAGAAAAAAATGAAGTATCGTTGCCTGGGATGGATTATTAGGAAGCAGGTCTCATTGTGTTTCCTCGCCTCTTACGACACCCACGGAAAGAGATGGGGTGGTGTTATTCTCAACCGATCACCACACGGTTAGCTTAGGCTTAGGCCAGTATTGCAGAAGGAGAATCAAGTCTTCTTTAGAATTGATTGTCTCTTTCTCTCACTATCAAAATTATAAAGACGACTGCTACTTAAGTATAGATCAGAGTCTGAGTCGCGTTGTGTAATACGGGCCTTATAGTAGGTCAACCTTGTCTACAGTTCAGTTTTGTAATAATTGGCTTGTATCCATGAAGCGAGGGCTACCAGAAGCCCCTCGTGTTAGCTAGAAGTTAGGTGAACTTTTTGTGGATTGCTTCAGATAGCCTTTGAGAATACATTTTTACTAAGAGATGAAGATTTCCTTTTAAAGTTACGATAATCAAAAGTACTTTTTAAAATTTTCAGGATTTCTAGGAACATAGAGTTTGTCTATTTAATATTGCAGATGTATTTATTTATTTACAGTTCTTTGCACATATGACAAATATATATAAAATCACAAACAGAAATACGACACAAAAGGTTAGCTTATCTCTAAAAAGAAATTTCTTCCAGCAAACCCGAGCCACGGAAAGTTGATCGGAAAGGCAGATAGAGCGTGCAAAATACGTAATGTATAGAAACCTAAGTCGTTCAATTTTTCATTGAATGTAATGTTCTCTTATCTAATCAATCTAATCTTATCTAATCAACCGTGTGGTGATCGGTTGAGAGTAACACCACCCCATCTCTTTCCGTGGGTGTCGTACGAGGCGACTACGGAAACACAAATGAGACCTGCCTCCTAGTAATCCATTCCAGCAAACGACACTTACAATACAATACAATACAAACACACTTCATTTTTCACACTTCACACTTCATTTTTTTCTGAATCTGAGGTGTCGTCCTATGGTCTCATGCGGTGTGGTAGGCTCTGTAAAGGGCCGTCTGGTTCGCGACCACCCTCCTACCGAAGTGCGACGCCAAACAGCTTGCTGTGTTTCGTCGGTGCGTGGGAGTACCAGTGCCTTTATAGGCATTTTCTGGGTTAACTCGCTCCATCGTCGACCTCATCTTTGACCTTATGGTCAAGATTGAGGTCAAGAGTTAACCCATCTTATAAAAAAAAATTACGTATCTGATTTTGATTAGATAAAAGAACTTTGTGTTCACAATATAACACGGTTTTGCTCACGATACTGAAGTCGACGTCGGGCCGACAGTTTCAAACCTACCGAGACCTTCATAAGGGAGTGAGGCCCGCCATCTACATTGTATTGAAGCAATGTACAGACAGCAGCAAGTCAGGTTACCCGATTGCACTACGAAAGCCGACGATATTACGAGCGAGGTCAATATGTATTGCCTGATGTGCTGCCGTGTGTACACTCTACCTACATAGTCATTTCTTTTAAAAAAATTAAAGAATTTACAAGAATTAAATATATATATAAGGTCCTAATTTATTAGTCACTTACCTTCTAAGGCGTTATTGTATAGGTTGATAGTATTCCAAAAAACAACATAAAAATTAATTATCTGAAAATTAAATTTTGTAAAAAAAATATTAAAAAAAATTCCATTTAAAGATAAAGGAATGGTTCTCTTTCTATTATAGCCGTCCACTCTCCGCTCGCCCGCTCTACTACTGCCATTATTATTTACGTTTGAATGGATGGGTTTATTCAACATAGTAATGAAAAAAATATCATAACAAAATTTTTCAAGACCTTTCAAATTTAATATTATGCTTTTGTTTTTTGACTCAAATGATATATTTTGACCTACACAATAACGTGTTAAAAGGAAAGTGACTAATAAATTAGGACCTTATATATCTACTTAACATTTTTCTACCGGTTCAGGAATTGGTTTCCTGAACTCCAAATGCTAATGAGGCTAACCAGCACATTACAAGTTTAATCTATCTCTGATGGCATGAATCCTATGTACGTTCTACTTCAATAAAATTACCTAGTTGTATAAATTTGAAAGGTTTTTTTAATTTAATTGTCTGTCACACCGTTTTTTATCAAGATTCAAGATTCAAAAACGTTTATTTGACATACACACTACAACACAAATTAAAAAACTATATAAAAAATGAAATTAAATTAAAAATATAAATTAAAATGGATGCAGTTGTTGTGATGTAGTGCGATGACAAACAGGAGTCACCACAGCATGTGTTGCAGCAGAAGCCGCAACGCTGGTTTTCAGTTGAGCCCCTAGATGAGTGTATGTGTTTGTGTACTGTAGCGAGGTTGTATACCTCGCGCGTTATCCGTCTACTTGTAAAGCCTTTTGATAGCTATTTTGTAATTAAAAGGAATTGGCTTCCTTTTCGTGGTCTATGCTGATATTTTGACACAGTCTTCTCGTAGCTTCAATCCAGAATAGTTCTTTCATTTTAATAAATATTTCAAAGTGAATCTTGACCCTCATTGTCCTCCCGGCTACCCCTCTCGTTATATGGTGGTCGCGCCGGGTATAAATAATAATTAATAATTTTAAAAAATATACCCTTACGTGTTTTTCAGATTCCTAACGATTATTATACTAATGAAAAGTCTACTAATGTCAAGAATACTGTCGAAACTTTTAAAGGACCTGTGATATTAAATTTGTGCTATTCAGAGGACCAAGGAAAATCAGTATCGTATTTTTCATATTTATTCAATCAATTTTAATTAAATTCTATATTTAATTTAAAGATGGAATCCTGTACACGATTTGACGGATTCAATGCTGATTGTTCAGACTTTTTAAGACAATTTGAAATAGTGGCCGCCATCAACAATTGGGACGATAAAACTCAAACTATTGCAATCGGCGCCTACCTTGAAGGCTCGGCCCTCTTTTTTTTAAAAAGAATTTATCAAAGTAATTTAACTTTTCTCGAAATTAAAAACAAATTCATTAGCGAATATGATTTCGCAAGAGATTGTGCAGCTGATTTTTACGCTGCAAAGCAGAAATATGATGAATCAATTCTGAATTATTTTTATAGATTAGATGAGTTAGCCGCCAAGGCATCCATTTTAAACGATGAGATTTTTATTAAAAGATTTATCAGTAGCTGTCATATTTATTATAAAAAGAATCTATCATTCCACTTGTACGAAAATAAGAACATGTTAAAAAAAATCATTATGCAACATGAATCTTTCTTTAATAAGCCCGATGGAACAGTCAATCTACCGATAAAACAAAAAAACACTCTTGCTTCTACGAGCTTCTATATCCGTTATTTCTTCAGTTTTTGTTACTCAGTTTGAAGATGTAACAATCTCCGATCCCCCGACTGATATGGTTGTCAAATCTGTGGTAGGAGATTCACTGCGGCTACGTGGAATTTGTAGAATTCATTTTCTTATATCTCGCGTGTTATATGTACACGATTTTATAGTTTTAGATCAGCTAACTCCTGAAATAATATTGGGTCAGGAATTTTTGATCAAAAATAACGCTATTATTGATTTCAAAAACAATGTAGTGACATTTGACAAATGTAAAAGTTTGTTTTTAGCGAATTCTCATTCTAAAAAGAATGTATCTAATAAAAAGTATTTGATAAAAGACTGCATTCGTTTATCAGATGGACTTAAACAAGCTCCATCGATCATAGACATAGATAAAAGGCCATCGACAGATAGTTCGATTGTCAAACGTAATGTCAGACGTATTGTTATTAAGCTATTGCATAGCTTCTATCGCGAGCCTTGAGCGCGGGGACTGAATCCAGAAATTCCGTAACGAAAAAACCTAACGCTCCCCACTCCGACGGGCACGGAGGTGTGGCTTGAAGGCCGTGCGTGCATCGTCTAACGTCGTTTCAGTTCGGCAGTCTTCGACACGGTGTTTGTGTGCGTGCAACAATAATAATATAATAATATAATTATAATAATATAATAATAATATAATAATAATAATAATAATAAAAAGAAGTTGCTCCGATCCGGACGAAAATCGGTATCTGGGGGGTTTGGGGGTCGATGATTCCGAATATCGGGTCACTTTTTCGAATCCATCATTTTCCAAGATGGCCGCCATACAAGGAGTGGTGAGGCGAGGCCACAGGCCGAGCCGAACCACGACGCCACGCTGCGAGGCGAGGCCGTAGGCTGAGGCGAGCTGCGTAAAAAGCGAGGCCGAAGGCCGAGCTCCGCGTAGGGCGTAGCCCGGAGCGTCCCCCCCCCAAATCCAAGATGGCCGCCATACAAGTTTAGATTCTAAAGGTGAGGCGAGGTCGAAGACCGAGCCGAACGCGCGAGGCGAGGCCGAAGGCCGAGTCAAGCCGCGTATAGGGTGAGGCCGAAGGCCGAACTCCGCGTAGGGCGAAGCCCGGAGTGTCCCCCCCCTAATTAAAGATGGCCGCCATACAAATTTAGATTTCTATTTCTAAGGTGAGGCAAGGTCGCAGACCGAGCCGAACGCGCGAGCCGAGGCCGTAGGCCGAGGCGAGCTGCGTATAGGGCGAGGCCGAAGGCCGAGCTCCGCGTAGGGCGAAGCCCGAAGCGTCACCAAGCATATTACCCGCCGACCGCCATCCGAAATTTCATATCCGCCATTTTGGATTTTAGTTGGGGGAATCGTGAAGCGAAGGGCAAAGCCCGGAGTGTCTCGATTCCTCCCACCAAAAATCCAAGATGGCGGATATGAAATTTTTGGGCATACCGACATGGGTGTCGTTTAATAGGTTTTCGGGGGTTCTGATTCCGAAAATGACATCCATTTTGAAATCCAAGATGGCGGACATGTATTTTTTGTAAAAAAAACTGTCATGGATGTCGTTTAATAGGTTTTCGGGGGTGCTGATTGCGAAAATAACATACGTTTTAAAATCCAAGATGGCGACCGTAAAAAACAAAAAAAATGGTAAACTTTTTTGAAATTTTTACATAGCATTTTGTAGCGGTGATAGCCCAGCCCAGTTGGTAATGAGTCAGACTTGTAATCCGAAGGTCGTGGGTTCAAATCCTGGTGCGGACCTGTACCACTAAATTCGTCTTTTCGGATTTATGTACGGATTTCTAATTATCACTTGCTCAACGGTGAAGGAAAACATCGTGATGAAACCAAGAAAATTTTCGAAAGACGAGCGGTCTACCAACCCGCATTGTGCCAGCGTGGTGGACTATGGCATAAACCCCTTTCGTGTTTCGAAGGGAGGCCCGTGCCCCTCGGTGGGGACGTATAGGGCTGGTAAGAATTTTGTATCAAAGTAGCCCTCTACTTTTAATTATAATTGTATAAGTTGATACAAAATGCTATGCAATAGCTTTACCGCGGCAGTCCCCGAGTGCCACACGTCTATTTTTTTTCTAAGAATCAGAATATTTTTAGTATAAATGATGAAAAGTATAGTAAGATATCCCCTTTAAAGTGGAAGGAGAGAAAGAAGGTAGTTTTATATAATGGTCAGTCAAATCAAAATGTAAAAGTAAACCGTTCGGTAGTTGATTCACATAAGTTGTCGAATCATCATTTTCTATTAAATGTTTCGTCAGAGATTAGAAAATCTCGACCCGTTCAGAAGTTAAAAACCACTAGACAGAGATCTAAAGTAAGAGAATTCAGTGATTTTACCCAAAAATGGAACACTAGACAAACAATGACGAGTTATTTTTTGGGATCCAATGTTACCCAGCGGGTCCCGTATAATGACTATTTAATTAGGGGAAATAATCAAAGAAAGTTCTTTGCTGTTCATCGTAGCAGATTGAAACCTTTTATATGGTGATTCTAGTTTTTAAATAATTCAGGAACTTTCATTCTCTCTTCTAGTTTTAGTTATATGTAATATATTCTTATTTTTATTAGATATAATATGGACTTAACCTTATGGATTCTTTTTGTAAATAAGTATTGGTACTTAAAGTATCCTGGATTAGTTAGATACCAATATTCTATATAGGATTTATTGGATTAGTTAGGTTAGAAGATTAGTTTGTTTAATTTAATTTTGTGTTTCATGTAACCACTACCCGGAGATGAGAGACCATGAAAGACCGAAAACAAACCTTATTAAGATGATTAATTCCGAATAGTTTTATAGTTAAAGTATTAATGTCTACCGTTTTGTATGTGATTGTTACCTAGCGCAGGACATGATCGTGATAAGGAGTCGTTCTCGCTCTTAGTTAGCAAACTCATTTAAACCCATAGGGCCTGAGGTGTCCGCGTAGGACATAAACGACGAGGGGGGAGGCTCTCCGTTCACGATCACTCAGAATCACTTAGAACTAAATTCTTTTATATTGATATTATGTCTATTTGGCTAATAGGAATTAGATTTTACTTTTTTCAAAATTTACTTTAAATGTCAGTTCGGGTTAAAGTTAGGCAGTGGGTTAACCGATCGTCGCTTTCTTTTGCTGGCGTTTTGGGAGCGAGGGTTCGAAGGATGGAATCGTCAGTTTGTATTTTGGGTATATCGTTTTTTTTAAAGGATCCTTCAAGCCGGTCTTGAGGAAAAGACTTGCTCGGTCCCACTGTGGTGTGTCATCGTGGCCCGCCCGCAGGTAGGTTAGGGCGAAGCTGCGAGACTTCTGAAAATTTCTCGCTTCACGAGAAAATTTATCCTCACCGGGAGGGATGTAGCGAGGTTGTATACCTCGCGCGTTATCCGTCTACTTGTAAAGCCTTTTGATAGCTATTTTGTAATTAAAAGGAATTGGCTTCCTTTTCGTGGTCTATGCTGATATTTTGACACAGTCTTCTCGTAGCTTCAATCCAGAATAGTTCTTTCATTTTAATAAATATTTCAAAGTGAATCTTGACCCTCATTGTCCTCCCGGCTACCCCTCTCGTTATAGTACTTACGTATCTAATCGGGAGTTAAGAAAATAAATATGTGATATGTGTAAATATATACGTATATAATTAAATGGATACTTACATAAATGATAATATAAATTGTATTTAATTACAAAAAAAAATATTATTTTTTGTTTTTTTGTGTTTGTATTTTTGTATTTTTTTTGTTTTTGTTTTGTTTTTTGTTTTCTTATTAATTGTATTTGTTTTATCATGAGCGTTCCCGTGCTTTGGAGCGTACGTTAAACTGTCGGTTCCGCCGGAACCGATAGGACGTAGTCAATCGACAACAGCCGGAACCGATAGCTTAACGTACTCTGACTTGGTTAACCGACTTCGTTAAAGCATCGTCCCTTTTTATGAAGTCGGTTAATAAAAACTACACAGGTTGAACATAGGTTAGTAGGTTATTATTTGAAACTGTGAAAATATTTTTATTTTGTGCAATAAATCTATATCTTAACTAGCTTTTCGTCCGAGACTTCGTTCACGTGGGAAATGAAATAATTTTGTAGCCTATGTGTTAATCCAGGGCGTCAGCTACCTCCATACTCATCAAAATTATCAAAATTGGTCCAGCCGTTTGAGCGTTAAAGAGTAGCAAATATCCAAATATGTGACTGTGTTTAGTAAAAGGTACAACTTTCGGGGTAGTCAATAAGAGCTATTTGCAATAGCTCGTCTCACTAATTGTGAACCTTAACGACTATCACGAAAGTTGTACCTTTCCATTTTCACAGTCACATAATACATTTAGTAAGATTTTGCCTTTGATGCCGACGGGCATAGGGCCCGCTATATATCCTTATATTAAAGGCCTACTGCTCCTGAGTTTGAATTAGGTATATTTTTAGAATATACTAGCATGGAATGGAATAGAATAAAATAGAATAGAACATAATAGAAAAATATTAATTCGACAAATCATATACAATATGTAAATCTTAATAAAAATTCAAATTGCCGAAACGGATGCAGCTCAGCGTAATGCCTCAGCCTGAGCCGTGACGCTGGTTTTCAGCTGCAACCGGTTTGGTTCATTTAGGTGAAGTATACAGATGACAACAAACTAAACTAACTTAAATTTTAATAATAAAACTTAAAAATAAAATATTACTGAGTGTGTAGAAAACGTAATTTGTGTGGTGAATAAATGAAATGAATTAAGTGAGTATGGATTTTTTGTGGTGAAATAATGCAATTAATGTTTCAGGTAAAATTATGTATTAAGTGGTTGTAAAGCCACACGATGGTCTACCTACCCTGACATGAATATTAGCTTAGATACTTACACCATGTAAAACGGCCACCATTTTGTCTTTACTTAAATTAAGTCAAAGTAGAAAATTACATTAATTACTTCTTTAAATTCTATGCCTATTCACAAAGGTGCAGTCTTCTCCTTAGAAGAGAATATCTATTTCATCTATCTATTAATATATTTTTACCATTCGCACGTATTAAGTGATTGGCATTATAAACAAAATAAACTATAAAATTGTGTTAAACAATCCAAGCCGTGGAGATTGCTGTGATCCCAAATCATGCCCTGGACAACAATTTGTATCGAATGTCGGGGTTTCTCATAGCAAAGGCGTTATTTTCAAACTTTTGTGGAGTGAACGACTGTGGTTTCAGCGTGTAATGTCTCAACAACCAGGCTAAACCAGCTTTTAATTGGTATCGGGAGTATCTCATTCCTGTAAATAAAACGATTAAAATTTTATTTTGGTATGAATTTCCACATTATAAAATCCAGATTTAATCATATTTTAATTTTAACGTATAAAATTGCTGCAGCTCGAGCGCGGCACGCCACTCAGCCGACGGTGAAACTTTACTCTAGTCAATGTCGACATTTTGATAAAGGTCCGCGGCGCATTCCGCACGCGAACACATCGTGCTCGATATACTGGTCCTGACTCACTGCTAACTCATCAATGCCCAGTCCTAACCAAAGCTAAAACTTGGCATAAGGTTTCCTTTTATAACGTAGGCAAAGACCAAGGAAAGAATTTACAGAATTGCTTCGGGAACAAAGTTCCGGCTATCCTATAGTAAGATATACAAGTAGGGCTCGTTAAAAATCCCAAGGCCTGATTCTTATTGTGTTGGAATAGGTAACAACATATTTTAATATGATTAAATTACCTCTCGCCTATGTTCGGTTATAATATACTTATAATAGTCATTTCACTATGCATAACTCTACAGTCTACACTACAAGACTAAAATGTCTTACGGTTTAGCATTATGGATTTCACATAATATTACTTACCTAAACAAATGTGGTTTCCTTCACCAAAAGGTAAATATGCATATTTTGGAATCTTTCCTACATTTTCTGGTGAAAATCTCTCAGGAATAAATTTTTCGGGTTCTGGGTAAATTTTCTCATCTCTATGTAAAGCATATATTGGTATTATGGCCAGGACATCTTTCTTCATTTTCACACCACCAACAGGCAACACTGTACCACTAGTACAACATCTTTGAAGGGCCCCAATTGGTGGGTACTTCCTTAAAGATTCATTTATTACCATATCTAAGTAATTAAGCTTTTCAATATCATTATAAGTCAATGTTTCACGACCTTCAAACACTTTGTCTACTTCCTTGTGAACCTTTTCCAATATGTCCGGATTGTTTGATAGCTCTAACAACGTGTTGTTCATAGTGCTAGCTGATGTATCTGATCCGGCGATGAAGTAAAAGAAAGCCTGCGCCGCTAATACTTCTACTGTTGCCTCGATTACATCTCCTGTGTCGCTTTTCATTAAACCTTCATCTTGAAGTTCCAAACAAAGATCTATGAAGTCATGCCTCTTCTCTTTAGTTTGCCTTCGAGTTTCCATTACATTCCGTACTACTCCAATGAAAAATTCCTCATGATCGCCAAAGAACTTTATATTAAACAGTCGTGCAAAACGCGGGAACGAATTGCCTATGGTGAACATTATATCTCTTTTACGAGACGGTTCAGTTGATTTCTTGGACATTGACAAAAACGGCGAGTCCATCGTGTTTTTGATTTGCGCATCAATCCCAAACACAGAAGCAGCGATGGAAGCAGTTGAGTAAGTGTAAAGAGCATCGAAGGGCGAATCAAACATTTTAGGGTTTTCTTTAACACTTTTAACAAAGTCACGACCGCATCTGTCTAATATATAAAACATGTTCCTCAGCTTCGCGCCAGTAAACACAGGAGACAGTTTCTGCCTCAACAATTTCCATCGTCCTAATTCATTTATGAAGACTATATTGTCAGCTAAACGATCATTTGGATTGACTTTCACTCCTCGATCGTAGAAGCTCTGAAAATCTCCCGCTAAGACGGCTTGTATGTTTTCCAAGTCTTTTAGCAATAATGCTGGTTTCAGACCGATGAAGAAACCCACATGAGGCTCGGAGGAGTATTTGTCATAAATGTGCTTGTATATTTCTGGTAAGGCATGACTACCAAACAGAAAACTCTTCAGCACTCCGTTTACTTGTACTATGTTCTGTTTCTTCCAGTAATCATTATTTTGATTAATTAAACACTTATACAGCAAAAAGGCGCACAACAGTAACACAATTAATAACCACATCGTGACTACGAAGAAAAAGATACTCGTTGAACCTTATATATTAACTAACAAGTATTTGTATAAATACGTATTATAAGTAAACTGTGTTATCTTTAATTAAAACATCGCGCGATTCTTGCACACCCACGTGTGGAATATTTGTATCGCATGCGCCATAACCATAAACAAGTGCGCTACGGGACGGGTTTAAAAAATCATTTTTTATGTAATACAAGGATGTATTCAGAACTAAGTATATGAAATACGTGTACATATTTACAAAAAACATCTATAACCGCATTGATGATAAGAGGATTATTGTTGATAACCCCCGACAAAAATAGAGGGTTGTTATAAGTTTGACATGTATATCTGTGTGTCTATGAATCTGTGTATGAATCTGTCGTGTAATGTATGATTGTGTAGATATCTGTGTACCTGTCTATGGCAACGGAGCTTCTAAACGAATTGGCCGATTTCGATACGCTGGTTTTTTTTCGTTTGAAAGATGAATGAGATGTTTCTTAGCTATATTTTATAAAAATTGGTTCAGCCGTCTAATAATTATAACACATATTTACACAATTTTCCGAGAGTTTTCTTCATTTTTCCGCTATATTTTAATACGGTGAATCCGAATCTACCAGCCGTTTCTTTTTATCAGCTTTTACTGTTCATACACAGCTTTTCTGTGGATTATTGCTGGAGTTTGAAATAATACCTACCACGAGTTCCTTATTTACGAAAATTGTTAAAAAAATATTTTTGGCGGCTTCCGAGACTTAAATTCATTTTTATAGTTAATTTTTGTGTTTTTTACCTCTAATAGTCATTTTAGGCACTATTCATAACTCTACAGTCTACACAACAAGACTAAAATATCTTACGGTTTAGCATTATGGATTTGTGATTTTTTGCTTAATTACGCATACGCCATAACTTGAAAACTAAAGCTGATTGATAAGCATGGTTTGTATTTTCAGAGTCAGGATACCAAATGTTTACAAAAATGCTGCTTAACCTTCTGGAAAAAAAACGTTGTAGGTTAGGGGGCTATACAAACTTTTTATTTTGGAGTGATTTTTGCGCTCGAATGTAATTTGGCAACTCTGTATAACTACGTTGTGTGCATGATTTATTTGACAAAAGTTGGTCGCGAAGGGAGTTTTTTCTGCAATAAAGGTGTTAGTTATTTTACAAATATTTTATTAGACTTTTTATGTTTTTTTTTAAATTATCTTTTTTACTATCATAGCGACAAATGTTTGACCTTATAAGGTCTCCTCTCTTAAATAGAATTGCGTGCCCAGCCTAGGTCCATGAGTTCCCATAAAAATGTTATTGTCTATCATCTTTATAAAATACCATGGAATGCAGTAAATGATTGAGTATTGAGTATTCGATAAAAATAAATGACTTGTTGAATAGATATTGAAAATAAGTTTGGGCTTGTGTTTGTTGATAAGTCATCAACCATGTGGAGTAAACAAGTAAACTGGAGCGACTTCGATGTATCGTTACCACCGGTGGAAGCAAACCTTGAGGATCAGTAGCCCAACTGCTACAGTTACTAGCTTTCCGCGTGCGGCTCCGCCCGCGTGGACTACAGGTTATATCGTGCCCAGCAGTGGGATAAAATGTAGCCTATATCCTTTTTCAAGGTCAAATCTATCTCTGTACCAAATTTCATCAAAATCGGTTAAGTAGTTTCGCCCTGAAAGCGTGACAGACAGACAGACCGAGTTACTTTCGCATTTATAATATTAAAGTAGGGATGTTAATTGAAGGTCTTTACTTATTGATTTATTGACGCCCAGCCTAAACCCTTGGATCTAGAAAGCTGAAATTCGGCGCAATTCTTTTAAAAACGTAGGCAAGGAATAAAAAAGGATTTTACGAAATTCCCACGGAAACAAAGATCTGGCTGGACATATTCTAGCTTCTAGCTCATAAACAAAAGTTCAACAGCCAGGAATATTGCCAAATCATTGTTGATACTAAACAAGTTAATTGCAAATCATCATTAGTATTTAAAATTAATTCAGTACTAAAGAGTCATCTTCATTTAATTATTATCTAAAGCGATAAAACAATAATAACTTAATAACAACGATAACACTACGATTATTATGTCAATCATGAATTATGTACGCATAGATATTAAAAATATGCATAGTAATGTTTGTTTTGTATGTTATCTATTTTGTTGCCATACGAAGTTGGTAAATAATAAGTTAATTTGTATTTGTTACTAATTTACCTCTTTAGTACTTTAAATTAATCAAAGAAATTGTAGAAACTTTTTTTAACCAACTTCAAAAAAGGAGGAGATTCTATGTTCAACTGTATGATTTTTTTTAATGTAGGTATGATAATAGGTATTGTAGTCTGCAAAAAATACTAGTTATCTACTTTGTGCGAACTGTTGTTGGGATTGAAGTCGGTGACTCATACGTTTTTTAATGTGGAAAATTATTTGTGAGCATTTCCTAGGGGTTCCTTTAAGAAAGTTTGTCAGTTTCATCGGAAAAATCAACCTCTAAAGTTTCACTCCATAGGTACGAAACTTTAATTTGAAAGATGTCAAACCGTGCAACTGATTACTAAAGTAGCAACCATCACTTTTGAATTTAATTTTTGATTTTCTTTTTTCGTTTTTTTTGAAAGACCTTGTCTATATTTGAATCGAGTGATTTTAAAACAAAACATGTCTTATTATTACATCTTTTCAGGAAGGAAAAAAAAATAAAATCTTACCGTATTTTGATGCTCTTGTTTAATAGTATTTTTTTTCTTGTTTAATAGTATTAGAGTGTAAAGACATGTGTGATATTTTGACAATAAGTAGTTAGATACACCCGTAAGGAATAAAATTCGTTCAGAAACTTAATTTTCAAACAAGTGTGACTTGTGTTGTTTTAAAATCACACGATTCATTTATATATTTTATTAATATTATATTAATCAAATGTATACAGCTTATACTTGTTAAGCGTTGTTTGATTATGTTTACAAAATTGAAATCAGTGTCAAGGTCGACACAATAACTACATTTTTATGCTAAACACATTATGAATACAAATAAGTAAGTGACTTCCAAATCCAAAATGTATTTTTATTTTATTTTTTTATTTTATTTTATTTTATTCAGGATAACAAACAGCAATACTATATGTACTTACTCATCTAAATAACAATAACTATGATTAATAGTACAGCCAGCATCGTTTTCCACATCTAAATATAAACACTTAAGAGACTTTACACACAGTTTTCACAAACAATCTAAATATGTGATTTAAGAAACATAGATAGAAACACTTTTACTAAAATATAACAAAATTAATTTTCTAGTGAATGTTTAAAGCGTTACTTAGAACTCCCAGAGCATGACATACTTAATCTTTACATTTTTATTGATTACTTAGCAAGGTTTGATACACGATCTTTCTAAATGAATAATATGACAAAGAAAAAATATCTATATGAAGTAAGTTATCATTATACATGTTCAAAATGCGTTGAAGCGGTAGACGCTCACCAGCATGCGTATTACAAGTATTAGACATAAACAGACGGTGAGGATACGACTCTCTGATACGTTGAGAACTACTAGGTATACGGTAGTTGATTCTGTTTATCAATTCAGGACAGTCAAAATAATTACACAATAATTTATACAGGAACATGGAATCCAGAAGCAACCTTCTAGTCTTCAGCATAGGCAGATTAAACTGCTCGAGCGACTTAACATATGATTTTCTACAATGAAAACATCTATATTGAACGGCCTTAAGAAACTTGCGTTGGATGAGTTCGATTTTATCTGAATATTTTTCATAAAAAGGGTTCCAAATATTACTGGCGTATTCCACTTGAGACCTAATTAATGTTTTAAAAAGATATAGAAAACTTTCAGGGCGCTTGAAATCAATGCAACTTCTCAAAACAAAACCGAACAGCTGAAATGCTTTATTAACAATGTGATCTATATGTTTATCGAGGTGTAATTTTGAATCTAATAGGAGCCCAAGATCACGAATAGTAGTAACACGTTCTAGAGGAGTATTGCATAATGAATATGAATAATTAATTATATTTGTCTTTTTAGTAAACATGATAGTTTTACATTTCCTGAGACTAAGGTGCAATTTATTATTAATACAATAAATAGATAGCCTATCAAGATCCTCCTGAAGCTCCGAGCAATCCTCAAAGGATTTAACACCACGATAAACTTTAAGATCATCAGCATATAATAAAAACTTACTGTTTAAGAAACATTCACCAATATCATTTATAAAGAGGATAAATAATAATGGCCCTAAAATTGAGCCTTGTGGCACCCCAGAAGTCACTGTGAGTACACCTGATGCAAAGCCATTAACTGCAACCCTTTGAGTCCTATTAGTCACATAAGACTGAAACCAGCGCAAAAGATTTCCTTTGATCCCGTTAAATGAAAGTTTCTGGAGAAGAATCATATGGTCCACTTTATCAAAAGCCTTGCAAAAATCTGTGTATATCGCATCGACTTGACATCGATCATCCATTTGCTCAAATAAGAAATTGGTAAATACCATGAGATTAGTAACTGTAGAACGTTTCTTAACGAAACCGTGTTGCTCTGGTGATATTATATTATGCAAACTCGGATAGATTGAGCTGTGAACCAGTCTTTCCAAGACTTTTGATAAAGTAGACAATAAAGAAATAGGGCGATAATTTTCGACATTGTCCTTGCTGCCGTTTTTATACACAGGAATAATATTAGCAGTTTTCCAGATTTTTGGAACTACTCCTTCCTGAATACACAAGTTATATAGAATGAAGAGAGGTTCACAAATAGTCTTTGCCGTGTGCTTGAGAAACAATGGAGGCAATCCGTCGGGGCCTGGGCCCTTGGTTACATCCAATGTGTCAAGCACCTTAAAGATCAATTCCTTACTAAAGAACAAGTTTGACAAAATGACATCATTTTTACTTTCAACAAGTGAAGAAGCAGCAATATCCAAATTAAACAGAGTTGTTGGTTCGTATACAGAACCAAAGAACTGAGAAAATAGATCACAAATTTTCTCTGGGTCATCGGACTTTGTATCACTGAATGTCATTACAGCTGGAAGGCCAGACTTACACCTACGACTATTTATATAAGACCAAAATATTTTTATATCCTTTTGTAATCCACTTTCAATATTATTAATATAGTTTTTAAAACACTCCTTGCTTAATTTCTTGAATCTATCCCTATAAAGAGAAAATTCTAAATAATCAGCTTTACGACCATATTTTTTCCATTTGATCCATGACCTATTTTTATTTTTGAAAATGTGAATCAGGGGTCGAGAGAACCAAATAGGATATTCATTAGATTTTATTTCTCTTAATGGAATATGAATTCTTACTATGTCGAAAATAGTTTCGTAAAAGCAGTCTACGGCTTCCTCCGTTGGTAAATTGCTAAGTAAACTACTCCAATTAATAGCCCCAATTGACAAGTTAATGTTTTGATAATTGCCCTCAGTAAACCTAAATTTAATAATATTTCTTCTTGTCATAGGCTTGTAATCAAATTCCAGGCAGGTTTTAATATTTAAAGGAGGGTGATGATCATCCACAGCAACCAAAGGTGAGGAGCTCCGTTCAGACTCACAGATATTACAGTTAGAAACAATGTAATCAAGAACACGGCAAAGATGATTCTGTATGTTATTAAATTGGTAACCGTTAACCGTTGACAAAAATGTTATAAATAATTTATCAATAGGACCACTCTTATCTGTTAGCACCGGATTTAAATAAATAGAATTGGTCAATGACCAGTCAAGATAAGGTATGTCAAAATCTCCTATAATATAAAATGTATCTATATTGCAGGACATAATAGTATTCTGTATTGAGTTAAAAACTACATCATAATAAGATAATTGTTGTTTTGGGGGTATGTATAAGCTAATTAGTGTATGGTATTTATTTTTTAAACTAGAATTCCATTTTACCATAACATACTCAAAATTGGAAGGTAAACCCGGGTGCGCACAGCGGAGTTGCGAGCGAGTAGTTTGCAGGCCGCGGCGCACCGCGACCAGCGTGCCCCCGCCGTCCCGCTTCCCGCTGCCCGCGCGGTCCCGGTCACAGCGATACACAATATACCGGGAATCGATGTACTCATTATCTGCAATTGTAGGTGTCAGCCATGTTTCCGTCAGAACAATAATATCGTAACATTCAGAAACAGATGTATGTTTATTTAAGCATGTATGGGGTGATCTAAAATTACTAAGCGAAATCTCCGCTTGTGGCCGCCATCGCAACTGTGTTTTGCAACCAGTGCAAACTTTCCTCTAGGAACAATATGAAATTCTCAAAAAATATATTTTCCCATACAAAGGCTAATCAGCTAATGGCACAAGTTCTACGGAGAGGCAACCTTTTTGAAGTGAAAACTTCTTTAGCGGCGTTGTGCACTTTTTGGATGGGTAAAAAATGTTTAAACTCGCCTCAGGGTCACGTGAACCTGATCGAAAATTCGTAAGACGGAGGGTAAAGTGAAAACTTCTTAGACCGCATGGAAGTAATAATGTTCAAGTTTTCACTTCTGCCGGCACTCCCGGAGTGCAACCCGTTTTTTTTTGTAGTTCAGTTTGGTGGGCTGATTCACACCCTTAATTTTTGCTAAATTATTTAAAGTTACCCAGTATGTGTACCATTTTCATGCCTGAAACAGCTCCGAGATTATTTTTTACTAGCTTTCCGCCCGCGGTTCCGCCCGCGTTAACTACAGGGTTATATCGAACCCAACTGTGGAATAAAATGTAGCATATGTCCTTACTCAGGCTTTAATCTATCTCTGTATCAAATTTTCTCAAAATCGGTTTAATAGTTTAGGCGTGAAAGACGGACAGACAGACAGACTTTAAGGATGTATCAATGACTTATCTTTACTAAAAAAAATCGTAAACTTTAACTAAATATGAAGATAAAAAAGTTATTTTCTTTAGTAGTACTCTTTCATAGAATTCCTCCTAAATAATTAATATCATTTTACCTGTTAGACATATAAAACTTCTCTCCTAATAAAAATAAGTAGAATAAAACTCTCAAGTTAATTGGACAATGTTTACAGTCTCTAAGTTAATTCATTATCCCGTAGCTATCTCTTTCCTTCTAATGGGATTGAAATGGCGAGTTAATTCATTATCGCGGCATCTGTCTCTTTTCCTCTAACGAGATTGTAAATCCCTGGTTGTTGTTGCGAGATGGTCCCGGAAGACTTCCGTGTAGAGTTTATTCTGTTATTTTATGCGCTCCTGGTGTCTGGATTTGTGTGTTTATTAGTACTTAGTCAATATAAAATTAAAGAGACCACACACAATTAAAAATGTGTGTTCGTGTGTGTCTGTGTGTGTGTGTCTGTGTGTGTGTATGTGTGTGTGGGGAGTTTAGGATATCTCTTTGAGAATATGCTCTATAATCATAATCACGCGGACAAAACTCTAAAATTAAAATGATTCCCTCCATTTGATTGCTTTTAACTTCTAACACCCTTCTTTTTTTGTCGGGGTTAAAAAAAATACATTGATAAGATAACATTAGCGAACCACCATAAAAAGTTTAAAGTGTTCTATGTGCCTTTATCTCCCGAATTCTTTCCGTAATACCCATTAAAAGAGCTATAAAAGCGTCCTATTTCCCAAAACTATGTCACTCATCTAATTAATTTCAACCCCCCACCTGTCGCGGAAGACGTAAAGTTGGGTCAAAAGAGCCCTCTCTCACAGCGGATACGTTTCGCCCGTAATTTTGATTCACGCATTCAAGTGTCCGTCTCGCGTAAAGTATAGTCCTCGTTAGGGCTGAGGTAATCAAATTATCGATGTCGATGTCTTCTTCTTAATTTCAAGAGCTGCGCTCTTGTCAGTTTAGCAGTTTCAGTTCCATTCGGTTTTGAAACGTATGTTTTAGTTCTAACTATCCTGTTTTACCAACACCAGGCAGAAATTCTGCTTAGAAAAATTGTTCTGCTTAGAAAAATCCGTCTCTCCGTCGCACCGCTTCTCTGTCTCAGCTTGAGGGCAAAAATGCTTTTTTGTCCAGATATCTGGCTCATAAGTAAGTAACTATAAAGGTCACATTTTCAAATTTCTGTGAGCCGGTTCGATAATTCTATAGATTTTTTGTCGCTTCTGTTTTTGGAAATTTTTCAAAATGGCTGAATGGTTGAAAACGTAAACAATGTATTATTAAATTTAGCCATTTCAAACAATGTTGAGTGGCGAGGTCTACAGATCACAGAACCACTAGTTTATGAGATACTTAGCTTCAATATAATATTTATTCGTTAACAACATGAACTTGTGTTCTAAATTCATCAATAATTCTAACATAATAACATAGGTCAAACAAGGCCCGGGCGTTATTAGCCTAGGCCATATTTAAATATATTAAATAAAATGGACAATCAACGGTCTAAATTAACCTAATGAAGAAGGAAAACGCACTTAATTCGAATAATTATTTTTGCATCTTACAGCTGTTGTAAATACGCGCCTTACGAGCCTTTTTTAGGATTCCGTTCCCAAAGGGAAAAACGGGACCCTATTACTAAGGTTCCGCTGTCCGTCCGTCCGTCCGTCTGTCACCAGGCTGTATCTCATGAACCGTGATAGTTAGACAGTTAAAATTTTCACAGATGATGTATTTTGGATGCTGCTATAAAATCAAATACAAAAAAGTAGAATAAATTAAATATTTACGGGGGCTCCCATATAACAAACGTGATTTTTTTGCCGTTTTATAGAGATATGTAATCGTTTTTATAGAGTCCGACTTGCACTTGGCCGGTTTTATAGATAATGGCACGGAACCCTTCGTGCGCGAGTTCGACTCGCACTTGCCCGTTTTTTATTTGAATATCATATCTTCACAAATATCCGAGATATAAGGGGATCGCACTTTTTCGTGAAATCGGAGACTATAATGGAGCGAACGAAAAGACATTTCAAATGTCAGAATTCAGAACTCTCGATAATGATGCATAAAAAGTGTCCCATCCCTATGTGGCAACCTTTCACATGTCACCCTATAAAACCATCTCTGGGTGGAGAAAAGTAGCCGTCCCTCGGTGACGGATCACGGACGACTCTCGCTCGGTTAGCCCGGACGTTATCAGCCCTTCACGGATCCCGATAACTGCTTCTGTTTTACCCTTTTAAAGGGTTATTATTCGCATGTTGTATGAAGAAATTTTTATATTTTTGTATATTGTTTCAATCTTATGCATCAGCCGATCGACCTGATACACTGATTTTTTTTTTGGGAACTTGAATCCTTAAGTTCCTTTAGATGGGAAAAGTTGTTCATTTGAAGGTAATTATGTTAGACTAGAGGAATTTCTCAAAATATTTTTTATTTCTTGCCTACGTTATAAAAAAAAACCCTTGGGCCTTTCAGCTTTTTAGGTTTGGGCTGGGCGTTGATGAGTCAGTGAGTCAGGACTTGTAAGATTTTTACTAAAATATATTTATAATTGATTCGAATTACGTATTTTATAATAGCCACCTCTAACTCTCTCTATTAGAAATTCAAAGCCTATAAATCCAAAACTACAATCAAAAGTTACAGCTGTATTAAGTGTAAAGTTATCTTTAACAACTGCGTAGGTGCTTCGAAATAAGCCGTTAGAACTTTATTGATGGTTAGGGAACGGTTAAACTGGAAGGGAGAATTTTATTGATGAGGCTAACTTATACGACCTGTTAACACTAACTTATGATGTCGTGTGACAACATACCAGTACAGACAAGTGTTCAAATTGAATACGAGCTGAGAGAAAAAAACAAGTTTTCACTTTTATTCTGCGTTTCAAACAAAACTCAAAATAACTCTAAAATTAAAAAAAAAACTTTTGTCAGCTTTCAACCAAAAAAAAAACGCGTTGATTATTGTAGGAGCTACGATGCTACAGACAGACACATAGATACACAGTCATACAGATACACATGTCAAACTTATACCACCCCCCCTTTTATGTCGGGGAATAAAAAGGAAAATCGAAAAATAAATTAAAAGTTAAAATGGTAGCAACTCTAGTTATGAGTTCCGCGTGTTTTCTGCCGGTCTACAAGTAAAAATACCATTACAAATAAATGTGAAGTGCACCAAAATGAAGACTTGGTCCAAAGGTTTAGTAACCAGGCCACAAACTAAAAAAAAATTGGTTTAGATAACATTTTAAAAATGATTTTATATTCCTAGGTAACATGGTAGTAGGAAATATGTCATTTGCTGGGTGTATGATCAAATGTATACTTCAATCAATGAAATTGGAAAACATAATAAAGAAATTGTGGCGGTATGGGGCTATCTAGATATGTCAGACCTTTCATTCAAGAAAGAAAGCCCATTACTGCAATTTTAAGAAATTAAAAACCATCCATAGACATAATTATAATTTATACACTGTAACAAACAATGCAATTAAAATTTTCGGAATTCCTCGGAGAAATACAGCGTTAAAAGGGTTAAGGAGATTATGAGTGAACATAGTTGATGTATTGTTTTAAAACAAATATGATGCAACTAGAGGTCGCCCCGCCGCCGAGCGCGCTAATTTGTTTGTGAAATGTTGCTCGTGGATTATATATTATTATTATTATTATATATACTTTATTGCACAATAAAACAGGACATCAAAGAAACATAAAAACACGGAAAGATGTACAATAGGCGGCCTTATTGCTAAACAGCAATTTTTTCAAGGCAACCGGAGAAGAGAAATCAAGAAGAGAAAGAAAGTAGCGGGTGCAGCAGTATTAAATAAACTACATGACAATAAGTAAATACTTATACCTAAAATAAAATAAAATAACATTTAAATACAAATACAATACAAATATACAAAAAAATAAAATAAACATACATACTATTATGGACAAAAATGGAAAACTATAACGAGATACCTAAATACACTGGGCGTCAAAAATAAGTAGTACACTTTTCAAATTGCAATTACTCCTAAACTATAGTAGTTACACTTATGAAATAAAAAGCAGTTTATAGTAAACTTAACGAAGTTTATTAAAGTTATATTTTATTTGGCATGAATAAAGTTTCAAACTTAAAATTAAGATAAATACTAAAAAGTATCAATTTTTAACGATATGTCAACCACTTAATTTTCACGTTTTGGAACTTTTTCACAATTTAATAACTTGTGTTGCCGCCTCGGGCTCTAATTACAGCTTGGATCCGGTTTGGCATGCTGAACACTAAGTTTCGGAGGCGGTGTTGGGGAATATTTTCCCATTCTTCTATCAGCGCATGTTTTAGAGCCCTGAGTGTGGCAGGAGGTGGACTGCGCCTTCTGACTAGCCTCCCAAGCTCATCCCAGGCGTGTTCAATCGGGTTGAGATCTGGGCTTCTCGATGGCCAAGCCATCAAGTTGATGCCAACCTCCTGAATGTACTCTTGTACGTGGTGAGCAGTGTGTGGCCGGGCGTTATCATGCATTAGGATGGCTCCATCACCCATATTTATTAAATATGGCCCTGCATACTCGTTGAGGATCTCCGAGGCATATCTTTCACCAGTCAAAGTCCCATTTTCTATTACCACAAGCTCTGTGCGACTCTCTGAAGAGATACCAGCCCATACGTGTACAGAGCCCCCGCCATATTGGACTCTTTCCGAGATACAAGCTTGAATGTATCGCTCACCGGGTCGTCTGTAGACTCTCCGCCGTCCATCTGAAGTGTATAAAGAGAATCGAGACTCATCTGTGAATAAAACTCTAGCCCATTCTTCTTCGCCCCATTGTACGTGTTGACGGGCGTAGCGTAGTCTTGCTACGCGATGCTCTGTCTCAAGTTTGGGGCCATTTGCTGGTCTTAGAGGCTTCAGGTTAGCTTCAGCAAGTCTTCTTCTCACTGTACTCTCACTGATGTAGTCTGTTCGGGTCCGAAGAAGCTGTTGCTGAACCTCAACTGCATTAAGGTGTCGATTTCTTAACACAGTGGAAACAATAAAGCGATCTTCTCGGGTACTTGTGCACCTGGGTCTGCCATTACCTCGTCTCCTTAGATGGTTTCCAGTCTCTTCGTACCTTTGCTTTACTCGCTGAACCGTTCTTAAAGTTACACCCACCCTCCTTGCAGTACGACGCATACTGATGCCCACTTCGAGAAAAGCTAAGATTCTTGCACATTCTTCTGGTGAAAGAGGCATGATTAGTCAAATTTACTCTCTGAAGATACCTATGCTTTTCAATTACAATTGCTTTATCAGCAGCGAATGTGTCAAACACAAAAATCCTAAGTAAGACAACACCTTTCAACAGTTTAAAAAAAGTGTTTTTATTTATTCGTTTTTTTTAAAGTCAAGCATTATAAGTTCTTATAATGCATGAAGTTTTTATTGAATAAGATTAAATTTTCTTTTTAACCTTTTTTGTTTCAAAGGTCTAAGTTTTATAGTTTGGGAGAAATCGCAATTTTAAAACTGTACTACTTATTTTTGACGCCCAGTGTATATGGATAAGAAATTAATAAAATAGATACATACATTAATTATTAAGGTAATGTGTTCTAAGGCGGCTTTTAAATGTAGACAGCGAAGGAGCTTTTCTCAACGATTCAGGTAAGGAGTTCCATAACCGGACAGCTTGTATGGTAAAGGATTTGGAAAAGAAGTCAGTGGAGTGGGGAGGCATATATATGTGTTGGGTAATCGAGAAAGTGAGAGGAAGGTATATTGTTATAAGATAAGTGAGTGATTATATAAACACACACATCACACATAAATTCATAGTCCCAACACTTTGTTTTTTGAAGTGAAAACTTTTTTAGCGCCGT
The DNA here is from genome assembly GCA_949987775.1 of Aproaerema taeniolella. NCBI lineage: Eukaryota > Metazoa > Arthropoda > Insecta > Lepidoptera > Gelechiidae > Aproaerema > Aproaerema taeniolella. The sequence continues at coordinate 19,343,094 of OX465248.1, forward strand.
TGTGCACTTTTTGGATGGGTAAAAAATGTTAAACTCGCGTCAAGGTCACGTGACCCTGATCAAAAATTCATAAGACGGAGGATGAAGTGAAAACTTCTTAGACCGCAAGGAAGTAATAATGTTCAAGTTTTCACTTCTGCCGGCACTCCCGGAGTGCTACCCGTTGTTTTTTTTTTAAGTTAAAACTTCTTTAGCGGCGTTGTGCACTTTGAAGTATGGGTAAAAAAATTTAAACACGCGTTAGGGGCACGTCTCTGTCACGTGACCCTGATCGAAAATCCGTAAGGCGAAGGGGTGTTTAATAAATATAGGAAATAAAACTGCAAAAGTCAAGATGTCCCTTAGGGGTGTCTGATAAATAAAACTGCAAAAGTCAAGATGTCATCCGTTGCCAGCATAGAAAAAAATAAATTTAATATTAATGCACAACGTTAATGTTCAAGTTTTCACTTCTACCTGCAACCCATTGTTTTTTTAATTTTTTTTTATTCAAGTACGCTAGACTATCCAAGTCGCAGTCAAAATGGCTTTATTTCATAAAACACTAGCTTACCGCCCGCGGCTCCGCCCGCGTCCTAATTTTAAAAAAAATAAAAACTTCACGGAGCCCGAGACCTTTCCAACGAATGCAAAACCGTGGAAATCGGTTCGTGCGTTCTGGAGTTATAGCGTCAGGAAGGAAAACCCGACTTATTTTTTTATAGTAGACTAGCTTTCCGCCCGCGGCTCCGCCCACGTCCTAATTTTTTTAAAATAAAAAGTATCCTATATACCTCACGGAGCCCGAGACCTTTCCAACGAATGCAAAACCGTGGAAATCTGTTCGTGCGTTTTGGAGTTATAGCGTCAGGAAGGAAAACCCGACTTATTTTTATATAGTAGATTAGGATGTTTTTTTTATAGGTTTGCTCTTGACCACAATCTAGCCCAGGGGCGGAGATGTGGTCGAGGATGTAGCAAGCTCACCCAGAAGATACCTATTCACTCGAACTTTTAAGAGATGTTACTTAAAATAAGTCAAAATAGTGAATTACATTAGTTCTTTTATCTCAACGCCTGTTTGAAAACGTGCAGTTTTCATCAGAGAAGAAACTCGGGTAAAAAACTCCGTGGGTTGCTCTTTTCAAGTGAGTTACGATTTTTTTTTATATCCTAATTTTAACTGACTTAAATCTAAAATAACTCTAAAGCTCAGCAGTTTATTCTCATAGCAGTTTATTTCTAATAGATAGTCATTCTGTTTTACAAAGTTTTTGTTAAAATATAATACAGATTTTATAATAGTTTTTTAAAAAACCAAAAGTTTTATAAAAAATGTTAGAAAAGTTGTTATTCAGTCATTGTTTAATCTAACTTAAGGCGACTACAGCACCTAAATTACGATGCGTAGATAAGCATGACGCACTGCATTAAATAGAAGAAAAAAATACTACGGTAATATTCAGGACATAAACTATAGATAAGTAGTTTGCTGAAAACATGATTCAGCACTTTTGGTTCGATAGAAAAAGCTCACAAAATCACCTCTAAATACCAATATTGTGTATCTTTTAAGCTGTAAAAACGATAGTGAAATGCACACAGGAACTTGAATTTGCTATCAAAATGTTCGTGATTGAACACTCTCGATAAGTAGCTAACGCATTTTTCGATTTAAGCCATAAATCTCATTTTTCTAACTTTCGAACATGTTTTTTACACACGCACGCTTTCATAGTCCGTAAACTTCGTGTATCGACACTGTTCGCACTGCCGGCCCAGGCCTGTTGAGAGACGGAGATGGCACTATTCCTATGTGTACTGCCTTGATCGGATGCTGTAGTCGCCTTAATGTTTTGCCAAGGTAAGTAAAGTTACCGTATAATAGACTATATTTCCTGGGTTAAGTTTCTAAGAGTAACTTTAATAAACTAACAGCAAATTACTAACAAAAAACGGGTAGTTTTAATTACCTTCCTAACAACTTTTTCCTTTGATAATAAATTGTGATTGCAAGAAGTCTTCAATAAAATTTTCTTCATTACCTTTTCATTTACCGTCTCTATCAGACACTTTTACGAGTAGTGGCAGAAAAAACACTTACGTTTGGTAGTAAAGATTTTAAATAGTCGATTCTACTCACCCGGAGTCCCTTCTAGATCAATCTATTTCATTCAAACGTTTCAACTGTTGATGGATGACCGAAGTTCATTTACTGCCACTATAAAATCATTCATTTTATCATAGTTTTTAACAAACTTATTATTCCTCAGAAAGATAAATTATTTAAAAAAAAATAAGCCCTTGCCCAGCAGTTGGATGGCCATGGCTCGAACTAGTAACATGTCGTTTGATTCTTGCAGTTATTTTCACAAGTTTTATACGTGGTCATGGTGCTTGTAACAGCGCCGAAATATGGTATCGGATAACCGTTTATAATATGTTTCAAACTTGTCGAAATAGTAATGTACCACTTGTTCGAGTTTGAACATTGGTCACCTGAATTCATGATCACTTCTTCTTACCAGCCCATATACGTCCCCACCGAGGGGCACGGGCCTCCCTTCGAAACACGAAGGTGATTTAGGTCATAGTCCACCACGCTGGCCCAAAGCGGGTTGGTGGACCGCTCGTCTTTCGAAAATGAATTTTCTTGGATGGCGGGTTTCATCACGATGTTTTCCTTCACCGTTGAGCAAGTGATAATTAGACAACCGTACATAAATCCGAAAAGACGAATTTAGTGGTACAAGCCCGCACCAGGATTTGAACCCACGACCTTCGGATTACAAGTCTGGCTCGTTACCAACTGGGCTATCACTTACTTTTTGGATTTGAGACTTTTGTTAACACGTAGACTCTACGTCGGTCGTAGAGAAACAAAAAATAACAATTTACGCCTGGTATCTTCATGACATTTCAATCTAAACTTCGAAAAGACCATTCTCAATTTAATAGCAGCTAGCTATTATTCTCTCATTATATCGTTAGCCGCAAGATGTGTAAATCCAATTTCGCGAACCACAAATCAAACTTACAATAACGCGAACGAGACAGTTGTCACAGTTGCGTTTTATTTCTTTACATTTTCCGCTGCAGATTTACAAGCAGACTGAAATAAAATAAATTATGCCATTTTCCTTACACCTTCCTTTCTTCGAGTGCAATCTAATTATATGGAAGAAAACTCGTCGCCTACGGTGCTATTGCGGAGGTAAGAAGCAGTCTCGGTTTGGAGGAGACAATACTTACTTCCTTACTAGTATTAAAAATGCGAAAGTAACGCTGGCTGTCTGTCCGTCTTCCACGATTTTGATGAAATTTGGTACAGAGATAGATTAGAGCCCCAGGACATAGGTCAAAAAGTCAAAAGTCAAAAGTGTTTATTTCATTGAACATATAAAATGATACTTGAACCTTACTTGAACACGTCAATATTATGAATTACATTAGCACTTTTGGCTTTGCGCCTATTCGCAAAGGTGCAGTCTTCCTCAGGAGAAGAATAGGCAAGAAACTCCGAGGGTCGCTCTTTTTAAGTCAATCATATAAATTTTCTTACTTTTAATTTTAATTGACTTAATATCTGAATAACTCTGGAGCTGAGCAATTTATTCCCATGGTTGCTTGTCTAACAGATAATCCGAAATTCTATAATAGCCCTTTTTACAAAGTTTTTGTTTAATTATCGTCTTAAATTTTTCTAAAGGTAGGTTTTGAATACACATGGGAATCTTATTGTAGAAGCGTATACATTGACCCATAAAAGAGTTTGTTACTTTGTAGAGACGGCTGTCTAGTATATCCAAGTTATGTTTGCTTCTAGTGTTTACATTGTGCCTATCACAATTTTTCTTAAACAATTGTTCATTTTTCTTTACATACAAAAGATTATTAAATATATACTGGGACGCAAATGTCAAAATATCTATTTCCTTAAATCTATTTCTAAGAGACATTCTAGGTCTCATTTGATAAATCGCGCGAACAGCCCTTTTCTGCAGGACAAATATCTTATTAATGTCGGCAGCATTACCCCACAGCAAAATGCCATATGACATAAGGCTGTGGAAGTAACTGAAATATACGGTTCTCGCGGTTTCTACGTCCGATAATTGACGGATTTTTTTAACCGCGTAAGCTGCTGAACTGAGTCTGTTCGCTAACTTATCAATATGAGGACCCCATTGAAGCTTTGCGTCAATAGTGATACCTAAGAATACAGTAGATTCTACAACTTCCAGTTTTTTATTTTTAACCTGTACATTGGTATTAAACTGTTTAACGTTAGGCAAGGTAAATTTAACACATTTGGTTTTTTTCTCGTTCAAGAGTAGGTTATTTGCAGTGAACCATTCAACTACCTTTGAGATCGCAATATTCACGTCGTCATAATTAGTGTCATATATTTCACTTTAAATAAAAGTGATGTGTCATCTGCAAATAATACGATCTCATGGGCCTCTTTAACAAGAAAAGGCAAATCATTAATGTACAGGAGAAACAAGAATGGTCCTAAAATTGAACCCTGCGGGACGCCCATACAGACTGTGGACCCAGGTGATCTAGTGCCGTTAACCTCAACCTTCTGGATCCTATTACACAAATAAGATTCCAGAAGCCTAAGTGCATTTCCTCTTATGCCATAGTGATAGGCTACATTTTATCCTACAGTTGGGTTTGATATAACCTGTAGTCCACGCGGGAGGAGCCGCGGGCTGCTAAACTAGTTTCTTATAAGAATACTAGAGGATGCCCGGGACTTCGTTCCCATGGGAATTTGGTAAAATTCTTCCCTATTCCTTGTCTAACACCTTTGTGCAAAATTTCAGCTTTCTAGATCCCATGGTTTGGGCTGGTTGGTTAATCAGTGAGTCAGGACCTTCAATTTTAAATATATTTAGATTAAACAGTACTACCTCTACAAAAGCAACTCTTACCAGCAGGCCAAGTATGATAGTGACAGCGCCGCGACAACACCGCAGTTCTATGTCAAATTGTCAACATTGACAACGCCATAGGGTGAGCAAGCCTTTGCGCGGGACTCTGGCGCAATCAAAGTGAAGTTTCAGCGTGAGCCGAGCGCAAGTTTTTATGTAATATCTTGATAAATAAAGCAATTTTCTGACTTTGACAGACAATTTTTTTCGAAAACAAAAGTGATTTTACCTAAAGTTTCGAAAAAATAAGAACGTGCTACATTTGTTTCTTGAATGAACCTGCACAAAGAAAAAAGGTTTTAATTTTCTGTCACAATAGTAACTTGTTACTCTAAGGGTGAAAGAAATCTTACACCTGAGGTAAATACTGTGCTTTTCATTAGGAATACAAAGGAAGTAAAAATAAAAACATGAATACTTAAGCTGAACTCATTGCTGGTATGCGAAAGTTACAGAGCTCGAAACTCTAAATTTGTTTTTAGAAAGATCGGAATGCCACTTTTAGATCGGAATGCCACGCCTATTATGTTTTTTTTTCTGTGACTGGCCAGCTATTCAGCCATTATTTTTCATTTCATCATTGAAGAAAAATGGTAAATATTTTGCCAAAATCTAGGTATGTTATTTTAAAGAAATAGCTAAATGTAAATTAATATAAAGTCAATAAAAAAAGTATTCTTTAATGAATATTTAACTTTTGTTATTTCAATGTTACATCGCGCTGTAATAGAGTGCCTGTATAGAAAGTTGGAACATGTTTTTTTAATACTTAATTTGACAGCTGTCAGTTGAAAGCGATTCTCCCTAGGCTTGAAAAGTATTACTTTCAGGCAACTTCAGACCTACTTTCTGAGTATGAGTAATGAATTTTTTTTAAAGTCGTTTAAACAAAAAAACAGTATGGGGATTTTAAATTAGTTAGCGAAACTTTAGGGGCTGATTCAACTATCCCCAAAGAAACTTATGAAATAAGTTCATCGCAAAAAATGTAAGGAGAGGTAAAAATAAAATCATATAGCGACCTATTTAATTTGGGAAAAGTTGTTTAGTTTCGTGACTGATTCACATCCTTAATTTTCGATAGCTAATTTAAAATCACCCAAGTAGGTATATTATTTAAGATTATTGCTGTTTTTTGTTTTGTTTATATTTTTAATTATTTGATCGTGGTAAGAACCCGATAAAATTATGTTACGCCGTGTGGTGATCGGTTAAGAATAACACCACCCCATCACTTTCACTGGTTGTCGAAAGAAGCGACTAAGGAAACACAAATGAGACCTAATCCATCCCAGGCAACGACACTTCATTTTTTTCTGAATCTGAGGTGTCGTTCTATGGTCTCATGCGGTGTGGTAGGCTCTGTAAAGGGCCGTCTGGTTCGCGACCACCCTCCCACCGAAGTCGGCGAAACAGCTTGCTGTGTTCCGTCGGTGCGTGGGAGTACCAGTGCCTTTATAGGCATTTTCTGGGTTAACTCGCTCCATCGTCGACCACATCTTTGAGCTTTATGGCCAAGATTGAGGTCAAGAGTTAACCCATCTTATAGTATAAAAAATAAATAAAAAATATCCATCGTACAGTTACATAATATTTTAAATTTCTTAATAATGACATTGTACAAAGTAATACATCTTACAATAAAAAAAATTAAAATTTTAAAACTTGTGATAATCAAGTTTTTATAGTGCCATATCCAAATAAACTTGCAGACTCTACCACCTCCTTGTTCCATCTCGGAATTGCAATGCGAATAAAAAGATTCTGTTTTTTTACAACAAGCGACCGTTGTTGGTTCAATTTTGAAATCCAATTTAGATTTACTGGACACTTTAAGTGGATCTAAGCGGATCCAAGCAAATCCTTCATGGTATTATTAACCCCTGACAAAAAAGAGGGCTGTTTTAACTTTGACGTGTATATCTGTGAGTGTGTCTGTCGAAGGCGTCGTCGTAGCTCTTAAACGAATGGACCGATTTCGATGCGTTTTTTTGGTTTGAAAGCTGACGTGTTTTTAGATTATTTATTTGGTTAAAAATTCTTTCAGCCCTTGTAGAGTTATAAGCCATGAAATGTCGGGGGCTGTACCATTTTTTTAATTATTAGATTTATTTTACGTTAAAATGAACAAGTAATTTACTGTAATCGTTTTGATTCCTTGAGAAAAGTTGCTCAACTAATTGCCTTAGTAAGAGATGTCGAATTTTTTTGGAGAACTTCTTAAGTGTTCTTTTGGAAAATTTGTTCAATATCATGAGTAGAATCATTCCCTGAAGATTTGCTAGTTAATCTAAAGTAACCCAATATTAAGTATACCTTAAGTCTTATCCATAAGGTTCAAAATGTAGGTGAATATTCCACCTCACGCTGTGATGTGAACTGAACATAATTCAAAGTTAAACTCTGTAACAAAATTAATTATCGTTGTTTATTGAATTTTTTTCAATGTGCTGAATACGGTCGGGATTTCCTGTTTCTAAGTTTAATTTGTTTATTCTATGTTTAATCATTTACGTTTTTTTAAATTTTTACAATTTGCAATGTAAGTATGTACGTTTGTTTGCGTCGAATCTTGCAACTGAATTTTAAAACATCAGTTGAGGATATCAACTGATCGAGCTTAAATTGCATACACGTTATGTTTAAATGACAATGCACGTAAGCTTTACTCTAAATCCAAGATGGCCGACTAGTTATTTTTATGCACTATGATATGGGTGTCAAATAAAAGGGTTTGCTGAACCATTTTCAGTAAATAATTGTTAAAGAACCAGTCTTTTAACTGGAAGGTTGCAGGGTCAAATCCTGTTTCGGGCCCATACCACTTAGTTCGTCTTTTCGGATTTATCAGCGGTTAATGAAAATATGGTGGTGAAACCTTTTATAAACGTCTTATAAAATTTGTTTCGGAAGGCGCATTCCAACAACCCGCATTGGACTAATGTGGTGGACTATGGCCTAAATTCTATTCGTGTTTCGGAGGGAGGCCTATGCCCCTCGCTGGGTACGTATATGAGTTGATAAAAAATAGCAAGCATTTTCTTTCATAAACACAGACCAATATCTTGATATAAATCATTATGGCTAATGAAGGGAACATTTTTAGCTCTGACCACACGTAATATGATAACATACCCTCTATAAAACGACTGCTAAACCAAGAAAACTGAAGCTCCAAGTCTGCTTTTGAAATTCACGTCCATTTTCTTTGCAATAACACTGTACTAACTAGAACGGACCCAGCCAGTAGTAAATAGTTTGACTCAATAAAGCAGAATGCTTATTGGCCATTTCATTTGTATTCAAGATGTTCTAATCTCGGGTAGAAAGACTATTAGCTTGGTATTGGTATCTTTGTATTTTTCTGAGGATTTTCTGTATTCTATTCTAGGGCTGCCATAATCGTTCAATATAGTGCCATCTATTTCTATATGGCTGTACATTTTTAGGACACTGGACCTTACACTGTACAGGGTTAATACTGGCTTAATACTGGTAAATAAAATACTGGAAAAAAATCCAATAATTATAGAGCCTGCCCACAAAATTCAAGAGAATCGGTTTAGAAATACGACCTATAGCGGTGAAAATCTGGACAGATATGGGGACATACGAAATTGGTCGATGATCACTGTACTGTAATGCACTGCACTGTACTTATACTATACCATTCTATAGTATGCCATAAAATATTATACTTATAGAGTAAAATAATTCTGGTAAAATAGCGGACTTTGCAGACAATTTAACTTATATCAGTTTGTTTAATAACTATCATAAATTAAAAAATGTGCAACAAAAACGACAAGGATAGAAATTGATACATCCCTGATTCTTAGAAAATAACAAAGCTTATTCATCTTGGTGAGTATTCGACCTTATCACGGGATCTATTCTTGTATTTCTAGATCTTGCTATAAATATATTTAACTGGACAACGTGCTGGGCGGTGGTCGTCGGTCGGGCTAACTCCGTGCCCTTGGTGGGGCGAAATATGTGTTGAGTGTGCTCATTATCAGTGGCTGGATAACGTTGCCTGTCCAGCCACCGATAAGTAGCACACTCAACTGGCAAAGAATTTATCCGTTTATGTATTTAAATCTTGCTAATTATGTTTATATGTATTAAATGTAATCTCGACTTATATTAAGTGGCATCCTGAATGTCCTATAAAATAAAGATTTTTTTTATTGTTTTCTATGCTACAGGGCGTCTATTGACGATGCGGTGATAGTCCAGTTGGTAATGAGCCAGACTTGTAATCCGAAGGTCGTGGGTTCAAATCCTGGTGCGGGCCTGTACCACTAAATTCGTCTTTTCGGATTTATGTACGGATTTCTAATTATCACTTGCTTAACGGTGAAGGAAAACATCGTGATGAAACCCGCCTGTCCAAGAAAATTCATTTTCGAAAGACGAGCAGTCCACCAACCCGCATTGGGCCAGCGTGGTGGACTACGGCCTAAATCCCCTTCGTGTTTCGAAGGGAGGCCCTTGCCCCTCGGTGGGGACGTATATGGGCTGATAAGAGGGCGTCTTCCATTAATCAATGGCTTCTCGATGGCGGTTGAATGATAATGATGACCATTTTACCCATTTTGGGGGTGAAATTGAGAATTATCGAAACCTCATACATTTGAAGACCTTCACCCTGACTGGCAGCGCTACCGCTAACCGAACGTTACGTTGCAAACTTTTAGCAACTTGAGATTCAGTTGGTGGTGGCGCCGCCGCGTCGCCAGTCAAAGCAGTCGTCATCAAATGTATGGTATTTTGATAGTTCTCAATTTTGCCACTTGATCGAATAAAATGGCGATCATTGTGATTCCACCGCCATGGATTTCTGCATAAGTGCAACGTGAAAACAACACGGCCAAATGGCAAAAAAGTGTCAAAATGACAATGTCAGAGAGCGAGCAAGCCTTTGCGCGGTGCCCTCACGCAATCAAAGTGAAGTTTCCGCGGCCTGTGCTAGCTTTCTTATGCATGTTTTGTGCGCAAGGGTGGTGCCACACATTCGATGCTAATCGAATCGTTAGGTATTTGCAGAAATTACCGAAATTATTTACCGAGCTATCTCATTGATCACAATTTTGATTTGGAATTTCTGTTTCTAATTACTGAATTTGTGTTAATATGTTACATCCTGTATGCCGTCCTTTCCTACTTCCTACTAATATTAAAGTTTGTGAGGTTGAATGGATGCTTTGTACCTACTGCAAAGTTTGGTAATATTGGTACAAACTTTATTCACTGCTACTACAAAAAAACATGTAAATAATAGTTGTATTCCTTATCTTATCCTTATTTTTATTGTATGAGCGAGGCACACCCAACACAAGCAAGCGCCAAGCTTGGGCTGGCCTCAAAAGAAATTTAGTTATAAGTACTCTTGGAAATTAATAAATTTTCATTTCATTTTAAAAAAATATTTCTACAAGAATAAATTTAAAATTAAGTATTAAGTAACGCAGTACAAGATAAAATTTTGCAGTAAATACAGTTAAAACATCAAAATAACAAATAGGCTACATAATTTTCCCAAATTCCATGATAACAAATACCCGAGCGGAAAACTGTTACATAAATAAGTCATAAGTATTGAGATCTAACAATTGCCTAAAAGTCTTTTCCTCGTGAAAAATAGGAAGTTAAAATAGTTTTTATTCTAACTTTTTTTAAACGAAGTAAGTCACAAGATTACTGGTTTACTGAAAATATTTGACTTGATACTTTTGGAACGTGTGATTTATATTTAATTAGTTCATTAATATTATTCGTAATATTATTATTATATTATTACGATATTATTCGTAAGCAGTTTATGAGTGTAAAAATGCTATCAACTAATGAAATAATTGCCTGGAAGCATTATAAGTTTTCTGTATCGCCGAGAAAACTACCGTATAAGTCCCCAGGCAGTAATAATGGAGTGAGCACACAAGCCCTACTTAATTGTTGCATAATTGTCGCCGGTAACGCATTGCAGCTCAGCTTGAGTGCACTTAGTTAAGATGTCGACTTATTCAGCAGCACGCTTGCTAGCTTCTGCATAGCTATGGGCGCCTAGTACTTTGGCAGAGCAAATATGTGCCATGGGCTCGTGGTCCCACCGAACTGGCCCACTTGGGTGAACGCATTTATTTTATCCCACCAGAGTCACGTTTTGTACATTCAAAGAATGTCCAATACTTTTTGACGTGATAACGTCTTTAAAATCGTTTTAGTCGGGTGACATGTTCAGAAACTTGTGTCACACCAAAACCTCACGAGCGCGATCGCAGGTATAACGAGAGAGAGACGGACCGATCTCCCGTCTCATCTCGAGCGCTGCCAGTCATTCCGTGAAACTTGTCACGCGGAATCCTCACGAGCGGAGGCTGGCATAGCGTTCGAGTGAGTGGACCGATCTTCCGTCTCTCTCACCAATAAGACGTTATCACGTAAACATCTCGATCGTAAACCTACTTTACAAACAACCAATATTTTTTTTTTATTAGTTGATATTTGAATCCACAGACATGATGTCCATGACGGCCTTTGTTCGTTAGTTATCTTATTAATACTTGTTTTTTGTAATAATGCTCTCTCTGAGTACAGATTTTAAAAACTGATTTAAAAAAAATACTGAAGTTCTCACCGTTATAAATGAAACATCTAAATATTTTTCATCCTTCTAGGGTCAGAATGTCTTATTAGGACTTTTTCAAAAGATATGTATTTAGATCGTACCAAATAGCAATCTGTGATCTCTGCCTATCCCAATGGGAAAAAGGCGTGAGCTCACAAGTTTATTTATTAAGAAAATAGCTGACTGACCAAAATATTTTTTTATCGATATTTTATTAAGAAATATTTGAAAAATAATTAAATAAATAAATAAATAAATTCATTTATTTGCAAGAATACAGTATGATTGATTTTAAACAAAGTAGGTGATCTGTGCATTCAACCGGCAAGGCGTGCAAATGTTAACTTAAAAATACATAATCAACAATTAAAAGTACAATAAAAACATGTCAAAAATATCCAGCTAACAATCCAGAATATGTCTAAATTATTATTGTAATTCATAAATTATACTTAATGTCAAAGATAATCTAATCCAAAACCGAATGTCAAAATAAAATAATATAATAATAAGTCAATTTAAATCATTATACAAATTCCATAAACTCCTTGACACTATAAAATGTGTGTTCCATGAGCCATGCAACTAATTGAGTCTTAAAATTACGAGAGTCTAAGATTTTCAAGTGGTCAGGGAGTTTATTATAGACCGTTATGTACATATTAAAAACGTTATTTTTATAAATATAAGCATTACAAGGTGGATGGTGCAACAAGTTAATATATTGGCTCCTTATCTGTCTTCGACTAACTTCAACCTGCGATTTAAAATAGGCTGGATGTGCTTTAACAAAAACACAGACATCTCGTATATACATACAGGGCAGTGGAAGAACACGATGCCGCTGAAAAAGTGGCCTGCAACTATCCAGGTACCATGCATTACATATCGCTCTCATACACTTCTTTTGTAAAATAAAAGCCCTATTAAAATCAACAGTATTACCCCAAAGTAATATCCCGTAGCCTAAAACTGATGACACATATCCGTGATATGCCACAAGTGCAGCATCTACAGACACAGTTTCTCTTAATCTTTTTAGAACGAAGACATACCTATCTAATTTTTTGCAAATCATATCGATGTGGTACTTCCAGTTGAGATGGCTATCCAACATAATTCCTAAAAATTTAAAATTACTGACTTCTTCAATATTGATATCTTTATATTTAATGTCCAGTTGTAGGGCTTTCGAATTATATGAGAAAAATTGCAACATTCCCGTAGTCTCCGTATTAACATAATAGTTGAAAAAATATATCGAAAAGATCAGCACTGGCAACAGTCAGGATAAGGATATATGTAAGTAAGCAGTGTATTAGAAACGACATTTTACTGAACATAATAGTGGGAGACAGTGACAAAGTCCTCTGATGTTCTAATTATGTCACTAACCACATAACAGCGCGTTTACTTAGTAATTTATACAAGGAGTAAACAACAACAGGTGTTTCTCAAACTTATCTGTAACACGGTCATACATTATACTGTTGCGTACTAGGGTTCTGATTTGGAGCGAAACACCAGTGACTATGATTTAGGTGTTTATTCAGCCAGCTTAATAAATCCTAGGTCCACACAGAAGCCGTCAGCCCAGTCGCAGAATCAAAATCGTTGTCCTTAATCACGCCGTGGTCGTAGGTTCCTTCCGTAGATCAGGGTCCGAATCACGTCAGCTAACGTTGTCCTAAGTCGCGCTGTAGTCGTAGGTTTCCTCTAGTTCGCTCCGATGTATCTCTTGTATCGCTTGAGATCAACTCTGTCCGCTAGGCGCGGCTCGCCCGTATTTATATTCGGCCGGAAGGGGTTTTGGAACAATCCCGATAGTCGCTCTCGAAAAATCATGCGCAGTTAGACATCCACGAAGTAAACAACTCGTTGCTAAAGCCGGTGTTCTCACGGTGTGTGCACGGGATTATGTCCTTTACGTCCTACGTGCAAGGGTCAATCTTGCGTGTACTCTGTGATGACGCAGCTTTGTTTTGTTGCTACGCAACCCTTTTTTTTGGTTGTTTACGTCGCCGATCTATTTTTTTGTATGTGAGCTTTCTCGAACTGGACTTGTTTATTGTTCCTACTATTATCTATCGAATACTCTGGCCCGGCCGCAACAATACTAATTAATTTCTTAAACAAAATATATTGTATTGGAATGGTTAATTTTTAAACCCCGAAAAAAGAGGGTATATTAGTTGTAAGTTTGACGTGTGTATATATGTGTCTGTGTATCTGTATGCCTGTTTATCTGTATGTGGCATTGTAGCTCTTAAACGAATGCAAATGGACCAATTTCGATTCGTTTTTTTTGAAAGCTGACATTTGATCAAAATTGACTCAGCTGTTTAAAAAATAAAAATCGAATGCCGGTCGGGGATGATACAAAATGTGTTTTATGCCAGAGCCTCGTCCGTTGATCAGCAGGGTTCAGAAGGATGACAATTTTGGAGCACAAAGATGTACACACCCCATGGATTTCGATTTACTTACGTAAAACTGGTATGAGAAGTAGGTCCAAGAAGATAAAAAAATAGAGTAACTAATCATAAGGAGAAGATTGATATCTTAAGGCGACTACAGCACCCGATAAAGGCAGCACACATGGGAGTAGTGCCATCTCCGTCTCTTAACAGGCCTGGGCCGGCAGTGCGAACAGTGTCGATACACGAAGTTTACGGACTATGAAAGCGTGCGTGCGTAAAAACATGTTCGAAAGTTAGAAAAATGAGATTTATGGAAAGGTAACAGCTTAAATCGAAAAATGCGTTAACTACTTATCGAGAGTGTTCAATCACGAACATTTTCATAGCTAATTCAAGTTCCTGTGTGCATTTTACTATCGTTTTTACAGCTTAAAAGATAAACAATATTGGTATTTAGAGGTGACTTTGTGAGCTTTTTCTATCGAACCAAAAGTGCTGAATCATGTTTTCAGCAAACTACTTATCTAGTTTATGTCCTGAATATTACCGTATTATTTTTTTCTTCGATTTAATGCAATGCGTCATGCTTATCTACGCATCATAAAATCGTAATTTAGGTGCTGTAGTCGCCTTAAACTCAAAACCCCCTTGTCGGCCCTCCGATTATTCTTGTCCAAAAAAGTTACAATGAGCTTTTGCTCCGTTCGACGGAAAGGAAAGACAAACAGACGAAATTTCACATTTTCTAATTTAAAGTAAGGATTAAACTCAAAGGCAACGATTCACCCGTAGACGCGAATTTTCCTATTAAACAAGTTTGGGAATAGCTGACGGAGTTAGTTACGGTTAGAGCTACCACAGTTAAGTTGTTAGTATATGAAACATGGGAGTCCTCGGTTCGTCTGTTTGGACAGGTATGGAAACTCACGGCCTGTCTAAACACACGTGGTCAGTGTGAGCTTACACTTGGTAGATACAGACGACAGCATACCGAGTATAACAGAACGTCTTTATTAATCTGACTAAACGATAGTAGGTAGAGTAAAATACAGGGCTTTAGGTATCTCTTTTTCAACCTCTCGGGTGGTTAATCAGTCCACGAAACTGAACAACTTCCCCAAGGAACATAGGTCAAAATACGAAATAAAAATTTTGGGCTCCCATACAAACTTCATCAGCACATAGCGCATTTTGTATGGGAGATCAATTTTTTTTTTTCGTGTTTTGACCTATGTTTCTTGGGGTAGTTGTTCAGTTTACCTAAAGCCCTAAAGCCTGTAAAGAGAGATACCTAAAGCCCTGAATATGTAAACAAGTAACCAAGTCAGAGGTCATTGTGCGGTTTAAAAACTCTGACACCAGGTTTAGAAAAGTTCGCCACATACTTGACTATACTTACACGATAAGAAGAAGTAAACAACTTTAAAAAAGTGAATCTCATAATGTTGAGCGACTTTAAAATAGCTGTAACTTAGGTATATATAGCAAAAAAACCGGCCAAGAGCGTGTCGGGCCACGCGCATTGTAGGGTTCCGTAGCAGCATGGTTCAAATATGCAGCTGGCTTCTTAATTCTACAAGCATATTGTCATAGTTGATGTTAAAATCCCCAAATACTATACTTAGTATTATAAACAAATGTACCTATTAAAAAGTTTGCCCTAAATATAACAGAATGGAAGTGTTTAATGCGCGAGCGAAGCGAGCGCGAATTTTTTTTTTTTTTTGCGACAATTTTATTGTAAGGAATAATATAATAATATCAAGCTAAGCAGGTGCATATTTTTAATGTCGTTTTCGTAATTAGCACCCACAAAAACCTATTAAACGACACCTGAAATGTCAATATGTTACAGCTTGGCTTTCGGCTCGCCTCACTTTTAGCGTGGAACCTTGTATGTCAACCATTTTGGATTAGGGTACACTTCGTGGTAAATGCTACCCTCGTAAATTATTCCACATTTTTTTTCGTTATAAAAATTAATGTTTCCTAAACGGATTGCTGAATCGAAAAACGTTTGTAGTAAATCCCTTCTATCTTTTAAAATCTATCCTACGATAACGCAATCGATGATATCGGCTTGAAAAAAAAACATCGCCCATTCACGTTAATGGGAAACACACGAAAACAATTTTTTTCCTCCATTTTATTTTTTAGATTTGTAACCACAATCAATAGGTATGTATGACCATGCCAAATTTTAGCTCTGTACTATTAAGGATCTAATATTAGTAAATATATTCTTATTAATCCCAACTAAGTTTGGCACTTGGTCGACTATTACTCGCAAACTTGAAAGGCCATCTTATGTGTGATAGTTTTTCTTTTAATTTCGTTGTATATACTACCACCGTGAATTGTTTTACATTTTTAGAAACAACCGTTTAGCTGGTAGAGAGGTAGACACTTGTGTTTGACAAAAAAAATTACTTTAAAAATGTACGTTTCGCAAACGGAGTGCTGAATCGAAAAACGTTGTTAGAAAACTCCTTCTGTCTTTTAAAAAGCTGTCCTATGACACCCCATTTTATGATATAGGCGAGAAAAAAAAATTTCATCACCCTTTCAAATCTATGGGAGACACCCGAAAAAAAAATCTAGTTCTGTGGGCTTAATTTATATGTATGACCTTGCCAAATTTCAGCTCTGTGCTACCAAGGGTTTCTTAGGAAACCTGCGGATAGACGGACATGGTGAAACTATAAGGGTTCGTAGATTACTACGGAACACTAAAAACAAATGTATTATTAAAGAGTTTGTAATTTCTGAAATAATGTTTGTTTTGGTCTAAATACAACCAAATGTAAGTATAAAATTCGCGAGCGAAGCGAGCGCGAATTTTTTTTTTGTTTTTTTTTTTGTTTTTCACGGCAATATTACTGTTAGAAATAATATCAACCTGTTGTTAAAATAATTTTGATGTCATTTTCGTAATTAACACCCCCAAAAAACTATTTAACGGTATCTAAAAATGTCAATATGTTACAGTTTGGCTTTCGACCTCCCCTCACTTTTAGCGTGGAACCTTGTAAACATATTCTTATTAATCCCAAAAACGTTTGGTCGACTATTACTCGCAAACTTGAAGGGCCAACTTATGTGTGATAGTTTTTCTTTTAATTTCGTTGTATATTCTATAACCGTGAATTTTTTCACATTTTCAGAAACAACCGTTTAGCTGGTAGTGTCCCCCCCGGAAACTTGTTTTTAACAAAACATTTCACTTTAAAAATATTTTTTTCTCAAACGGAGTGCTGAATCGAAAAACGTTCTTAGTAAACCCCTTCTATATTTTAAAAATCTATCCTATGACATTAAATTCGATGGTATCGGCGAGAAAAAAAAAATCCATCGCCCCTTCACGTGTATGGGAAACACCCGAAAAAATGTTTTTTTCCAAAATTTTATATTTTAGATCTGTCGACGCAATCAATATCTATGACCATGCCAACGTTCAGCTCTGTAGTACCAAGGATCTTATATTAGTAAATATATTCTTATTAATCCCAACAGTGTTTGGCACTTGGTCGACTATTACTCGCAAACTTGAAGGACCAAGTTATGTGTGATAGTTTTCCTTTTAATTTCGTTATATATTCTATCAACGTGAATTTTTTCACATTTTTAGAAACAACCGTTTAGCAGGTAGAGGGGGGGGACACTTGTGTTTGACAAAAATTTTCACTTTAAAAATTTATATTTCGCAAACGGAGTGCTGAATCGAAAAACGTTCTTAGTAAACCCCTTCTATCTTTTAATATGCTATCCTATGACACCCCATTCAAAAATATTGGCAAGAAAAAAAAAATTCATCGCCCTTTCACGTCTATGGGAGACACCCGAAAAAATTTTTTTTTCTAAGATTTTACTCTACAGTTCTGTTGGCGTGATTCATATGTATAATCATGCCAAGTTTCAGCTCTGTAGTATTAAGGGTTTCTTAGGAAACCCGCGGACAGACGGACAGACGGACAGACGGACAGACGGACAGACGGACAGACGGACATGGCGAAACTATAAGGGTTCGTAGATTACTACGGAACCCTAAAAATCGAGGATTATTTGAATAAACCCAACAAACTGAACAATATTCCCCAAAAAGCATAGGTCGATATATAAAAAAAATTTCGCCACTCTATGTAACTTCTGATTTGCCTTTGTATGGGAAGTTGAATACTTTTTTTGAGAATTTTGAATCAAATCCAAAGTTTTATTCCCCAAATAAGGTGAGATTACTAGGAACATTAGAGGTACAATTATTGATTCTATGGGTTCATAGGGGAAAGTTGGTCAGTTTCACGGGGAAAATATAAAGTTTAGCAAACTTATTTTAAGTCACCCAAATACCATTGAGTTTTACATTAACACTCGGGTCCGTATTTAAGAACGCGACTCAGATTCTGATCTATACTTAAGTAGCTGTCGTCTTAGTCATTTTATAGAATAGAATAGAATAGAATAGAAAATGTTTTATTCAGTAACATTACATGCTTACTATCACTAAACATAAGACATAGTTTCATCCAAAGTAATATACTAAAAGGGGTTGCCAGCTCAGCATACTGCCGTGGTGAACACGGCGCTGATTTTCAGCTAGTCCCGAAAAATAAACCTAGACTTAAAAATACTTAACCTAATTACATACTGTGTGCGTGTATGTGTGTATGTGTGCGTGTGTATATGTGTGTGTATGTGTGTGTTCTGTATGTTGGCCGCTCTTGCATGTGAGAATTTGTGAGAATATTGTGCGTGGGGTGTTCATGTGTGTGAGTTTTTGTGCTGTATCAAGTCTATCCGCTGTATAAAACCATGTAAAACTATGTTTGTACTTAAATATATTATCAAAAATTATATATATATAATAAAATTAAAATAAATACTTAACTAAAATTGAAATAGATAGAAAATACTTTACAAAATACATTTATTTATACAAAAAACTCCGCCTTATTTGTACAAAAATTTTGATAGTGAGAGAAAGAGACAATCAATACTTAAGTATAGATGAAGACTTGAGTCTCCTTCTTGATCTAATACGGGCCTTAGTCGTTACATTTCCCGAACCTTGGATAACTCAATATAAAGGTGAATTCACACGAATGTCAATAAAGTCGCAGGCGACGACACAGTGTTATGCTTCTAACGAGTAAAGATTTAGTAGTGGGAACACAGTATACAGCACTAACGAGGAAAGAATGGCGACGCAGCAGTGCCACGGCCCTCGTTTCGAATTTTCAACAAAGTCTCATGGTAGGGTGGCAATATTTTCTTATAGATACATGGAATTTTCGTATTGTTTCTCGGCAAACTCCTTGTTCTTGTGTCCACCAACCCACATTGGGCCGGCGTGCTGGACTATGGCCTAAATCCCCTTCGTGTTTCGAAGGGAGGTCCGTGCCCCTCGGTGGGGACGTATATAGGCTGGTAAAAAAAAATACTTCTTGTATCTGTAATTATAACAAAACTAGCATTCTACCCGGGATTTGATTCCCGTAAAAATTCGGGAAAATTATGTAGTCTATGTTATTTCGGGTTAACGTAGCATTCTTATGGTGAAGGAATTTTTCAAATCGGTCCAGTAGTTTCGGAACTTTCGGAGCCTATTCAATGCAAACAAACAGAAAAATTTTTTTATCTTTATAGTATAGACAAAAATAAAAAACGTAATTCTAAAAGATTTGGCCTATTTCTTTCCCAGACTATGTGCAGTTACACAGATGAGATTTATGTTAAAAATTCCGTGATAATTAATGATTATTAGCATGATTAGTTAAATCACTGTTAAAGCAGCCGAAACAAAGTGAACAAAAATAGGATATTGTATTCATTATCGACGGGAAACTATTTGAAAATAGCGAGAACTACTACTTTTTTCTATCATTCACCATGGAGTTCACACTGACATAAAATGTCCGTGGTGCGAGTGTAAACCAGGTCCATGAAGGTTGGATCGGTATATTTTTTAGGTCATCTCTATAAGTGGCCATAGTTTATGCCGATTCTGTGTCATTTATCTGTCAGTCATTTTGACTTACTCGTATGCAGTCATTGTTATTGTTATGCTATTTCGTTACAAGAATAAAATAATCACTTATATAGTTACCCATTGAGAAAGTAAACAGTAGCGCTGCGTACCTGTTTAGCGAGCCCTCGACTGCTTTGCATGAAATGGATCCAGCTCCAGGATTTATGTCGACTCATTTACGCATGAAAACTTGCGAAAACTTGTAATGATTGCAGATTTTGTGGTGATGTAAAAATAGCAAATTACTTTTAAACCTCTGCTTTATAAATTAAATAGTATATACATGTTTAAAATACATGCTTTCCCCTTTCGTATGTTGCATAAATTATTGCTGTAACTTGTTGGGGCACAGAACTATGGCAAAATTGGCCATCTCATTTAAATTATTGTAGAACCTGATGGATGACCAAAGTGGCAATCTATCACGAGCATTTTCGCGTTGAGGAGGGAACGTTAAGCCAGCGGTGTTGTCATTGTCGATTGACTATTACGGTTATTAAACCAAGTCTGAGGGCATTTAGCGGTTTGAAGTCTCTGACACCAGGGTTAGTCAAGTTCTAAAACGTTATGGAATGAAGGACCAACTCGATCAAACATCAGTAAGGTTGTGTAATGGGTAGTACTTATAAATTAACTAGACGACGCCCGGGATTTCTTTCCCGTGAGAATTTTGTAAAATCCTTCCTTACTGCTTGCCTACATTATAAAGGGAACTTTTGTGCTGAATTTCAGCTTTCTAGGTCCAAAGGTTTGGGCTAGGCGTTGATGAGTCAGTGAGTCAGGACCTGAATTTTATACAGGGCTTTAATCAGTCCATAAAACTGAACAACTTCCAAAAGGAACATAGGTCAAAATACAAAAAAGAAAATTTGAGTTCCCATACAAACTTCATCAGCATATATTTTTGTATGGGAGATCAAAATTTTTGATTTTGAGAGATACCTAATGTAAGCGTTGATCAGTCCAAAGGAAACGCCAGCCAACCTCCAAACGCATATTTCAACCTCATGGCAATGTACAACCCAATTATACTTTAGATCTCACTACTTAACGGACGCTTCCGCAAACTACACTTTCCAAGGGCACGACCACTCTCCTCAACTGCCAAGCAACGAATGTCCCCATCAGCCAAACTTCCCTTCCTTCACTGTACAACGGCTAACTCGCTTCTCAATCTTAGAGGGGCGAACGTCTCGTTTCATAGGCGCTCCGCCCTACAGCGAGCGCGCAGGTGTTGATGTCTCAGTGAGCTACACAAAAGTGGCGTGATCGAGTCAGACCATGTACTGCGCCGATAAATAATCTAATAAAATGAATACAAAATAGCATACTGCTTACACTAAAGCCCTGTATATTGAGATTACTCGCTGCAAAATTAGTCTTACATAACTACTAGAAAACTATGGTCACCCTCGTTATAAGCAACCGAGTTTAAAACTAACAAAGCAAATTCAATTTTCATTTTCCAGCGGCAGGAAACATTTTTCCTAAAGTTTAGGCGAAAATAAGATTTACCGGCCTTCGCAGAACATTTTTGTGACATTCATTTTGGAGTAAGTAGTTAGTGTACGGTCACATTTTCATTTTAGGTTAAGTTGGGATTTTATGTTCCTTAATAAATGCGCGGTTAAAGTTCGCATAATGGCTTTTTTAAGTGGTTTGTTTTACCTATTGCTTGAAACAATTTTTCTTGTTACTAATTTTTCTTAGAAGTACTTGAAAACTTATAATTGTCTATGAAATTTAAGCGTGCAACAGCGGTCTTATCCGTAAATTTATGAGCTTACCCAGCTTTTCGATCAAAGTTGACCTTGTTTCCCACCCAATCTACGTTTGAAGATATTACAATTAGGCCAAATTTCACTAACTCCATACTTTGGTAGTTAGTTAATCATTATGAAAATGACATTGTCAAATCTCGATTTAACTGCTAATCGTCTGTTGAATAAGTTATTTAGTATGGTGAAATTGGGTCTTAGTGTCCAAACTTAAAACTTCGCACGATTCTTACACACCCGTGTGTGCAGGATTTGTATCGCACGCGCTGTAAACAATAGCACGCGACGGCTTGTGACAAGATTTTGTATCGCACGCGCTGTAAACAATAGCACGCGACGGCTTGTGACAAGATTTTGTATCGCACGCGCTGTAAACAATAGCACGCGACGGCTTGTGACAAGATTTTGTATCGCACGCGCTGTAAACAATAGCACGCGACGGCTTGTGACAAGATTTTGTATCGCACGCGCTGTAAACAATAGCACGCGACGGCTTGTGACAAGATTTTGTATCGCACGCGCTGTAAACAATAGCACGCGACGGCTTGTGACAAGATTTATCAACGCTGCACTAAGAAAGAAAACTTACTAACAATATAGTCTTAAGCTGCCAAGTCTTCCTAAGGGGGCATCCATTAATTACGTGAGGTGTTTCTGGCGATTTCTCGACCCCCCCACCCCCTCTGGTGAGATGTCGTGAGATTTGGCTCGACACCCCCCCTCCCCCTTTTATCTCACGTGAGTTTTATGAAAATGCTTAGTTTTAGTCTAAATACGTTAATTATTTACAAAACTTACATAATTTGCCTGATTATTTTTAAACTTTTAATAATCTAACAATAAAAAACAGCTATGATTTACCAACTTAAATTTGAAAAAAAAAAAAGATTGTTCTAATTCAGTCCACGGGAACTCAGAGTGGCTACTGGAACAACATGGTTTAGTTGGTTTAACTTAGCTTTCCCACAATTTAACACTATTTCTTTTGGGGGAAAATATTACGTGATATTTGTAGAGACCTCCCCTCTTCCCCACGTGAGATTGAGTGAGATCCGGCCCGACCCCCTCCCCCTCCCAAAACACCTCACGTAATTAATGGACGCCCCCTAAGCTACTGTAAAAGCCAGTCAGTGGGACGCGAGGGTTTTGCAACTTCCTGGGCAATAGGCTGAAAACCTGTCATGTTTCATCGTATCACTCTCAGAAGATATGTCAAATGTCGCGTCAATTAGAATAGAAAAGAATAGAATATAAAAAAATCTTTATTTTATAGGACATTCAGAATGCCATGCCACTCAAAACAAGTCAAGATTACATGGAATACATACAAGCATACATTAAAGGATTTAAATACATGCATACCTACACATTAGTTCTTTTGACCCTACTGACTCAACGCCTTTAGATCCACATGATGCTTTGCCCACCCCGATAGGGCTTATAAGCGTGAGTATATGTGTGTTATTTTAGTAAGTGTGGGGTTAGATGCCACTATGTGAGTTGTTCAAGTCAATAGTTTTCAAAAGTTGTGAAATGTGGCATCAATTGGTTCTAGAACCAATGACTCTGCCTACACCAACCAGTGGCGTGCATTCCATACAAGCAGAAAAGCAGTGCCTACCCTAGGGTATTCAAGGAAAATAAAACAAAAATTAAATATATAATGAACACTAACGATCACAGAATCAAACGAATATAAACGTTTTACTAAATCACGTTATCTACATTATATATTTACCGAATTTAAACTTTTTCAAAACAGCGCCATCTAAACTAGTTACTAGTTCAACATTAGAACTAGTAAGAAGAGAGAGCCGTGCCGCTCGCCGCCGCCGCTAGATGGCGAAGCTTATAAGCACTCGTTTGAAATGCCTTTTTTGTTGAAAAATGCTGGCTTCTGATTGGCTGTTTCGCCTCCCCCGCGAAAAATTAACGAACTGATTGTATGGCGAAAAAAGCTCTGCCTATAAAGCGATGCTACCAAATTGAGAAGTGTCAATATTTGGTAAGTTTGGAAGGGCTGTTATAGATTTTTAATTTTGCGGCATTTTTTTCTTATTGGATTGTTTTTCTTTTGCAACTACGAACGAAAACTTTTGCAAGTTATTGTTTTATCAGTTTATAGTGATTATTAGACATTTGTTTAGAACAAAATGAGTACAATAAGTTGTGAAAAGTGTGGTGATGATGTTTGTTTGCCGAAACTGCGTAATTTTTCAAGTTTACCTTTTCAAGAAAAAGTAAACATTATCGCAAAAGGCCGAGTAAGACATTTTAATACTAATATATACGACATTCATAATAATTGGCTCACGGGCTGTGTGCATACTAACCGCTTATTTTGTGTTCCGTGCATTTTGTTTTCAAACTGTTATACATATAAAAGTTTAGAAGCACAGGTTATTTTGATTTGAATAACCTTATGTTGTTTTAACTAAGATTCTAAAATCTTAATAATTTTCATCACTAAAAGTTCACTGCCTACCCTGTCTAAAATGTCTATGCACGCCACTGACACCAACTAAATGTGGCATCAATTGGTTCTAGAACCAATGACTCTGCCTACACCAACTATAATTATAGGCGTGAGTGCATTATGCATAGATTACTCCGGCTCTATTGTTCCATTGATTTTAAGTTTACTTGTGCAATTTTGCCGTGTGGTGATTAGTTTAGAATAACACCACCCCATTTCTTTCCGTGGGTGTCGTAACAGGCGACTAAGGAAACACAAATGAGACCTGCCTCTTATTGATCCACCCCAGGCAACGACATCCCAATTTGTTCTGAATCTGAGGTGTCCTACGGTCTCATGCGGTGTGGTAGGCTCTGTGAAGGGCCGTCTGGTTCGCGACCATCCTCCTACCGAAGTCTGACGCCAAATAGCTTGTTGTGTTCCATCGGTGCGTAGGAGTACCAGTGCCTAATAGGAATTTTCTGGGTTAACTCGCTCCATCATCGACCTCATCTATGACCTTAGTCAAGATTGAGGTCAAGAGTTAACCCATCTAATAATAAAAAAAACTTGTACAATTCCTCAAATAGCGGTGGCGCCACCGAAACTCATATTAAGTAGAATTCTTCTTACCAGCCCATATACGTCCCCACCGAGGGGCACGGGCCTCCCTTCGAAACACGAAGGGGATTTAGGCAATAGTCCACCACGCTGGCCCAATGCGGGTGGACCGCTCGACTTTCGAAAATGAATTTTCTTGGATTCATCACGATGTTTTCCTTCACCGTTAAGCAAGTGATAATTAGAAATCCGTACATAAATCCGAAAAGACGAATTTAGTGGTACAGGCCCGCACCAGGATTTGAACCCGTGACCTTCCGATCACAAGTCTGGCTCATTACCAACTGGGCTATCACCGCGTAGAATTAGAGAGAGAAAATTAAACTGTGCTAGAATTTAAGAGCACTATTTTTGGATACCGCTACAACATTGTGGCGTTGGAAAACACGGTCCAGTGGTTTTATATAATGAATAGAGGCAATTAGTCTTGTATGTTCATTCAGGGGCAGATCAATACAGCCAATCGTGGGCCTATTTTGTACTGGGCCCCAATTCTGTAACTTTAGTTGTGTGTCGATGGAACGGAGGCCATTTTTATCTGTTCAGGTGGCGAAATCGAGAATTGTTAAATTTGAATATACTTGCTGACAATCACCCCGATCAGTAGCGCCACCGCCAACCGAACGTAAAGTTGCAACTTGCAAACTACCTAGCAACTAAAAATTCAGTTGGAGGGGGCACCACCAGTCAAAGCAGCCGTCATTAGATGTATGAAATTTTAATAGTTCTCAATTTCGCCACCTGATCGTATAAAATGGCGACCATTCCATCGACATACAACTTAAGTTACAGAATCGGGCCCTGCAAGGGTGGACACGAGCGTGGCTGGAATGTGAAATGAATGCTGATGGTGTTTCTTATGTTATCTATGTCTATTAGGGGTCCCAAAAAATCAGTCATTTTTAGGGTTCCGTACCCAAAGGGTAAAAATGGGACCCTATTACTAAAGCTCCACTGTCCGTCCGGTCCGTCCGTCTGTCACCAGGCTGTATCTTATGAACCGTGATAGTAAGACAGTTGAAAATTTCACAGATGATGTATTTCTGTTAGCATTATAACAGCAAATACTAAAAAACAGAATAAAATAAATATTTAAGCGGGCTCCCTTACAAAAAACGTGTTTTTTTGCCGTTTTTATAGATCAGTCTGTCCGAGGCTGTATCTCATGAACCGTGGTAGTGAGACAGTTGACATTTTCACAAATGAAGTCGTTCTATTGCCGCTCTAACAACAAATACTAAAAAATAGAATAAAATAAATACTTAAGGGGGCTCCCATACAGCAAACGTGATTTTTTTTGCCTTTTTTATAAATAATGGTACGGAACCCATCGTGCGCGAGTCCGACTCGCACTTGGCCGGGTTTTTTTCAACGCAAACCCTCTAATTATTTTAGAATCGTGCCAAAGCACTTGTAAATAAAATTTAATGTACCTAGAAACAAAGTAACCCGTGCCGACTTGCATTGCTACATGTCAATAATTACTTTGGCGCGTCGGAGTTATCGTATCGAATTGGTCGTTTTTACTAGTTTGTTTCATTAGTTAACGCATTACTTTCGTTCAATCCAAATACGCAGTTTTAAAAAAGCCATTTTTTAAACAGGGAATGTAAAAAATCAAATAACCGGTTCAAAACTACCTTCTATTGGTCAAGTATTGGCAGTTCTATTCTATAATATTCGTGAGGTGAATTAAAGTGTCAATGAAAGCGCAAATCTAACAATTCGTGAGAGTATAATTTATTAGGAGAAGGCCCGTATACCGACTAAAGAAAAATTAGTTACCTGATAACAAGTTTGGAGAGGTTTACAAAAAAAAACGCCAACAAAACACAAGACATATTCGAGCAGATGACTATCGAGAGTTAATAGAACTTTCAGTCATATTTCTTGGTTGACATACTGAAGACTATGCATCAAGCACGATGGATGGCGAGAGCAATTTATTAATTAAACATTTCATTACTTAGCTCACAATTTAGAATACCTATAAGTGTTCCATTCCTTTATTGAATTTTTGACAGTTTACTTAGAACGTAACCGAATACTTTTTCGTGAAAGTAAACTTTATAACTATTAATTATTAAAAAAACAAAATACCCGACTGCACACTAAAAAATATTATTATGTCTTTATCCCGTGGGACTTTTAGGATAAAATGTATCCTATGACACTCCCGTAATCAAGACAAATCTAACGATACCTCATACATCAAAATCCATCAAGCCGTTTAGGCTACAGGAGGTCACAAAGGAAAAGACATACATACATACTTACATACACTCGAAAAACATTACCCTCCTTCTTTGGCAGTCGGGTAAAAATGCGTGTTAAAATAAATATACTGGGTGAAAAAGAACCTCCTACCTATATTCAAAATCCTGAACCAGTTCACTCAAAGAACACATTTATGAAAAAGAAAATCAAATTTAAATATTTTTTCAATGGGAATAGTTCATTTTTTGCCTAAACGTAGACATTACTCCTACACCAGGTACGCGAGGGGTGCGGGTAGCGCTCGGGGGTTGCGCCCGAGTGGTGTCTACGTTTAGGAAACCCCCCCCCCCAGCGAATATAAATAAAATAAAAAGTGTTCAGTAAGTGATACTGGTTCAGGATTTTCAATAAAGTTAGGAGGTTCTTTTTCAACCTGTATAATCTACCTAATCATATTCATCCATCCTATTTAATACCCATTAAAGCCTTCATAAAGCCTTACGTGTCTCGGTTTTAGAAAAATAAATGGAAATTCCTGTGCGAAATAAAAATAGTTACGTTCTATGGTGGGATATTTGTAATTAATATAATAAATAAAATACTCATTTATAATTAATATAATAAATAAAAATACTATGCCAAAATGAAGAAAAATGAAGCAGAAAAAACGAATAAATGATGAAAAATAAATAACTTTCATGGCAAGATTACTCTAATTGGACAATGAATCAGGTTTAGCGCTTTGGTTATTCTTATTTCACAGAAAATTACCTGATGGGCACATTAGTATGAAACTTAGTACCGGCACCAATTTATTTCAATTGGTGCCGGTACTAAGTTTCATACTAATGTGCCCATCATCCTTTCATTCTCCAAAAAAGTTCATTGCAAGCGTCATTTACATTTTCATTTATATATTCTGTAAGAATTTAACTTATTTCTTCTGTCTATGGTAAGAATGCATTGTAGTCATAGACATAGAAAAAATAAGTTAAATACCACATTTATAATCTCTTTATTTGACAAAAAAGAATACATTTGCTTTTGCACAAAATGACTAAAACCAAAATACTACATACTCAAAGACTAAAACCAAAATACTACATACTCAAAGACTAAAACAAATACTACATACTCCACAGACTTCCAAAAGTCTGTGACGTACTCAAAGCTTTTTCACTAAAAGACCCTATTTGTCTATGTTACTCTTCGATCAACTATAAAGATGTTACTGTATTTGTCTATGTTAATGTATAGAAAGTATTCCTTTGCATTCGCAAACTCAATGATTGCCGAGACACTGCAAGAAATTTGAAGAATAATGTACTAGCTTCCACGCTGGACTGTGAATGAAAGAAAAACTAAGAATGTACCAGCTGCCAACTCTTCCTAGGCATACTGTAAAATTTACTAATAGAGACGTGAGGGGTTTTGCTGTATTGTGAGCGAAAGGCCAACATCTCATCACTATATATCATGTTTCATCCAATAACCCTCAGAATTGATGTCAAACGTGGCATCAACTGGTTCTGAACCACTGATGCTCTGCCTACCCCGTATGGGACTACAGGCGTGAGCGTATGTAATGTAGTGTTATGAACTAGCTGTTTTACAAATCCTTACAAATTTATTTTTATTATAAGATGGGTTAACTCTTGACCTCAATCTTGACCATAAAGGTCAAAGATGAGGTCGACGATGGAGCGAGTTAACCCAGAAAATGCCTACAAAGGCACTGGTACTCCCACACACCGACGGAACACAGCAAGCTGTTTGATGTCGGACTTGGGTAGGAGGGTGGTCGCGAACCAGACGGCCCTTTATAGAGCCTACCACACCGCATGAGATCATAGGACGACACCTCAGATTCAGAAAAAAATGAAGTGTCGTTGCCTGGGGTGGATTACTAGGAGGCAGGTCTCATGGTAAAAGTAAATGGTAAAAGTGTGCTCTTTAAAGGACTCTTTCTATCTTATGTTTTCATTCTCGTACCATCCACGTCTCGTAATAATTTGTAGTCGCATGTTGAACATACGCCGTCCTGAGTACGCGTACAGGAAAGTAATTAATCTCTTGTTATTACATCTCACTAATTAGCTAACGTATCCATATAATAAAGCGTACCGGAACGAACATGAAAATTTATTTTGTAATCCTCCTACAGCTGCTAATTTTCTTAGGTTGTTTTATTGATATTAATCACATTTTTAATGTTTTCTTGATTCGAATTTTGTTTCCAAAATAGGTCTTTGTAACAATACTGCCTAGTTCAGTTTTATGTGTTGAATATAGCCAAAAATTACAAGGGCTTTTCGCCTGGGACTTTAAAATTTTTCATTAAAATTTGTTTCGTAATCTTTTGTATGAAAGCGTGATAATAAAAACTTATTACAATAAATGCATTTTCACAAACATGTATTTTTGTGAATATGAGCAGGATAAATATAGTCATAGAAAAGTGCGTTTTTTGGATTCTTATTACAAACTAGAATAAACTCGGGACTTCGTTCCGTTAGGAATTTTATAAAATTCATTCTTTTTTCTTGCCTTTGTTAAAAAAGGGACAG
Organism: Aproaerema taeniolella; assembly: GCA_949987775.1. Taxonomy (NCBI): domain Eukaryota; kingdom Metazoa; phylum Arthropoda; class Insecta; order Lepidoptera; family Gelechiidae; genus Aproaerema; species Aproaerema taeniolella. The sequence goes on from OX465248.1 coordinate 19,372,727, forward strand.
CCAAATGTCAGCTTTGTAGGTTTTGTGCTGGGCGTTGATGGCTCTGTGAGTCAAGATCTTAAATTTTATATAAAAAAGAAAAATATCACTAGTAACAACTCCACGATCTAAAAGTTTCAAGTTTATAAAGATTCCGTCCCTCCTTCATCATAAGGGCAAAGAAAATGTATGCAATATAAAACTAGACATGATAAATAGTGTAAAATATAGAGGGACGACATACAATTAATTGTTAAAACAGGGTCGCCTTGTGCTCTTAAGACAAGCTCTTTGCCTTGAGCTTCATATAAGTACTTTGAGTTTTAGTATAAAGGAAGAAAGAATGGCGAAATATGAATTTGATATGGCATGTTATGTTATGTTTGTCGGGCGTTTTCCGCACTTAGCCTCTCAATTGGGCCATTGTGTGTGATATTGTTTGGGTTATGCAGGATCTGTGCCCGCTGTGCCTCCACGCTGTGGCATTCCATCACAACATGCGCTGGAGTCTCTTCTGTCTCCATGCAGCCGCGGCATAGGGGACTGTCTGTGATGCCCATGTTAAACATGTGCCTGTTTAGCGGATAGTGGCCTGTCATTATTCCTACCACTCTTCTTAGGTGTTTCCTGGGCAGGTGCAACAAACTTCGTGTTAGGCGTTTGTTTAGTTGATATGGCATGTGAAATATGGTGATTTATTTATAGTGACATCTACATATTATGAGTTAACATTAATTTGTCAATATAAGTACTGAGTTTAAGATTTACTTAGCATATAAGGGGTGTGTGGGGTTGTTGTAACATCTTAGTGCTCAAAAATCGTCATCTTCTCCTGCTAGCGATGCACCCGGGTGATCAACGAACGAAGCTCTTACGTAGTTTCTTTACTTGATACTGGCGAAATTGAGTATAGATATGTCTACATTGTCACATATCTTTTTTAAGATATCATATAAAAATACTTAATCATGCGGTGATTAGTTGAGAATAACACCACCTTATCTCTTTCCGTGGGTGTCGTAAGAGGCGACTAAGGAAACACAAATGAGACCTGCCTCCTAGTAATCCATCCCAGGCAACGACACTTCATTTTTTTCTGAATCCGAGGTGTCCTATGGTCTCATGCGGTGTAGTAGGCTCTGTAAAGGGCCGTCTGGTTCGCGATCACCCTCTTACCAAAGTCCGACGCCAAACAGCTTGCTGTGTTCCGTCGGTGTGTGGGAGTACCAGTGCCTTTATAGTCATTTTCTGGGTTAACTCGCTCCATCGTCAACCTCATCTTTGACCATATGGTCAAGATTGAGGTCAAGAGTTAACCCATCTTATAATAAAAAAAAAACGTTTAAAACAATTTGTTCTAAATTACCTTACCTATTTATAAGACAACTTATACTTATTTATGTGATCTAATGTTGCTACCTCAATCTGAATTTTATTGTGTTACGTTTCTGTTATTGCTCGTATCTGTTTGGATGTTAACATATGAAGTTACCACATAAGTCCTTATTTGTTGAGGCGAACTTGACTAACCCAAGTGCCAGAGTTTTGAAACTGTCAAATGGCCTTCGACTTGATGTTCTCTATGTTGTTATAATAGCTTCAGGGCGGATATTTACCAATCAATGCCGTCTCAGTGGCAATTGAACGACAATGTTCGCCAATTTATCCATTCAGTTGCCGAAATTGAGAACTGTCCAAATATGTAAGACGTAGAGTAGAATCTACTCTGTATTCTATCTTTATATATTCTTATTATCCGATATAATACATCTTAGAAATAGTAAAAGGTACCGGAAGCAGCTGTGTGCAAATTAAAATGTGAAAAATGTGTGTTCATCTTTTAATTTTATTTGGATATGGTTTCGACTACCTATGTTATATTAATTTATTGAAATGATGTCATAATTTTCTCGTAGGCGTAGTATAAATGCTATGTATCCCTAGAGAATAAAGTGAGATTCACTGACGTGGTTGCTTTGAAAGCTCTCTTTGCATTTGGTGACTGTCTTCCCTTGTTGAACAGTGCATTTAATATGCATCCGCCTTTGACTTATACCATACTAGAATATGCAAGAAGGACGTAGAAAATGACACTGCAAAACAGAATGTGCAACACCTTCTTCATTAAGTGCTTACTTCATGTTTTAATGCAATGCTGTTTTGTAATTGATGGAAGTCTCTTTATCTTAGCGTTACCTTTCTTTAAAATCTTCACTAAAATGAATCATATTAAAGAAAAACTTTAGAATGGTTTAAAATAAATAAGCCCCTTTACAAAATTGATACAACTATTCAAAGAAACACCCTGATTTCGCCTAGTTTCTATTTTTTTTCAATAATAGTTTTTTATAAAAGAAGAAACTGGCTGGCTGACGGGTTAAATTTTCGGTATTTTTCTTTTTTAATTTTTGTTTGTTCCATGTCAAAGGAGTTGGTTAGCGGAGAACTGGCTAGCCCATAAGACTCAGAATTTTCACATATTTGGATTTATTTACCTGAATTTTTGTGGCAATTTTCCTAACGATGTTAGTCAAAAGACCATCGGGCGTCGCCTCAGAGACAGGGGCCACTGGATCGTACCAGGGCATTTACTCTGTTAGTCTACATCCGAAATTTAGAAGCGTCCGATGTCAGTACATCTCTGTTTTTCGCTACCGACCTTTGCCTATCCGGATGGATGAAAAAAAATTACTACTACTAAAGATGACAGTGACAGGTAGGCTCGTGGACTTACAGATGTCTGTAGCAATACAACGCAGCAACGCCTGCCAACCTGCCATCATGGACACCTTTGTACCTGGGCCCCGATCCTGTAACTTAGGTTGTGTGTCGATGGGATGGAGGCCATTTCATCTGTTCAGATGGCGAAATTGAGAATATTTAATTATTATATACTTACTGACAACCACCCCGACTAGCAGCGCCACCGCTGACTGGACGTAAAGTTGCAAACTACGTAGCAACTGAAATTTCAGTTGGCGGTGGCACCACTAGTCAAAGCAGCTGTCATTAGATGTATGAAGTTTGGATAGTCTTCAATTTCGCTACCTGAACGGATAAAATGGCGACCATTCCATCGACACACAACACAAGTTACAGAATCGGGGCTAAGGGGCTCTACTCTGTACCATATACTACCTGACACAATCATCTATATAGCACAATACAAAGATGTACTTGACATTCGACGCTTCGAAATTTTGTTCGTAAATAGTATAGAGTAGAACCCCAGGGATGGTTAGAGGGGTATTATTTGATGAGAAGTCTTTAGATTACTCACTTAGAATTAAGATTGACTTAATTAAATACAATTTTCATCTTATCTGTATACATACAAAAATTAAAGGTCCTGACTCACTGACTCATCAACGCCAGCCCAAATCCTTCGCTATGAAGCGCTCGTAGCCCAGTGGCGCTCGCTGATCACAACCGATCAGTGAGGTTAAGCAACGTACACAGAGGCAGGGAACCTGATGGGTGACCAAAGTGGCAATTTATCAAGAGAGTTTCCGTGCTTCGGAGGGCACGTTAAGCTGTCGCTCCCGGCTGTTGTCGATTGGCTACAGTCGTGAAAACCAAGTCAGAGGCCATTGTGCGGTTTGAAAACTCTGACACCAGGGTTAGTGAAGTTCGCCACACTCTTGACTATACCTACACGATAAGAAGAAGAAGCCCAAACCCTTGGACCTAGAATGCTGAAATTTTACACAAAGGTTATTTTTGAAATGTAGGCAAGGAGTAAGGAAGGATTTTACGAAATTCCCACGAATATGAAGTCCCGGGCATCCTCTAGTATATTAATAGGAATCGACAATTCCTTACCTTTCGTTTTACGTAACTTCAGAATATTTTTCCAAGAAACAGTTCAGAGTTTTTACTGTACTAATTAAAACGGTTGCTCTACTTAATTATTTCAATTTTCCACTAGAATGTTATAACTGCTCCTCATAATGAGACGGACCACTGAATGCGCCGCGAGTGCTTTGTAAACAACTCTGCTATATTAAGTCATGTTTAATGAGAAAACCATCGCAATTTATAATAAACTGAGATCCCAGGGCCGCCAGGCCTTACTTATTTTCTCAGTAACCAAAAGTGTGGGAAAAAGTAGTGTTAATATGTACTATTAACTTAAGAATATGCTAGCCTGGGCCGACAGCCAGTTTTCAGCTACCAGGTTCTGAAGGAACTTCCAAAAATTACTAACTTGTCTTAAAGTCTGGGTGCTGATGTCTTATAGAGTAGAATAAATTAAATATAAATATTATGCCAGACACTCTCCGTCGGTTGTAATTCCTGCCAGACGCTTTACAGTTCGCAAGTAAATTATGCGATGGTACCTACAATCTGAGCCGTGATTTTTTTAGATGATGTTCAGGGAACTATCACAATACTTTTTATATTACCCAGACCTCAGGACAAGAGAGTAATTTTTGGAAGTACCTTCAGAACCTGGTAGCTGAAAATTGGCCGTCGGCCCCGGCTAGCAAGTATTCACAATGTTAATAGTACATTATTAGCACTACTCTGTCCCACACTTTTGGTTACTGAGAAAATAAGTAAGGTCTGGCGGCCCTGGGATCTTGGTCTTTATTGGTCTTTAAACAACATTATTTTAGAATATTTTATGCTTCGAGAAATTTAGCTGCCTATTATCGCTGTTAAATGTCAAAGTGAAAACTAGCAAGTAGTACCTGTTTTATTTTAATCTTAAATCTGCTCTATTATCTATCACAAATTAATTAGACTACAATAAATCTAAAAAGGTGTTATCAAGAGAAGAGTAGTACCTATCTTTTTTAGATTTGCGCGGATTCTTTTTTTTTAAAGTGGAATTATCTTGTAAAGTTAGAGTATGCTGTTCCTATTTGAATTTCGTAAGGTCTTTCCTTATTCTGTGTTATTAGGTTCAAGGGCTTGGGCTTGGCGTTAATAAGTTAGTAAATGCATTTTTCTGATCCTTTTATTAGCACTACTCTGTCCCACACTTTTGGTTACTAAGAAAATAAGTAAGATCTGGCGGCCCTGGGATCTTGGTCTATAATGGTCTTTAAACAACATTATTTTTAGAATATTTTATGCTTCGAGAAATTTAGTTGCCTATTATCGCTGTTTAATGTCAAAGTGAAAACTAGCAAGTAGTACCTTTTTTTTATAAGTGGAATTATCTTGTAAATTTAGAGTATGCTGTTCCTATTTGAATTTCGTAAAGTCTTTCCTTATTCTGTGTTATTAGGTTCAAGGGCTTGGGCTTGGCGTTAATAAATGAGTAACTGCATTTTTCAATTAGTATGGTCGGTTGAGAAAAATACCACCCCATCTGTTTTCGTGGGTGTCGTAAGAGGCGACTAAGATAACACAAATGAGACCTGCCTTATAGTAATCCATCCTGTTAAATAGTACATGCCTAGTTAAAAAGAAATAGATCTTAGATCTTAATTTAAGTTAATTTAAGTTAATTTTATTTATTTGATAATTATTAGTAATTTATTTAATGTTTTGATTTAATTTTAATTTAATTTTATTTATATAATTTGATTATTTGTATATGATTTTAATTTAATTTAATCTGAGTTCTTATTTATTATTATTTAATTTTAATAATATTTGTATTGTGACTATGGGGCTAGTACCTGACAATAAATGATTTCAATTCAATTCAATTAATTCACATTAAAAGAAATAAATAATACGAAGAAAATAACTGCAAACAAAAAAAAATCTCACGATCGTAATATACCCCACAGATTTAATTATAGACGTCTGGAACAGAAAATACATTTTAACAAAGGATCAGAATTCTGATAGACTGTATTTGATCGGAGTAACCTTTTGATCCGTCCTTGCTAATGAACTGTGTAGGTGAAAATCATACGCTGGAATTGTTTATATTTTTTCTTATTGTAATCGAAAATGAAGATAATATTTTATTATTTTAGTAGAGTCTATCAAGCGAGCTATCTTTAATAAAATCAAAGGTAAAATAAAAGCTAATTTCAAACACGTCTGTCTTCAAAACCAGATTTAAAAAAATAGTAAGAATAAGAAAAAAACAACTATTTTAATTTTTGTATACTAACTTTATTAAGTTTGAAATTGGTAATAAAATAACTTTAAAGCTTTTTGAGCCGAAGAATTGTGTAACGATTTTTTGTGTGGTTTACAGTCAAATAAATTTCTTTTGTTTTTCTAGTTGGATTTTGCAGTCCCTTCTTTTAAAAATTTTATAGGTCGTGGAACATGAGTTGAGGTGGTTCTCTTTTTGTTTTGTTTACGTGTGCAATAGAGAATTTATTCATTTATTCATTAATTCTCTAATGTTTGCATTTTGGTTTTTTAATTTATGGTTACCGCCCGCGGCTCCGCCCGCGTGGACTACAGGTTATATCGTACCCAACTGTGGGATAAAATGTAGCCTATGTCCTTTCCCAGGCTCTAATCTATCTCTGAATCAAATTTCATCAAAATCGATTCAGTAGTTTAGGCGTGAAAGACGTACAGACAGACAGACAGAATAATTTTCGCATTTATAATATTAGTAAGGATTCACAGGGCTTTAGGTATCACTCTTTCAACCTCTCGGGTGGTTAATCAGTCCATGAAATTAACAACTTTCCTAAGGAACATAGGTCGAACAACGAAATAAAATTTTGTGTTCCCATACAAACTTCATCAGCATATAGCGCATTTTGTTTGGGAGATAAAAATTTTTTTTCGTGTTATGACCTATGTCCCTTGGGAAGTTGTTCAGTTTCATGCACTGATTAACCACTCGAGAGGTTTAAAGAGAGATACCTAAAGCCCTGTATATTGGAATAAGATAACCAACTTCAACAAAAGGAGGAGACTATCAATCGACTGTATCAAACTATTTTGTATTTAGATATTACGTCCATTACGTGTGCGCTTAAACTCGTCTCTCGTTGCGCCACCTATACACTAATGTCCAGCAGCTCGAGTACGATCGATGGTGATAGCGCGCGGAACAATTAGGCGAGGTAGGTCATTTTCTATGGATGTCATTATAGTATATGTAAGTCATTTTCTTTTTAAGACATTTTCTAGGTAAGTCATTACGTTTTAGGTACAGTTACACTTAATTGTATGTAGGTATAAAATTCTAAAATTTCACTAATGAAAAAAAAAATTTGTATGCGCCGCGGTCCTATGACAAAATGTCAACATTGACAACGCCAGAGGGCGAACAAGCCTTTGCGCGGGGTCCTCGCGCAATCAAAGTGAAGTTTCAGCTTCAGCCGAGTGCTCGAGCTGCTGCGTTAAAAAGCCCACATAGTTAGATAGATAGATAGATAAAACCTTTATTTAACTGACACATTACACACACAATTACAAAAACTAAAAGAAAAAGTAAAAACATTTGTATCTCAACGATTAATTAAAATTAATGTGTTTGGAAGTGTATAGTGTGTTTGAGAGTGTTCTCAATTCAAAAGTTAAAAAAGAAACAGGTGAAATTGGCAGCATTGGCACCCGATAACCACTTTTAGTAACGATCCCAAAGCACCAATAAAAACGTAGTTGGCCATAAAAAAACTCAGTGTACCAGTAAATCGAATAGTCTATCGACATTCTATGGGTGTTGGTTGGGTGTCTTGTCGTTTTGTCCTTCCAAAAACATGGACTGGCCATTAGATTAGCCGCGCTAGTGATGAGCCAATGTTATTCGATTATCGATAACAACGGTAAATTATGCTCTATTTGTGTGTTCGTTTATGATGATCGTATCATTAATGTTACTGTCAAATATCTCTATGGACTTCAATCTAAACACGAATCAGTTCAAATTGTTATGTCACGTTTTCAATGTGCGTTTAGTAGTTTAGAATTAACTGATATTATCTAATTTAAAAATTATGTAGGGTATTTAAATGAGTTTTAATATACTTGTTGCTCAGGTGCAGTGTTATATATGTTAACGGAAATGTGTGAAATCCGTCATTGTATATAATTCCTAAAATCGCCCGGAAATGTGTGAAATGAATTATATTTGATACATTTCCTAGGAAATCTATACATTTCCTAAATACCAATCGGAAATGTAAAAAATGTTTGATTTTTTCTGTTCATAAGTCATTCGACTTCTTTGTTCGATTGTGATAGACGGAACTGCGACAAGTAGGTTTGTTAGTAGCCTAACCCAACCAATCAGTTAAGGGTTGGTTGGGTTAGGTTAGGTTAGAACTGCGACCCCCAACAAATGAGCTGAGCGAGCGAAGCGAGCGTGCCGCAGCAGCGGCCGGAGAAGTGCCAGAAACGACTATGTTTGCGGTAAGCGGTTGTCGCATTTAGGTGGTTGTCGCATGTGGTCAATAGACAATATTTTATACATTTCCTAGAAAGCCTCTCAATTTCATACATTTCCGGTAACATATAGACTGCCATTAAGAGCTAACCCATTGTATTAGTTGACAGAAGAAAATAATAAATTTGAACAAAGTAACTCTCGAGTTTCTTGTCTGTTCTTCTCACAGGAAGACTGCACCTTTGCGAACAGACATAGAGTTGAAAAAACAAATGTTATTGACGTTTTTGTATTTAGTGCAAAATTTAATATTTACTGAAATAAATATATAATTGATTTATTGATTATATTATAAAAAAACGAGATTATTGCAAGAATGCGTTTTGCGTATGAATGAGTACATCACTAGTGGATGTTTTGAAAGCCTTCGAGCTATACAACGACTGTTCAAATAATTTAACAGTTTACTCTGCAGTATTTTGTCCGAAATTCGGTAAAATATTTAAAGTTTTGGGACCAAGATCTAATTTAGTGTAGTTTTATAGGTTGAAAACAGTTTGTTTTTGATTTGAACAGTTGATTGGTTAAATATAATGAAAATACTTAATGACTTTTTTATTCAGTAACAATAAATTAAAAGTTCAATCCGCAGGGACTTGATAATGTTAGAACAACTAAATGTTTAAATGTTTAACTTTAAGTAGTTCTTTAGTTACTGAGCTATGTTTTCCTTCTAATAAGTAGGATTCTGCAATAAAGAGTTTACACATATACATACAACTACTGTAGAGATAGCGATGACTGATTGCTTAGTTAATTACTTAGTAGCACTGAGTATACTTGTTTATTTATTTGTAAACATACACATCTGTTTCTGTTAGCATCTACTTCCTTTTTTTACTTAACCTGTGAAAAGTGTTGTTGGTTGTGTATAATTTAGCCTTTAATTGTAAGACTGTCTTATATCAACTTCTGTACAGAGCTGTTTTCTATTCCAAATAAACAAAACAAAATATATACGGAATATACAAATGGAACATATGCCTATGATGTAATAAATGGTGTAATGCACCAAAAGAGTGTCCAGCTCTGCGTAATACAGAAATGACATAATAGTCGTCTTGGTGCTGATTTTCAGGCGGTTCCTGAACTAAACAAGAAGTGCTTCAAATGAGTTATACAGGACTTTAGGTAGTAAATCTCTTTCAACCTCGTGTCCATGAAACTGAACAACTTCCCCAAGGAACATAGGTCAAAATACGAAAATAAAAATTTTGAGTGCCCATACAAACTTCATAAGCATATAGCGCATTTTGTATGGGAGATAAAATTTTTTTTTCGTATTTTGACCAATGTTCTTTGGGGAAGTTTTTCAGTTTTATGGACTGATTAATCACCCGAGAGGTTGAAAGAGATTTACCTAAAGCCCTGTATGTATGGTAAAAGCCATGCATCTATAAAAAACTTTCCAAATTCTAAAATATTTTTACTTTCCACCAATAAGGTTTTCAGCTAATCAAATTACACAATTGTAGAAAAAGGTGTTTTTTTTTCATGATTATTCCTGCTTTCATTTTGAAAAGTGGTTCAGTGTCGCACTTTTCATAATTTTCGTTAACTAATTGAAATTCACTCTACATATTCACTACCTCACTCGTTTTAATTCAGAATTTAAAAGATCCCGAAACACACATTTGAGTTCAGACAGTTTAAGCAAAGCAACATACGGCATTTACAGAGGCCAGCGCAGCAGGTTACCCCATTTTTAAATAAAAAATTAGTTTTTTTTAAATCCCCGACAAAAAAGAAGGGTGCTTTAAGTTTGACGTGTGTATCTGTATATGTGTCTGTGGCATCGTAGCCCCTAAACAAATGAACCGATTTCGATGTGGTTTTTTTGTTTGAAAGCTGACGTAATCGAAATGTTTTTGGCTATATTTGATCACAATTGGTTCAGCCATTTAAAATTTATAAGTAATCAAATGTCGGGGGTGGTATATTTTTATTTTATTTTAGAGTATAAAATTTAGGAATTGTATACAATTTATGGAAATGTATACAATTCCGAGACTGTCTAGGAAATGTATGAAATATTGTTTCAAAGATTTTTTAATACACAAACATGTGTGTGTGTGTGTGTCTGTGTGTTTGTATAAAATTCCGAAGTTGCTCTAGGAAATGTATGAAAATAATATTTTCAGTGAATAAAATTAATAAAACAACCTAACCTAACCTGAATAAGTGACGTGAATTTGTCTTGGCCACATTGTAGATTTTCTCACTTCATGAAATTTTCGAGAATTTCACATTTCATGTCAATTTTCATGAAATTTTTCACTGTCTATTGACCACATGCGACAACCGCCTAAATGCGACAATCACTTACCGCAAACATAGTCGTTTCTGGCACTTTGCCGGCCGCTGCCGCGGCATGCTCACTTCGCTCGCTCGGCTCATGCGTTGGGGGTCGCAGTTCTAACCTAACCTAACCCAAACAACCCTACATGTCGCAGTTCCATCTATCACAATCGAACAAAGAAGTCAAATTACTTATGAACAGAAAAAATCAAACATTTTATACATTTCCGATTGTTATTTAAGAAATGTATAGATTTCCTAGGAAAGGTATCAAATATAATTCATTTCACATATTTCTGGGCGATTTTAGGAATTGTATATATTTCCTAGGAATTGTATACAAGACGGATTTCACACATTTCCGTAAACACTATATTTATAAACCCTTCTTACGAGTATAGTAACTGCACAAAGTATACGGATGTGATAACTTATGTCCGGCCCTCTATACATTAGTTGTGCAAGCTCCGCGTAATTGCATTCGCCGGTGGCCACTTCATTAAGGCTCTAATGATGAGAGCCTCATTGTACGGAGTTAGAGCTTTCCAGCAAAACTTAGTTAGTTACCCTGGATGTAGGTTTAGATTTTTAGTCAACATTTAGAGGTTTACATGGCACGGATTTATTTGTAACTAGCTTTCCGCCCGGGACTTCGTTCCCGTGAGAATTTGGGAAAGTTTTGTAGCCTATGTGTTAATCCAAGGTGTCAGCTACCTCAATAGCAAATTTTATCAAAGTTGGTTCAGCCGTTTGAGCGTGATACATCCACACAAACTTTCACGGTTATAATAGTAGAATAGGATTACTTAAATCAGTGTTTTTCAAACTGTGGGTCGCTGGGGGGGTCGCGGATAAAATAAAATTCATCAAAAATAAGAAACCTACAACTTAAGTCTAAAGGTTATATAAATAAATCTATATCTATACATATTATAAAGAGGAAAGATTTGATTGTTTGTTTGTTTGTTTGCATCGAATAGGCTCCGAAACTACTGGACCGATTTGAAAAATTCTTTCACCATTAGAATCCTACATTATCCGGGATGGACATAGGGTACATGATTTTCCCGAATTCTCACGGGAACAAAGTCGTAATCAATAAATTCAATTATTTACAAGAATACAGTCTTAATAATTTTAAACTAAATAGGTGATCTGTGCATTCAACCGGCAAGGTGTGCAAATCTTCATCAGCCCATATACGTCCCCACTGCTGGGGCACGGGCCTCCCTCAATAACATGAGGGGTAAATGCCATACTCACCACGCTTGGCAGACGGGTTGGCGAGGGTTTTGATATAATTGCAGAGTTTTCCTTCTCTGTGTGCAGATGAACTTGCTTGCATATTTACCTAAGTCGCCTTGTACGACACCTCGGTAAGAAAGAGGGTGGTCCTATTCTACTCTGCCGGGGACTCACACGGCTCACAGGTGTGCAAATATTAACTTAAAAATACATAATAAACAATTAGAAATACAATAAAACATGTCAAAATGGTTGTGCCTGTAATTCATGTGCCTGTAATTGACTCTACAGTCGTTGAAACCAAGTCAGAGGCTATTGCGTTGTTTGAAAATCTCTGACGCCAGGCTTAGCCAAGTCCGCCACACACTTGACTATCCACAAAATAAGAAGAAGAAGCTGTGCCTGTACAATAATACCTCCTACCTTCCGTGCCTACCCCGCTTTACGTTTTAAAATCTCCGACATAGGTCGTAGATATAACCTTGTTAGACAAATCGCCAGAACTTTTCAAATTAAAAAGGGGTCGCGAAATCAAAAAGATTGAAAAACACTGACTTAGATAATGTGTTAAGGTCCATAGATTTTATTAGGCTGGATGGTATCATGCAAATTACTACGAATTCCGAACAGCTAATAGCTTGTAAACTAAATTGATTGACAATTTGTGCAAATACCGTACAATTACATAATATTATACCATTACACTGAGCCATAATTGATGAATTTGTACGTAGGTCACGTTAGCCACCAATTAAATATAATCTCTGTTTTATTTATTTTCTATACTAATATTATAAAGAGGAAAGATTTGATTGTTTGTTTGTTTTCATTGAATAGGCTCCGAAACTACTGGACCGATTTGAAAAATTCTTTCACCATTAGAATCTTACATTATCCGTGATGAACATAAGGTTCATTTTCCCAAATTCCCACGGGAACGAAGTCCCGCGCGGGAAGTTAGTATTTAAAAAAATTAAAATTAAACTATGTTCATTTGACGGCTTTCAATACTATTGTCCATGGTGAAAATTATTGGGCACCTAAAATTAGTAATTTTTAAAACACGTGTATCATTAAAACATGACAAAGTTTCCACTGTATTTTATAATACTTTATTGAATATTTGTTCGAAATTAAAACTTTACAGTTGATCTTTATATGTATAAAAATTAATCATGTTACTAGAAGACCGGATTCTCTTAGTACAGACAGCAACACATAATGTTACCCATTTGCGCTACGAAAGCCGGCGCTATTACCATAGTATAATAATCCTTACTTAATATAATTTTCCACGTCAAAAACGTAAGAGTCACCGACTTCAATCCCAAAAAGACAATTTTTTCGAGAGTTTCCCTAAATTTCTTCAGGAATCCACCATCAGATCCTGGTTTCCTTACCATGGGACCACCCTTGGGATACTCCCTTTCCAACAAAAAAAGAATAATCAAAATCGGTTCATAAACGACGAAGTTATCCGCGGACATACATAAAAAAACGGTCGAATTGAGAAACCTCCTCCTTTTTTGAAGTCGGTTAAAAAGGGGAAGTATGTTATCTTCATACAAACGCACCGCGCGTGGCTTGTATGTGTGCGCCATAGTATCTATGCGTCGCCGCGCCGCGCCGCACGCAAACTCGTGCGGCTGGCGGACTGCGAAACACGCCGAGAGATTTTGTTGAGTGTGCGTGCGGCGACGCATAGATACTAGGGCGCACACGTACAGTCAAGAGCGGATCACGCTTTACACTACCAATTTAAGCTGAGCTCTGATTTATACTGCGCGCCATACAATACAGGGCCGGTCCAAAGTCCAAAGTGTCAAGCTTGACGTGCTCTTGAGTGTACAAGTCGCGCGGAGTGCGTTTGTATGAAGATAACCTACTTCCCCGTTTTTATACTATGCTATTGCAAACGACATAAGGTCGACGTCAAGGTCAACATGCATCAGCCTGATATGCTGCTGTGTGTACAAGCATCTTTTCATCTATTAAGGAGTCTCCTTACCACTGCTAACTGTAAATCCTTACTATCCTTACTAATATTATGAGAAAGTAACTCTGTCTATCTGTCTGTCCGTCTTTCACGTCTAAACTACTGAACCGATTTTGATGAAATTTAGTACGGAGATAGATTAAAGCCTGGGAAAGGACATAGGCACGATATAACCGGTAGTCCACGCGGGCGGAGCCGCGCCTGGAAAGCTAGTTAGACCATAAGCTAGTTAGATGTTTGTTCTCGGGTCATGGGTGTTTGTGTTTGTCTTTATGTGTGTTCCAATCCAAGGGACCCACGACACAAGGGAAAACCTTAGTGTGGGCCTTTAAGTGTGTAGCGTTTAGTTTTTTTTTTTATAAGTTACCAAATAAATAATTTTGATTATGATTTTTGGAATGTTGATGAAATTTAATCCTTGCTTTGAAACTTTCCAACAACTGAAATCTGGATTCCAAATCCACTTTAGCTTCCAAATCAAAATCCTTGTCTTGTAATCAGTGAACAGCATCAACTGTTTCAATATTAACTGTAACGAATGGAAACCGAACAGCGAAAAGTTAAATTGAATATAAATCTATTCATGGTACAGCTACCAAGTTTAGTTTGCTGATGGAAAACGCAAATCTCAAATTAGTTGTTAGAAAGAAGGGAATTTCCGACTGCAAATTTAAATTTGTACTAAAGTGAGATGGAAGTCTCATCAATATAGAGAAAGGGGTGGCTTTGGGTTCTTATTTAAATAAATAAACCGACGGCCTGCACGCAATTAGGGGGCGGTAAATTTTTTTTTAGGTTACCAGTTTCGGTATTTCTTTAAGGGTTTTTGATGACTCAGGGTTTTAAATTAAAAGGGACTACTTAAAATGTAGGACGTGTTTTCAAAGCACATTTAAACATGGTAGATACTTCTTTGTCAAATTATAAATAGAAATAAATTTATTTATTGAAACATTTATTTCTCAATAAATAACTGAAAAATTTAAAAAAATGTATCACACCCGACCTTCATCCATACTAATATTATAAATGCGAAAGTAACTCTGTCTGTCTGTCTGTCCGTCTTTCACGCTTAAACTACTGAACCGATTTTGATGAAATTTAGTACAGAGATAGATTAGAGCCTGGGAAAGGACATAGACTACATTTTATCCCACAGTTGGACACAATATAACCTGTAGTCCACGCGGGCAGAGCCGCGGACGGAAAGCTAGTTGCATATAACTTTTAAACGATTGAACCAACTCTTATCAAGTATAGTTAAAAACCATCTCGATTACGACTATTTTCAAACAAAAAGAAACCACATCAAAATCGGTCCATTCACAGACACACACGTCAAACTTATATCACACTGTTTTTGTAAGGGGTTAAAAATGAAGTACAATACACAGACAGACAGACAAAAAATTTATTCATTGCTCTAAAACATACACACAACATTCAAAACAACCAGAAGTACAAATACACATTAAAGGTTACAGAGTTATTCTAGTGTTGTGTATGTGTCAGATGCAACAAAAAGGCCATAGCTCAGCATAAGCTTTGCCCAAAGGACAAAACACTGGTATTCTGCTATACAATATCTTCAGTATTGCATTAAAACGCGACATTAGAAGTAGTTGTCTGTTTTAAACTTGACTTAACCAGCATAGTAAGCCCTTTGTTTAAAATTATCACCAATGAAAGCTGAAATTGGTTCAATGTAATCTCTTTTGATCCCTAAGGATATAAATGGTATAGGCACATCCTGAAAATGAGGCCATATGATTGGCATTCTCTCAGAGTATGGCGTATTCTTGCTTGCTTTTGAGGGATTCCACTAACAATAGTAAAAGTACGAGATTTTTTCTTTTGGGCAGTATTTTCAATTTTTGAAGTGAAAACTTCTTTAGCGGCCGGCGTTGTGCATTTTGAAGTATGGGTAAAAAATGTTAAACTTGCGTCAGGACACGGGACCCTGATCGAAAATTCGTAAGACGGGGGGGAGAGTGAAAACTTCTGTGTTGTGCACTTTTTGGGATGGGTAAAAAATTTTAAACTCGCTTAGGACACGTGACCTGATCGAAAAAAAAGAGTAGACTGCAAGGAAGTAATATATGTTCAAGTTTTCACTTCTGCCGGCACTCCCGGAGTGCAACCCGTTGTTTTTTTTTAATTCGCGACGCCTTAAACCCCCAAGGCTAAATCTACAACCTGCATCGGAGATTTTAAAACGTAGTATAAAGATTTTGCCGCGGGGCAGGTGTGGAAGGCGGGAGGCATCTTAATATAGGCACAGCCTTATTACTGAAATTGTAGTTTCTATTTGAAGGACCTACGAATAATTGTCTTTTTCTTTTACCTGCGACCCCTTCACGACCCCCAGACGTCGCGACTTACAGTTTGAAAAACACAACATTTTTGTTATTTATGGAGACAAAACTTGTGACCAGTCTTCATTACGGAGCATCTATTCCACTAACATTGGCGTCTCAATGGCGTTGGAATGATAAAGTTGACCACTTCATCCGCTTAGGTGGTCAAATTCAGAACTATCTAAGCTTCATACAATGTTATGAAGCTTAGATAAGTAACTGAACGTTAATTTGCTAGGAAGTTTGCAACTTAACATACAGTTGGCGGTTGCGCTGCTAGTCGGGGTTGTTGTCATCAAGTTTATAAGGTTTTAATAGTTCTGAATTTTACCACCTGAACGGATAAAATAGTCGCCATTGTCATTCAACCGCCTTGAGACGCAATTGATTAGTATAATAGATGTCCTGCAGCTCTAGCACGATAACGACAAACTCGCGCTCGGCTCACTCTGGAACTTCACTTTGATTGCGCGAGGGTCCCGCGCAAAGGCTTGCTCGCCCTATGGCGTTGTCAATGTTGACACTTGACATAGGACCGCGGTGTTGTCGCGGCGTTGTCACTATCGTACTCGGCCTGCTGATAGGACAATACGAGCGAGAGGACTGTCAAATTAAATAATCTCGTTTGTTAACAATATTAAAATATAATTAACCTTAATTAATTTACATAATAAAATTTACAAGGAACTTACAGCTAAAACAAATGAGTGAAAAATTAATTAATGCAAATAACAATAAATTAATTGTAGTAACAGTTATGAAGATGCTGACTTAAGATATTGATATGCTATTAATGACGTTGTTATCTACATGTTATGCTACATTAGATTATATCACATGATACTTTGTTGCTTCGTTTACAATGTAAAATATACATAAATCGTTTACAAACGAAAAGTGCGCAATGTGGGTCTTATCGCCAAACAGCGACTTCAAAACGGAAAACGGGGGCAAAGGGGAATAAACCCATACGCAGTAGACAATACTAAGTTTCTGTGATTGGATCCAGAAGTTAGTCAGCTTTATCGAGCTGATGATTCCGCCAATTGTAATTTGAAATCAGATTTTCGGATCGACTAATTTATTATTTCTTAAACAATATTTTAATCAATGGCTGTTCCTTTATTTTGGCCAGTTTGATTGCTTAAATGTTGCAAGCAAAATAGATACCTATACAAGGTAGGTATTTCTTTTATTTACGTTATTTTCTTAGTTGTCATTATTTCTGCTTTTGTACCATTCCCGGTGTTAATGTATTTTCTTCTCGCAATGGATTGCTTGTAAGAGATCACTCCTTAGCGATACGGCCGCTTTTTCTCACTTTTAGCCATAAACTATTTTTCTATTATTAAGTATGAGATAGAGTATTTATCTATCTATGTATCTATCTATATCAAATTACAAAACATAACGCATATATTATAAAAGGAAATTAACAATTAAACTTAATATAAAATACTCAGTGATTAATTTAGCTTTACTTAAATAGAGTACCCTGCATTTCCTAAACAACTTTAAGAAATACAGGGTACTCAAAACGGCATTTGACAATGGGACAAAAAAATTGTGAAAAACCTAATAAAAAAAATCATTTGTCCCTAGCGCGGGGAGGTGTTTAAAAAATACTAATATAATTCGGCTAGATACGATAGTAACATACTATTCATACGATTCTGAGTTAAACATATAATGTTTTTATTAGACCAATGTACATATACTGTTTGTAAGATATATATTTAAGGCAGAAAAAATAAAAGAGTAACAGAAATTAGAAATAAGAATATTTGTAAATGTTTATATGATAAATATAGCTTAAAAAATCCTTAAATTTGCTGTGCCCTGTGCGTCTTCACAGTTTAACTTTAACAGTTACAGACTTTTAACTTCACAGTTACAGACTTTTAACTTTAAGACCTTATTTTTAAGATAAGTATGGAAATTCATACAAAATATTAAATTATGAGTCAAATTCTTAATTATTCCCTGGACGGACAAGAGTTCGTAACGGATATTGGGGTCCCTTATAGCAGAGATGCTCCTCTCAAATTTCTGCAGAATGAACGATTGTGTCTTCAATGTATAGCGCCTTAGCAACCAAGCTAATCCAGCTTTTACTTGCAGCCGGGCGTACCTCATTTCTGTAACAAAAAAACAATTTAGAAGCTGAACGAAGTTAGAGGAAGTAACTTTAGCAAACTGATTCTCGTGTTTTCAATTTCCTTATTTCACGGCACAGTTTTGAACAGATCTGTGCTATTATGTGACACCCATTGCTTACGATATCAGAGGGCTTAATTGGAGGGCGGATGGCGGATATTTACATTTATTGATTTTTACTTAAGAATTTATGATTATGAATTATGATTGCGCATCATTGAATATTTTTTAATGTGACGGACAAAATTTGAACTACCTTCTAAGTAATAAGGGTTGTTTTACTAACGTTTCTGTTGATAGAGGGCCAAATCGTAGTTAGAATTTAACCGTGTGATGATCGGTTGAGAATAACACTACCCCATCTCTTTCCGTGGGTGTCGTAAGAGGCGACTAAGGAAAAAACAAATGAGACCTGCCTCCTAATAATCCATCCAAGGCATTGACACTTCATTTTTTTCTGAATCTGAGGTGTCGTCCTATGGTCTCATGCGGTGTGGTAGGCTCTGTAAAGGGCCGTCTGGTTCGCGACTACCCTCCTACCGAAGTCCGACGCCAAACAGCTTGCTGTATTCCGTCAGTGCGTGGGAGTACCAGTGCTTTTATAGGTATTTTCTGGGTTAACTCGCTCCATCGTCGACCTCATCTTTGACCTTAAGGTCAAGATTGAGGTCAAAAGTTAACCCATCTTATATTAATAAAAAAGAATCCTTTTTGTCGCGATCTTAACTTCATTTTAAGAGGAACTACTTATTTGTGTTTACTACATGTTTGTTAATAACTACATATACTAACTGATAACGTCAGAAATTAAGAGGTACCCAATATCGCTTTATAATATAATTTTCCACGTCAAAAACGTAAGAGTCACCGACTTCAATCCCAAATAATTTTGTTACAGAGATCCCATACTCCTAAACCATTCATCATCAGCTTCATCATCAGCTCAGCAACATCAGATGGTGACCATTAGATGCAAAAATCTACATAGATTAAGATAATTTCTGATAAACAGTGTATATGCCTACAAAATTTGAGGGTTTCCCTCGATTTCCCCAGGATTCCATCATCAGATCCTGACCTGGTAACAATGGGACCACCTCTGACGTATGACCTACGAAATAAAAAAACAATTATTCAAATCGGTTTATAATTGCCGGAGAAATCGCGTAACAAATATACAAAAAAAATACAGTCGAATTGAGAACCTCCTCCTTTTTTTGAAGTCGGTTAATAAAATAAAACTACATAGATCTGCAGCCCGGGGACTTTCATATTACTAAAAAGGTTACCGTTTGTCTTTGTGAAATTATTATAGATTTCGCCATTTTATATACTAAAAGTGAGGTCTTAATGACCGTAACCATATGTAGTGATGAGTTAAAAAATCTCCATATATGCTAGTTATTTACATTTTTCAGTTACCGTTTCAAATTTATATTTATTTATTTTATTTATTTATTTACTTAATACTTACAACTATGCTTACAGGTACTTATAACCTAATCCAATAGTGTAGCAACTTACATATATTTCTTACAGCTAACTTAACTATCACAAATTACGTATGATATTGTATATATCTGTTAATAGGCCCTCTGAACAAACCATGTAACTATTTTAAGATTATTTCTGTGGCCAGTTAAGATTTTAAGACTCATTTTGTCCATGAAGAAGAAATAGGTATGGTCTGTTCAGAGAGCCTATTAACAGCTATTAATTGACAGATAAGAGGTGATAGCCCAGTTGGTAATCAGCCAGACTTGTAATCGAAAAGTTGCGGGTTTTCCTGGTGCGGGTATGTACCTACCACCAAATTCGTCTTTTCGGATTTATGTACAAATTTCTAATTATCACTTGCTCAACGGTGAAGGAAAACATCGTGATGAAACCCGCCTGTCCAAGAAAATTCGTTTTTAAAAGACGAGCGGTCCACCAACCCGCATTGGGCCAGCGTGGTGGACTATGGCCTAAATCCCCTTCGTGTATGGGCTGGTGAAAAAAATAAATACAGATTTAGTTTATTATAAAAGTTCAAATTTAAAGAAACTTACAGTAAAAAAAAACATTGAAACGGATTACCGGTAAAAACTCAAAATCTCGATTGTATATGCTGAATTAAAGAAAGTGTTAAAAAAATTATAACTACAAAAAAATCAGCAACTTCAAAAATAATTGAAAATGTGTTCGAAAAGTTATCAAAATTAAGGATTGTTAAAGTTTGTATGAAAAATAAATTGTTAATTATCAAAATTACTTGAAATTTAGTATTTATACTTTTCAATACTATTTAAAAAAAACACGTAGGTAATTCAGGTTTTTTTTAAATTTCATCCCTTAGCGACGTAAAAAGAGCAGTAGTACTGCTACTGTCCATCGGGGATAATGTAGCTTTCTAATGGTGAAAGAATTTTTCAAATCAGTCCAGTAGTTTCGGAGCCTATTCAATGCAAACAAACAATCAAATCTTTCCTCTTTATAAAATTAGTATTGATTAGTATACAAGCAGTCCAGGTGGGAGGAGATAGATAAATAAATATGAAATACAGGGGGTAATTTTAACTGAACAACTTTTTCCAACATGTTTTTCTGCTGCACGAGTAGAAGGCAAATTACCTGATAAATTGTGGAATGTACCCGTAACCATGACTGGCTACAAGTTATTTTTTTTTTAGAAACAGTCAAGAAGTTTTCCTTATTTACCTACTTACAAGCGGTGCTACCGCGTGGTGCGCTATCAGAATACGAAGTATTACTGGTTTTCTAAAAATAATGTCTTGACTGCTAAAACGAATAACTTGGTGACTTTTATCATTAACTGGGTAGAAAAAAAATATTTCTGCGTTCTACAAGTAATTTAAACTGCACAAAATAAGAGAAAGGAAATACCAAAACATTTATTCCAACAAAATGTTCGTCCTCCATCTTTGATTAAAAAATGGGTGGCATATATTATCTTTATCCCATCTCTAGAAAACAACTCTCGTAATATATATTTTTTTATTAATTTTAGCGGGATTTGACAGGTTAGAAAGAAAGTATGGTACAATTTTTGCTCAATATAAATACAATATACTTTGTTGCACACCACATTATAGAACAACCTGTAAACCTATACCCTATTTTCGCAATAAAAAAAAAATGCCTTTATTTGGTCGCCTGAAATAGTAAATTGTTAAGCAAGGGTGGGAAGAATCAATTCCCGAGGTATTTAGGCTATAGTCCGAGTAGGAATTGATTCTTTTACCCGTGTTAAACACTCTACTTTTCATTTCGAATATGAATAAAATAAAACTGGTTGTTTATCTAAACTATTTATTGATAATATATAATAATATAAGTAGTACCTACTTTTTTAAATTCAGTCACAGATATGTAACAGATTAGTATTCCGCCAATTTATGTCGACTTTTTAAAAAATATGGAACTCACCGCGTAATTGTTGCGGTGAGCTCCATATTTAAATTCCGCTCAAAGAAGTTTGCGCTAATTTTTTATTGGCTGTTTAGAAACTCACATGGCCGCAGCATTTTTTTAATTAGTTTATTTTTTACGTAAAACTCTTCACAGCTGACAGCAGTTCTATTTTTAAAGTTCATTCCGGCCCTTAGGTGGGAAGTAATTTGTATGAGTTTTTCCCTCCCTATGAAGGGAAGCAGCATTTTCCACCCAATGATCAGATCAAAATAACACTACTTTCCGAGTATGAGAAATGAAAATGAATTTTGTCCCCATAACAAATCTCGGTGCCAGTTTAAAATAGAACGTTACCTACCTAAAAGTATTTTGAATAGTTGCCGGTTTTTGATTTTTTTGACTTTTACTGTTTTCCAATTGATTGTGAAAGCTTATTTAATTTTAGTGATAATAATAAAATACTTTTTTATATGGCATATTATTGTGTAAGACACAAAAATAATGACTCGGCTGCCAAAATTAATGATTCGGCTACGAAAAATAATGACATAGCTGCTAAAAAAATAATTATTTGACGCTTGATATTAGTCGACCGCCAGTTAATTGTGAATGTTTTCCGAGGACCCAAGTTTCACATTGTTTGTCGCTCGATTAAATATGATCCTTTTTAAATTAGTGAGAACAAGAAGTCATCAACATATACAATCACATTTTATTACTGTCTTATCATTTGTCAAGGCCCTTAATAACAGGTTTATTTTGTAATGATAATGATGACTTGTAAGAAAATCAGTTAAGAGACAACAACAATGACTTGTCAAAATCACTTGGGATTCTAAATAAGGTCCAATTTAATACATTGTATACGTCAATGATATGGTCAGAGTGATTGAAAAATGTACGATGTACCAATTTGCTGACGATACCGCAATTATCTCAGCACACTCCGATTTGAAAGTGGCTCAGCTAAACCTTCAGAAGACTTTGATAATGTTAGCAAATGGTGTCATGATATGGACCTAGTACTCAATGCAAACAAAACTAACCTATTATTTATTCACTCTGTACATAAAAAACCTAAGGAAATACCTAAAATAGTGGCTCATACGCACGCATGCTTTCACAGTCACTGTGTTGGTGGATGTCCCACAATTGCGCTAGTAAATAAGTGCAAATATGTAGGCCTCATAGTAGACAGCATACTCAGTTGGAGAGTGATATAGACACCATTTGCAACAAACTAAGAGCACTACTTTCGAAATTATGGATTCTTAGACACCATTTACCAACGTCCACATTAATCTATCTTCTAAATATATAAAAGGAGAAACTGACTGACTGACTGACATATCAACGCACAGCCTAAACGGCTAAACGTAGGCACTTGAAATTTGGAAGGGACGTAGCTTAGGTACCGTAGAGGTGCACTAAGAAAGGAATTCCCGCAATTCCTACGGGAACGGGAATTAGCGGGAAAATCCTTTTGTATGAAAAATCTAAACCGCTTAAGTTAGACGCTTGAAATTTGGCATGCAGGTACCTTAGTAAACTTAAAGCTTAGTTGCAACAGGATATTGCAAAATTCTTACGGGAACGGGAGTTAGCGGGAAAAAAATTTTGAATCTAAATCACGTAAGATAGATGTTTTCAATCTGTGTACTCTGTACAAAAAAAATTAACACGCAAACGAAGTTGCAGGCATCAGCTAGTACTATATTATACTTAAAGCGCTCGTGGACTCAACAATTTCTTATGGCCTTATAGTATATGTACATACATCACAGATAAATATAAGGTAGCATACATGGAAGAACTTTTCCAACCTACCACAGATAAATATAAGGTAGCCTACCTAAACAACATTTATAAAATTCAACTTCGAAATATAAGAACGCTTTTGATGACGCCTGGAGGGAAAATGCATTGGACCGCAATCGGTGGTCAAAACGAGGGGAGGCCTTTGCCCAGCAGTGGGACAGAACAGGCTAGCAAAAAAAATTTTTTTTATCACTTTCATACTTTGCCTTTAACTAAACAATTCGAATCGATGATGTTAAACAAATAGAATAAAAGCTACAAAACATATCACATAAAATAATTACTCGCTCAGAAACTGTTAAAAATATACCATACCGAAAATAAATAACTATAACTGAGCCAGAATTGCTAATAATATTATACCAGAGAATATATACCTAACTATTTAATAACTTACCTACAGATTTGAGAGCACTTTTCGACAGAATAAAGTTTGATAGCAAAATAAAATACTTTTTTAAGAAAAATAAATAATCAACTTCCTAACACCCTGTATAAATTCATACATAAGGTCTAAGCCTAAGCGAGCGCATTGTTTGCAACATTGTATACTCGTGCGAAAATTCCTTCTCCCTCTTGTTTATGCCTCATGCTGATATGGAATATTGTATTGCCTTTTCATCACACAATTTCTGTAGATGTTATAATTGTGCATTCAACGACACGTTCGTATTTCGTGCTCTTAAGAAGTAAAGTCTTATTCTAACCATCGATCTGCCCTTGGGTGTACTTTACTTTTGTTTTATAAAAATTGGATACATGTTTGCCTAGAATACTGTAGATGTTAAACTAATCATTGTCAGACGCGACACGTACTGGGTGTAAGGGAAACGCTTCCGAAAACGAAGACAGCGTGACGTGTTACTAATTCTCAATAAAAAAAAATGTATAAAAAAAATGTTTATCCGTTTTTTTAACTTTATTTGATGTATATTGACTACAGAAACGGATATTAGTAATGTGATTTAAAAAACATCCGCATTTTGAAAAACACGCAATGTAAAGCTAAGTAAAATCAGATGCTTTGAGTATGTAGTATTTGTTTATAATCAGATGTTATCGACCGCGCTCCGATTCATTCACCTAAACGGGCCTCAGGCGATCAATGGCTCAAGGCCGGTTTTTTTTAAACGTGTTCAAGGCTACCGGTGATTGACCCCCCAAGTTTATAATAATACTCATAATTATAGTTTAACAATAATAATTACTTAATTTAATATTATATTACATGTATTCATTTATTAATTAATTATTAATTTATTAAATGTCATATTGAAATTATTGAAATTAAAAATAAAATAAAATATTAAAATGTCATATCATATTATATTAAATTAAGTAAGGATATTTTACGTTGTACATAGGTGGTGCTGTATACAGACGTCACAATTTGGTTACTACATTTAATAAGCCTCATATGGAATGAGGCTCTGAGTCTCCGCATAACTGCATAAAAGTAATTTACCCTGTTTATGGCGAACATGCCCGACGCACTACACCGCCAGGGCAGGTGAAGCATGGCCCGGAAAGCGTTGTTATATTGTACACGAAGCGAGTTAAAATGTCGCTTCGTGTAATTGTACCAAAGGTGGCTAGTGTAGAACGCCTGACAGTACGCCCTGAACAGGGTTATTTTGACTTGTTTCGAACAATTAGTAAATCTTCTAGCTAGCATGTTACTTCTACATGCAATGCTTCGTCTTTGCCTTTCCAGGTCCAAATCGTCCATTAGGTTATCTGTTAGTATGTGTCCAAGATATTTAAATTTATTAACAATTTTTAAATTAGAATTACATAAATTTATAGGAAGTATCATGTCTGGCCCTTTTTTATACTTGAAAATCATAACTTCAGTTTTGTTTACGTTATATGTCAGCTTGTGTGAAGCAGCATATTTTTCACATATACCTACAAGCCTCCTCAAGCCAGTGGCAGAGGGGCTGAGCAGCACCATATCGTCCGCGTAGCTAGGGTTGTTCAGGCAGGCGCCTCCTACCTGACAGCCGGCTCTGGTGCTGCTCAGCTCCTCGAGGAGGTCATTTACATAAAAATTAAACAGCACAGGTGAGGTCAGGCCACCCTGCCTAACGCCACAAGGAAGTTTGTAGCATTCCGACATGGAATCACCCCACCTGACCTGATTTAACTGATTTGCGTACCAAAACTCCAAAATGTTTATAATTGGTGGCGGGACGTTAGTTTTCCGTAGTTTTCCCCATAAAATACTGTAATCAATTGTGTCAAAGGCACGAGTCAAGTCTAAAAAGCATGAATACACTGACGTTTTCCTTGAGACATATTTATATACTGTATTTTTAAGCGCGAAAATCGCCATATCTGTTGATAAACCCCTGCGGAACCCAAACTGCGCACTGCATAATGGAATATTATTTTCGTCTAAATGATGTAAATAAAAAAATTGACAGTAAATGGTTAGTGTCATGTGATCACATTTAGGTAGTGTAACGTAGGTATATGTCATGGCTTCGGAAGCGTTTTCCTTACACCCGTTATTAAGCCCGATAGGATTTCGGTGTCATATTATATAGTTTCATCGTATTGTTAGAATGCTTTCACTGCGGGAGTGCCGGCAGAAGTGAAAACTCCCTCCGTCTTACGAATTTTCAATCAAGGTCACGTGTCCTGACGCGAGTTTAACATTTTTTACCCATATTTCAAAGTGCACAACGCCGCTAAAGTTTTCACTTCAAAAAAAAAAACTTTTGACATCCTACTTAATGATATTGGCAAGAAAAAAAAAATCATCGCCCTTTCACATCTATGGAAGACACCCGAAAAATTTTTTTTGTAAGATTTCACTCTACAAGTCTATCGGCGTGATTTATACGTATGACCATGCCAAATTTCAGCTCTGTAGTACCAAGGGTTTCTTAGGAAACCCGCGGACAGACGGACATGGCGAAATTATAAGGGTTCGTAGATACCATAAAAAACTTCAAACAAAAGATGTAATGTAATAAATTATCTTTAATTTGATGTATTACAGTATGGATCAGATGGCTGAAAACACATGCAAAACAAAAATTTTGGCTCACTTCCGTTGAAATCTACCTTTTACTAATTTGTATACGAAAGGAACAGTCAAAGAAAAATTATTGGAAAATTAAAGAAAAATTGCTTATAACTTCAAGTCGGTCTACCATAATAAAGTTTTCCACGTTTTGTCTTACACACAATTTCTAAATAATGCACATTTTCAAGTTATACCATATACAAAGTTCGTGAATTTGTGTCATATGAATGGCACATAAAAACGAACGTTTTTTTACGAAATTTACAAATCTGCCTGCCAAATTGTATCTTTTTTTTCATATAGTCAGCAAAGAATTTTCTGAAATTCTCAAGGGAACACGCAAAATTTACAAAAATATTAAAAGGACACTCATTAATTATACACAAAATTTCAAAAACAAGGTACTTAACTCATAAAGCTACAATTTAGTGAGCAGATAGACTGTATTTAGGAGACATCTATTTTAAAAGAATTCTTCAACATTTCTACGAAGAAAAGAAAATCCCAAGAAAATCTGTAACAAATATACAGGATGATTGGTAGATTGTCCGACAAACGGAAATGGGAGGTAGTTGGGTTTATTTGGAACAAATCGTTACATACATTTTTTCCCCTAAGTCTTAACATTTTTATTAAATTAATTTTTAAATTTCAGTTTTGGCTTAATATATTTTAGTTTGACTTGTTTCTGTACCAGTTTTTTTTTATAAGGCTCAAATTACGTCGACCTAACAAGTAAGGCTCTATATAAAGTTAAAAAAAACCGGTCATCTTAACTCAGTGATTAATTTAGCTTTACATACAGATTTATGCTTTAAAACAGTCTAACTTTAGGAAATGCAGATTATTCAAAACGGCCTCTGACAATAGGACAAACAATTTTTTTACAAATAATAATTTAAAAAATCATTTGAGAATATTCCTAACGCGGGAAGACGTTTTAAAAATTCTAATCTAATTTAATTAACGAAAGTAACACATACTATTTAAATAATTCTAAGTTATTTATATCACAATTAAAACAATATACAAATACCGTTTGTAAGAAATAGATACAAGACGGAAATAAATAAATAATTTAAAAATAAGAAGGCTTGTTAATATTTATAATACAGCTTCAAATCCTTTTTGCTGTGCCCTAACAATTTCTTCCGTTAGAGACTTTTAACTTTAAGACCTTTTATGGAAATTCATACAAAATATTAAGTTTTGAGTCAAATTCTTAATTATTTCCTGGGCAACAGTTCGTAACTGATACTGGGATCCCTTATAGCAAAGAAGCTCCTCTCATATTTCTGCGGAGTGAACGATTGTGTCTTCAATGTATAGCGCCTCAGCAACCAGGCTAATCCAGCTTTTACTTGCAACCGGGCATACCTCATTCCTGTAAAAAAAAAACGATTTAGAAGCTGAACAACGATTTAGAAGCTGAACGAAGTTAAAGAAAGTCTTTTGAACAGAGTGCTATTGTGTGACATCCCTTTGGGGCATTGCTTAAGTCGCGCAGTCGGGAAAAAATAGAACTACATTCTCATATCTATTTTTTTAAATCACCTGTTGAAGTTTTGCTAGTTAAGAGGTGATTTAAAAAAAATTTCGACTTCTTATACCAGCTGACCGCTCAGGTTTTATAGAGAGGGGAATTTCTTTTCATATTTCGACCTATGTTCCTCAGGGTAAGTTGGTCATTTTGATTCATACTAATTAGAATTCACTCCATATATTATTTCTTAATATTTAAGTAAAAAGAAGGGATTATTATTACTACTTACCCATACAATTGCGATTCCCTTCCGCAAAAGCTAAATATGCACCTTTTGGTATCTTTCCAATATTTTCTGGTGAAAATCTCTCAGGGTCAAATTTTTCTGGATCTGGATAATACTTCTCGTCTCTATGTATAGCATAAACTGGTATTATGACCATGACATCTTTCTTCATTTTCACTTCACCAACGGGTAAAACAGTATCCCTCATACACTTTCTTTGCATTATCCCGACTGGTGGATACATCCTTAAGGCTTCATTAATCACCATATCAAGGTAATGTAGCTTCTCAACATCATTATACGTTAGGTTTCCATCACTAGCTTCGAATACTTTATCTACTTCCATGTGAACTTTTTTCAATATGTCTGGATTGTTTGACAGCTCTAACAAAGTGAAGTGCATAGCGTTAGCAGATGTATCTGCTCCAGCAATGAATAAAAAGAAAGCCTGTGCTGCCAGAACCTCTACCGTTGGCTCCACTTCATATCCAGTAACAGGGTCCTTTATTAAACCCTCGTCTTGTAGTTCCAAAAAAATTTCTATCAAATCATGCCTTTTTTCTTTACTCTTCCTCCTGCTTTCCAGTACGTTTCGTATAACACCAACAAAAAAGTCCTCTTGTTCACTAAACAGCTTGAAATTAATTAAAGACAAAAGACGAGGAAACATATTGCCTATGACAAATGCTGTATTCATCTTAAATGATGGTTCAGTTGATTTTTTAGACATAGTCAAAAACGGCGAGTCCATAGTGTTTTTGATTTGCGCATCTATTCCAAATATAGAGGCAGCGATAGAGGCAGTTGTGTAAGTGTACAGAGCATCGAAAGGAGAATCGACGGTTTTTGGGTCTTCTTCAATTCTATCAACAAAGTCACGACCACATCTATTCAAAATATAAAACATGTTTTTTAACTTTGCCCCAGTGAATGTAGGCGATAGTTTCTGCCGCATCAGTTTCCATCGACTAAAGTCATCAATAAAGAGTATATTGTCAACTAAAACCTCTTTTTTATTGAAAGTTATTCCTCGACTATAGAAGCTCTGGAAATCTCCCACTTGGACTGCTTGTATATTTTTCACATCTCTTAATAGTAACGCTGGCTTCATACCAATGGCGAGACCCACATTAGGCTCATTAGGGTATTGGTCGTAGATCTTTTTGTATATTTCAGCTAAGGATCTGTCACCTAATATAAAATCCTTTAGTACTCCGGTCACTTGCACTATGTTCTGTTTCTTCCAGTAATCAGTGTTTTGGTTTTTAAGATAATTGAATAGCAAATAAATGCATACTAGTAAAAAAAATAGTAATAACATTGTGATAATTATAAACACAATGTCGACACGTGTTTTTTCTGATTCGAACCGATCGTTCTACTAGAGTATTTTTGTCAACAGTTTCTTTTTATATGAGCCTTAATTTATGTTTGTGTTAAATCATTTTTGCTTAATCATTGTCGGTAACGGCACTCTGGGCTTATCTTTTAAATCAGTTAGCAAATAACCACAAACGAATTTTGTAATGATAATGATGATTTGTAATAATCAGTTATAAGACATCAACATCAACAATGACTTGTCAAAGTAACTTACTTATACTTATATAATATTATAAAGAGGAAAGATTTGGTTGTTTGTTTGCATTGAATAGGCTCCGAAAAACTACTAGACCGATTTGAAAAATTCTTTCAGCATTAGAAAGCTACATTATCCCCGATGGACATAGGCTACATAATTTTCTCAAATTCCCACGGGAACGAGGTCCCGGGCGGAATGCTAGTAGTATAGAAACAACTGTATTTGATATACCAAGGTGGCTGTTCCACTAATCAATGGGGTCTCAATACCGGTGGAATGAAAATGATGTCAGTGTTATTCGTTTGGTGAAGTTGGGAACAATCTAAACCTACGAATGACAACCGCCCGGTAAGCAGGGCCACTACCAACTGAAAGTAGCAAATTACCTACCATTTTAACTTTAACAAGGTAGTTGTCAGGACAAGGGCGTTGCCAGGCCTTGGCCCAGGTGGGGCAAGTTAATATTATGGAGGATGAAAAAAATATGAATTGTAGGTACAGTCAAGAGCATGAAGTTTTACACTTGTAGCGCGAGTATTTGCTTCTATGGCGAATTGGCGTTTATAAGAACGGTTCCAACTTTGGTTGCTTTGCAGCTGCCTCTCCCTGCCCCCCCTTGGCGACGCCCTTGTGTCAGGAAACGATGATAAACTTCGGTTTTTTGGAGTCGGTTAAAAATAGGCGATGTTACCATTGTTTACATGACTGT
Organism: Aproaerema taeniolella; assembly: GCA_949987775.1. Lineage (NCBI taxonomy): Eukaryota > Metazoa > Arthropoda > Insecta > Lepidoptera > Gelechiidae > Aproaerema > Aproaerema taeniolella. The sequence goes on from OX465248.1 coordinate 19,403,408, forward strand.
GCACATATGGGCAAACTAGTATACGGTCGCCTAATCGTCTTATCATTTGTTTGTAAATATTTTAATGAAAATGTTATTTTATAAACATTGTATAATGACATTGTCATTTAAGTAATGATTATTGGCAGTAATTTGTTTTCAGTGAAATTTTTTTTTGAGAATTTCATATTGGGACCATGCGCGATGACAGCGCCACGTGATAGGTGGCCATTAAGGACAATATTGTCACAGCTGTCAAGCGAGAAGTAAGTAAATATTGTGAAACAAATTAATGAAATCTGGTGTTATTTTACTATATTAGAGAATACATTCACCATCACATCTTACTAGGACCATATTAAATTTATCTCAAAAACGATTAGAAAATGTTAACTGCAATATGGATTTGACAGCTCAAGTCAGCGACAATACTTAATGCCAATTTTAGCCGTAGCCACCCGCTTTGCACCCTGCCAATAGGCTCTATAAGAGAAATTGTCCTTCATAGGGTTTCGCTAGATAATTTAAAGTTATCGCATTCTATTCAAAACTTATTATTAAATTAGTTAGCGAAAATAAAAGTACAATTTAAAAATCAATGACCTGATTGCATGTAGATTTGACAGTGCTAGGTTTTTGTAGATTTGACCGAAAATACTTCTTATTTACATCTTTTCAGTGCTTCACGCAGTTTATTCATTCATTCGGGTTATTGAGTTTTTTAAAAGTATACTTTTATTTTTAACCGACTTCAAAAAAGGAGGAGGTTCTATGTTCGACTGTTTGAACATCTTATTTTATGTATGTTTACCGATTTCTTCGCCATTTGTAGACCGATTTTCAAAAATCTTTTTTTGTTATAAAGATTATACCTACTTCAGAGGAGGTCCCATTGTTACCAAGTTAGGATCTGATGATGGAATCCCAAGGAAGGGCAACCCTTGAATTTAATAGGCATTTACTCTCTCATATAATTTATATTATTTACTAAAAATAAAAATAAACTGACCTCAAACCAGCGAAAAATAAAGACATGATTTAATTTGCAACGTAATACCTACTGATCTGTTTGAAGTCGGTGCCAACCCAAATAAGTTTGATAGGCCGCCTTCGCACCGACTTCAAACAGATCAGTAGGTACTGCGCAAATTCAAAAATGCTAATGTCACTATTTTGATGTTTTCAAGCAACATTTTGTATGTTTTATGAAATAAAACTATTTTTAATTTTGCTTGATTTAGATGTACCTAACAAAATAAATGACGTTGTCTTATTTTTTCACTTTTTTAAAGTCTGTTTTTTTTTCTTAAAAAGTTTATTAACTTTTTAGTTTTGTACAGTTCTTGTCTCACTTTGCCTTTTTAGTTCAGTCTAGATGTAGTCTAGCAAAAGGTCGGGTCATTCTGAATTTTTTATATGTTGTTAAGACCTAAACCAATATTAAAAAACCAGATTTGCAATTTCCAAAGTGCTGTGCGAGCGGCGGTGTGATCAAAAAACCATGAAATTTTCGGATTTTTTTCAGTTTTTGCTCAATATCTTAGTGAAGGAAGGGTCTGATCAGTATAGTCACTATAAATACCTTTAAAGTATAGTAAATTTGCTACAATTTGAGATCAAGGCGAGTTCTCTACAGCTTTTGGTTCCCAAGTTACAGTTCTTCGAAAACATGATTTTTTTGCAAAAAGTGATTTTTTTTCGGAACCTTCACTTATTTTGTGAAATATCTTGTAAAATATGCATCCCACATCAAATGTTAAGTTGTAGTAAATTTAATTAGCTTTCATTTGTGATCAAACTAGTATCTGTATACCCAGCGGTTTTAAAACAACAACTACCTAAAGTAACATAATCTGACAGTACCTCTAAGAAAAGTAATATATATCATGTAGGTAATGTGTTTTGGTTGCCAAATTATGCCTTTCTTTTCATCTTTGATGACCCAGGTTTGGGTTCGTATGAAGATGGTTCCTCGTCGACAGTGATGGACGCTGGGAGAGGCGCCCAATCTGTATTCGGGTCATCTTCATCATCCGAGCATTTCAGCTCCACTTCCGGGACGTAAGTGCGCAATTTGCCACCGCATGACTGGCAAAGAACTGAGCAGCGGAGCCCAGCCTTTCTGCACGAGCAGTTCCCAGAGCACCCTTTCTTGCATTTACAGGAAATTTTTCGCAGAAGGGCAGGAGGTGCGGGATCCATGGTGGTGGGGATGGGGATGAGTCCCTGAGAAGACATCTTCCACCCCCAATCAGTGGGATTCAAGTTGACTCCCCACCACTTCTGCACTTGGAGGTAGCACCTTGCTGCATAGTGGCCTGTGGCATCTTCTGTCGGTGGCAAACGGGCTAGGTTTATGCTCATTGAAGTGACAAACGTCTTATACCTGAGGAAATTCAAAGTGTCCCTCGCGATGTCACCCCCATATAGAGCCACAAAGCACTTGATACCGGCTTCTTTCACGGCTTGTGGGGTGGAGTCTGGCCGAAGGAAGACCTCCACTTGCTCAGCAAGTGGTTCATTCTTACTCAGGAGTGTGGTGATTTTAATCTTTCCTTGGCCAAACGGTGCTGAGGTGGTATCGCACCCGGTAAAGGCGTGGGTGAACAGTAACGTCCCGGTTTGTTTTTGAAGAACTGTATCTTGGGAATCAATAGCTGTAGAGAGCTCTTTACTATACTTTAAAAGTATCTATAGTGACTATACTGATCAGACCTTTCCTTCACTAAGATATTGAACAAAAACTGAAAAAAATCCGAAAATTTCATGGTTTTTTGGTCACACCGCCGCTCGCACAGCACTTTGGAAATTGCAAATCTGGTTTTTTAATATTGGTTCAGGTCTTAACAACATATAAAAAATTCAGAATGACCCGACCTTTTGCAAGCACGACCCCCTAATAATATTTAACTTGACTGAGCTATTTATAGAAGAGTAACAAATGTTAAAGCCATGAAACTCATAAAATTATTTTTTAAGATTCCAAGTCACTACCCAACAGTTTTAAAGAAAAATCTAGGTGTTTCTATCTGACAAGCCCCCGCACCCTCCTTGGCTTTGCCTTTTTCTGCCTTTGCACCTGTTCCCTATTATAGTCTTTCTATATACTTTGCAAAAAGGGCTATTAAAAAAATTCTGATTATCTATCAGACAAGCAGCCTTCTCAGCTTTAGAGTTATTTCAGAATTAGTTAAAATTAGAAAATAAGATTTGTAATGCGATTAAAAAGAGCACCCTCAGAGTTTCTTGCCTGTTCTTCTCTGGGGAAGACTGCACGCCTTTGCGAATAGGCATGGAGTCAGTAGGGTCAATAGGACAAATGCCTATGTATGTATTTAAATCCTTTAATGTATGATTGTATGTATTTCTTGTAATTTTGACTTGTTTTAAGTGGCATCCTGAATGTCCTATAAAAAAAGATTTTTTTCTATTCTATTCTATTCTAGTACGTGTTTTCTAATGCAGGATGCAGACCCCTCACACTCCTCACTTTTGGGTTTTTCCTGTCCTTGGACCTGTTCCTCTCCCGACCGATCATGTACCTGTTTTCTGTTGCGAGGCCAAGCTCTCAAAAATCTTCTATTATTTCACAGGTGTCATAACCGACGTTGGATGATGGTGTGGATAAAGTAACATAAATACTATAAAAAAAAACGAAGTGCCTGGTAAAATCCTTAGAGCAAGCATATAAATGATTTTGCAGTAAAAAAGTATTAAGGCGCATTGCAGAGCCGTAACGAATTTTGAATCCCTATAAATGTGTTGAACTGTTGATTCAGTTCTTCTGAAACGCTTCTATTTGTTTTTATGCTTCATTACTTACAAATGCATGAAGTAAACAATTTGTTCTCATAGAAGATAAAGCCCAAAAGGTTCTTGATAACTACGATACCACAGACAGACACACAGATAAACATTTACATAGACATACAGATACATTTGTAAAACTTATAACACCCCTCTTTTTTGAGAGGGGTTAAAAAGCAGCCGAGTCCGAGTCATGAGGTTATGTGTGCTCGATGGAGTTATGCAACTTGTTTACGTCGTCGAAGATAGCAGTTTGGACTTTTTTGAAGACAACCCACTTTTTTTAAGTCCACAATAGCTACAGTGCAAAAGTTTTTTGATGCATACAGGCAGTCTCACTTGTGGGTAGACTGGGGAGCTACCACCTAAGCGAAGCTGATGCTGGGTAAACGAATGAACGTTGTCGATTGCTTCTTTATAAGGAGATTTTGATTAACGCCATGAACCAAACACAGCAATGTACATCATTCCATTCGTTCAATCAGCATTAGCTTCGCTTAGGTAGTAGCTTTTTTTATAGCGCGATTGTCCTGCTTGCGGCGTTGGCTAATTCGTCCTACCTATAACTGTTAGACGACAACTGGAGAAGGACTAACCTTACAATTTTTTTGATGTATAATCTTCTTCTTATCGTGTAGGTATAGTCAAGAGTGTGGCGAACTTCTCTAACCCTGGCGTCAGAGTTTTCAAACCGCACAATGGCCTCTGACTTGGTTTTAACGACTGTAGTCAATTGACAACAGCCGGGACCGACAGCTTAACGTGCCCTCCGAAGCACGAAAACGCTCGTGATAAATTGTCACTTTGGTCACCCACCAGGTTCCCTGCCTCTGTGTACGTTGCTTAACCTAACTGATCGGTTGAGATCAGCGAGAGCGACTGGCCTACGAGCGCTTTGATGTAATATTTAATGTGTATGGATTTGTATAAGAAATAAATAAAAATATGCAGTTCTACTTGACCTACGATAAAAAAATAAAAAAAATTGTTTTAAACCTCCAATTAAAAAAAAAACATCTAAGTAGTAAAATAATAAAATGTTATTATTGCCTAGTAAATTTCGTTAGGTAATACCTAGTTGGGTCTCCGACGACGCGACGATGTTCATCATCAAAATATAATTTAACTTTTTAGAGGTTTTTTAGTCAGGGGTTTTCAATTTTTAAAATTTATTTATTTTATTTAATACTTTTTAAATAACAAACGGACACTTTTTATAATAGACTAGCTTTCCGCCCGCGGCTCCGCCCGCGTCCTAATTTTTTTTTAAAATAAAAAGTATCCTATAAACCTCACGGAGCCCGAGACCTTTCCAACGAATGCAAAACCGTGGAAATCGGTTCGTGCGTTCTGGAGTTATAGCGTCAGGAAGGAAAACCAGACTTATTTTTATATAGTAGATATAGATTACCATGTGTCCTCTTTCATCATCTATCTAACTTCTTCTTATTTTTCTATGCCCAAATTCTTACTATGACTTTCTGAAACATTTCTAATGAGCTATGTATGATATTTTAAAAATATTTTTAATTTCGTTGGGCCTTTTTATAATTCGAACGGCACGGCACGGCATGACAGAATTTGTATTATCATTGCCTTCTATGTTCCCAGATTCTAGTATCACTAGTTCATAGCAGGAAATTGTAATACAATTTTGCAATGCCGTTTTCGTATTATAAAAAGGCCCGTTTAATTTTTTATTTAAAATAAAGGAATAAGGTCCCGTTTCTTAAAAAAAATCTATCTTTTGAAATAAAAATATAATAACACAGATGGAGAAATACAATTGCATAATGCCGTGCTATTCCTGAGTACGGCATTATGCAATTGTATTTCTCCATAGAGTCAGAATCCAGTGTATTGCGAAAGTTTGAAAGTCCAGGAAAGCCAAGTCAACAGTAAATATCAATCCAAATAAGCAAAACCACGAAACAGAAGGAAACGGTAGAGTCCAGGTAGCAAAGCCAAGTAATATCCAAATAATCAAAACCACGAAACAGAAACAAACTCAACAACCAACAACTCAAAAACACAACGGTTAGGTTATGTGTCAACCAACCGTCAAGTCTTTTTTTTTTACTTTGGCAAAGGAATAAAACCGTAAAATGCTGTAGTAAGCAACAAATCGTAACCAAAATTTTAAAAATAATTATTTTTTTATCTATGATCAAAATTATTTGATAATTTTTTTATTTAAATATGGGACCTTGAACCTGCTTAAAATAAAAAAATCTAATTATTTTAAAAATCTTTTACCTATCTCAACTTTTCAACACTTGAGTTGAATTATCTATTCAATGTTTGATTTGTCACAAAGTTACAACCTACCCCAACAGGGATAACAGGCGTGATTCTAGACGGATGTATGGGATAGACAGGTAGCAGTCACAAAATAAAATCACCACTTTGTTTAGAAAATATAGTTGAATTTGATTTATTTACATAACACAATTTAACAGGAACTTATAGCTAAAACACTTAACTGGAAATTATACGATAAATTAATCGGTAACAATTAGGAAGAGGTGGACTTTACAAAATTTTGCAATTAAATAATGAAAATGATTACAATAATGAAATTATTGCTCACATACAATGCGAAATATACAAAAATTGTTTTACAAACTAAAAGTGCGCAAAGAGGGCACTGTTTTGACGAAAATAAATCAGCAATATGGACATGGGTTCTCTGCCTTACCCGAAAACGATAAATTCTTGATAAAAAAAATAAAAAAAAACAACGGGTTGCACTCCGGGAGTGCCGGCAAAAGTGAAAACTTGAACATATATTACTTCCTTGCAGTCTACTCTCCCTCCGTATTTTCGATCAGGTCACGTGTCCTGACGCGAGTTTAACATTTTTTACCCATTCCAAAAAGTCCACAGTTTTCTATTTATTTATTATTCAGGCAAAGGAAAATTTCGCAAAAAGTTTAAAATGCGATCAGACGTGACACTGAACTTTAAAAAAATATGAAAAAATTACCTTACAAAACATTACAAATCTGACTGCTGTTTGTTAATCCTTTTACCTTAAATTATTATTAGATAAAATGATTTAAAAAATGTCACCTTCCTCTTTCTACAGTACTCCTATTTTCTCGTATCTCAGAAAACTTCGTGTTTCTAAAATTACTACAAAACAACAATAAAGTATGCAATTCCGAATTAAAATTATTGTAAGTAATAAATCTAATAATTCATGGACCGTTCGTGTGTATTTGAAAATTGATGATTGCCGAAATACAACAAGAAACTAGATTGTAATTAATTCCTGGGTAACAGTGTAATGAATTCCTGGGTAACAGTGTAATGAATTCCTGGGTAACAGTGTAATGAATTCCTGGGTAACAGTGTAATGAATTCCTGGGTAACAGTTTAATTAATTCCTGGGTAATAGTTCATAACGGATATTGGAGTCTCTTAAAGCAAAGGTGCTCTTTTCGTATTTAAGTGGAGTGTATGACCGTGGTTTCAGCGTGTAACATTTCAGCAACCAGGCTAATCCAGCTTTAACTTGCAGCCGGGCGTACCTCATTCCTGTAACAAATAAAAAAAAATATCACCTCGATAATTGGCCTTTTTATAATTCGAACGGCACGGCATCGGCACTTCGAAATTTAAATAACCATTGCACCTTATGTTCTCAGCTTCTAGTACTACTATTACATAGGAGGCAATGGTAATACAACTTTGCCGTGCCGTAGGCCCATTCGATTGATTATAACTTTTATCATGGGGCGAATCACTTCTAAAATTTTGCTTGATACTGTGAAATCCAACTCTGTAGTATTTATTTTTATTTCAAACTAGTGAATCATGGTATATTATTGACCTTTTTCTGACGTTTTCAATCCCTTATTACTCTTAAACGGCTGAACCAATTTTGATCAAACATATCTAAGAACCATCTCGATTACGTCAGCTTTAAATAAAATACGTCAAGCCATAGCCACGATGCCACAGACAGACATAACAACAACCCTCTTTTTTGTCGGGGGTTCAAAATAATTTAGAAGTTAAACGAAGTTCAAAGAAGTAACTATCTATCTGTGTACTGTGGCTTAGCTCTGAGGGAGCTGGTGGCCGGGTCGAGGTGAAAACCACCAGGAAAATTCGAATAATCTCTTTATGAGGTATATTACTCAGAATCCTAACAGAAGAATCAGAGTCAAACAAGTACAAAAGGCGCCAAATGACCGAATCATTTTAAGTTGGAACTATTGGCTCTTTACAAGAAGATTGTACACGTAGAGGTAATAGAACCTCTACAGTACTGTGGTATGCAGACCTTCATGGAGGATCGGACATAACGCAACTTCTTTCTCATTCGGTCATTTCGAAGAAGATAATTCGAATATCAATTGTCAAGATTCGAAATGATTGAAGATCTGGTCTTGCGCCATTCATTGTTGATTGTAAATTCATTGTAGTGAGCTCGCGGAATAAGTTGTTAAAATACGTTCGTAGGCGTGCAATTAGCACTTAAATAAGTGTTGCTAAACTCTGTAAACCGAGGACGTGTAGGATAGTGAAATAAAAATTGTAACGGATGTGCAGATTTTGATTATAACCGTATACAGAAGAAGAATCAAGTCTTTTAATTAAACGCCCCCCAGAAGCACCGTTACAGTACCCACGCCTACAATCTTTTTCGGGGTAGACAGAACTAGAACTTCTCGATGCCACTTTTGGCATTAATTCTGACGCTAACATGAGTGTAGTATAAGTGCTAGTGGTATGTACAAACTTAAGCAAAATTATTTTAGATTCCTTTCGAACGCGATTGAAACTTCATTACCTACTAAATTCGAATTTTTCGTGATAAATTTGAACATTATTGTTTTTTATTTCAAATTCGACCTATTTTTAACCGACTTCAAAAAAGGAGGAGGTTCTATGTTCGACTGTATGTATTTTTCAAAATGTATGTTCACCGATTTCTCAGCCAATTATGGATCGATTTTCAAAATTCTTTTTTGTTCGAAAGAGTATACTCCAGAGGTGGTCCCATATACATTTTATCGAAAATGATTAAACGCTTTTTAAAAAAATCAACAAAAAAAAGTACTACAAACCAGGACATCATCTAAATAAATGAGTGACATTTTCGTTTGTGGTTACCTGCTACTAGGCATTGTAGTCTGCAAAAATACTAGTTATCTACTTTGTGCGAACTGTTGTTGGGATTTAAGTCGGTGACTCATACGTTTTTTTGGAAAATTATTTAATAGGGAAAGTTGTTCAGTTTAATGGACTGATTCACATCCTTCATTTTCGCTGAGTAGTTTGAAGTCCCCTTTAAATTAGTTTAAATTACAGAGTCAACAGCACATCATGATATCTAAAACTATCAAAATTCAATCGATTTTCAATTTTATCTCCAAGTATTAGAGTTTACTATCCATTGGGGAAATTTGACAATTTGTGGTAACCTGATGTGGTGTTGACTATACTTTAAATAGTCAACACCACATCAGGCATGCAGGTACCTTAGTAAAGTTAAAGCATATGTTCCTAGGGAAAAGTTGTTTAGATTAGATTCAGATTTTTAATTTTCGGTAATCGATTTGAAGTCACCCAAAACAAACCGAGGGACAACTTGGCAAAAACAAAAAACCTGAAATCATCAGACCATCAATCTAAAAAAAATTCTAGTGAAATTGTCTTCTGGAATATTTCAACAATTTACTCTTTTAACTTTTAAATATAGTCTGCTATTAATGTGAATACACTTCATTTTACAATAAATAAATAAAATGGTAATAACCGCGGCGCGGTGTAGTTTATATTGCGTAGCTCTAAAGTCAGTAAAAACGAAAACCCCTTTTTCGAAAAAAAAACATTACTTATTGTAGCCGACTAAAGTTATGGGTAGATTTCACCATTTTGCTAAGCTGTCCTTTACACTCTGTATTATATCTTAATAAATGAAGTAAAAACCGGCCAAGAGCGTGTCGGGACACGCGCATTGTAGGGTTCCGTAGCAGCATGGTTCAAATATGCAGCTGGCTTCTTAATTCTACGAGCATATGGACGGTTGAATTGCTAATAATGTCTAATAAAAACGAGGTCACCAAGAAAGAAGGTAACTAAAGGAGAAATATAGATTCCAGCGCCACAAGGAAAAAAAAATCATCTGTTTAATAACCACCTCGCGTGGATGCAAATGGTTGTATAAAAATTGTTTACATTACGTATTCATTTAAAACGGGTGTACTAACGTTAGTCATAGTTAGAGATGAAAGAGACTGTCTTTTAAGGCTTATTAAAAAGACTCCCCTCCATCTTACAGTACTTGCCTCTAAAATTAAGACTAAAAGTTCGAGTTTTTATTAATAAGACTTAGTAGAAAAGATTAAAAACTGAAACGACTCGAGTTGTTTTCAAAATACTAAAAGACTTAACCAACTCCAGCTAATTTTAAAAGACTTAAACGACTCAAGTTCTTTTATCTAAAAGGGATCGCACCGCAGTTTGTGTGTGATATTAAATATTTCTTTTGTAACCTATCAACCAAAAGGAATAATTAACGCCTAAACCACTAAATACATTTTGATAACATTTGACAGGGAGATAAAATGAGATATTTACATTCTATCAACACATACCTTACGACTGTCGACTTCCCAGATAATGAGTCGCCAGTCTTTTAAGTCCTTTAAGCTGTTTAAGTAACAGCTCAGTTTTTTACGTTAAAAGACTTAAACTAAAAAAGCTAGTCTTATGACTAAAGGTTGGGAACTAAAAGACTGAATCAGTCGTGAGGCGTCAAAAATAAGGCGAGTCATAGTCGATGTTAAAATCTCCAAATAGTATAGTATAAAAAACAAATGTATTAAAGAGTTTGTAGTTTCAGAAATAACTTAAGTTTTGGTGTAAATACAACCTAATGAAATTATAAAATTCGCGAGCGAAGCGAGCGAAAAAAATTTTTTTTTTGCGACAATATTATTAGAAATAGTATAGACCTGCTGATAAAATACTTTTGATGTCATTTTCGTAATTAACACCACCAAAAACCTATTAAACGACACCTAAAATATCAATATGTTACAGCTTGGCTTTCGACCTCGCCTCACTTTTAGTATTGAACCTTGTAAACATATTCTTATTAATTCCAAAAACTTTTGGCACTTGGTCGACTATCACTCACAAACTTGAAAGGCATTTTTAGAAACAACCGTTTAGCTGGTAGAGGGGGGGGACACTAACTTTAGTTTTGGGCTAAATACAACAGAATGGAAGTATTCAATGCGCGAGCGAAGCGAGCGCGAATTTTTTTTTTTTTTTTTTTTTAAATAATAATTTTTTTAGCAACAAAAGTATTGTTAGGAATAATTTCGAGCTGGTGCTAAAGAGCAGGTCACGTGGCGATTGTGTATAATTTTGATGTCATTTTCGTAATTAACACCCCCAAAAACCTATAACGACACATGAAATGTCAATATGTTACAGCTTGGCTTTCGACCTTGCCTCACTTTTAGCGTGGAACTTTGTATGGCACTTGTTTTGGATTAGGCTGAACTTCGTCGTAAATGCTAAATGCTCGTGAAATATTTAACATTTTTTTTCATTTTAAAAATTAATTTTTTGCAAACGGACTGCTGAATCGAAAAACGTTCGTAGTAAACCCCTTTCTTTTAAAAAACTATCCTATGACATCCCACTCGATGATATCGGCGAGAAAAAAAATCCGTCGCCCTTTCACTTTTTCGGGTGTATGGGAAACACCCGAAAAGTTTTTTTTACAAAATTTTATTTTTTATATTTGTCGGCGCAATTAATATGTATGAACATGCCAAATTGCAGGATCTAATATTAGTAAATATATTCTTATTAATCCCAACAATGTTTGGCACTTGGTCTACCATTACTCGCAAACTTGAAGGGCCAACTTATGTTTTATAGTTTTCCTTTTAAATTTGATGTATATTCTACCTCTGTGAATTTTTCCAAATTTTTAGAAACAACCGTTTAGCTGGTAGAGGGGGGGGACACTTGTGTTTGACAAAAATTTTCACTTTAAAAATTTATGATTCGCAAACGGAGTGCTAAATCGAAAAACGTTCTTAGTAAACCCCTTCTATCTTTTAAAAAGCTATTTTATGACACCCCATTCGATGATATTTGCGAGAAAAAAAAAATTCATCGCCCTTTCACGTCTATGGGAGACACCCGAAAAAAATTTTTTTTCTAAGGTTTTACTCTACAGTTCTGTCGGCGTGATTAATATGTATAACCATGCCAAATTTCAGCTCTGTAGTACCAAGGGTTTCTTAGAAAACCCGCGGACAGACGGACAGACGGACAGACGGACAGACGGACAGACGGACATGGCGAAACTATAAGGGTTCGTAGATTACTACGGAACCCTAAAAAAGGTGTATCAACTTACCCAAACAATTGCGATTCCCTTCCCCAAACGCTAAATATGCACCTTTTGGTACCTTCCCGATATTTTCTGGTGAAAATCTCTCAGGGTCAAACTTTTCTGGATCTGGATAATAATTCTCGTCTCTATGTACAGCATAAACTGGTATTATGGCCAAGACACCTTTCTTCATTTTGACTTCTCCAACGGGTAAGACTGTATCTCTTGTACACGTTCTTTGCATTAATCCTATCGGTGGGTACTTTCTCATTGCTTCATTTATCACCATATCAAGGTAATGTAGCTTCTCAACATCACTATACGTCAGATTCCCATCACTACTTTCAAACACTTGATCTATTTCTTTGTGAACTTTTTCCAAAATATCTTGATTTATTGATAGCTCTAAACAAGTGTAGTTCATGGTGTTAGCAGATGTATCTGCTCCAGCGATGAATAAAAAGAAAGCTTGTGCTGCCAAAACCTCTACCGTAGGTTCCAGTTCATATCCAGTAACAGGGTCCCTCATTGTACCCTCTTTTTGTAGTTCCAAACAAATGTCTATAAAATCGAACCTCTTCTCTTTACTATTTTTTCTGCTTTCAATCACATTTCGCACAACGCCTACGAAAAACTCTTCAAATTCGCTAAAGATTCTTACCTTAATTATAGACAAAAGACTAGGAAATAAATTCCCTAAGGCAAATTGTACAATTGTCTTAAGTGATGACTGAGCTGACTTTTTAGACATAGTCAGAAATGGTGAATCCATTGTGTTTTTGATTTGTGCGTCTATTCCAAATATAGAGGCGGCGATAGAGGCAGTTGTGTAAGTGTACATAGCATCAAAAGGATTATCGAATGTTTTAGGGTCTTCTTCAATTCTATCAACAAAGTCACGACCACATCTGCTCAAAATATAAAACATATTCTTTAACTTTATGCCAGTGAATGTAGGCGATATTTTCTGCCGCAACAATTTCCACCGTGCAAACTCATTAATGAAGAGTATATTGTCACCTAAAACGTCATTAGGATCAAGAGGTATTATTCCTCGACTATAGAAGCTTTGGAAATCTCCCATCAGGACTGCTTGTATATTTTTCACATCTCTTATTAGTAACGCTGGCTTCAGACCAATAGCAAAACCCACATTAGGCTCAGAAGGATATTGGTCGTAGATCTTCTTGTATATTTCAGCTAAGGACTTGTCACCTAGCATAAACTCCTTTAGCACTTCGTTCGCGTGTACTATGTTCTGTTTCTTCCAGTAATTACAGTTTTTGTTTTTAAGATAGTTGAATATGAAATACGCGGTGCACGCAAGTAAAATAAATATCACCAACATTGTAATGGATGAAAATAAATGCAATATTTTAACACAGTTATGATACGTTTTGCTCGTTTGGTGCCGATCGTTTTACTGAATGCAGTTTAGACATCAGTTTCTATTTATATGAGTCATTTACATTTAATAATTGCAGATAAGAGTACTCTGGGCAATTCTGGAAATAGTTAAGTACTTTAACTAATAATTTATTAATGGGGTATAATTAACAGAAAAGGAAGAAATTTGATATATTTGTAAAAAAATAATTTTAACATAATTAAATAATAAGATCTATACGTATGAGTTGCAGCGTGGATTGCGCATGTTTTACACCAGAGGGCGTGCACGTCATTCGTAGATTAATTTACACTTAACTGCCACATTGCAGGATTTGCAGGTATTTAGTGGCTAAAAAGTTAAATGTTTTAGCCAATAAATAGGCTTAGTAAATGCCTTGTAGGGTACCAAGACCGATTATCTATACTAATATTATAAAGAGGAAAGATTTGTATTTTTGTATTTTACGAATAAACTTAAAAACTACTGGACCGATTTCAAACATTCTTTCACCATTAAGATGCTACATTATCCTTGAGTAACATAGGCTACATAATTTTCCCAAATTCCTATGGGAACGAAGTAACGAGGGGGATTTATTAATAAAAAAATAAAAATTATTTGTAATATCTAATTTACATTTAAATAGTCGTGTGTTTTCTTATAATGAGGGATTTTCTTTTTGTTTTTTTTAAATTTTTCCCCAGTCGCCGGCTAGATGGCGCTAAACTATGTACGTTACTGCAAGGAACGGAACGTTAAATTATTTTTGATTAATTCACTTGAACGTAATTTTGAGATCATAAAACGAAACGTTATAGTCATATCACATCAATATCACGTCTACCATACGTAGTTAGGCGAATTTACGAAAACAACGAAAAAACAAAACTGAATTATAACAAAGCGCGAGAAAACTAGGATGATTGGAAAGCCAAAACAAACTCAGAATATTTGATGCAATGTTTTTCTCCAAGCCTTTTGGCTTTGGCACCTAGTAACGGAGTCAGTTCTGGGGAAATACTTTTTTTAATACCCAAAAATAAAACCTCCCATTAAAATATTAAATGTCAAAATCCTTTATGAAAAAAAAACAACATTTATAAATCCCAAATCAAAAAGTTGATTGATGGGCCAAATACATAGATTTGTATAATTTTACGTCTTTTTTTGCCTATACGAAGAAAAATATGAAAAATAGAAATCGTGACTGTAAGTAGATGGAGAACACCTTGCCGTAAGAATGACCGAGATGTATGAGTGACATTTTCGTTTGTGGTCGATTTTCAAAATTATTTTTTTGTTCGAAAGAGTATTCTCCAGAGGTGGTACCATAGTAACTAGATCAGGATATCGAGTTATATTATATCGAGGGAATCGATATAACTGGGATAGTTATTTAGAGTGTAGTAAATAACTATAAAATTAAAAAAACCGGCCAAGTATGAGTCCGAATCCCGCACGGAGGGTTCCGTACCATTACCTATAAAAACGGCAAAAAAATCACGGTGTTGTATGGGAGCCCCCTTAAGTATTTATTTTATTCTATTTTTTAGTATTTGTTGTTATACGTAGCGGCAGCAGCAATAAAAATATATCACCTGTGAAAATTTCAACTGTCTACTATCACGGTTCATGAGATACAGCCTGGTGACAGACGGACGGACGGACGGACAGCGGAGCCTTAGTAATAGGGTCCCGTTCTTACCCTTTGGGTACGGAACCCTAAAAATGCTGTACACTACCCGACATTTATTGCTTATTACCTTTACAGACACAATGCACAACAAAAAAGCGTCCTCACTAAATGACCGCCCACTTGACGTTTTGGGTTGTCTTTTCGTTCAGTAGCATTCGTGCGTCCCGAGAGTACGTATTGTAGTTCAGTTACTATTTTATGTTATTTTGTATAGAACTGTGTATCTAGTTTTTATAGTTGATCGAAGCTTTATTACTCTTAAATGGCTGAACCAATTTTGATTAAATATTACTAAAAACCATCGAAATTACATCAGCTTTTCATTTAATGCACTAAAATAAATAACTTTTTTTTATATTTTAAAACAAACTTTAAAATTTTTAGTGTAAACTTTTAACGTCATTACTCATTACACAATTTATATGATAATGATATCGTTCCGCTCGGGATTTCGTTCCCGTGGGAATTTGGGAAAATTATGTAGCCTATGTTACTCAAGGATAATGTAGCATCGTAATGGTGGAAGAATTTTTGAAATCGGTCCAGTAGTTTATTCGTTACATACAAAAATACAAATCTTTTATTTATAAAATTAGTTAAGATAAAAGCTTCACGTGAGATTTACCCAAGTAAATTAAATAACTTGATCTGATTGATTTTAATTTTTAATAACTTCAGACCAAGTAAATACGAGTACTTAAATCGTATCATGGGAAAAGTTTATTTTATTCTTTTCAGGGCATTTATTTAAATATAAGCTTGTTGAAAAATAGTATATTGTTAATCGAGGGTGGAAAGAATCAATTCCCGAGGTATTAAGACGCCCGAGCGCAGCGAGAGTGTTTAACTCTATTTTTCATTTCGAATATGAGGAAAATAAAACTAGTTGTTTATCTAAACTATTTATTGATAATATATAATAATATTAGTAGTACCTATTTTTTTGAATTCCGTCACAGATACATAACAGATTAGTATCCCGCCAATTTATGTCGACTTTTTAAATTTTAAATATGGAACTCACCGCGTAATTGTTGCGGCTTATTCCGCTCAAAGAAGTTGTTTAGAAACTCACATGGCCGCAGCATTTTTTTGAATTAGTTTTGTTTTTACATAAAACTCTTCACAGCTGACAGCAGTTCTATTTTTAAAGTTCATTCCGGCCCTTAGGTGGGAAGCAATTTGTATGAGTTTTTCCCTCCCTATGGAGGGAAGCATTATTTTCCACCCAATAATCAGATCAAAATAACACTACTTTCCGAGTATGACAAATGAAAAAGTTATTACTTTTAATTTGTTTTCAATACCCAAGAGTATTTTCCTTGCCTTCCTTCCAGAGTCGTTTTATGTCGTTTTTTTTATAAAGTTCGGGCGGTTCTTAGTGCACGAGTTTTAAACCTAATTGGCCGATTTTTAGTAATTGAATACTCGGACTTTATCAAATTATTTGTTTTTACTATGTTAAGTAATTACGAAGTGAGTAGTCAACGTTAATGTCTTGTAAAAGATTAAGTTATTGCAAGTCATCATTATCATAAATATATGAACTAGAACCAAAGATAAGCGTCAACAAATGAGTTCTAGTTTAGTCTTTATCTATATCCATCTATATTCTATTCTATACATATTATAAAGAGGAAAGATTTGATTGTTTGTTTGTTTGTTTAATTGTTTGTTTGCATCGAATAGGCTCCGAATCTACTAGACCCATTTGAAAAATTCTTTCACCATTAGAATCCTACATTATCCGGGATGGACATATGGTACATGATTTTCTCGAATTCCACGGGAACGAAGTCCCGCGCGGGAAGCTAGTATTTCTATAAAACGCTTACCTAAGTGAGGGATATTCACAAATAGATTTTGGAGAAAGAATAATGTTTGGCGCGAAAATAAATCGCATTAAAAGTAAATAAATGCGAAAGTAACTCTGTCTGTCTGTCTATCTGTCTGTCTTTCACGCCTAAAATACTGAACCGATTTTGGTATGGTACAGAGATAGATTAGAGCCTGGGAAAGGACATAGGCAAATTTTTTTCCACAGTTGGCACGATATAACTTGTAGTCCACGCGGGCGGCGCCGCGGGCGGAAAAAATAAACATTTTGAAAAGACAAGCTTTTATTATAATTATAATTATTTTTAAATATAAGTATTTGATTTTGTATATGATTGATGTATTTTGTTTTTATATTTTGTTTTGTACAATTCTAATTGTATAATATGGGCAAAGCCCGAAATAAATGATTTAAATTAAAATTAAAAAAAAAAATTAAATGTTGTAGGTATACGGAAGAAAATAAACTTTTAATTAAATCAAACCCTTAACAAACCCATATGGGCTTTCACTGTTTTATAACTCTAAAATTTAAATTTTTGTATCGGGGGCTAACTATTTATTAATCTGTGTTGGGGGTGGGGTGTCTGACTGTTTTATTTAGCTCCTAAGCGAAAACACCGATTTTTATGCAGTTTTTGTTTGTTTGAAAGCTAATGTGAATCAAAATATCAAAATTGGTTAATATAAGCTATTAATATCGTGGGCTATACAACATTTTTTATTACCGACTATTACCGAAAAGGAGGAGGGGTCTATGTTCGACTGTATTTATGTATTATTTTTTTTAATTTTTATGTATGTTCACCGACTTCTCCGCCAATTATGGACCGATTTTAAAAATTCTTTTTTTGTTCTAAAGAGTTTACTCCAGAAGTGGTCCCATATAAATTTCATCGAAAATGATTCAGCACTTTTAAAAAAATCAACAAAAACAAAAAAAATACTATAAACCAGAACATCATCTAAATAAATGAATAAATAAAAAAAATCATTTTCGTTTGTGGTTATCTGCTAATAGGCATTGTAGTCTGCAAAAAATACTAGTTATCTACTTTTTGCGAACTGTTGTTGGGATTGAAGTCGGTGACTCATACGTTTTTAACGTGGAAAATTATTTTAGAGTTATTGATCATAACAAATAATAAATTCCCAGACTTGTTCCATATTTGGAGTTAGCCCTACCGATGCAAACGCCGCTTTTATTGATTTCGACATTTTATTCGTTCAGGTGGCGAAATTCGAAACTATCCAAATTTCATACATCTAATTACGGCTGCCTTGACTGGTGGCGCAACCGCCAACTGAATTTTCAGTTGCTAGGTAGTTTGCAATTTTGCGTTCGTTTGGCGGTGGCGGTACTGGTTGGGGTGGCTGTCAGCAAGTATGTGAAAATCAAATAGTTCTCAATTTCGCCACTTGAAAGTATTATATATTATTATTAACTTTATTGTTAAATTTTATTAAAAAAATAAACATACAGTGTCATAATGGCTGAATACTAGTTTCTAAACTAGGCCTTGCCTGTATTTTAGACACAAGTGCCTTCCTCATGATTTTTTCTACATTAAAATTAAATTTAAAAACTAGCTTACCACTTTTGTTACCAACAAAAATATTTTGTTCCTACCGTCATACAAACTTATGGAACGGAGACTAAATATCATGGAACTTAGATTGGCGTGCGCTATAGGTTGGTTCATCGTAACGTGCCTCAGCATCGGGCTGCGACTAAATGGCCTCCATTTCATCGACACACAACTTAAGTTACAAAATCGGTGCTTAGGTAGCAGGTGGTTGACCTCTGGTTCACTTTTATTCTTCGATTGATATGACCTGCCTGGTTATGATCTTCTTTTCGACGCATGAAATGCCTGTACTACCGCGAGTGGATCTCTTCTTGATGTGCTGCCGTGTGTACCTATAATGCTGCTCGCCAGTTTATTGAACTTGACTTTGACATGCTACATGTACTTTGACATGAGTGTTTCACAATCGTACACACAATGACCCAAGTGTGATAAATGATAATTGATTTATTAAACTGTCCGAATAATACAACATAGTTTTACTGAGATAACCACACTAGGCTAGGCCTGTGTCGTGATTATCTTTACATAATGATTAAACAGGGACATTTCTTAAAGATTTTCTATTTGAGCAAAAAAGTATTTGTCTGTGTATGTGTGTGTGGTGTGTGTGCGTAATTGTTTGTATAGTATAGTATAGTAGGAGCGATAAAGATACCTACTTAATTGATGATGATTTGACGTATTGACGCATTGGCGTATTTAGGGTAATTTTTCAGGGGGGGGGGGGGGGGCTGGCGAAAATTAAAGGTACAACCGCCAGCGCATCAGGTTATTCCATTTTTATTGCAAAACCGCTCTTATCGCAACAGCATAGAGTGCACGTGATGAACGGCCCTCCGTACTCTAGCTTGACACGCTATGTATTCATAAGTAACTAAACGGACTGTGTTAATATAGTATGTAATAATAAGTAATTATGTAGATTTTGTAGCAATCTATACTTACATACACTCCTTCACATACACACACACATACACAAGATAAACATTGTATTTAAATTTTAATTCTTAATATTATTACCTAGTTGTTAAAATACTAACAAGCATTCTTGACATGT
Organism: Aproaerema taeniolella; assembly: GCA_949987775.1. Taxonomy (NCBI): domain Eukaryota; kingdom Metazoa; phylum Arthropoda; class Insecta; order Lepidoptera; family Gelechiidae; genus Aproaerema; species Aproaerema taeniolella. The sequence continues at coordinate 19,423,139 of OX465248.1, forward strand.
ATGTAAGGCTATATGGGAAGACACTGTATACCGTAACACAGTTTACAAACTATCATGGTATACAGAAAGTCTATGTAATTTGTATTTTGATATTTGGAAAATAAATTTATTACTAGATATGTGGGCTGTTAATAATTATTTTATTTTTTTAAACCGTTTTAGTGTGAAGTTATAAGTATTTTGGCGTCCATCATTGAATTTCGGATCGATAGCCCAACATATTGGGGTAGGCCTTGGACCATACTGGGGTGGAACCTCATGATGCTCCGTCTACCCTGACAGAGAAATAGGTGTGAGTGTGTGTTTTTTTTAATTAACACTTAATTTGTTTGGTCGAGCGATAGTGACGCTGCCTCTCGATCGGCGGGTTCTGGGTTCGATTCCCAGTCGGGGCAAACATTTGTGTAAAAAGCAGATGTTTGTTCTCGGGTCATGGGTGTTTGTGTCTGTCTTTGTGTGTTCCAAGGGACCCACGACACAAGGGAAAACCTTAATGTGGGCCTTTGAGTGCGAAGCGTTTTTTTTTTTTTTTTTTTAATTTTGCATCCACAGACTATTATCCACAGACTGTCTTATTTTAATTTATATTTTTAATACTTATATTACATTTTTAACAGATTTTAAACGCTTTATTTGAGTGTTATTTTAAGAAGTTTTGGAGTTAGAAGCCATTGTGCGAGTTGTTCGAGATTATTTATTTGTTTAAAATTTAACGAATTGTCTCACTATCTAAAAATTCATTAAGATAAACCTTATTTCGTAATGGCGACTGAAGAAGTAAACAATTTGTTTCCTAATGGCTATTATGTTGTAATAACAACTGATAAAATGTACACTTTGGATTGATAACTGTTTCTAACTTTTGCATTCTCGCACAAAACTTGGCTTGATGTTTTCAACCTTGCATTAAATTATGAAATTTTGACAGTCTGAGACTTTTAGCCTTAGACCAGTGGTTCTTAACCTTTTAGTAATGGGGGACCATTTTACAAAATATCTGTTTTACCACGGACTACCAACTGTTTGGAGGTAAAAATAATAAAAGTGTTGTTCTACAGTTATACGGTACACATAAACTATTTTTCATATTCAACTTCTGAATCCTTTGTTGAATGCTAACCAAAGCCAAACAATTGAAGGCTCTGGCATTCAGTCGGTTTCAGTGATTGTGTCGACTTGTTACATTTCATACAATATTCTTGAGATGGCTTCCCAGACCACTTCAAGTGCTTCCAGGGACCATTAGTGGTCCGCGGACCACCAGTTAAGAACCACTACCTTAGACTACAACCAACTTTAGCCCCTGTTCGTTTAGCCCTCCGTCCCCTCAGTTCACGGTTTCTTTTTTGAATAGATAAGAACACGATAAGAACTTTACCATTAAGCTATTAGACTCATAATATTTCAGCGAGAGTTAAAGACCTTTCCCTGCAAAGGCTATTTATTTATTTAACAGTTTATTATTGTATGGACGGCATATTGTACGGTGTATTGTACGGAGTTTATTGTACGTAATCAGGTTACCACACCGTGCACTGAAAATGGAGTAACCTGATGCGCTGGCCTCTGTACACAGGATGAATCGAAACACAAAAGGAACAGCTTATTTCTTTAAGAAATTTCTTCCAGCAGACCTGAGACAGTGAGAGGCGTAAACTAAATTAACTACCTACAAACGTGCACAATTAACCATTGAAATCTAAATACTATTTTATACTTCATATAGATACAACTACATCTACATATAATATACAAGCTTCCCGTGCAGGACTTCGTTCCCGTGGGAATTCGGGAAAATTATGTAGCCTATGTTACTCAGGGATAATGTAGCTTCTTAGCTTCTTATTTTTGAAATCGGTTCAGTAGTTTCGGAGCCTATTCGTTACATACAAAAATAACGAAATACAAATCTTTCCTTTGTATAATATTAGAATAGATAAATACTTTATATAATTACACAGATATGTTTTATAAACACTACAGTCCCAAATAACCCGTTGGACACTATTCATCCTCCTAACAACCTTCTTAACAATATCTACATTGCCTTGGTGCAATCAATAATAACATATTGTATCCCGGTTTGGGGAGGCACTTATAAAACACACTTTCTGGACTTAGAACAAGCGCAGAGAGCCCTCTTAAAAATTATGTATTTTAAAAAGCGGCGCTACCCAACTGACAGCCTTTACAACATGTGTAAATTGCTCTCTGTTAGGAAACTTTACTTGCTACACTTAATCCTGAAGACACATAAAACCTTAAATTTTGACCCTCACGTCCTAAGTAAAAGAGGAAGGCGTAATGTAATAGCAACTCATGCAACTAGAACTGTCTTTGCATGGACCCAATATAAAATAAGATCTGTTTATATATACAATAAGGTAAATAAACAATTAAATATATATGCCAAGTCCCTTCATGATTGTAAGAATACTTTAATCCTCTGGTTAATGCAGTTAAACTACGAAACCTGTGAGAGTTATTTAGAGTCAGAGATATAAAATCTTCCAATAATAAATACAGGCACATAAAACATCTGTTATAGTAGGTATATGCAATACACAGTTAGTGGAGGCTACTGCGGTAGCTCCGTGCTGGCCGCAGTAGTTCCTCCGATCCCAAGACAGTGTCGCAGGGCTAACTTGATAACTCATTCTACTGCCTGCTATTATCGACCTCAATACTGTGACTATATTCGTGGATGCACACACACAGCCAAAAACACACACACACACACACACACACACACACACACACACACACACACACACACACGCACACACACACACACACACACACACACATACACATACAGACACATCATTAGTCTAGGTACTTTAAGTTTAAGTTGAGTTTAGTTAGTTAAGTTTATTTGTCTGTTACTATAAGTTGTTATGGAAGAGCGGAGTCTCCTGGTACAGGCACATTACTTGCTTAAAAGGAGGCTCCATCCACTAAGCTACCTACAATAATCTGTAAACGAAAATAAACTATTTTTCATTTTTTTTTTCATTTTTTACATATAATATTGTGTTTATAATACTGAAGGGAAAGCAATAGATAGATAATGTACCTTTAAGTTCTTTTTAAATACGTAATAGCAAGTGATTGAAAATTGCGCATGGGGTAAGGCAGCGAGTTCCACAGTCAGACTGCATGAACGGAAAATGAATAGGAGTAGAAGTCAGAATATAGAATAGAATAGAACAGAATATAAATAGAATATAAAAAATCTTTATTTTCTAGGACATTCAGGATGCCAATTAAAATAAGTCAAGATTACATAAAATACATACAAACATACATTAAAGGATTTAAATACATACATACGCATTCGTTCTATTGATTCTACTGACTCTACTCCTATTCGCAAAGGTGCAGTTTTCTCCAGAGAAGAACAGGCAAGAAACTCTGAGGGTGCTCGTTTTAATCGCATTACAAATTTTCTTATTTTCTAATTTTAACTAATTCTGAAATAACTCTAGAGCTGAGCAGTTCATTCCCATGGCTGCTTGTCTGATAGATAATCAGAAATTTATAATAGTACTTTTTGCAAAGTTTTTGTTTAATTACTGTCTTAAATTTGTCCAAAGGTAAATTTTGAATATACATGGGAATCTTATTATAGAAACGTATAAATTGACCCATAAAAGAGTTCGCGACCTTGTGGAGACGACTGTCTAGTACTTACATCAAGTTTATGCTTGGTCCTAGTATTTACATTGTGCCTATCGCTATTTTTCTTAAACAAATGTTCATTTTTCTTCACATATAAAAGATTATTAGATATTGGGATGCAAAAGTCTGAATATCTATTTCTTTGAATATGGAAGGCATACAGTCAAACAGTATATACTTAGTGATAGAGTTTCTCAATACCTAAACTCGTGTAAATACTACGTGTTAGTTTCCGTTCTCCGACCTACCCAAGCGTCAGGCACCCGCCTGACTCCAAACCTCACACCAGCCTGGCTGCCAGGACAGCAGACAGGCAGGCTAGCTTCAAGCGGCAGCATCGAGTGGAATGGCCCCAGCTCTGCAACATCTACGTGTATGGAGGTAGTGTAAACTCTCCTTGCATCAGCCGCTACCTCCAAAAATTTATTTCTTGAGACGTGTACTTCAGGTAGATGACCAACTCTCATACTACAAATTTTTTTGTCTATTCAGACATAAAATAGTAATCTTGATACAAAACTGAAGGTGTGGATGAGTTAATAAAAACTCTAAACAAGTAAAAACGAAGTGCCTGGTAAAATCTTTAAAATGATCAAAAATAGTAAAAAAAAGTAGGTAGTAAAAAATGATCAGGCGCACTGCAAAGTAGTAAGTAACAAATTTTGAATCCCGATAACTGTGTTTATTTAAATCTTCTGGAAGGCTTTTATTTGTTTTATGCTCCATTACTTACAAATGCATGAGGTAAACATTTTGTTATTATATCTCGGTAAAAATAAAACCCAAAAGTTTCTTCATAGGCTTATAACAGGCTAAAGAGCAGATATTTTTTTATATTATAAGATGGGTTAACTCTTGACCTCAGTCTTGACCATAAGGTCAAAGATGAGGTCGACGATGGAGCGAGTTAACCCAGAAAATGCCTATAAAGCAGGAGTGGCCAACCGGTCGATCGTCATAGACCGGTCGATCGCGACTGTTAGTCTAATAGATCGTGGCAAGGCAAAAAAAAAAACATTTCAGATTTAAGTTTTTTCTCTTAATATAATTTGAAAAAAAAAAACTACATGATTGTGTACTGAACTATGATGTTTCATTTAAGATTTCAAGAAGTATGTAATGGTAGATCGCACAGGGTTTCGTTAGTAAACAGGAGATCTTGGGTCTAATCAAGTTGGCCACCCCTGCTATAAAGGCACTGGTACTCCCACGCACCGACGGAACACAGCAAGCTATTTGGCATCGGACTTCGGTAGGAGGGTGGTCGCGAACCAGACGGCCCTTTACAGAGCCTACCACACCGCATGAGACCATAGGACGACACCTCAGATTCAGAAAAAAATGAAGTGTCGTTGCCTGGGATGGATCACTAGGAGGCAGGTCTCATTTGTGTTTCCTTAGTCGCCTCTTACGACACCCACGGAAAGAGATGGGGTGGTGTTATTCTCAACTGATCACCACACGGTTAAAAATTAATAATAAATATACCTTATTATTAATATTACATAAAATAGGGAACAAATTGTAAGGCGTCCGCTAGTTGAAATGTACGTTTGGTGTTTCAGTCGAAGCCCTCATCTTTCAATCTATTATCAGCATATCCGAATCTTTAATAAATACGTATTTATTACTTAAAATAATTAACATATTTCGTAGCAAATACAAAATAGAAAATTAAATGCATTAGAAAATTTGATTATTTAAGAGATACAACAAGAATTTGGATTGTAGTCAATTAATTCCTGGGTAACAGTGTAATTAATTCCTGGGTAACAGTGTCATTAATTCCTGGGTAACAGTTCGTAACGGATATTGGAGTCTCTTAAAGCAAAGGTGCTTTTGTCAAATTTAAGTGGAGTGTATGACCGTGGTTTCAGCGTGTAACATTTGAGCAACCAGGCCAAACCAGCTTTTATTTGTAGCTGGGCGTACCTCATTCCTGTAACAAGTAAAAAAGAAAATATCATCCCTGAAATTCGTTTGCTTAAAACTAAACGGCTCAACGAATTTTGATCAAACTAAGTAAGAACCATCTTGATTACGTCAGCTTTCAAACAAAAAAACTGCGTCTTTTTTTAATTTTTTTTATATTAAAAGATGGGTTAACTCTTGACCTCAATCTATAACCATAAGGGCAAAGATGAGGTCGACGATGGAGCGAGTTAACCCAGAAAATGCCTATAAAGGCACTGGTACTCCCACGCACCGACGGAACACATCAAGCTGTTTGGCGTCGGACTTCGGTAGGAGGGTGGTCGCGAACCAGACGGCCCTTTACAGAGCCTACCACACCGCATGAGACCATAGGACGACACCTCAGATTCAGAAAAAAATGAAGTGTCGTTGCCTGGGATGGATTACTAGGAGGCAGGTCTCATTTGTGTTTCCTTAGTCGCCTCTTACGACACCCACGGAAAGAGATGGGGTGGTGTTATTCTCAACCGATCACCACACGGTCGAAAGCGGTCTGTTTGTTTAGGAGCTACGATAATACAGACAGACACACAGACATGCTGATAAATAGATACACTCGTTAAACTTATAACAACCCTCGGGGGTTAAAATAAATTTAGAAGATAAACGAAGTTCAAGGAATTCTCCCATGAATCTGACTAATTTTCCTCAAGGTTGATCGCAAATGTGTGGAGAGGCGAATTTTCTTTTAATAATTCGACATAATATGTTCCTTTGGGAACAGTTACTGCCTAAATAAGTAATTAAATGTCATGCTATCCTTGTTTATATCAACAATAGTGAAAGAGACAACATCAGAGTTTAACTGTATTTAACTTTAATTGACGTCTCTGAGTACGGCAGTTCAGGTTAGATTCAGATTTTTGATTTTCGGTAACTAATTTTAAGTCACCCAATACAAAACAGGGTGTAATGGACAGATTAGGAAAAACGGAAACCCGCTGGAATTCAGACCATCACTCTAGAAGGTTTCCTAATTAAATTTTCTGCTCGAATATTACAACTTTTTTTCTTTTTCCTTACATACATATGTGCTACTATGAAATGTAATAGCTAATTAAGTGAATTAAATATAATTATTACGTAAAGATTATCTAAAATATCTCTACGATTGACTTACAAACATATTATTGTATCATATTATTGTAAACATGTTATTGTATCTTAACTTACAAAATATCAAATTAAAATAAGAACTATCTATACCTACATACGATACTATATAAAAACCTGCTAAGAGCGTGTCGGGCCACGCGCATTGTAGGGTTCCGTAGCTAGCGTGGTTCAAATATGCAGCTGGCTTCTTAATTCTACGAGCATATTGTTATAGTCAATGTTTCAATCTCCAAATGCTATAGTATCAAAAACAAATATGTATTAAAGAGTTTGTAATTTCAGAAATAACTGTAGTTTTGGCCTAAATACAACATAATGGTAGTATTTAATGCGCAGGCAAAGCAAGCGCGAAATTTTTTAAATATTTTTTTTAGAGAGAATATTATTGTTTTACGAATAATATATTAATGTCGAGCTGCTGCTTAAGCAGGTCGCGTAGAGATCGTGTATAATTTTGATGTCATTTTCGTAATCAGCACCCCCGAAAACCTATTACACAACACCTGAAATGTCAATATGTTACAACTTGGCTTTCGACCTCGCCTCACTATTAGCGTGGAACCTTGTATGGCAGACATTTTGGATTAGGGTACACTTCGCTGTAAATGCTACCCTCGTGAATTATTCCACATTTTTTTCATCATAAAAAATAATGTTTCCCAAACGGATTGCTGAATCGGAAAACGTTCGTAGTAAACCCCTTCTATATTTTAAAAATCTACCTTATGATAACTCACTCGATGATATCGGCGAGAAAGAAAATCCATCGCTCTTTCACATATGTATATGGGAAACACCCGAAAAAAAATTTTCTTCCACCATTTTATTTTTTAGATCTATCAGCGAAATCAATATGTAAAAAAACAACGGGTTGCACTCTGGGAGTGCCGGCAGAAGTGAAAACTTCAACATTAACGCAGTGCATTAATGTGGAAATGAAACAAAATACACAAAAAGAGACCGTTATTCTCTCAGGATTCGAATCCTCGACCTGGACATCAAGTCTGTCGATGCTAATATCTTTATTATAAAAAAAACCCTCCACCTGTTGCTTACAATCTGGCAACTTTTCTACTCGACCATACTGTCTACTTTCAATTCAGTACAATAGTCTATCGGTATTTGCGCACTATGTGCGAATAATCGTTGACATCTGCCACAGAGATAATTTTACCATAGGGCTGCCATGCGTCCGGGTTTCCACCCGTACTTCAAAGTACACAACGCTGCTAAAGAAGTTTTCACTTCAAAAAAGGTGGCAACCCTATCCTACGCATTTTCGATCACGGTCACATGACATCTGACGATCTGACGCGAGTTCATCGCGAGTTTAACATTTTTTCCCCATACTAAAAGTGCTCAAAGAAGTTTTCACTTCAAAAATAAAAATGCCAAATTCAGCAAATGCCAAATTTCAGCTCTGTAGTACCAAGGATCTAATATTTGTAAATATATTCCTAATAATCCCAACAACGTTTGGCCTTGCTCGACTATTACTCGCAAGCTTGAAGGGTCAACTTATGTGTGATAGTTTTCCTTATAATTTTGTAGTATATTCTATCACCGTGAATTTTTTCACACTTTTAAAAATAGCCATTTTGCTGGTAAAAAAGGGGGGGCGGGGGACACTTGTTTTTAACAAAAATTTTCACTTTAAAAATTAATTTTTCGCAAACGGAGAGCTGTTCGTAGATTACTACGGAACCCTAAAAAGAAACAACATGTATGTTTACAAGAATAGCCTACCCCCTGATCATTCCCGGCGCAAAGGTGCCTATGACTTTTGTTGCGTTACCGCGCTGTATATGTTACGGGCAACTTTAGAAGTCCGGTCTCTTTGAATAATGACCGGTCTGTATACATAACGCCCGTATCAAGTGGGCAATCTAGTTAAAACTACATGACTAATCACTTTCCCGGTCAGAATGAATAATGACTACCTTATCTTGGGCTAAGTAATAAAACGCATAAACTGTAGTGTTTTTGTTTATTAAATGAAATTAAACTTAGGTTCGTTTAGAGGTGGGACCGTTTTGGTTAGACCGTCCCCCACAGAGGGCTCTCCACGCATCTCTCTAATGAGCAGAGAGTGACGTTGACGAGCGACCACATTAGGCTCAGAAGGTATTGGTCGTAGATCTTCTTGTATATTTCAGCTAAGGACTGGTCACCTAGCATAAACTCCTGTAGCACTCCGTTGACTTGTACTATGTTTTGTTTCTTCCAGTAATTACTGTTTTTGTTTTTAAGAAACTTGAATATCAAATACGCGGTGCATACAAGTAAAAAAAATAACACCAACATTGTGATGAACGAAAATAAATAAAATATTTTTACGATACGTCTTGCTCGTTTGGTGCCGATCGTTTTTCTGAACAACAGTTTTTATTTATGTGAGTCATTGACAGTTGATAATTGCTGATAAGGGTACTCTGGGTAATTCTTGAAATGTTTAAGTGCTATAACTAACAATTAATAAATGGCGTATAATTAACAGAACAGGAAGACATTTGGTACATTTGGAAAAAAAAAAAAATTTTATTTTTTATTTTTTTAATAATGGGTTCGCTCTTGACCACAATCTAGCCCAAGGGCAAAGATACGATCGATGATGTAGCAAGCTCACCCAGAAGAGGCCTAAATCTAATTCAATTTAAGATCTGTACGGCATGTGTTACGGCGTGTATTGCGCATGTTTTACACCGGAGGGCGCGCACGTCATTCGTACATTAGTAGTCCCTAATAAGTTATCATCATGTCAGCCGCAATACGTCTACTGCTGGACCTATGTCCATGCCTATGCCTCCCATAAGGATCTCTACCTCGATTGGTCCTGCGCCACCCACAACCAGCGTCTTTCCGTAATCTTTACCAGATCATCGGTCCACCTTTTAGGAGTTATATATTTTTCGAAATGTGTTATAAAAATATACTCGTTGATACGTTTAAAAAAGTTATTGGTATAAAAAATACTCACACTCATTCTCTCATAAATTATCGTTTTAATAAATTCATACTAGATTTAAAGCGCTGTATTGGAGTCTTTCTCGATTTGGCAAAGGCTTTCAATACAGTGGTAATTTCGCTACTTGTTACGAAGGAGACGAAAGGTATTAGAGGAATTACACTCGAATGGTTCAAGAGTTTCTTAACCGGTAGAAATCAACAGGTGAAAAATCAGTGACTGGAGGAGTAGTCTAAAATCTGTTACCTTTGGTGTTCCACAGGGTAGCGTTCTCGGACCAACTTTGTTCCTTGTGTGCCTAAATGACCTCTCCTTACTAAAAGTGGATTATGCAAACATCTTTTACTACGCAGATAATACTGCCATCATCTTTTATGTTGACAGTTGGGAATATTGTTTTCTAAATGCAGAGAGAGGTATGGCCATGGTGGGTTGTTTGTTATCCGAGAACCTATTGTCTCTTAACACGTGTAAAACCACTTACCTCTGTATCCACAAAACTGCCGCTTCAGCCCAAGACCAAAATTTTAATCTAGTGGAATATGATTGCAAAAGAGATCCCCAACTAACAATCCCTCAAAACTGTCATTGTGACTCTATTTTTAGATCACTTTCGATAAAATACTTGGGAGCTACTTTGGACGAACGACACACTTTTCATAAACGCAGAGCTAAAAGTAGCAAGGGTTAAAAAACGAATATATGTTTTTAAAAATTTACAAGGCGTGGCCAGTATTAAACTTTTAATATCCATCTATACCGCGCTTTGTGAGCCTATAACTAAGTACTTCCAGGAAGTGTGGGGTGCCGCAGGAAAAACTTACTTGCTACCTCCGGAACGACTCAAAGAGCTGTTTTAAAGGTCACGTTCTGCAGGCCCTATAGGTGTCCGACTACGCAACTCTACAAAGATATTGGGGGCCTGAGTGTGTACCGGCTATACATACGTTGAGTACCCATAAAAATGTCCCAAATTCAGATAATTAAGGTAAATTGTTGAAACGTACAATCTTTAAATTACAAGGACAAGCTGTTAAAAGTTAATTTGTTACTAGGTTTTCACCATTTATGTTTTCCTTTATCTATAGGTACTAATATTATAAAGAGGAAAGATTTGTACCTATTTTTGTATGTTTGTATGTTTGTAATGAATAGGCTCAAAAAGTACTGGGCCGATTTAAAAAATTCTTTCACCATTAGGATGCTACATTATCCCTAAGTAACATAGGCTACATAATTTTTCCGAATTCTCACGGGAACGAAGTCCCGAGCGGGATGCTAGTTTACGATAAATTGCTAAAACGTTGTCAAGATTTTAAAAACCTGCCGGTTCACGAAGTTCAAAAATGATTGACATATTCCTTATGTCAAATGATGAAACTGAAGCTTTATTGAAACACACAAAATAGCAGTCTCTTTTTAAAACAATAACTTTCACTTATCGCTCCCATTAATCACAAACATAAAGAAATACGCAAAAACACACACCCATTCACCAACAAACACACACACAACACACACACACACATACTCTGCCTGCGTCTGTATTTCCGGGCTCATATAAACAAACAAAAAATTTACACAAATGCTAATGAATATGTCAAATGATGTAACTGAAGCTCTACTGAAGCACAAAATAGCAGAATCTTTTTAAAACAATAACTTTCACTTATCGCTCCCATTAATCACAAACGTAAACAAATACTCACACATACACAGGCACATGCACACACACATATAAACAAAATCTCTTTAAATTTCGGGTGAATAGGCATCTTCTGGATGAGCTTGCTACCTACATTTACTACATAATATACATGGGAGCTGGTATCAATAGGGTATCAAACAGGGCAGAACATTAGAGAGCAACGACTCACTATCTAATCACTGCGCATATTTTTCCTTCGTTTTATTTTTATGTCATTTTGAACCTTGACCCCCTGATATGATTTTTCAGGGTCGTTGTTTCGCTATTGATGTTGTACTGATTTAGAAGTAGTTTTTAATTTCCCTTATGAATGATTTAGCTTCACCTCTCACCATTAACCAACTTGTTCTATTTGATAACCCTCACAATTTGTGTCAAACGTGGTATCTAGTGGTTCTAGAACCACTAATACTCTGCCTACCCCGTTAGAGATTATGGGCGTGAGCGTATGTATGTGTGTATGTATGTATGATTTAGCTTAATTTACAGTTACACTGTAGCTACCTATTATACCTATCATCACAGGCCTATATCGAGATAGACGGTAAAAGTTTACCTACCTTGCTTGCGTATAAAAAGTGTGATCCACGGTCACAGTTTTGTCCGACTTAAGTCAGCCCGCTTGATAGACGGAGATCCCAGGGCCGCCAGACCTTACTTATTTTCTCATAAACCAAATGTGTGGGAAATAGTAGTGCTAGTACGTACTAGTAATGTATGAATACCAGCTAACCTGGGCCGACGGAGAATTTTCGGCTATCAGGTTCTGAAGGTACTTCCAAAAATTATTCACTTGCCTTGAAGTCACTTTGTGTCATACTGAAGGGCCAAAAACGGCGGAGAAATCGGCGAACATGCATAAAAATACATACAGTCGAACATAAAACCTCCTCCTTTTTTATAATTCGGTTAAAAAACAATGAGACGAGACGTTGTCAAATTTGTCGGTACTCTCGGAAAACGATTAGGTGGTACCAATCATAATTCACGATTCCAGGAGACATAACATTCAAAAAGCTTGTTCCGTGGAGCTATCTTTTAAAAAGAAGAGGAATCGTTTTGTTATAACTCGTAGGCTTGTTAATGTAAGTTGGAAAATATCCAACCGTATGAATATTGAGATACCCTACCCGGTGATCTATTCTACTATGGGGAAATGGCCTAGCTTAGAGTACCTACATTTTTTTTACCAGCCCATATACGTCCCCATCGAAGGGCACGGGCCTCCCTTCGAAACACGAAGGGGATTTAGGACATAGTCCACCACGCTGGCCCAATGCGAGTTGGTGGCCCGCTTGTCTTTCGAAATTGAATTTTCTTGGACGGGCGGGTTTCATCACGATGTTTTCTTTCACCGTTGAGCAAGTGATAATTAGAAATCCGTACATAAATCCGAAAAGACGAATTTAGTGGTACAGGCCCGCACCTGGATTTGAACCCGCAACCTTCCGATTACAAGTCTGGGTTATTACCAACTTAGGCTATCATTGAGTACATCGGGTGACCTAATTAGTCAATGAACTCCAGGAAACTAAACAACTTCCCGCAAAAAAAAATCGATTTATCGTACTAGGCAATCAGCGGATCGATAAAGTTGTAGAGAGAGGCGATTTTTTTGTTCTTATTTAGACCTATGTTCCTTGGGGTAAGCTATTCAGCGAGATTAGTGGGCTAATTCACATCCTTATTTTCGTTAACTAATTTAAAATCACACGAATTGAATGATTTAAGTGTTTTCAGCTTATAAAACTGAAATTTAGCCAGTGATGAATTTAGCATGTTACTTTGGCCTGTGACTGCTTTTTCTGTAGAGCTAACATAACAGCCAAACTAATCAACTTTCCCCAAGAAACCTATATGAAATAAATAAAAAACCTTGAATGATCAGCCGATTAAGAGTGCCCCCCGCTCAGTCGCTATCTTGAAGTGTCCGTACTATAGAACGCGACTCAGACTCTGATCTATACTTAAGTAGCAGTCGTCTGTGTCATTTTAATAGTGAGAGAATGAGGCAGTGAATACTTAAGTATAGATCAAGAGTTGAGTTTCCTTCTGTAATACGAGAATCGCCCCGTTTGGCCCAACTGACAAAAAGTTAAGCAGCCTTTTTTTTTATTACACTCTGTATTATAAGATTTGTAAGGGACAAGCTTAGCAAATACTTAAAAGGTCAAATCCATCCGTACAATGAATTATTTTTCATTATTTACTTACTTTGGTGCTACGCAATGTACCGCGAAACCATGCCCCGCTCGCGGTCCACCCGCACCGTGCCGCTGTCAGAGTGCGATGTATACGTGTTTCAAAAAAACCCAAAAAAAAAGATAATTCAAAATTAATTATTTAGCTTATTGCGCAGCTCTATTACAAATATGACAAGTATGTCATATTAATTATATGAAACTTTCATTTTGAAAAATGTCAAACCGTGCACCTGATTACTAGAGTTGCAACTATTTCATTTTTAAAACAAAATTTTGGAATTTATTTTTTTTGGGTTTTTTTGAAACACCTTGTAGAGGCCAACTCCATTTTCATTGCAAGTAGTAGAATAGATCAGGTTACTCCATTATCATTGCAAAACCGCTCCTATCACAACAGCACAGAGTGCACGCGTGTAGTAGCCTGAGTTGCGGCCGTCCGTACATCGCAGATTTTCGTGTTTTACGGTGTTATAATTGTTTTTTATTGGAAAATGAAGTGTATTTGAATAAACAATTTAATTTTAAAGCAGAAAATATTAAAAGACATGAATCTTCCTAAGGGAAATTCCACTGGATAATCTTCGTCATGATGGTCTGAGTTAAGAGTTTCAGTTTTTGCTAACCTGTAACTGTATAGTGTGATTTTTTTATGTATACAAACTGTAAATCTGCAAGGTTGCCATATTCACAGGAGCAAATATACAGCTGATATAGAGTTGAAATCAATAATAATATAAAAACCTAAAATTTTGAAAATTTAATTTATTTTTAATTTATCGACAACTCGCGTGCACATCATTAATTCATCGACACTATATGCACATCACTAAAATAACATGGCACAGATGCGATAATGTTAGGGTATTCTCAGTGCAGTACATTTTTTATTCCAGCTTAGGTGGATTATTCTCTAAAGCTCAAAACAAAATCTTGTTTTTTTTCGTGTATAGTTAAATGTTCCGTTTTCGGTATTATCGAATAAAGTTGGTCCCTTACCATACTATTCCATCATTGAATATGGCAACCTTGCAGATTTACACCCTGTATAGAGCACGATCCCGTGCTCGTATTAGTAGAATAAGGGGACTATTTCTTATTCAAACGACTTGAATAGGAACGGTGTGGGGAATAGAAAATTGAGATTTGAATTGAAATTTCTGCCGCTATATGATTGTAGAAATGGGTTTTGTTCGATACCATTTGCACGTGAAAATTGAAAGCGTAAGTCTGTATTATGTGACGTTTAATAGTTCATTCCGATAATGCATTTTCTATTCAAGCTCTCGTTGATCCGCTCTTTCAGCCCCATTAATTAAAAGTTTAAGCTCAAACGTCTTTTTAAATATTATTATGAGATGGGTTAACTCAGGGTTTCTTAAACTTTTGACTCCACGAACCACTGTTAAAGTTTCCAGATGACAGCGAACCCCTTGACTAACCAATTAAATCCCCCCCCCCCCATAGAAAATAATAAAGAAAAAAAGGTTTTTATTTCAATAAAAGGTAATAAGTACAGTGTGAAAAGAAATATCTTTCTAATATTAATGTGATGGGTGGACTTGTTTCTTGTCGCAAATTCAGCTACCATGTGTACCGCATGTGCCCGCCAGTCATCAAGCCGCCATCACGTAAATCTTGCCGCGAACCTCTTACCAACGAATGGCGAACCCCTAGGGGTTAACTGGGTTAGAAACCCTGGGTTAACTCTTGTCCTCAATTATGACCAAGGTCATAGCCGAGGTCGACGATGGAGCAAATTAACCCAGAAAATGCCAAAAGGCACTGGTACTCCCACGCACCGACGGAACACAGCAAGCTGTTTGGCGTCGGACTTTGGTAGGAGGGTGGTCGCGAACCAGATGGCCCGTTACAGAGCCTACCACACCGCATGAGACCATAAGATGCCACCTCAGATTGAAAACAAACTGAGGTGTCGTTGCCTAAGATGGATTAATAGGAGGCAGGTTTCGTTTGTGTTTCCTGATAGTCGCCTCTTACGACACACACGGTAATGATCGATTGAGAATAACACCAGGTCTGTCCTATTATTTTATTTTGATATAGTAGTTTTGGTGCAACATACACCCTGTAAGGGACAACTTAGCAAATACCTAAATGGTGGAACCTTAAAAAATTACGATCGTCCACAATTAATTTTTACCGACTTCAAAAAAGGAAAAGGTTCCTTGTTCGACTGTATGTATTTTTTTTGAAGTGAAAACTTCTTTAGCGGCGTTGTGCACTTTGAAGTGACGGACACGTGACCCTGATCGAAAATCCGTAAGGTGGAGGGGTGTTTAATAAATATAGGAAATTAAAACTGCAAAAGTCAAGATGTCATCCGATGTCAGCATAGAAAAAGTTTAATAAAATATTACTGCACATAGTTAATGTTCAAGTTTTCACTTCTGCCGGCACTCCCGGAGTGCAACCCGTTGTTTTTTTAAATGTATGTTCACCGATTTCTCCGCCAATTATGGATCGATTTTCAAAATGATTTCTTTGTTCGAAAGAGTATATTCCAGAGGTGGTTCCATATAAATTTTGTCGAAAGTGATTCAGCATTTTTAAAAAAATCAACAAAAACAAAAAAATACTACAAACAAGAACATCATCTAAATAAATGAGTGACATTTTCGTTTATGGTTATCTGCTAATAGGCATAGTCTGCAAAAATACTACTAATCTACTTAGTGCGAACTATTATTGGGATTGAAGTCGGTGACTCATACGTTTTTTTAACGTGGAAAATTATATTTTTTTCTCAGAACGGTGTTTTCGTTATTGACTTATTTGTGGTTCCTTTGTCCTTTAAATAATTTATTTGCTCATATAAATGCATATCTAATCTTGAAGGTACGTAAACACAATAGTCATTCGAAATTCCCAGTTTGTAATTTCAAAATGGCGGACAGGTGAGCGGTGGGACGTTAATGAAATCGCAATGATACCCTCCTCAGCCTGTCTGGAGTTGAGACGGGACACATATTGCTTCCAACGCTCTTGGCCGGCTACATTCTACCCAATTTTTAGAAGCTTGTATTTTTAAACGTGCACGGCTAGATAGGAAAAAAAAATATAATAATTTTCTACGTTAAAAACGTATGAGTCACCGACTTCAATCCCAACAAGAGTTTGCACAAATTGGATAACTAGTATTTTTAGCAGACTAAAATGCCTATTAGCAGATAACCACACAGGAAAATGCCACTCATTTATTTAGATGCGATGTTCTGGTTTGTAGTATTTTTTTAGTTTTTGCTGATTTTTTTAAAAGAGCTGAATCATTTTAGATAAAATTTATATGGGACCACCACTGGAGTATACTTTTTCGGACAAAAAAAAGAATTTAGAAAATCAGTCTATAATTGGCGGAGAAATTGGTGAACATACAAAAAAAAAACATACAGTCGAACATAGAAAAAATTCAAGAGATGATAAAGCTCTTATTAATTAGTGTCGCAACACTATTTGTTGGGGGTATCGTTTGATTTTAAAAGACCCACGATACCACCAGGGGTATCGCCTTTTTTGAAGTCTATTAAAAACCAATGCTTACATAACTATATTTAAAAGTATATCTTTTTTTTTTTTTTTTAATTTTTTTTTTTTTTTATTAAAGATGTTAGCATCCACAGACTTGATGTCCGTGCCCTTGTCTAGATTAAGTGTTTTATTGTTAATACTTGCTTTTTCTTTTAAAAATATTTTACTATACTTTTCATAGTAGTTTACAGTAGGTAGATAAATAGCTATAATAAAGATATATATTTATATATTACATAATGTATTTTTCTAAACCAGTGACGGTTCCCCGCTGTTGCATCCAGACCTCAAAGCATCCATGACGGCTCTGTCTCGACTTTTGATCGCCATTCTGAGGTTGTAATTGACCACTTTTTCCCTGCCAGCCGCCTCTGCTTCTTTGATGAATCTGCCTATCGCATCGTTACCATCATCCGCATAATATTTACAGCTGGCGGTATGGCGCGATATGGCAACCACAGCATGAGGGATACTGTCGTGTAGCTCCTGCCTGGTCGTTGTTGTGCGAACAATCACCACCTTTTTGTACGTCAATCCCTGAGTTACAAGTATATCTTGTAACTCATACTTATATTAAATTGGTTAACAAATTTAACAATATGAGACATAGACATAGAGATCATTTATTTTTGTTTCTTCAACACACATACTACAAATATGAGTTTCAAAGTTATAATAATAGTAGATGTGTGCTGCAGTGTCAAAAAATGTCTCCAACTCAGCATCGTGTTCTTTTAGGGAAGAGTGCTGCGCTGGTATTCTGTTGAAGACGTCCAAAAGGTGACGTCAAGGATTTTTTTTTTAGATTCCTCACCCCAGGGTTAATCCGAAAATACCCCATGTATGTTCCGCAATTTTTTGTAGTTTAGAAGTTATGATTTTTTGAAAGCTTTTTTAAAATCAACTTGTTTAATTTTAAGAATTAAAAAAAAAAACCGGCCAAGAGCGTGTCGGGCCACGCGCATTGTAGGGTTCCGTAGCAGCATGGTTCAAATATGCAGCTGGCTTCTTAATTCTACAAGCATATTGTCATAGTTGATGTTAAAATCTCCAAATACTAAACTTAGTATCATAAACAAATGTACCTATAAAAAAATTTGGCCTAAATACAACAGAATGGAAGTGTTTAATGCGCGAGCGAAGCGAGCGCGAATTTTTTTTTTTTTTTACAATGTTATTGTAAGGAATAATATAATGATATCAAGCTAAGCAGGTGTATATTTTTAATGTCGTTTTCCCATTTTGGATTAGGGTACACTTCGTGGTAAATGCTACCCTCGTGAATTATTCCACATTTTTTTTCGTTATAAAAATTAATGTTTCCTAAACGGATTGCTGAATCGAAAAACGTTTGTAGTAAACCCCTTCTATCTTTTAAAAAGCTATCCTATGATAACGCACTCGATGATATCGGCTAGAAAAAAAACCATCGCCCATTCACGTTAATGAAAAAAAAAACCGGAAACGCACGAAAAAAAAATTTTCCACCATTTTATTTTTTAGATTTGTCACCACAATCAATTTTAGCTCTGTACTATTAAGGATCTAATATTAGTAAATATATTCTTATTAATCCCAACTAAGTTTGGCACTTGGTCGACTATTACTCGCAAACTTGAAGGGCCATCTTATGTGTGATAGTTTTTCTTTTAATTTCGTTATATATACCACCACCGTGAATTGTTTCACATTTTTAGAAACAACCGTTTAACTGGTAGAGAGGTAGACACTTGTGTTTGACAAAAATTTTTACTTTAAAAATTTATGTTTCGCAAACGGAGTGCTGAATCGAAAAACGTTGTTAGAAAACTCCTTCTGTCTTTTAAAAAGCTGTCCTATGACACCCCATTTTATGATATAGGCGAGAAAAAAAATTCATCACCCTTTCAAATCTACGGGTGACACCCGAAAAAAAAATCTACAGTTCTGTCGGCGTAATTTATATGTATGACCTTGCCAAATTTCAGCTCTGTGCTACCAAGGGTTTCTTAGGAAACCTGCAGACAGACGGAAATGGTGAAACTATAAGGGTTCGTAGATTACTACGGAACCCTAAAAACAAATGTATTATTAAAGAGTTTGTAATTTCGGAAAGAATTTTTGTTTTGGTCTAAATACAACCGAATGTAAGTATAAAATTCGCGAGCGAAGCGAGCGCGAATTTTTTTGTTTTGTTTTTTTTACGACAATATTACTGTTAGAAATAATATCAACCTGCTGTTAAAATTATTTTGATGTCATTTTCGTAATTAACACCCCCAAAAAACTATTTAACGACACCTAAAATGTCAATATGTTACAGTTTGGCTTTCGACCTCCCCTCACTTTTAGCGTGGAACCTTGTAAACATATTCTTATTAATCCCAAAAACGTTTGGTCGACTATTACTCGCAAACTTGAAGGGCCAACTTATGTGTGATAGTTTTTCTTTTAATTTCGTTGTATATTCTATAACCGTGAATTTTTTCACATTTTTAGAAACAACCGTTTAGCTGGTAGTGTCCCCCCCGGAAACTTGTTTTTAACAAAAAATTTCACTTTAAAAATATTTTTTTCTCAAACGGAGTGCTGAATCGAAAAACGTTCTTAGTAAACCCCTTCTATATTTTAAAAATCTATCCTATGACATTCAATTCGATGGTATCGGCGAGAGAAAAAAATCCATCGCCCTTTCACGTGTATGGGAAACACCCGAAAAAATGTTTTTTCCAAAATTTTATATTTTAGATCTGTCGACGCAATCAATATCTATGACCATGCCAAAGTTCAGCTCTGTAGTACCAAGGATCTTATATTAGTAAATATATTCTTATTAATCCCAACAGTGTTTGGCACTTGGTCTACTATTACTCGCAAACTTGAAGGACCAAGTTATGTGTGATAGTTTTCCTTTTAATTTCGTTATATATTCTACCAATGTGAATTTTTCCACATTTTTAGAAACAACCGTTTAGCAGGTAGAGGGGGGGGGACACTTGTGCTTGACAAAAATTTTCACTTTAAAAATTTATATTTCGCAAACGGAGTGCTGAATCGAAAAACGTTCTTAGTAAACCCCTTCTATCTTTTAATATGCTATCCTATGACACCCCAATCAAAAATATTGGTGAGAAAAAAAAAATTCATCGCCCTTTCACGTCTATGGGAGACACCCGAAAAAAAATTTTTTTCTAAGATTTTACTCTACAGTTCTGTCGGCGTGATTTATATATATAATCATGCTAAGTTTCACCTCTGTAGTATCAAGGGTTTTTTAGGAAACCCGCGGACAGACGGACAGACGGACAGACGGACATGGCGAAACTATAAGGGTTCGTAGATTACTACGGAACCCTAAAAACTCAAAATTATCACCTTTAATCACCTTTTCATGTAATAAATCAACTATGCTACAGTCTTCCTTCATTATAAGTTATCAAAAAAACGGTCAAAAGGGATACTTTTTGGTTTGCGATGAACGGAGGATAATTTTCAAAAATCTCTTAAAAATACAAAACTTAAGTGATTCCTCAACTTACCAAATAATAATAAAAAAGATTGGTCTTGATGGGCTATTTTTCAATGAAATCGGCCTTTACACTTAGGTGAACAAGTTATGATTTTTTAAAGTAGCGCTGGTAGAAAAGAGATTTAGAAAAGAGATTTTTTAAAGTAGCATGGTGTGAATTAAAAAACAATTTTTTAAATTGGTTTTTTTAAATTCACACCATGCATTATTAAAGTGACTCTTACTTTAATTAATATTACATATTATGTTTTCATTCTGTTGTTTGTGAAGTTTTACTGAATAAACGTACTATCATTGCCAAATATGTAGTTATTAAAATTTTTAAGTTAAGTAAAATTTTTTAAAATGTGTTTATTCAGAAAAACTTCCCTCAGCTG
The DNA here is from genome assembly GCA_949987775.1 of Aproaerema taeniolella. Lineage (NCBI taxonomy): Eukaryota > Metazoa > Arthropoda > Insecta > Lepidoptera > Gelechiidae > Aproaerema > Aproaerema taeniolella. The sequence goes on from OX465248.1 coordinate 19,444,218, forward strand.
TAGCGGATCCTTTGACTTCAGATTCGTATGGTGTAAAAAAATGTACTACACTGTCATTGTCCGTTATTTTAAAAAACTTTGTGCATTTTTTAAAACTGCAGCTCGAGCACGATGTGTTGCGCCCGGAATGCGCCGCGGTCCTATGTCAAAATGTCAACGTTCACAACGCCAGCAAGCCTTTGCGTGCGTTCCTCGCGCAATCAAAGTGAAATTTCACCGTCAGCCGAGTGGCGCGCCGCGCGAGTTTATCGCACATCATGCTCGAGCTGCTGAGTTATTAATAAATGATATAGATAATTTCTCAGTGTCAAAGTCTGTGACCCCAATGAGACTATATCGCTGTCCTCCGTTTACAATGCCTCTCTGCTAATTATAACACAAAAAATACACAGCGTAAGTGCTAATATGAATAGTTTCTTTTTTTATTATTAGATGTGTTAACTCTTGACCCCAATCTTGACCAAGGTCATAGATGAGATCGACGATGGAGCGACTTAACCCAGAAAATTCCAATTAAGTGCCTACTCCTACGCACCGACGGAACACAGCAACATAATTGAAGCAAACTGTCTCAATCTACACTTATTCTATATTAATTATATTAAAGAGGAAAGATTTGTATTTTTGTATGTAACGAATAAACTTTAGATGCTACATTATCCCTGAGTAACATAGGCTACATAATTTTCCCGAATTCCCACGGAAACGAAGTCCCGAGCTGAATGCTAGTATTATATAAGGATTTTGAATTCAAAGTACATACACAGAAAAAGCCACGACCCACTGAGGATATCCAAGTGGTAATCGCACTTACGCTGAGAACAATTTATTCCCTACTTAGCACACAAAGCAAAATGTCCAGATACAGAGGAAAAGTTTTCTACACTTTTTATTTTATTATTTTACTGCTTTCTGCGCTTTCGTACTTGTTCTTGCAACTGAGGATCTCTCTAAGTTTCATGGTGGTTATTTGTTTTGAATAGAATAGAATAGAAAAGAAAATGCTTTATTTCGGTACAACACAGACATTACAATGTAGGAACACAGAAGACACTTTAAAGACACAAGAACGAAAACAGAAAAACAAATTAAAGATACAACTACAAAAACACTTACAAACATAAAACAAAGTGCTGCCTGTGTTGCACAGACGAAATCGGCGCTGGCTCAGCATAATGCTATAGTTTTACCTGTAGCGCTGATATTCTGCTAGGACCTAAGTGCAGCAATACGCGAAAAATACGCTGTATGTGTTTGTGTGCTTGTGTGTGTGAGTGTGTGTGGTGCTAGTGGTGTGTACTCGCGCGTGCGAGGGTCTGTGTGTGTGTGTTTGGATGTGGTGTTGGTGTTAACATATATCTAATCTAGGTGCATGCCTTTGTCCCATTGGAGTTTCGCTTCCTATACATTCATAATTCGTTTCTTACACGCTCGTCGCATTCAAGTACTCCTAACACGGCTTTTTCTCACCAATTTGGTCTAAGTACGACCTCTTCCGACCCTTTTAACTGCGAGTACGTTCGCACTGATTATTAATTTTGTCAATATTCTTTCACTTCCCTTCCATGCTGAATTGGGAGTGAAAGCAAAACTTAGAATGTGCCAGTCGCCAACTCTTCCCGGACATACTGTAGAAGCCAGTTAGTGGGGCATGCGGGTATTGGGATATTGTGGGCGAAAGGCCGAAACCCAACCACCACAACATTTCATTTTTTAACCCTCAAAATCTATGTCGAATGTGGCCTTAAGTGTTCTAGAACCACGCGACGCTCTGCCTACCCTGATAAAGATAAAAGATGGGAGTGTATGCATGCATGCTTAGATGCATATTCTTTCACTCATTCTTTCCTTATGCCCAAACCACTGCAACAGTCTTTTCTCTATCCTTGTCACTATATCTGCTTTCTTCTATGCGATGAATTCGACATGTAACCATCTACAGTAAGGCGAAATGTAAGAACAAACTTCTGTGGCTGTAAGTTTTCTACGTACAATAAAATTAAATAAAAAAGCCCTTCAGCGCATTGTGGTCAATAGCGAACCCATTCGTTATAAAAAAAATGTTTCACTGTTTTATAAACTCTGTTTTTCTCACTCTATCACTTTTTATTTAAAAACGACTTAAAAAAAAGGAAAAAGAGTAGATTAATATCATCCAAAAGTAGCATTCAAAGGTGCAGAGCAGAGGAAAAATAAATTACTTATTTACTTATTCAGGGAAAAACTGCCAACAGCCGTGGGGGTATAATGAAATGTATTCGCTTTCAGATCTCTTTATCTCACTGTTAAATGATTTATATGGCGTGAGCAACACGGCCAATTCAGATGCAAATTATACAGAATATTCTAGACCCCAGCTCATATAAATATTGTTCAAGCAATACCGTATCAAAGTTTACAAAAATCGGTAACCTAAACCATGTAGATTGTAAATATTTAAAAAATAGCAAACCTGACTAGCATTCCGCTCGGGACTTCGTTCCCGTGGGAACTCGGGTAACTTATGTAGCCTTTGTTACTCAAGGATAATGTAGCACTCTAAAGGTGAAATAATTTTTCAATTCGGTCCAGTAGTTTCGGATCCTATTCAATGCAAACAAACAAACAAACAAACAATCAAATCTTAACTCTTTATAATATTAGTATAGAAAATGTTTGTACGCTGTAAGATTTTCTATAAGCGACACAATTGTCACAAAACAATAGCTGTAAGATCAATGTCTGCGTCTACATGTATGTGTGTTTGTTCCGTAACTACTCCAGCAGATCAAGCACAACGTGAAAACAACGGGATCAATTGTCAAAAAAAATTATATCGCCAGAGGGCAAGTAAGCCTCTGTGCTGTGCCTTCCGTAATCTAAGTGAAGTTTCACTATCATCGGAGCACTGGCATTATTTTTTACCCGACTGCGCGACGCAAAGGAGGAAAATGTGTGTATCCGCGTATGTATGTATGTGTGTATGTTTGTACCTTTGTGGCACTATTTAGACCAAACGCATGTGCCGATTTTTATGAATTATATGTCGTTGGATTTGTCATGACGGCGCGAGTGTCATAAAAATTATAAAAAAAATTGAGAAATCAAAATGGCCGATTTTGGACGCCATAATGTGAAAAAGAAAAAAATGAAAATCGATAAACTATGTCAAGTGGGGTATCGTTAAATAGGAATTTAAAAATCATTGTTAGGTTTTTCATTTCGTTTTTCAACAAAAATTACAGTTTAGGATCTATGACGATTTAAAGTAGGTTAGTAACGATTTTTCACTTAAATGTGGGCTTTTAATTCGGAAGTTGTTAAATTTTTATGTAAGTGGGATTTATTTGTCTCCGCATTATATATATAGCTAATGCGGAGACAAATAAATAAATATAAATATCTGACTGAACTAAAAATGTAAAATAAAATACATTAATTAAAAAAATAAAAAACCCGACTGCGTAATAAAAAGTTTTTTTTATTACGCAGTCGGTTTTTTTAAATTTTTTTAAATTAATTTATTCTATGTCTATGTATTGGAGTGGCGCGACGCGCGAGTTTGTCGCAGACTGTGCTAGCTATGAAAATCTTTATGGTTGATTGTTTGCCTTTCAAGTAATTACGTTACAGCTTGCACATTTCTATATTATAACCAAGGACGAAGTGCACCTGCGGAAGTCAAGTGCGGTTTTGTCAAAAAGATCTTGATTTATTCGGGAATTTTAAAAAGCCAGCGAAAAACGACCGAGTGAAAATAAAATTCATGTCGCTAAGAAATAAATTGTTTGCCATCATATGGTGGCTTTCTTCTGAAATTTATGAAAGTCAAGATTTATTTTGATAAATGCTTTGTGATGTTTGTGTAGATATTAGTTTTTATATACCCCGACGAAAAATGAGGGTTGTCATAGGTTGACGTGTGTATTTGTGTGCCTGTGTATCTGTGGCATCGTAGCTTTTTTTTGAAAGCTGATATGATCGAGATGGTTTTTAGTTATATTTAATCAAAGTTGATTCAGCCGTTTAAGAGCAACAAGCGATGAATATTAAGGATGATACAACATTTTTGATGTTAGAGTTGTTACTTGTGTTAGGGATAGGAACTAGTACTGTTTAAAGCGGCTATTATTAATAATAAAAATTTGTATAGCCGAAAAAAACGTCTGGTGTTGTTCCTCGTAGCAATTTCCTACCCGAGCCAAAAAACAATTGTAACAGGAAATGTTAGAAAGGAAAAGCAAGAAAATCTCAGGACACGAGTCATCGCAGTCACATCTTGACCTCGTCTTTCGGGTTTTTGTGCGCGCTGCCTTTCTCTGTGACGTCGACAGCCTTTTTTATGGTTCGTTTGGAGAAATAGGAAAGGAAATTTTCTTATTTAATGATAATTGTTTCGGCAGTCGTAGTAGCCTACGCAGAAGAAGCTTCATGAAGCAAAAAAATGATATTCGCTCCCCTGATCCCATTAAAAAAATGAATAAAAAAAATCAGCATATAGCCACAAACCATTGCTATTATTGTTTTTTTTTAATGAGCTAAATTAATTTTAATAATATATATATATATAGAAAACAACCCTGAGAGCGTACTCTTATAAACGAAAAAATAATTTTGAAAATCGGCCCACAATTAGAGAAGTAAAAAACACACAAAAAATATTAAGTTGGTTAAAAATTAATAACCTTCTTATATTTTATATTTAAGTTTTTAATTTATTAAAGTGTAAAATTGTATACTACTTGATATTCTGCCTATATGCTCAAGGGAATGAGATGTATGTAAGCGTAAAGTGAAAATGTACGTAAAATAAGAAGAAAGAAACAAGGAGAACCCTGTGTACATAGAGTGTGACTCACACTTGCCCAATTTTTTCCACAAAGCCCAGAATAAATTACTGTGTCCCTTTTTGTTTTTGTATCGAAGGTGAAAAGAAATTCGTTTCGGAAACCGATTTTCTTCAAACGGCGTAAAGCATTTTCAGCTTTATAGCTTATAGGATAGAGAAGAAGATGGATCGGTTTTGAAATCAAAGAAACATCAAATAAGAGTAAAAAAAAGGAGGTACAAGGTCAGACATCGAGATGTAATATAAATAGATTTCTTTTTTTCCATTTTCTCGGATGAATTAAATTCAGAAGCTTATTTTCCTGTTATGGCAATCTAAAAAAGTAGTGGGTAGTATGTTTTTTAATTTAGTATTTTCATTAACTTTTATGCTGGACTTGGTTGAAAGAAAAACTTAAAATGTACCAGTTAACAATTCTTCACCATGCACACTGTAGACAACAGTTAGTGGAACGCGTTATGTTGCTATATGAGGGATTTTTGGCTGACAAACTTTAACCACTAAACGCATATTCCATCTAATATCTAATAAATCTCGCTAAGGGATAGAATCCGAAACGAGGTCATGGATAAACTGGAGTGATGGATATTATCCAAAAGTGTAGCAAGCTGAAGTGGCAGTGGGATGGCCATGTCTGTCGCAGAACCGACGAGCGTTGGAATAGACAGGTTCTCGAATGGAGACCACGTCTTGGCAAACGTAGTGTAGGACGCCCCCCAGCCAGATGGTCAGATGACCTAAAGAAGATAGCGGGTAGTGGCCGGATGAAAAAAGCGGAGGATCGTGCAAAGTGGTGCACCTTGGGGGAGGCCTATGTTCAGCAGTGGACTGCAACAGGCTGATATGATGATGATGATTAACTCTCAGAATGAAAGTCAAATATGGTGTCTAATGGTTCCAAGTGTTCAGTGATCTAACTAAGTGATACCTACTGCTATATAGTAATATAACCTAACCTTAATGGCTAAATGTCATACTTTTAAATTAACATTTTTTTTGTACTTAAATAAAATAAATGATGGAAACTACCCATTACTATGATCACCTACAAGTAATATTTTTTCCCGGAAACAAGTTTTTTGCCGTGTGGTGATCGGTTGAGAATAACACCACCCCATCTCTTTCCGTGGGTGTCGTAAGAGGCGACTAAGTAAACTTAAATGAGACATGCCTCCTAGTAATCCATCCCAGGCAACAACACTTCATTTTTTTCTGAATCTGAGGTGTCGTCCTATGGTCACATGCGGTGTGGTAGGCTATGTAAAGTACCAGTGCCTTTATAGGCATTTTCTGGGATAACTCGCTCCATCGTCGACCTCATCTTTGACCTTTATGGTCAAGATTGAGGTCAAGAGTTAACCCATCTTATAATAAAAAAAACGTCAAGTTAGGAAGTTTTCATTATTTAATTTACTTACTTTGGCGTAACGAAATGTACACAAAACCGCGCTCGGCTCATGGTACCGCTATCAAAATGCAATTTACATTGCTGGTTTCCGTGTTTTACGCCGTTATCATAGCATTGATTGAAAAATGAAGTGTATTAGAACACAACACTTAATTTTAACTTAATATAGCAGTGATAGCCCAGTTAGTAACGAGCCAGACTTGTGATCGGAAGGTCGCGGGTGCGGGTTCAAATCCTGGTGCGGGCCTGTACCACTAAATTCGTCTTTTCGGATTTATGTACGGATTTCTAATTACCACCTGCTTAACGGTGAAGGAAAACATCGTGATGAAACCCACCTGTCCAAGAAAATTCATTTCCGATAGACGAGCGGTCCACCAACCCGCATTGGGCCAGCGTGGTCGACTATGGCCTAAAACCCCTTCCAAGGGAGGCCCGTGCCCCTCGGTGGGGTCGCATATGGGCTGATGACGATACTTAATTTTAAAACAGAAAATATTAAAATATTCCACTGGAAAATCATTTTGAATGGTGGTCTGAGTTCTGGGTTTTATTTTTTTCTAATTTGTTCCTTACGCCCTGTATAGTGAAAATGGTCAAATATATCTAATTTCCACTAACCCTGTATAGGCAGCCGGATCCGTTCGTTAGCCCGTAACATAACACCCCTGGCACCAATTTATCCGTCCAACGTAATTACCATCGGACGAGGTATATTTATTTTCTACTAAGAGTAGTTACTTTCCAGGAAATTGCGTTATACAAATTTTGGATGTACAGACACAGAACTTTTACGTTTATATTGTCTTTTAATTACATTGCAAAACTTTATGGGGTGATTCTTTCCTTAAAACTAAACACAAATTTCCCCAAGGAATCTGTACGAAATTGTCAAAAAAATTCACAGATTTCATGCCTTACATGATTTCAGAGTACATTGGAAATGAATTTTATATATTTTTTTTATTTTATTTATAAAACGAAACTAATTTTTTCATCTTTCATTTATTTTATTTTCCCCATTTTATTATAGAACACGAAAGTTTACAATAATATTCAGAATACATAGCACAAAATTTTAGAAATACAAAACACGGAAGATTACAATCATATTCGAAATACAAACACGAAAGGATTACAGAAATCATAGTAATATACTTCATATCGCACACGTATTTACAATTTAGCCCCGCGCTAACTAAGAATTCACGCAAAGTCGACCACCTCTATGTTGGCGTTATGGAAAAACTAGTTGACCGATTTATTTATTTTTTTGTTTAAAATATTTGCAATCTATGTCACCAGGGGTTGTTTTTTCAAAATTTCGATATCTCTTTTAGTTTGCGAGATATTGAACTCGATAGGAAAAAAAATGACAAAAATCCAAAAAAAAATCGGTTATTTCATCATAACTTTTTGATTTTTGACATTTTTCAAAATTCTTTTTTGCATAATGTAGCCCTTGCAAATACGCATTGAGCCCTTATTCTAGCTATATTATGAACGGAGCTATACGCAGATCACACTTTTCCGTGAAATGAGGCCCTGTACCGACACCATCCAAAAGACATTTCCAATGTCAAAATTCAGCTACCCATACAGAGGCTAAGCAGCTCTTTGCACAAGTTTTTTCACGTTCGAACCAATGTTTGTTAGGAAAATTTGTTCAGTTTCATGGACTAATTCATAAAATTAACTAGCTATCCGCCCGCGGCTCCGCCCGCGGCTCCGCCCGCGGCTCCGCCCGCGTCCTAATTTTTTTAAAATAAAAAGTATCCTATAAACCTCACGGAGCCCGAGACCTTTCCAACGAATGCAAAACCGTGGAAATCGGTTCGTGCGTTCTGGAGTTATAGCGTCAGGAAGGAAAACCCGACTTATTTTTATATAGTAGATTTTCGCTAACTCATTTTAAATCATACAATATAAATTTAACGAAGTTTGCCTTTACGTTGTTCTGTTAAGAGGTTAAATGTTGAAACCACACCGGTACACACTAACAAATACATACAAACCCAATAATAACATTTAAATACTGGATAAAACTAGACTCAAAACGAAACTTAAATAAGTTAGTAAATTTAAAATAAAAACTTTTCTAAAAAAATAGAACCAACTTCAAAAAAGCGAAAAATAAATACAGTATCATTTGATGTGCTATGTAGTACCTACCTACTGAGCTGTTTGAAGTCGGTGCGAAGGTGGCCTATCAAACTTAATTTTCTTATTAGTTCTATTTTTTTTAGAAAAATTTTTATTTTTCATTTTTAGTGCAAATTATAACCTCTTCATTTTTTGAAGTCGGTTAATAAAACGAAGTGTTAGCTTTGAAAAGTTTAAGCGAAATTTTGATTTTTATTTTACATACATACGGTTTAAACTGAGAACCCCCCTTTTTTGAAGTCGGTTAAAATACTAAAACCTTCTCCTAAATGTAACAAATACTTTTCTGAAAACCGCATCAATATCGGTTCAGCCAAACGCGAGATAATCGCGGACAAACATACATACATACATACAAACAAACATACATACATACATACTGAGAACCTCCTTTTTTTTGAAGTCGGTTAAAAAAACATGTTTTTCTTTTTAGGGGACGCATTATGTGCTGACTAAAGGATGTCCGGGACACTTCTATCCCGTAGAAAGTTCGTAAAATCTTTCCTTATTATTTGACTATGCTATAAAAGGAAGCCTTGCGCCAAATGTCAGCTTTGTAGATCCAAGCGATGAAACATTGATTAAAATATAAATGTCGACGGAAAATTGTAAAAATCGTACCTAAAATTACAATTTCACTAGTGAAATTATAATCTCCCGCGACATTACAATTTACCTAGTAACATTTTGAAACGAAACTTAACAGGCCGCCTGTATGAAATTAGGATAAGTTTAGGATAAGTTTGCCGCGTGGTGATCGGCTGAGAATAACACCACCCCATCTCTTTCCGTGGGTGTCGTAAGAGGCGACTAAGGAAACATAAATGAGACCTGCCTCCTAGTAATCCATCCCAGGCAACGACACTTCATTTTTTTTCTGAATCTGAGGTGTCGTCCTATGGTCTCATGCGGTGTGGTAGGCTCTGTAAAGGGCCGTCTGGTTCGCGACCACCCTCCTACCGAAGTCCGACGCCAAACAGCTTGCTGTGTTCCGTCTGTGCGTAGGAGTACCAGTGCTTTTATAGGCATTTTCTGGGTTAACTCGCTCCATCGTCGACCTCATCTTTGACCTTATGGTCAAGATTGAGGTCAAGAGTTAACCTATCTTATAAAAAAAAGGTTATTTTAGGTTAAGCTTTTTAGATTTGGTCAGGATAGCATCAATGTGAAAAAAGGGGCAGTTTACAAAGTCTAAGTCAAATTAAAATATTACGGGTTTTACGCTCGTAGCCCATTGGCTCTCGCTGATCTCAACCGATCAGTGGGGTTAAGCAACGTACACAGAGGCAGGGAACCTGATGGGTGACCAAAGTGGCAATTTATCTAGAACGTTTCCGTGTTTCGGAGGGCACGTTAAGCTTCGATTGACTACAGTCGTTAAAATCAAGTCAGAGGCCATTGTGCGGTTTGAAAACCAGGTTAGCCAAGTTCGCCACATACTTGACTATACCTACACGATAAGAAGAAGAAGAAGACCGGTTTTACAATGTTACGGTGTCGTATATATTACTAGCATCCCGCTCTGGACTTCGTTCCCGTGGGAATCCGGGAAAATTATGTAGCCTATGTTACTCAGGGATAATGTAGCATCCTAATGGTGAAAGAATTTTTTTAAATCGGTCCAGTAGTTTTTCGGAGCCTATTCAATACAAACAAACAAACAATCAAATCTTTCCCCTTTATAATATGTATAGAATAGATAGTATAGATGGAGTAGATCTCTTTAGAGTCATGCCTCGCCATGAGATATCGATCTTTAAGGCGACTACAGCACCCGATAAAAGCATCACACATAGGAATAGTGCCATCTCCGTCTCTCAACAGGCCTGCGCCGGCAGTGCGAACAGTGTCGATACACGAAGTTTACGGACTATGAAAGCGCGCGTGCGTAAAAACATGTTCGAAAGTTAGAAAAATTAGATTTATGGAAAGGTAACAGCTTAAATCGAAAAATGCGTTAACTACTTATCGAGAGTGATCAATCACGAACATTTTGATTGCAAACTCAAGTTCCTGTGTGCATTTTACTTTCGTTTTTACAGCTTAAAATTTACACAATATTGGTATTTAGAGGTGACTTTGTGAGCTTTTTCTATCGAACCAAAAGTGCTAAATCATGTTTTCAGCAAACTACTTATCTACACTGGGCGTCAAAAATAAGTAGTACACTTTTCAAATTGCAATTACTCCTAAACTATAGTAGTTACACTTATGAAATAAAAAGCAGTTTATAGTAAACTTAACGAAGTTTATTAAAGTTATATTTTATTTGGCATGAATAAAGTTTCAAACTTAAAATTAAGATAAATACTAAAAAGTATCAATTTTTAACGATATGTCAACCACTTAATTTTCACGTTTTGGAACTTTTTCACAATTTAATAACTTGTGTTGCCGCCTCGGGCTCTAATTACAGCTTGGATCCGGTTTGGCATGCTGAACACTAAGTTTCGGAGGCGGTGTTGGGGAATATTTTCCCATTCTTCTATCAGCGCATGTTTTAGAGCCCTGAGTGTGGCAGGAGGTGGACTGCGCCTTCTGACTAGCCTCCCAAGCTCATCCCAGGCGTGTTCAATCGGGTTGAGATCTGGGCTTCTCGATGGCCAAGCCATCAAGTTGATGCCAACCTCCTGAATGTACTCTTGTACGTGGTGAGCAGTGTGTGGCCGGGCGTTATCATGCATTAGGATGGCTCCATCACCCATATTTATTAAATATGGCCCTGCATACTCGTTGAGGATCTCCGAGGCATATCTTTCACCAGTCAAAGTCCCATTTTCTATTACCACAAGCTCTGTGCGACTCTCTGAAGAGATACCAGCCCATACGTGTACAGAGCCCCCGCCATATTGGACTCTTTCCGAGATACAAGCTTGAATGTATCGCTCACCGGGTCGTCTGTAGACTCTCCGCCGTCCATCTGAAGTGTATAAAGAGAATCGAGACTCATCTGTGAATAAAACTCTAGCCCATTCTTCTTCGCCCCATTGTACGTGTTGACGGGCGTAGCGTAGTCTTGCTACGCGATGCTCTGTCTCAAGTTTGGGGCCATTTGCTGGTCTTAGAGGCTTCAGGTTAGCTTCAGCAAGTCTTCTTCTCACTGTACTCTCACTGATGTAGTCTGTTCGGGTCCGAAGAAGCTGTTGCTGAACCTCAACTGCATTAAGGTGTCGATTTCTTAACACAGTGGAAACAATAAAGCGATCTTCTCGGGTACTTGTGCACCTGGGTCTGCCATTACCTCGTCTCCTTAGATGGTTTCCAGTCTCTTCGTACCTTTGCTTTACTCGCTGAACCGTTCTTAAAGTTACACCCACCCTCCTTGCAGTACGACGCATACTGATGCCCACTTCGAGAAAAGCTAAGATTCTTGCACATTCTTCTGGTGAAAGAGGCATGATTAGTCAAATTTACTCTCTGAAGATACCTATGCTTTTCAATTACAATTGCTTTATCAGCAGCGAATGTGTCAAACACAAAAATCCTAAGTAAGACAACACCTTTCAACAGTTTAAAAAAAGTGTTTTTATTTATTCGTTTTTTTTAAAGTCAAGCATTATAAGTTCTTATAATGCATGAAGTTTTTATTGAATAAGATTAAATTTTCTTTTTAACCTTTTTTGTTTCAAAGGTCTAAGTTTTATAGTTTGGGAGAAATCGCAATTTTAAAACTGTACTACTTATTTTTGACGCCCAGTGTAGTTTATGTCTTGAATATTACCGTTGTATTTTTTTATTCGATTTAATGCATTGCGTCATGCTTATCTACGCATCATAAAATCGTAATTTAGGTGCTGTAGTCGCCTTAAACTCAATGTTCATTTTATGTTGTTCACAGCATTTAGATTCAGTAAATATCTGGGTCAGAAATCAAAGTTTCCTTGAACTCCATCCTGTTCTAGTTCTGTAAAAGTTGTTAAGCGGCCGCTTTGGCAAACGCATCGCGTTCGCTACATAAATCATTTCGAAGACGCGCTAAGAGGCTTTAAATGAAATATACGGGACGATAAATTGACAGCGAACGCTGCGGTTTGAAGACTTAAGCTTAGACAAAGTCACATTTCGATCCGTGGCTGGTATTGTCTCGACGTGTCACTTACTGCTTTTATTTTATTTATTTATTTATCTCTTGATATGTATTTGTAAAATATGTTTTAGTTTATATTATATTATATTATTATATTAATCAATATATATTTGTGATATATTTTTAGTGCATAAATAGTCAACTTATTTATAATTATTATTTAATTAATATTTGCGCCTTTCCTGCATTTCAAACTATAACTCCTATACCATAAGGTTGCCTGGAAGAAATTGCTGTTAAACAATAAGGCCGCCTATTTGTATACATTATTTAAAATTCGCTGTATAAACATATTCTGTAATCCTATGTGTGCAATAAGGAATATTGTATTGTATTGTATTGTATTTAAAAAAAAATATATATTATGATATGGGTTAACCATCTTGACCTCAATCTTGACCATACATAAGGTCGACGATGGAGCGAGTTAACTCAGAAAATGGCATTAAGGCACTGATACTCCCACGCACCGAAGGAACACAGCAGTCTGTTTGGCGTCGGACTTTGGTAGGAGCGTGGTTGCGTACCAGTCGACCATTTATAGAGCCTACCACACCGCATGGGGCCATTGGACGCCGCATAACATACTAAGGTGTCGTTGCCTAAGATGAATTAATAAGAGGCAGGTCTCATTTGTGTTTCCTTAGTCGCCTCTGACGATACCCATGAAAAGAGATAGGGTGGTGTTATTCTCAACCTATCACCACATCACACCGGTAAAAGTTCAGTAATCATTGTTTTTTCTCATTCTGTGCATAACATCTTCCTATCAAAGTTTGAAGGTCCGATTTACAGAACCTACTATGTAAAAAAATGGACGTTAGTATTTATAAAATATTATTAAATTACAGCTTTGTTCAAAGATAAAAGTGTCAAAACTGCTTCAATAGATACTTGTTATTATGTGTCGGAACTCTTTTTGAGGTTTTTAAAAATCATAAAACCTATACCAAATAAATGTAAAGGGCCGTCTGGTTCGCGACCACCCTCCTACTGAAGTCCGACGCCAAACAGCTTGCTGTGTTTCGTCGGTGCATGGGAGTACCAGTGACATTTTCTGGATTAAGTCGCTCCATCGTCGACCTCATCTATGATCTTGGTCAAGATTGAAGTCAAGAGTTAACCCATCTCATAATTTAAAAAAATATACATTCTGAAATTCACACCCGTATGTTTCATAATTCCACGGAAAGCAAGTTCGATAACTTTTGCGACTCAACACTATAAAAATGCTTTTAGTCTGTTGCTTGTCTAAGGATGTTTTTATTTGATTTTTGGTACTAAATGAATTTCCTACGTTCTATCTTCTTGGATGTATTTTTAAGACAAAAATAAAATTATTACTTTACTTAAACTTATATTTAAGTTATTTCAAAATTAAGTCGTGTATTAGAAATACTATTGTACTAACATTAATGTTGTTACCAACTATCTAAAAATAATAGAAAACATTTATAATAATAATAATAATAAATAATAAAATCATTTATTATCAGGCATCTAAGGCCCATAGATAAATACCTTACAGACTAACATACATATGAATTATAATTAAACAAAATAAAATAAAACCGATGCAGCCATCGTATAAAGTAGGTACTTTTGTATTATTTCTACTACTGGGTATAACTGAATTAAAAGTTGTAAAAGAAAATATTCTCTTTTTAATGTTTGGGCAGTAATCAATCCCTCCATACATACCCACCTACTCTTTCCGGGCACCGGCGCCGCGCCGCCGCCGCCGAGCACTACAACAGTACTAACATTAATACATTTACGTCTGCATAGCTTTAACGACTTTCATCAAACGTCTAACTGCCAGCTCTCTTGTCACCCGTTGCCTCGATGAGACGCTTAGCCTCTCTAAGCGTCTCATCGAGTCAACGGGTGACAAGAGAGCTGGCAGTTATTTTGCACAACGAATAGGTTTGGCCGTGCAACGCGGGAATGCTGCCAGTATCTTGGGCACGTTGCCTCGATGTGGCGCGCTGGAGGAGGTCTTTTATTTATAGATTGTATAGATTGAATAATTTAAGTAAAATATTTTGTGAAAAAAAAAATGTATGTTAACAGTCAAACGTCTTGAAAATTCAAAATAAATTTATTATTTTACATACATTTCATTTTTTTATTTTTATTATAACTATTGACCTCAATCTTGACCGTAAAGGTCAAAGATGAGGTCGACGAAGGAGCGAGTTAACCCAAAAAATGCCTATAAAGGCACTGGTACTCCCACGCACCGACGGAAAACAGCAAGCTGTTTGGCGTCGGACTTCGGTAGGAGGGTGGTCGCGAACCAGACGGCTCTTTACAGAGCCTACCACACCGCTTGAGACCATAGGACGACACCTCAGATTCAGAAAAAAAATTAAGTGTCGTTGCCTGGGATGGATTACTAGGAGGCAGGTCTCATTTATGTTTCCTTAGTCGCCTCTTACGACACCCACGGAAAGAGATGGGGTGGTGTTATTCTCAACCGATCACCACATACATTACGCTCACGCCTATAATCCACAACGGGATAGGCAGAGAATCAGTAGTTCTAGGAACAACTAGATGCCACGTTTGACAAATTTTTTAGGCTAAAAATATGAAAACAATTTTATTGCTTAAGATTCTTGCGGTTATTTTCACTAGTTTCAAACCGTGATAATAACTCGTTATTAGTATGTTTGAACCGATTGAAAATAATTGGTTATGAAACATTACAAAGATGGTGCTGAGAAAACAATTGTTCAAAAGTTTTTCAAACTGTTCAAGATTCTTCCCAGATTTTTATGTACAAAAACAACTAGGTATTATTTTTAAATTAGTTCAGCAGTTTTCGGTGGCCATTTTATTAACAAAATAGGAAACTCGTTTAAAATTTAACCGAAAAGTTTCGTTACGGCATTTTCAGTTAAACCATTCAGATTGGAAACTAAAATCCAAGTACACAGATCACACTTATATGACACCAGCAATATAAATATTGAACTTGATAGATATGATAGATAAAACGATGATTTGTGTGTACCTAGAATAATGTAGACATATAATCATATAACAATGTGAGACGCGACAGATATTAAACCCGATAGGGTTTCGGTGTCATATTATATAATATAGTAACACTATTGGATTAGGTTATAAGTACCTGTAAGGATAGTAGTAAGTATTAAGTAAATAAATAAATAAATAATAAATAAAGTTTTTATAAAATTGTTAAAATGCTTTCATGAAATAAATAAATGAAAATAAATAAAACCTCAGATTCTGAAAAAAATGAAGTGTCGTTGCCTGGGATGGATTACTAGGAAGCAGGTCTCATTTGTGTTTCCTTAGTCGCCTCTTACGACACAACACCCACGAAAAGAGATGGGGTGGTGTTATTCTCAACCGATCAGCACACGGTTCCGATAAGCAAACGCCACTGCATTTCAGTGCTTCTAGTTTCTTAATGTATCTCTCTCGTTTTTGTCTTTTGAAAATCAACTTACTTATTCGAAATACGAAATTTGCAAATAATTTTCCACGTTAAAAACGTACGAGGTGCATTCAATAAGTACCTAGCCTCATCGCAAGAGGGCGCTGTAAAAGTTTTACCACAGTGTAGCACATTCTTTTTTAATTCTTTTTTCAAATTTTCATTCCAATCCCTTCATTTGTTTTAATTTGAAAACTTATGGAAGCGAACGTGTCGATCGGTTTTACAAAAATGGAAAAAGAGCAATATCGTTCGCTGATTCGATTCCTATTTTTGGAAGGGAAAACGCGCATCGAAATCAAAGAGCGCTTGGATGCTGTGTACGGTGACTCTTCTCCATCGATGGCCACCGTCAAGAATTGGTTCAACGAGTTTGCACCTGGCCGTACGTCGGTTTTTGATGAACCACGTCCAGGTGCACCGAAAACAGCTGCTACGGAGGAAAACATTTAAAAAAATCCATGATCTTGTATTGGCAGATCGCCGATTGAAGGTTCGGGAGCTAGCTGAGACTGTAGCCATTTCAGAAGGAACAGTGCATCATATTCTTCACGAGGAACTCGGCATGAGAAAGCTGTCGGTGCGATGGGTGCCGCGTTTACTCACACCGGAAAACAAGCGCAACCGTGAGACCACATCGGAGACGTGTTTGGCGCTGTTTAAGCGGAATCCAGCGGAGTTTTTGCGTCGTTTTGTAACCATCGATGAAACCTGGATCCACTGGTACACACCAGAGACCAAGGAGCAATCAAAACAATGGATCCAGACCGGGGAACGTGCTCCAAAGAAGGCGAAAACTGTAAAATCGGCCGGAAAAGTTATGGCCACCGTTTTCTGGGATTCACAAGGTGTGATCTACATCGATTACCTTGAGAAGGGTAAAACAATTACAGGGCTTTACTATGCCGATTTATTGGGCCGATTTGACGCCGAATTAAAGAAAAAACGACCCCATCTGGCGAAGAAAAAAGTGCTGTTTCACCACGACAACGCACCGGTTCACACGTCTGCCGTTGCCATGGCCAAATTGGTCGAATTACGCTACGAATTGCTGCCCAATCCACCGTATTCTCCAGATTTGGCCCCTTGTGACTTCTTTCTGTTTCGTAATCTGAAAAAACCACTCGCCGGGAATAGATATGGATCAAATGAGGAGGTCATCGCCGCCACGGAGGCCTATTTTGCAGAGTTTGACAAAAACTATTTTTCGGACGGGTTAAAAAAGTTGGAGCATCGCTGGGCTAAGTGTATCGAACTAAAAGGAGACTGTTGAAAAATAAATTGCCACTATTCCAAAATTTTCGTTTACTTTTTGTAGGCTAAGTATTTATTGAATGACCCTCGTATGAGTCACCGACTTCAATCCCAACAACAGTTCGCACAAAGTAGATAACTAGTATTATTTGCAGACTACAATGCCTATTAGCAGATAACCACAAACGAAAATGTCACTCATTTATTTAGATGATGTTCTGTTTTGTAGTATTTTTTGTTTCTGTTGATTTTTTTAAAAGTGTTGAATTATTTTCGATAAAATTCTCAGAATAAATCGGTGAACATACTTACATAAAAAAATAATACATACAGTCGAACATCGAACCTCCTCCTTTTTTGAAGTCGGGAAAAATATAAGTACCATGCGTATATACTTGTATAGTCTATCTATATACCTAAGTGTTCTGTGTGCTAAGCTAAAATTCACCATCCATTAGTACGAGATAGTTGGTTAGCCGATTCACGAACGGATAACATCGATTTTTCTTTACTGTTAAAACTTTTATACTTCGAAAGACCAACTCGAAGCCAGGAGGTTTCATAAATTGAATAGTGTTTACATCTGGTTTAATTGGTATTTTACAGTGTTACTGTAATGATGACACTTGTTCATCCGTCAAGTGCTCGTTATACACAATTACACGCACTTGTTTTGGAAGCCGGTTAATAACCGTAGAGTTGGATACCTATGGTCGAAAAACTTTCAAAAAGAGGGTGTTATAAGTTTGACGGGTTAAAAAATGGTGACTGCGCATTGAAAGGCTAATAGGTATTATATAGAATATTTGGTGTTAGAGAAGAATTTTCCAAGCAATTTTATGTTTAAGTTATCGCACATATTTTTTATAAATTGCTACATACTAAGGTCCCTCGGAACACAAACACCCGCGACCGTAGAACAAAAATTTGTTTTTTACACTAATATTTGCCCCGACTGAGAATCGAATCCTAGACCCGTCGCTTAAGAGGCAGCGCCACTACCTCTCGACCAAACCGGCCGTGGCATCATGACCATATATTAGAGCTATGCAGATATTAAGTCAATTCAAATTAGAATTAAGAAAATTTATATGATTGACTTAAAAAGAGCGACCCTCGGAGTTTCTTGCCTATTCTTCTCCTGAGAAAGACTGCACCTTTGCGAATAGGCGCAAAGTCAAAAGTGCTAATGTAATTCACTATTTTGCTGACCTGTTCAAGAAAAATTAATATATATATCACTGACCTGTTCAAGAAAAATATTATATGTTCCATGAATTACATAAACACTTTTGAGTTTGAGGTTGCATTAGTCTGTACAAGATAATTATACACATCATATACGTATGATGTATGGATAAGATGCAATTTCGATCGGATATACACGCAACACTCCAATGCATTCAATATCGTGCATGACTGGCGGACAGATATTCATCAATATTGTATGACCTATCAGCTAGGATTCCATTGGAATCAATTTGAAACCATGCATACGGTATCGCTATTAGCGATTACAGTTAACACTCGTGTAATGAAATTCCAATGAAGGCAACATAATACTGCTATTCTGACGAGCAAAAATGACTTGTCACTTTACTATGAAGAGGAAAGATTGTTTGTTCGTTTACATTGAATAGGCTCCGAAACTACTGGACCGATTTGAAAAATTCTTTCACCATTAGAATCATACATTATCCCTGATGAACATAGGCTACATAATTTTCCCGAATTCTCACGAACGAAGTTCCGGGCGGAAAGCTACCTAGTAATCTCATACAGAGGTTTATTTTGCACATTGTTTTTCTTATACTTGATTAAATATACTTCTATGTTCCGTTCTACTTCATAGAGCTATCATGAGCCATTGTTTAGGAAAAGTCGTTGTCTACGTAAATAGTTACTTTTACCCGGGATTTGTAGAGACAACAGCACGTCAGGTAACCCAGATGCACTACGAAAGCCGGCGCTATTACAAACGGCATAAGGGCGACGTCAAGGTGTATAGCTTGATGTGCTGCTGTGTGTTACTATAGGGTGAACTTAAATAAGTTAAACTTGATGGTGATTCTACCCATGAAATTGAACCTCCAAGAAACTTTTATGAAATTCTTTTAAAATTTTGGGAACTACAGAAACCTTATACGTTTGATGACAAACGCTTTTATCTTTTCCTTGGCAATTAACTATTAAGGTGACTACAGCATCTAAATTACGATTTTATGATGCGTAGATAAGCATGACGCACTGCATTAAATCGAAGAAAAAATACTACGGTAATATTCAGGACATAAACTAGATAAGTAGTTTGCTGAAAACATGATTCAGCACTTTTGGTTCGATAGAAAAAGCTCACAAAGTCACCTCTAAATACCCAATATTGTGTACCTTTTAAGCTGTAAAAACGATAGTAAAATGCACACAGGAACTTGAATTTGCTATCAAAATGTTCGTGATTAAACACTCTCGATAAGTAGTTAACGCATTTTTCGATTTAAGCAGTTACCTTTCCATAAATCTCATTTTCAACATTAGAACATGTTTTTACGCACGCACGCTTTCATAGTCCGTAAACTTCGTGTATCGACACTGTTCGCACTGCCGGCCCAGGCCTGTTGAGAGACGGAGATGGCACTATTCCTATGTGTGCTGCCTTTACCGGGTGCTGTAGTCGCCTTAAGAGAGTAAAGTCTCATTTTGTAAGCTACGGCAACAGGACTATCTTTAGATAATTTCCTTAATTGTTTATCGTGTAATTTTCGCCATGTTGCAAACAACTCAACATTTAGTACGTCAATTACAAAATTGAATTAGATCTATCTTAAATAACATTAAACATTAACATTTTCCCTACGATAAAACAAGATGTAATTGTTTTATCGTAGGGCAAATCGACACGAATCGACAATAATAATTTTTATATAATTGTCACTGATTGGTTTCTTGTGCAATAGGGACGTTGACAGTGTTTGATTTTATGAATTATTGGTGTATAAATGAATAAGTTATTAGCATTTATATTATCGTAAGGACTAGCTATATCGTTTTGTGGGGAGAGCTAACTATCTCGTTTTTACCTACGCAAACAAATGTCGGTAACGTCACGTGCCAGTAAGTGCATCTCTTTTTCGTTGTTTGACAGTTTCCCCCTCTATTGAAATGTAATAGCTTGTAACTTTTTTTTTGAATAGTTTTCAAAACTTATTTTGGTTTATTCAGTTGTGAATGTGTTCGCTCTAGGTTAATCTAGCTTAGGGCAAAGATGCGGTCGAGGATGTAGCGAGCTCACCCAGAAGAAGCCTATTCACTCGTACTTTAAAGATATTCGGGTTCTAT
The DNA here is from genome assembly GCA_949987775.1 of Aproaerema taeniolella. NCBI lineage: Eukaryota > Metazoa > Arthropoda > Insecta > Lepidoptera > Gelechiidae > Aproaerema > Aproaerema taeniolella. The sequence continues at coordinate 19,464,763 of OX465248.1, forward strand.
GAGCTCGGAAATACAGACGCCGGCAGAGAATTCTAGATTTCCGCTATTGTGAGTATGTAAAACAATCACCTGACTGTTTACTATTTTTTCCTTTATGCGGTATTTTCATGCGCAGGTAATGTCCAGTAGTTAATTCCCGCTCTTCACAATTACCACTCCAATGATTGCCAATTTAATTATAGCAGAATTTAAATTTTGATAAATGATGTTTTCACTGCAATGCGGCGTAGTTTACGTCATTAAAATGTTTTCAATGGAGTCCGCAGTAACTACCTATGAATGTAAAATAAAAATATGAATTTAAACTCGACGAGCCATTTTGTTATTAATTAATACTGTTGTGACGTTTATGATAATATTGGGAAATCTTTTTAAGATAAATATCAAAAGGCATCACCATACTACTAATATTATAAAGGCGAAAGTTTGTGAATGTGTGTGCATGTTTGTTACTTCTTCACACTCAAATGGCTGCATCAATTTCGATAAAATTTGATATGGAGGTAGTTACCACACTGAGTTAACAATTAGGCTACAGTATTTTTCGAAATTCTCACGCGAACGAAGTCGCAGGCGGAAAGCTAATATATACTGGCAGTGGTAGGCCTGTTGTTGGCTATAGAACAAATTTATAACCGGAAGGTTATTGTATGTACAAATTTTAGTTCAAGACACTAAATTCGACTTTTCGGTCTTATGAATGGATATCTCATTAATTAGCACTTGTTTGGCGGTGAAGTAAAACGTCGTGATGAAACCAGCACGTCTGAGAAAATTTGTTTCCGAAAGGCGCGCGGACCACCAATCCGCATTGGGCCAGCGTGGTAGACCATGGCCTGAATCCCCTTCATATAGTTTTGAAGGGAGGTTTTTGTTCCATGCTTGTATTTTTTTCCACATAACTATTTAGACCAAGGTAAAATATAGAGTAAGAGCGATTAAAATAACTTGGTGATTTTAACAATTTTAATTTAAAAAAAAAATTAAGGTATTTCAGAGATATGCTCAGAAATAAAATTGCAATCACAAATCTCATCCTCGGTGACTGAAAATTTACATTGTTCTGCCGTTGTACCGATTTCTTTCTTGTCTTCTTTCTGTAATTTATTTTTCCCTATTTGTTTTATCTCTAGACTTTTCTTTGAAATGTATGTAATATGAATAAGACTTCATCATTTCTTTCGTTTGATTCATTTCCTGTTCGTACAGTAGTAAGAAACAGCGTCTTGGTTGTATTTCTCACTTTAACATTGTGAACACAGTAATATTGTAATTTGACCTAGTAAGATAATAAACTCTCTGTAAAAGATAGATAGATAGACAAACACTCTATTCATTAAAGTGAATAAAGAAGAAGAAGAAGTGAAAAGGAGAAGGAAAGAGAAGAAGAACTTCATTAGAGTAAAGTTCGTTCTTTTTTCTTTTTTTGAGAAAAAGAGAAGAAAAGAGAAGAAAAGAGAAGAAAAACTTCATTAGAATGAACTTCGTTCTTTATTCTTTTTTTTTTCTTTTTTTTCTGTAATTTGTGAACTGTTAATTTTTTTTTATATTGTTGAACTTTTTAAAAATATTAATGTACAGCCTGGCAAGAAAGTCCTGAAACAGAACTAAAAAATATTATAACTGGTAATCTTTCTGTCAGTTATCAATCACGTCAAGTAGGTACGTATTGTGTCATTTCTTTTACAAGATAATAGTTAATTGTGTTTTTTTTCTATTTTATTGTATTATTGTGGTGTTATTGTAACCTTACCCAACATAACCTACCTTATCTTAATTTCTTCCAGGCGGCTCTTAAAGATTCGTTTTATAATTTTACTAGTAACTTTATAGGCAAATTCTACAGTACGGTACAATATACTTTATTTGCACATAGAGACATACACTACAATTAACAGAACATAAAACATAGTGAACAACAAGGCGGCCTTATTGCTCGGTAGCAACTTCTTCCAGGCAACCGTAGGGTAGGACAGTAAGGTAAGAAGTATTGTAATATCGCAGGAGATTATAATTTTCCAGTAACATATCTATCTCTGAAGAAGATTTTTCTTTTCCCAAATTGTTTTCTTACGACTCGAAAGTTGCCTTGCTCGCTCATACAGTCTTTGTAAAAAAGCCGTCGGGGACTAATAACGAAAGGGCTTGTTCACTTGGAAATTACTTTTTAAAAGTTGCCAGAGCTTCACGTAGTAAATGGATTTGTTTTTGGGCGTTATTTAATTCGCTGTTGGAAGTTTTAATGAGATGCCTGGCGCGAGTTGCACGCTCTCGGGCTGTCTTTATTTAAGAACAAAATGCCTGGGCCCCGATTCTGTAACTGAAATTGTATGTCGATGGAATGGAGGCCGTTTTATCTGTTTGGGTGACAACCACCCCGACCAGAAGCACCACCGCCCACCGAACGTAAAGTTGCAAACTACCTAGCAACTGAACATTCAGTTGGCGGTGGCGCCATCAGTCAAAGCAGATGTATGAAATTTGGATAGTTCTCAATTTCGTCACCTGAACGGATTAAATGGTGATTAATGTCGTTCAACCGCTATTGAGACACCATTGATTAGTGGAATAGCCATCCTGGTTGAAGATCAGAAGAGTGAATGTGAAAATCAATGCGGACCGCGTAAAATATGATGATGATGATCTTGGTTCTTTCTCAATATATGCTGAGCCAGCGCCATTTTCACTGACACGATACACGCAACACCAACCACTTACACATACACATACACACACTCACACACACACATTCCTACTCACTCTCAAACACACACTATACTCTTCCAAACACATTAATTTTAATTAATCGTTAAGATACAAATGTTTTTACTTTATTTTTTTATTTTTTTAGTTTTTGTAATTGTGTGTAATGTGTCAGTTAAATAAAGGTTTTATCTATCTATCTATCTATCTATCTATCTATCTATCAATCTATCTATCTATCTATCTATCTATCTATCTATCTATCTATCTATCTATCTATCTATCAATCTATCTATCTATCTATCTATCTATCTATCTATCTATCTATCTATCTATCTATCTATCTATCTATCTATCTATCTATCTATCTATCTATCTATCTATCTATCTATCTCTCTATCTATATATTGTTTGTGTTAACCAAAGGACGTGTAAACCATGGGTTTAGCTTACCAATGTTGCCTTTCGACATTGATTGCATAGAAAGATTACTACATTGATTGTTATAATATTAAAGTAGGCTATGCAATTCAGAGTACGAAGATCCTTCAATTGAAAGGACCTTCACAGTTCAAAGACATTTTGTAGTTTTAGATAGATAGATAGATTGACACTTTATTCACTTGACGGCCGATTTGGTCGAGTGGTAGTGACGCTGCCTCTTCATCGGCGGGCCCTGGGTTCGATCCCCAGTCGGGGCAAACATTTGTGTGAAAAGCAGATGTTTGTTCTCGGGTCATGGGTGTTTGTGTTTGTCTTTATGTGTGTTCCGAGGGACCCACGACACAAGGGAAAACCTTAGTGTGGGCCTTGAGTGTGTAGCGTTCTTTTTTTTTCTTTTTTTTTTATTGACATAAAACAGCACAACACAGTAATAGACAAACAACAAACATACAAGTAAACATGAATCAGCAAGCAAACAATGAAGTTAACAGAGTAATAAACAGAAACAAATAATTTCATAAAACTCAGAAACTCCCAAAATCATAAAACTTTGCAACCCTAACATTTTCTTTTTCTTCTTGAATATACCTTTAAACGCCTAGATGAAGAGAAAATTTTGATAATCGTGAGTCTTTGGCGGTTTGGAGCCTTTCAATAGGCCTTTTGAAAGTGCTCGAGATATATTTATGTTGAATATAAAGCAATTTCAAAACATTTTACCTCGGTATTCATTACGGTAAACTTTGATTCAAATTTAATTAGAGTAAGTAGATTTTATTCGCGAGGAAATTTTGTAGACAAATTTCGAGGCATGTGGTATTTTTAAGGTAGGAATTACGATCAAAAACTGATAACTGGGTACCTACCACGATCGTTTAAAAGCATTTCTGTTTAGGATCCAACTTTGAACTGCTTCGCAATTGGAATGTTTTTTAAAATAGTACCACGATGGCGCTGCTTTTGAACTGCTCGGTTGTCTATGGTCCATTTTTAAATGTCTACATAAATTGTCGCAGAAAGGCAGACCGCCTTTGAATCGCAACAGCGCCAAAATTGAATCGCTTATAAGCCATCATGTTACGAATAAGCGTTGCAGACTTGTTTAGGTCCTAAATTGGATCGCGCTAAGCGATCATGGTAAGCCTCCTGAATAATTCGTTGGAAAGTACAGTTGCCAGCGCAGTCAGTTATTTGAAAAAAAAATGTCTGTCTAACCACGTCTAACCATATCTTTAAACAGGACGAAACTAAGGGCCAAACAAGTTCATTTGCAAATAATTTTAGGGAAAGAAAATGTTTGGCGCGAATGGGACTCGAACCCACGACCCCAGGATTAGATCTTCTGTTGCTCTAACCCACTGAGCTATCGTCCCTTCAAGTCAAGCGTCAAAAATTCTCATTTACATCGTGCACGATAGCTCAGTTGGTTAGAGCACCAAGAGATCTAATCCTGGGGTCGTGGGTTCAAGTCCCATTCGCGCTGAACATTTTTCTTTCCCCAAAATTATTTGTGAATATCTTTCACGCCGTTAAGCGTTCTAAAAATAATAAAGTACACTTTTTTTTACCAGCCCATATACGTCCCCACCGAGGGGGCCTCCCTTCGAAACACGAAGGGGATTTAGGGGAAAAGTTCACTTGCATTTATGAAAATATATCTGTCCGTTGTAGACATGTTGCAGATCTACACTAATATTTTATAGAGGAAAGATTTGTATTTTTGCATGTAACGAATAAACTTAAAAACTACTGAATCGATTTCAAAAGTTCTTTCACTATTAGGATGCTATATTATCCCTGAGTAACATAGGTTACATAATTTTCCCGAATTCCCACGGGAACGAAGTCCCGAGAAGAATGCTAGTCCATACTTCCTTACTAATATTATAAACGCGAAAGTTTGTAAGTATGGATGTATGGATGTATGGATGTTTGTTACTCTTTCACACTCAAACGGCTGGACCAATTTTGATACAATTTGGTATGGAGGTAGCTGACACTCTGGATTAACACATAGGCTACATAATTTTCCCAAATTCCCACGGGAACGAAGTCCCGGGCAGAAAGCTAGTAATATTATAAAAGCGAAAGTAACTCTGTCTGTCTGTCAGTCCGTCTTTCACGCCTAAACTACTGAACCGATCTTGATGAATGCGTATTTCAGGTTTGGTCCATTGCGTATTTGGCCATATGCGTATTTCAGGTTTGGTCAATCGCGTATTTGGCCATATGCGTATTTGGTCGTTTGCGTATCTGGTCAAATGCGTTTATTGGTCACTAGCTTTCTGCCCGGGACTTCGTTCCCGTGGGAATTTTGGAAAATTATGTAGCCTATGTGTTAATCCAGAGTGTCAGCTACCTCCATACCAAATTGTATCAAAATTGGTCCAGCCGTTTGAGTGTGAAAGAGTAACAAACATCCATACATCCATACATCCATACATCCATACTTACAAACTTTCGCGTTTATAATATTAGTAAGGATTTGCGTATTTGGCACAATGCGTCGAAACGGATGAAATTTGGTACAGAGACAAATTAAAGTCTGGGAAAGGACATAAGCTACATTTTATCCCACAATTGGGCACGATATAACCTGTAGTCCACGCGAGCGGAGCCGCGGGCGGAAAACAAATGCACCAAGTTACCGAGGATTACATTGCTAAATGACACGACATTTTTAGTATGCGTATCATGACGTGCTGCGGCTTAAATATGGCCGATATAAATCTTGTTTATCACTAATGTGACTCGCATAGCGGATAAGAGAAGAATACTAAAAGCATTCTAAGGCTTACGACTTGTTTGTGTGAAAAATAAGTTTATGTCATTCTTAAGGCACTCCCAACACAAGTTGCTTACTGAAATAGCCTCAAGCTACACTTAGGTAAGTTCTATTCTAGAAATAAATAAATGTTTATTTATTTTGATATTGTTTCGTTCGCTCCAGTGTAGGCTCCGATTTCACGAAAAAGTGCGATCCCTTTATATCTCAGAGAGTTGTGAAGATATGATATTCAAAAAAGGCACAAAATATGCGTATTTACAAGAGCTGAAAGGTGCAAAAAGAGTTATTCGAGAAAGTCAAAAACAAAAAAGTTATGGCCGAAATAGTGAAAAAAAACCATTTTTTCCGAATTTTTAATTTTGACGCTCGATATTTTAGAAACGAAGAATGATATCAGAAATTTGAGTAAAATTCCTTTGGAAAATTTAGTCAACTACAATTTGGGCCTAAAAAAAAGACGATCGGGTTAAGGGTTTGCCCTGTTAGGCTACAGTAAAAACCTTTTTAAAAAGTCAGAACGACATTTTTCGGATTCCGTAGATTCATTTCAAATATGCTCGATAGTCGTGTGAGTCACGAAATCTGTGAATTTTTTTTAGATCTCCTTTTTTTATTTCAGTGATAAATTATTCATTTCTTTATTTAACAGCCGCTTCTTGCCCGGAACATTGTTCTCGTGGACATTTCGGGAATAAATGGTACACATAAACCTTTATAGATTTTTTTGACAAATCAATAAAAAATGCTTGTAAATTATATTATAAACATGCTTAGCTTCTTAAAAACAATTAAAAAATACTATTATTTTACAATTTTGTTGTTGCTTTTGAGCACATTTTAAAAGAAAAAACACTAAGTACTTATCTAAGATTATCTACGGAAACAAATAAAAAACAAAAGGTCTATATAAACAAAGTCTTTAAATAGAACACTATTTGCTCTTCTTACAGAGCAAACAAGTTTGTTAGAACCAATGGCCTATCTAAACAACAGTTGAAGTGCGATTTTCCGCCTTACTTCAACGAAATAAGATCCTTTAAAAGTCGAAAGCTTAACACGCTCCCTTCCTCGCACTATTCCCTTCCTCGTGCCAGGTTCTAATGTAAACAAACGCAGGTAACTACGATGTCCGTATAAAAACGGAAGCCCGATACGTTTAGTTTAAAGGCAAGTAGTATTAACTGTGGAGCTAAGTTAGATCTACTGAGGCATTGCATTACGTTAGACCCGCAGCTGGGAAAAGAAGGAAAGGCGGAATGGGTGATATTTAAAAAAAAAACAATGGGTTGCACTCCAGGAGTGCCGGCAGAAGTGAAAACTTGAACATACATATATTACTTCCTTGCGGTCTACTCCGTCTTACGAATTTTTGATCAGGTCACGTGTCCTGACGCGAGTTCAACATTTTTACCCATACTTCAAAGTGCACAGCGCCGCTAGAGAAGTTATCACTTCAAAAAACAGGGATTTTATAAGCTTGACGTGTGTACACAATATCTGAGTTTCTGATATCTGTGTATATGTGTGTCTGTGGCATTGTAGCTCCGATTTCAATGCAGTTTTTTTGTTTGAAAGCTGATGTAATCAAGTTGGTTTTTAGCTTTATTTGATCGAAATCGGTTAAGCCATTAAAAAGTTATAAGTAATTAAGTGTCAGGAGTTATAGATTTGTTTTAAATGTTAGAGTTATTGCCGATTCTCCAGGTCCTTCTTTACTTATCATGTAAGTATAATCAAGTTCAAGGCAAGGAACCCGTTAGGGTCCTTGCCCCATTTTAGATTAGCGTGTGCCACTAGGCTACGAAAGCTTGTAATTGGCTACGAAATAGGCTACGAAACTGTGGTTCCTCTGTAAGACTACATGAGTACTCCACCTTGAATAGTACTCCTATTAATTTTATGAAAATTCTACTTTTTGCGTACGTCTGGCATGACTAAATGACTAACCGCTTCTGATATGGTTATTGAGTACTACAGACTATACAGAGGAATCAATAAAATAAAAAAATTACCCTTGTGTCATGGTCCATTTGATTTTTATACAAATATTTGCCCCGATTGGGAATCGAACCCAGGACCCGTCGATCAAGAGGCAGTGCTGCTATCACTCGATCGAACCGGCCGGGGCGGCCGTCAAAATAAAAAAAATCCTCTCGATTAGATTCAAAAGTGAGTGTGTAGAGTGTTCAAAAATGGGCGGCATTAGCTATAACGCTAAAATTAAAAATTCTGAATCACCCTAGACATTCGATTGCTTATAACTTTCAAACGGCTGAACAGATTTTCATGAAACATGGCTATAAGAACACTCAGGATAAAGTTATCTATGACACAAAAAAAAAACTAAATGAATATCGGTTCGTCTGTTTGGGAGCTACGATACCACAGACAGATACACAGATAGATACGTGAAACTTGTAACACCCCTCTCTTTTTGCGTTTGGGGGTTAAAAAGAAGACTTTGTAATGCAATTTCAAAATGGCCTCTTTCTTTCCGCTCCGCTACTCTCAGCTAAAGTATTAACAGGCCGCCTTAACGGACATTCTCGTACAGTTAAGAAGAAAATGTGGCCATACTAATAAATCCGAGTTTGCCACTCCACTGGGCAAAGGGAATGGCGGAAATACTTTAAACAATGTCCTAAGAAAGGGGAGGAAGCACAATAATTTCATTTGGAAAGAGCAGTGCGTAATGATTCTAGATTTCGGAGGATTTCTGAATTTGTATTTTGGGATTTGATGTTTGATCTTAACAATGGCTTTGAAACGAAAATTAAGCAAAGAACATGACTAATTCAGATAGGTTCTACAAATTCAGATATTCATGACTGATTTGGGAATCTTTCTTCTTCCTAACAAGGCTCACTTCACATTCTAAGAATGAATAATGTTGTTTGAATAAGCTATTTGTACAGATCTTATTGAATTTGCCATCAATAACTTCAAGGTTAACGGAAAAGAAAAATAAAAAATGACAAATACTTAAGTTAAGTTTATTCTTGAAATAAATTTTGTTTCACAAACAAAATGCCTCGAAACAGTACGAAAATCTTCTAAAACCTAATTGCGCGCAATAAAAATTGAGATACTAGTCTTTAAGAATTATAATTTTGCCTTTTCAGTGACTTTGAAACATTTGAAGTCGCACCTGTTACGTCTCTATTCAGCATAAAACCAGATTCAAATTTTCAAAACTGCATACAAAAGTTATTTTGAATACAGAACTATTTCGCAATCCCGCCTGCCCATACAAAAATCTGTTTCCAAAACTTTATTTACCGCCAAACACACCTGTGTAGTTTTATTCAAGAATACATGACTAAGAAAAACATGATATTAAGTTAATATTTAAACCAACAAACTTGAATGAATGTAAATAAGAAAAAAAACAAAGGTATGCAATTTTGTAGCGAAAGGACAATAAAATATGAATATTGCTTTGTCGGTGTGTCCTTTTTCTTTTTTTTTGTAGCGTAATGGAAAAGCGTTTCCCAGGACGCACTTTTTGCGGACCATATACCTCTAGATTCATTTAAAATCTGAAAATTGGAATTTCTAAATCTGAAAAAGGTTTGGCAATATTCATCATAGCGTTTTGATAAAAAATAAAATATTCGTGAAGCTAGTCAACAGTGATGCGATTTTTTTCCGATAGCCAATAATAACCAAATATTTTCTTTAAGAAAGAGTTGAATATTCCAAATTCTATGTTTGGCAAAATGAGCAGAAGATTATTGATAGAGAGTAAAACAATACAGCATTTTTATTAAATGTAGATGAATATAAAAGTAAAACTATGTTAAGAAGAGGTATAGAAGGCGAAGAAGAAATGAAAAACCAAGAAGAAACATTACTACACATAACAACATAAAGTACACACCACAGCATCTACCTCTGCCGTACCATAAAATTTATCTTCTTGCGGTACACCCTACTGATCAACGGACGGACGAGGGCCTAGCATCCGAACAAAGGGCGGTATAACCTCAAAAAGACTAAATAAAATTACCTAGCCAACTAAATGACGTCAAACAGTTAACCAAGCTTGGAGTGTATTACTTCCATCAAAAAAGCAGAGGCGGCAGGCAGGGGAAAAGTGATCAATGAAACTGCTATCGAGAGTATTACTACAATTATTAAGCAAGAATTTAGAAGAAAAAAAGTAATCTAGACAAGGACACGAACTTAAAGTCTGTGGATGTTAATAATATTTTTTTTATACATCACCTGCGTCTGGAGCACGTATTATACGTCAAGTATTCTCTATTTAAAGTAAGCGATTAAAGCTCACGGGTAATAAAATTGTATGAAACTTCCCTTTGGTAATAATGACATTTAAATATGGAACGCCAAAATGTCAACAACTTCTATTAAAAATAATTTAGAAAAAAAAACAAGGCTGTTGAAGGCTTAACTTCCTTGGTCCAAGTAGATTTTAACTATAAAATTTCACACATCAAAGATACTTTACTTTTATATATTTATTAAAAATATTTAGCATAAAAACTTGGCTGTATGTCTTCGCTATTGACTTTCCTTTGCCTACAGCACTAAATATTATAAGAAAACGTCGTTGGTGATTTTCGATCTGTGATTTTTACCGCGAATTAATTGTTTTGTTGTAAGTTTTTAAATAAATCTGAGAAAAATGTCCAGTAAATTCAGGACTCACATAGAAAAAAAAGGCTCAAAACATTATTGATAGGATGAACTTATAATTTCTTTTTTATTTAACCTCACAGTAGGTGTATAAAGTAGAATAAGCTCCTCGGGGATAAAAGTGTCTTAGTCTTCGGCCGACTTGAATCCTTCACTTCATTCAGGGTTCTTACCATGATTTCCCTCACTACATTCGGGAATTAACTAAAGAATCCTTCATTTCGCTCGAAATTTAATATGCTGCCCGTGACATAATACACTGTTTTATACCCTTGTTGTTTAATCTACTATTATTTAATTAACCAGTGCTTTCTCACTGCAGGGCAAAGACTTCCCCTCGTTTCTTCCATCGGAAATCTACTAATCATAGCCCAGTATACGTAATAGACTAGTAAGGTTAAGCAATCGGTGATGGAAAGAAAAAACAAACCAACCGAAATCTAAAGGACATTTTAAATACGCGATATCTTATGAATCAGCCCATTAATTCTCACCGGATTTATCATCACAGGATCAGGTAAAAAAGGTAAAAAATAAATAAGTCCGACCCTTCCGGGCCAGCTTTAATTGTTTTGCTGATTGCGGATCATTCCCTAAAAACCTCCGGGTTAAAATATTCAGGACACCTTGCAATGAAGTATTCTTTTAATGAACTGTCTACGAAAATACCTTTTTATTTTGTGCTATTGTGTGAATCGTTGGGCATGGGCTGAGCAGGTAATGATGGCCTTATTATTTTGTCTGACTGTACAAAGATATACCGTTTCCATGCATCCAAGCAAACGCTCATGTCTTAATGTAATCCACATGGATTATAGGCATGAGTGTATACAGGGTGTAAAAGACAGCTTAGCAAAAACTGAAACCCTGGACTCAGACAATCATTCTGAATGATTTTCCAGTGGCATTTTTTTAAGTGGTTTTTAATATTTTTTGCTTATTTTTTTTATTATTTAATCGATTACACTCCATTTTGCAATAAAAGAGAATCATAACAACGTAAAACACGAAAACAAGCAATATACATCGCACTCCGATAGCAGAGCGGTACGGGGGGATCGCGCGCGGGGCGCGGTTTCGCGATACGTTGTGTAGCGCCAAAGTAGTTATATAACGAAATAGCCGATGATAATTATGGGTAGATTCCTCCGTTTAAGTATTTGCTAAGCTGTCATTTACACACTGTATATGTCACCGTAAAATTGACAAACCCGTAATATTGTAATTTGACTATTTTTTTCACACTGACCAACTTTTTTATAATATGAATGCAATCTAACCTAATGGAATCTAAAAAAGTCTAATCTAACCTAACATATTCTAATTTCATGCAGGCGACCCTTAAAGTTTCGTGAAATTATAATTTTATTCGGCAAATTGTAGCCCAGTTGGTAATGAGCCAGACTTGTAATCCGAAGCTCGCGGGTTCAAATCCTGGTACGGGCCTGTACCACTAAATTCGTATTTTCGGATTTATGTACGGATTTCTAATTATCACTCGCTTAACGGTGAAGGAAAACATCGTGATGAAACCCGCCCGTCCAAGAAAATTCATTTTCGAAAAACGAGCGGCCTACCAACACGCATTGGGCCAGCGTGGTGGACTATGGCCTAAATCCCCTTCGTGTTTCGAAGGGAGGCCCGTGCCCCTCGGTGGGGACGTATATACGTACGCCCATATGGGCGGGTAAGAAGAAGTAAGAAGAAAGTGTAGTATCGCAGAAGATTATAATTTCACTAGTGGAATTGTAAAACGATTTTTATAATTTTCCTCTGACATATAAATGGCACAGCATCATGTCATTTTAGAACAATTAAAAAAGCCACATCTGTCATATACAAGTGTTTCAAAAAACCCAAAAAAAACATTAAAAATTAATTAAAATTTAGCTTATTGCACAGCTCTATTACAAATATGACAAGTATTAATTATATAAACCTTTCATTTTGTAGATGTCGAACCGTGCAACTGATTACTAGAGTTGCGACTTTTTAAAATTAAATTTTTGAATTTTTTTTTTTTTTTGAAACATACAATACAATCCAATACAATACTCTTTATTGCACACAAAAAAACATAAAACTTAACATTAAACAAAAAAACAAATGTTCATGTTGTAGTGTGCAATCCAGCGGCCTTATTGCTATAGAGCAATTTCTTCCACGCAACCGGGGGGTGAAGGAACCGATACAGAAGGTGAAGCGGTAGACGTGCAAAGAGTAATTAATATAACTTACAAACATCTAATAAACATCTTGTATAAGAGTTATTAAATGAAACATGAATAATGATGAATACATACATACTTGTAATTTTGATAGAGCTTTTCGCTCACATTATAGCTTCATCGCGCTCTTTACCATCTCAGTACGTAAATATCTACATTTCTTCGCAAAAATCTTGATTTCTTTGTAGAAAAGAAAAACATTGTACACCCTACGAAAAACATAAAATAACTTTTTGTACTCTTTTGGTGAAACTAACCAAAGTTAAGAAAGCTCATAACTTTAGCATACATGTTAAGGCGTTTTCACAAAGGGCCAGATGTTTTAGAAAGGCCCATATCTTAATATATAAAATTGTAGGTCCTAATTCAATGACTCACTGACGCCCAGCCCATACCCTTGGACTTAGCTAAAATTTAGCCCAAAGATTCCTTTTATAAAGTAGTCAAGGAACAAGCAAAATCTTTTTTGAAATTCCCAACGTAATTAAGTCCCGGATAATATCTTTTAGTTGTGTTAATTTTCATGAATAATTTAGTGAAAAATTGGGTGGAAATAGTTTTATTTTCATACTATAGTCTTATATTTTTCATATCACTAATAATAATAATAAAATTATTATTATTAGTGATATGAAAAAAAAACATGGTACAGAGGCCAGCGGGCCAGCGCATAAGGTTACTCCATTTTCATTGCAAAACCGCTCTTATCACAACAGCATAGAGTGCACGCATGTGGTAACCTGAGTTGCGGCTGTCCGTACATAAGGCTTGTTAATAAACAAAGCTTTGTCACAGAATAAATAATAGTGCTTTGTATTTAAAATAAAAAAGTACAACTATTAGTTAAATTATAATTAACATTTACTTACCGCACTCTATGCATATTATTGCCATGTAATGATACTATTACCAAGCACTTAGTATTAATGTTTGTTTACAAACATAGCTAAAATTTATTTAAATCTGTTTAAGTTATATTTTATAGACAGTTCGTTAAACACAATTAAGCGCTCTAAAAAACGTTGTGCAAGACGCTAACTATATTTAACAACTTAAATATGTTTAAATAACTCTAAAATATATTTTTTAAATTTTAATCGGCTCACTGTCATATTTTGTTCAATTTCGATTTTTTCAGAGAAAAAGACTCGAACTTGATGTAGTTTTGAATGTACCTGAGGGATCATCGATTAATCATGTGCTACTCGTAAAAAAGAATTCGTAAAAAATCATAAAATATCAAAACTTTCAATCCCTGACCTCCCCATGAGGGGAGTTAGTCAGGGTTTGAAACGTTGTTAAAAAACATCACGTGATTAATGGAAGACTCCTAACAAATAAAGCAAAATGATTGCGAAATAGTTTTCAATTAAAGTCCATCCATAATTAAAAGTCTTAAGTTGTAAACAAACCTGTTACCGGAAGAAAAATACACATTCCTGGTGTAATCACACGCAATAACAAGTAAGTAATTGTTGTAACATCTAGGTAATCACGTGCAACACCATTATTTCTATAATAATATGTCCATTTCATCGTAAAATACTTATTTTTTTGCAGAAAACCGAGATCGCTGTAATTTCAAACCTACAACTGACATTTTAAATACTCTGTATTGTCTTTGGTGGATAGGGATGGGATGTTCTTTCATATCGATAAAAACTTGAGGCAATTCTGGTGCGCCAAATTTTAAAAAAAAAAACATTGCCGAAACATATTGTTGCATACATGTCAGAGGAAAATAAAGAACTTGTCATTAAATGGTAAAAATTTTATTGTAAATGGTCATGTTTTCAATTCTGTCCGGTTATCTAGCAAAAAAGCATTTTCAATGAGATTACTAGAACACCGCACACAGAAAAAAACAACTACTCAACAGCTTTCAAATACTCCACAACTTGGCTTTCAACTCTAACGACACCTCGCACAAATGCTATTTGTAATAATAGTAGATTACCCAACAAGTGAAAAAAAGGTGAATTCTTTTCTAGGCATTGAGTTGTATCCCGAGAGGAGCGAAGGATTCTATATTAGAATCCTGAGCGGGTCAAGGGATACAAGAGCCAAGATGAATTTTTTTTTCACGTGTTAGGTACTCTACTTTTTACCATTGACTACGAGAAAAAGAAAATAATTACTCTGTGACAGTAAATTATCAACAATAGCTGCTGCTTTAACGCGAAATGACTCTGGAACGAGAGGTTCACTTTCATCGCTGGACGTCGAACTCTTTTTATGATTTTGAGACAAAAACTTTTATCAGAAACTTTTAATTGCATGAAAATTGCACAGAAAATTGGCTGAATTCCTTATTCTAAATTTAAAATTTTTAACCGAGACATATTCCATACAGCCATTTATTACATACAGCCAAGTTTTAGTAAGTTTTTATAGCGAGAGTATGCAACCTCCTTGCACATTTTCTTTTGTTTTCTTACTAAAATCAGTATATTCGCGCATGTTCCAAATTCAAAATGTTTTATTCACTCAGTGAAATAAACAGCGTTTTATTCACTGTTTTTGAAGAATAACGGACCCTTTTTCGAGGGGCAATGGTAAAAATGTATTTTACTTCATCTGTGTTCTTCTTTACTTCTTCACCTATTATATTGCCTTAAATAGCAATAGCAGAAATGCACTTAGTAATTTTGCCGACATCGACATTATTCGACATACACCACATCACTATAGTAGTATATGGTTACACATTCCGCCATATTTGTTTACCTTTTAAGACTTTTATTTATGGATGGACTTTAATCGCAGAATGCCACTGCCATGGTGTACTTTCCAATAATAAAAAGGTTTTTACGTACATCAAAAGCCCATAAAATAGCCTTAACTACGTAGTATGTATGTATACACCTTAAAAAATAATTTTAATAAAACGCTCGTCAAATTTTTCGTCAAAAGACGTCCGTCAAGTCTTTTAACAAAACTTTCACAATTAAGCTAGTACCTTGTCCGACCTTTATGCTGAAATTTTATTAAAATATAAACGGCCAAGCATGAGTAAGACTCGCCCACTAAAAAAATTAGGGTTCCGAATAGCATCTTTATAAACACTGATCGGCAGAAATCGCGTTATAGTAATGGGATAAGAAATTAATAGCGTAGTCGTCTAACACAAATATTTGAACAAATTGTATAACCTGCTTTATCCTTAATGCTTGAAGATGTAACTATGATACAACTGTACTTTTAACCTATGCTATTGTTAACTTTTTTTATAAGTCAGTAATTTTGTAAGTAACTTAAGTTAAGCACAATTTCATTCCATGCTACCACAACACACACACACACACAAACACACATACACACACACACACACACACACACACATATACACACACACACACACAAACACACACAACACTACACACAACATACATACAACATACTTTTTATTTTTTATTTCTAGATTTAGTTTTTAATTTTAGTAGGTTCTGATAGAATACCAGCGCGGCAGCCTAGCTGTGGCACAATGCTGAGTCAGCGCCATTTAAGTGTTCCGAATTAATTGTAACGTTTAACTTGTAATTAATTGTAATGTGGTTCACTTAATAAAGTTCTTTCTATTCTATTCTAAATATTTGTGTCTGTCTGTGACATCGTAGCTCCTAAACGAATGGACTGATTTCAAATCCCCTCCATAAAGGGATAAAAAATAATGCGGTGTAATAATTTTCATCATTTCTGCGCTAAATCGGTTGTGTCGCTTACACGAGTCTGTAGTCAGGAGCTCAGAAAAATAAATAAATAAGAACGGCCGAGAAAGACGTAACCCAATAAAATCACACTTAAAAATTGCAAGCTTCGTTCTTCTACTGTAAAAAGTAGTGAGATCAAAAATAAAACCAAGTCGGACAATTTATACTGTACCTGTCTCTGCATTTGCCAGTATCTATATAATAACTTCATCTTTTTATCGTTTAGGTATAGTAAAGTATGTGGCGAACTTGGTTTGTTGTCAGAGTTTTTGGTTTGACGACCGTATTCAACCGTTATTAGTGAAATAGGTTGTCTTATGAATAGAATAACTAGGAAATCGTTACAAATTGTGTGTGTGTCATTGTGTATCTATGTGTGTGTAGTCGATCACATAGTACCACCGCCCATACGACCCAAAGCTATTTCAGGTAATAATAAATAAACGCTACACACTCAAAGGCCCGTACAAGGTTTTCCCTTGTGTCATGGTTCCCTTGCACATATAAAGACAGACACTAACACCCAAGATCCGAGAACAAATATCTGATTTTTACACAAATATTTGCCCCGACTAGGAATCGAACCCAGAACCCGCCGATCAAGAGGCAGCGTCACTACCACTCGACCAAATCAGCCGTCAAATTGCTTTTTACAAGGATGGATTGATGGAACCAAAAAATTGTTATGAATAAACTTATTTCCTTGGTTAAACTACTTCGACCAGACTTTACTAGTTTTGCCAAACGCCTGCTGAAAATAAATAGCACAGGTAACTTTTACACAATAATATATTAGTTTCCTTCTTCAACTACCTACATATTTTGCATCACTTTCATAAATTGCCTTCACCTCCTACCCCTTGCGCACTACCCCATGCTCCAACTCCCGCTTAGTACCATTAATCTAGCTATGTGTGCTATAATTTTCTTCGGATGTTTTATTCACCAAGTAGAAATATAAATTGTTTCTTTACCTTTGTTCTACATTCGTGTTGTGGATAATTCAGGTCTCTACGAGTAGAATATGAGGCATATTAATTTGCTAGCGATTTTCCCAATGAAACAGAACAACTATTCCGAAAGAATTTCTCAAACAGATCATGCTAAGGCAATGTCACCAAAGTTGTATGAATAGGGCCTTTTTACCATTGCCTCCTATGTAATAATAATATTAGAAGCTGAGAACAAAGGGGGCAAAATGGTAATTAAAATTTTGAAGTGCCGTGCCGTGCCGTTTGAATTATAAAAAGGCCCATATAGGCTTATTTTTTCTGTTGCTTAAAATAATTCTTCAGAGTTGATTCACATGTTTATTTTCGATTATTTTTCGATTACTAATTCAAAGGAGTTTCATCCAATGTAAAAATAATTTGTAAATAAAATACAAAATACTGACTTTATTATTGTTTTGGCTTGGACTAGCTGTCAGCCCGCGATTTTGTTCGCGTGGACAACTCTCTGGTCCTTCAAAAATCTCTCTTCCAAAAAAATCAGAACCATACGTTGTTTGGTAATTATTTCGAGAAAGAAGAACGAACATATAAATAAGCAAATACACTTTCACAGGATTCTAGTTCACCACGCTGGCCCAATGCGGGTTGGTGAACCGCTCGTCTTTAAAAAAAAATTTCTTAGACGGATTGCATCACGATGTTTTCCTTCACCACTGAGCAAGTGATAATTAATTAGAAATCCGTACATAAATCTGAAAATACGAATTTAGAGGTACAGGCCCGCACCAGTATTTGAACCCGCAACCTTTCGGTTACATTAAGTCTGGCTCATTCCAACTGTAAAACAATTCAGAAGGGTAAGAATCAAAATGTTAGAACAATAAGCCACCAATTGATTCACAAAAAAAGTCCAGGAAATCACAATTTCCTTTTGTCCTAAATTTAACAACTGGCCTAATTAACCCTTTTTATTGGAGACGAAATTTCAAGGAACTTTGAAGCGAAATAATTACTTTTTTTCGCCCCGGGAGAAGGCTGTAGGACTTCATAATGTTTAAGTACCTACTCAGTTACCTGTAATTTTCTTTTGTATTTTATGTCCTGTTTGAGGGCAAAATGGGCCCAGCTTAAGTGCGGTTCCTTTACAGAGAGGATAAGCATGGTTTGAAGCACGCGCACCACTCGTTTGAAGCAATTCCAAACCCTTCAAATGCCACCAGTAATCTAGCGTAATTTTTGTCGTGAATACCTAATGCCGAACCCTTACCATTGAGGTAATATTACTAGGATATAGAGTAGACATTGGGAAAAAAATATGTAAGCGCGCGCCGCGCACTGTGAGTGTCTCATTAGGTACTCATAGATTAGCGCCCGCCGCCGCCGCGCAGACTAAAGGACTTCTGGTCCATGGACCACAACGCGTTCTACAAATAAGCGATTCGCGGTGTCACCTCTTGTACGAAGTACTTATATCTCAATGACCCTTTGCGGTTTGCGAGCCCCACTTTGTAAAAAAACTGGTTTAAAGGAAGGTGAAGAAAAGAGAACTGTTAAAGGTCAAAATCAAAGTAAAAATAGCTTTATTTCATAGAACATTCTTTGTTTTAATTATTTTTTTATTAGGAAGATATACAGCCAATATAAACTATAGATATACACGGTTATATGCTATACTAAGCCAATTTCAAATCTTCAGGATATTACTAACAATAAGTCAAAGTAGTCAAGTAGATAGATAGATAGATAAAATATTTATTTGTAACACTTAAACACACACATTATTTACAAAATCAAAACACATAATAGAATAAAAAAAAAGCAAAACAATAAAGATACAAAAAATATTAATAATAATGATTACTTATTCTATATGTGTACCACAGTGCCACAAAATGGTCGTAGCTCAGCATTTGTTTTGCCTTTCGATAAAACACTGATATTCTGCTACAACGCTGTCAGTCACGAATGCTCAGCAGGGTGAAAATGTTGTGTCATGTGATTGTGGATAAATTAATTGTACGTGTCTGGTATAGTAGTATTGTGTTATGTGATATATATATATATATATATACACGATACAATATAAGTGTAAAAATAAGGAATATATACATATATTAAACTGGCGAAAAATTTTCACATCAAGTAACAAATATCGCTACACCATAAGCTTCTGGAACACGTAGCTTTTGTTTCTCCAGTAAAAACGATCTATAATGATGTTTGAAACCCTCCTTGGATCGTACATTAAAGGATTGAAATACATAACCTACATAAATATATTTTAGGTCTTTTTGACTCTTCTTGGCAGAAGACTGCATCTTTGTAAATAGGCATAGAGTCGAAGTCGAAGTAGAGTCGATGTAACAATAGATTTGATTATAAAAGTAAATAATGCTTAAACATCCATCAATTGTAAATGCTGAATTTCCAGGATATAACAGGAAATAGTGAGATCTACGAGCACATGCTGTGGTGACAGAGACTGAAAAGAATCGAACCTAGGATGATATAGGATGAAAATAACTTGGATATACTAGACAGCCGTCTCTACAAAGTAACAAACTCTTTAATGGGTCAATGTATACACTTCTACAATAAGATTCCCATGTGTATTCAAAACCTACCTTTAGAAAAGTTTAAGACGATAATTAAACAAAAACTTTGTAAAAAGGGCTATTATAGAATTTCAGATTATTTATTAGACAAGCAACCATGAGAATAAATTGCTCAACTCGAGAGTTATTCAGATATTAAGTCAATTAAAATTAAAAGTAAGAAAATTTATATGATTGACTTAAAAAGAGCGACCCTCGGAGTTTCTCGCCTATTTTTCTCCTAAGGAAGACTGCACCTTTGCGAATAGGCGCAAAGTTAAAAATGCTAACGTAATTCATAATATTGACGTGTTCAAGTATCATTTTATATGTTCAATGAAATAAACACTTTTGAATTTTTGACTTTTTGACTTTTATAGAGGCAGCATCACTACCCCCTGAACGAACCGGCCGTTAAGAAAAAACAAAAATGCTGGTTCCTGTACACCAAACAATTTCAAATTCATATTCGCCCCAACTATGTCTAACACTCCCTAAGAGCCAACTAAGGAGCTTAGCCTGCATACAAGATCTCGTTTCAAATGGTCAGCAAAAAGACCTTAAGCTGTCAGTTCATTAACCCTGCGGCTGTTCGTATGCAAAATAAGCCGCTTTGTGCCCCCGCCGCCGGCTCAAGTTTTAATAGACTGGCTTTGTCTGGACACGGCGCCACTAGTTAGAGAGGTTAACTTCAGTCAACTGTTCTGGTATTATTTTATGTACAAGTGTGGAGCTGCATAGTTAAGGCATTACCTTTGTGTTTATATATAACATTACCACGCTGGTGGAGCGAAAGAAAAACACCGAACGTGCTGGCTGCCAACTCTTACATACTGTAAAAATCAGGTACGATATGGGTGAAAGGCTAACAAACACATAGATGTTTAATATAATGTCTCTATGAATGTTCAGTTAAATTATTTAATTTGAAAAATGGCGTCCACCACCGTGATTTTGCCAATGCCTTAGTATTTTAATTACTACATACTCAAAGATTTTAATACAAATTAAAAAAGTAGAGTGGCGAAATCGCCAATGTCAAGTTAAAAATCCTTTAAGGGTTGTAGTTCGTCAGAGCCTCGTCCGTTGATTTTTAACCGTGTGGTGATCAGTTGAGAATAGCACCACCCCATCTCTTTCCGTGGGTGTCGTAAGAGGCGACTAAGTAAACACAAATTAGACCTGCCTCCTAGTAATCCATCCCAGGCAGCGAAACTTCATTTTTTTCTGAATCTGAGGTGTCGTCCTATGGCCTCATGCGGTGTGGTAGGCTCTGTAAAGGGCCGTCTGGTTCGCGAACACCCTCCTACTGAAGTCCGACGCCAAACAGCTTGCTGTGTTCCGTCGGTGCGTGGGAGTACCAGTGCCTTTATAGGCATTTTCTGGGTTAACTCGCTCCATCCTCGACCTTATCTTTGACCGTATGGTCTAGATTGAGGTCAAGAGTTAACCCATGTTATAATAAAAAAAAACAGCGGGGTGCACGAGGGTAGGGTGAGGATAACGATTTTGGAGTAATAAAATGTCATGAACCCACCTCATCTCAGAATGTTTATCAACTGTGGCGTCATGTCTGTAACATGACAGTTTGAAGTTTTGTCTAATCATATGGAATGAATGAAATGAAATGTTTCTATATACCTATTTCTCACCCACAACATAATTAAGTAACAATTAACACAGTTTTTCTTACTTAGTCCCAAAAATTACATAGTCGCGTGGGTGAGACTGTAAGTTTAAAATAAACTGCGCTTCCGGTCACCTTCCCACCCCAAGAACTAACAAAAATTTACTGATAAAAATAACAAAAAATATAAAAATGTGTGTACAGGGCTTTAGGTAAATCTCTTTCAACCTCTCGGGTGGTTAATCAGTCCATGAAACTGACCAACTTTCCCAAGGAACATAGGTCAAAATGCGAAAAAGAAATTTTGAGTTCCCAATTCCCATACAAACTTCATCAGCATATAGCGCATTTTCAGATCGAGATCAAAATGTTTTTTTCGTGTTTTGGCCTATGTTCCTTGGGGAAGTTGTTCAGTTTCATGGACTGATTAACCACCCGAGAGGTTGAAAGAGAGATACCTAAATCCCTGTATCCCTGTATATTCAGTAGGAATAGCTGCTGAGTATACCATGTACTTACACGTTGATTCGGTTTAAACACCTTCTTTTTAACCCAACAAAGAAAGAGGGGTGTTATAAGTTTGACGTGTGTATCTGTGTTTCTGTCTGTAGCATCGTAACTTCTAAACGAGTGAACCGATTTCAATGCGGTTTTTTTGTTTGAAAGCTGACGTAATCCAGATGGTTTTCAGTTATATTTAATCAAAATAGGTTCAGCCGTTTAAAATTTATAAGCAATCGAATATCCCGATTACCCCCGGGTAATAATTTTGGAAAAAATCTTTGTTCTATTTAGAATCTTTCAATTTATTTGCAGAGCTACTTTAACAACGTTCGTGCGAAAATGAATTCTAATTGTTCGCAATTAAGTCACACTTTATCTTAATTTGAAGCGTGAATGAACATGAGCTGTCACTAGCAGCTTGCATTGGCTCGCATGCACTTCTCATCTGTCATAAATGTCGAGCTAGTGCAGTGACATACTCATTCCATTCACTGTACTGACTCCACTAGTATCTAAGTACTTTACCATACAAAATTGTTGCTTGTACCCTTATTATTCCCGTCTTTATACTTTACTAGCATTCCGCCCGGGACTTCGTTCCCGTGGGAATTCGGGAAAATGATGTAGCCTATGTCCATCGGGGATAATGTAGCTTTCTAATGGTGAAATAATTTTTCAAATCGGTTTATAAGTTTCGGAGCCTATTCCATGCAAACAAACAAACAATCAAATCTTTCCTCTTTATAATAATATTATAAAATGTGAAGGTACGTTTATCTGTTTTTTAGGGTTCCGTACCCAAAGAGTAAAAACAGGACCCTATTAATAAGGCTCCGCTGTCCGTCCGTCCGTCCGTCCACCCGTCTGTCCATCCGTCCGTCTGTCACCAGGCTGTATCTCATGAACCGTGACAGTTCGATAGTTGAAATTTTCACAGATGATGTATTTTGGTTACCACTATAACAATAAATACTAAAAAGTAGACTAAAATAAATACTTAAGGGGCTCCCATACATCAGACGTTTTTATTGGTAATGGTACGGAACCCTTTGTGCGCGAGTCCGACTCGCACTCAGCCGGTTTTTTTTATGTTAAAACCTAATTTTCTGGATTCCACTGTATGATTTCTTTACTATTATTTTTTATTTGTATGTTTGTTATGCGATAACTACGCCAATTGTGAACCGATTTATTTTTTTTTGTTCAAAAGAAAATGCTCCTGAGGTGGTCCCATAATTTTTGTATCGAAATTCATTAAGTACTTTAAAAAAAAACACACATACACATTATATTTAGATGACGTTTTGGCTTGTGGTTATCTGCTGATAGGCATTCTTGGAATTGAAGTCGGTTGACCTCCAGGATATTCCATTCCAACAATTGGTTTACTCACCACAGTGCAAGCAAATGTTTTAGTAAGTTTTTTGCTTAATCCATCAAAATGTACACACGTCAGCTTTCAGCGTTATGCTCTAACTGAATCTAACTTGTCAGTTTCCCCGCTCGCTGCCACTCCACAACTGTCAGCGTTGCACTGCGGCAACTGTCCCGAAACAGACTAACGGACAAGTTAAATGTGATAACTGTCTGCACAAGAATTATAATTATACGATCCGCGATATACACTCATATACTAATACCTGACGGGGTAGGCAGAGCGTTTTGTGGTTCTAGAAGTGGAACCTTTCCGACTGCGACTCCGCCCGCGTCCTGTACTGCTTATTTGTGCCCAGCTATGGGATAAAATGTATCCTATGTCCTTTCCCAAGGTCTAATCTATCTCTGTACCAAATTACATGAAAATTGATTCAGGTTTAGGCGTGAAAGCGTAACAGACAGACAGAGTTACTTTCACATTTCTAATATTCTTCTTCTTCTTCTTATCGTGTAAGTAGAGTCAAGTGTGTGGCGAACTTGGCTAACCCTGGTGTCAGAGTTTTCAAACCGCACAATGGCCTCTGACTTGGTTTTAAAGACTGAGTCAATCGACAACAGCCGGGACCGACAGCTTAACGTGTCTTCCGAAGCACGGAAACGCTCGTGATAAATTGCCACTTTCGTCACCCATCAGGTTCCCTGCCTCTGTGTACGTTGTTTAACCTTACTGATCGGTTGAGATCAGCTAACGACACTGGGCTACGAGTAGGAATTAACATAATGTAATGCTGTAAGATTTCCTAAAACAACAAAAGAAAATAAACTTCCCAAAGCATCCAAAACGATGCTACAAAAAATTAGCCAAAACTAATACTATTCTGTGGTAACTGCAAATTGGTAACATTCTTCCAAAAATACTTACGTACACAGGTAGAGGGGATGGAGTGGAATAATCGAAGCTCCGATAATGGATTCCGATTTCTATTCCACGGAATTAATAAGAACGTGATCCGGAATCCGGACACAGGTGTCGGCTGATGCAGTCTGTGACGGATTTTTCATTGTGTAGGGTTCCGTACATCAGCGTGTTATTATGTGGCTGGAAAATTTTACAGTTCGGTCATTTACAAATGATGCCATTATTTAATATAACTCTATATTAAAATCATTATACCCGACAGTCGATTGCTTATAGCTTTAAAACGGCTGAACCAATTTTGATCAAATATAGATAAAAAAGCACCTCGAAATTGGTCTATTCGATTATACATAGATACGCACGTCAAACATATAACACCCCTCTTTTTTGGCGGGGGTTAAACATGCCCATGGCGCCGTTTACAAACCGTTAAAATCAGTGTTACATAGTGTAATATTGTTAAAAAATTTACATGGTTTTTCTGCATTCAGCCATGCTCTGTTTTATTTAGAAGTTTTAGATTTTAGTCAAAGCAAAAGTTAGATATTTCTTTATTTATATACTAGCTTCCCGCGCGGGACTTCGTTCCCGTGGGAATTCGGGAAATCATGTACCATATGTCCATCCCGGATAATGTAGGATTCTAATGGTGAAAGAATTTTTCAAATCGGTCCAGTAGTTTCGGAGCCTATTCGATGCAAACAAACAAATAATCAAATCTTTCCCCTTTATA
Source organism: Aproaerema taeniolella (assembly GCA_949987775.1). Classification (NCBI taxonomy): domain Eukaryota; kingdom Metazoa; phylum Arthropoda; class Insecta; order Lepidoptera; family Gelechiidae; genus Aproaerema; species Aproaerema taeniolella. Next base: position 19,490,002 of record OX465248.1, read on the forward strand.
ATATGTATAGAAGATAGACATACATACACAAACTCACACCTTAAATCCTTACTGGGGTAGGCAGAGCATCTGTGGTTTTCAGAACCACTAGATGCCACGTTTGACACAAATAGTGAGGATTATCAGATGGAAAAAGTTGCATAATAATGAGAGGTGGTCAGCCTTTCGGCCATTATATAGCAAAACCCTTGCGATCCTCTTACATACTTTTACTGTATAAAAATAATAAATAAAAATAAAAATGTATTTATTCAGAAAAAAAGAGACAGTAAATTAAACAGTGCTTCATGGTACCCACACTAGGATTCCCTGTGTCGTGGGTTACCAGGCTCATTCCCTCAGTTCAACATCATTAAAGAAAAATTTAGAACATGTATAAAAAAAAAAATAGTTTCACCATCTGTATGCGTGTATTTGTGTGTGTGTGTGTGTGTGTGTGTATGTGAGCGTGTGTGTGCTTGTGTGTGTGTGAGTGAGTGTTTGTGTGCGTGTGTGTGAGATTCTTTCTTTTAGGGTTCACTGAAGAATTTCAAGCTGCTTTTCAGTTCCAAGATAGTCCAAGGTAAGAAGCCACTCTTTAACTCGTTTTCTACATACAAATTTAGTTACGTGCGAGATATTTAATAGCAGGTAAATTTTATTGTATAAGTAAGGACCTTTAAAGTTAGATGATTTATTTGCAAAAGCGGTATTTGTGCGCTTAGACCTCCATTTCAGATTTCGTGTAAGTTTCTTAGTAATATATACAGTTGAGAGCGGTTTTATGGTATCTAAGTATAGAAGCAAGTATAAATAGTTTTCTCACTGTAAGTATTTCACAGTCCTTATAGAGCCAATCAGTAGGGTATCTAAAAGGCTTCCTGTACGCAACCTTCAGCACCGCTCTCTGTGCACGCTCTGCTATAATAAGGTAAGATTTTGCTGCTACGCCCCAGGTACTAATGCAGTAATTAATTATTGATTCACACAGAGAAGAGAAGTATACCTGGGAAGAGTAGGTAGCTGGCACATTCTAAGTTTTTTCTTGCACTCCCAGTCCAGAATGGGAGAACTAATCCTTTATCTAACTCAATTTTGGAATCATTAAAATCAAACCATTATTTTTTTTATTATAAGATGGGTTAGCTCTTGATCTCAATCTTGACCATAAAGTTCAAAGATGAGGTCGACGATGGAGCGAGTTAACCCAGAAAATGCCTATAAAGGCGCTGGTACTCCCACGCACCGACGGAACACAGCAAGCTGTTTGGCGTCGGACTTCGGTAGGAGGGTGATCGCGAACCAGACGGCCCTTTACAGAGCCTACCACACCGCTTGAGAGCATAGGACGACACCTCAGATTCAGAAAAAAATGAAGTGTCGTTGCCTGGGATGGATTACTAGGAGGCAGGTCTCATTTGTGTTTCCTTAGCCGCCTCTTACGACACCCACGGAAAGAGATGGGGTGGTGTTATTCTCAACCGATCACCACACGGTATTAGCTTAAAAAACCGTTCAGAACCCTCTAAGATTGAGCAGAGATGTAACTTGGTCACAATTCTATTTTGTGTAACAGAAATATTGATTTAGCATTTCTGTGGAAATGTTAGAAGTTAGTCATATTACCTACAAAAATGTTAGACGGCATTTCTTTAAGTGAATTTTTAGTTGAAACATTGAAATATTGGTTTTAGAGTGCTTGCAGAGTCGTCTCCGAATTTATATGTTTCCATTTCTTGATATTTTTACGCAAAGAACGTCAAAGGTTGCATGATAGAAATAACTGTACAAAAATTGTTTTTATGTTGTTAGAGAAGCATTTTCAACCGCCGACTATACTAACTGTATGTGTATTTTACAATTTGAACTTTTACATATTCACGCACTGACATACACACTCACACACACACACACACACACACAAAAAACACATATACGCATGCACGCGCTGCTAAGTGTTGGCAAGAAACTAAGTGATTATTTATATTTGCTAAGTACTTTGTGATTTAAACTTAAACTTAAATGTAAGTAGAATCATTAAGAAGAGCGGGGCTTCTTAACACAGGCTTTTTGCTTAAAAAGTAGCCCCAGCTTGTTACATATACTGTGTAACATTGTTAAAACAATAAACATTTTTGATTTTTTTTTTGACAAAAAGAGGGGTGTTAAGTTTGGTATGTCAAACTTATGTTAGACATGTGTATCTATGTCTGTGGTATCGTAGCTCATAAATGAATGGACCGACTGCAATGCGGTTTGTTTTGTTTGAAAACTAACGTAATCAAAACAGTTTTTTTGTTTTGTTTGATCAAAATTGGTTCAGTAGTCTAAGGCCAGTGTTCACCAAATATTTAACCGACGCTAACCAGAGATTCGACAATGTCATTTTCATACATTTTTTTTGACATTTTGTCTGATTAGCTTCTAACCGCTGTTTAACCGTTGGTTATATTTTTTGTGAACACGGGCCTTAGACCCAATTTTAGCTTAGGCCAGTGTTCACCAAATATTTAACCAACGATTAGCAGCTAACCAGAGATTTGACAATGTCATTTTCATACATTTTTTTTGACATTTTGTCTGATTAGCTTCTAACCGCGGGTTAACCGTTGGTTATATTAGGTCTTTACCTATGAAATTGCTGATTTTTTCTCAAGCTTTATTTTATTCATAATTTATTTGATTGAACAGCTATTACTAAAACGTTTTTTTATTTAAAACCTTGGCCATATAACGGAGATATTGAATCAAATTAATACATATTTACTTTAGATTTATTTGCTGAAAAAGAAGCTCAAATATAAATAGCTCGTTTCATCCGTTGCCCGTTTCATTGCTTATTTTTTCTGTACCGTTGTTACAGTTACAACTTTCAATAAAGTAAGTATGATGAAAATTAACTTAATGTTGTCCAAACCTTCCCACAAAGTTTTGCTAAATTTGGATTTCGCATTCCCGGGAAAAATCCAAAAACGTTAGTATGGAAAATTCAGTTTTCCAAAAATATTGTATGGAAAACGGCAATTTCATGGGTAAAGACCTATTATTTTTGGTGAACACGGGCCTTAGACCCAATTTTAGCTTAGGCCACTGTTCACCAAATATTTAACCAAGGATTAGCAGCTAACCAGAGATTTGATAATGTCATTTTCATACATTTTTTTTGACATTTTGTCTGATTAGCTTCTAACCGCGGGTTAACCGTTGGTTATATTTTTGGTGAACACGGGCCTTAGACCCCATTTTACCATACTCTGTTAGTTATTTAACAGACGATTAGCAGCTAACCCGAGATTTGACAATATCATTTTCATACTTTTTGTTTGACGTTTTGTCTGATTAACTTCTTAATGGTGGATTAACTAACTAACAGAGAATGGTGAAATTGGACCTACGAGTTATAAACGGTGAATGTAAAGTGTGCTTTTTTAAAATTGTTTAGCTATAATTATTTATTTACATACATACACAAATAATGTATAATATAACAAACACCCTGTAGTAGGAGCTGGCAAAATAGCCAGTTTCTTGATCCCAAGATTGGAATCGTAGGGCTACATACACACACATACATACACACATACACTCACACAAACACACACACATACATTCATATTAATACTTATTATATATTATACTGTTACAAAAATATATATCAATATTTTTATATAGTCTAAATATTACTTAAGATAAGGAAGAGCGGTACCTCCTAACACAAGCATTTACTTAGCTTAAAAAGAGGCACCATCAACAAATTGTTAATAGGCTAAGTTGTTGGAAATAAATACATTTTTTTATTTTTTTTTATTATTAAATTATAAATACTGCGGCGTTACGCACGTTTCACCTAGTCTCTTGAAATTTCCTATGTAAAAACTTGCATAAAAGGTCATTTTTAAACATTTGAGATATTTTAGGGTGACTCAAAAAAATTAATTACCGACTTCAAAAAAGGAGGAGGTTTTTTATACATATGTTCACCGATTTTTCCGCCAATTATGGACCGATTTTCAAAATTCGAAAATTTTTTGTTCGAAAGAGGTGGTTCCATATAAATTTTATCAAAAATGATTGAGACAAACGTGTGGTCAATGGACAAACCAGAACAACATCTAAATAAACTACTGACATTTTCGTTTGTGGTTATCTGCTAATAGGCATTGTAGTCTGCAAATAATACTTGTTATCTACTTTGTGCGAACTGTTGTTGGGATTGAAGTCGGTGATTCATACATTTTTAATGTGAAAAAATTATATTATTTTACAGTTATCGTAGTTAGATGCACAAAATAACCCCAAACTCTTGAGTAATAACTTACCTACGTATTCTGACATTACGAGTAACATGATCCCAACCTCCTTTCAAGAAAAATCTCAAAATATTAACAAATAAATCCTTGTTTATTTCCCAACTGAAAACAAAAACACCCATTAGAAACAATAACGCCACTGAAAGCCGTAACAGATCATTACCAAACCCCAAATTGGCAATGAATAAAATAAAACAAAAAAATCTCTTCCTTCGGCTAAAATAACAATAAAATGCATTTAGACGGTGCAGACCGTAAGAGCCTTTGAAAAACGGAAAGATTGCTAAAAATCCCCAGAATCGGATTTCAGCTTTCATTAGTGCTTCGCAGGTGAGAGGATCTGGTCTAAAGTCTGTGTGTCTTTTCAGGTTATTTTAATATAAATAAATAAATAATAAATAAACGCTACACACTCAAAGGTTTTCCCTTGTGTCTTGGGTCCCTTGGAAAACACATAAAGACAAACACAAACACCCATGACCCGAGAACAAACATCTGCTTTTTACACAAATGTTTGCCCCGACTGGGGATCGAACCCAGGACCCGCCGATCAAGAGGCAGCGTCACTACCACTCGACCAAACCGGCCGTCAATATGTCTTTGCCTTTTTTATTTTAAAGTTTGTTGTAAAATTAATATAAATTTCATTAGCCTTAAGCCCTCTATAATAGTTTTTCCCGCATACAGGCTGAAAATCATCGCAATGACTGCACAAGCTGAGCCATTTTCCTTTTGTCACACTTTTTTATTATTTTTTTAAAATTAGTTATTAAGTTTTCATTTGTAATTTTTTGTGATAGTAAATAACTTTTTACTTAATATGGAATGCCTTAAGAATAAAATGTCTATTTCAAAAGGTAAATGAGGTAATGGGTAAGGTAAAGGCTTAGACCATACACTCTATAGACGGAGCCAGGAGCGTGCCCCTTTTAGATAGCAATAGTTTACCCCTTCCCATACCTCACTGTACAAAAGCTGTACAAAAACTTAACTAATGGAGTCTCTTTTCTCACAAATTCACCACAAAAACGAATAAACTTTATGCACAAAACCTTAAAAATCATAATGACTGACAGAAGCTGCAGATCAAACGCTTTGTTTGTCACGAATTGAAAATCGTGACATCAAAAAATGGGTTACGCAGAAAGAGATAGCGTTAAAGTAACCTATCTCTTATTATCTTGTAGGAACTCACATGTTTGCATCTCTTTCAAAAGTGCTGTGACGTCATAAGTACTCCGTCTATAGAGTGTATGGTCTAAGGGTAAAGGTAATGTGGCATTAAGGCGACTACAGCACCCGATAAAGGCAGCACACAAAGGAATAGTGCCATCTCCGTTTCTCAACAGGCCTGGGCCGGCAGTGCGAACAGTGTCGATACACAAAGTTTACGGGCTATGAAAGCGTGCGTGCGTAAAAACATGTTCGAAAGTTAGAAAAATGAGATTTATGGAAAGGTAACAGCTTTAATCGAAAAATGCGTTAACTACTTATCGTGAGTGTTTAATCACGAACATTTTGATAGCAAATTCAAGTTCCTGTGTGCATTTTACTATCGTTTTTACAGCTTAAAAGATACACAATATTGGTATTTAGAGGTGACTTTGTGAGCTTTTTCTATCGAACCAAAAGTGCTGAATCATGTTTTCAGCAAACTACTTATCTAGTTTATGTCCTGAATATTACCGTAGTATTTTTTTCTTCGATTCAATGCAGTGCGTCATGCTTATCTATGCATCATAAAATCGTAATTTAGGTGCTGTAGTCGCCTTAAGTGGTTGTAGAAGCATTGATGCTCTGCCTACCCCGATAAGGATATGTATGTATGTATGTAATACAATTCCTTTATTTTTTTTACAATTTCTTTTCTGTTCGTAGTACGGTGTGAAAAATAACAAATTTGGATGTGGATACTAAGGCCCGTGTTACAGAAGGAGACTCAAGTCTTGATCTATACTTAAGTATTAATTGTCTTTTTCTCTCGCTATAAAAATGACTAAGACGACTGCTAATACAGACCTTAGTCTGGTAACCTACCACCATGATACTTTTATTCCGTCTAGCAATCCTCAGAATGGATGTCAAAATGCGACGTCATGTGGTCCTATTTAAGGTCCTAATTTATTAGTGACTTTCCTTCAAAGACGTTATTGTATAGGTTAATAGTATTCCAAAAAACAACATAAAATTTAATAATCTTAAAATAAAATTTAGCAAAAAAAATAAAACAATAATTTTCCATTTAAAGATAAAGGAATGGTTCTCTATCACTTGAAGCCGGCCACTCCCCGCTCGCCCGCTCTACTACTGCCATTATTATTTACGTTTGAATGGATGGGTATATTCATCATAGTAATGAAAAAATATCATAACAAAATTTTTCAAGACCTTTTCAATTTAATATTATGCCTATGTTTTTTGACTCAAATGATATATTTTGACCTACACAATAACGTGTTAAAAGGAAAGTCACTAATAAATTAGGACCTTATATTGCCTAACGGGATAGGCAGAACATCATGTAGAACCGCATGATGTTCTGCCTATCCCGATAGGCATTATTAATTTTTTTATTTTATTCTGTGTAAAAACTAAGCCTAATTACAAGAAAAACTATGTATATTGAAAGAATTAATCTAGATATGTACGAGTATATAAAAAGAACAGAATCAATTAACGCAAATCTATGCTAATATTATAAAGAAGAAAGATTTTATTGTTTGTTTGTTTGCATCGAATAGGCTCCGAAACTACTGGACCGATTTGAAATGTTCTTTCACCATTAGAAAGCTACATTATCCCCGATGGAGATAGGCTACATAATTTTCCCGAATTCCTACGGGAACGAAGTTCCAGGCGGAATGCTAGTCTTAAATAAAACAGTTTATAAAATACTAGCATTCCGCGTGGGACTTCGTTCCCGTGGGAGTAACAATGAAAGTAGAACAACTGTTTATATTTATTATAGGCGCAAGTGTGTATTATATCTACTTTTTATGGGTTTGTCTATCGCCATGGTATAAAACTTTAATGCCAAATCCACCAGTCCTCAACAAATCATTAAAATTCTGCAAAGCCCGCCATTTATTGGATTCGCAATCGCTTTCACTTGAAAACGAATTCGCGAATAATTCGCTCCATTCAATTCTATTCGCAATTGGATTTTTGTCACGAGCGATGGTAAATATGGACCCTCATTTTTAAAGCTTGGTCAATATTATTAATAATATCAATGTTCATAAAGCTTTGGAAATACAGTACTGAAATTGACCCGTACAACCGGTTTAAAACTTTGGGATTAAATTTAAGTCTTTGATCTTCATGTTAATCTTCGAAACTGAGACTTCTTAGAACTTTTGCAACTAAATTTATTTATAACCCTTGATATCATTAAAGTAGACTTCGTCAAGCGGTGATAGCCCAGTTGGTAATGAGCCAGACTTGTAATCCGAAGGTCGTGGGTTCAAATCCTGGTGAGGGCCTGTACCACTTAATTCGTCTTTTCGGATTTATGTACGGATTCCTAATTATCACTTGCTGAACGGTGAAGGAAAAACATCGTGATTCGCCAGTCCAAGAAAATTCATTTTCGAAAGATGAGCGGTCCACCAACCCGAATTGGGCCAGCGTGGTGGACTATGGCCTAAATCCCCTTCTTGTTTTGAAGGGAGGCCCGTGCCCCTCGGTGGGGACGTATATGGTCTGATAAGAGAGACTTCGTTAATAGCCTCTTCTTTCTCACATTGACGGAATTTTCAAAAAATTTAATGCAACCTTATTCAACTTATCCTAATTTCATGCAGGAACTCCTTAAAGTTTCGTAAAATTTTAATTTTATGTCTTGGGAGATTATAATTTCACTTGTGAAATTGTTTTGACGTGACAACGTCTTAAATTAGGTTGCGGCTGGGAGTCACTTATGAAAAAGTGTAACGCTCGGTAACGTTACGATGAGTCACCGAACGAGAGAGAGGCCCGCCGAATGCCTTGCGTCTCTCTCCCACTCAACTATGATCGGTCTGCCGCGCGCGCAGCACTAGAGAATTAGGCGCATTGAATCGTATCAATAAATATTCTACCGAGAAAAAGACGATGTCACGTAAAATCTTCGCCCGTAAAACCGACTTTACAGGCAACCATTTTTTTTTACAATTTTCCGGTGACAGATGCGCAACATTGAGGGACGATATACTATTCCAGCAGCTCGCGTACGGTGGTGATAGCGCGCGTAAGGGTCAGCTCACACCGCGACGCGACGCGACGCAACAACGTTGCGTATAGAGCCACTCAACGTTGAACTTTATTTATTACAAGTGAGAATTTAGAACACACAGCGCCGCGCCGCGGCGTTCTCCTAATGAAATGTTTATCTTTTCATGTAATAAATACTTAAAGTTCAGTATTGAGTAGCTCCATTCGCAACGTCGCGTCGCGTCGCGTCGCGATGTGAGCTGACCCTAATGCGCCGCGGTTGTATGCCAAAATGTCAACGTTGACAACGCCAGAGGGCGAGCAAGCCTTTGCGCGGGGCCCTTGCATAATCAAATTCACTTTTCAACAATTTTCAACGTCAGCCGAGTGGCGAGTTTGTCGCCATCGTACTCGAGCTGCAACAGTAACGATATATTATGACGTTCACCTGTAGCCGTACATTTTATTTATTATTTATTATAAGATGGGTTAACTCTTGACCTCAATCTTGACCATAAGGTCAAAAAAGAGGTCGACGATGGAGCGAGTTAACCCAGAAAATGCCTATAAAGGCACTGGTACTCCCACGCACCGACGGAACACAGCAAGCTGTTTGGCGTCGGACTTCGGTAGGAGGGTGGTCGCGAACCAGACGGCCCTTTACAGAGCCTACCACACCGCATGAGACCATAGGACGACACCTCAGATTCAGAAAAAAATGAAGTGTCGTTGCCTGGGATGGATTACTAGGAGGCAGGTCTCATTTGTGTTTCCTTAGTCGCCTCTTACGACACCCACGGAAAGAGATGGGGTGGTGTTATTCTGAACCGATCACCACACGGTTAAAACATCACATTGTAATAGGTCAGACCTACAGTGGGCCTCATAAAAGAATTAATCCTGTCGGGTTGTAAAAACGAATTGTTTATGTCTCTTTGCACCTTTGGACGACCGTTACTTGCAATGGGCTGCCAGCTACAACGCAGAAAATGAAATTTGGAGGAGGCATTTTGTAAAATGACTTTAGCCGGCAAATTAATAGATTTGAGCTTTGGCTTCAGTGACGATTGACGTTGGGGTAGCCTCATTTTGTATTTTTTATCAAATTAATTATAACGCATATTGAATATCTTAATTGAGGTAGCAGATATCTGGATACGCACGAACATAAAATCACTATATCTATAAAATCATAAAATCATAAATCACTGGATACGCACGAACACAAACGTATACACACAACACACACATACACAGACACAACACACACAAACTTAGACATACTATACAATTACGCAATACACATACAAGCACGTAGGTGTGTACACCGGTCACACGTCACAGTTACAATTTTTTACCTAATTATGTTTCTGATGAATTTAATTGGAAGCACAGAATTGCTTGGATTTTTTTTTTCAGAAGTTTATCTCTTTTTGTTTTGTTTATTTTATTTTATTATTTTTTATTTCTGGTACTGGCAGAATATCAGCGCTACAGCCTCGCCGCTGTAGCAAATGCTGAGTCAGCGCCTTTTTGGGTGGCACTGTTACGATTGTTGGGTTTAATTGTAAGTTAGATTTAAGAAAAATTCCTGTGTCTCCCAAATAAAGTTTTATTCATTCATTCATTCATTCAGATGCATATACTACAGCAGCTCAAGTACGATGGTGATAGCGCACATAATACGACGCGGTCCTATGTCAAAATGTCTAAATTGACAACGCCAGAGGGGGAACAAGCCTTTGTGCGGGGCCCTCGCGCTATCAAAGTGAAGTTTCAGCGTCAGCCGAGTGGCGCGTCGCAGGAGTTTGTGGCTATCGTACTCGAGCTGCAGTTAAATGCCTATCCCCAGATAACCACATACCAAATCGTAATAATGTGTAGTGTAGATATATGTTTTCTGTTTTTGTTGATATAATGTGTAGTGTGGATATATGTTTTTTGTTTTTGTTAATATAATGTGTAGTGTAGATATATGTTTTTTGTTTTTGTTAATTTCTTTAAAAAGAGCGGAATCAATTTCGTTAAAATTTATAAAGGACCATTTTAGAAGTATACTTTTTCAAACAAAAAAGAAGTAAAAAAATTGGCCAACAATTGTCGGAATTATCGTGTAACAACATAGGTACAACAAAAATTAAATGTTTATTTACAGCCGAGAAATCTATAAGTATACTTACTTATTCTTACATGCTATAATACTTACAATATTTTTTTTTTATTTTTTTTTTATTTTTTTTTATTATAAGATGGGTTAACTCTTGACCTCAATCTTGACCATAAAGGTCAAAGATGAGGTCGACGATGGAGCGAGTTAACCGAGAAAATACACAACCCAGTTACTTTTGAATACACAGCGTATTAAGCTATTCATATTCATCATATCAGCCTATTGCAGTCCACTGCTGAACATAGGCCTCCCCCAAGGTGCGCCACTTTCCACGATCCCCCGCTGTTTTCATCCAGCCACTACCCGCTATCTTCTTTAGGTCATCTGACCATCTGGCTGGGGGGCGTCCTACACTACGTTTGCCAAGACGTGGTCTCCATTTGAGAACATGTATACTCCAACGCTCGTCGGTTCTGCAACAGACATGGCCAGCCCACTGCCACTTCAGCTTGCTACACTTTTGGATAATATCAATCACTCCGGTTTTCTGTCGGATAACCTCGTTTCGGATTCTATCCCTTAGCGAGATCCCGAGCATGGAGCGTTCCATTGCTCGCTGAGCGACTAGCTGAGCGACGTATTAAGCTAGAGTACATTTAATTTTTGCCAGCCCCCCCTTGAACTAACCAACGGGGCCGGGAAAACGCTTAACAGCTAAAGTAGATCACTTAATTGTGATGCAGTGACTTTTATATAAATAGCAGCATCTGAAGGATACACCTTTCCAAGTAACATATCCGAATTCTAAACATCCACGTGAACGTTTTACCTTTACCAAGCCTTTACACCGTCCGACCACCAACAAGAGAGTCATGGGCACATAACCGTTAACTCAGTGACGTCACGTCAACTCCCCAGGGCTGCCCACCGCTGGTAAAACTGCAAATTACTTGCGACACTCGTCCACTTTTATTCTCAAAGGGTTTTATTCCCTACGAGTACGTTTTCGGCCCTTTTTTGTTAAGATGAGAGATAGGGTTAATTGAGTGTGACATTGTATGGAGAGCGTGTTTTTGGTTTTGTAATTTTGTGCAATGGGAAGTAATTTAATTGTGTTTTTTTTTATAAAACACTCAAAGGCCCACATTAAGGTTTTCCTTTGTGTCGTGGGTCTCTCGGAACACACATAAAGACAAACACAAACACCCATGACCCGAGAACAAACATGCTTTTTACACAAATATTTGCCCCGACTGGGAATCGAACACAGGACCCGTTGATCAAGAGGCAGCGCTACTACCACTCGACCAAACCAGCCGTCTTAGACCCTCAAATTTTCATTCTAGGCTTGCTGATGCCTTAACTTTTTTGTAAAATTAAACCACCTTCAAAAAACTGAAAAATAAAGACTACATCATTAATGTGCTACGTAGTACCTCTGATCTGTTTGAAGTCGGTGCCAAGCCAAATAACTTTGATAGGCCGCCTTTGCACTGACTTCAAACAGATCAGTACATTAAATGATACAGTCTTTATTTTTTGGTTTTTTGATTGCGGTTTAATTTTATTTATAAGTTTATTTATTTTCCATTTTTAGTGTAAATAATAGAATGAACTGAGGCCAGCGCATTTGTCATTGCAAAACCGCTCTTATCACAACAACACAGAGTGCATATGCATGTGGTTACCTGAATTGCGGCCGTCGGTACCTGAAAAACATTATAAGTGCCTATTAAATTCGAGGTTTTTGATTTTATGATTAAAATTATACGAACAATATCAAAACAGTACTTGAAACACGATAAGTAACATATAATATCATTGCTTGAAGCAGTCGCTATGGCTGAAATCAACCGGGAAGTCAATATCTTACTTCCTACTAATATTATAAATACGAAAGTTTGTGAGGATATGAAAGAATGTATAGGTGTTTGTTTCTCTTTCACGCTCAAATGGCTAGACAAATTTTGATAAAATTTAGTATGGAGGTAGCTGATACTCTGGATTAACACGTAGGCTACATAACTTTCCCAAATTCCCGCATGAACGGAAAGCTAGTCATTAATAGATTTTATATATTTAGCTTAAATTGCTCAACACATTGTTCTTGTAATCCTTTAATGTTACATAACAAATAAACAGTCATATGAATTTCCTTTATAATAATGTGTGGCATATATTTCACATTCCCCGCAGCGTCTCGTTTGTTCCGGCGCTGAAGTGACACTACCTTTGTTCTAAGTTGACACGTCTCATACTCATGCGCGTACTGTGCAACTTAAATAATTATTACTATAAATGCATTTCAATTAAAACTAAGTTTAATATTTATTCAAGTATAAAATAGAGAAATTGCGTTAGTTAAGTAGATAAGTACGATGTCATGGGTTAGCTAGAGAATCATGGATAACCTATGTTAAAAAATATTTTGTTACGTAAAATCTAGTGCAGCTTAAAAACTAAGAAGTTGGTAATTTTGTCATCAACATACGTTTCCTTTTTTTTTTGTTTGGGACAACAACAGCTTACACATTTATCTTTAATTCAAAACTTATACACTAATAACCAATTAAAATTATCCACACAATCTATCTAAGTTTAAAAAAAAATTAAGACGTTAAATGCAACGTCAAGCACCAAATCCTGACAACGTTGAAGAAGTATAGATTCTTCAACGTAAAAAGAACGAAATTAATATGGGTTCAAGGGGTCAAGGTTCAAGGGGTTTAGTATTCATTAATATGGGTCGTGGGTTCAAGTCCCATTCGCACCGAATTTTTTTTTCGCTAAAAATTATTACTTACTCACGCGGGTAAGCGTTTTAAAAATACTGTAATTAATAAATGATTGAAGCAGGCCAAATTGAAAGCGCAAAGATATTCAAAACAAACCCTGGAGCAATTTAAAACTTAGCACTTAAGGGGCGAATTGAAACGAAATTGCCTGACAATTCCAACGCAGAATCGAAATGAATTAACATAAACAAATAAACAGATGAAGTTTGGAAGCGAAAAATGTTAATGCAATTGAAGGACCGACCCTCCACGGACGTTCAGAGTTTTTTCTCTTCTTCGAGAGCCTATAGATGTGGTAATAGATGTAATGTTCTTCAGGATTATTTGGATAATTTAATTTTGTTGAAGACGAAGTGGAAAGCTAAAGAAAGATGAACATAACACTTCTTAGGTATTAGTAATCACACTAACTTACAGGGTTTAGCAAATACTAAAATGGTGAAATCTACTCATAACTATGATTTATTTTTATCCCAAAAACGTCAAGTTAAGAAATTTTCGCAGAACCAACGAGCGATAGAGTAAACAAGTTCTCGAATGGAGACCACGTCTTGGCAAACGTAGTGTAGGACGCTCCCTAGACAGGTGGTCAGATGACCTAAAGAAGATAGCGGGTAGTGGCTGGATGCAAAAAGCGGAGGATCGTGCAGTGGTGCACCTTTGGGGAGGCCTATGTTGAGCAGTGGACTGCAATAGGCTGATGTGATGAGGAAGTTTTCGTTATTTACCTACTTTGGCGCTAGGCATTAATGTATCCCGAAACCAAGCCTCGCACGCGGAACCACACGCCAAGCCGCTTCCAGATTGCAATATACGAGTACATTGCCGGTTTTCCTGTTTTACGCTGTTATTATTGTTCTACAATGTAAAATGGAATATGTTTGAATAAGTGATTTAATTTTTAAGCAGGAAATATTAAACATGGAAAAATTTAGAAAATTTGATTGAGCCCGCTTTAGTCCAGTGGTAGGGGCGCTGCCTTTTGATCGACGGGTCCTGGGTTCGATTCCCAGTCATGGCAAATATTTGTGTGAAAAGCAGATTTTTGTTCTCGGGTCATGGGTATTTGTATTTGTCTTTATGATGTTCAGAGGGACCCACAACACAAGGGAAAATCTTTGAGTGTGTTGTGTAGGGTTTATTAATTAATTATTTATTTTGAGAAAAATTTCCTTGTACTGTGTATAGTAGTTAGGCAGCGTCTCAAAGCAACAACCATTATAAATACTAAATAACAGACAATTATTAACAAGTCTGTTCTGCAGAAACCTTCAAAACAATGTGCGAAACTCGTTTACACAAGGCAAATTGGATTCTAGATTGAACTTACGCAGGAGATTAATGTGTAAGGTGTCATGTGCGATGACTTTCTAGATCCGGCCTTTTACAAAAATCAAATGGTAGCGACCTTTGTAGGAGTATTTAAGACTAGCTTTCCACCCAGGACTTCGTTTTCGTGAAAATTCGGGAAAATTACGTAGCCTATGTTACTCGGGGATAATGTAGTATTCTAATGGTGATAGAATTTTTGAAATCGGTCTAGTAGTTTTTGAGTTTATTTGTTACATACAACAATAAAGTAAAGTAAAGTAAAGTAAAAAGTTATTTACTGTCACAAAATAATTACAAATAAAAACTAAATAACTAATTTAAAGAATAATAATAAAAAAGTGTGACAAAAGGAAAATAGCTCAGCTTGTGCAGTGAAAGGCTGAAACCACGTCATTGCGCTGATTTTCAGCCATTTCCTATTCCCTTTAAGATGGTATACAAATCTTTCCTCTTTATAATATTAGTGTAGATTGTGTAGATTTATTATTGTAGTTGGAAGGGTTGGAAGAGGGCGCCCTAGGCGAACGTACTTAGACCAAATTAGTGATGTACTGAGAAAAGGCCGTGTTAGGAGTACCGAATCCGAAGAGCATGTATGAAGCGAATTATGAATGTAGAGGAAGCGAAAGAGGTGTGTTTGGATCGTAGCAAGTGGCAATCTGTGGTCTCTGCCTACCCCAAACGGACAAAGGCGTGAGCTTATGTGTTTATGATTTATAATTTTTTTAACGGCTAAGTCTGCAGACATGTCAACCCTTTGAGTATTTTTTTTTACCAGCCCATATACGTCCCCATCGAGGGGCGCGGGCCTCCCTTCGAAACACGAAGGGGATTTTAGGCCATATTCCACCACGCTGGCCCAATGCGGGTTGGTGGACCACTCATCTTTCGAAAAATTTCTTGGACGGGTTTCATCACGATGTTTTCCTTCACCGTTGAGCAAGTGATAGTTAGAGATCCGTACATAAATCCGAAAAGACGAATTTAGTGGTACAGGCCCGCACCAGAATTTGAACCCACGACCTTCGGATTAAAAGTCTGGCTCATTACCAACTGGGCTATCACCTTTGAGTTGGTTTCGCTCAAATATAGTATAGCGCTACCAGCTAAGATATATCCACAGCAAGACATAAATATTTTGTAATATATTAAGGCGACTACAGCACCTAAATTACGATTTTATGATGCGTAGATAAGCATGACGCACTGCATTAAATCGAAGAAAAAAAAATACTACGGTAATATTCAGGACATAAACTAGTTAAGTAGTTTGCTGAAAATATGATTCAGCACTTTTGGTTCCATAGAAAAAGCTCATAAAGTCACCTCTAAATACCAATATTGTGTATCTTTTAAGCTGTAAAAACGATATTAAAATGCACACAGGAACCTGAATTTGCTATCAAAATGTTCGTGATTGAACACTCTCGATAAGTAGTTAACGCATTTTTCGATTTAAGCTGTTACCTTTCCATAAATCTCATTTTTCTAACTTTCGAACATGTTTTTACGCACGCACGTAACTTCGTGTATCGACACTGTTCGCACTGCCGGCCCAGCCTTGTTGAGAGACGGAGATGGCACTATTCCTATGTGTGCTGCCTTTATCGGGTGCTGTAGTCGCCTTAAGTTGTATTTGCAAGTATAGCCGAAATACAGTTTCAGAATGCGAAAATTTTGTAGCTAAATGCGCAGTGCCTATTACAGTCTATAATGGGAACTGGGCCTTCGTTCAGAAGAAATAAATGTATCATGCTCATTTTAGAAAATAACACCATCGATTTTACTACAAAGATGGAGACACAATAAAATGTTATATTCTCCAATAGACACAAGCTGTACTTAGGACGGCGACCTCTGTATGTGTACTGTAATAAAATCTTGAATTTAATAGAGTAATTGAGGAGTGTCTTTTCAAATGAGGATATCTGTTTCTTATTTTTCACAAAATGGAAAACTTAAAATGGAGAAATTAACAAACTACTTATTTTATAGGTAAAATGTCCCCTTTTGAAATTGACTCCCACTTTTGAAACTACTTTACTCGGAGACTATCCCGTTTTGATTAAGATCCGAGTGACAAAATTGTGTATTTTAGCACTAAAAACAAGACTGCATGTGCATACTCAGTTAAAAAACGAATACAAATTGTAAATATTCCTTTTTGGAAAGACACTCCTCAATTGTTGGTAAAAGGGTTCCAAATAAAAGTGCATTATTGTTACCCGTCTTTGTCTCACTGGCGATTTATAGCCTGTGGTTATAAAATAAATATAACACTTTTTAGTAGTTTCTGCAGTGAAACGGCATATTTATATAATCGCCTATACCCTTGGTATAATATGCCCACTACCGTCCACAAAGTTTTAATACACGGTCATTCTACAATCGCTAATGCCTTAGTGCCCATTGGTCTTTTGAACGAAGAAGCTCTGGAGGCCAGAAGTAAAGATTTAAAAAAAATTAGAGAATTTAATGCAAGAAAAACTTCTAGAACGGATACTCTCACAGACATTTTTAATTTGTTTTTAATATCTTCGGATCCTTTTATATCTTCCTCAAGGGTTATAAGGAAATATAAAATAGCTCTTCCGAGTGAAGTGCTTGCAATGATTTTGCCTGATTAGAAATATAAGCACCTTTTGTAAATATACTTCCTGTATAACTACTTCCCGTTTTTGTAAAAGTGGTTACTAAGTTTATTTTCACACTCTCTTTGTATTTATGGGTTTATTATGCACTAAAGAGTTTACTTAAATATATATTTTTCATTTTCGGTGGTATTATATTAGACTAAATAATATATTTTGCTTAAATACTCGCCTAAGAATTAATATATGTCTCAAAATAAAGTTAAATAATATTGACCAGCCCTTCCATAGAAAGGACCCCATTGTGCGTCGCCCTCTGTAGCTTGTAGAGTTAAACTAAATCGTTCGTGGCCCAGTGGCGCTCGTTGATCTCAGCCGATCAGTGAGGTTAAGCAACGCACACAGAGGCAAGGAACCAGATGAGTGACCAAAGTGGTAATTTATTACGAGCGTTTCTGAGCTTTGGAGGGCACGTAAAGCTGTCGTTCTCGGCTGTTGTTGATTGACTACAGTCGTTAAAACCAAGTGGGAAGTCATTTGGCGGTTTGAAAACTCTGACACCAGGGTTACTTAAGTTCGCTACGCACTTGCCTATATCTACATGATAAGAAGAAGAAGAACTATACGCAAGAACCATACTGTTCATTTTTTTTTTTATAATAAAGATATTAGCATCCACAGACTTGATGTCCGTGCCCTTGTCTAGATTAAGTGTTTTATTGTTAATACTTGCTTTTTCTTTTAAAAATATTTTACTATACTTTTCATAGTATATCCTACTGTTCATTCCATTAACTGCTCACTAGATCCGGCTCATTCAAATAACCCGTAAAGTTTTGATAGGCCTCATTAGGGACATCATTCGTCTTTTCGTCACATTACAATGCCAGAGAACTTCGTAATTATTTTAACTGGGGTTGAAGTTAGTGAGGATTTGATGGGAGCGTCGACCGAGTTTGAATCCAAAATAGTCTTTAATACAGAAAGCGTGATTAAAATATTACATCAGTTTGCAAGACTTCTACAGCTCCAGATTTGTCTTTGCTGTGTTGGGTGACAGTCATCCGACTTTAGTACGAGTATGTCCATGATGACATCATCATGAGTCCCTCTGTAGTTTCAAGATGTTTAAAAAAATTAAATCAACGAAATTCGTATCAGTTGAAAAAATCACAATTATGGAACCATTTGTTCTAAAAAGGGACTAATTTATTTACTTAAGGCTTTTTAAAACACCTCTTAGTAAGTAATGTCTTACCATTCTTCGCAATTATCTTTATTTTTTCGTCTAATACAATATTTCTCCTACTAAGTTGACTGGAAGAATCTTCTTCTAGAAGCAAGCTCTCCTTTGTACACTATTCTTTTAAATGTTCGTAACTTTATTTGTGCAAGGATTATACAAAACACTAGCATTCTAGAAAATTATGTAGCCTATATTATTCAGGGATAATGTAGCATCCTAATGGTGAAAGAATTTTTGAAATCGGTCCAGTCGTTTTTAAGTTTATTCGTTGCATACAAAAATACAAATATTTCCTCTTTATAATACATATTAGTGTAGATGAACGCTTTGTGATTTTCAATGCCTTTAGAAGAACATTAACGTTTATCCATTCAAGACTTGATTTTTAAGGAACTTTAGTATCCGAAAATTTGGAAAACCATTTGTTGGCAACCCCAACATTTTTATAGTCTTTTGTTTTTTATGTCAGATGGCTCTCTTCCTGAACGACTGCTGAAGCGGCAATTTGTAAAGTTTTATTTTAATTAATATAAGTGTTTAAGTTCATCTTGTGTTTCGTTTGGCTGCACCAGCAATAACAACAGTTCATCAGCTCACACGCTGTCACCATTGTTACAGCCATGTGCTGTAAGAGAAACAAAATATTTTCCTTTTCGACAGAAATGTGCCCAAGGCGGCGATTGACAAATTCGAATCAATAAACAACTTACTTTAGTGACTGTACATACGAGCAACTAATCCACAGAGCTTATTTAGACAAAAATATGTTCTTCAGAAGAGAGTTATGTAGGTAATTTACATCTCAGTCAAGCAAAATCCTACTAATATTACAAATGCGAAAGTTTGTGAGGATGTATGGATGTTTGTTACTTTTTCACGCTCAAACAGCTGGACCAATTTTGATAAAATTTAGTACGAAGGTAGCTGACACCCTGAATTAACAAATAGGCTACAAAATATACACATCAACACAGTCTAGGGATTCAAGTAAAACACGATTTTTCATACAAAAGAGGTCTGTTTGAGAAGCTATAAGAGCATACTCGAGATACATGGAGAGATATATTTTCAGACAAGCAAGTGCTAAACCTGAATTTTCAATTCTAGTGAATAAATTTTGTTTTACTTAAAATTTGTGAAAACGTGACGAAAATGAAAAAAAAATTGCGTTTCCGGCCATTTTCATACAAAAAGCAGGCAAAAAGTGCATTTTCGTTTTCGTGTCCGTCACGTTTTCACAAATTTCAAGTAAAACAAAATTTATTGACTGGAACTGAAAATTCAAGTTTAGCATATGCTCGTCTGAAAATTATGGCCCTCCATGTATCTCGAGTATGCTTTTGTAGCTTCTCAAACAGACCTCTTTTGTATGAAAAATCATGTTATATCCCTAGACCATGTTGATGAGTATATTTCCAAATTCCCACGGGAACGAAGGTCGGGGCGGAAAGCTAGTGTTGAAAGCTAGGACATTAAACGGGTGAACCAATTTTAACCAAGTATAACTAAGAACAAGACACTTCGAAATCAGTTCATTCGTTTAGAAGCTATAATGCCACACATATAATACTTACAGATAAACAAACATACAAATATACATGTCAAACTCATAAAACCCCTCTTTTTTTTCAGGGGTTAAAAATTTATTGGCGATCTTCAACCACAGTGTGTCCGAAGCACTTCGAACGCGTACCGTCTACCTCTATAGCGAATCCAATTCCGGAACTTAATCATAAAAGTTTTTGAATAAACAATAGCTCGAATCGATGCGCCCGACGGCAATTGCTGCGCCGTTTTGTTTACGATCTGAATGATTAAGGAGTGGGACTAAACAGTTTGCGAATATTTGTAGCAGGGGAAGAATAGTATGTCAATATTTCACAGTTCAGAGATGTGCTCCATTAAGTGAAAAGACCAAGCAATCATATTCTCAGCCCATAGAGTCCGAGGACACTTGTGGTCCCTGGATGCACCTGAAGTGGTCCGCGAAGCCATCCCAAAAATATAAAACGTGACGAGTCGCCACAAGCACTGTAATTTATCACGAGCGATTCCGTGCTTCGGAGGGCACGTTAAGCTGCCGGTCCCGACTGTTGTCGATTCACTACCAAGTCAGAGGTCATTGTGCGGTTCAAAAACAGGTTAGCCAAGTTTGCCACTCACTTGACTATACCTACACGATAAGAAGAAGAAGAAGACAAGCTTCGTGAGCACTTACTTATAAAATCTAAAACTTGCAACTGATTATTTGTTTTGTATATATTTATGCTTGCATATGTATTCACGTTTTATTCATGTACTTTTCATTAATTTATTTTGTGTATATTTATTTTACCGAAAACTTTTATATCTTTATTACTTATCTATTACTTGATCTGCGCACTACGCTTCAGTCTTTTTACATGGTGACAATGTATGATTAATACAAATAAATGAATATGAATATGAATATGTTCCTTTCAGCCAAAGGGTTGTCTGGAAGAGATCACTTTTAGTAATAAGGCCGCCTTTTGCACTAATGTAAATTTTCCCTTATGTTTTTGTTTACGTGTGCAATAAAGAATTTATTCATTTATTCATTCATTCAAGACAAGCACTGAAATCGAGGATGCCAGAGCCGATAAGTATTTTGCTTTTTTTCCAGACCATAATACGTCCCCACTGAGGCTATTTGGCTTTGGTTAGCACTTAATCAAGGATTCAGAAGTTATGAGAAATATATTTTCTTTAAAAAATAAAACACTGTTGAATATGAACAACAGTGCATGTTGGCATAGCTGTAGAACAATCCTTTCATCATTTTAACCTCTAAAAAGTTGGTGGTCGGCGGAAAATAAGATATTTTGTAAAATGGTCCCCCATTACAAACATATTAAGATCCACTACCCTAGATTGCTCTCTTTATTCATGACTAATTCCTAGTATGTACCATGTTTCAAGCAAATAAAGATTTACTTTATTCTAGACCATTCTGAGAGTTGATGGTACTTGGAAGCTCATAGTCGCAACCTCGTCTGGTGAATATTTTGATCGGATGTTATAGCTAGTTAAAGGAAGGATTTAAGCTTCCACCACAGAATAAATAATAGTACTAACGTACTTCCACACTGGGCTGTAATTTCACATGAAATCGAGCAGAAACAGCAAGGGTCCAGCCTTTTTCATCCTTTTCTTGAAGCCATTTAGGACATATTCGACCCCCTGCAGCTCTAGCACGATAACGACAAACTCGCGCTCGGCTCACGCTGAAACATCACTTTGATTGCACGAGGGTCCCGCGCAAAGGCTTACTTGCCCTATGGCGTTGTCAATGTTGATATTTTGACATAGGACCGCGGTGTTTTCGCGGCGCTGTCACTACAACTAAGAACATTTTTACAGAAAAAATGTTTACAAAGGCGAGCCTATCTCTAGAAGAGATCTCTTCTAGCCAACCTAGATCTCTCTCATCTCTCATCTAGATCTCGAGATCTCTTCAAACTAAGAGAGGGTTACATAATTAATACATATTATATCAAAATAAAATAAAAACATACATATTAATACATAATTATAATACGACAATATATTATATATATATAATATGGTACTCGGCCTGTTGTAGTAGATATAACAAGAATAGTTTACTGAATTATGTTGATTTTAAATGCCGAACTCCTTCCAAGTTAGACTGGGAGTTCCTTCCATGCTAGTCTGGGAGTAAAAGAAAAACTAAGAATGTGCCAGTTACCTACACTTCCCAGTTATACACTATGTGAGGGTTTTCCTGTATAATGGGCGAAGGCCTGACCACCTCTCACCATTATGAAACTCGTTCCATCTGATAACCGTCACAATTTGTATTAAACGTGGCATATAGTGGTTCTAGAACCACTTTAGGAATTATAAGCGTGAGCATATGTTTGTACATACTAAACTCTTCTGCCTAAAACACACAGGTGTGCATACATCGCGCGAGGGTTTAAAGCAATACCGCAGGTTTCTCTGGTAAGGAATTTTCTACCGTGTGGTGATCTGTTGAGAATAACACCACCCCATCTCTTTCCGTGGGTGTCGTAAGAGGCGACTAAGGAAACACAAATTGAGACCCACTTCAGTGCAACGACACTTCATTTTTTTCTTAATCTGAGGTGTCGTCCTATGGTCTCATGCGGTGTGGTAGGCTCTGTAAAGGGCCGTCTGGTTCGCGACCACCCTCCTACCGAAGTCCGACGCCAAACAGCTTGCTGTTGTACCAGTGCCTTTATAGGCATTTTCTGGGTTAACTCGCTCCATCGTCGACCTCATTTATGACCTTGGTCAAGATTGAGGTCAAGAGTTAACCCATCTTATAAAAAAATAAAAAAAATGTCGTAAGTATATCTAGTAAGTAAGCAATTAAAAATTAACGTAGAATATAAAACTGAAATGACAACAAAAGTCCCGTTTCGGAGCAGGCGATAAAATTTCACAAAGCGCGGTCGCCCGTTAATAATTGGGACACAACACCGCGATGATGGATTGTTCTCGCTTAAGCCCACTGCATTTTCCACATTACTGAAGGTCTGCTGGGGTTTTGAACACGTCGTAAAATGTCCATGCATTATTAATTGCTTTGTCGCCTAGCATAGCGATAGATCATGTTTAGTAGCCCTCAACGGCATGGATGCGATAAAAAAATTAAAAGAAGATTATTTTCAACCCTCGACTAAAAAAGGAGTGTTTTTGTTTGAGGTGTTTATATGTGTTTCTGTATTTCTGTGTATCTGTGTGTCTGTGTATCTGTGTGTCTCTCTGTGGCATCATAGCTTCTAAACTAATGGACCGAATTTGATGAGAGCTTGTCACTCAATTGCTTGTCACCAGCGGTGTCACTCAATTTACACCCGTCTCTTAGATTTTTTATGTAAAAACTTATATTAAGGTCCGTTTTAAATATTGAAGATATTTTTTTAACATTACACCTGATTTCTTGAAGAAACTTACAAATGAACAAGCATTACTCTTCTTTTATTAATGTGAATGGAAGTATACTAGATAGTAAAAATTTAAAAGTTTAACATGTTTGAAAAATGATTTGGTAAATGATAATGTCTACGTTTGTCTGGTATCAATCGTGTAGCAGACGTATGACGTGTATTACAAAGACACCAAATAAGTAAAACCATAGGAACTTTGAATAGATGTTACAAAATGATTCTGGTAAAAAGTATCTCGTTTCTTTTTCCCATATATATACTCGTATATATATATATCTATATTGAGAAATATATTATATATGTATATTGTGAAATATATTATCTACTCGTTAAAATAAACGTTATTATTAAGAATGTACATTCATACTTTTATTAATAGAAAAAAAACAACGGGTTGCACTCCGGGAGTGCCGGCAGAAGTGAAAACTTAAACATTAACGTTGTGCATTAATATGGAAATAAAACAAAATACACAAAAAGAGTCCGTTATTCTCTCAGGATTCGTACCCTCGACGATTGTTGCTTACAATCTGGCAACTTTTCCACTCGACCAAACTGTCTACTTTTAATTCAGTAAAATAATCTATCGGTACTTGCGCACTATGTGCGAATAATCGTTGACATCTGCCACAGAGATGATTTTACCATAGGTCTGCCATCCGTCCGGGTTTCCACCCATTCTTTAAAGTACACAACGCTGCTAAAGAAGTTATCACTTCAAAAAAGGTGGCAACCCTATCCTACGCATTTTCGATCAGGGTCACGTGACATCTGACGATCTGATGCGAGTTCATCGCGAGTTTAACATTTTTTCCCCATACTAAAAGTGCTCAACACCGCTAAAGAAGTTTTCACTTCAAAAAACAACGGGTTGCACTCCCGGAGTGCCGGTAGAAGTGAAAACTTGAACATATATTTCTTCCTTGCGGTCTACTCTTCCTCCGTCTTATGAATTTTCGATCAGGTCACGTATCCTGATGCGAGTTTAACATTTTTACCCATCCCAAAAAGTGCACGCTAATGAAGTTTTTATCTCTCCGTCTTAAGGATCTTCGATCAGGTCACGTATCTATCCCAAAAAGTGCACAACGTCGCTAAAGAAGTTTTCACTTTAAAATAAAAAAAGAATTAATAATATTTCAATACAACAAAGCGATTTCAAATAAATTATGTTGATTTCATAATATTTCATATTACACTTTACAAGTTCAGAGATCGTTAATGTTGATTGGTGTATCAGAATTGAAATGAATTTTAATAATGATATTAATTAACATGTCCATCGAGTGTCGACAGGAAAATTTATGTAAGTGTATTTAATTTATTCAAATACAATTTATTGATATGCAATATTGTTTGTTTATCTTTTCACGTTTGCATTGTATACAATATTATGGTTTTATCTTGTTCAATTAATCAATTGGATGTTTTATTACGAGATGTTTGAGTTTATGTTTGGTAAAATTAATTATTAAAATTTGATGTACTCCGGCGGGCCCTTGCCTCGGCGAACGTTCCGGCTACGTTAGAACCAAACGGAGTCGCTCGCTCTGACGGCAAGAGGCCTGACGGAGTTTCTCATGTGGCATGGAAGGAAGGTAAGTTCCTCGCGTGGGATGTAACCTGTGTGGACACTCTAGCGCCAACACACATCCGAACGACGGCGGAGAAGGCGGGTACGGCCGCATCGGGAGCGGAACTTTTAAAAATTAACAAATATACCGACCTCCAAGGAGTATACATGTTCGCACCGATTGGGTTCAAAACCATGGGACCCTGGGGGCCTTCGGCAAAAAAATGTATCAAGGACTTGTCGGCGCGTCTCATCGAGGCTTCAGGTGACCGTAGAGCGGGTAGCTTTCTCGCGCAAAGGATAAGTCTTGCCATCCAACGCGGGAACGCCGTCTGCCTGCTGGGAACCATGCCGCCTCGAGGAGACGCGCTCGACTCTATATTTTATTTGTAAGTGTATAGCCTAAGTTTTATTTGATTTAGCTCCTAAATGGATGGTACGGTTTTGATGCTGATTTTAGCTTTATTTAATCAAAATTGTTTGAGCCGTTTAAAAGTTGAATATGAAGATCGGGGGTAATATATTTTTTAAAATTATAGTATTAGTTTAGCTGCTAGCTAAAGCAGCTGTCATTAAATATTTGAAATTATGATAGTCCTCAAATTCACCTCCTAAACTAATAATGACCATGATTGTCATTTTTTGTTCTGAATCTGAGGTGGCGTCCTATGGTCTCGTGCGGTGTGGTAGGCTCTGTAAAGGGCCGTCTGGTTCGCGACCACCCTCCTACCGAAGTCCGACCGCCAAACAGCTTGCTGTATTCCGTCGGTGCGTAGGAGTACCAGTGCCTAATAAGCATTTTCTGGGTTAACTCGCTCTATCGTCGACCTCATCTATGACCTTGGTCAAGATTTAGGTCAAGAGTTAACCCATCCAAAAAAAAAACTATTTTCATCGTTTTTTTCAGAACAACCAACCTTTTTACAATTCCGGAAGCACTTATTGTATTTTAACACACTTATTGTATTTTACAGCACTGTTTTACAGCACTTATTGTATTTTAAAACGCTTATCCGCTGTGAGAGATATTCCCAAATAATTTTTAGGGAACGAAAAATAATGTTGTTCTGTAAATACTATCATGTTTTACATTTTCACGGAGATTCAAATGAAAATGAAAAAAATTACAATGGTATAGAAGTAAAAAAAATTCAACTCTGAAAACTGAAAGCTGATATGCAAATGAATATTTAACGAGTCTGGCATTGCATACATATTGATTCCATGCATACGTATGCAAAACTTATTTATAGTATATTCCTTTGTTGATTTGTGCAAAGCAAAAATTTGCATAATTTTGTGGATAAATTTTAACTAAATTAAGATGATCATGACCAACCGCAATATTGATATTTATAAATTCTATATCCTGTAGATTTGTCTAAAAAAAAGGTTTAAAAAATTGTATCACTTCCGATCTTCATCGCTTATTTATAACTCTTAAACGGCTGAACTAATTTTGATAAATTAAAGCTAAGAATCATCTCGACTACGTCAGCTTTCCAACAAAAAAAAACCGCTTCAAAATCGGTTCATTCGTTTACCAGCTACGATGCCACAGACAGACAGACAGAAATACAGACCTGCCTTCCTTTCAATCCATCCTAGGCAACGAAACCTCAATTTGTTCTGAATTTGAGGTGGCGTTCTTATGGTTTCATATGGTGTGGTAGGTTCTGTATGTATAGGGCCCTCTGGTTCGTGACCATATATATATATACACTGGGCGTCAAAAATAAGTAGTACAGTTTTAAAATTGCGATTTCTCCCAAACTATAAAACTTAGACCTTTGAAACAAAAAAGGTTAAAAAGAAAATTTAATCTTATTCAATAAAAACTTCATGCATTATAAGAACTTATAATGCTTGACTTTAAAAAAAACGAATAAATAAAAACACTTTTTTTAAACTGTTGAAAGGTGTTGTCTTACTTAGGATTTTTGTGTTTGACACATTCGCTGCTGATAAAGCAATTGTAATTGAAAAGCATAGGTATCTTCAGAGAGTAAATTTGACTAATCATGCCTCTTTCACCAGAAGAATGTGCAAGAATCTTAGCTTTTCTCGAAGTGGGCATCAGTATGCGTCGTACTGCAAGGAGGGTGGGTGTAACTTTAAGAACGGTTCAGCGAGTAAAGCAAAGGTACGAAGAGACTGGAAACCATCTAAGGAGACGAGGTAATGGCAGACCCAGGTGCACAAGTACCCGAGAAGATCGCTTTATTGTTTCCACTGTGTTAAGAAATCGACACCTTAATGCAGTTGAGGTTCAGCAACAGCTTCTTCGGACCCGAACAGACTACATCAGTGAGAGTACAGTGAGAAGAAGACTTGCTGAAGCTAACCTGAAGCCTCTAAGACCAGCAAATGGCCCCAAACTTGAGACAGAGCATCGCGTAGCAAGACTACGCTACGCCCGTCAACACGTACAATGGGGCGAAGAAGAATGGGCTAGAGTTTTATTCACAGATGAGTCTCGATTCTCTTTATACACTTCAGATGGACGGCGGAGAGTCTACAGACGACCCGGTGAGCGATACATTCAAGCTTGTATCTCGGAAAGAGTCCAATATGGCGGGGGCTCTGTACACGTATGGGCTGGTATCTCTTCAGAGAGTCGCACAGAGCTTGTGGTAATAGAAAATGAGACTTTGACTGGTGAAAGATATGCCTCGGAGATCCTCAACGAGTATGCAGGGCCATATTTAATAAATATGGGTGATGGAGCCATCCTAATGCATGATAACGCCCGGCCACACACTGCTCACCACGTACAAGAGTACATTCAGGAGGTTGGCATCAACTTGATGGCTTGGCCATCGAGAAGCCCAGATCTCAACCCGATTGAACACGCCTGGGATGAGCTTGGGAGGCTAGTCAGAAGGCGCAGTCCACCTCCTGCCACACTCAGGGCTCTAAAACATGCGCTGATAGAAGAATGGGAAAATATTCCCCAACACCGCCTCCGAAACTTAGTGTTCAGCATGCCAAACCGGATCCAAGCTGTAATTAGAGCCCGAGGCGGCAACACAAGTTATTAAATTGTGAAAAAGTTCCAAAACGTGAAAATTAAGTGGTTGACATATCGTTAAAAATTGATACTTTTTAGTATTTATCTTAATTTTAAGTTTGAAACTTTATTCATGCCAAATAAAATATAACTTTAATAAACTTCGTTAAGTTTACTATAAACTGCTTTTTATTTCATAAGTGTAACTACTATAGTTTAGGAGTAATTGCAATTTGAAAAGTGTACTACTTATTTTTGACGCCCAGTGTATATATATGTTTAAATGAGGAGGCCGCTTTGGTCAAGTGGTAGTGACGCTGCCTCTTGATCGGCGGTCCTGGGTTCGATCCCCAGTCGGGGCAAACATTTGTGTAAAAAGCAGATGTTTGTTCTCGGGTCATGGGTGTTTGTGTTTGTCTTTATGTGTGTTCCAAGGGACCCACGACACAAGGGAAAACCTTAGTATGGGCCTTTGAGTGTGTAGCGTTTATTTTTTAAATATTTATATATATATATATACGCTCACGCCTGTAATACCCATTGGGGTAGGCAGAGGATCAGTGGTTTTAAAACCACTTGATGGCACGTTTGACATAAATTCAGATGGTTATTAGATAAGTTGTGAGAGGTGGTCAGCCTTTCGCCCAAAATACAGCCAAAGCCTCGCGTCCCACTTACCGACTTTAACCACCTTTAACAGTATGCCTGGGAAGAGCAAGCAGCTGGCACATTCTATTTTTTTTCTTTTACTCCCAGTCCAGCGTGGAAGGAGTAATTCTACTTTAAAGTCACCCGATATACCTGAATGATCGACATCGACACAAGCAGGGCCCTGATTCTGTAATTTAAGTCGTATGTCGATGGAATGGTCGCCATTTTATCCGTTCAGTTGGCGAAATTGAGAACTATCCAAATTTCATACATCTTATCTTCTTCTTATCGTGTAGGTATAGTCAAGGTGTGTGGCGAACTTGGCTAACCCTGGTGTCACAGTTTTCAAATGGCTTCTGACTTGGTTTTAAAGACTGACAATCGACAACAGCCGGGACCGACAGCTTAACGTGGCCTTCGAAGCACGGCAACGCTCGTCATAAATTGCCACTTTGGTCACCCATCAGGTTCCCTGCCTCTGTATATGTAGCTTATCCTCACTGATCGGTTGAGATCAGCGAGAGCCACTGGTGCGAGAGCCACTTCAAATCCTGGTGCGGGCCTGTACCACTAAATTCATCTTTTCGGATTTAAGTACGGATTTCTAATTATCACTTGCTCAACGGTGAAGGAAAACATCGTTATGAAACCCGTCCGTCCAAGAAAATTCATTTTCGAAAGACGAGCGGTCCACCAACCCGCATTGGGCCAGCGTGGTGGACTATGGCCTAAATCCCCTTCGTGTTTCGAAGGGAGGCCCGTGCCGGCGTATATGGGCCGGTAAAAAAAAACTGTTCTGAATTTCGCTACATGAAGTGATAAAATGCCCTCCATTGTCATTCAACCGCCATTGAGATGCCATCGATTAGTGGAATAGATGCCCAGCAGTATAGCGCTGCTTTGTTTGATGTGGATGAGCAATTAAGGCAATCGACAGCAAACTCACCGCGCTCGCATACATTTACATTAGTGTCTATTAGTCTGTGAGCCCGCAACCGCGTCATACATTACGTATCATTGTTGCCAACCGCACTTTCATGGAGTTTCGAATATGAATAATGAGCCCGTAGATGTAGAAATTAGTTAAATCCACATGGATGCTGTTGACGCAGATTACAATTTTCCACGTTAAAAACGTATGAGTCACCGACTTCAATCCCAACAACAGTTCGCACAAAGTATATAACTAGTATTTTTTACAGACTACAATGCCTATTAGCAGATAACCACAAACGAAAATATCATTCATTTTTTTAGATGATGTTCTGGTTTGTATTATTTTTTAGTTTTTGTTGATTTTTTTAAAAACGCTGAATCATTTTCGAACAAATTATATTATGGGACCATTTCTGGAGTATACTCTTTCGAACAAAAAAAGAATTTTAAAATCGGTCCATAATTGGCGGAGGAATCGGTGAAGATACATAAAAAAAATACATACAGTCGAACATAGTATATACCTCCTCCTTTTTTGAAGTCGGTAAAAAGAAAAATAAATTCATCTCTTCATACAACTTCTACGATCAGCTGATTTGCTTTTGTATGTGATTTCAACATTATTTTTTGAAAACATCATAAATGAATTCTTTGGGAAAAGTTTTCATTATAATTGGAAGAATCACACCTTAAAGTCTCACTAAGCAATTTTAAATCGCCGCATTAAATAAAAAATAAAATAAAAATAAAAATAAAATATATACCACATACATTTATCACTTATACTTTACTTATACCTTTTAAACAGCTGAATTTGATAACGTCAGCTTTAAAAAAAAACCGCATTCAAATTGGTCCATTAGTTTAAGAGCTACGATTCCACAGATAGATACTCTGTGACACAGACCTACAGTTATGTTGTCAAACTTATATCATCTCTCGTTTTCGTCACGGGTTAAAAATATGTAAATTGCTCGAAAATGAGCACCTTATTCAAAGACGCAGAATAGAAAATCAATTCACTGACTGCTGCAAATCCCTTTAGTTGCCTCAGTTTTGACGGTAGAAGTTTCAATTCAACCCAGTTACCATCCTCGTTCGTAATAAGTTACCTCGTATAGCTTATTCAAATTGGCTCTGTGAACTCTATATTTGACTGTCTGCCTGCTAATGTATGGACGAGGGGTTTGTTCCAATGTGATAGAGAGGCGCTGTCATATCAAACTGAATGCTAATCGCTTTAGTAAGCTGGTTTAGCGTCACAGTTTCTACTGAAATTGCAGCTCTTCGCTGCGTTTGGAGTGTAATTTAACATTAACATTACTGGTTAGTTCCTCTTCATCATTATCATCTCAACTTAAGTCAGTGGACTGATGATCGCTGGGGCAGAAAAGTCCTCGAGTGGCGACCACGTACCGAAAGGCGTAGCGTAGAAAGGTAGAGCACAAGGTGGACCAACGATCTGGTAAAGATGATAAGAAGCTGCTGGTTGCAGGTGGCTCAGGACCGATCGATGTAAAGATCCCTTGGGGAGACCTTTGTCCAGCAGTGGACGTCTTGCGGCTGACATAATGATGATGACGATGATTGTCACCTTATGCCGGTTGCCGCATCCTGGGAATCTGTTGATCACGAACAATCTAAAATGCAAGATTGTGGTAATTAATTGACACAAAAACCAAGGATATTATTTTAAGAACATGCTGGATTGGGTACGTTTTGAGGAGATCCAATAACCACAGTCCAAATAAAGCATGGCAAGTTTGTGGCACAAGAAAGCCGGGCTGTCCTCGTACTACCTTGTGAAGGTGGTCAGTTGATAAAGAGGATGAATCAACTGGAAGGTCATCAAAGCTGCCGCATAAACCGAAAAGATTAAATATTTTTTATGCGAGTTTCATATCTGTGACGAGGTAAATCATGATTTAATTATTTTCATTGTAATCTAATAAAATAAAAAAAACCAATGGAAGAATGCAGCTTAACAACTACCAACCGGTAACTGATAAGTAAGAAAATCTGTTGATTTCGATTGTAAATAATTATAATGTATTTCTTTACGACAATTAGGGACTTTCACCGTAATTGTAAATGAGATAAAACTTCAGAAAAACATACAAAAATGGAATAGAATCTGCTAAAACAAAATTTAAGATAGCTACCAAAATTTTCTAGAAAATCTTTAGAATAGGATTTCTAGCATTTTACTATGACTCTTCAAAAATAATAGATCTTTTCCAAAATGCTTACAAACCAAACTCTCTTAAAATAAAACAAGCACTCTATACAACCTGCAACGATAAATCAGTATCACAATAAATTTCAACTTATTCTCAACAAATTACACATAAAAGAAAGTGACCTACTTTGTAAGGGTCGAATGAAAAACGTCAAAGCAAGATGCTCATCCATCCTTCGAGGTAGTTAGGTGCTCCTAATTCCGCAGACAGCTTAGCTTGCTTTACAAACACTTCAATACCTCTACTAGAACACTATTTTCCTTTACACCTACACGAAATTTCGTCAAAACCTGGTTCCACTGCGCGTTTTCAACAAGCTAAGTTATGCAAGTCGGTACAAAGCAAGCAATAGATAATAGTTTAGCGAAGAAGCGATAGAAGTAGAGATAGAGGATTAAGGTAGTCGAGTTGACGAAGATAGAAGCCCCCATTTATGCAAATCTGGTGTACATGTAATGAGGAAGGCACCCGTTTTGCAAGAGTCGACTCTGTCATAAGTAATACATATATTGCTACTGTAGTTTTGATGTTGCATTTACAGTTCAATTTTATTTCACTGAGTTTTTGGAAGGGGGTTGTCCAATAGTCACACGTAACGGGAAAAGGAGGAAATCAATGAAAATAATGTCTCAAAAAAGAAAGTAATGCGCATAATGTGTTCGTCGATTTCGACCACCTGTTAAATGGAATCCGTAGGCCAGCGGTCCAAAGGTTTTCCTCTCTGTATGTGACAGACAAGGGTTAAATACCGCTCGAGGGCAAATCATTTTAAATTTAAAAAGAAAAAAAAAAAACGTTTATTGTTACTTTAACTTTTACATACAAATGATCGTATACTATGTATTTGTAATCGCGTAAAAATAATATGGTGACAAAAGGAATAAGCTCAACTTGTGCTGCATGGTAGTTCATAGAGGCATAGTTATTACAATAATAATAAATGGCATTTATTTGTCCATAAAAAACAACAAACATTTGAAAATTATACACAGTAAAATAACACAGAAGACAAACGGTATGTGGCTTCAGACTGAAAGAGTACGAATGCGATGTAACATGTCTACTCTTTGCTCATAGTTTGTTTCTTCTTGATCTTGAAGTGTATAACTTGACAAAGTGACACGCAGGAAAAACTTGTTCTATTTGTTTTGTTGTTCTATCTATCGATTTAAAAATAAATTTAACTTATTTATTCTGTCCCAACATCTCGGCCTCCTTATTTGATATTTTGCCTGCTCACATTCCCCGCCCTACTAGCATGAAAATTATTTTAGCTCAGTTTTTCTTATCTAAAGTAATTTATGCGATATCAAAATTTATTTGTGATAATAGGATTAAGTTATAAGTTTTAGTTTAGTAGTGGTTGCTAATTTGTTTATTTCCTTTAAATATTTTTATTCTTACGTTTGAAATGTGGGTATTCATGTATTTTTATTATGTTTGACTTTTGGTTTTTCGTAATTAAGTATATTAATATATTTTAAATTACTGCAATATCTACCTTCTGTATTTTTTGGCTTTTTGATTTTTTGTGTTACCGTACATGAAATCCCCGTCGTGTATTTTCTGCGCTACGTGATATTGGCGGAATTGTGGCAACACATATGGGGCCATATTTAAGAATCTATCTATCTAACTTATTTATTTTAATCATATTTGTTTCTAATATATCTTTATAGTACTTGTATGTTTTAACTAACATCAAAGTACTTACACAGATTGACCACAACCTTAAGAGGGCTGAAGCCGCTAAAAACACATTAATAATTAGAAACAACGAACGAAATGAAATAAAATAAACGTAACATTAATTAATTATCTGTTTCGTGGGCAGAAAACTGAGAAAGCTGCATCACACTAATATTATAAAAATACGAAAGTTTGTGAGTACGTGTGTTTGTTGGTTTGTTACTTCTTCAAGCTCTAACGGCTGGACCAATTTCGATAAAAAAATGATGAGGAGGTAGCTGCCATCCTGGATTAACACATAAACTACATAATTTTGCTGAAGTCCCAGGTGATCGAAGTTCCGGGCAGAATTAATTTTTATTTGATTATTTCATCTGAAATGCTTCAACGGAGCGAGTGAAACGCGACCTCTAAACTATCAGTGCAATGACTTGAAAATATGAACATCCATATGCATCTCCGTACAAAGCCACGCTTCATTTCATTGTAGTGACAGTGAAGAAGAGTGCTAAGCGAAATTTAGCACTTTTGGCCACAGATTTAAAAAGAGAGAGATGACAATAACTTAAAAACAAGAGGTTTACACAGACTGATATGGCTAAGGCTAAATGACCGGGTAATTTTAAGTTCGGTTCTGACATAATGCCGTTTTTTTAGATAAGTCTGTTCGAGGCTTAGACAGTTGAAATTTTCACAGATGATGTATTTTTATTGCCGCTATAAAAACGAATACTAAAAAATAGAATAAAATAATTCTCCCATACAACAAACGGGATTTTTTTGCCGTTTTTATAGATAAGTAATGGTACGGAACCCTTCGTGCGCCAGTCCGACTTGAACTTGGCCGGTTTTATTGCCTATTTTTACTGTAGTACTGGCTTTCGATAAAATTAATATGCCAAAAACTTGTTATTGGAATCTTATCACAAAATGTTGTCTTTGGATTTCACATTCTCGAGATAAATCTCATATACGTTAGTATGAAAAATTCAGTTTTTCTGATTTATATGGGGAATGGAAATTTCATATTGAAAGATCTAATAGACAAGAAATTTATTTCAAACAACTAATTGAAGCTGTATAGTTAGAACTTTGCTTTGTGGAAATTGATATCTTATATGGCCTCTCTGTAATAGAGATCTTCTTATCGTGTTGGTATAGTCAAGTATGGAATAGAAATAGAGACTGCACTTAAAACTTCATGGTAATTTTAAAGAATTTGTAGAATTATTTGTTCTTTTGAATGCCAGACCGTACTATTCGTACCGAATTTAATTTAATTTAATTTCATTTATTTCATTTAACAATATACATTGTGTCTGAAAAAAGTACATTAATTTAATTAGAAGAATATAATAAAAACTAATATCTGATTAAGTGCAATATTATGTGTCAAATTTAAATAATTATAGGTAATGTCTTAAATAATATATAGATATAATGTCATGCAATTTTATAGAAGTCACACAATACAATTAATAAAATGTCAAATAATTACAAATTTTCAAAGAATAATTGTATAAATATCGTCAATTTAAAAATTCATAAATTCAATTAATTTCTTTGATTAATATAAATTATTATTTACCTACACGAAAATCTACCAATTTTGCATAAACTCTTCAACGCTATAAAAACATTTTTCCAGTAAAAGAGCCTTGAGCTTACCCTTGAACTGTACCGTTTGATATATAAGGTTCTTTAACTCTACAGGAAGACGATTAAATAACTTTATGGCTTGATAATTGGTATTATGCTTTGCCACATTGAGTCTGGGTACAACATGACTTTTCAAATCCATTCTCCTAGTGTGTTCTCTTACTTTTCTTTCAGCATTAGTTTCAAACTCATGAACAATATGAACATGTTTAGAAAGACTACTCAAAACTACTAATACGTAGAGACTAGGCACAGTAAGCAAACCTAAATTTAAAAAATGAGGTCTACACGACTCCTGCTGAGGGATGCGAACTATAGTTCTTATAGCTCGTTTTTGTAACGTAAAAGCTCTTCGTACATTGTATTCGTAACTATTTCCCCAGAACTGAATCGTGTAATATGGTGTATCACCTTCTACAAAGCGAAGTTTTTGTAGAAGGTGATACTCCATATTACACGATTCGGTACGAATAGTATCCAAGAGATTAAACCTTCGCGTGTTTATTGAACACATGGATGTATCGCACGCGGCGTAAACAAGCACGCGACGGGTTAATTGATAATTATGGCTTAACAAGAGGCTATTTAATTGTCAGCGAATCACCACTGCCTCATCGTCTAGCTATCACAAAGTATAAACTTAATACAAAGACAAGACCTCTTTCTATTGCAATATTTAAGCTTTTGGCACATAAATTGCAAGTGAAGAGTCGACGCCATTTTATTAAAATTTGAATAAGGATTCTAGAGCGATGCTCGCATTCTCACAAAGATACGTTTTATTATTTTACTTTATGTCTGTGGTGTCTAAAATGTTTTAGTATATAATCTTACTGAGAAAAAGCTATACGAGATAATTTTACACGTTAAAAAAACGTATGAGCCACCGACTTCAAAAGAGCAACCTCAGAGTTTCTTGCCTGTTCTTCTCTGAGGAAGACTGCACCTTTGCGAATAGGCGTAGAGTTAGTAGGGTCAAAAGAACGAATGCGTATGTATGTATTTAAATCGTTTAATGTATGTTTGTATGTATTTCATTGTAATCTTGACTTGTTTTAAGTGACATCCTGAATGTCCTATAAAATAAAGATTTTTCTATTCTATTCTATATTCAACCCCAACAACAGTTCGCACAAAGTAGATACTTAACTAGTATTTTTTACAGACTACAATGCCTATTAGCAGATAACCACAAAAGAAATTGTCACTCATTTATTTAGATGATGTTCCGGTTTGTAGTATTTGTTGTTTTTGTTGAATTTTTTAAAAGCGCTGAATCATTTTCGTTAAAGTTTTTATAGGACCACTTCTGGAGTATACTCTTTAGAAAGAAAAAAGAATTTTGAAAATCGGTCCATAATTGGCGGAGAAATCGGTGAACATACATAAAAAAATACATACAGTAGAACATAGAACCTCCTCCTTTTTTGAAGTAGGTTAAAAAGGGGACAACGCTCTTCAAGTAATATTGACGTAAGATTATTTTAATTTCATTATTAACGTGGTAGTAGACCAATTGTTTAACTCTGTACTAGCTTTCAGCCTGGATTTTCGTTCCCGCGGGAAATTCGGGAATGTATAATACCCATAAACCTTCCACTTGAATCATTCCGTCCATTAGGAAAAACCGTATGAAAATTCGTTTAGTAGTTTTTGAGTTTATCACGTTTAGACAGACTGACAAAAGCGCTGGGGACTTTGTTTTACAATATAGTATGAAGTAGGAGACTTGATTTTTTTTGTAGAGACAGCAGAACGACAGATTACTCATTACAATACGAAAGCCGACTCTATCACGAGGCTGATAAGGGTGACGTATAGGTCGACATGGATAGCCTGATGTGCAGCCGTGTGTACAATAATGGTTGACGCAGATTCGGTAAGACTTTGTTTAGTTCCTATTTGTAAGAGTATGATAATTCATTAACCTTTAAAACTAGAAAGCTCAAATTTGCCTCAAAGGTTCCCAACGCTGGAAACTATGAACAAGAAGTATTTAACAAAATTCCTACCCCTCGTACGAAATGAGAAACTGAAGACAGTACAAAATCGCTAGCTGTTTCAGCGTGTACTGCTTTCGAGCTTTATTTTTCGGTAAACAAAAATATTTATATTTTATAGTGCAAGTTTTCATCACTATAAATATAATATACTAGCATTCCGCCCAGGACTTCGTTCCCGTGGGAATTCGGGAAAATTATGTAGCTTATGTCCATCGGGAATAATGTAGCTTTCTAATGGTGAAAGAATTTTTCAAATCGGTCCAGTAGTTTCGGAGCCTATTCAATACAAACAAAAAAACAATCAAATCTTTTCTCTTTATAATATGTATAGACTAGCATTCCGCCCGGGTCTTCGTTCCCGTAGGAATTCTGGGAAGTTAGGTAGCCTTTGTCCATCAGGGATAATGTAGCTTTCTAATGGTGAATGAATGTTTTAAATCGGTCTAGTATTTTCGGAGCCTATTCAATGCAAACAAACAATCAAATCTTTCCTCTTTATAATATTAGTATAGATATAGTGCAAGTTACATGATAAATATAATATAGAAGGTGTTAGGAAGAGCGTGTGCCAAACGATTTGGTTAAGTGCTAGGTTTTCAGCCTTGTAGTTTTTTTCTTAGTGATGTTAACAATAGTTAACATTAAATTTTAAAAGTATTTAATAAAAAAAACCCTTATTTGCTGCTTAAACCTAGTTCTCCTAAGTTAAAATCATTTTTGTATTTACAAAACAGGCTTTACAAGTAATTTCATATCTCTTTTGTTAAAATAACAAGTATTTATTCGTTTGTATTCGCCTAAATGTTGTTTACTAGTGTACATTCTCAGTGGATTGTAGTCCAGAATCAAAATTTAGATTTATACAATGTAATCTGTAACGACTGTGATCTGTCATGTATACTTTTACAAATAAATAAATAAATAGTTCTAATTGACATTATTTAAAAAAATAGCAGTCTGATACTGCGCCCAACTGACTGGCTTCTACAGTATGTTGTGGAGAGATGGAAACTGCAAAATCATAGTTTTTCTTTCACTTTCAGCCCAGCGTAGAAATAGATATTACAGAAAATAATTTTTTGGCCAATAAAATGTCAAACATTTTTTGCCGTGTAGTGATCGGTTAAGAATAACACCACCCCATATCTTTCCGTGGCTGTCGTAAGAAGCGACTAAGGAAACACGAATGAGACCTGCCTCCTAGTAATCCATCCCAGGCAACGACACTTCATTTTTTTCTGAAACTGAGGTGTCGTCCTATGGTCTCATGCGGTGTGGTAGGCTCTGTAAAGGGCCGCCTGGTTTGCGACCACCCTCCTACCGAAGTCCGATGCCAAACAGCTTGCTGTGTTCCGTCAGTGCGTGAGAGTACCAGTGCCTTTATAGGCATTTTCTGAAGTTGACTCGCTCCATCGTTGATCTCATCATTGACCTTTATTGTCAAGATTGAGGTCAAGAGTTAACCCATCTTATAATAAAAAAAAACAAATCGAAATAATAACAAATATAGGAGAGCTTATTTTCAAATAAAACTTTCTAGTTTGCCGGAGTAAAATATAACAAGTGGCCTCGCCCGTCTGTCATATAATCCGTTTAAAAAAAAGGTCGAATTTCCGGCCACCCTATACCGATGGTCGTTGGGAAATATTTCTGTTCAAAATAATATTCTTATTTTTCTGACGGACATCCCAAAATATAACTTACTTCTTATAAACACAGTTTGGTTATCTATAAAAAGTAAGATAATATCATCCCTTGGGATAAGTGAAGATATTGGCAAATCCTTCTTGAAAACCGTATCTTTTATAAACATATAATGTTAGTTTAGTCCCTTTTGAACGCTTTGGAAAACTGTTTCAAGGTAAGTAAATAAAACTACGCCATGTTTTCGTTTTCATCTTTCTTTGCTTGAAATAGTTCGATTGTGATAGGCATTTGTTATTTTTATGGCGTCATCGACCAAAAGAATTCGTTCTGATTTCAAATTCAGCCAGCTATAAAACTATAAATGTGTCATTCGAAGGGAAAATATACCAAAGAGTTTCATAAAAACAAGATCGAAAGGAAACTTATTGCGATATTTTTTCCGCGACGAGTTTTAAATGCAAAATATCACAACATCTTCCCTGTTTCTTTGCAATTTTTGCTTCAGTTTTATAAGCTTCTTTCTAGCAATATAAACTTAACTACGGGCAACTAGAATTTTCCACGCTGGACTGGAAGTGAATGAAAAACTTAAAATGTGCCAGCTGCCAACTCTTCCCTGACACACTGTAAGAGTGAGTAATTGGAATGTGAGGGTAATGGTGTGTTACGGGCGAAAAACTAACAACCCTATCACCACTGGAAGCATGTTCCATCTTACAACCCTCAGAATGCATGTCAATCGTGGCATCAAGAGGGTTAAGAATCACGTGATGCTCTGCCTACCCCAACAAGGGATATATGGCGTGAGTGTATGTATACACATCAACGCGGTCTAAGGATATAGCACTATTTTTCATACAAAAGAGGTCTGTTTGAGAAGCTATAAAAGCATACTCGAGGTACATGAAGGGTTATAATTTTCAGACGAGCAAGTGCTAAACCTGAATTTTCAATTCTAATCAATAAATTTTGTTTTACTTGAAATTTGTGAAAACGTGACGAAAATGAAAAAAATAATTGCGTAAACTTTACCATTTTCATACAAAAAGCAGGGAAAAAGTGCATTTTCGTTTTCGTTTCCGTCACGTTTTCACAAATTTCAAGTAAAACAAAATTTATTGACTAGAATTTAAAATTCAGGTTTAGCACTTGCTCGTCTGAAAATTATAGCTTTCTATGTATCTCGAGTATGCTATTATAGCTTCTCAAATAGACCTTTTTTGTATGAAAAATCGTGCAATATCCCTAGACCGCGTTGATTGTGTATGTATGTAACTAGAATCTCACCTGCAAGGTTCCCCCGTATTCATTCTTATTGAAGCGCTCGTAGCTCAGTAGCTCTCGCTGATCTGAACCGATCAGTGAGGTTAAGCAACGTAATCCGTGGCACGGAACCTGATGGGTGACCATAGTGGCAATTCATCAAGAGCGTTTCCGTGCTTCGGAGGGAACGTTAAGCTGTCAGTTAAGCTGTCAGGGTTAGTCAATTCGCCACGCACTTGACTACACCTACACGATAAGAAGAAGAAGATTCTTATTGATGATTTTCCTTAAATACAAGGTTGGCGTAATGGATTCAAATGGAGAAAAAGTGTACAAGGATCCATCGATGGAGCGATTGCAATGGATCCAAGTGGACGGAGGGGCAAAAACGCTATTATTTTTCAGTTGAGAATTTTTTTCAAAAATCCTATTCATAGAAGTACTACTTGTATTAACAAAAGGTTCACAAAATAAAAATAAAAACACTTTTTCATACGAAATTGTCACAATTTCAGCATGTTTGCACTTTATAAGCATGTTGCATGTAAAGTGCAAGTTGTAAGGCACTTGCATACTTAATGTAAAGCTTTAGCTAAAACATGAAACATTATATGTGATGACAACACACCTGCGTTTGAACATATAATAGAAATATGATGCAGGAAATAGCTCTATAAAGGGTTACAAGTTATAAATCACATTTTGTACATTATTTGACTTGAACTGAACCGCAACATAGGTGTATTTTTTAAAAGTGATAAAAAAATAATTTTGTATTTCCTATATCATTTTAACCGATTAAAAAAATAAGAGGAGGTACTCTATTGGACAACATGTTTTTTTTGTATGTTTGCTACGCGATAACTCTGCCAATTGTCGGCCGATATTTATAAATGTGATTAAGTATTTGTTTTTTTTTGTTGATTTTTTTTAAAGTTTAGAATCAATTTCAATCAAATTTATAAGGGACCACCTCAGGAGTATACTCCTCCAAAAAAAAAGAATAATGAAAATCGACAGACAATTAGCGGAGTTATCCCGTAATAAAAATATAAAAAATACCAAACAGTCAAATGAAAACCTTCTCCTTTTTTTAAGTCGGTTAAAAATAAATAAAAAATATCTACATCCAGGCCAGATAGTCATTTTATTCGAAGTAGTTATAATCGCCATCAGTCTTACATAATAAGTAATCATCTTGAACATCCATCAATCCGTAAACATATTCAAGGTTCAAGAGAGTGGCAGCTTTATTGAATACCAGGACTCTACCAGACAACTTACGATCGCATCATTACTGGCATAATAGTCCCATTTCTATGCTCAGTACGCACTTACCAATAAGAAGAAAGACGCTTACTCAGGCGGCAATATTTTACGAAATACGGGTTAATGTAAAAGCAGATTTGTATAGGAACCTCAAGGTTTGGTTAAATAAACTAAATCGTACACAAGAAGGGTCCGTTTGAAATTCAGCAACGGTTTCTGTTTCATTTGTATGTAGAGTGGACGGAAGATGTTATTTTGGTCTAGATGTGGCTTGGATTTCGTCAACATTTCTTAAACTATCAGGGTGCGCAAAACATAAGTCGTTGTTAATCCACTTAAAGCCACGCTTGATATAAATTCAGAGCATATAAATAATTATAAAACATGATGTAGAATTGTGAGAGGCTGTCAGCCTTTAGCCCACAAAACAGCATAATCCTAGCGTCCCACTTACTGACTTTTACAGTACGCGTGGGAAGAGTACCTAGGCAGCTGGTATTTTCTTAATTTTTATTTCACTCCCAAGATTAAGAATACACTATCAACATTAGGTATACCTAATGTTCTGAAATCATAGATTAATTTTTAACGAAATAAATATTTAATGGGCTTCTTCTGGACTTTCTAACTTCTCGAGCACATCTTCGCCCCTGAGCTAGATTGTGGTCAAGAGCGAATTAACTATTGATTTTCAATAAAAGTGAAAAAAAAAACAGACATTAAACGAATCAACACTAATACCAATTGAAAACTTAGCGTCGCGATTCCCTATACCAATAACTCAATAGTGTCTACGTAAGAAATCTTAATTTAACTTGCCTGAATATAAAATGGTTCTCGCTTGGGTGCATCTCAGGATACTTAACAGGAGATGCCAACTCAAATGTTGTAAGCGCAAACCGAAAATAAATAAATTTTTCATTTCATTTTTATTTTTCGTTCATTTTAGCCCTTTGGTTGCTCTTTACTGCCCCAAAGCATTACTTTTTTTTTTACCAGCCCATATAAGTCCCCACCGAGGGGCACGGGCCTCCCTTCGAAACACGAAGGGGATTTAGGCCATAGTCCACCACGCTGGCCCAATGCGGGTTGGTGGATCGCTCGTCTTTCATCACGTGTGTTCCAAAATTTTCTTGGAACAAATCGTGATGTAACACCGGGCGTGTTTCATCACGATGTGTTCCAAGAATATTTTCAAAAAATGTTTTCCTTCACCGTTGAGCAAGTGATAATTAGAAATCCGTACATAAATCCGAAAAGATGAATTTAGTGGTACAGGCCCGCCGTACCAGGATTTGAACCCGCGACCTTCGGATTACAAGTCTGGCTCATTACCAACTGGGCTATTACCGCTTTTACTATGCATTACTAAAGCGCTTCGAAACCAGTTACTTGAAATAATAAACTACCCCCATGACGGTAATAATAACATTTGGGCTGTTTACCAAATTCACTTCCAGAATAAACACATCTTGAAAAGGTTTTCTACTGGCACCCATTAATGGGATCCTTTCCAATAAATTAGACAGATAAAGAACATATTGCGAACGAATATCCTCCCCCCTTCACCTCTCTGGCTACCTCAGACCCCTCTTTCACCCAAATATTCGAAGGGGAATGTTTTATTAAAGGAATTCTCCTTGATATCGACAAATATGCTTTTGTGTGAACTGAGATATGGTATTTTGTGCCTGTGATTTGAAGTTCGATTGGTTTTATTGGTTTATCTAAGGATTTAGTTTGGTTGAGATCCAAAACTGTGGTGATATCCAATGAGCAAATAATGTTTATGGTTTTGCAGTATTTTAACTCGTATTTTTTTATATCTACACACTAAGGTTTTCCTTCGTGTCGTGGGTTTCTTGGTACAGTCGAGGAATAAAAAGCCTCGTCACCTTAAGGCCGAGTTTCGCTTGCACTAATGCAGGAATCAATTATGCCAACATTCCAGAACAAAAACAGTGCTGCTAACATTTAATTCAATATGACTTTTGCTATCAATAACAAGGTTCGTCATCTAATGTCAATTTTCTCTTGCACTTGCGCAAGAATCATTCCCGCCAATATAAACAACAGTGCTTGAAGTTTGCCATCAAAAGATATTTTGGAATCAATCAGTTCAAAGAGAAAGTACTAAGTCCATGATCAGTTCTCTATATGACGTCTGACGTCTTTGACAGACATGAGAAAGGTGTTGTCAACTTAGTTTTGTTCATAAATCTAAACAAAAGAAGTTTTTAGTTTATCATAACATGTGCGAACTTTTCTATGATAA
This sequence comes from Aproaerema taeniolella, assembly GCA_949987775.1. Lineage (NCBI taxonomy): Eukaryota > Metazoa > Arthropoda > Insecta > Lepidoptera > Gelechiidae > Aproaerema > Aproaerema taeniolella. Next base: position 19,533,729 of record OX465248.1, read on the forward strand.
TAATCTTCTTATTCAACACAAAACTTGAGCTAAATCAATTTGGACTTTATATCAGAAATAATAATGCATAATTTTCTATGCAACAGTCAGTTTTGTATTCAATATTACTAGGGGCACGATAAAGGTATCAATTTGTAAACTGACGAAGGTTTTCAGTCCCTGACTGTAAATACAAAAAGACATACGAACTCGTATGATCCGAGAACATATATCTGCTTTTTACATAAATATTTGCCCCGACTAGCAATCGAACATAGGACCCGTCGATCAAGAGGCGGGGTTACTACCACTCTACTAAGCCAGTCGTCGAACTTTGGGCAAAATATTGGGAAATGAGTTAGCGAAAATTAAGGATGCGGAGTAGCCTCGCTTATAAACTCTAGAGCAGTGGTTCCCAAAGTTGTCTACGACCCATATAATACAACTTTACAAACTTGTGACCCACCTCTAGGAATTTTAACCGTTACCAATATGAATAAAGGATTTTTTAAATAGTTTGTTATTAATACAATTGTAATACATTTTTTTATTACTTAGTTAAATAACTACTTTAAAAAAGTTATTTCAATGGGAAGGATGAAAATGTTTCCTATAGATAGATAGAAATTCTTTATTGCACACAGTCACAATAAAAGTTTTACATAACTAAATAAAAAAGTGCGCAAAGGCGGCCTTATCGCTACGAGCAATCTCTTCCAGGCAACCCTTGTTATAGGGACAACTTTAAGAAATCGAGAGTAGTGCAGAGTAATACTTATACAAAATAAAAGACTAATAGAATATAATATTTATAATCGCAGTGAGTTTTATAAGTCCAATTTATTTCGGTATCGGCATGTTTCGTTTTACAGGCAGGGCCCACTTAATATTTGCTCGCGACCCACCAGTGGGTCGCCAGTAGGTCGCGACCCATACTTTGGGAAACCTTGCTCTAGAGGCTCTTGCGTACTTATGGCTCCAGACTTTAAAAGCTTTTTCCTGATAAATGGAAAACCTATTTCATCTATCGTATTTTTAACCTATGTATATTACTTTTTGTTTTGTAAATAATTTCTGTAAAAAAGCAGAGCTTAGTTCTCGGATCATAGGGATTTGTGTCTGTTTTTTTCCCGCCGAAGTTTTTCGCCACAGCGTGCGTCGCTTTAACGTCATTCGAAACTACGTACGGGACCGATTCCAAATCAAATCAAATCATTTATTTGCTGAATATGAGTACAAAGATTTTAAAATGTGGTTCTGTCATATTCGGCCACTGCCTGGCATGCAAATATTTCTAAATAATAGTGGGTCAAAATAATTAAAAAATAGTGAAAATTAAAAATTATAAGTACAGTACAATTAAATGTCAAACCACAAAAAAAGCATAAAAATAAAATAAAATGTCAAAACAAAATTAACAAATAACATGTCAAAAGAAAGAAATTAATGGAAAATAAAACAAGTTACCAAATAAAATAATAATTTAAAATGTCAATCAATTAAATGTCAAAGCAATGTAAAATGTCAAATAATTAAAATATTAAAAGTTGTCACAAATAAACTCATCAATTTTGTAGTACGCCTTATCTATAAGAAGTGCCAGTAACTTGTTCTTAAACATATTCATACTATAGTTAGGGAGGCAAATAGGGGAATTTTCGGCAATACTCGAGCGTGGCAGTTTAAGATATGAGAGATACCTTAGACCTAATAGAACAGCCTTGTAAAGTATTTAGCTCTATATGTAGTGACGCGCGCCTAGGATAGACGATCAGATTAGTAAAAAAAAATGGATAGTCTGAAATACTCGAGCGCATCAGATTAAGATATTGGGGGTTGATTTTAGTGTTTAAAGACTAAATTTAACTAATCTGACGATAAGTCCTTGACGCCGCCGAGTTATAGGGTCGCGAACTTGTAAAAAAAAAACGTTAATCTGGCATTCTCGAACGCGATTTTAATTTTTTTTATTTTGAAGAATATAATCTAAAACTTACTAAAAATACAAAATCTGCCGGTTTCCGCATGACCGGAAGTGTGGAGGAGCCATTTCGTCTTCCTAAGAACGCGTTGCGGCATATAAGTCGCGAACGATACATTTTACAAAAAAAAGTTTAAATAAACAAAAAAGGTAATTTTATTTAACACAAAAAAGGTCTCTTTACATTTTTGTCCAAAGTTAAAACTTTTTGACTTGAAGCATCATAAAAACTCAAACTCCTGGTTTTTTGAGTATATCTCGAAAACTGAGGGTGTTAAAAAAAATTGATATGAAATAACGATCATTAAATTATGTGACTTTTATTATATCTCAAATTTTTTTTTTTCTAAAACTTCTCCACAATTTTCGTGGACTCGGGAAAAGTTACGCGTATTTGTATACCAGAGTATTATTAACATGTACAGTTTCATGTATGTATATTATTCAATAGTCTGTTGATCCTCAAATTGTTTTTTGTTTTTTGGAAGCAAAAAGAGAAATTTGCCATAAACATGTAATACAGACTGAGCGCTTCGCGGAAATATGCCGTCCAACCAGTACCAGGCACTCAGTAGGAAAGAATTGTGGATGAGGAGCCACAATATGAAAGTTCCAGTGAAGAAGAAGAAGAAGATGAATTGTATTGAGCAAAAAGCAAAAAGGGAGCTTCCTTGGGGCCTACTTAACACCCCTTCCGAAAATCTGACGCGCTCGAGTAAATTTTTTTTTTTGCATTTTTGACTTTTTTATATGCCTACCCCCACCACGCAAACCGGCAGATTAGTATACCGTTGTTATCAGAGGCACTTGGGGCATACGTAGTATGAATATCTGACGCGCTCAAGAATGCCCAAGTAACTGTTTTTTTTAACATTTTTGAAAAACCGTAACCGCCAAACCCACCGCTAAAATGGTTTTTGCCATACGAGCTTTTCTTTTCGAAATTATTTTATCTTTCGATTTTGATAGGTCTCGACGGCGCCGTTGAATTACGCCATTTAGCTACCTCGCCTCCCTAACTACTAGAAGAGTTCTTTATATGTATTGGAATATTATTGTATAGCTTTGGTGCCATACAAAAAAAACTTTTGTGCAAAAGAGAGGTTTTGGCGGGAACGACGCAGAGCCTTTCTTTGTGTCGTGTATTTCTGCTGTGCACTTGGGATATTTGCCGAAATTCGTGCAAATTACTTTTAACGAATTTGGCTACCTCGTATATGTACATACTTGGCAGTGTTAACACTTTTAACTTTTGAAAGTATTCCCTACAACTATCAGTGTTTTTCAAGCCACACATCGATCTTATGCACCTCTTCTGTGCTTTGAAAGCTTTGTTAACATCTGTAGAATTCCCCCAGAAGATGACCCCGTATCTCAAACTTGAAGCAACGAAACCGTGATATGCTACTAGAAGAGTATCGATGCTAACTGTCTTTGAAAGTTTATACAGGGCGTAAGAGTGATGAGACAGTTTACCACATAGTTTATCAATGTGAGTTTTCCAATTCAGACTCTGATCAATTTGTACTCCCAGAAAGCAAGTCGATTGTACTGATTCTATGCTAATGTCCCTATATTTAATTTGTAGTGAAGGATCCGCAGTTTTTTGCCTAAAGTGCATTATTTTAGTTTTTAGTAAATTAATTTTAAGGTCATTATTATCTAGCCAACTTATTATGTCAGTCAAGGTGTCGTTGATTTCGTTTTGATATGCATCACTATTCCGATTTCCTGGAATAAGAACCGTACTATCGTCGGCAAAAAGTATCATCGGGTGGTCAATACACTTAGGTAGGTCGTTTATGTATAATAAGAATAGTAATGGTGCCAATACGCTTCCTTGCGGAACACCACTGCTTACATATCTAGACTTGGAATCGTACACGATCTCACGTGCCGTATTCAAGCAGGGTTGTACTAATCTTACTATTTGAGGCCTACTGCTGAGGTAAGATTTTATAAGTTTCAGCACGTTCCCCCGTATTCCATACAAAAATAACTTATCTATAAGTGTAGCGTGATTCACGAAGTCAAATGCCTTGGTTAGGTCCATATACAATGCACATATAGGGCTAGTCAAGTCCATATTAAATGTTACTGGATGAAGTACGAATTACGAGAGCCATATTAATTGTATTACCTTTCCTAAAACCTTTCTGTTCAGATACTAGGGTATTACTCTTCTCCAAAAATGAGTTTATGGCATTGTATATGTACTTTTCAAAAACTTTTGAAAATACAGACAGTATTGCAATGGGTCTATAGTTGCCCATGTCCTGTTTTTCACCCTTTTTGTGCAGTGGAAAAACAACTGTAGGTTTAAGTCTCTCTGGATAAATTCCTTCACTTATACTCAAATTTAAGATGTAACTAAGAGGACCAGCCAATTGATATGAAGCAGCCTTGATTACCTTAGTACAGAAGCCATCGTAACCCACACTGTTTTTGTTTTTTAAGGAGGTAACTATTCGTATTATATCTAGCGCTGTAGAGGGGGCCATAAATATAGATTTTGAATTTCTGAGTTCTAGTATACCTTTGGAAGGTTTATACTTATTTGTACTATCTGTTTGGATCTGGTCAATAAAGTGGTTATTAAATGCTTCTGCTATATCCAATGTATTGGTGATAATTTTGTTGTCATGAAAAATTTCGCTAATCGGTTCTTTAGGATCGTTAAATTTATTATTGTTTATTATTTTCCAGGTAGCTTTTGATTTATTTTGTGATGATTTGATGTAATAATTATTTTGTGATTTTTGTGTTAATTTAATTATTTTTCTAAGTCTAGTTGAATACGTCTTTAGGGCAGTTTTATTAGCTGAATTACCGTCCCTCCTAGTTTCCCAGAGTAGTTCACGTTTTTTCTGACAGCACTTTCGAATACCTCTCGAAATCCACTTACACCTCTTTTTACATGAAATTGTCAAAGTTATAAAGGGAAAACAGAGATCGTAGAACAAATTAAATAAATCTAAGAACAAGTTACAAGCCGCATTAGTTTCTGTACAATTATACATTTCAGAAAACGAAAGGCTTTTCATACAATCTACAAACTTGCGGATATTGTCCGGAGAGTAATCACGCCTTTGGACCTTCCAAGCCTTTAAAGTACAAGTTTTTTTGACTGGAATTTTTACTAATTGAGCTGTGTGGTCCGAAAGTCCATAGTCCAATATTTCTCCTTTACATCCTTTTAAATTGTGAGCTACATTATCTAAACAAGTTCCACTCTTTAACCTCGTCGGTTCCCGAAATACCAATTGCAAGTTATGTCCCTTCAACAAATATTCAAAATTACATGACATTGTAGTGTTTTTTAAAATATCTATATTAAAGTCCCCAAACACACAAACTTTTTTATTTTTCAAGTTAAATAGAAGTAATTCAAAACAATCGTGGAAAATGCTTAGATTCATAAGATTATATTTAGGAACTCTGTATACGCAAATTATGTTAAGTTTATGGTCTAATAGCTCAATACCACAACTTTCGAAACAACCTGTTTGTCCAAGCACCTACAACACAAGAGTCTTTTTATAATTCGAACGGCAAGGCACGGCACTTCGAAATTTGAATTACCATTGCTCCCTATGTTCTCAGTTTTGTAGTATTACTATTTACATAGGAGGCAATGGTAATACAATTTTGCCGTGCCGTTTTCGAATTATAAAAAGGTCCAAAAACTGGTGTGGGCCTTTTTCAAGCTTTACATTCAATTCTTTAGTAACAATTTTATTCGTTGTCTTTCAGTTATGACATCAATTAATTTATTTGTACAACAGGCCCAGGAAAATACAATTACATTATTATTGAGAGGCAATTAATAGCGAAATGTTAAAAAAGTACTTTGTGGGAAGTAACCTTTTTAAAACCAACAAAAAGTATAATTACAAACTCCCACAAAGGCTTACAAAATGTTTCAAACAAAAGGTCAAATCTTTAAAAAAGTGATCGTCGAAATGAAAAGCTAAAATATTGCGACGAGGAAAAATTGCAAAGCTGTAAATTTTGGTGCGAAAAAAGCGGTCAAGCGTGAGTCGGAATTGCGCATCGTTGGCGGTAGACTAAACTTGCAACACGTCACATGAAAAATAAAAGAACGGAACTGAATATAGATTTTCAACTTTTTATTAATAGTTGAAAGGATTGCGTTCGACTATTCATGTTTTAGGAAAACAATTTTTTTGAATATTTTTAAAAGTAGGGATTTATAAATCAATTCTACAAATTGGTGAATATGTTTTAGTGGTAAATTGGTACACCTACAAAAATGGTGTCACAAGGGTGTGACCTACAAAAATTTCGCCAGTGATTAATTGTGAAATGATATGTCTGATGGCGTCGTCAGTTAATAGAGACAGTGATATTTTACTTGCTAGAAGAATGCTAGAAGAAGAAGATATGACGAGCAAATAGAATCTTCCATACCGATCTAGAAACTCGAAGACAGCAAAAGAGTTCGCTCTTCTTTATCCAATAAAAAAAGGAAATTTTTTCACGAGATGGACTAGTTTGGCGATCATACCGTGACTCATGCTGCCTTCAATATTCTACGTTCAAGTAACTTGTGGCTATCTATAATCACCTTCATTCATTAAGGAAGAAAAAAGAAGGAAAATAAGTAACGTTGTTTCCTCGTCCAATTTCGAAGAATTGAACTTTGAAAAACAAAAGACCCGATCCAAAAGTGCAGCAGAAATGTAACAATTTTAAAGCCGCGAAATTCTTTATTCGCGCTTTATCTGGATCGAGAAAAGCGTTCCGCTTTGAGTGAACAACTTTCGCAGTTGAGAACTGCACCGGGTTTCTTAAAACTGAGTTTATTTGTGTAGTGTGTGCATAAACCACATTTCCCGTGGGTGCCTCCGCGATCTGCTCGCTTCGAGGCTTGTTTAGATGCTGCAACATAACTATATTCAGTTTAGGTGTGCCATGTTTAGACGCAATGAAGTGGAGTCCAATGCACTAGACAGTGTCCTTAAGATTCCTCATTAAGATGTTAAAGGTCTGAGCTGTGACTTATTTTGACAGCAGAAAATCTTATCCGAGGACCTGTCTATGTCGTACAAAGCGATTGAGGCTTAGATATGTTATGGACCAAGTGATAAATTGGGCATTATTCATAATGACCGGGCATTATGAAAAATGCCCAATATGAGAGGGCAATTTGATAATAATTATTCAAATAATCAAATTGACCGGGCATTATACATAATGCCCATCACCTTTTGGGCAAAGTAATACAAACAAATTTAATAGCAATTTTTTTTATTATTATAGTCATTTAATTTCAAATAAACTAAATGTTAAACAATTTAAATAATCCGACGCATTATTTGGATTAAGTAGCAAGGTAAAAGGCGAAGCCGAAGGCCGAGCTCCGCATAGGGCGAAGCCCGGAGCGTTAACCCCCTCAATTCAAGCCATACAAGTTTAGATTCTGTAGGTGAGGCGAGGCCGTATGCCGAGGAAAGCTGCGTATATAGCGAGGCCGAAGGCCGAGCTCTGCGTAGGGCGAAGCCCGAAGCGCCACCAAGCATCTTACCCGCCGACTGCCTTCCGAAAATTTCATATCCGCCAACTTTGATTATAGTTGGGGGAATCGTGACGAGAAGGGCAAACCCCGGAGCGACGCGATTCCCCGCACAAAAAATCCAAGAAGGCGGATATTAAATTTTCGGGCATGCCAACATGGGTATCGTTTAATAGATTGTCGGGGATGCTGATTCCGAAAATGTCGTTCATTTTGATATACAAGATGGCGGGCGTTCACATTTTTGAAAAAACTGATATGGGTGTCGTTTAATAGGTTTTCGGGGGTGCTAGTTCCGTAAACGACATCCATTTTGAAATACAAGATGGCGGACATGCATTTTTCTATGGACATGAAATCTAAGATGGCGGTTGTGAAAAAAAAACGAAAACTTTCATAAACTGCAACGAGGGCACTTCCCTCCCCGCACCGCATCAAACTTATCTTTATTATCAAATTGCCCAATTGTCACGTAGCAATATAATAATGACCGGGCAATATGATAAATAATGAAGTTTAGATAGTAATTAATCACTTTGCCCGATAGAGTTAGACATTATTAATAATGCCCGGGCATTATTAATAATGCCCGCATTAATCACTTGGTCCATAACAGATACGTGTTCAGTACAAATTCACCAGAAAAGGGAAGCTATAATTAATTTAAAAAAATTAAAAACCCGACTGCGTAATAAAAACTGAAAAGAAAAAAACAAGTAAGTCCAGTAGTCAAGACTTTTATTACAGAATATTATTGAACTTTAACAATCGGGACCCATTATTAGGAAGCCGGATTTTTATGGGTACCGACAGTTAAAATCGTTATGTTATTCTATAATATTCATAAATAAAAGTCTTGACTACTGGACTTACTTGTTTTTTTCTTTTCAGTTTTTATTACGCGGTCGGGTTTTTTATTTTTTAGATTAATTTATTTTATTTTACACATTTTAGTTAGGGTTAGATATTTATATTTGTTTATTGATCTCCTCATCAGCTATATATATATATCTCACTTTGATAAAAATTGAACAATTTCCGAATTAAAAGCACATTTAATTGAAAAATCGTAACTAACCAAATTTAAATCGTCATAGATCCTAAACGGTAGTTCTGATTAAAAAACGATGTGAGAAACCTAAACATGATTTTTGAATACCTATTCAACGATACCCCACTTGATATATATAGTTTGTCGATTTTCATTTTTTTAATTTTCACATCATGGCGTCAAAAATCAACCATTTTGATTTTTCCTAATTTTTATACTTTTTATGACATTTGCGCTATCATGACGAATCCACTGACGTATCATTTATCAAAATTGTCCCACGCGTTTGGTCTAAATATTGCCACAGAGGTACAAACATATATAATACATACATAGGCTGATAAACACATTACCCTCCTTTGCGTCGCGCAGTCGGGTAAAAATCATAACCCCATTTGCTAATCGTGGTTTTTATAGATGTTACATCCCAGCTAGTTTTTGGCTAGCCTACGAGATTAAAGCTGGGTAAATATTTTCGGTCTTGCACAAGGAGCGGTCTTACAACAATCCAGATCGTCACAGCAACGTGTAGCAGATTTTTGGGTAAATAAAACTGTTTTGCAATTGTATATTGTATATTGTAGGATTCATTGAGTACTCGTATATGTCTCAAATGATAAACCAAAGTTATCACTAAACGATGCATTGCATCGTGATCATTGACCGATATGTGGTTTCCCTTCGTTTTTTTTATAGATAATGGCTTTGCTCTTGACCACAATCTATGCCAGGGACAAAGATGTGCTCAAGATGTAGCAAGCTCATCCAGAAGATTATTTACCACACAAGGCCCAAGCCTTTATTCAAACCTTTCGTCTTTATTCTCGAGCAAGGTAGGAAGGACTACAGTGTCCAAGGACTAATTATTGTAAATCAAGTAACTTGCCTAACGCAAACCAACGTGCCGACGGTGCATGCAATTCTGAAATTCCGTATTCCCCGTCTGCACCACGGATCGGGGCATCCACTTCCCCTGGAATACATTTTCTAGCCAAAATAATTAAAATGTGACCCCAATTTGGGATGTGTTAATATGTAGATTAATAAGTCGTAGATATTTGTTTCGAATCTAATGCAAGTTAGATTGAGGTTATTTTAAGAGTATGACTGAATTTTTACATACTTTATAGTACAGAATTATGTTTCGACCCGTGCATTGCGTGGGGTTGTTTAAAAATTATGTGTAATTAAACGAATAGCTACCCCATAATAGATGCTGCTTTTGATATTGCATTGTCCGCTAATACACTTTTTATTCTTCTCAAATACTCAACATTATTTTAATATCCGTTAGTAATAGTTTAAAAATGGTTGTTATTTAAATAACTCTACAGTCAAACTGCTCTGTGGGCGATGATAAAAGAGTTTTAAAATTATTTTTTCGTAATTTTAACGAACAGTCTCAGATTCAGGCCAACCAATTCGGGCAAGGTCGGTTAATTAAATTATAAAAACAAAAAGGTAGGGATATTCGTAAAAAAAAGAAGACAAGAGCAAATTATTCAACGTCAAAACTTTTCAAGTTGTTCATGAATTTAAGAACTCCGACGAGCAAAAAAATAAAAGGCTGAGTTTTGGTTAGAATAATTTTTGTACAGTAATTAGGAGACTTTATTTTGTTTGGAATTTCTTATGACGAAAATCTTTGCCGTGTGGTGATCGGTTGAGAATAACACCACCCCATTTCTTTTCGTGGGTGTCATAAGAGGCGACTAAGGAAACACAAATGAGACCTGCCTCCTAGTAATCCATCCCAGGCAACGACACCTCAATTTGTTCTGAATCGGAGGTGTCGTCCTGTGGTCTCATGCGGTGTGGTAGGCTCTGTAAAGGGCCGTCTGGTTCGCGACCACCCTCCTACCGAAGTCCGACGCCAAACAGCTTGCTGTGTTCCGTCGGTGCGTAGGAGTACCAGTGCCTTAATTGGCATTTTCTGGGTTAACTCGCTCCATCGTTGACCTCATCTATGACCTTGGTCAAGATTGAGGTCAAGAGTTAACGCATCTTATAATAAAAAAAATCTTTTACTAATTTGTAACTGTGCTGTGATCATTTTTTAACTGTGCTTTGGTTTACGCTGAAACATTAGTCGTAATATGAAAAAAAATGTTCGCCTCTCCATAAAACTTATAAGAATATGTATTTTAAATGGTTAGTCATACGAAATGCATTAAAACGACGATAATTATGCCAAACTATACCAGAATAACATTTGATTGTACGGAGGCCCACTCATCGGGTTTCTCCATTTTTATTGTAAAACCGCTCTTATCACAACAGCACAGAGTGCATGCGTGTGGTAACCTGAGTTGCGGCCGTTCGTACTAGCTATCGTCGTTGTTACCACGTTAAAAAAAATAGCAATCGTCGGCCCCATTTCTGTAACTTCAGTTATGTGTCGATGCTCATAGTCGGAGGCCATTTAATCTGTTCAGATGGCGAAATTGAGAACTATTTAATTTTCATATACTTGCTGACAGCCACCCCGACCAGTACCGCCACCGCCAACTAAACGTAAAGTTGCAAACTACCTGCATCTGAACATTCAGTTGGCGGTGGTGCCACTAGTCAAAGCAGCCGTCATTAGATATAAGAAATATGGATGGTTCTCAATTTCACCACGTGAACAGGTAAAATGCGACCACTCCATCGATACACAACTTAAGTTACAGAATCGGAGCCCAGGACGGTTATTCCTCTAAACTAATCAATGGCGGTGGAATGACATCACAATGGTTGTCGTTTTACCCATTTAGGTGGTAAAATTCATAAGTATCGAAACCTTGCTCATAGTCGGCAGACCTGGATTTGTCAATAGGCCGTAAAGGCCGCGGCCTATGGGCGGCAGCGTCCTAGGGGCGGCGGATTTCAAAAAATGCACACGAGAAAACTTGTTTGATTTTTATCCTATAAAATCGAGTGAGCGTTTTTACGCTCTTTCTTAGTGACTTATTCCTTCGTTTATTTGTCTTTAGTGCCTTCCTTACTACAAATGGAAAATTATTATTTTAGAAAGGTACATGGGGTGGCGGAAATAAAAATGCCCTATAAATATATAGAAAATATAATCCGGAACTGATAGTCGGTATACACGAAACTACTTAGGGGACCCACAATGGTCGCCCAAGTTGTGTCCGGAGACTTGCATCTTAGTTCCTCTAAATTTTTATTCTGTGCACTCAGGTTGATCAGAATTAATGAGGAGGGAAAATTACAATAGGATTACAAAAGCTCGGCTTTGGGAAATGAATCAGTTGGTTCCGTACATTTTTCGGTCCATTTCCCAGTTTTACTTATGCAAATAAGTTTCGACAGCGAACGAAAACCGACTGAAATGAAAGCGTTTGTTTCGCGAACATAAAATGGTGTGGAGAAGTGTAGCGTTTTCGTGATTCTCGCAATAATAATGATCAAGTTTCCAGGACCCTATTAAAAATTATTAAAAAAGTTTTTTGATATCTCATGCAAAGCAAATCAGTTGTTTGCATAAGTTGTATGGAGAGGCGGAATATTTTTTTCATATTTCGACCTGTGTTCCTTGGGGAAAGTTGTTCAGTTTATTGAGCTAAATCACAGCCAACATTTTCGCAAACTAATTTAAAGTCACCCAATGTTATAGTATAGACAATGAACTTTAGCAACCTAACCATGAATGCGGCAATGCGAACAAATCATAACTAAGCAGTCAATCAAATCAAATGTCTTTTTTCGCTGAAATGTGGTCATTACAGTTGTAGTTTTCGGATGAAGGTGTCACCGTTATAGTTCCACCAACATATATAAAGAGTATTTCATTAATTGACAACTCCGTGCAAAGACTTGCTCGCCCTTTGGCGTTGTCAATGTTGAAATTTTGACATAGGACCGCGGCGCATTACGTGCGCTATCACCATCGTACTTGAGCTGCAGGAGTATATTTGTAATGTCCACTCAACAGACGCCCCTGTTGACTGAAAGCAAACTTTTTGCAGATGAGCGGGACTCTCTAATGACGCGATTCGAATACACTGTTGCAATGGACGAAACGGCTACAGGCTAAATCGCTAATGAGAAAACAGAAGACTGCACTAAATAAATTAATACTAACAACGACATGATGCAAAGCCCAAAGATAAAAATTTCTAACGTCGAATGAATACTTCAAATGAATCAAGGTAGGTAGGTATTTTATTCGTCGACGAATTAAAGAGCCTCTATTTGGTTAAGATACCGACTGGATTTAGTTATTCCCCAAATTCTATAGTTGTGAGTTATTATTACTGTTCTAAATTAATTAGCTTTTCTTTCCCAAACAATCTTCTAAACATATTTTGCTTTAAACCTCAAGAACACCCTATTGTTAAGTTTAGGCTTTAAATTAATGTTGGTTTATTGTTACCCCTTCTGGTTTCCCATGTCAAATTTTTGTTACTTATAATATTTTTTTATTTTTGTTATTAAACCTAGTTATTTTATAAATCTCGTCTTCTTTATTTAATTTGTGTTTCGGCGATTACCATCTGAACTTTATCGCTGAAGTATGAATTGATTAATCAGTTAGTTTGTTGGATAAGGTGATTACTTTGATAAGGATACTGATTAACTATATGAAACAAGTGCCATGCAAAAAGGCGTACCACAAACTTCATGAATATTCTTATGACAAAACTCTATGGAATTATCAGTTGCAAGAATACAAAAATTTTGTTAATTTATTTAAAAGAGACTCGGACTTTATTTATGATTCTTCTTGGGGAAATTGCACCTTTCACCCTTGCGAAGAAATTTTTGACGTATTTTATCAGCAACATTTATTGTTCACTGGAATGAAAATCTTTTTGAATTGAAATTAAATTGAACTATAATAAAATACCAAACTCTTAATAGGTATAATTTTGGTTGGGATCTATGATTGGGATTGGATGTTAAATTTGTTGCTCCTTCATATTAATAATTGCATGCATTAATTAAAATTCAGTGAATTTAGTCTAGTCTAATGTTTATTTCAAAACCTTTTGAAATATTCAAATCTTGATAAAATTGGTCTGCCGACACTTATGTAGCATCGGTTTCTCATTTATTTTCGATTAATGGATTTAACGGATGAAAATGTACTTAATTAAAATATTCTAGAGCTTTGTGTTGTTAATTATTTATAGTAAAACGTGCAATACAAATGTTTTCCAAGCAGTAGTCAATGTCTTGTACAGTTTTCATTACTTGAAAAGCGTTCATCTACTTAGTCAAGGTCTGTTCACAATGACTTTAGTGGAGACGAGCAAAAAGAACGTACTGTGCTCCAAATTACGTTCCTATCCAAGTTCGTTCTATTTTGTACCTTATTACCAGCGGACAAGAAATTTGTGTGAATATTTGAAGGAATAGAGTGTACCAACCAATGATCAGAGATTTGATCCATAGAAAAGAAATTTTTTTATGATTTGACCTCAAATCTGCTAATGGCGACTTTAATACGCTAAGTACAGAAAATTATCGGTAGATGGCTCTGTTCTGAACTTGAAATATTTTTTTTTTGTTGTGCTTACCGTTTAACGCAACCAAAGTCTTTTCTGGCACTTCGCCGGCCGCTGCCGCGGCACGCTCGCTTCGCTCGCTCGGCTCGTGCGTTGGGGGTCGCAGTTCTAACCTAACCTAACCTAACCAACCCTTAACGGATTGGTTAGGCTAGGCTACTAACAAACCTAACCTACAGTTTCTGCCCCGATATAATCTCCGCGGGGGGGCTTCGCTCGCTCGACTCGTGCGTTGGGGGTCGCAGTTCTAACCTAACCTAACCTAACCAACCCTTAACGGATTGGTTAGGCTAGGCTACTAACAAACCTAACCTACAGTTTCTGCCCCGATATAATCTCCGCGGGGTGGGGGGGGAGTTTTAACTGTAGCTAGTTTTAACTATAGCTCGAAGTGACAACTAGTTTTATCTGAAAATCAAATATGTCAGTGGTAAATTCTAGTTTTAACTGATTATTTCTAGTTTTAACAAAGGCACCAAGTAAAAACTAGTTCTAACTAGGAAAAACGCGTTCTAACTACTAACTAGTTTTAACTGTAACATATATAAACCATTTAATATAGGACAATTTATACATAAAAGGTTAGCTTATCTCTAAAATATATTTCTTTTCAGCAAACCGAAGTCACGGAAGGTTGATTGAAAATTCAGAAAGAGCATCCAAAATACGTAATACGAGTGCCTCTTGATCGACGGGTCCTGGGTTTGAATCCCAGTCGGGGCAAATATTTGTGTAAAAAGCAGATATTTGTTCTCGGGTCATGGGTGTTTGTGTCTGTCTCTATGTGTGTTCCGAGGGACCCACGACCCAAGAGAAAACCTTAATGTGGGCCTTTGAGTGTATGGCGTTTTGTTTTATTCTTTTTTATTATATTTATTATTAAAACAAATATAACAGAGCCATAAGTACTTGCCTCAAGTGTCAGACGAATCTTTACGAAATCTTTACGAAAATAAAATTTCCACAAACATAATGCCTTCATTCAAAGCCAGTACTATACTTTTCAAATTTGTACTGCGGAAAACGGAACATAATACGAAACGGTCAGCCTGAGGATAGGGAAACGTTTTAATTATTTCATATCGCCTTTCTAATTATTGTAAAAGGCCCTTGGGCTTCGCAAGTAAATATCAAATACAAGGAGTTCTGGTATCCTTTACGCCTTTACGTTTTTGCATGACCTTCTTTGAAGATTAATTAAATATTTTCCCGCTGAAACATTATTTCATTTCGGGTTGAATAAATAGATCAAACGGCAAAAAAGATTTTATACAGTACTAACTGATGCCCGCAACTTCGTTTGCGTGTTAATTTAGATTTTTACATACAAATGTTTTTTCCCGCTAACTCCCGTTCCCGTGGGAATTTTACAATATCGTGTTGCAACTAAGCTTTAAGTTTACTAAGGTACCTGCATGCCAAGTTTCAAGCGTCTAACTTAAGCGGTTTAGATTTTTCATACAAAAGGATTTTCCCGCTAATTCCCGTAGGAATTTCTGGAATTCCTTTCTTAGTGCACCTCTACGGTACCTAAGCTATGTCCCTTCCAAATTTCAAATGCCTACGTTTAGCCGTTTAGGCTGTGCGTTGATATTTCAGTCAGTCAGTCAGCCAGTTTCTCCTTTTATATATTTAGAAAAGTCATATTAATTAATGTCCACGTTAAAAATGTTAAAATCAACCTATTTTAATCCCAACAATGCCTATTACACCAGGGTTAGCCAAGTTCGCCACAAACTTGACTATACCTACACGATAAGAAGAAGACTCCGGGAAAATTAGACCCTTTCTTCTTGAAACCCGGAGATCGATAGTTACTGACCGGGTGGGTGGGTTTTTTATTTATTTATTTATTTAGGAAAACTTACAGCATAATATAATACATTTAAATTATACACAATAAGTAACACGTAAGCCAAAAACAGTTTTCACTGAATATTTATCACATTTTCGTTGAATCATAATATAAAACATTTAAAAAAAAATACTTTTACTCTCAGTCCAGGACTTATAGGGTTAGCCAAAATATCCTAGAGAAACTGGAATTTTCAGAAGCAGGCCTGAAATCTGTACAAATAACGATTTTTTTTTCATACAATCGCATTTTTTGCGGACAAGACATTTAAAACTTAAGATTTACTTTCCAGTGATAAAAACATCTGGAAAAACTGGCATTTTCTTTGAAAAATCTGGGATGGGAAGAAATGCCAGGACGCTATTTATAGTGTTGATGTGTATACAAGATTACCTTAAAGAAAGGGAGAAAGACTCTTTTCTTACCTTTCATCCCGTTACTTTATTCTCCTCACTTCTAGGTCTTTACTTCTTTTTGACATTTTTTTATTAAATTCCGAAAAAATGCAAACGAAAATTGTGGGAATTTAACAAGAATTTCAATATACTGTCCGTGCTACTGTTTTACCACAAACCACTGAATAAAGAAAACTGCAGATGCGGTTGTGGATATTTTGAAAATCGATATTAATTTTGAAAAAAGAGTGCTTAATCTCAACCAACTCACTTATCAATTTCAAATTAAACTCTTTTAAATCTAGAATACATAGAAGTTCTCATACACTGGCCGTTAAATAAGCAGGGCCCCGAATCTGAAACTTGTGTGTCGATGGAATGGAGGCCATTTTATCTTTCAGGTGGCGAAATTGAGAACTATTTAATTTTCATATACTTGCTGACAGCCACCCCGACCAGTACCGCCACCGCCAACTGAACGTAAAGTTGCAAACTACCTGCAACTGAACATTCAGTTGGCGGTGGTGCCACTAGTCAATGCAGCCGTCATTAGATGTTTGAAATTTGGATAGTTGTAAATTTCGCCACCTGAACGGATAAAATGGCGACCATTCCATCGACACACAACTGAAGTTACAAAATTGGGGCCCCACACTCCTATTCATCTCACCAATGTTCTTTTCAACAGTATTTGTTTGCTGAAAAGCATTTAGTATTTTTTTGTCATTATTTAAAAAATATATATAGGTATTTAAACAATACGTACAGTTGAAATTATAACCTTCTCCGTTCTTTGAAGGTAGTTAAAAACAAACTATATGATTAATGAACTCACGTATATCAGCGACTCATCTTAGATACCACCTCCTTTCTATTTATTTATTCCTTGTCGCGAAAACTATTTGAATAAAACCACCTCTTTTAGAACGGTGGTGACAAAGTAGGTACCCCTTACGATTATTTGAAACTGGTCCTCTCTGAAAGTCGAAATACTTTTAAAACTTATACTTTGAGATATTTTAATACCTACACAGTCATGTTATAGTAAAATTGGTTGATTTTAAAAAAGCAAAAATTAAGGATGTAAATTACTCCCATACGAGACACAGATGGCGCTAACCTACAAGCTCAACGTATGTGCTTAGTTAGGGAATGCGAAATTTCGCCGCTTGTGAAGGCAGGATAGCTCAATTGGTTAGAGCACCAGGAGATCTAATCCTGGGGTTGTGGGTTCAAGTCCCATTCGCGCTGAATATTTTTCTTTCCCTAAAATATATTTGTAAATATCCCTCACGCGGGTAAGCGTTTCAAAAATACTGTAAATTAGTCTACTAAACTGAACCACTTTCTCCAAGGAACCTTACCAGCCCATATACGTCCCCACCGAGGGGCACGGGCCTCCCTTCGAAACACGAAGGGAATTTAGGCCATAGTCCACCACGCTGGCCCAATGCGGGTTGGTGGACCGCTCGTCTTTCGAAAATGAATTTTTTTGGACGGACGGGTTTCATCACGATGTTTTCCTTCACCGTTGAGCAAGTGATAATTAGAAATCCGTACATAAATCCGAAAAGACGAATTTAGTGGTACAGGCCCGCACCAGGATTTGAACCCGTGACCTTCGGATTATAAGTCCGGCTCATTACCAACTGGGCTATCACTGCTTGTCATCACCAACAGGAACATAAGTCGAAATATAAAAACAATTTCGCCTCCACACTCAACATTGTAAGACCGACGTAATAGCGTGATCTATGTTTACATGTTTGTCGTATTCCAGTAGAGCTGAAAAGGTTTTTGGTACCTTTCTAAAAGGTAGTGAACAACGTTCAACGGGCACTTAAAATTCCAACGAGTACGGCACGGGATCGGGTGAATTCCGGGACGGGACGCGCGCGCATTTTTCAATCAGCCTTCAAATAACATGTACATGCCAATGTCGAGATGGATGCTTAAGGCACAGACTTTTTGGCATTGACTTTGGATCCCTATAGACGCACCTTCTTCTTCTTATCGTGTAGGTATAATCACCACCCCATCTCTTTCCGTGGGTGTCGTAAGAGGCGACTAAGGAAACACAAATGAGACCTGCCTCCTAGTAATTCATCCCAGGCAACGACACTTCTTTTTTTTCTGAATCTGAGGTGTCGTCCTATGCTCTCATGCGGTGTGGTAGGCTCTGTAAAGGGCCGTCTGGTTCGCGACCACCCTCCTACCGAAGTCCGACGCCAAACAGCTTGCTGTATTCCGTCGGTGCGTGGGAGTACCAGTGCCTTTATAGGCATTTTCTGGGTTAACTCGCTCCATCGTTGACCTCATCTTTGACCTTTATGGTCAAGATTCAGGTTAAGAGTTAACCCATCTTATAATAAATAATAATAAGGGTGTGGCGAACTTGGCTAACCCTGATGTCAAAGTTTTCAAACCGCACAATGTTCTCTGACTTGGTGTTAATGAATGTAGTCAATAGACGAGATAAATAAATGAGAGAATAGACGTCTTTTGGGTCTTCTTCTTCTTATCATGTAGGTATAGTCAAGTGTGTGGCGAACTTTGCTAACCCTGGTGTCAGAGTTTTCAAACCGCACAATGGCCTCTGACTTGGTTTTAACGACTGTAGTCAATCGACAACAGCCGGGACCGACAGCTTAACGTGCCCTCCGAAGCACGGAAACGCTCGTTATAAATCGCCACTTTGGTAACCCATCAGGTTCCCTGCCTCTGTGTACGTTGCTTAACCTCACTGATCGGTTGAGATCAGCGAGCGCCTTCGGGCAACGAGTGCTTCTTTTGGGTGAACTTGTGTTATATCCTCAACTCCATCTTTGTCCTGAGGTGGATTGTGGTCAAGAACGACCCCATTCTTAGCAAAGAAATTAATGTTATGGTAGATACATTACTAGAACAGAGAAACAGTGAAGTTATTTATATTAAAACTGGCTGTCCGTCCGCGGCTCCGCCCGCGTGGACTACAGGTTATATCGTGTCCAATTGTGAGATGAAATGTAGCCTATGTCCTTTTCCAGGCTAGAGCCTGTAGATCTATTTAGATCTAGATCTATTCTGACAGACAGAGTTACTTTCGCATTTATAATATTTTTTGTATAAATTGAGCAAAATAAAGATGTCAAGCGGTTCTAGAACTATAATGACGTTCTGTTTACCCTGAATGGGATTATAGGCGTGAATGTGTTGATGGAAAATATAGATGATGCTGAAGCTGTCTTTGATGTTCCTGACATAATGTTTGATTCATGGAAAGGTGTTTTTTTAAGTGTAATTTAAAATCAAGTGACTTATTTTCCGCTGATATTAGCAGTTTTAAAGATGTAATCACTATGTAACAAAATAACATTTTTAAAAATCTTAAAATGTAAGAGTGAAGATGAGGTACAGTCATGACAAAAATTGCAAGTCAGAGTCGTTCGTAATTCAAAGAGGAATGCGCGCCGAACGTTGAGCGATGACACCACCCGAACACTTCCGACAAGAGCCGGAAATTGGCGAAGGAAATATCAGAATTACGTTGAACATTTTTATTTGAATATCTTTTTGAAATAAATTCATGTGACTGAAGATATATTTATTGAAAATTTGTTTCATAAATTGGGTGGATTTTTTGGATACACACTCAAGAGCCCACACTAAGGTTTTCCCTTGTATCGCGGGTCCCTTGGAACATACACAAAGATAGACACAAACACCCATCACCCAAGAACAAACATCTGCTTTTTACACAAATGTCTGCCCCGACCGGGAATCAAATCCAGAATCAAGACGTAGCTTCACTACCAGTCGACCAAACCGGCCGTCAAAGATAGTGCTACAAAGCAACATATTCTTCAAAAAGTAACTTAAACCTATACCTACGGGTATTTATTAACTACTAGCTGATGCCCGCAACTTCGTTTGCGTGTTTTAGATTTTTACATACAAAAGTTTTTTCCCGCTATCTCCCGTTCCCGTGTGAATTTTGCGATATCCTGTTGCAACTAAGCTTTAAATTTACTACTGCATGCCAAATTTCAAGCGTCTAACTTAAGCGGTTTAGATTTTTCATACAAAAGGATTTTCCCGCTAATTCCCGTTCCCGTGGGAATTTCAGAAATTCTTTTCTTAGTGCACCTCTACGGTACCTAAGCTACGTCTCTTCCAAATTTAAAGTGCCTACGTTTAGCCGTTTAGGCTGTGCGTTGATATGTCAGTCAGTCAGTTTCTCCTTTTATATATTTAAGAAGATGAGTATAGAGCAAGCGAAAATGGCTTGTAGATTCGAATGGCTGTAGTTTCTGTGGTAGGCCACCCCAAAGGGGCACATATACAAAAGACAGCTTAGCAAATACTTAAATGGTGGAACTTACCCATAACTATCATTAGCTAGGTACAAGTAATTCTTTTTCCCGGAAAGTCATGTTAAGGAGTTTTTTAATAAAGATATTAGCATCCACAGACTTGTTGTCCGTGCCCTTGTCTAGATTAATTGTTTTCTTGTAAATACTTGCTTTTTCTTTTAAAAATATTTTACTTTACTTTTCATAGTAGTTTACAGTTGATAAATTAAAAAGAGCACCCTCAGAGTTTCTTGCCTGTTCTTCTTTGGGGAAGACTGCACCTTTGCAAATAGGCGTAGAGTCAGTAGGGTCAAAAGAACGAATGCGTATGTATGTATTAAATCCTTTAATGTTTGTATGTATTTCATGTAATCTTGACTTGTTTTAAGTGGCATCCTGAATGTCCTATAAAATAAAGATTTTTTCTATTCTATTCTAAATAGCTATAATAAAAATATATATTTATGTATTACATAATGTATTTATCTAAACCAGTGACGGTTCCCCGCTGTTGCATCCAGACGTCAAGGCATCCATGACGGCTCTGTCTCGTAAAGGAGTTTTCATTATTTACCTACTTTGGCGCTACGCAACGTATCGTGAAACCATGCCCCGCGCGCGATCCCCCCGCGCTGCGCTGCTATCGGAGTGCGATGTACATTGCTGGTTTTCGTGTTTTACGTTATTATGATTGTTTTTTATTGAAAAATGGAGTGTATTCGATTAAATAATTAAAAAAACAGAAAAAAATTCCACTGGAAAATCATTCAGAATGATTGTCTGAGTTCAGGGTTACAGTTTTTGCTAAGCTGTCTTTTACACCCTGTATGTAAGTTTATGTGTGTGTCTGTGAAATTATTTTGTCGCAACTAAGACGATAGATAGGTACAGTGGCAGTCAGAAATGAATTTATCGACTTACGTTGGGCGACTTCAAAAATTTAAGATATTTTTTTCATGCACTCCTACAATATGGGGATCAAAAGAAAGGGCTTGCTAAGAATTACTCGAAAAATTAAATGAAGTCACTGTGAATCTAATATACACTTGTAACTTAGATGGCGGACTAAATGTTTTATGCTTTCCTACGTACAACATGGGTATCAGAAGACAAAAAAAAATTAGAACTTTAGTTCCATGTTGTTCAGTTCCATGGGGAGAATTATCTCTTAAATTTTTACAACTAATTTAAAGTTACCTTTTATACGAACTCAGATTAGCTTGAAGAAATTAAGAAACGCCTGAAAATGTAATCGCAACTGGTCGCCTAAAAATCTATACAAATATCATATTTAAAAGAGGAAAGATTTGTATTTTTGTATATGTTATGGACCAAGTGATTAATGCGGGCATTATGAATAATGCCCGAGCATTATTAATAATGTCTAGCTCTATCGGGCAAAGTGATTAATTACTATCTAAACTTCATTATTTATCATATTGCCCGGTCATTATTATATTGCTACGTGACAATTGGGCAATTTGATAATTAAGCTAAGTTTGATACAAAAATTCGTTACAACGAATAGGCTCCGAACCTACTGGACCGATATAAAAAATTCTTTCACCTTTAGGATGCTACATTATCCCTGAGTAACATGGGCTACATAATTTTCCCGAATTCCCACGGGAACGAAGTCCCAAATCGGATGCTAATATTAAATAAGTAAGTGGAACTAGTGTAAGAATCATGTCTTTCATTGGTAAAAATATGGAGTTCCATACAAGAAGCAACAACACAAAGTATAAACTACATCGAAGAAATTGGTTTTCTTTGAGGCGTCTGGCTCCTAAACGAGATGGTAATAACGTCATTCAAAAATACACGTGCAAAATTCTCTTCCCAAGAAAAAACAATATCAGTTACCAGGTATTAACCCGTCCAAATGGGTTCGGACGCCATACGTCACCGGGATTGAGATGGATGGCCCACTTAATTGTGGAGGGTGGTATGGCCCACTATCATTGGGACAGTGCCAAACATACTCACCTGGGATTTTGAGACCCGTGTAACCTGTATTGGCCAATATTGATGTATTTCAAGAGCTTTCTAGAAAGTGAACATGTTTGATTATCGACTTATGACAGAATACGACAGTGTATCCAATGATTTAGAGTTACTGATCCAAGAATATTGCTTTTTTCCTAAACTTATATCTTTTTAAATCAGTACCTAGAAAAAGTTGATTTACCACATTAAGCAGAAGTACATAAAATTAAAGGAATTAATTTTGAGGTGAAAAGGTGCTTCGTCTTAATTTTTTGCTCTTTACTAAGAATTTCCTCCTTTTTTTAAGCATGTAATAAGATAAATTAGATTTTCGAGGTATTACAGCTTGTTATAAATAAGCAAGCGATTTAGTATTTGTAGCCTATATTCCTTAGTTAGTTGAACATTTTCTCATTTTATGTAAATTCTTACTTCTTGGAAACTTTTTCCTCAAGATTTTTCTACACTTCTTAGAATAAAACGGAGAAAGAGCAACTCGAGGTAGTTTCAGATTTTGTTGCTGATTGTACCGTGAAAAAAGAAATTGTAGACTGTCGTGTACATTAACGAATTTTTCTGTAAAATTTTTCACAGTTTGTTAGGAAGAAATAACTTTGATTTTTTTTTGAAATCGCTTAAAAGTTAGTAGAAAATTTTTTACTTTTTTTTGCATAGGTGCTCTAAATACTGAAAACTTACTTTAAGCTCAATATAAAAGGGGGCAGTGATTACAAAATCATTTGATTGGTAAAAAGATTAGAACTGCCATAATGGTATAGTAACCATTGTTCTTTCACCACTCAATCAAATGAAAAAAAAATGATTTTTCTTGTTTGAATATATTTATGAGATTTATAGGTATTGGGAAATTTGAAAACAACTTAGTTCAATATTTTATTCATGAAACTTCAGCGACGATCGAATATTGTTTTTAAGAAGAAAGTTAATTTGTGATTCTTACAGAGCTTTCAAATTAGTTTATACTTATTCATAAAAAGTAGTGATAAAGTTTGAAATAAGTTTATGGGTACTGAATATTAGATGAACTTTTTATACTTGACCAAGAAATAAAAACACCAGTAGGACTAAGATTGCGCTATTTTCAACCTGATACAAAAAGGAGGAGGTTCTCAATTCGTCTATATGTTTTTTTTTGTATGTTTGTTACGCGATAACCCCGCCAACTGTTGGCCGATTTTTTAAAATTCTTTTTTGTTCAAAAGAGTATACTCCTGAAGAGGTCCCATAAAAATTTTATTGAAAATGATGCAGCGCTTTTTAACAAAACCACAAAAAAAAATCTACATTTCGACATTTCGTTCCTAATAGGCATTGGAGACCGCAAAAAATACTAGATATCAATTAGTGCGACTGTTGTTAGGATTGAAGTCGGTGACTCATGCGTTTTTAACGTGGAAAATTATTGACCGTAAATGTAGTGCAGCAATTTTGTCCTGGAGACAAAATTTGTCTATAGCTAGGTTTTTATTGTGTTTTTATTCTTTCCAATGTTCCTTAATGAAGAAAAAGTGAAACTCTTTAATATAAATCATTGAAATATATTTTAAAGTTCATTAAATGTATATTAAAGAGATTTATTTAACTAAATTCGTTCAAAATGCAATCTCACTTCTAGTCTTGCCTAAATTACGTTATTTAAACTTGTTCTTTGTACAGTTGTGTACAGAAAACCATCGCAACAAAATTTAATAGATTGGACAGTTTCTCCCAGATCCAATGAAATGCTATCAGTTTGTCATTAACCGTCTGGTCACGTAGCGCAGCCGCGCAGGTTGTTTTAATGTCTACCCGCAATTACCACAACTTTAAGATGGATAAAAGTTTAATAGTTTTTGTTAGAGTTCATAGCAGTCTTTTTATTTTTAACGCCAATTAACGACGTTAAGTTTTAATATGGCGATTAGAATAGCTAGAACGGCCTACGACAAACTCGCACGTCTTGATACTTCAATAACAATAAAAGTTCAGTTTGATTGCGCGAGGGTACCGCGCAAAGGTTTATCGCCCTCTTTTTGACATTTGACCGCGTTAGTTTTAAGTTTTACGCCGTGTGGTGATCGGTTGAGAATAACACCACCCCATCACTTTCCGTGGGTGTCGTAAGAGCCGACTAAGGAAACACAAATGAGACCTGCCTCCTAGTAATCCATCCCAGGCAACGGCACTTCATTTTTTTCTGAATCTGAGGTGTCGTCCTATGGTCTCATGCGGTGTAGTAGGCTCTGTAAAGGGCCATCTGGTTCGCGACCACCCTCCTACCGAAGTCCAACGAAAAACAGCTTGCTGTGTTCCGTCAGTGCGTGGGAGTACCGTGCCTTTATAGGCATTTTCTGGGTTAACTCGCTCCATCGTCTGCCTCATCTTTTACCTTTATGGTTGTGCATGAGGTGCTGATGCATTGCCAACCTTGGCAGGGATTATGTTGTGACCTAACATTAGTTGGGGAAACTATTATGGAACGAAAAATTGAACAACAAGATCCATGTAAAATTGACAAAAAAATTACAGTATTATTTGTAGTTCTAGTACCAAATACATTTTGGGCGTGATTTTTTTAAAACTGTAATAAACCAGCTTTTCGCGTTGGAATTCCTTGGGAATTTGAGAAAATTAGGTAGCCTATGTGTTTATCCAGGGTGTCAGCTACCTCCATACCAAATTTTATCAAAATTAGTCAAGTCGTTTAAGCGTGAAAAAGTAACAAACAAACATCCATGCATCCACACAAACTTTCGTATTTATAATATTAGTAGGAAGTGTGTATGGATATTAGAAAATGTAAAGATTATTCTTAAGTACTGTAACTCACGCGTGATTATTTGTTTCTATTACAAAATCGTGACTGAAAATTAGGAAAACAATGCATAGACGATCGAAGTTTAAAGTAAAGCCGTGTTCACACCGCTCATTAGCACGCAGCCGGCACGTTAAGACAGCCTCAGCAGCTTGCAGTAATGTCTTTATGCTAGTGCGGCAACTATCTTACGGGAATTTATTGCGGATTCGAGTTCACCACGTTTTTGTATAGAAGCAGTGCTCATAGCTCAGTAGCGCTTACAATTTGCAATCTATCAGTGAAGTCAAGCAGTATTAATCAGAAAATTATCTGGGTGTCTATTTATTTCTTCTACGCTGGACCAGGGATCGGTTGAGAATAACACTACCCCATCTCGGTAAGAGGGTGGTCACGAACCAGACGGCCCTTTACAGAGCCTACCACACCGCATGATACCATAGGACGACACCTCAGATTCAGAAAAAAATGAAGTGTCGTTCGTTGCCTGGGATGGATTAGACAGGTCTCATTTGTAATTCTCAACCGATCACCACACGGTCTGTACTGTTTTAAAGTTCGCTACTTTCTTATATAATACTTAACGAAAGATTTTTCATGACTGTGTCATACAGTGATTTTCCAAAAAAATTATAAGTTTTTAGAAGATTTTAAAGGAAACATAATTCTTCGGATTCTAGCATTTGATTTATTGCTAAACAAACTTAGACATAAATCGGAAACTATCTCAAAGAACAATAAACAAAGACAAGATAAATCTCCGTCACTGAAACTATTAAGCATTCTATAAAATGCCGGCTCTAATGGTGTGAAAGTGATGAATACTATAGCAACTGTGTAATGGATACAAACTCTGGAATTTCCGATATCGAGGGCGTAATGCAAAGTAGAAACCAAGTTTTGAGGGTTTATTGAGAGTTAATCATTGAAAACGCCAGTGGCATAGTGGCTCGCGGATTAGACTCGGTAGCAAGTGGTACAGATTCTATCTCTACACATTTTTTTCTGCTAGGGACAATCTAACACAAATGAACTTTCTTTTTCTCGCTTACAAACACACACGAACACGTACATCATACTGAAATACCTTAAATAAATTCTTATAATCCGAAATTTCTAAAGAATTGATATATCAAATCGGTGATGTACTGAGAAAATGCCGTGTTAGGAATATCCGAATCCAAAGAGCATGTATAAAGCGAGTTAGAAATGTAGAGGAAGCGAAAGATGTGTTTTTTGATCGTAGCAAGTGGCAATCTGTGCTCTCTGCCTACCCCAATGGGGACAAAAGCTTGAGCTTATGACTGTATGTATGTATGTAATGTCTAATGCTCCATACAGTATTCTAATGTAATAGGTATACCAGCTTGTTGTGTACTGTGTCTCTTAACATGAATTCGCGGAGGGAATTACATTTGGCCTGTCTTGTTTATGATGTTATAAAATTTAAACAGCCCGAATATCTACATCGTAAGTTGAATACTGAGACAAGGTTTCATCAAAAGTACGGTACTCGCAACATTCGACCTCCGCTTGGTGGGTATATTCATCGTTCTGTGGCCTTTCGTGGCAGCTTTCGTTACCGGGCAACAAAATGTTGGAACGATATACCCCCACCGATTAGGAACCTAACTTCTAAATCTAATTTCAAGACAAAAATGAAACTTTTCTTACTTGAAATACAGAAGTTAGGTATACCAAATAGTTGTCTCGGTCACTAGCAACCACGTAATCATTTCTTTCATTTTTTGTGTTTCGGCTCTATTTAAATTTAAATTTTCTGTTTCTGCATATTAACATACCTTCATCTACTGCACCTTCACACCTCATTACACTCACACAGACACTTAACACTTGAATTAGGCCCTAGATTTGTAGTCTTAACATTATACAGTATTAACTCTGTCCCTCGCATCTCACTTGGGCGAGGGCTGAAAATCAGTGTTGCCAGCCTGATAATCAGTCTGGCATTAGTCGCTGAGCCCAGGCCTTTTTCCTCACTGTGGCAGACATATGCAACCTTAAACTTGTATAATAGGATAAGAATATTTTGAACTTTTTTTAATGTATGTGTGTGCTGTTCTGAAGAAATAAACGTATTATTATTATTATTATTACTAATTTGAGGCAAAATTTTTGTAATAGTTACCACCACCTAAACACTGCCTTCTAAGAAAACTAAGACAAGATTACCCATACCAGTCAATGATTCCATATGGTGGTAGCCTATCTACAACTACTGATGGCAACCCTTCGACACGAACGGCGAATTAATTATTTGCAATGTACAGAAAAACGAAATGTTTATGTTACATTGTTTTGAAAATAACAAGAAACATGGATTGGAAGATGACGTCACTGATGAAGCTTCAGATCTTGAGCAAAGAGCTAATCGATAAGGTCACGATTTAGAGAAGATTGTTTGTGGTAAGTTTCGACACATTTTACTATAGTTTTGTAAGATTTTTAAGTTTGTATTAAAAAAAAGGCTTATGTTACAAAGGTAAAACTTTCTCAACATTTTAAATATTTTACAACAAACAACATATCGTACATTTCAGTCTAATGACCCGGCTCCCCTTTGGTCGGAATGCCAGTACACCTCAGCATATCTAGAAATACCTAGGATTTTCTCCTCCTCTCGAATAATTTAATTATTAAAATCATTTTGGAGTGTAGCGTGAAATTCTTCGCATGCTCAATGAATATTTCCAACATTCAGAGAATGTACAAATGAAAAAGCTTGTCGATAAGGAATTTTTGAGTAATTTAAATTTCATACTAAAGATAGTCTTGAAACCTGAGATTTCGGGTTCAAATCCTGGTACGGGCCAGTACCTACTAATAAATTCATCTTTTCGGATTTATTTACGGATTTTCCATTCATTTATAATTTCCTCAGCGGCGGCGGCGCGGCGTGTAGAAGTCGGAGCCGGGGTTAAAAGGAAAACACGAAGCTGGTTGGAAGTATACTCAAAAAACACTCGTTTATTCGTAAAATTGGCTGGCTTATCCACTAATGTAGGAGCTTTGATAGAACTAGATACAAGGTATGACACCTGATATTTTAATCTAATATTTGACATAAAGGCATGGGTTTGTATTACAATACGTCTCTCTCTCATCGGCTTTGACCCTATTATTTGATATTAAGGTTATATGCGTCATAGTTAAAACTGGTTTCATACTACTTACTAGGGAGTGCACACACTGCAAGCAAAGAGCTCATGTCGAAAAATTAAGTTTTTGAAATGCGTCCTCTTATCAGCCCATATACGTCCCCACCAAGGGGCAAGGGCCTCCCTTCGAAACACGAAGGGGATTTAGGCCATAGTCCATCACGCTGGCCCAATGCGGGTTGGTGGAGCGCTCGTCTTTCGAAAATGAATTTTCTTGGACAGGCGGGTTTCATCACGATGTTTTCCTTTACCGTTAAGCAAGTGATAATTAGAAATCCGTACATAAATCCGAAAAGACGAATTTAGTGGTACAGGCCCGCACCAGGATTTGAACCCACGTCCTTCGGATTACAAGTCTGGCTCATTACCAACTGGACTATCACCGCATTCGAAATGCGTGCGGTTCATCAATTGGGTAGGAGGGCTAGCGTGGTGGACTACGACCTAAACCCCCTTTCCCTCTATCAAAGGGAGGCCGGTACCCCTTGGTCCATACCATACCAAGGTCCATAGATCCATAGGTCCATACCTATGATGACTAGATATAAATAGAATATACAATTTAGTTTACTTCAATAAACAGAAACAACTTTCCGAAGGGCAAAGCTCCCCTTTTAGAAACATAAAAAAACTCTCCAATATTTACTCTCCAAAAAAATTACCTATCAGCTGCCAGCCTATTTTAGAACGATGAAGAAATATATTAAAACTATCAAATAAGTTCTTGGGAAACTTTGTTGAGTTTAAGCTTCACTTGGTAATGT
Organism: Aproaerema taeniolella; assembly: GCA_949987775.1. Lineage (NCBI taxonomy): Eukaryota > Metazoa > Arthropoda > Insecta > Lepidoptera > Gelechiidae > Aproaerema > Aproaerema taeniolella. The sequence continues at coordinate 19,563,117 of OX465248.1, forward strand.
AAAATATATATTCTTTTTTCCAAACAGTACCTTCAGTAGGAAACTATTTTGTACGTTTTCCATTTTACCATTATCACTCACGTATAATTTAACCCCCTTCTCGGTATTCTCGTAGTACAGGAATAATTTATATGCTTTACTCTCTCAATATTATATCGCAGGCAAAATATTAACGTTAGAATATAATTCTTAGTGTTTGTCACATGTAGTGAGATTCTAGGAATAAAGACAAACATAATAATAATAAAAAAGTTTATTTTTCTCCAGTAAAAATGTACATAAAAATTGAGCACATAGAGAAGTGAGAGACTGGAGCACAATAACATCTTGTTTCAAATCAAATCAATTTATTTGCAAAATGCGAGTCTTTACAATAATTTACATATATTTTACAATAATTCAATAGAGTTCAGTCACATCCTGCCACTTGATATGTAAATATTTAAAATATATATTTTTTACATACTTATCTACCACAAAACTAAATTGAATTCATAAAATATGTAATACATTAAATTCATCAGTCATTATAATTTATAACATATAACATTTTTTAAATGATTATTGTTTAAGTCTACATTTTATAAAATATCAGTAAAAAATAAACGAGGTATTTGCACGGGCCGTGATGTTGAATGTTCAAAACAATACTAAAATTACCAGACTCTAGCAACATCTTAATTGTTAAGACCTAGTGTAATGCCTACTTCTACTGAAAACTTAGAGCCTTTGCTCACTTACCCGGCTGTATGCAAATTACATGCCAAGACAAACACATTCACACAAATTATATGTAATGGGTACTTAAGATCACCGAGCTTGTATGAAGACGTAAGTTCCGGATTGAGGTTCCCGTACTTTTGGATAGTATAATGCGGTTTCGAAAGTGATATATTTACTACTTCAGTAGTTTGGATAGTATATTGTATTCGAAAGGAATTTAGTACATTTAAGAGATCCTTATTTGTTAGCATCTGGAATGAGGTCTTTCGCTCCAGAACTCGAGTTACTGACGATGACGTGAGTTTTAAGTAATAGAAACTGAAGTGATAAAATAGAATAGATAAAATCTTTATTTTATAGGACATTCAGGATGCCCCTTAAAACAAGTCAAGATTACATGAAATGCATACAAACATACATTAAATAATTTAAATATATATGTTACAGTCATAGTGATTAAATAGATATTATACATAATGACTGGTCATTATATATAATAACAAAATTGACTAGACAATATGATAAATTAATCACTTCATCCGGATATTATTCATAATAGCGGGTCAAAGTTAGCCAAAGTAATAAATACGGTAAACTTTAAAACAATTTTATTTAATGTAGAATTATTATCTATGGCAATGTTATTTTAAGGCTGCGCCTCCGCTGCCGGAGCCGGCAGTGGGGACGGGTGCCGGAAATATATGAAACCTACAAAACAACCTAACCTAACCGAGCGGAACTGCGACAACCGCTTAACGCAACCACAGTCGTTTCTGGCACATCGCCGGCCGCTGCCGCGGCACGCTCGCTTCGCTCGCTCGGCTCGTGCGTTGGGGGTCGCAGTTCTAACCTAACCTAACCTAACCAACCCTTAACGGGTTGGTTAGGCTAGGCTACTAACAAACCTAACCTACAGTTTCTGCCCCGATATAATCTCCGCGGGGGAGAAGTTTTAACTATAGCTAGTTTTAACTATAGCTCGATGTGACAACTAGTTTTATCTGACAATCAAAGTCGAATGTAAGTAATACATTTCCGATAGTGATTTAGGAATATTCGCAAATTCAATCTTAGATAATCACCAACGCATCCAAGCACAGACCCCGATAAGAACACAAAATCAACTCATGTCAGCTGTCAAAAACGTTAAAAATTGAAACTGACAGTAACTTCTGGCAACCGTTCCAATTTTTCGTCGTTGCCGGTACCGGCAGCGGAGACACTTCCTTATTTTAATTCTTAATATTAAAAGTCAAACCTCTTGTGTAACTCAAAATGTCACTTGAGCCTTACTTGTAACAATAAATAATACTTATGACTCAGTTAATGAATGTCAGTTCATTTTAAATATTTTATTATTGTAGTCTTCAACGATAGATACCAAATACTTGTATTAATCTCTGTTCTTTTTTGTTGTTTTTAACGGCTAGTAAGCTTTAAGTTTACTTTATAAAGTTTAATTACATTATAACAATGTTAATTAATGTAGAATTATTATCTATGGCAATGTCATTTTAATTCTTAATAAAAACCTTAACAGTACCTACTTGTTTTATTACATTATCCAAGTCTTGGAAGATATTATATAAAATTGCTAGTTAATGTGATTAATTCCGTGTCAATTATCACTTTATCTAAATTAAGTAGACATTATAAATAATGGCTAGATAATATACATAATATCCAGATTAATTACTTTGGCTGTAACATATACATACGCATTCGTTCTTTTAACCCTACTGACTTTACGCCTATTCGCAAAGGTACAATCTTCCCCAGAGAAGAATCGGCAAGAAACTCTGAGAATACTCTGAGTGCGACTTACTAACCTGTTTTTTTACCAGCACATTAACGCCCCCACCGAGGGGCACGGGCCTCGCTTGAAAATGAAATACGTATAACAACAAACACGACAATTATTTATTAGCTTGAAAATAAACTTAAGCTAAACTTTATACTTTTGAGCATTTTACGTTGTATTTTTGTAGTTTGGAAAGGTATGTTTTAAGTTTGAAAACGTTCGTAATATTTCATAATATTAAAGCAACAGTTTTAACGATGGCAGAGTATAAAAACAAAGGCCCAGGTGCAAGTTATAATTAAAATACTACGCCGAGAAATAATCCGTCCAAGTTTATTGTATGCTTACAGAGTATTTATTTCTGAACGTTTACAAATTAGGTGGATGTTGTTTGATAGAGTACTTTTGCATCTACCATTATTTAAGTTATTATTGCTAAAGCATGTCGTTATAGTAAATAACTTCGATTTCAGCCCATCATCAGTAGCTCGAGCACGATGGCGACAAACTCGAGCGGCGCACCACTCGGATGACGCTAAAACTTTACTTTGATTGCGCGAGGGCCCCGCGCGCGCATAGGCTTGCTCGCCCTCTGGCGTTGTCAATGTTGACATTTTGACATAGGACCGCGGCGCATTACGCGCGCTATCACCATAGTACTCGAGCTGCATGAATCGAAAAATCGCCAATTCTTTTTTATGATTCCATTTTGCAATAACAATAAAAACACAAAATCAGCAATGTATATCACATGTTTATAAACGACTAGCTTCCCGCGCGGGACTTCGTTCCCGTGAAAATTCGGAAATTTTATGTACCATAGAATTTTTCAAATCGGTCCAGTAGTTTCGGAGCCTATTCGATGCAAACAAACAAACAAACAAAGAAACAAATCTTTCCTCTTTATAATATGTATATAGATATAGATAAAGGAGCGGCTTAAAGTGTGGTGCTACCAAGCCTATAGTTTCACAGTATATTCTGCAGGCCGAGCACGACTGCGCCGCGACAACACCGCGGTCCCATGTCAAAATGTCAACATTGACAGCGCCATGGGGCGAGCAAGCCTTTGCGCGGGACTCTCGCGCAATCAAAGTGAAGATTCAGCGTGAGCCGAGCGCGAGTTTATCGTTATCGTGCTAGAGCTGCTGATTTGTCAAAGTAACTAAATAACAAAGGGAATTTAACTACGAGTTTGCAAAAAAAGAAGTCTCACGTAACTGATCCTTCACGTTTTATTATGGCCTCATCCACGCGAAAAAGAAAGTAAAGGAACGTCTGCAATACGAGATTAAGTTAGGATTATCGTATAATTGTATTTAATACCTACTATTTCCCTCCATAGTCCTTGTGGAGCTCAACGCTAAATCTCATTTTAATTGAGAAAGTTGTAAAAAACGCAAACAGGTTTACATGCGCTTCTTACATCAGCAGAATGCCTGCGTTTTTATTACCGACTTATTTCATTATAAAAGGAGGTTATTTTTAGTTTTAAATGAAGATTATTCATTTGATGAAAACAGCTACTTGTCCTAAAAACACTGCCAGCAGGCTATAGGCGACCGTTGTAGTATAGACACGAATATAAGTTCGAATCCCGTTGGGGGATTAAGTATTTCTGTATTTGTTCCACATGAAGCGCTCGTAGCCAAGTGGCTCTCGCTGATCTCAACCGATCAGTGAGGTTAAGCAACGTACACAGAGGCAGGGAACCTGATGGGTGACCAAAGTGGCAATTTATCACGAGCGTTTCCGTGCTAAACTAAAAGCACTAAAATTATAATTATTCAAGTTGCTGTTTAAATAGTCTTGGCTCATAAACAATGTGATTTCCACAATTTGATCTTTCCCAAAATGTATATCAAACCGAAACATTTCTTATGATATGATATTCTTATGATATGAGGATTTATTCACGAGTGTTTCCGTACTTCGGAGGGCACGTTAAGCTGTCGGTCCCGGCTGTTGGCGATTGACTACAGTCGTTAAAACCAAGTCAGAGGCCATTGTGCGGTTTGAAAACTCTGACACCAGGGTTAGCCAAGTTCGCCACAAACTTGACTATACCTACACGATAAGAAGAAGAAGAACGAAGACGCTGGCGGAAAATTAGAGATCTGTCTCACTAATTAATAATGAAATGCGAGACCCTATTTCACTAATTCATCAACGCCTAGCCAAAACATTTAAATCTAGAAAGCGAAAATTTGAAAAAAGTTCCCTTAACAGTGAAGTCTATGAAAAAGAAACATTGATACGGGAACGGAATCATCATCATCATCATACTTAGCCTACATCAACCCACTGTGGCCTCTGCTCTGTAGCGCCAATCGTCACGGTCTTGTCCTAACCTAACCTAACCTAACCTCATCCATAGTGTCCCGTCAATTTGACGAAATCACAGAATAAATAATAGTACTAACGACGAAATCGTCTGACCATCGGGCTGGTGGTCTGCCCACTGGCCTTGTCGCTCCCCTTGGCCACCATTCTGTGACTGCCTTGGTCCACCATCCGTCGTCCAATACACTTTATTTGCAGACACAAAAAACAAAATACCAGCAAGAAACACAAAATAAAATAAGTGTTGCTAAATAGCAATCTCTTCCGGGCAACCTTAGAGAAGAGAAAATATGTCAACAATACAATACTTAGTAGCGAGAAATACCGGATGTCCTCTAGTTCAGTGGTTCCTAACCTTTTCAGTATTTTTACCCCAGTGACTTATTAGGAAAATTGACCTTAAATATTATCAACACATGTAAATACAAATGTCTTTCTAGTCTTTAAGCTTTATCTTATTTGATGTAGGCATTGTGATGGTTAGTATTGTTTTGCATTTACAAGCTCGGTTATCAAAGATTTTTTATTTTTACTATCTATTTAGGCATTTTATTAGATTAGTCCTTAATTGGTAGGTTCTTTATTACCTCCTCAGAATAGCTGATTTACCCCTACGGGGGTAATTACCCCCAGGTTCGGAACCAAGGCTCTAGTTAGTTTATGAACTTAGATATTGACACGGTAATGTTATTTTTAGAAACTTAAAAATTAAATACCTAATTAAATGAAAGGGTTGAATGAGAGCTCCCAAATCGGATTCTACTCAAGCTGACTGGATCAAATAAACAAATAAAACACATTTTAAAAGGAAATCTTATCTGTTTATACAAGAATATTATTTCTTTAGCAAAACTATGAATACAATTTTATCTTTCTAAGAAAATTATCCTATCTGAGACCATATTTTCTTGAAATTAACTCGAAATTATTCCTTACGCTCTCTGCTATAATTTTAATGGAAGTGTATAATAAGTGGTAATAAATTGAAGTGTTCCAGCGTGAAAATTACCATTCTCGGGTGATAGTACGTTTCAAAATATTATACTGAACCCTTGTTAGTGTAACGTTGCTCTGATTTATTAACAGGATAATCTAGGCCACTGTTTTTCAATCTTTGGAATTCGCGACCTGTTAGGAAATTGAAAAGTTCTGGCGACCCCCTATAACATCTAGGCTAAATCTATAACCTACGTTGAAGATTTTAAAATGAAATTTAAAAGTTTATAGAATAGAAAAAAAACTTTATTCAACGGACACAAAAACTAAAAAAACACAGAAAAACAAAAAGTTTGCCGTGGGTAGGCGCAGAAGACGTGAGATATCGATATACAGGCACAGCCTTTCACTGAAATGGTAGCGTCTTATTGTAGTGCAAGCAAGACCTACAATCTATAAATAATTGTTTCTTTTCTTTTGCCCGCAACCCTCCGAGTTTGGGTTCACGAAAGTTTGAAGAACACTGACCTAAGCCAATAGGTCTTCAAGGATGGAGCTTGCAACGACAGTTTTGCTAGTGAGAGTGTATAGGTCCGAAACTGTACGGTACCGCTGACAGAGCTCAGGGAATTTTTCTTTATTTTTGTAAAAAAAATGAGCTATCTTATCGTGCGTTTTTCGTTTCATTGATTTTGGAGGATTTTCTTAATAAATTTTTCTTTAGGAAATGTCAACGAATTTTTTCTTGAGCTGCCACTCATAAGCACAACCTGCTTACAGTGACATTTGCTGCGGTCAAATATCGAAATGACAACGGCAGAGGGCAAGCAAGCAAGTATTGCTAGGGGTACCCGCGTTTTCGTGATATTTTTTTATTATTATTAACATCGGGTGCGCCTTGACCACAATCGAGGATGTAGCAAGCTCTCTATCTCTGTTATCAGCCCATGTACGTCCCCACCGAAGGGCACGGGCCTCCCTTCGAAACACGGAGGGGATTTGGGCCATAGTCCACCACGCTGGCCCAATGCAGGTAGGTGGAGCGCTCGTCTTTCGAAAATTAATTTACTTGGACGGGCGGGTTTCATTACGATGTTTTCCTTCACCGCTGAGCAAGTGATAATTAGATATCCGTACATAAATCCGAAAAGACGAATTTAGTGATACAGGCCCGCACCAGGCTTTGAACCCACGACCTTCGGATTACAAGTCTGGCTCATTACCAACTGGGCTATTACCGCTGTAGCAAGTTCGTTCATTCACTTTTACAGATAAAAAGTATTTCAGCAGCATAAAACGTCACTAAAAACACGTTACATCCCAGAACATCATAGAAGCTTAAACTTCCTCACGTAAACACAAACTCTGGCTGCTATAAGGAATATTACAAATTTAACTGAAGGTACGGTGCGCACAATATTTACTCATGAAATTATGGTCCAAGTTTCGTCATTATGCGTGACGAAATACGACTTATGGTTAGGATATGTGTACACTTGTGTACAATCATAATTTATTAGGTAAAAGCTGGTAAAGTTAATACCAGATGGCATAATGTACTAGAGCATGCTCGGGACTTTATTCCCATAGTTATAGAAGGAAACCTTGAGCTAAATATCAGCTTTCTAGGGCCAAGAGTTTGGGCTGGGCGTTGATGAGTCATGAGTCAGGACCTGCAATTTTATATATTAAGATTAATATAAAAAACAACGTATAAAACGTACACAACACAGCAACGTACACAGAGGCAGGGAACCTGATAAGTGACCGAAATGGTAATTTATCACGAGAGTTTCCGTGCTTCGGAGGGCACGTTAAGCTGTCGGTCCCGGCTGTTGTCGATTGACTACAGTCGTTAAAACCAAGTCAGAGGCCATTGTGCGATTTAGTAACTGTGACACCAGGGTTACCCAAGTTCGCCACATAATTGACTATACCTACACGATAAGAAGATGAAAAAAAATCCAGAGTCCAGGGTCCTGTCCCGATAGAAAAACAAATGTATTCTATCTAAACAAATGCTTCCTCCAACCGGGATCAAACCTGAGATTGTCAAGTCAAATTCAGAGGGAACTCTACCACCACTAAACCAAATCGGTCGCCTAGTGATAAAAATGCCCCGAGACAGTTTGACTTAAGAGGATCTACATAATAAGCGTAAACGATTAGATAAGAAGAAGAAAAGGAAAATGTAATAAGACATTTACAAATAGATAATTAAACGCTCGCACGGTAACACAACACACGCAAGCAGATCTCCGGCCATAACAAAATATACTCCTATGTTGATTTTAGTGGATTTAGTAGACATACACAAACACAAGCACAAGCAATTGAGTACTGTTTTGCTCAAGTCGATTTTGCATAGTTTAGTTTTAGAAATACTTTTTTAAAATAAGGCCTTACACGATGCAATCTATATTGAAGATGCACAAGTACTAGAATACTATTTGTATTTTTGTTTACCTAATTCGAAAAGACGTTGTCTTCTAAGATAATTCCATAAAAACAAAACTCTTCCGTCATTCCTCATCATCGTGTAGGTATACGCCGGTCATATCGAATATTCATCTAACAAATAACCGGCTAGTTCTGAATTTTTTATAATGTTGTTAGGACCACTACCAGTATCATATATCCAAGTTCGCAGCTTCGAAAGACCTGTGCTAATTTTTGAGATTTCAGCTAAATTACTAGGGAAATTGCGAAATGTTTGCACTTATTGTGGTTTAAAACATTGCGTGAAACGAATCATATTATTCGTTTGAGATTTGACAGCCACCTGATCTTATCAGATTTTTTTAAAATTTCACTTTTTTTCACTTTTCATTTTTATTTTTTCTCAATTGGTACAGAGCTGGTTCTCGCAGATTTACGAGTATTCTACTTTAAAAACGTATAAATATTAATCGCATACTTTAGGATTTATATGGAAAATACTAAAAAAAGTGCGTAAATTTCGCGGTTTTTCGAGTGTTGCAAGGTTAGCACAGGTCTTTTGAAGCTGCAAACTTGGATATACGATACTGGTAGTATAGGACCAACATATGAAAAAATCGGAACTAGCAGTTTGATTGTTGGTTTAGACATTTCTCGTATTAAATATGACCAACGTAGTAACAAAGTCGGAGTTTTCAAATGGTCAACCACTTGAAGCTAAGTATAAAAAATATCTGCATACAAATAAATATATTTAGATAAAACCAAATGCGAAGGGCAGATAAAATCTGATACCAAGATTTCATCCATCTATTGTAAAAAACCGCTTAGAAAAATACTCAGCGCTAGGGCAAACTTAAATTTTTATACCCTTCGCTGTGGAGACCGCAGGGAGTTGGGGTAGTGAGGCCAAGGGTTTCATCTCCGAGGTAGGTCGGCGTCTTAGAGATAAGAGTTGTGACCCCCGCTCCGGGTCATACTTAGTGCAAAGGTTGTCCATTGCCATTCAACGTGGTAATGCCGCAAGTGTTATGGGCACCTTTGCACCAGGGATGACAAGGGGCGGTTTATTTGACTGATTTTAATCATTTAAGTTTTTGACATAGTATGTTTTTGCATTGGTTTTTCTAATAAATTATTTTTTTAAAGCGAAAAAAAAAAGTAAATAAAAGCTTCCTTCCTAACTTAGAAAATAATTTCTAACCATTTCCCTGCAGATATTGTGAACTACCCTCAACGTAAGCCGCAGCGTAAACCGAGCTCGAGTTATAAATTACAATGAGCGTTTAAAATTCCGCCATAAGAACATCATCTATGTATACAACCTTGCAATAAAGGGACAACCATTTGCCAGTAGTAAAGTAACATGTTTGGTATGAATTTTAAAAAAAGACTATCCTATTAAAATTTGTAGTTCTAATTATCACTTGCTCAACGGTGAAGGAAAACATCGTGATAGAACCCGCCCGTCCAAGAAAATTCATTTTCGAAACACGAGCGGTCCACCAACCCTCATTGGGCCAGCGTGTTGGACTATGGCCTAAATCCCCTTCGTCTTTCGAAGGGAGGCCCGTGCCCCTCGCTGGTAAAAAAATAAATAAATTAGTATTTGATAGTTCTCAAAACCATGATACAAAAAGGTACGCATAATTATGTATGCTAGGGTAGCAGATTTAATCAAGTTCGCCACATACTTGATTGCATCCACACGTTAAGGAAGCAGCATAGCTATCATAGACGCGTCACATAATTTTGTTGAGTATTTCTTTCTATCGCCATGGACTAATGCTATCGCATAGCGTCAGTACGGATCATGGAGAATAACATCGACATAACAAAATTCTGACACGCGTCTTTGCAGCCCGGCAGATGAAAGTTGCTCTCTAACGGCCTGACTTTCCAGATGGCGTGTGCAGGGTGCTCCAAAACCAGCTTAGTGCTCCAAAATCGTCATCCTTACCTACTAGCGGTGCACTCTGCCGAAAAATTGACAAGGGTCTGTCTTTCTACAATCCGTAAAGGGATTCTCTGCTTCATACTGGCGACTTCGTGATTTAATATTTTAATTTTGATTACAGTACTCAGACATTATGCCTATTTATAATTCGAACGGCACGGCACGGCACTTCGAAATTTGAATTACTATTGCCTCTTATGTTCTCAGCTTCTAGTATTACTATTACATAGGAGGCAATGATAATACAATTTTTCCGTGCCGTTTTCGAATTATAAAAAGGCCCATCGTGGACGTCAATTTTCAAAAGAATTGAATTGATCTTTCAGATCCTGGACCATAATAGGGAATATGCATTTTTATCGCATTGATTAACAAAAGTAGTTGAGATGACAAAAAGTGAAATTAAAATCGGCCAAGAAATACGGCCGATATACGCATGTAAAACTATTAATTACGCACCGATTGGACAGAGAGATCCGACATGGACTGTGACGTCACATGTCACTACGTCCATACAAACTTTGTGTTGAATTTCGTTTTGCTAGAAAGAGATAGAAATAAATCTTCGATGGCTTATATATTTTTTAATTTCTTAGTTATTCGAAAAATGGTTTTACCAAACTGTTTATTACATGAATGAGGATTATTTTTTAAAATAAAAAAAATCATGCATATTCCCTATTGTTGTGGACGCTTGTGCGTCAGGGTGAACCGGGACAAAACGCTAAGGTGAAGACTCCTTGATAAATATGATTGCGATGGCCATGAAATATCAAATTCCACCCCATCTCTTTCCGTGGGTGTCGTAAGAGGCGACTAAGGAAACACAAATGAGACCTGCCTCCTAGTAATCCATCCCAGGCATCGACACTTCATTTTTTTCTGAATCTGAGGTGTCGTCCTATGGTCTCATGCGGTGTGGTAGGCTCTGTAAAGGGCCGTCTGGTTCGCGACCACCCTCCTACCGAAGTCCGACGCCAAACAGCTTGCTGTGTTCCGTCGGTGCGTGGGAGTACCAGTGCCTTTATAGGCATTTTCTGGGTTAACTCGCTCCATCGTCGACCTCATCTTTGACCTTATGGTCTAGATTGAGGTCAAGAGTTAACCCATCTTATAATAAAAAAAAAAATTCACCTTTCATTCGAAAGGCAGTTAACCTACTGCTTAGCGAATCCATAAAGTAGTGGTGTCAACAACACTACTTTACGAGAATTGCCCATTATTCAAGAATTAGTTTACCCTATAATATCCGGTTCGGATATAAAGGGTTTTGGTAATAATGGGTTTACCTATTTAGCTAAAATCTTACTTTTTTTACTTTATTTTGACGTTCATAGCAAACATTAAAAAATATGTACTGTTTAAATTAAAAAAAAATTATACAGACTTTTAACCGAAATTCGTATTTTCAGATTTATACATTAACTAGCTTTCCGCCCGCGGCTCTGCCCGCGTGGACAGGTTATATCGTGCCCAACTGTGGGATAAAATGTAGCCTATGTCCTTCCCCAGGCTCTGACCTATCTCTGTAACAAATTTCATCAAAATCGGTTCAGGAGTTTAGGCGTGAAAGACGGACAGACAGACAGAGTTACATTCGCATTTATAATATTACGTATGGATATGGATTTTTAATTAATTATTATAACTTGCTCGGCGGTGAAAGAAAACACCACCCTTAAGTAATAAGTGAAAATTAAGAATGTAAATCAGCCTACGAAACTGATCAACTTTCTCTTATCAACATAGGTCGAATTATCAAAAAAAAATTTGCCTCTCCATGCAAGCTGAGCGATAAGCTGTTTGCCTTAGTAAGAGAAGTCATTTTTTTAAAGAATTTCTTTTAGGGTAAGTTATTTAGTTTCAGGAGTTGAATCACCTTTTAAATAAGTATCACACAATTTATACACATCAACACGGTCTAGGGATATTGCACGATTTTTCACACAAAAGAGGTCTTTTTGAGAAGCTACAAAAGCATACTCGAGATACATGGAGCTCTATAATTTTCAGACGAGCAAGTCATCATCATCATATCAGCCTATTGCAGTCCACTGCTGAACATAGGCCTCCCCCAAGGTGCGCCACTTTTCACGATCCTCCGCTGTTTTCATCCAGCCACTACCCGCTATCTTCTTTAGGTCATCTGACCATCTGGCTGGGTCCTACACTGGTCCTACACTACGTTTGCCAAGACGTGGTCTCCATTCGAGAACCTGTCTACTCCAACGCTCGTCGGTTCTGCGACAGACATGGCCAGCCCACTGCCACTTCAGCTTGCTAGACTTTTGGATAATATCCATCACTCCGGTTTTCTGTCGGATGACCTCGTTTCGGATTCTATCCCTTAGCGAGATCCCGAGCATGGAGCGTTCCATTGCTCGCTGAGCGACGTGCAATCGGTGGGCCAACCTCACTGTCATGTTCCACGTTTCGGCTCCGTAGGTCATGACTGGTAGGACGCATTGATTGAAGACCTTGGTCTTTAGACACTGCGGGAGTGGCGACGAAAAGATATGACGCAGCTTCCCAAATGCTGCCCAGCCAGCAAGTGCTAAACTTTAATTTTAAATTTTGATCAATGAATTTCATTATTCTTAAAATTTGTTAAAACGTGATGAAAAAAAAAACTGCGCAAATTCCACCATTTTCATACAAAAAGCAGAAAAAAAGACGTGCATTTTTGTTTTTGTTTCCGTCACGTTTTAACAAATTTAAATTTAAATAAAATTCATTGACTGAAATTGAAAATTCGGGTTTAGCACTTACTTGTCTGAAAATTATAGCCCTCGATGTATCTTGAGTATGCTTTTATAGCTTCTCAAACAGGCCTCTTTTGTATGAAAAATCGTGCAATATCCCTAGATCGTGTTGATGAGTGTAGTTGTGGTGTTGATTGTACTGCACTAATATAAATCTCCTTGGTAAAAGACGTACGTTCGAGTGCACAAAAGCCAAACATATTTAAAGCATAAACGAACATAAGCTTCTTCTAGGTTAGCTCGCTACATTACACACCCTATTCCTGGGCCAGATTGAGGTCAAACGAACATTTCATTCCTCATATCATTTTCTTCTTCATAGTCAAGTATGTGGCGAACTTGGCCAACCCTAGTGTCTGAGTTTACAAACCGCCAAATGGCATCTTACTTGGTTTTAACGACTGGTAGTCAATCGACAACAGCCGGGACCGACAGATTAACGTACCCTCCGAAGCACGGAAACACTCGTGAATAAATCCTCATATCATAAGAATATCATATCATAAGAAATGTTTCGGTTTGATATGCATTTTGGGAAAGATCAAATTGTGGAAATCACATTGTTTATGAGCCAAGACTATTTAAACAGCAACTTGAATAATGATAATTTTAATGCTGTTTAAAACACATTAATTTGTTTTGGTTTTAAACATTTTGAATGATCATTAATTTTGTGAAAATGTTATTAAGTAATTACCGTTTCGGATTAAGTTCTATATTTAATACTGGGCCGGTTTCAGAGTATAGGACCTTACTCTGAAACCGGCCGGTTTCAGAGTAAGGTCCTAACGAACTCTTTTTAAATCAGGGTTAGTATTTGAAGGTTTTACAGTTATTCAAACATTGTGTTCTTAATTTCGAATCCAAATTGCTTGTGCTTATTTTGATCTCTTTTCTCATTATAAAAAAAAAATATTAGATAGGTACTACCGACTTGGTCAAACGGCCAAAGTTTGTTCAATACAAAACAGACAGAAAAGACGTCGGTCTTTTCTGTTTTGAAGTAAAATTTATCTTTATGTAATCGAAAATTTGGAAAATAATTGTTGAAGGTAAGTTTTAAATTACACCCCTCAATTATCTTCGGGCCTTGTAAACTGGGCCTCATTTTACCCAATTCCGGCTCTGCCTGTAAACTGCACTCCAGTCCGTTAATAATAAGCACAACGCTAAAAGCTCTCGTGCCCATTAGATGCTGTGTTCGCGATGTAAAAGCTCCTTATTTCCTGCTCGCTTCAAATTGCCTTAGCTTATCTTATATTAAGTTTTTATTACACTACCCAATTTCATTTCATAACGAAACAAACAAGAATTCCTGCCTAACTTTACTTATTTCAAGGTTTATTCCTTATAAGGTGACCAGAGAGGTAAGAAGATTCCTAAGTGCTTCAATTTTTTTTGATAATACATACCTCTGTTAATTTAAACATTACATAAAACTCATGTACCTGTGTCCCTGATTGTGTATGATAAAAGCCTATCTCTATGTATTATGATGAAGGCATTATCATGAACCCGTAAGGCGATTTGCAGCATATTGAGAAAAATCGAAAATTTATTAAATTTAAACTTATCTCTCAACTTATCTTTAATTTGACGTTTTTAGGGCTCCGTATCCAAAGTTTAAAAACGGAACCTTATTACTAAGGCTCTGCCGTTTTTTTTTTTATATTATAAGATGGGTTAACTCTTGACCTCAATCTGACCAAGGTCATAGATGAGGTCGACGATGGAGCGAGTTAACCCAGAAACACACGCACCGACGGAACACAGCAAGCTGTTTGGCGTCGGACTTCGGTAGGAGGGTAATCGCGAACCAGACGGCCCTTTACAGAGCCTACCACACCGCATGAGACCATAGGACAACACCTCAGATTCATAAAAAAATGAGGTGTTGTTGCCTAAGATGGATTAATAGGAGGCAGGTCTCATTTCTGTTTCTTAAGTCGCCTCTTAAGACACCCACGGAAAGAAATGGGGTGGTGTTATTCTAAGCCGATCACCACACGGCAAAAATCCGTCCGTCCGTCCGTCTATCACCAGGCTGTATTTCATGAACCGTTGAAATTTTTACAGATGATGTATTTCTGTTATCGCTATATCAACAAATACTAAAACACTAAATAAAATAAAAATATAAGTGGGCTCCCATACAACAAACGGATTTTTTTTGCCGTTTTTATAGATAATAGTACGGAACACTTCGTGCGCGAATACGACTCGCACTTGACCGGTTTTCTCATGTTTTATGTTTAATAAAAATCGAGTTTTAATCTAAATCGATGGCGTGCAAGACCTGAACTTAAACACTATACTCTGTTAGTTAATCCACGATTAAGAAGTTAATCAAACAAAACGTAAAAAAATATATGTATGAAAATGACATTGCCAAATCTCTCGAGTTATTTGCTAAAGGTCTGTTAAAAACCTAACAAATTGAATTTACGGTAAAACTGTGTATAAATCTTACTTAATCGAGATTTTGAAAATGCTGCAAGTCGCCCTTGCGGTTTTGTTGCTCTACTTTATATTATCTACGACCGAAATTTTGAAGCGTCGAATGCCACTACATCTATGTCTTACGCTGTACTAGATGACAGTGACAGGTAGTGACTCTATGATGGCTCTAAAAATTTTTAACAAGTTACCAAGGGAACTTAAAGACTTGAATCCTATTGTCTTTAAAAGAAAATTATATAATTGGCTATTGGACAAATGTTTTTACAGTGTAAGGGAATATTTAGATTATAAAGATAATGTTGACCTTGGAATTTAATTTAATTTTTCTGTTTTATTTTTTCTTGTGACATTTGTATAATGATTTAGATTGCATTGTTAGAATTTTGACACATTTTGACATAATTAGACACATTTTATACAATTGACATTTTGATAATTTTATATAAATTTGACCTAATTAATTATACTTAATATGGTAATGTAATTTAACAGATAATATGATAGATTCAATTTTAAAATATTCGTACACCATATTGGTAGAATGTGCTAGAACCTAAGACAAAGAACCTAAGAACTTTATTGTACTCACTTTCTCACGAATAAATAATTTCTATTCTATTCTATTTTATTCTATTCTATTCTATTCTATTATCAGTCGTTAGTCAATCGTAGATGGTGCAGAGTAGTGCCCCTGGTCGACTTTTTCTGGTCGTGTCGATGGCAACGTTCAAGCTTTAGAAGACCGGTGCTTCACGACACATAACGCAGTTGGCTTGACATCAGGTAGAGTTATAAATAGCGTTTTATATGAGTATGTCAACTCTCCCAAACGTTGATAGTCCTAGGGAAAAAGGTACTAAAAATAACTCTAAAATTAAAAATGTTGTATAAGCTAAGCCAATTGGTAAAATATAGACATAGACATGGACATACAATTTATTCACAAGCACAGGTACACACTACATTACAGACAGAAATAATACAACAACAAAAATAAAACACAAGTACACACAGGACACAATGTAGGCGCAAGAGTCATAGCAGTGTGCACCGCACCTATGAATGGGCAATGGCTCAGCTACATGTTGCAGGCAAACTGCAACGCTGGTTTTCGGCCAGTTGCCCCAAGTACGAGCGAGCTTGAGACGCAATGATTTTGGCTCCAAGAGCTAACATAATTTTAAGTTTATAAAAATGCAACATATAAAAATAAAAAGTCCTAATAAATACTAATAATAGAATAGCTCAGAACCATCTCAGTTACGTCAGCTTTCCAAAAAAAGACATCGAAATTGGCCCATTTGTTAAGGAGCTACGATGCCAGAGACAGAAACACAGATAAACAGATACATCCTTAAACAGATAGTCACGTCAAATTTGTGATACCCCTCTTTTTTCTCAGGAGTTATAAACAACATAAAAAACTTTCTAAACAGATTTCTTGTTTAAGGCGACTACAGCACCTAAATTACGATTTTATGACTACGCAGCATAAGCATGACGCACTGAATGCAGAATTCGAAGAAAAAAAATACTACGGTCCTATTCAGGACATAAACTATATAAGAAGTTTGCTGAAAACATGATTCAGCACTTTTGGTTCGATAGAAAAAGCTCACAAAGTCACCTCTAAATACCATTATTGTGTATCTTTTAAGCTGTAAAAACGTTAGTAAAATGCACACAGGAACTTGAATTTGCTATCAAAATGTTCGTGATTGAACACTCTCGATAAGTAGTTAACGCATTTTTCGATTTAAGCTGTTACCGTCCATAAATCTCATTTTTCTAACTTTCGAACATGTTTTTACGCACGCACGCTTTCATAGTCCGTAAACTTTGTGTATCAGCACTGTTCGCACTGCCGGCCCAGGCCTGTTGAGAGAAGGAGATGGCACTATTCCTCTGTGTGCTGCCTCTATCGGGTGCTGTAGTCGCCTTAAGGATTTTTTCTATAAAACTGAGAGCACTTAGTTATAAAACAAAATTGTTTAGCGGCATTGTAAACCTTTGTTTTTTCGCAAAAAATATGAGCTTTGTTATTGGAACATGGCTTTCGGCAAAGCCATGCCGTAAAACTCTCAACCTTACAAACGCATAATTCTTACAAGGAACATCAAAAATTCCAGTTTCCGTCCAAAAAATCTATTTCAAAAGACACTATCGCATTAGGCCCATTTGTAACAAACGGCCGTCGCAAGGAATTCGTTTTATCTCTCCAAAAGAACGCTAACAATTGTAAATCACGTCTTTTTGCTAAAAAGAGTTATCAAGATGTAGGGGGTGAAATTTTTTTGGTCTCGCTGAAATAAAACTTTGTGTCACTGTTTGGGTCTTCATAAGCCAGGAAATTGGCGAGTATGACTCGCCTTAATTTTCCAATTGTCATGTTGATACATAAGTTCAAAATTAAGTTTTTGAAAAGCGTGGTTTACTGGTCCAGAAAAAGACAAATGAAAAACTGTTTTTTTATCTTAACTTTGAAGAGGCTTGAGGCGTCGAATTGCCTCATGACAGCCTCATAAGAGACTTCAAAAATAAATAAAATAAAAAGTCCTAGAAATCAAAAAGCTTACATAATTTCCGAGACTTTTCTAAAATAAAGATTTAAACATTGTAATCGACAAAAATAAATTAAAGTTAGGTTAGGTAGTTACACTACTTTTAACTCAAGAAAAGACTGAACCGATTTTAATGATCGGTGGTTTGTTAGATTTACCTCCGTCCCGAATAGCAGAATAACTTCTCGTATTACGACGTTGAAACCTTTCGAAAAAGAATTTAACTAAAAAAAACAACAACGGGTTGCACTCCGGGAGTGCCAGCAGAAGCGAAAACTTGAACATTAATGTTGTGCATTAATATGGAAATAAAACAAAATAAATAAAAAGAGTCCGTTATTCTCAGGATTCAAACCCTCGACCTGTTGCTTACAATCTGGCAACTTTTCCACTCGACAAAACTGTTTACTTTCAATTCAGTAAAATAGTCTATCGGTATTTGCGCACTATGTTGACATCTGTCACAGAGACAATTTTACCATAGGGCTGCCATCCATCCGGGTTTTCAGCCATACTTCAAAGTACACAAAACGCTGATAAAGAAGTTTTCACTTCAAAAAAGGTGGCAACCCTATCCTACGTATTTTCGATCAGGGTCACGTGACATCTGACGATCTGACGCAAGTTCATCGCGAGTTTAACATTTTTTCCCCATACTAAAAGTTCTCAACGCCACTAAAGAAGTTTTCACTTTAAAAAAAATCTCACTCGTATTTTATATAAAATATTTTGTATAAAAAATAGGAAATGGCTGAAAACCAGCGCAATGACGTGGTTTCGGCCTTTCACTGCACAAGCTGAGCTATTTTTCTTTTGTCGCACTTTTTTATTATTATTTTTTAAATTAGTTATTAAGTTTTCATTTGTAATTATTTTGTGACAGTAAATAACTTTTTACTTTTACTTTACTTACTTTACTTAAAAATCTTTGAAACGGATCGGCTGATTTCAACGCAAACGTAGTCGCGGGCGGAAAACAAGTGTAGATAGTAGAGTTCTATTTCATTCAAGTATTCATTTATTAATATAAATGTGACTATAAAAGCAGCAATTTTCATTTAAATGCATGTAAATTTTGCAATTTTGCGTTGCGTAGTATTTCTCTAGCAAGTAACTAGGCGATAAATCTTAAAAGTTCATTCTCTCTGGCTTCGTGGCCACAATTCAAGTAAAGTAATGGCCGCCAACCTCTTAAATGTATTTGTTTCTTAATGTGGCGACCGTAAAGTGGAGTTTTTCCTCGTTCCTTTCACTGACGTTTTATTTCGCAATTAGTGACACTCCTGGTCCATTTTGGCAGTGTCATCAATTCATGTCTTATCATTAAGAAGATTTTCTACACGTTAATTCAAATCGCATTTTCTTTTAGCTATAAATTGTTCTTTGACTTTCTGGTTTGCTTTATTTGCTCTATCTATGCCAACACTCTCGTTTTATTTACATACGAAGTTAACAAATTCACATAATGGGCCTTTTTAATAGGTCTTTACCTATGAAATTGCCGATTTTTCTCAACCTTTATTGTGTTCATAATTTATTTAATTGAACAGCTGTAAATAAAATGGTTTTTTGTTTAAAATCTTGGCCATATAACGGAGATTTTGATTGAAATTAATACATATTTACTTTGAATTTATTTACTGAAAACGAAGCTCAAATAGAAGATAACTCGTTTCTTCTGTTACCCGTTTCATTGTTTATTTTTGTTGTACTAAGTATGATGAAAATTAAATTAATCTTGAGGTTTAGACACAAATTTTTTTTAAATTTGGAATTCGTATTCCCGAGAAAAATAAAAACCGGCCAAGAGCGTGTCGGGACACGCGCATTGTAGGGTTCCGTAGCAGCATGGTTCAAATATGCAGCTGGCTTCTTAATTCTACGGGCATATGGACGGTTAAATCGCTAATAATGTTTAATAAAAACGAGGTCACAAAGAAAGAAGGTAACTAAAGGAGAAATGTAGATTTCAGCGCCACAAGGAAAATGAAAAAAAAAATCATCTGCTTAATAACCACCTCGCGTGGATGCAAATGGTTGTATAAAAATTGTTTACATTACGTATTCATTTAAAACGGGTGTACTATCGTTACGGTCGTAGTTAGAGATGAAAGAGACTGTCTTTTAAGGCTTATTAAAAAGACTCGCCTCCATCTTACAGGACTTGACTCTAAAATTAAGACTGAAAGTTCGAGTTTTCATTAATAAGACTTAGTAGTTTATTAAAAGATTACAAACTGAAACGACTCAAGTTATTTTCAAAATACTAAAAGACTTAAACGACTCAAGTTCTTTTATGTAAAAGGGATCGCACCGCAGTTTGTGTGTGGTATTTATTTTGTAACCTATCAACCAAAAGAAATAATTCACGCCTAAACCACTAAATACATTTTGATAACATTTGACAAGGAGATAAAATGAGATATTTACATTCTATCAACACATACCTTACGACTGTTGACTTCCCAGATAATGAGTCGCCAGTCTTTTAAGTCCTTTAAGCTGTTTAAGTAACAGCTCAGTTTTTTACGTTAAAAGACTTCAACTACAAAAGCTAGTCTTATGACTAAAGGTTGGGAACTAAAAGACCGAATCAGTCGTGAGGCGTCAAAAATAAGGTGTCTTTATTAAAAGCCTTAAAAGACTGAGTATCTTCCATCACTAGTCATAGTCGATGTTAAAATCTCCAAATACTATATTATAAAAAACAAATGTATTAAAGAGTTTGTAGTTTCAGAAATAACTTTAGTTTTGGTCTAAACACAACATAATGAAATTATAAAATTCGCGAGCGAAGCGAGCGAAAATTTTTTTTTTTTTTGCGACAATATTATTAGAAATAATATAGACCTGCTGATAAAATAATTTTGATGTAATTTTCGTAATTAACACCATCAAAAACCTATTTAACGACACCTAAAATGTCAATATGTTACAGCTTGGCTTTCGACCTCGCCTTACTTTTAGTATTAAACCTTGTAAATATATTCTTATTAATTCCAAAAACGTTTGGCACTTGGTCGACTTTCACTCGCAAACTTGAAAGACCAACTTATGTGTGATAGTTTTTCTTTTAATTTCGTTGTATATTCTACCAACGAAAATACAACAGAATGGAAGTATTTAATCCGCGAGCGAAGCGAGCGCGAATTTTTTTTACTTTAATTTTTTTTTTTAAATGTTTTTAGCAACAAAAGTATTGTTAGGAATAATTTCGAGCTGGTGTTAAAGAGCAGGTCGCGTGGCGATTGTGTATAATTTTGATATCATTTTCGTAATTAACACCCCCAAAAACCTATAACGACACATGAAATGTCAATATGTTACAGCTTGGCTTTCGACCTTGCCTCACTTTTAGCGTGGAACTTTGTATGGCAGTTGTTTTGGATTAGGCTGAACTTCGTCGTAAATCTAAATGCTCGTGAAATATTTAAAAATAATTTTCATTTTAAAAATAATTTTTCGCAAACGGACTGCTGAATCGAAAAACGTTCGTAGTAAACCCCTTCTATCTTTTAAAAAACTATCCTATGACATCCCACTCGATGATATCGGCGAGAAAAAAAAATCCATCGCCCTTTCACATGTATGGGAAACACCCGAAAAATTTTTTTTACAAAATTTTATTTTTTCTATTTGTTGGCGCAATTAATATGTATGAACATGCCAAATTGCAGCTCTGTAGTACCAAGGATCTAATATTAGTAAATATATTCTTATTAATCCCAACAATGTTTGGCACTTGGTCTACCATTACTCGCAAACTTGAAGGGCCAACTTATGTTTTATAGTTTTCCTTTTAAATTTGATGCATATTCTACCTCTGTGAATTTTTCCACATTTTTAAAAACAACCGTTTAGCTGGTAGAGGGGGGGGGACACTTGTGTTTGACAAAAATTTTCACTTTAAAAATTTATGATTCGCAAACGGAGTGCTAAATCGAAAAACGTTCTTAGTAAACCCCTTCTATCTTTTAAAAAGCTATTCTATGACACCCCATTCGATGATATTGGCGAGAAAAAAAAATTCATCTCCCTTTCACGTCTATGGGAGATACCCGAAAAAAATTTTTTTTCTAAGGTTTTACTCTACAGTTCTGTCGGCGTAATCAATATGTATAACCATGCCAAATTTCAGCTCTGTGATACTAAGGGTTTCTTAGAAAACCCGCGGACAGACGGACAGACGGACAGACGGACAGACGGACAGACGGACAGACGGACATGGCGAAACTATAAGGGTTCGTAGATTACTACGGAACCCTAAAAAAAGATAGTATTAAAAATTCAGTTTTCCAAAAATATTGTATGAAAAACGGCAACTTCATAGGTAAAGACCTATTGTGATTCGAATGGCACGGCACGACATGAGAGAATTTGTGTTACCATTGCCTACTATGTTCCCAACTTCTAGTATCACTAGTACAAAGGAGGCAATGGTAATACAGTTTTGCCGTGCCATTATCGTATTATAAAAAGGCCCAGTGTATTAATTCAAATCGCATTTTCTTTCATTTATTTATTGATTCCTTGCTTACTTTATTTGCTCTTTGCCAATACCTACGTTTTCTTTACTTACGAAGTTAACAAATTCATAAAAAAATACATATATATTTTTTCTATATATACGCAAAGTATGTAATCAGTTGATGTACTTTTATGTGTGATCTAAAATTTTCTTATAGATACAGTCAAGAGCACGTCACACTTGAAACTACCAGTTTAAGCTGAGTTCTTATTTATAATGCGCGCCATACAATGCAGGGCCGGTCCAAAGTCCAAAGTGTCAAGCTTGACGTGCTCTTGTCTGTACGTAAGAGAAGCGGGAATGATATCATTTCTGTATCGATGAAAGCATAACCCAATATTCTTTGGATATCATAATAATGCAGGGAGATGAAAATGTTTTATAGGAAAATATCTAAGTGCACCTTTTTCATTAGAGCTAAGGAGAAGTATCGTGTATAACATAGCACTAGGGCACTAAGTCTGCACGATGTCATAGCGATTTTTCTTTCCTGTCCTCCGTAAATCAAAAGTGTTTTGTTTTTAGGGTTCCATACCAAAGGGTAAAACGGGACCCTATTACTAAGACTCCACTGTCCGTCCGTCTGTCTGTCTCTCCTTCTGGGTTGTTATCTCATGAACCGTGATACTTAGTTTAAATTTTCATTGATGATATATTTCTGTTGCCGCCATAACAAGAAATACTAAAAATAAAAAATATTAAAAGGGACTCCCATGCGACAAATGTGATTTTTTTTGCTCGTTTTTATAGTACGGAACCCTTTCTGCGCGAGTACGCCTCGCCCTTGGCCGGTTTTAAAAATTATTTATCATAAAACTGAAAGTTGACTTAGGGGCTTCCGTTCCACGTTAAGATTCCCACGGGAACGAAGTCCGGGGCGGGAAGCTAGTCACTAGCATAATTAAACAACTTTTAGGAAAAATTTAAATCTGCGTATTAACAGCCTACGCCACGTTTCCACTAAAGCCCTTATTAGAGAGGTTATGGAGAGTTTGTAATGCTCTTGACACGAATACACATAAATAAATTGTGAAATGAAATTGCGAACTTCAATGACTCGTTTAATAGATTCAAAACGAAAATAGGCTCTGATAATATTATAACTAATTTCCGACTAATGTTTTTTAGGGTTCCATATCTAAAGGAAAACAACGGGACCCTAATTACTAAGGCGCCGCTGTCCGTCCGTCCGTCCGTCTGACACCAGGCTGTATCTCGAGAACCGTGATAGTTAGACAATTAAAATTATCGCAAATGATGTATTACTATGTGCCCTATAACAACAAATACTAAAAACCAGAATAAAATAAATATTAAAGGGGGCTCCCATAAAAAAAACGTGTTTTTTTCTCGTTTTTATAGAAAGTCTGTCAGAGGCAGTATCTCATGAACCGTGATAGTTAGAGTTGAAATTTTTACAGAAGATGTATTTTGGTTGCTGCTTTAAGAATAAATACTAAAAAGTAGAATAAATTAAATATTTAAGGGGGCTCCCATACAACAAACGTGATTTTTTTTGCCGTTTTTATCGAGATAATAGTTTTTATAGAGTCCGACTCGCACTTGGCCGGTTTTATAGGTAATGGTACAGAACCCTTTGTGGGCGAGTTTGACTCGCACCTGCCCATTTTATTTATAAACGCTACATATTCAAAGTCTTACACTACGGGTTTCCCTTGTGTAGTGGGTCCCTTGAAAACATACACAGACAGACATGAACACCCATGACCCGAAAACAAACATCTGCTTATTACAAAAATATTTGCCCTGACTGGAAATCGAACCCTCAATCAAGAGTCGCTACCACTACTACTAACCAACCCGCCCGTCAAATGTTTCCTGTGTTATGCTAAACCGTCTGGTATGCTCTTCTAACTTCTTGTAGGTTTCTGGCGACTTTGTTTTTGCATCTTAGACAATCCTTTCGGGTAGCACTCGGAGGGTTATCAAAGATACTGGTTATTACTCTTTTGGTAGCGAGATTCTCTCTCATTTTCGCAAAATGCCACAGCTAGTGAAATCGGATAGCTTTTATTTCTCGATTGATATTAGAGTAAGACATTATAAATAAACATAAAAATACGCTTTAAATAATTTATGTCACTACCTCAAATAACAGTGTCATGGTTTTCTTTATTTCCGAAGAATTTGTCGTATTTTCAAGCAATGGCCTTTTGACCGCACTATGCTCTCACAAAGTGCGAGGAACGCTCGTGTCCTTAATGGTAGAAATGGAAAAACTTTCTGTTTTACCGCTTAATAGAATGCGCTAAGGTCTGTTTGTGGAATTGCTTTTGTGTACTTGTGGTTGAATTAAAATTTCAAGATATCTTTATTATGTAAAGTTTTTTTCGTAGATTTTCTTAAAAAGTTATAAATAAAGATATGATCAACAATATTTTGAATTATCAACAAAATTCGTTCAATAGGATTTGTGGGGAAGAGTAAAAAACACCGGAGGGAAAGTTCCACTTCATTAGAAAGGAAGAAACATCGAAAAATAAATACACATAAACTTTTGCATCTTTGAAACTCTTAGATTGTGCAAGTTGACATATTTTCACCACTGTTGCTGTTAATAATCATCTATGCAATCCTTCAAGGTTATACCAACTGTCAGGCAGCTCAAGGCTACTGCTTTTCGTTATCCAATAATTAAACTTACCTACTTGATAATTTTACCCAGAATCGAAAGGTCTGATTTCAGTCATTAAAAAACTATCAGCTGTTAATAAAACAACTACATTTATTCATAAAACAACGTTAAACAAGAATAGCATAACCTAAGGTTTTACATTGGTTTCATTTCCTAACTAATAATTCTGATCCATGTTACACGCATGTTTTGATGATGGCTAGTTTGCTTTGAATCAACGACTAATCATAGTTCTCATTATTTCATAAATTATGGCTACATAATCAACTTTTGGTGACACATTTATAGTTTTATTTGTGAGTACTTATCATGATAAATAATAGACAATACTTTAAAAAACTGACACATTTCATTTTTCAGTTTTCTTTTATGTATAGATTTAGGACACTGTGACGATAGTTTTTTCCTGACGTTCTCATTATGTAAGGTGTAAAATAATCAAGGAGGCACTGCGTAACAGGGATTCTCCCTTAGTTGCATTCCAATATATTTTAGGCGGGTATATTTTGGATTGAAAGTTATATGTAACAGCTCAAATTAAATAACTAATTTGTCTTACTATTGTGTAACTTTCTAACTACTCTTTGGTGACTTTTCTTCAACATATTTTCAGTTGTTACTAATCTTTTATATTCTGTGGTAAACGCAATTGTAGAAGGAGTTACAAAATCATCTTCTGTAGTAAATGTTGTTTCTAGTGGTTTAGCAGTTGTAGGTGATACTTCTATGTGAAAAGTTGTCAGAGGAGATGTTGTTATATCGGCAATGTGTTCTTCTTTGGAGTTAATGTCGAAAAATTTTTCAGTAACACCACCAGAGTTTTCTAGCAATTGTTCCATCATCTCCACGCTACTATTATTATTTCGGTCTATGTGTCTCGACAGTGACGCAATCATATCATTGAATATGTTTTTGTAAGTCTGCTGGTTAGCTGAGACGTCCGTGTATTTATTTTCTTCCAAATTTTGGTTTGTTTGATTCAATGAAACCACATTTGTGGTCTCATTCAGTATTATAATAGACTTGTCATTTAACAGACTTCTCTTGAACGATAATGTTATAGGTTCCATTGTAGTGTTGGGCCTCGAACTGAAGTCTAGGTTTACGTTTAAGTCTAGTTCAGTATCATTCGTTAGTGGACCAAAGCTGCTTTCTATAAGATTTTCAATGAGATTTTCTAAAGAAAATGTAGAATTTTCTGTCACATTTTCAAGACTGTCTATTTTCTCCGCAAATTTCCGAGTTAGCTCTCTTTTGAAAAACTTGGGCTGATATTCCACTGGATCATTATCTATACCTGAATATAATTTATTATGATCGCTTGACTTTCCATTTGGATCCAAAAAGAAGTATTTATTGTCGTTCATAGGCCATCGCGTTTTAGATACATCAATCTTTTCTATTCTGATAGCATCAGATTTCATATGTTTTACTTGTTCCCTCAAGTTGTATCTCAGGTGAACTTTTGGAGTCTTTTTGTACTTAAATATAGATTGGTAACGGTCCTTGAATGGGTCTCGATGTGCGTCATCATAGGCGATCTTCTCAAAGCTTGCTGTAAATAGTTGAAATATTTTAATAAAATACGCATCTTATTGTACCTACTTACTATGAGTGCTACAATATTTATTTGTCTGTATAGAATGATAGTTGAATCTTATTTACTCACTGACCGACATTCTGTTGATTCACTTGAATTACTAACGGTTAAAAGGGATTTTACATAAAAATCTTAACGTAAACATTATCAAAATGTTATCATCACTTACTTTTCTCTGACTTAGGATCGCCAAGGTATTTGTTATTCAGCAAATTCTCCATAAAATTGCTTTGTGGATCGATGAGAAAAGACACGGCCTGCGAAGGGTCTGCTTTTACTTGTGCCGTGATACTATCTGAAGCTCTCCTCTTGACGTTATCAGCCTTCTTTAAGCAACCATTTGGGTAGCAGTAGGTAGGTTGATCCATACACATTTGGACGCAAACGCAGACGGGTGGGTGGCTATGGAACTCTGAGAAGATAAGGTTGAAGAAGTGTTCCACTAGGGTTGTATTCCCTGGGCTTTCACAGCCGTTGAGTAAAGGATTTATCAAGGAATTTCCTTGCTGTGATTGAGAGAACTGACTGTGCACATCTGAAAAAAAAAGTTAC
Source organism: Aproaerema taeniolella (assembly GCA_949987775.1). NCBI lineage: Eukaryota > Metazoa > Arthropoda > Insecta > Lepidoptera > Gelechiidae > Aproaerema > Aproaerema taeniolella. The sequence continues at coordinate 19,590,435 of OX465248.1, forward strand.
GTATTTTAATAAGAAATGATTACACCTAAGAAATGATACTATGCAGCTGAACTACAAACACTTGAAAAGTAAAAAAAAAATCGTTTAGGTGCTTTTATTTGTTTTCCCTTTTTATAACAAAACGGAATAACAGACCAAGAAAAGTTAGTCAAGAATTTGAAAGTTCATATCCTAATAGGTAATAGTTAATTGGTTCCAGGTGGAAAATAAGAAACAATTGAACAAATGTTTTAGATAATATACATTATAAATAATGATACACTTACGATCAAGAGCGACGTAAACACAGCTTAATAGATGAAATAGTTTCATTATTAAAAGTTTTACGATTCACTTTCCTAGTGTATTAAAAATTGAACAAAATCACAAAATAAAGACCCAAAGACCATTTCTCCTCAATAAATCGCCAAGAAATTGTAATTTCTTTTTGTGAAAAGTGGTAAAGTGTCTGGCCTACATGAGAAACCAAACTGATGAACAATGAAATCAATACCACCACTTGAAATTGTTCAACGTGGGAACAAAGCCAATATGACAGTAAATGTGATAGTACACATCCTGTGAAATAGGAAGTAACACTGTTGTTCAAGTAACATAACAAATTGTTGGATGTTTCAATCAAAGAAACAATCATTCGATATCTTGGACAACAGTCTCATACTGAGTGGAAAAGATGCGTTACTTTTTAATCGTATATTGGGTGGGTTTAAATTTGTAAGCGAAAATTAAGTATGTGAATTAGCTCACGAAACTGAACTTAAATTAAAAGTAAGAAATTTTATATGATTGACTCAAAAAGAGCGACCCTCGGAGTTTCTTGCCTATTCTTCTCCTGAGGAAGACTGCACCTTTGCGAATAGGCGCAAAGTCAAAAGTGCTAATGTAATTCATAATAATATTGACGTGTTCAAGTATAATTTTATATGTTCAATGAAATAAACACTTTTGACTTTTCAGTTTAGTAGTGCACCTCTAAAATTGGCTCGTCCTTACAGGTCATCATACGTATGTTCTTTAAATTTTAAGTACCATCTTTGTGACTTATGTGACATTTATAAATAAAGAATAAAATCGCATCTCCATACAAAGTTGTTCAATTTCGCGAGCTGATTCACATCTTTAATTTTTGCTAACTAATTCAAAGTCTATGGCCTAAATTCTCTTCGTATTTCTAAGGGAGGCTTCGCCCCTCGGTGGGGACGTGTATGGGCTGGTTAAAAAAAAAACATCTCAAAGTCTCCAAATATAGTCTTACGTATATTAGTCACTTAAACGTTTCGTTCTACGGTGTGATGTAAGACTAAACAGTCATGCCTGTCACTTAGTACCACTTATCTTTTTGCGTAAAGAATTTAATAATACCTAATTATACATTCGGCCGCAAGCCCGTGCTGTGATAAAGATAAAAGCCTAAGACAGTATAGACCAGGGTTTCTCAAAGTGGGGTACGCGAACCCCTAGGGGTTTGCCATTCGTTGGTAGGGGGTTCGCGGCAAGATTACGTAAATTAAAATTGTCCAAAATTACTCCTAAAATTGACTTAATTTGCGACAAGAAACAAGCCCACCCTTAACATTAATGTTAAAAAGATTTTTCTTTTGACACTGTATTTGTTACCTTTTATATACATATCATAAAGAGGAAAGATTTGATTGTTTGTTTGCTTGCATCGAATAGGCTCCGAAACTACTGGACCGATTTGAAAAATTCTTTCACCATTAGAATCCTACATTATAGGGTACATGATTTTTCCGAATTCCCACGGGAACGAAGTCCCGCGTGGGAAGCTAGTATTGAAATAAAAACCTGATTTTCTTCAACAGTCAACTTTGTTTTCTATAAGGGGAAGATGTAGTTCAATTAGTAAGTCAAGAGGTTCGCTGTCATCTGAAAAAACTTCAAGAGGGGTTTGTGGAACCAAAAGTTTGAGAAACCCTGGTATAGACCTATGCTGATCTCTAATTAGAGAGTCGTTAGCAAGTCAAACTCTACAGGATTATGGCCCCCTCTCCTTTCTTATCAAGTATGTAGCTAACTTGACTAACCCCAGTGTCAGAGTTTTCAAACCCCTAAATGGCCTTGATTTGGTTTAGTGACTGTCGCCAATGAATTTTTGCCCTCTTTGGTCACCAATCAAATTCTCCGACCCCGTGTACATTGCTTGACTTCAATACTCAATATTTCATTGCATTCATAGGTTGAGATCATTCACTGATCGGTTGAGATCAGCAAGCTAAGCATGTCTACGAGCGGTCCAGAACATAGTTACTTTGACGACATGGCGGCGCTGAGTAGCGTTTTTTTTTAATTATAAGATGGGTTTAATCTTGACCTCAATCTTGACCATAAGGTCAAAGATGAGGTCGACGATGGAGCGAGTTAACCCAGAAAATGCCTATAAAGGCACTGGTACTCCTACGCACCGACGGAACACAGCAAGCTGTTTGGCGTCGGACTTCGGTAGGAGGGTGGTCGCGAACCAGACGGCCCTTTACACCGCATGAGAACATAGGACGACACCTCAGATCCTGAAAAAAATGAAGTGTCGTTGCCTGGGATGGATTACTAGGAGGCAGGTCTCATTTGTGTTTCCTTAGTCGCCTCTTACGACACCCACGGAAAGAGATGGGGTGGTGTTATTCTCAACCGATCACCACACGGTTAAAAAGTGACTTATTCATAGACGCACACGGCAAGCGTCTATGAATAAGTCACTTTTTACTTGACTTGACTTTACCTACTTTGAGTACTTTATCAGAACATTTAAGGGCGAGTCCGGGGAAGTATTGACAAAAGTAGTGAATTAGACAAAGTGTCTAATCATCCCCGGACTCTTAAGGGCAACAGAGTCTTCTATTGGGCCTGTTTATAATTTAAACGGCACGGCACAGCTCGGCAATATTTGAATTACCATTTCCCTCTATGTTCCCAGTTTCTAGTATCACTATTAAATAAGAAGCAATAGTAATACAATTTTGCCGTGCCGTAAGGTGACTTTAAATTAGGGTTTTGTGGGGGTAATAACATCTTGTGCTCAAAATTAAATTTAAATTGAGTTTGAATCAGTTATAATCAAAGTGAATTTGAATTTAGTAGCCCACTAAATTCAACAAAGCTGAAAGAAAACTCATTGCTTGAGTTAAGCTCGCCGTTGTACAGAGGCCAGCGCATCAGGTTACTCCATTTTCATTGCAAAACCGTTCTTACCACAACAGCACAGAGTGCACGCGTGTGGTAACCTAAGTTGCGGCCGTCCGTACATGTCCTTTCTTTGTGTAATTTTTATATGTATTTGTGTGTACAATAAAGAATAAGGAACACAAATATCTAAAAACGCAGCTAATTGCCTAAGGATGAGAAGTTGTTTTTTTTAAAGAATTTCGTATGGTTTCCTTGCGAAAACTTATTCAGTTAGACAAGGAAAATTACGTCTTTGATTTTTCCATTATTATGTTATTGTAAGTCAAATTCGAAAAGATAAGTTCCTTTAATTTTCTTTTTAAGCCTCCTTTCTACACATTGGTAAGGAACCCTAAAACATTTGTAGATTTATACATACAGTTAACAGTTAATCTCGTTACTTATGAGGAAAAAATTAAATGCCGACTTTGAGTCTTAAAAGACGCATGACCATTTGAAGGTCACTGAGATGTCACAGAATAAAATATTTTTAATCAGCACAGATTATAATAAAGTTTATTTTTTCGACAAACATTATTTTTGCTAGATTCAATAAAAAAAAATTACTTTAATAAAAAAAATTCCTAGTGAAGTTGTAAAGGTCATTAGTGGCCAATTACATTGATTTCCAAAAAAATGACATAATTGATATACCACTTACATATTTTTTTATGAATACATACAAATAATACATTAACAAATACACAAATACTTGAAAATATATCTTCTTCTATGCTGGACTGGGAGTAAAAAAAACCATAGAATGTGACAGATGTCTACTCTTCCCAGGCATACTGTAAAAGTAAGTAAGTGAGACGCGAAAGTTTTTCTATATTATGGGCGAAAGCCTGACAACCTCTCTCCACTTACATAATATTTTATCTTTTCTCCTGAATTTATGTCAAACGAAATGGTTTTAAAACCACTGATGCTCTGCCTACCCAATATGAATTACAAGCGTGAGCGTTTGTATGTATTTTAGCGAAAAAAATCGTTCACTAAATCAAAATGAAATTAAGGTAACGAAGATGCCTAGATGCCTAGATTTTTGCACTTTATCTAGAATTCATACTTTTATTTCACAGAACTGAATATATTTCTAGTATTTTTATCTAGTATTAGATATTATTTTTATCGTCATTCGTGGACTAATTAAAAAATATAATAACATATCTACAACATTTTTTCAGAGAATGCAGTAATGTCATTTTGGAAAACAAGCAAAGCCAAAAAAGGAATTCGAAATTAAAATTGAAAGATTGAAGAGATTTCATATATCTCTCAAAATTATCAAAAAAAGATTTCATGCGGTAATACTGCACTGCAGTATGTATATCTATCAGGCAAGGTCATTACCGATAGTGTAAGGCCAGACAAGGTTGGCTATTCCACTAATAAATAGTGTTCCAATTTATCCTTTCATGTGGCGAAGTTGAGAATTAATCTTCATACGTTTGATGACGACTGCTTTGACAAAAAATAAAAATCAGGTTGTTCCATACATTTTGGTTGAGTAGGTATTGAACTTTTGTATGGAACAGCGGATTTTTATTTTTTTAGTAAGAAAGTTGGTCCCATAGAAAAAGTTGTTCGCAATCATGGGTAGATTCGGCCCTCAAAGTTTGTCGAATGTTTTCAATTTCACCCTATAGTTTGCAACTTTACGTTCGGTTGGCGGTGTCGCTGCTAGTCTGGGTGACTGTCAGATAGTTCCCAATTTTGCCACTGAACGATAAAGTTGCCTCCATGGTCATTCAACCGCGATTGAGATGCCATTGATTAGTGGAATAGATGGCCTGATAAACTGCTTTTTCAACCGACTTCAAAAAAGGAGGAGGTTCTCAATTCGACGGTTTTTTTTTTTTGTATATTTGTTACGCGATTACTCCGGCAACTGTTGTCCGATTTTCAAAATTCTTTATTTTTTCGAAAGAGTATACTCCTGAAGAGGTCCCATATAAATTTTATCGAAAATGATTCAGCGCTTTTAAAAAAAATCAACAAAAACAAAATATACTACAAACTAGAACATCATCTAAATAAATGAATGACATTTCTGTTTGTAGTTATTTGCTAATAGGCATTGTAGTCCGCAAAAAACTAGATATCTACTTTGTGCGAACTGTTGTTGGGATTGAAGTCGGTGACTCATACGTTTTTAACGTGGAAAATTATTTATTTTACCAGCCCACATTCGTTCCCACCGAGGGGCACGGGCTTCCTTCGAAATATGAAGGGGATTTAGGCCAATGCGGGTTGGTGGACCACTCGTCTTTCAAAAATGATTTTTCTCGGCCAGCCGGGTTTCATCACGATGTTTACCTTCACCGTTAAGCAAGTGATAATTAGAAATCCGTGCATAAATCCGAAAAGACGAATTTAGTGGTACAGGCCCGCACCAGGATTTGAACCCGTGACCTTTCGATTACAAGTCTGGCTCATTACACATTACATAAACAACCAGAATCTTCACAAATATTTGAAAATACAATTAGATCAGTTGGCAAGGTCATTATCGGAGCTATCAAGTCAGACAAGTTGTCTCATATCAAAGTTGACATACTGTAGTTGATTTCCTACTCTGGAGCATGCTATACATAAATTATTATTTGTATACAGATAACTAGTCTTACAGATTTCGTTATTAGTTTGAGCACAACCATATTTTGGTGATCTTTGTACTGACTTGTCGTGCGTTTCCCGTTTACTCTTAGCGTTTTGTCGTTTCATATTTTTTTAAAAATTGATTGTTTGATAAGTAAGAGGTGGTAAATTAAGATTTGTGGCTGAATAAGAGTGAATCGTAAGTGTTTATACATATTTTACTTTCTTACGTATTTGGCTTTAATTCAAGCTAAATTAAAAAAAAAACTTTAATTGTGTAGGTAACCTTATCTTGAGTATAATTGTCATGGAAATTAATTCAAAATTGGTTTTTGTCTATTTTTTTTTCTCAATTCAATTTATTCTACGTATGATTGATTGAAAGATAAAATGTGGTAATTGCCAACTTTTTTAGCCGGTCTAGCATACGTGCGTGAGATTATTTCGTTGTTAGAATGAGAGGTCAGATCGAGACACATACGACGAAAATATGTCACGTGCGTTTGCAAGCGTACCTGGCCGTTAGGTCGAGTGGTATTGGCGCTGCGTCTTGATCGACGAGACTTGGGTTCGATTCCCAGTCAGGGAAAATAATTGAGTAAGAAGCAGATCTGTTTTCTCGGGTCATAGGTGTTCTCGTCTTTCTTTGTGTATTTTCCAAGGAACCTACGAAACAAGGAAAAAAAGTGTGGACGTTTGAGTGTGTAGCTTATTTTTTTTTAATACTCGTAATATAGACAGTGAGTGAGACATGATTAAAGTACTTATCTTGGTAAAGGCACGCCTATGAACATATTTGGTAGAGATCTATATATGATCGATTGACGTCATTTTATCAATCTACGCATTATAAAAGTAGATAAACTAATGCAAATTTTGATAAAAAGCGCACTACCATCAATGTAATCATGACGGACTTATAGTCACACCAGTGTGACGAAGTGATCGTTTCTCCATCCTTTTCTTAGCCTTCGACTAAAAAAAGTGTGTTTTAAAATTGACGTGTGTATCTGTGGGTCTGTATATGTGTATATCTGTATATCTGTGTCTCTGTCTGTGGCATCGTAGCTCCTAAACGAATGGATCGATTTCAATGCGTTTTTTTTGTTTGAAAGTTGACATAATCGAGATGGTTCTTAGCTATATTTCATCAAAATTGTTCCAGCCATTAGTAAGTTATAAAGCAATCGAATGTCCGGGGTGATATATGTATTTTTTAAAAGTTAACGTCACACTTTTTGCATCACACCATCCTCGTAGTCTTATTCATACAATATTATTAGGTACTAATAATGCGGAAGGCGGAAACATAGTTACATAAAAATACTTCCCGTGTGGTGATCGGTTGAGAATAACACCACCCCATCTCTTTCCGTGGGTGTCGTAAGAGGCGACTAAGGAAACACAAATGAGACCTGCCTCCTAGTAATTCATCCCAGGCAACGACACTTCATTTTTTTTTTCTGAATCTGAGGTGTCGTCCTTGGTTTCATGCGGTGTGGTAGGCTCTGTAAAGGGCCGTCTGGTTCGCAACCACCCTCCTACCGAAGTCCGACGCCAAACAGCTTGCTGTGTTCCGTCGGTGCGTGGGAGTACCAGTGCCTTTATAGGCATTTTCTGGGTTAACTTGCTCCATCGTCGACCTCATCTTTGATCTTTATGGTCAAGATTGAGGTCAAGAGTTAACCTACATATCTTATTATAAAAAAAAAACTTTAAAATCACGATAATACCTATATTATTGTGATTTTTAAGTATCTTTATTTAACTGTTTCCACCCGCAACTTTATTTGCGTAGAATTCCCTGGGATAAAAAGTAGCTTATATGTATTATTTTTCAGGATAAAAAGTTAATTTGATGCCAAATTTAATTTTCATCGGTGTGCCAGCGCATAAAGTACACCATCCCATCTCGTTCCATGGGTGTCGTAAGAGGCGACTAAAGAAACACAAATGAGACCTGCCTCCTATTAATCCACCCCAGGCAACGACACCTCAATATGTTCTGAATCTGAGATGGCGTCCTATGGTTTCATGCGGTGTGGTAGGCTCTGTGAAGGGCCGTCTGGTTCGCGACCACCCTCCTACCGAAGTCCGACGCCAAACAGCTTGCTGTGTTCCGTCTGTGCGTAGTTGTACCAGTGCCTTAATAGGCATTTTTTGGGTTAACTCGCTCCATCGTCATCTCATCTATGACCTTGGTCAAGATTGAGGTCAAGAGTTAACCCATCTTATAATAAAAAAAAAAACATTGATGTCCACTTTATGATTATGTCGAAGGGTCATGTCCAGTGGCTATTAATTGTAACGTTACCTGTGAATCGACGGGTCCTAGATTCGATTCCTGGGCGCCTACTCCTCTAATCAATGACATCTCAATAGCAGTTGAATGACAACGGTAACCATTTTAAACGTTGAGGTGGTGAAATGAGGGATTTTCTTTTTATTTTTTTTAAATTTTTCCCTAGTCGCCGGATAGATGGCGCTAATCTAGGTACGTTACTGCAAGGAACGGAACGTTACATTATTTTTGATTAATTCACTTAAACGTAATTTTGAGATTATAAAACGAAACGTTATTGTCATACATATCACATCAATATCACATATACCACGCGTAGTTAGGCGATTTTATGAAAACAACGAACAAACAAAACTGAATCATAATAACCTCCTCCTTTTTTTTGAAGTCAGTTAACAAAGCGCAAGAAAACTAGGATTATCGAAAGCCAAAGCAAACGAACAGAATATTTGATGCAATGTTTTTCTCCAAGCCTTTTGGCTTTGGCACCTAGTACGGAGTCAGTTCAGCGCCATCTAGAGAGCTCTGGGGAACTACTTTTTTTTTATACCCAAAAAGAAAACCTCCCATTGAGAACAACCGAAACCTCACACATTGATGACAGCACAGACCTACATCGAGATAGACGAAAAGAGCGCTTCAAACTGTATGAGAACCTAGCGTGTCGAATTTTTCGTACTTAATTAAGATGACGTCACGAGCGAGATTTAGTCATGGGAAATCAAAACCGCGCGGAAACGATTCAAAGATGCTTAATTAAGTAAAACAATAATGTAAATCCGATTAAAATCGATTATCATTTACGGCATAGGTCTCAAGCGGACTGACTTAAGTCAGACAAAACTGTGACCATAGATCACACTTTTACACGCAAGGTAGGTAGACTTTTACCGTCTATCTCGATATAGGTCTGTGGATGACAGCAACCCCGAACGGCATCGACACCCCTAACCGAATCGAATGTTAATTTGTAAAGTACTTAGCAAGTTAACATTCAGTTGGCGGTGGCGCCGTCAGTTAAAGCAGTGCTATCATCAAATGTATGAAAGGATAGTTCTAAAGCAGAATGGGTAATTTTGTATGGACACTGGACCCAAAAACAAAAATTTGACTGTAACATAATGGTCCGTGTTGTTGTTTATTACCCTAGTGTAGTAATTTAATTATTCTAAGAAGCAGGTTTGAATTTCATTGGAGAAAAAAGATACAAATTATTTTATCTAAGGTAACTACATAGCGCGTTATTTTATCATTATATTGGCTGTTAATCACTGAATATTTATTTTTAGTAATAAAAATAATTATGATTACTGAAAGTGATAGCAACAGAATATATTTACAATAATAATAATTATTTATTACACTTAATTATTATTGGAGAAAAAAAATTTTGTCAATAAAAAACTTTTTCTTCAATGGAATTCAGATGTGCCGCCTTAGAATAAATTAAACTACTCCACAAGAGCAATGATTACCGATATAGGTCATAATGCTACAATCAACTTTGTATTTGAGTACGCTGTCACCCATTCTCCTTTCTCCACCTGAACATGTAAAATGGCCAGAATTGTAATTCTACCGCAATTAAGACGCGACAGACGGAACTGCGACAAAGCATGGATAGAAACTATAGTTGTAGGTTTGTTAGTTACCTAACCCAACCGACCTGATAAGGGTTAATTGGGGGTTGGAACAACGATCTCGAACGAATGAGCCGAGCGAGTGAAGCGAGCGTGTCGCGGCAGCGGCCGGCGAAGTGACAACCAGTTCCGTCTGCCGAAGTTTAGTCGTGTCGCAGCTTAATCCACAACTCAGCATCAATTATTATTACATTTTATAGTGTCCCCATCAACATGCCATTCGAACGTGTATGGGATTCTTCGTGCCCTCGAGTCTACGATCGATGGGAGACCAACGGGGTATCCTGGGTGATTCAAGACTTACCTCCAGAAGATGATGAGATTGCCTTACAACTTTTAATGGAACATCTCTTGCCTGATGAAGTGATGTGTGTTATTTGTGGTAGGTATCACTTTAAATTTTTTTGTTTTGTGATTTAAAGTAGCAGGAGAATTTATTACAGTTAATTGTGCTTCCACAGACTTATTGTCTGTGCCCTTGTTACATTTAATATTAAATAAATAAATCCTTACTATATATAATATTATAAATGTGAAAGTAACTCTGTCTGTCTGTCTGTCTGTCCGTCTTTTACGCCTAAACTACTGAACCGATTTAGATGAAATTTGGTACAGAGATAGATTAGGGCCTGGGAAAGGACATAGACTACATTTTATCCCACAGTTGGGCACGATATAACCTGTAGTCCACGCGGGCTGAGCCGCGGGCGGAAAGCTAGTATGTATATAAAAAGAACAGTGTAAAACTACGTGTAATCAATTAACGCTAATCTAAAATAAAAGAGTTTATAAAATATTTGTTAGTAGGTTAAATTATTTCATTAATAGAATACCTTAGGTAAAGTATCTAAGTCAATAAAATGATCTTAGTGCTCACTTTATAATTAACAATAACAATGAAAGTATCCACTGACTGTTTTTATTTAAATAGTTTTGTGTGCATATCTTCACGCTGCAGGTTTTTATAGGCTTACTAGAGACTAATTATGATGTTAAAGTATGATATGACAGTTAACAATAATACAATTTTATCAATAACTAGCTTTACGCCCGGGACTTCATTCCCGTGGGAATTTCGGAAAATTATGTAGCCTATGTGTTAATCCAGGGTATCAGCTACCTCCATACTAAATTTGATCAAAATCATTTCAGCCGATCTTGAGTTATAAATGTTCGAACAAACCCGACTTTGTTTTATATATTAAAGATGATAACTGAATATTGTTATTATTCAGTTTTGATTTGCGCGACTCGTTATAACTGATATAAGATCAGGCTGATTTAAATTAGAAGATTTGAATCACTTCACCAAATAAAACAATTAATTTTAAGTTGGATTATATCTTATGCGGATGTGGGTCCGTCCGCATCTAGTTCGCGTTACCAACGTATTACCTACTAAGAATAACTCTAAAATTAACAAAAAATGTATAACCCCGACATTAATTGCTTAAAACTCTTAAACGGCTGAATTGATTTTGATAAAACATATTTAAGAACTACCGTTAGCAAAACTGCTGTTAAATAAAAACAAACCACATCCAAATCGGTTCACCCGTTTAAGAGTTGAGGTGACTGCCACAGATACACACACAGACACACATGGCAGTTTTGTTTACTTTAAAGTCATCACCCCTTATAAATCAAGCTTTAAACTTACAGGGATAGCAGATGACCCAGTCAGTTCATCCAGCATAGCAGACGTTTGGAGGTCCAGTATCAAACAGCGCATGAGTCTGGCATGTTACGCTGAAAAAGAAGGGACGAGAGTGCTGGCTGCATTTAATTGTTGTATTGTCAAATGCCAAAACGAAGGAGAAAGTGAAGAGAAATATGATAAGGTGATAAATTAATAATATAAAAGAATTGTTTATTTAAATTAGTTTTAAGTGCAAAACACGCAAATTTTGAGGGAAGAAAGCGAATAATAAGATGTGTTAAAAGTCTCAAGACGGCCATAGAAGCCGAGGCAGAAAAAGATACCGTGATGTTAATGATACAGGTCTGTACTCAGAAAAAAAGTCTAGTTATGATTTTTAAATAATAATAAAATAAAAAAAATATTTAGTAAAAAGTTCATACATGGGCAAAAATAATGCTGTTAACTTAAATTGCTATAGTGCTAATTATACTAATAATACGTCCGAACTAGGTATGAATAAAACATTTTTAACAAAAAATTGACCCGCCTTCAAAAAGGGTGAAATATTTTTTTAAAGCAGTGTTCATGATAAGTAGTGGTTACGGGTAAAACAGCAAATAGGTGAATTCATAGCGGAATATGGTAAATAGAGAGGAATTTTTTTTGACAACTTAAAAGTCTCAGGGAACTACTTCGTTTACATTGATTACCTATTATCATCCACATATATGACCGTTAATTTCAGTTTTTTTTATTTATGACCTAAACTACTGAAGCGATTTCGATAAAAAAATTATGGGACTAATCTGGAAGTAGATGCTTCCGAAGTAGATGCTTTTTGAAATCGGTTTACAAATGACGGAGTTTTGAGGTAACAAACATTAAAAAAAACACCCTAATTGATAACCTCCTCCTTTTTTTTTGAAGTCGGTTAAAAACCTGTATCTCGGGCTTCTTATGCGCTAAATAAAAACTTTGTGACTTATTTCATATTACAAAAGGGAATAATTATAAAACAACAGTAAAATAGTCCATAGTAACTTAGGTCTATCTACAAATAAGTTTAAATTTACTTAAGATTAGTTAAGATTATCTTAAAATTAGCATTACATTTTCGGATTCGTCGTAAGACTAAAGGCATAAAGGCGACGACAAGGTCAACTGATGTGCTGCCATGTGTATATCAGAAAACCGCATGCATGTGTGCTTTAACAGGACTGTATAGTATAAGGCACTGTGCGATGGTCGCACAGGGCTATTGTTCTTTTACTGAATTTTACAAGAGAAATGATCTTTACCAAGTATTTAACAGGCAATTGAACTTCACCAACCTTGAAATCCATCTACCAACCCGCATTGGGCCAGCGTGGTGGACTATGGCCAAAATCCCCTTCGTTTTTCGAAGGGAGGCCCGTGCCCCTCGGTGGGGACGTATATGAGCTGGTAAAAAAAACCTTGAAATCCACGCCGTCCCGAATGAGCACTACCTCAGCTATGCACGACATACCTTCAGCAGCGTGGCGTGGAGTGCTCCTCAAATTTTGGTGACGTCCTTTATGTATGAGATCCACAAACACGGCAAAGCACGGCTCATACGCGTCATAATGGGATAGGCAGAGATTAAAGCGGTAATTTCAATCAGCGCAACATGCAGCTGCATTGAGGTCAGGTTGAACAATGACGTGTCGTACCGAGGCCTTTTTTGCCATCAAAAACGACGGTAGATAATAAAAATTGGCGAAGTAAATTCAAACTACACTTCATTTTACCCATTTTACACCCAAGCAACGACACTTCATTTTATTTCTGAATCTGAGGTATCGTCCTATGGTCTCATGCCGTGTGGTAGGCTCTGTAAAGGGACGTCTGGTTCGCGACCACCCTCCTACCGAAGTCCGAAGCCAAACAGCTTGCTGTGTTTTACGGCGTGGCAATCAAAGCAACGTAAAATTAATTTTAATAGCTACTGAACAAAGGTTTATTGCCGAAAATAGAAGCAAAAAGAGACCTCCGTCGCCTGAAGATGGAGTGACGGACAAAAAAAAACCTTTGCTCCATAGCTATTAAGATTTATTTTACGTGCCTAAGAAAGATTTTGCAATGACAGTGACTTAATAGTAATGACAATGGGGTAACCTGCGTTCGTTTCTTGATTTCTTATTTTATTTTCAGATAGAAGGAGATGGCTGTCGAAATTTATTCACAGCTCTCGAATATTTCGAGAAACAAGGTGAATGTTTCAAAAATCTTGATTTAAACCAATTTTTGTATGCATTGGGGCTTGTTGTAAGGAGAGATTACAGAGGATCCAAACTCGGAGTCAAGGTGTTAAAAGCTAGGTAAGTACCTATAGACTATTGCATGACATTTTGCAGTCTGTGGATGACAATTTCTATGACAAAACAGTCTGTTAAGTGATTTAAACACATACTTAATTTAATACTAAACGTAGGCAACAAAGAACATACATACATACGCGACTTTTGACCCGTTTTAGTATTCAATTAAATGACGTCGTTTGTTTTTATGTGCGATAGCAAATTATACATGCCTACATACAATAGTGGAGTGTACCCATAACTATTATCGGCTTCAAATTATTATTTTTTCGGAAATCGTTATCATTGTACGCCGCGCCGATGCTAATTGTAATTGTAACACGGGCTGGTTTTCAACATGCGCCTATTTTGCGTGACTTTTATTTATTAGGATGGCTGTCAGTCTAGCCACCCTAGCTCCTCCAGAAATTGCAGAAGTCCCTGAGGGTCCTCCACAACCTCCCGGAGGGACCCGGGTGTGCCCAGGTGTTTGGCCCGGTAGTGGCCGATGCTATTAGAATACGATATACATTGCTGGGTTTCGTGTTTTACGCGGTAATTATTGTTTATTTATTGCAAAATGGAGTATTTACGAATACATTATTTAATTTTGAGGCAAATTTTGAAAATTTTCCAGAAGAAAATTCAATTTAAAAATCATTCAGAATGATGGTTCGAAGTTAGATTATATGTAATACCCTGTACATGTAATACATAAAGATTGCGACATGATTTTTGATTATTATTTGCAAATATGCCTAATCTAAAGATATCACATTTTCAGGGTCACTAATATCGCATTAAAAATATCGCAAATAAAAACATCTTTGCAACAGTGATATCTCTTTGCATAACTTGATATCTCTTACTTACGTTAACAATATGATTTGCTATAAGTATTTATTTAGGCGTTTTCCTCATCGGGATTACTTCTTCAGCCCGTGAAATCTAAAACCCTTGCTTAACCTAATTTACGAAATCTGTTAACCGCGCAAATAAGAAAAAAAAACATGTTCCACTTTTTCGTTCTTTCCTAGAGAAGTTGGAATGGGTGATTTAATTTACGAATAGAAACAAATCCTTAATTTGACTAGTAGTATCTTTAATCAGGCTGAAATAACTAATAAACCTATTTTTAAAGTACAGTCACCTCTTTTCGATACATTCACCTTTATTTCCTATCGGGGTGGGCAGAATCAGCACAGCATATACGAGTGATAGAACCACTAGACTAGACCAACTGTTTTGCAGTAGACAGAAGCGCTGAGCTGGTTAGTGAGATTAAGCAACGTACACATAATTAGGGAAACTGATGGGTGGCAATTCATCGCGAGCGTTATGTGCTTCGAAGGGCACGTTAAGCCGTAAAAAGTCGTAAAACCAAATATAACTACATGATAAAGGGAGTAAATACTTAGGCGCGCCAAAGTTTAACCTGAATTATCTTTACATTTTTTGTAAAATATGCCATGTATTATAACCTTAGTCTGGGCCTTTGTGTGTATGGCGTATTCTTCTTCATCTTAAGAGTCGCATTCTCATCGTTGTAGCAATTTCCGTTCTATTGGGTATTGAGACATATCTTTTAGTTCCCTATAAGTTGACACTCCTATTTTTTCTTTCAACTGATCGCTGAATCGTCTTCACCTTTAAAAAGAGTTTAAAAAGAACCTATTATATGTATAAACAATAAATTCGGTTACTTTAAATAAGTAAAAATTAAGGATATCAATAAGCCCACTAAACTATATAAGGTGTTTCTAAAGAACCCAAAAAAAAGATAACATTACAAATATGACAAGTATGTCATATAAACTGTATGAAACTTTCCTTTTGAAAGATGTCAAACCGTGCAACTGATTATTAGAGTTGCGACTATTTCACTTTTAAAATTAAATTTTGGAATTTCTTTTTTTTTATTTTTTTGAAACACTTTCCCAGGTCAAATTATGAAAAGAGAATTTTTTTCCATTGCCTTGTAAAATTACATCCTAATATTATTTTTAATGTTTCAGGGAACCTTTGGCTCTCAGTCAAGGAATAAAGGGCACAGCAACTGTATTCACAGGTCCAGCTTCTCAGAAGTGTGCCAAAGAGGCTGGTTTTAACACTGTAGCTGAAGTTACCATGAGAGAATTAGCGGACCTTGGTTTGAATTATCCGCGTGACGACAGGGTTATAAAAGTTATGGTGAAGAAATTTGTCAAATAAAATCTTCTTTGGCCTCGCCTTTTGTGGTTTCTGATCTTACGACGCCATTTGCTTTAGTTTTGTGCGTCATCTTCTGTCAGTACCATCTTCTTCATATTCCTTTATACCTTGTTTTCCTTGTTAGTTAAGGTCTTCCTCTTCCTCTCTTGAATTAATGAATTACACTTTACTAGCTTTCCGCCCGCGGCTCCACCTGCGTGATCTACAGCTTATAGGTATCGTGCCCAACTGTGGCATGAAATGTAGCTTATGCCCTTTCTCAGGCTCTAATCTATCTCTGTACCAAATTTCATCAAAATCGGTTCAGTAGTTAAGGCGTGAAAGACAGATAGACAGACAGACAGAGTTACTTTCGCATTTTTAATATTAGTAAGGAAGGAAGTAAGGATTGCACACCAGAAACAAGAAAAAAGTACATAAATATAAATAAACAAGCAAGCAGAATGTACAAAAAGGGCGGCCTTATTGCTAAGATAGCAATCTCGTCCCTGCCAACCTCAGACACACAAATCAGCAGATAAATACACACGAAAAACTTATAAAATATTTTGTTTGTTTTTGTACAAAAGTCCTCTTCCTACCGCTTTGTCCCGTTTCTTACGTGGGGTATTTTTGACCAGAAAAGAAAAATAACTAATACCTGTTACCCAGATAAACCAACATGGTTTTCGTGGAACAGTTCTTGTAATAATAGTATAAGTGATTTTTGATAAGTAAAAAAAAAAAATAGATGTATCAGGGCCCCGATTCTGAAACTTCAGTTGTGTGTCGATGGAATGGAGGCCGTTTTATCTGTTCAGGTGGCGAAATTGAGAACTATTTAATTTTTATACACTTGCTGGCAGCCCCTGCAACCAGCAGCGCCACCGCCAACCGAACGTCAAGTTGCAAACTACCTAGCAACTGAAAATTCAGTTGGCAGTGGCGCCACCAGCCATAGCAGCTGTCAATAGATCGAATGAAATTTGGATAGTTCTCAATTTTCCCACCTGAACAGATAAAATGGCGACCATTCCATCGAAACACAACTGAAGTTACAGAATCGGGGCCCTGGTCAAGTGACCAGCTACCCAGCATAAGCAATTAGACTTCGCTCTTATAACAGTTCATTGCCAAAGAAAATATGTTTGGAAGGTTGCATTCCTTTTGCATTCAATTGACGTTGACACTTAATTTTAAATTGCTAAAAGGACGAATGACCAAATCAAAACGCAAGAGGTATTAAAGCTTCTCCAAATCGTAATAGGGTCTATTTTTCTTTGAGTTAATTCGGATGTCCATACCATACTCTTATGAGAGAAAGTCTTATTGTGTATGCTAAGGAAGCGGAAATAATTTTCACGTTAAAACCGTATGAATCACCGACTTCAATCATCAGTCCCAATGACAGTTCAAATTTTGCAGACTACATTGCCTATCAGCAGATAACCACACACAAAAATGACACTCATTTATTTAGATGATGTTCTGGTTTTTTTAGTAATTTTTTGTTTTTGTTGATTTTTTTAAAAGCGCTGAATCATTTTTAATAAAATTTATATGGGACCACCTCTGGAGTATACTCTTTCAAACAAAAAAGAATTTTGAAAATCGGTCCATAATTGGCGGAGAAATCGGTGAACATACAAATAAAATACATAGAACCTCCTCATTTTTTGAAATCGGTTAAAAATATTACGTGGCTTAATTTTTGACTGTATTTGACGATGCAATTGAAACTGTTTTCTATATGAAACCGAGAAGGCACTGTGAAAGAAAACCCCTGGTTCATTCATTAACATATCAAAGCTTAGCTCTAATACTTGGATCTAGATAGCTTTGTTATATTTTATACAAAAATAACAACGTTAGATTTATCGAAATTCCTGCGGGAACGAAGTGTTGTATGTACCATAAAATCTCAATACATACTTTAGTAAAATATTTAATCTACATGTTTTTACGACAGTCTTATGTGTCACTAGAGGAAGCCCGGGACTTCGTTCTCGTGGTAATTTCGTAAAATCCAAATTTGTGCCAGATTTCAGCTTTCTAGGTCTAAGGGTTTGAGCTGGGCGTTGAAGAGTCAGTGAGTCAGGACGTCCAATTTTATTTGTAAGAAAAGAATTATTGTATAAAACGAAATATTTATAAATAAATAAAAATTTAATATAATTTCTTTGAAATTTCAAGTCTTTCTTTTTATCACTATGTTTTCTTTAATATTGCCCCGTTATCATAAAAAAACTTACTGTTTGTACGGCTTTGGTAAAGAACTCTGATAACAGTAAATGATATTTACTATTTTTATCATAGATTCATAAAACAAAGATGTTATATCATTCAGATTAATCATGCTACAAGCAAAGTTGTAGATAAACATCCATTTTAACATATTCTTAGCGTCATAGATTAAATGTTTGTGTGTTTATATGTTCTATATTTAGATTAACATCAAGCTTAACATGGATAGTAAACTCTATTGCATGGAGATAAAATTGAAAATCGATCGAAGAAATTTGTAAGTTTTGAATAGCATGATGTGCCGTTGACTGTACATACGAAATGATATCTAGTAGTCGATGACTCTGACCACAAAATAAACGTACGCGGACGTGTTTTTTGTAACTAAGTGTTATAAAATTGTTGTGTTTGGTGGTTTTTCTCAGATACCTGACAATCCACAAATGTAAGTTTACTTACTTATAATTTAATTTTTAATTTTGTTCATAAACGACTTTGTTTATCTATAGCTTTAGTTAATTACTTTCTCGATTATACAGGTTGAAAAAGAACCTCCTAGCTTTATTGAAAATCCTGAACCAGTATCACTTACTGAACGCTTTTTTTTTTCGGGGGGGGGGGGATTTTTTTTCTCCTAAACGTAGACACCACTCGGGCGCACCCCCCGAGCGCTACCCGCAAGTAATGTCTACGTTTAGGCAAAAAATATAAAAAAATTTTTTTTTTAATATTTTGTCCCATGGAAAAAATATAAAAAATATTTTTTTTTTTATTAAAAAATATATAAATAACAAAAATATATTATTTCTTTCATAAAAATAAAAATGTGTTTTTTGAGTATCATTAAAAAAACACATTTTTTGAGTGATACTGGTTCAGGATTTTGAATATATCTAGGAGGTTCTTTTTCACCCAGTGTTATAAGTTAAACTTGCCGATCAGAGAATTTTTCACAAATATTTCCAAAAAAAATTACATACATACATACTCATACCTATTATCCCTAACGGGGCAGGCAGCGCATCGGTGATTCTTGCGAACCACTTGTTGTGACGTTTGACACAAATTATGAGGACCAGATGGACCATGTTGTAGAATGGTGAGAGTTGGTCAGCCTTTCGCCCATGATACAGCAAATCCTTCGCATCCCATTTATAGAATTTATAATATGCCTGGGAAGAGTTGGCAGCTGGCAGATTTTAAGTTTTTCTTTCACTTCCAGTCTAGCATAGAAGGTTCCTGTGAAAATATGAATAAATACTTTTTATAAAAAAGTAAACCGACTTAAAAAAGTAAAAAATAAAGACTTAGGATTTAATGTGCTACGTACCTACTGATTTGTTTGAAGTCGGTACGAAGGCACTTACTTATAGTATATCAAACTTATTTGGCTTGGCATCGACTTCAAGATCCTGACTTGGTGACAATAAGACCACCTCTGGAGTATACTCTTTCAAAAAAAAACTTTTGAAAATCGGTCCATAAATGGCGGAGAAATCGGTGAACATACATAATAAAAGATACATACAGACGAACGTAGGACCACCTCCTTTTTTGAAGTCTTTTTTTTATCGTAAGATGGGTTAACTCTTGACCTCAATCTTGACCATAAAGGTCAAATATGAGGTCGACGATGGAGCGAGTTAACCCAGATAATGCCTATAAAGGCACTGGTACTCCTACGCACCGGCGGAACACAAGTCGAAGTCGTTTTTGAAGTCGGTTAAAAATTTGACTTTGCAATGTAATGCAATTGCCGATCCTTTTTTTTTATTACGGTTCACAAACGGGATATCATTCAAATATATTGTACACATAAAAAAACTTAACTATAGTAAATGCGAACAAGAATGAATCCTAAAGTAGTGAACACAGCATGCTTAAAAGAGAAAGGTGCTATTCCGTATTTGAATTAAATTTATAACATAAAAAAATAAAATAAAGAATAAACATATAAAAGTAATTAAAACAAGCTAGATTGATGTGAAGTAAGACTTAACTGCTTTCCTAGCGGAGACCGCAGAACCAGAGAAAATATCAATGTCATTTCCGATGGCATTATAAAGTGTGCACATACGATAAATAGGCGCGTGTAGACCGAGATTTGTTTTGCACGGAGGAAGTGCAAAGGTTTTACGATTTCGTAGCCTACTGGCTAGCGATTCTGTAAAAATCAGTCATTGTCATTACACTGAAACCCTATCGACACTCTGACGGCATTATGAGATCAGTGGTCTCACAGTGCCGTCCAAATGATTATCGTTGCAATCTCAATCGTCTCTCAATAGTTTGAGAAAATGGTGGCGAGTTCCAGCCAGAGTCACGTTATTCAGAGACAATACGTAAAAATTTTCGAAACGTCAATGCCACTCAGAAGTAATCACTGTCAGTGACTTGCCATGATGTAATTATCATCTGGGGGCTCGGTAGTGCGTCCTTCCCAAGTAGAGCAAAAACAAACAAAAAAGGCCCCATTTTTTCTCGGAGCCCATTCAGGACATTTTCGATGTGCAAATGTAACGTTAACCACTTCAAGAAATTTTATATGGGTTATAAGTGTTCGTAAGTACCTACCTGTCAAAAAACTATCACACACCGTGTTGAACTCGACTGTCTAGTATCGAACTTCATTTTTTAAACCTGCCCTAAAGTATCACTGATTAGCTTTTAAAAATATCTGTAATGGTTCAGTTTGTTGCCTGGAAGAAATAAATCAAAACGGCTGATAAATGGAGAACGAGACGTCATGGAACAGTGTCCTCTCCTTCTGTGAAGACATAATTTTCCAGAAGGAGGCGGCGGAGAGAGAAAGAGAGGCGGACGCTAGTGCTCCCGCTATCCGCTGCAGAAGGCCTGGACGCAGAAAACGAGCCGAGGCCCATCTGATGCCTCCATAGAAGAGGCCTGGTGACGGCCGCAGGGGCGACCGTCACCAATAAAGGCCTTGAGACGGAAGGCGTGCAACGTGTTCCATGCACGCCTTCAAACAGCAGGCTACATGGGGGACTGGTCCCCCCGCGAGAAGGGGTCCGCTGATATAAGCGATCCAGCGCCCGGTGGGGTCACAGACGAATGCTAACGCGATACCTGTGACCCCACCCCAGGCGGGAGAAGGAACACCTTGGGGTTTTAGTCGGTTCGAGTCCGACATAACCCTTCCATCGCCCCTACGATGGGGGGGTATGCGTGGGCATTTCCCCAAGTAAAAAAAAAAAAAAGGTTAGAACTGCGACCCCCAACGCACGAGCCGAGCGAGCGAAGCGAGCGTGCCGCGGCAGCGGCCGGCGAAGTGCCAGAAAAGACTTTGGTTGCGTTAAACGGTAAGCACAACAACTACATAACCCACAACATAACCTCAAGCCAATCAGAATAAGGTATGATGAACTCTAACCTCGGTCGGAACAGTTTTAACTGACTCGCTTCGGGAAAACGCGTTTTGTCTTGCAGAAACTAGTTTTAACTGATATTTGATTCAGACATTAGTAAATTCTAGTTTTAACAAAGGCACCAAGTAAAAACTAGTTCTAACTAGGAAAAACGCGTTCTAACTACTAACTAGTTTTAACTGTAACCGACATACTTCTTTAGAAACTCTAGGAAATAAAATTTTCTAAAACATAAAATTCCAAAATAGAGTCAGAGATGTTTCGGCTTTTACCATCCCATAAGTACCCCTTTTCAACCGACTTTAAAAAAAGGAGGAGATTCTCAATACGACTAAGTTTTTTAGGGTTCCGTACCCAAAGGGAAAAAACGGGACCCTATTACTAAGCCTCCGCTGTCCGTCCGCCCGTCCGTCCGTTCGTCTGTCACCAGGCTGTTCTCGTGAACCGTGATAGTTAGTCAGTTAAAATTTTCGCAGATGATGTTTTTTCATTGGCCCTATAACAACAAAATTTGTTGTTTTTAGTATTTAATACTAAAAACCAGAATAAAATAAATATTTAAGGGGGCTCCCATAAAAAAACGTGATTTTTTTGCTCATTTTATAGAAAGTCTGTCTGAGGCTGTATCTCATGAACCGTGATAGTTAGACTGTTGAAGTTTTTACAGATGATGTATTTCGGTTGCTGCTATAACATCAATTACTAAAAACTGGAATAAATTAAATATTTAAGGGGGCTCCCATACAACAAACGTGATTTTTTTTGCCGCTTTTATAGCGATAATGGTGTTTATAGAGTCCGACTCGCAATTGGCCGGTTTTATAAGTAATAGTACGGAACCCTTCGTGCGCGAGTCCGACTTGCACTTGACTAGTTTTTATTTAATGTTTGTTCTTTGAAAAAATATACTCCTTTTCGAAAATTACTAGTAGCAGTTAATTTTTTTTTTTACAAAAACTAAAATTACTTACAAACCAAAACGGCATCAAAATAATTAGTGACGTTTTGGTTCGTGGTAATTTGCTAATAGGCATTGTAGTCCGCGGAAAATACGATAACTGAAGAAATAAATCATGTAATTTTAAAATATTCGAAGTTCCACAGTAGCACGTTTATGCTACGGTACCCCACACGTCATCTTCCTCTGATGAAGAACTCCATCTCGACCATTAAACTTTATGCACTTGTCCTGCAAGTAACTTTCAACCAGGCGCTACAGGTAGGAAGGTACCTGATGGTAAACCAGTACCTCCCTTATCGTCCTCCAGGGTAACGAGTTAAAGGCGTTGTTGATATGAAGACTTGCCGCAATCGCGTCAACGTCGAGCGTGACTGTCGGAAACCGAACTGGTCATTCGACAGGTCGGAGCCGACGCTCCACAAGTGCGTGCTGAACCAGAGGAAATAATTCTTTCGAATAGTTTTCCGGCCTCGTCCAGCAGGCAAATGGGTCGGTATGCAGAAAGAGAATCTGCAGACCTGCCCTATTTCCTCAAGAACACCAATCGTGCTTCTTTTCAGCCCGTGAGAACCTAACCTAACCTAAGTTTAATTTCATTTAATATACAAAAACAAGAATTGATCTAAAGACCAAGCAAGCAAGCAATTTTTCATCAATGGTGTTCCTTAGAGATTTTAAAATGTCCTCTTTTCTCGTATCCATTAACATTTCAGAGTTTTATACTGGGTACATCATAGACATAGAAATAAGTTGAATACCACTTTCTAAACCAAAAGTCCTCAATGACCTGTATTTCTATACAAAGTATATACATGTATAGAGGTCAGTGAAGTTTCGAAAGACTTGTTGTAAAGTAGTCATAGACATAGAAAAAATAACTGTGCATGTCATAGACATCTATATGTCAGTTGTGCATTAACATGACTTCAACTTATTTCTATGTTTATGAAATGGAATAATACTTATATGGCAATGACCTATCATACAACTTATACCAAGTCAGTGTTTCATTGAGAAATCATTGAGAAACGATCGGTGGACATAGACAATGGATTTTGAACGATAAGTTTTCCATTTGGAAGTCATTAAGGTGTTCATTCAGCTTACACTCCACTGACACACTTCTGAGACACAACTTTCACCCTATCGAAACTCAACTGAAACCCTATCGACATCCAACTGGAGTTACAGAATCGAGGCCCTGTTAAGACGAAGGATCGAAAATTTGAGGCGTTCAAGGATGTCATAAACTGATTGTGCAGACAATCAGCTGTTGCATTAGTATGAGAAATTCGTATGAGTTAATTGGAGAAAGTCGTTCAGTTCCATGAGGATGATGATAAGATGATAAACGCTACACAGATGCTCTAAGATTTTCCCTTGTGACGTGGGTCTCTTATTTACACACACACGTACACAAATCATTTTATTTATTTATTTAAAATGATTTGTGTACGTGTCAATTTATCAATTTATTTATTTATTTATATAAGGACTTAGATATTGTTGACATAAAACTATTTTTGACATTTTTAAATTACATTCTATTTTAAAATACCTTATATTTGCATTGCATGCCAATTCTGGCGCAACACGCTTGTACATTTGCTTTTATTTGTCACCATAATTTGTTACCGTGTTTGCCCGCAATAAAGATATTTCATTTCATTTCATTTCATCACTTACATAGTTACACGAGACCTACGTATTTTTGTTTCTTTCCTATATTTTCTTTGATGTATTTTAAATTTTCCTTTTTCCATTATAATATTATAAATGCGAAAGTAACTCTGTCTATCTGTCCGACTTTCACGCCTAAACTACTGAACCGATTTGGATAAAATTTTGTGCAGAGATAGATTAGAGCCTGGGAAAGGACATGGGCTACATTTCATTCCACACGATATAACCTGTAGTCCACGTGGGCGGAAAGCTAGTATAAAAATAATTGTACTATGTACCTAACCAATAAGTATAACAGGAAGAGCGGTTTCTCACAACACAAGCAAACATTTGCTTAAAGGGTGACTCCTACAACCCACTATATGTATTGTAAACAAGTTACTGAATAAATATTTTTATTCTTTTATTTAAATTATCATTCAGTAGATTAGTTCCGATAATCAGGGCTATTCCACTACTCAATGCCGATTGAATGACAAAGGTGTCCTCCTGTATCACCTGTTCAAGTGGCAAAATTAAGAAATATTGAGCCGCTTTGACTGACGGCGCCACCGCTAACTGAATCGGCTTTAACCTCGTGGTGATCGGTTGAGAATAACAACACTCCATCTCTTTCCGTGGGTGTCATAAGAGGCGACTAAGGAAACACAAATGAGACCTGCCTCCTAGTAATCCATCCCAGGCAAGGACACTTCATTTTTTTCTGAACCTTAGGTGTCTTCCTATGGTCTCATGCGGTGTGGTAGGCTCTGTTAAGGGCCGTCTGGTTCGCGACCACCCTCCTACCGAAGTCCGACACCAAACAGTTTGCTGTGTTCCGTCGTTGCGTGGGAGTACCAGTGCCTTTATAAGCATTTTCTGGGTTAACTCGCTCCACCGTTGACCTCATCTTTGACCTTATGGTCAAGATTGAGGTCAAGAGTTAACCCATCTTATAATAAAAAATAAAATAAAAAATCTTGAGGCGACGGATGTCTCTTCGTACTTAGATTTTCAGCAACGTAAACCTTTGCTCTGTAGCTACTAAGATTCATTTTACGTTACTTTGTTTTGTCGATTGTGTTTAAACAGCGCCTTAGGTAAGCAATGATTATTAGTTGTTTCTCGATTAGTTAGCTCTATTTATTATTTATCTTAGAAATAAGAAAAAATATGTTTTATTTATTTACTAATTATATAATAAAATTAAAATAAAGATAAATGCGCGATAGTGTCAAAGATCAGGCTCGGTTTGTGTCAGTGATAAGACTGATAAGTAATAACTGATACTGATAAATAAGTAAGAATAAATATACCTCGTAGTGTTTTTTTTTTGCTTTATAAAAACATTGATGTCATAGTAACATATCCTTGAGATTATTATCAAGTGTTATCAACATATTGATAGGTAAACTTATTTTTATCGACTTCAAAAAAGGATGAGGTTCTATGTTCGACTATGTTTTTTAAATGTATGTTCACCTATTTCTCCGCGGATTATAGACCGATTTTCAAAACTATTTATTTGTTCGAAAGAGTATACTCCAGAGGTGGTCTCGTATAAATTTTATCAAAAATGATTCAGCGCTTTTAAAAAAAACAAGAAATACAAAAAATACTACAAACCAGAACATCATAATATCAAAATAAATGAGTGACATTTTCGTTTGTGGTTATCTGCTAATAGGCATTGTAGTCTGCAAAAAAATACTAGTTGGAAAATTATCTATATATTTTTTTAAAATGGTAGAACATGGTGAATTTAAATTACTTAGCTAAAATGTACGACATGATTCAGCCCATAAAGCTGAGTAACTTTCACTAAGGAATAAGTCGAAATGTTAAAAAATTTTTGCGCAACTTGTGCGACCAGCTGATTTACCTTGTAAGTCGATTTTTTTTCCTTGTATGGGAAGTGAGCTAATTCATATCCTCAATTTATGCCAACCAGTCCTCAATAATCATCATATTTTTGGCCCCCGACCAAAAAAAGGGATGTTTTAAGTTTGACATGGGTATCTGAGTGTCTGTCTGTGGCATCGTAGCTCCTAAACGAGTGGACCGACTTCGATGCAGTTTTTTTTTGTTTGAAAGCTGGCGTTTAATCGAAAATGTTCTTAGTTTTATTTGGTCAAAATGGATTAAGCCGTTTAAAAGGTATAAGCAATAGAATGTCGAGGGTGATACACATTTTTAAAATTTTAAAGTTATACATTGCGCACAGACAAGGAATGGCATTACCTGCCTGCGTCTGTGTTTCTGAGCTCAGATAACCCAAATCTCTTTAAAGTTCGAGTGAATACGCTTCTTCTGGGTGAGCTTGCTACATCCTTGATCGCATCTTCACACTTATGCTAGACAATGGTCATGAGCGAACTCATAATTACTAAAAACTATAAAAAAAAAGAAATTGAAAGTCACCTAAGATAGGTACATAAACTCAGTTCTGCTTTGGGT
This sequence comes from Aproaerema taeniolella, assembly GCA_949987775.1. Taxonomy (NCBI): domain Eukaryota; kingdom Metazoa; phylum Arthropoda; class Insecta; order Lepidoptera; family Gelechiidae; genus Aproaerema; species Aproaerema taeniolella. Next base: position 19,617,021 of record OX465248.1, read on the forward strand.
AAGTCACGCACGAATCTGTCCTTCTGTCCTATTAGGGTCAATAAATCTAGTTCAAATCTCTCAACAAGTGACAATCATTTTATTATATAGGACAGAGCCCCGATTCTGTAACTTCAGTTGTGTATCGATGGAATGGTCGCCATGTTATCCGTTCAGGTGGAGAAATTGAGAACTATTTAATTTTCATATACTTGCTGACAACCACCTGAGCAGCAGCGTCACCGTCAACGGAACGTAAAATCGCGAACTACCTTATAACTGGAAATTCAGTTGGCGATGGCGCCACCACTTAAAGCAGCCGTCATTAGATGTATGAAATTTTGGATAGTTCTCAATTTCGCCACCTGAACGGATCAAATGGCCTCCATTCCATTGACACACAACTGAAGTTACAGAATCGGGGCCCAGGGCATCGTACGCATACCAAATAGTAAACAGGACGTCAGTAAATTGATTTAGATGAATCGGGTCCGGAGGGAAAATTTTGTTTATTTTTATGACATTTTCGAATACTTTATACATATCCCTATTGATAGCAAATGTGGTGGGCGATGTGAAAAGAGGATCTTTGTGGGTTTATACTAAGCTTTTGGGTTTTTGCCTGCCGCTGCCTAATAAATTGATAAAATTTCAAAATCACAAACAAGTTAGACTTCAAAGCAAATATAATGACAACAGAAAAATAATATCAATGTTCCAATCATATATTTTACACTGACTATACTCTTCACGAGCTAATATTATTAAACGAGCTATATATCTGTTTATGTTATTATATACTTGATCGGTTCCTTGAAACTATTTTTAGATCAAAAAGTTGATTAATCATACTTTTATGTCTAAAAAAATCGCATTTTTTTGCAAATTAAGAAAATGTTAGTACCAAAAAGACAATAAGATATGACGCTACGGGAACCCACTCGTCAGTAAAACTGTTTAAAATAATTAAAATAAATTATTTAAAGTCAACATTTGCTAAAAATAACAGTTTCTTGAGGTGACATGCTCAGATAATTGAAATGCTAATTACAAAACGTCTTTTAACGAAAAACAATAGGCTTTTACATTTTTAACTAAAAAAGTGATTAGTTGCTTATCGAAGCTGTTTAAATCTATTATGTTCAAGGTTGCTTTAAGTAAACACATTGAATGATTCAGACAATAACATGCAAATTTCCAAAGATTTACGCCTTTGTCATTTGCATACTTTGTGTGTCGTCTTTCATGAGCAAATCTAATGTGAGGAGACAGCGTAAAAACTAAACGGTTGCTAATGGGCCTTTTTATAATACGAAAACGGCACGACAAAATTGTATTTAGTACGTGTGGTGATCGGTTGAGAATAACACCACCTCTTTCCGTGGGTGTCGTAAGAGGCGACTAAGGAAACACAAATGAAACCTGCCTCCTAGTAATCCATCCCAGGCAACGACACTTCATTTTGTTTTCAATCTGAGGTGGCGTCTTATGATCTCATGCGGTGTGGTAGGCTCTGTAAAGGGCCGTTTTCGTCTATCTCGATATAGTTCTGTGTGTGGGGGGTTATAAACATTTTTATATATTAGTGTTAAAATTGGGCGGTTGTGACCTACGACACAAGGCAAAACCTTAATGTGGGCCTTTGATTGTATGGTGTTTTATTTTTATTTTTTAACCTTTCTTTACAGAATGCCTTTCAAACGTGTTTGGGATGAGACCTGTCCCCGAGTGTACAACAGTTGGGAGGCCGATGGGGCTAGCTGGGTGATCCAGGACTTGCTTCCAGAAGACGATGACGAAGCCTTACAGCTCCTAATAGACAATTTTGTACCCGATGAGGCTCTTTGTACGGCTACAGGTCAGCTACACTATTATTATTTATTTTTTATTATAAGATGGGTTAACTCTTGACCTCAATTTTGACCAAGGCCATAGATGAGGTCGACGATGGAGCGAGTTAACCCAGAAAATGCCTATAAGGCACTGGCAAGCTAACAAGAAAAAGAAGAAAGATTTGAAGACATTGACATTCAAATAAATAGACATTGACATTCAAACTGGGTAATAATTCATTAAAAGTCAAAACACACATTAATTCACAGTTAATTCATTAAAATGTAAATCGAATTAAGAAATTACAAATACATGAAAATTAAAAAAATAGGATTAAATCAAAATACAAATAGCTGATAAAGACAAAAACTAGCACTGCAGCTCGAGTACGATAGTGATAGCGTGCGTAACGTGTCGCGGTCTAATGTCAAAATGTCAACATTGACAATGCCAGAGGGCGAGCAAGCTTTTGTGCAGGGTGGCCCTCGTGCAATCAAAGTGAAGTTTCAGCGTCAGCCGAGTGACGCGCTGCCGAGCTGCTGAAAGCTGAAAGACTGTAGAATTGTTACTCTGACAAAAATGATTTTAATTTACTTTTGAAACTGCTTTGACTGGTAGTGTTTCGAATGTCAACTGGTTTTTTATATGTTTGTAACGAATAAAAACTTGGCCGATTTTGAATATTTTTTCACCAATTGAGAGTTCTCTTAACAGCGAGTGATATAAGCTACATACTTTTTTAGAACTCCCGCGGGAACAAAGTCCCGGGCGGACTAATTAACTGACTTTGGGACGACTACTGAATTCTCCACAAGACTCTAATAAGCAGTGAATTTTTTTGGCTTCTGTAAATTATAATTTTCTAATTTTATTCCTCATACCTATATCCATGTTTAATAATCAAAATAATTTCATGTTTTTTGTGATTCTTGTGTCCAAGCGCCTGAATATTGTATGAATGCAAATATACTCGTACACATCAACACAGTCTAGGGATATTGCACGATTTTTCATACAAAAGAGGCCTGTTTGAGAAGCTATAAAAGCATACTCGAGATACATGGATGGCTATAATTTTCAGACGAGCAAGTGCTAAACTTGAATTTTTAATTCTAGTCAATAAATTTTATTTATTCAAGTAAATTTTGTTTGTGGAAACGTGACGGAAACGAAAACAAAAAATTGTTGTATGAAAATGGAGAAATTTACGCAATTTTATTTTTATTTTCATCACGTTTTCACAAATTTCAAGTAAAACAACATTCATTGACTAGTATTGAAAATTCAGGCTTAGCACTTGCTAGTCTGAAAATTATAGCCCTCCATGTATCTCGAGTATGCTTTTATAGCTTCTCAAACAGGCCTCTTTTGTATGAAAAATCGTGCATGTATCCCTAGACCGTGTTGATGTGTGTATATTGATTGTTCATTGATTTAGTTACTCTGGTAGGCTCATAATTTTAAATGGGCGTTATCATTGCGAACAATATTATATAGCATTAAACATAATTAATTACTTAGATTATGATAAAATGAAGTTCATGTACTTACTTACTAAATTTATAGCAAGTTTTAAATCAAAATAGGTTTAGTTCAGACTTGTTTTCCGCCCGAGACTTCGTTCCCGTGGGAATTCGGGAAAATAATATACCCTATGTTCATCACGGATAATGTAGAATTTTAATGGTGAAAGAGTTTTTCAAATCGGTCCAGTAGTTTCGGAGCCTATTCAATACAAACAAAATATTATTATAGCACTCGTTGCCCAGTTGCGCTCGCTGATCTCAACAGTTTAGTGAGGTTAAGCAATGTACACATAGGCAGTGAACCTGATGGGAGACCAAAGTGGCAATTTATCATGAGCGTTTTCGTGCGTCGGAGCGCACGTAAAGCTGTCGGTCCCGGTTGTTGTCGATTAACTACAGTACTTAAACCAAGTCAGAGGCTATTGTACGGTTTGAAAACTCTGACACCAATGTTATTCAAGTTCACCACACACTAAGAAGAAGAATGTAATTATATTTGCAGTACTTATTTTTACGTTTTTCAGGAATCTTAAATGACCCAGTGAGCATGCGCAGTATGGGGCATTTCTGGAAACTTTGTCTGGCGCAGCGAATGAGTTTGGCTTGCTACATCTTCAAAAATAACACCAGGAAATTGGTCGCTCTTAATTGCTGCGTAGTTTCCTGTGAAGATGATGACCAGGGAGATATTTGTGAGGTACTTTTATCTTATTTTTCTTATCGCCGTTTTTTTATTATACTGTTATATGTAGCCTTCGGGTCCTATTGCTGAGGAAAGGCCTCCAAGGCCTCCTTTGCCTCGCAATAATACAGAACTCGAGTCAGACTCTGATCTATACTTAAGTAGCAGTCGTCTTTGTTATTTTGGTAGCGAGAGCAAGAGACAAGCAATACTTAAGAATAGATCAAGATTTGAATCTACTTCAGTAATACTGATTTAGTCCCATAAATCATCATGCCATCTCTTTAATCATCATCATCAGATCGTGTTTTTCTTTGCTTAGAGATTGCCTGGCATGGCAGGCAATGCCATTACTTACCCACATAATAAAAAAATTCTGGGTTAAGTTACATCGTTTATTTCAGACCCATATTTAAAAATATTTTTCTTCTTCTTCTTCTTATCGTGTAGGTATAGTCAAGCGTGTGGCGAGCTTGGTTAATAATATATATATATATATATAGAGGTTTAATGTCTTCCATGAAGTATAATATTAAATGTATGCATTAGATCAAAAGGATACTGTCTGGAAACAAAAATCGGCTGAATAAAACCTACTCGGTGAAGAAAAAATAAACAAATGGCGCAAATTCTGTACGATTCGATTGTAAAATTTTAATAAGTTTTTACTTCAGATTTAGCATGAAAAGTTTTAGAAAATGGAAAAAAAACAGCGATAGCGATATGAATTCTACTCCAGAAAGAATAAAAACAGCTGCAAATTATATTGTTGATAACCGTCTGCCACACAAATCACGGGAGAAATATTTAAAAGCATATGAAAATTTTATTCAGTGGAGAAAGTAAGACGTGTAAAAGCATTATTCACAAATAAACCAAACAAATACTAGAATAAATGCTCCAAGTATACGTGCAAATTTCACTTTTAAAACTGCACGTTTAATAATTGTAAGTTTTAGGTAAATGTTTGAGGAGATGATTGAACTTGTTTTCATTAACTTGATTTATTTTTTGAATAGGTATATTCTATAACGGTAGTTGAAAGAAAAGTAGATTACGCACCTTACTAAAGTGAGTAATTAATGCACTCGTGTTAATGTAGTGCCCTCGCATGCGCTCGGGCACCAACATACACTCGAGCAATAATAACTCACTTTGCGCTCGGTGCAACAATCTACTATAAGACGTCAATCTCCTCAAAACAGAACAACGTTCTCCAAGAAACATTTCACTAAGAAACATCCTAGTTTTGTGGACTTGTGAAGAGACAAAATTTTTATATTTCGGCCTTAGAAACTTATAACACCCCTCGTTTTTTTGTGGGAGGTTAAAAAAAAGACCAATTAGGTGTCTACTTTACTTAACCACACTGGTCGATTTTATATGTGATTCATTAAGGTGAAGATGAGGTTTTGCAATTTTTTTTAACGCTACACACTCAAAGGCCCACACTAAGGTTTTCCCTTGTGTCGTGGGTCCCTTGCAACACACATAAAGACAAACACAAACACCCATGACCCGAGACCAAACATCTGCTTTTTACACAAATGTTTGCCCCGACTGGGGATCGAACCCAGGACTCGCCGATCAAGAGGCAGCGTCACTACCACTCGACCCAACCGGCCGGACGTCAATTGTTTACCAATAAGACCTATTTCTTCACTTTTCTTATTTTTGTACAGATTGAAGGGGATTGTTGGAAAAATGTATACGGCGCATTGAAAGCAGTGGAAACAAAAGTAAACATATTCAAAGTACTTGGATTAGATAAAGTGTTATATGCCATGGGACTAGTAGTTCATCCAGACTACAGAGGCTCCGGATTAGGAGCTCGAATATTAAAAGCCCGGTAAGTGATTTTTTGATTTCAAGGGAGGCCCGTGTCACTCGGTGTGGACTTATTTATGCTGATGAATAACCCTTTTTTTTAAATCAGCCCAAATACAGGGCTTTAGGTAAATCTCTTTCAACTTCTCGGGTGCTAAATCAGTCCATGAAATTGAACAATTTTCCCCAAGGAACATAGGTCTAAACACAAAAAAAAAAATTTGATCTCCCATACAAAATGCGCTATATGCTGATGAAGTTTGTATCAATTTTTTTTTCGTATATTGACCTATATTCCTTGGGGAAGTTGTTCAGTTTCATGGACTGATTAACCACCCGAAAGGTTGAAAGAGATTTTGCTAAAGCCCTGTATACGTCCCCATTGAGGGCCACGGTCCTTCCTTCGACACCCAAAGGGGATTTATACCATAGAAGACCACGCTAGCCATGCGGGTTGGTTGACCGCGCCTTTCAAAAACAAATTTTCTTAGACGTGCGGGTGTCATCACAATATTTTCCTTTACCACTGATCAAGTGATAATTTATGTGGAATCTGGAAGCTTATTTCCTAACTGCGATAGAGATAATGATAGTGATGTTCTTTCTATAAGGAAATTGTATGTGATGCAATGTCTGCACAGGTTCCATTGTAACACTGTTCCTACACTATCGAAGACCAAAAAAGGGTTGACAGTGTTCCTAAGCCATTTTGTAAAAGTGAATTTGCAAAAAGACACTATAACTACAATGCACCTAATCTATACAGTAAAATCAACAAAGAGCTAGTGATAAGAGATAGTAATAGAATTGAATTTAAGAAGAAGGTGAAAGATTGGTTGGATAAAAAAGACTATGACACTATAGAAAAGCTTTTTGACACAATTATTTAAAACACATGTGACAAAAATTCACGCACACACACATAAGCGCGCACACACACACACGCACGCACACACACATAAACACACACACATACACACACACATGCTGTTTAGTATGTAGTTTTAATTTTGTTCAGGGGTAGAAGACAAGAGACGTGTTACAATATTTGTATCTGTCTACTATGGTTTCAGTCTTCTTACCTTAACTTTGTTTGTAATTAGTTTTTGTTGTTTGCAATTGTTTTTCACTGAGAAAGTTACTGCAGTCTGTAACACAGCTTTACTCAAAGCTAGCACAGGCTGCAGGGCTTCTTGTCTTCTTATCAATGTGGAATCTGGAAGCTTCATAAAGATTTATTGTTTTAAATGTTTTAAGTTTTAAGCTACAATAAAGATTTATTATAAAGATTTATTATTATTATTGCGATAATTCAATGCGATAGTGATATTGAATGCAATGAAAAGCTGCCATACCTATATCATTCAGTGGTAAAATATCATTCATTTTCAACATCCATTTTTGCTATTGCATTCAATATCACTATCGCATTGAATTATCGCAATCACTATCATTATCTCTATCGCAGTTAGGGAATAAGCTTCCTGTACATAAATCGCAGTACATAAATGTACATAAATTTAGTCAGATTAGGTACATCAGCTTTTAAATAAAAATCGCATTATTACCATAAGTTCGCCCCTGGGCCAGATTTAGTAGAAGAGCAAACTCATTACATATTAAAAAAAGAGCCCTCATTTATCGAAACCTAGACATTACAACAAAAAGTTTTAATTGTTTCAGAGAGCCTTTATCCCGCCAATTCGGTATAAAAGGGTCATCAACGGTATTCACAGGCATCGCTTCACAAAAGTCAGCAGACAAGGCTGGATTCACTACAGTTACAGAGTTAAGCTACAGCGAAATGGCTGACATGGGACTCAAATATCCAAGGGAAGACAAGTCTATTAAACTTATGGTTAAGAGATTTTGTGATGAATAAATAGCCAAATTTAATGAGACAGCAACTCGAATATATTTTGTCCTATTTCAGTATTCTTAAATATTTTTTAGGAAAAGAATAATGTTCAGTGCGTATGGGACTTGAACCCACGACCCCAGGATTTGATCTCCTGGTGCTCTAACCAACTAAGCTATCGTGCCTTAAAGTTCAAGCGGCGAAATTCCATTCGCGCCGAACATTTTTCTTTTTCTAAAAATTATTTGTAAATATCAAGCGTTTTAAAAATACTAAATTTCAGTATTCTTCTTCTTCTTACCGCTTACTCCCCTCCCTTATTCAGGGTACGCTTCACCATGATCCAGAATTTGACAGATCAGATAATTACAGCGGAGCGACTGCCATCTGAACTTCGTGACCATGGTAATAGGAAAACCTGGCTGGATTTGAACACGGTTCCACATTTGATCTCCTATATGTGCAAGTTTCCTCACAATGTTTTCTCTCACCGTAAGAGCATCGTTTAGGGTGCAACAAACGTATGTATCTAACTGAGATAAGTAATTGCTACACCGCGGCACTGGGGATCGAACTTGGTACTTCAACATTCGTGATTGGAAAAGAAAAGATCCGTGATATTTTTAAGATTTACACAGTATGTGACCAAAACTTAGGGAATCATTTATATAGGGTGACTTTTTCATTGATAAAATATAAATTATGTAAATATATTTTTGTAATTTTGTTACCACTTTATCATCAATATTTTTCCCATACAAGATAGTATACGGTCAAGTAAATAGTCAAATTACTTATGACTTGCAGTTAGGATCTAAAATAATCTACCTAGTTCTGCCTTGCGTAGCAACCTGCTGTTAATAGTAAACGCTCGCTACGAAATATCGTAGACGCTTCGTAGACTGCTACAAACAAAAAAAAAATTTGAAGCTGATTGCTTTCTTTCACGATTTAGAGAAAAAAAAAACAATTTGCTGAATTAGTTTGTACTATGGTTTACAATCTTCGTCAACATCAGTGCTCTGAATCTATGATCTTTATATATTTATTTTGACTATCCGTGTTTGCATCATCTTATCTCATCTCTTTACGTCAGGAAAAACAAATGAAGCCTCCTATTAATCCAACCTAAGCAACGACACATTTTTTTTGAAGTTGAGGTGCAATTCTATGGTCCCATGCGGTGTGGTGGGCTCTGTAAAGGGCCGCCCGCCTGGTCCGCGCCCACCCTCCCACAGAAGTCCGATGGAATAGTGCCTTAACGGCATTTTCTGTGTTAATTCACTCCATCGTCTACCTCATGATTGAGGTCAAGAGTTAACCCAACACATATAAAAAAAAAAAATATCAAGACAACTAATCGATCAATGTACTATGTTCTGAAAAGCTTTTCATAATAATAGTTATTTTTCAATGTTCTCTAATTAACATCAGAACATTTTGAACGGAAAAGAAAGGCATAAAACACGCAATCCGACAATTTGTCATAATTTGTTATATTGTAACTCACAACTTAAACATTATATAATTACTCGAGAAATCTCATAAACTGTCAAAGTTGTTCTACGGTAATTGCCGTTAATTTTTATTAAATGTCCGGAGACTGTTTACAATAATTCATTTAAAATCATCAGGCTTTTAAAAATGTTGAAAAAAAAGCTTATAATTAAATCAATAAAATAACTCTACAGCAGCTCTAGCAAGATAACGACAAACTCGCGCTCGGCTCACGCTGAAACCGCGCAAAGGCTTGCTCGCCTTATGTCGTTGTCAATGTTGACATTTTGAAATAGGACCGCGGTGTTGTCACCGCGCTGTCACTATCGTACTCGGCCTGCTGTACCATGTTACCATTATAATACTTACGACAAATTTTTTTTTGCGTTATAGAACACTGAACAAAAAATGAAAACTTGTCAAAAATAATTGCCATCTCTCAGCAACCTACCGACCAACTTTACCATTAAGTTTGTTACTGCTTGGTTTTTTCGGTACACTTTTTTATTTCCTTAGTCATTAGAGTGCGAAATCACGTGAAATGGCCCTAGCCGTAGGAAATTAAGCCGGATGCCCGACCACGTGACCCGTCTGACCTCAACGCGGTTAATATCTTTCTAATCTTCTTTTGGAATATAATTCAATTAAGGACATTGCGTTTATGTAAGATTCCTAACCAGATGTCTAGTAAAGAATTTACCTAATAGAAATTTATGTATATTTTTTTCATTCTTTTTAAGCCGCGACGAGTGTGGAGGGGTGTTATAAGTTTGATGTGTATTTCTTTATATCTGTACTACTCGTAGCATTCCACTCGGGACTTCGTTCCAACAAAGCCACTAGTTTTGTTGTATGCAGCCATGTGTGGACTCGTTTCTATACCTTTTAGAACTTGGTAGGTGTCAGTGTATTCATTTGGACTCTCATATCTGCATCACTTGTTGACCTGGCCTTCATTTGGACTCTCGTTTCGTACGTTAAACCCTGTGCTTCATGCCGCCTGCCGCCTGAAACATCTTTCGGGCGGCGAAAGCTTTGATTCCTGGGAGGTGCCAAAAATATCGTGGATAAATGGAGTTCCTGGATGCTGAAAAACAACTTGGTTTGTAAACCGCTTTGATGCCGAATTAGACCTGGTAGTTACAAACACAACCGAAGCAGCAAAAGACCTGAGGGACAAACTTGCGAGTCTTATAGGGGCTGACGTGAAAACCAAGGTGCGCACCCTTGCATCAGTTCTTGTAAATGGCCTCAAAGAGCCGAACAGGAAGAGATGCAAAAGACTTATGGTAGATGAAGCACTCATGAGCCACTTTGGAGCTGTCATAATGGCAGCAGTAATCACGAGAGCAAGCGAGTTGTTTCTCATCGGTGACATAAACCAACTACCATATATTGATCGCAACAATCTCTTTCCTCTGAAATACACCCGTCCTGACTTAATAAGTAATGTCACGCAAGAGCTTCTGTACACCCATAGAAACCCACTCGACGTAGCTTTGCTCTTGGAGAAGTCTACAGTGGCATCTACTCGTCAAAACTTAGTGCACACTCCCTGAGACATGAAAGATTAACGGGCGCGCAGATCAATGGAACCAAACCCGAGACGTTGTAACTTGTTCACACACAGGCAGAAAAGGAAACCCTGAAATGCCAAGGATACGGGTCGGGAACTGGATCACGCGTCCTCACCTTACATGAAGCACAGGGTTTAACGTACGAAAACGTGGTAATTGTTCATAATATAACAACCAGGCAGGAGCTACACAACAGCATCCCACATGCAGTGGTAGCCGTATCACGCCATACCGTCAGCTGTGTATATTACGCGGATGACGGTAATGATGCTATAGGCAGTTTTATCAAAGAAGCAGAGGCGGCTGGCCTAGGAAAAGTGATTGATCATAACCTAAAAATGGCCATCAAAAATCGGGATACGGTTGTCATCGATGCTTTAAAGACTGGAGACAATAGACAGAAACCACCCCTGGCTTAGATATTTATCTAAGCCAGCAGTGGTTTCTGTCTATTGTCTGTGTATAGAATAATAATTGTATGTAGTGTGTATAGAATAATAATTGTATTTATATTTTAGTATCTTTGTATGTATTTATTGTAAACTCAAATGGAGAGTATAAAATCTGTTGGAACTGTAAAATAAGTATTAAAAATATAAATTACGGGTATAATAAGACAAGGGCACGGACATCAAGATGGATGTAAAATTAAGTGTAAAAAAAACTATTTTAAAACAGAATAACTTAATACAAAAAAAAACAATACAAGTAATATTTCCTATCTCAAGTATAGACTAGCGGAATTGAACCTAAGTAATAAATCCTACTAATATTATAAGTGCGAAAGTATATGAGGATGGATGTTTGTTACTCCTTCACGAAAAACCACTTTATGGACTATGATGAAACATTGCAGATGAAATATGCATTGCATCTTAGATAGAGCCGTCAAAGAAACACAAAGACCACATAGTTTTTCTAAATTCCCACGGGAACGAAGCCCGGGTGGAAAGTTAGTTTATCATAACATGGCTGATATATACCAATACGACTTTTTGTTATGAGTTCTTCTTATTTTGCCGCACTTTTCATAATGAAAATCCGATGCAAACGAAATTGCTGTCTGTTACGAGAAAAACATTTAATTAAAAAGTTTAATTATAGCAATCACAACATTCGACAGTTTTAATTAAAGTTGAAACTACAGTAATTGCCAAAACAAATTACATTTTAAAATGATTCAAAAATACAAGTGAAAAGCAACGTTTTTTTTCTTCTACTGGTAACATTTTATCGGAAATATTACTGAGCAAATTAAGATCAGAATCGTTCAATCGATAAATGAAATCCTTTTTCATTTCAAATGGAATTTGAGACGATTTACGAACTTTGTCTATTTGATTTGGTAACTCAACCAGAAGGTATATTGTAAAAAGTTTTTAATTTTTTTTTTCGGTTTTTGGTTGAATGTAGAGGAATCACCGGAAGGTTCAAAATCCTAAAGTATTGCAATATAGGCTCTAATAATCATTACGTCACACTGATATCATAAAGGCGAAAGTTTGTGAGTGTGTGTGTCCGTGATTTCACACGGTTAAACCAATTTTGATAAAATTTGGTACAAAAATAGCTGATACCCTGGATTATTGTAAGCTATATAATTTTTACCCAGGATTACCAAATAACAAACGTACTGAGGATAAACTAATATTATAAGGTGGCCTAAGACTATGACGCTTCAAATTCACTCGCTTAGTCTATGTTTTATTTAAATAATTGTTCTATGTTTTTAAAATAATGTAATTTCAGCAGATTTCCTTCTAAAAATAAGATTTGCGAGTTAGGACATTTCGGCACGTCTATATTTGCGACACCTTCAATTTTCGCCCATTTCAAAGGTGAAAACACTCCCTATCTCCCGGTACAGGTGATCTACAGGGGGTGTCGTCACGAAGCTTTCTAATTAATTAAAATAATCACATTGCTGCCCTTAGAGTTACAAAGAGTAACAAGATTGGAGTTGGAATTGAATATTGTTGGGATAGAATCGTGCGTCTATGTTTCATGAGGAATTAAGGAATAAATGAATGAATGAATAAATCGTTTCTTTCTGGATATACAAAGCTTACATTATTACAGTAAATTAATTAATTTTAGGATTTAAATTATAAATTAAAGTATTAAAAAAATATATGAAATTATGATAAAATTGTAGACAATAGACCGCAGCTAAACAGAGACCAAAGATAATGACTTGGATTGGTTCAATAGACCTTATCTTATTCGCATCGTTCACAGTCATGTCAAGCAATACTCCGTTTGAAAAATAACTTTAAGGAAATAAAAATGTTCGTCGCTAACAGATCTTGACACCCGAAAAAAAATGATGGGTTTCCCTATTTAATGCGGGTAAAAGTGTTTTAAAAATACTTAACTCCGTTCGAGTTTTTTTAACAAATTGTGAATCGTACAAACATCATCTGATAGCAAAGCTTAATTATCACACGATCCAAAAATGTTTCCTCTAAAATTAATATATTTTTAGCAGATAAAAGGACGCCATTATAGTTTTGCTATCACATGAGTCTATGATTGAGTCTCAAAAATAATAAAATTTTTCAAAATTAAATTTTTGACATTGATTAGATAATAGAGCCTTCATTAAACGAACTCTTCCCTAGAAATTATTTTCCTCCCTTAAACTGACTCAGGAAAAAAAAATTCTTTTCAGTTATGTAGAGCATTCTTTTTTGTTATAACTTTATTAGTGTATTATCTTTTGGACAAAGCTTATACTGAGCTACGACCATTTTGTTGCACTTTGACACACACAGAACTCCAGAATAACTTTCTAACTTTTTGTTTATTACGTATATTTGTACTTGAGGTTATTTTGTATGTTGTATGTATGTTTTAAATGGGCTTTTTTATAATTCGAAAACGGCACGGCAAAATTGTATTACCATTGCCTCCTAAGTAATAATAATACTAGAAGCAGAGAACATAGAGGGCATTGGTAATGAGGGATTTTCTTTTTATTTTTTTTAAATTTTTCCCCAGTCGCCGGATAGATGGCGCTAAACTATGTACGTTACTGCAAGGAACGGAACATTAAATTATTTTTGATTAATTAACTTGAACGTAATTTTGAGATCATAAAACGAAACGTGATATCACATCAATATCACGTCTACTATACGTATTTAGACGATTTTACGAAAACAACGAAAAAAACAAAACTGAATTATAACAAAGCGCGAGAGAACTAGGATGATTGGAAAGCCAAAACAAACTCAGAATATTTGATGCAATGTTTTTCTCAAAGCCTTTTGGCTTTGGCACCTAGTAACGGAGTCAGTTCAGCGCCATCTAGAGAGCTCTGGGGAAATACTTTTTTTTTAATACCCAAAAAGAAAACCTCCCATTCAAATTTTGAAGTGCCGTGCCGTGCCGTTCGAATTATAAAAATGCCCAATCAATGAATAAATGAGCCTTGTTATAATTTGAATTACCACTGCCCCCTATGTTCTCAGCTTTTAGTATTACTATTACACAGGAGATAATGGTCATTCCATTTTGCCGTGCCGTTTTCGAAGTATAATAAATTAATTTAAAAAATAAAAAACACAATAAGTCAGTAACAAAGGTCTCGACTCCTGAAGTTACTTGTTTTTTTCTTTTCAGTTTTTATCAAGCAGTCGGGTTTTTTTATTTTTTTAAATTAATTTATTTTATTTTACACTTTTTAGTTAGGATTAGATATTTATATTTGTTTATTTATTTTCTCATTACTTGTATATAATGTATCTCACTTGCATAAAAATTGAACTATTCTATTCTATTCTATTCTAACCAACTTTAAATCCCTATAGACCCTAAATGGTAATTCTGATTGAAAAACGATATGAGAAACCTATAAATAATTTTTAAATACCTATTCAACGATACCCCATTTGACATAGTTTGTCGATTTTCATTTTTTCTTTTTCACATTATGGCGTCCAAAATCGGCCATTTTGATTCTTCCAAATTTATATTTTTATGACACTCGCGCTGTTATGACAAATCCAACGACATATCATTTATCAAAATCAGCCCACGCGTTTGGTCTAAATAGTGCCACAAAGGTACAAACCCACATACATACATACATACATAGACTGATAAACAAAATTTAAAAAAGGCCTATTAGTCTAAAAAAGGCTAAAAAGGCCTGTTAGTCTGTCTCACTGACATGCATAATGAAATTAGTAACGCATCTATCTTTTAAATCTGTGTTTATTTTCTCATCAGTTCTTGATCAAGAAGTTGTGAAGGTAATGAATGTTATTGAGATGGATTTAAAACATTAAACAGAATAAATAAAGGTGTTGAGGATTTGGAGCTCAGACTTGGATTAGTCATTACTTACTTATTTATTAATTAAGAATTTGTTTAACGTTGATTCGTTTTAAAGAAACGAAAGGATTTTTTTTTGTTTTAATGAGGTAGAAAAATTTGATGAAAACCTAGGTCAGACAAGCTGGGGCAGGAAAGGCGGACTCTGACTTAGATTTTAATAGTTCTTTACCCCCGAAAAAAAAGAGAGGGTTGTGATAAGTTTTACGTGTGTTTCTGTGTGTCTATTTGTGATATCGTAGCTGCTAAACGAAAGTATAGATTTCGATGCGGTTTTTTTGTTTAAAATCTGACTTAAATGCAATGGTTTTTAATTATAGTTTATCAAAATTGCTTTAGCCTTTTAAAAGTTATACGAATTGGAGGTCGGGGGTAATAAAAAATTCTTAATTTTACAGTTATATGTATGCCGAAAATTAGTGGTGATCTTAACATACTGCCAAGCTTACTTACTTATCGTGTGGGTATAATCGAACTTGACTAATCTTGGTGTTAGAGTTTTGAAATCATATGACCTCTCACTTGGCGAACTTGACTAATCTTGGTGTCAGAGTTTTGAAACCATTAACCTTTCACTTGGTTTAACGACTGCAGTCATTCGACAACAATCGGTACCGAA
Organism: Aproaerema taeniolella; assembly: GCA_949987775.1. Lineage (NCBI taxonomy): Eukaryota > Metazoa > Arthropoda > Insecta > Lepidoptera > Gelechiidae > Aproaerema > Aproaerema taeniolella. The sequence continues at coordinate 19,632,757 of OX465248.1, forward strand.
ACATGAAAACGGTTGTGATAATTTAAATTATATTCATCGGTTATAACTTTTAAACAGCTAAACGTATTTTGATAAATTACCACTTCGGTTATACCAGCTTTTTTTATTATTATAATATGGGTTAATTCTTGACGTCAATCTTGACCATAAGGTCAAAGATGAGGTCGACGATGGAGCGTAACCCAGAAAATGCCTATAAAGGCACTTCCACGCACCGACGGAACACAGCAAGCTTTTTGGCGTCGGACTTTGGTAGAAGGGTGGTTGCGAGCCATACGGCCCTTTATAGAGCCTACCACATCGCATGAGACCATAGGACGACACCTCAGATTAAAAAAAAAATGAAGTGTCGTTGCCTGGGATAGATTACTAGGAGGCAGGTCTCATTTGTGTTTCCTTAGTCGCCTCTTACGACACCCACGGAAAGAGATGGGGTGGTGTTATTCTCAACCGATCACCACACGGTTAAATTATCAGCTTTTAAATTAAAAAAACGCAACAAAATCATTCCATCCGATCAGAAGCTACGACAAACACGCAAATTTATAACACCGCTCTTTTTTTCGGGGGTAAAAAAATTTAAAACACATAAATAAAGCATTTTTGAAACACCCCGTAGGAGCTCAGAGAAGGCAGATCTAAATTGAATCGGGTGCTCAGTGCGATATTGTCGTATGTTGGCGTTCAGTCGGCATGTGACTGCCAGATATGGCGCACTCTGTATAATTCTAGAGCAGTGGTTTCTAACCTTTACAGTATTGTTACCCCTATGACTTATTAGGAAAATTGATTTTACCCCGACCGACATTAAAATTTTATCAATACAAGCAAATACAAATATCTTTTCTTTCAACTACGTAGTAATGTTACAATTAATCACTACAAAACCGATCACAAAGGACGTATTTTTTGCTTAGATCCAAAACAGTGCAGAAATGTTATATGAAAGCACTGTTTTTCGTAAATGCACTATTAAAAAAATATATATATAAATTTACTACAGAGGTTTAATGTCTCCCATTAAGTAAAATATAAAATGTATGCAAAGGTTGCCGATAAGATATTGCTTCTTAGCAATGGGGCCGCCTTTTGTACCCTGACATAACTTTTTTGTATAAAATGTAACTGTACCTTATCTGTGTTGGAGTGCAATAAAGTATATTGTATTGTATTGTATGCATTAGATCAAAAGGATACTGGCTGATTTTTTTTCAAATATAAGATGGGTTAACTCTTGACCTCAATCTTGACCATAAGGTCAAAGAAGAGGTCGCCGATGAAGCGAGTTAACCCAGAAAATGCCTATGGAGGCACTGGTCCCCACGCACCGACGGAATACAGCAAGCTGTTTGGCGTCGGACTTCGGTTGGAGGGTGGTCGCGAACCAGACGGCCCTTTACAGAGCCTACCACACCGTATGAGACCACACCTCAGATTCAGGAAAAAATGAATTGTCGTTCCCTGGGATGGATTACTAGGAGGCAGGTCTCATTTGTGTTTCTTTAGTTGCCTGTTACGACACCCACGGAAAGAGATGGGGTGGTGTTATTCTCAACCGATCACCACACGGTTGTAAATCGGCTAAATAAAACCCACTTGGTGTATAAAAAAAAATTATGCGCATTCTGAACGATTCGATTGTAAAACTTTAATAAGTTTTCATTAACTTGAGTTTTTTTTGAATATGTATATTTTATAACGGTAGGGTAGATTGGTAGCTGAAAGAAAAGTAGATTACGCACCTTTGCGCTTGGTGCAACAATCTACTATTATCAATCACACATTGCAAACTAATCTTACAATTTTAACATATTTGATGTAAATATATGTGATGATTGGTGCGGTTTTTAATTTACAATCGCGATTTTCAATGATTTTTTATTTTTAATGTCTAACTAGGTATATTTTATTAGTCCTTAATTTATAGGTTCTTCCTAGCCCCCACAGAGCAGCTGATTTACCCCCAGGTTTGGAACCACTGTTCTAGAGGTATAAATATATAATGGTTGGATACCATTATATTCGACAGCAGTGCGCCTGGCTTGTTCTTGCAAGATCTCCACAGAAGGAGACTCAAGTCTTGATCTATACTTTAGTATTGATTGTCTCTTTCTCTCACTATCAAAATGACAAAAACAACTGCTACTTAAGTGTAGATCAGAGTCCGAGTCGCGTTCTGTAATACGGATCACATTAAAATAAATTGTAGATATGCTGTATAACCCCCAACATTCGATTGCTTATAATTTGGAAATAACTGACTCAATATTGATAAAATATAGTTAAAAACCATCTCGATTATGTCAGCTTTTTAACATAAAAAAAATTTTCAAAATGGGTCCATTCGTTGAGGAGCTACGATACCACAGACAGCCAAACAGAACATACATATTTATAACAGCTTTGTTTTTTTTTGTTGGGGGTTAAAAACAAAATGTAATATTTAAAAAAACTGTAATTTTCTGGCACGTCTAATTAATAAACTCTCAAAGTTAACCTTTTGATGTGTTATAAAGTTATAATTATAAGTGACAAATAAACATGAAGCTTTTAATACCTCGCCCCGCTTCATAGACTGCAGAAATTAGCTTAAGATAATTATAATTAAATTCTCTCAACCTACACCCTTAGACAGTTAAAAGGGAAGATGTCTTTTGGCATTCTGAAACAGTTTACAGAGTTATTAATTTAGGAACAAAAAAACTTTATATTGTATGGAAAGTTATGTAGTATAGAAAATCATGATCAAAAAAAATTTTACTTACTCAATACTTAGTAAGGAGTATTTTTCCTAATTTCAGATGTTCACTAGTTAAATTTAGTTTTTATTATAATTTAGTTTAACATCAGGAATTGATTGAAAAACAGCGCCAGTTAACTTTTAGCTGGAAAATGCTGAACCATGTCCTTTTGGCACTATATTTAATAATATTAGGTTACCTAGCTTATGTTTACTTTTTTGTAAGCAATAACTTAGTTAATAGTGTCAATAAACTATATTTTATTCATTTCATTTCATTTCCAGATGTTAACTAGTTAACTTTAAAGCGTCTTTGGAGACTTGCAATACGGTTTTGAGTCTCCAGTCTCCTCCCTTTCTTCTTGTATTATATTTTAATGTATAAACTGCAATGTGGAGAAAAAACTATATTAGTATTGTAGCGGTTGCTTGAGGAGGTGTGAACGCGGAGGACAGTGAAACTCCAGTTGGGTGTAAAGGGGTACTTTATTAGTACTAAAGCAATACACTAGTACAGAGGAGAGGGCGTAACGACTAGGTGTTTGAGCGTGGCACGAAGCGCACTAGGCATTATTGAGTCCCAAGGGTACACGATCCGATCGCGGGTATTCGGCCGAAAGCTAAAGTGCCCACTATGCAGAGTCGTGTACGACTGGTGTTCCCAATATTCCCGGTTTCCCAGGATTTTCAGGGAATATGAATTTACATCGAATGAACCTAAGCAAAATCGCTAACAACTTCAATACCGCGTTTTAGAAAACAGCCAGCGCCATCTAGCGGTTCAAAAAGGAACTAATCGTATCTTGAAAGGGTTGACCCAAGTAAAACGACGGATAACTTTAATACCGCGTTGTAGAAAACAGCCAGCGCCATCTAGCGGTTCAGAAAGGCACTATTTCTTGTTCATGTTGTTACAGTATTATTAATTGTAAGACGGAGAGGTGTTTTTTTTAAAGGCAAGTACACAATTAGCACCAAGAAAAACTTGAAGGAATTTGATTAGTTGTGATTAATTTAATCCCAACATCTTCAAGATAATTTTAAACAGATTGTGAAGGAAATTTTCTGTATACAAACCAGATGGAGAAGTGCCCTGAGATGGGTTCCGTTCGTGGAATTGATGAGTGTTTACGAATAACATTAGCATAATTTGCATAATATTATGTATCTCAGAGATTTTTAAAAGATACCCATTACATTCGCCGGAGAAACAACATGTCATTTTATTAACCTTCGACAAAAAAGAGGGGTGTTATAAGTTTGACATGTGTATCTGTGTGTCTGTGGCATCGTAGCTCCGAAACGAATGGACCGATTTCGATGTGGTTTTTTGTTTGAAAGCTGACGTTATTGAGATGGTTCTTAGCTATATTTGATCAATATTGGTTCAGCCGTTTAAAAGTACTGTGGTATGCAGACCTTCATGGAGGATCGGGCATAACGCAACTTCTTTCTCATTCGGTCATTTCGAAGAAGATAATTCGAATATCAATTTAAAAGGTTTGAAATGGTATTCGATGTCAAGATTCGAAATGATTGAAGATCTGGTCTTGTAGTCCATTGAAAAGTTACATTTGGGGTTGCGTTTTTTAGAGGACGCAATTTTATTTTTTTGATGTGTAGGGGGGGTCAGTGTAAAGCTAAAACCAAGTTTGTGGGGTCGCCACCCTTGTCCCACGGCCGCCATCTTGAAAATAGGGGTTGAAATGGTTTTTACGGTATATCTCTTAAACTATTTATTTTATAAAAAAAATTTGTTAACATTTTTTGTTGCAAATTAAATTCTCTACAACTTTGGTCCAGTAATTTTTTGTCGTAGAACTATAAATAAAAAAGTTATAAGCGAAAAAAAGCCCTACACATCAAAAAAATAAAATTGCGTCCTCTAAAAAACGCAAGGTAAGGCCTAAAAAATGTAACATTTCAATGGACTATTGCGCCATTCATTGATTATTGTGGATTCATTGTAGAGAGCTCGCGGAATAAGTTCTTGTATGCGTTCGTAGGCGTGCAAATAGCACTTTAATAAGCGTTGCTGAATTCTGTTAACCGTGTACGTCTCGGAAAGTGTAATAAAGTGTAACAAAAGTGCAGATTTTGATTATAATTGTGTACCTGAAGAAGAACTACGTCTTTTACTCATTTGCCTCCAGAACAGGTATCACAGTACCTATCGATTGACGTGGAAATTCTTGTTCAGCTGTGGGTGACTTGGGGCTGATATGATGTTGCTAATACCTTGTATTAAGGTGTCAAGAATGAAGTGCTGTAGGGAACTCAGAAGGGAAACTTCAATAGCCTTATAACAATAATTTTTTTCAGAATAGTACAAAGCAATATTATCACGACAAAATTTCAAATACAAAAAAGAACTTGACTGTCATAGCAATCGCTTCTACACTATTCGGAACAATTTCAATTATCGCCAATTCACGTCTTGATTACAAATAAAAAGCGCTATTAATGAAATCATAACCTGCAGCTCGAGCACGGTGTGCGTGCACGCGGAATGCGTCGCGGTCCTGTGTAAAAATGTCAACATTGACAACGCCAGAGGGCAAACAAGCTTTTGCGCGAGGCCATCACGCATTCAAAAGAGAAGTTTCACCGTCAGCCGAGTGGTGTGCCGCGCAAATTTGTCACGCATCATGCTCGAGCTGCTGAGATAACATTTTTAACTGTATGAATCAAACAATAAGAAAACTAAATACTTAGATTTTGCATTAAATCTTGCATTACATGTACTAAATACATCTTCTTCTTATCGTGTAGGTATAGTCAAGTGTGTGGCGAACTTGGCTATCAGATTGATATCAGAGTTTTCAAACCGCAGAATGGCCTCATAGCACTATGAGTAGGCTTGGAACGGCTCAAGAACCTTCCAAACTTACAACTTTAAGTGGAATGCTTGCGTCACTGGCTTATACCAACACAATGAAGGATCTCTATTTTCACTTAGCAAAATCGTGGAAAATCTGAGCAATAATGCTTTAAACAAACTACTCGCTTTAGAGATGGTCCTGTGAACTAGGTGATATTCAAAAAAAAGAAAGAATAACTGTAATCGTTTATTTGGTGATGTGTACTTAAGCATTTGTGGTGCGGTTTCCGACATTCATGCTGGAGACAGTCATGAAGGAGAGCTTTTGGCCGGAGGGCGTGGTGTTCGGCCGTTTTCGAGGGAGATTCCCGGTTATAGACACCCCCGGAAAAATTAAGTTTTAATTTTGTTAAATTATATTTCATATCAGTATTTATCTATATGAAATATATAACTATATTATCTATATAGTTGCCTGAAAATAAATTATTCTATTATTATTATTAATATAAGAAAAAAAAAAAAAAACATGTACATTTTCTTTAAAATACCTTGTCATAAGTCATACATTTCTAGCAGGATATAATAAAATCAGTCAAGCATGCAATAAACCCATACAGAAGAAGCCTATTCGAATTTAAGTTAACTGCACTAAGAGAACATTTAGATTAGATAACTAGCATGTAAGCGTGAGCGTATAATGTATGTAACTAGAGTTTATGGTTAAACGAAGGTTAATAGGTTACCCCTAAACTTAACCAACTGTGATCAACTAACTGCACCTACTATGTTCTAGCCAGTATGATGAAGTCAAAACCTAGTTCTAGCCGGCTAAAACTAGGTGTATACGAACTTCAGTTATATTTTTTTTTTTTATAAGATGGGTTAACTCTTGACCTCAATCTTGACCAAGGTCATAGAATAGGTCGACGATGGAGCGAGTTAACCCAGAAAATGCCTATAAAGGCACTGGTACTCCCACGCACCGACGGAACACAGCAAGCTGTTTGGCGTCGGACTTCGGTAGGAGGGTGGTCGCGAACCAGACGGCCCTTTACAGAGCCTACCACACCGCATGAGACCATACGACGAGACCTCAGATTTAGAAAAAAAATTAAGTATCGTTGCCTGGGATGGATTACTAGGAGGCAGGTTTCATTTGCGTTCCTTAGTCGCCTCTTACGACACCCACGGAAAGAGATGGGGTGGTGTTATTCTAAACCGATCACCACACGGTCTAAAATAGGTTACCCCTAAACTTAACCAACTGTGATCAACTAACTGCACCTTCTTTCTTCTAGCCAGTACCTATAATGAAGGCTAAACCTGGTTCTAGCCGGCTAAAATTAGGTGTATCCGAACTTCAGCTACATTAACTGTAACTTAAACAAATACAGAAACTACTCTAAAATTAAAAAAAAAAAATGTATCACCCCGACATTCGATTGGTTATAAATCTTATAATTTTTAAACGGCTCAACCAATTAAGATTGAAAGTAGCTTAGAACCATCTCGATTACATCAGCTTTCAAACAAAAATACTCGCTTTGAAGTCGGTTGATTCGTTTAGGAGCAACGATTCCACTGACAGACACACAGATAAATAGACACAAATACGGACGTGAACCTTATAACACCCCTTTTTTGTCGGGGGTTGAAAAATAACAAGAAAATGACAAAAAATAAAGGTTTCCCCGCACTAGAGCTAAAACCAAGTTCATTAAAAGTTGCCGCGGTAAGTCGGCCGGCTCGTCAAAGTCAAACGTACCGTTAATCTGTCTACCTTTATGATTGTTATTAACATAGCTAAATTGCTGTTTGTTATCCTTCCATTTACTATTAAGTAAAGGCTTAAACTTTGTGAATTAAGCTTGATAAACGACTTTGGATTGTATTTAATTCATTTATGTTATACATTTTAAAGAACATTTGAGTTTCTGTGTCGTAGACTTCAAAAAGCTACTTGGGATTGTAAGAAAGGTACAGAGTTGGATTAACACTGTGGCCTGATGCAGAGCAAACTCCCCAACAAAAGATTTTTAGTAAAGTTAAAGTTATTTATTGTCACAAAACAATTACAAATGGAAATTTAATAACTAATTTAAAAAAAAATGATAAAAAAGTGTGACACAAGGAAGATGGTTCGGTTGGTGCTGTGAGACGCCAAAAACACGGTTTTCCTTTGAAATTATAGATAAAGTTACCTTAGAAATTATCAATAATTAGAAGTTAGAAATAACTTAAAAAATAAAAAATTCTTTCTACCTTGATGTTCTCTTCTACTTTCTCAACAATTTATTGTGAAATTATGTAATCACGTTTGATAAAAATTTTAGATTTTCATTCGATTAATTTTTTGGACATTTTTCAAAATGGCTGAGTCGTGGGGTTGAAAACGTAAAAAATATCACATTTTTCGCCATTGCGAAAAATTTTAACTTGCGAGGTCTACATCTCACAGAGCCGCTAGTTACCTAAAGTGCAGTATTGAACCTATCAATCACAAGAAGTGGTTTAAATTAAAACTTGAAAATACAATTTCTGAACCTCAGTCCTTATGTTGCAATCACCCAGTTTATAGGTATGCCTACCATCTTGATCTGTAGGTAACTACCTATACCTACCATCTTTCAACCTATAGATTCTATTCGCCAACACACCCACAAACTTACTAGGTATCCAGTACATAGAACATTTTATGATTATTGAAGTCAGTAAATTTGGTTCTGATCTATAAAAGCTATACGAGTCACGACATCATACTCAACCTACCCGGGCCTTGATTCTGTAACTTCAGTTGTGTGTCGATGGAATGGTCGCCATTTTGTCGATTCACGTGGCAAAATTGAAAACTATCTAAATTTCATACATCTAATGACGACTGCTGTGACTGGTGCCACCTCCAACTAAATTTTCAGTTGCTAGGTAGTTTGCAATTTTACGTTCGGTTGTCGGAGGCGCTGCTGGTCGGGGTGGTTGTCAGCCAAGTATAAGAAAATTAAATAGTTCTTAATTTCGCCACCTGAACATATAAAATGGCCTCCATTCTATCTACACACAACTGAAGTTACAGAATCGGGGCCTCGATACTGTTACTAGGAAGCACCAGTATCCCAGAAATGAGGGTGTGTTATAATAAATCAGGATTTCCCCTTAATTTGCAACGCCGGCCCTTGAAACTATGCGTCCAGTATTAAAATTCTATGTTAGGATTATACGGCTAATGTTTTCGGAAATTGGATTCAAGGTAAATAGTTTGTGCTTTTAGTAGTAAATGTAGGTGTGTTTACATTACTTAGTGGAATTTTCTAAAATACATTTACCCAATTGAACAACAAATCGCTTAGCTAAGTAGTATGAAGTTACTGGAAGATATTCTATATTCTATATTTTACACTAGTGTTAAAAAGAGGAAAGATTTATATTTTTGTATGTTTATGACGAATACTAGACCGATAGAACCCAAAAACTACTAGACCACTTAGAAAAATTCTATCATCATTAGAATGCTACATTATCCCTAAGTAACATAGGCTACATCATTTTCCGGGTGGAAAGCTGGTTTATTAATGTAAGACTAGTCGTGGTCCCAATAGGGAATATGCATGAATTTTTTTATCGCATTGATTGACAAAATATGAAAATACCGTAGTTGAGGTGACAAAAAGTGATATTAAAATTAAAATCGGCCAAGAAATACGGCCGATATACGCATGTAAAACTATTAATTACGCACCGATTAGACAGTGGGATCCGACATGGACTGTGACGTCACATATCACTACGTCCATACAAACTCCGTGTTAAATTTCGTTTTGCTAGAAAGAGATAGAAATAAATCTTCGATGGCTTAATCTTTTTTAATTTCATAGTTATTCGAAAAATAGTTTTACTGTTTGTTTTACTAACATGAATGAGGATTAATTTTTTAAATATAAAAAAGGAATGCTTATTCCATATTTTAATCAATTTTAGTTATTATTCTGTTTAATGTGAATAGGTGTTTCAATGTCATGAATAGGTGAGCCAATGACCGGTTTGCTTACGGCGGAGAAAATCTTTGTGAAAAACCTGTACATTCAGGCGACTCAATGTCGAAGCTAACGTATTCGAAATGTTTATTCACTATATTTGACAAAAATTGATTCAGCAGTTCAAAAGTTATAAGCAATCTTATTATGTCGGAGGTGATACACAATTTTCTATTGAGAGTTGTTACTGGGCCCCGATTCTGTAACTTCAGTTGTGTGTCGATGGAATGATCACCATTTTATCCATTCAGCTGGTGAAATTGAGAACTACACACATCAAAAAAAGTTTGCGATCACTTGGAAAAGTGCTAATATTTTTTATTGTAGAAGAATAAAACTTAATCACTTTTTATCTTTTGATTCCTTATTTAAGAATATGAAATTTAAATATAAAATAATTTCGTAATTCAAATGTTTTTTCATTTAAAAAGACAATCAACCCTTGCTTGCTTTCATTCAGAAATCTGACATAGTCGCAACTTATCAATATTTTTAATTTATTCAAAAAAAATTAAGTTGGTAACGATGCCGAGAGGATTAACTGCAGTTTTACGAGCCAGAATTCTAACTTTAAGTGGAGAAGGCTATTCCACGAGGGAAATATCACGCAGAGTTCATGTATCCCAATCCTGCGTGGTGACCACGTTGGAGAGGTATCAGGGCATGGAAAATTTAGCTGATCGACCTCGCAGTGGTCGCCCAACTGTTCTTACTGCAATTCAGAAGCGATATATCAGATTACTGGCTGCCCGTGACCCAACAATGAACGCTACTAAAATGAAAGCAGAGCTGCGAGCTGCCACCGGCCGCGAAGTTAGCACCCAAACTATTAGAAATTGCTTACACCAAGCTGGATTACGAGCAAGGAGATCCTGGCGAGCACCTCTGAACTCACAGCAACGGAAGCGGCGCAGATTGCAATGGGCTAGGCTCCGTCAAAATGAAGAAATTGAGGACGAAAGCATCTGGCAGAACTGCTTCTTCGTTGACGAAACGCGGATCAGTACACATCCAGATAACCGACGTGTCCGTGTCTGGAGAAGACCTGGCGACTCTGAAAGGCAGAGAACTGCCACTGGAACCGTTCAGCAGGGCGGGAAATCAGTGTCCTTTTGGGCCGGGATAATGATTGGGGCTAGGACGCCCTTAATCCCGTATCAAGGCACCATGACCGGAGCCATGTACAAAACGATTGCAATCGATGGATACGTCAGACCATTCCGCATCAACCACGGGCGCCAATTCATAATGGTAGATGATAATGCGCCCGCACATCGAAACGGACGTGTTGATGCTGCTCTCCAGCAATACGACATCACCAGGTTAGACTGGCCTGCCGGCTCGCCTGACTTAAACCCGATCGAGCATGCGTGGGATTCTCTTAAGCGAGCTGTTTGGAACCGTCAGCCACCTCCGCGAACAGTGTCAAAAATCAGGGCAGCTGCTATTGAAGAGTGGGACAGGTTACCACAAGAAATGCTAGATAACTTAATTCTTAGCATGCCCAGAAGGGTTTCCACATGTGTGCGAGCCAGGGGAGGAGTCATTTTATACTAACTATTAATTTTTTCGTAATAAATTTTGTTTGTTTTTTCATTAATTCAAATTTTTCATTACATTACATTTAAGCCAAAATTGCATTTCCTAGCTTTTGTTAATAAAAAGTAAATAATTAATAATGATTCTTTTATTTACTTAGTGCATTTTCATTATAAAATCATAAAACGTAAACAGTTTCTTTAAATAATTTATATTTTAAAGAATACACCTGATATTGCTACTGATCGTAAACTTTTTTTGATGTGTGTATTACATCTAGTGACGGCTGCTTTAACTGGTGGCGCCACCGCCAACTGCATTTTTAGTTGCTAGGTATGTATGTATGTAAATCCTTTATTGTACAATAAATATGGTACTTAAAGTTAGAATACATTTAAGGTACAAAAGCGGACTTATCCCACTAGGGAATCTCTTCCAGTCAACCTAACGAACATTGAGAAGAAATCTTGATGAGTAGGCGTAAAGTACAAAAAGGATTAGAAAAATTAATAGAATAGATACAGAAAGACAAATAAACAATGAAGAACTATACAATACTTAAATAACATTATTAAAAATATAAACATATATTTAATATACAGGTACATACATATTCATACATATATAATGCATACATATATATATATAATGTAATTGTTACCGATCTAAATTAACCAACACTTCTTTCCCAAACAAAAATATCCGTACGTTGAAAGCTGTTTTAAAAGTTAGGCCTTCCCATCAGTTTAGTTTTTGTTTACTTCTTAAATTTAATTGTGCAATTTTTATGTTCAATTTTGGTCTGTGTCGAATTTTTGTATCCGTTTATTTATAATTAAAACCTTTCTTTCATTTCAAATCTCGTCTATTTTTTTTTGTGTTTCGGCGATATCACCACCGTAAATTTATCGCTGAAATAGGTAATAATGCATGCTAGATAGTTTGCGACTTCACGTTCGGTTGGCGGTGGCAGCAGCGTTGGGATGGTTGTCAGCAAGTATATGAAAATTAAATAGTTCTCAATTTCGCAACATAAAATGACCTCCATTCCATCGACACACAACTAAAGTTACAGAATCGGGGCCTTGATAGTTAACTGATAAAGCGAAAACCTGGATTACGTTGAGGAAGGATGAAGAAAAGCACTACTTGGTTCCACGTTCAGGTGCTTAATTATGTAATACAGCAGCTACTGTTTTAATAGAGGTCAATATAACCAACAATGGACCTTTAAATTGTTTTCTCTAAGGCTGTAACCATTCTCCAGCTAGCTAATATAAACGTTGTATAACGTTTAAATTCCCATTTGCTACTACTATTCCCGTTTCTCAAAGACTGGAGCTAAAGAGTATTGGAAATGCTATGAAAGAATATAATATCCTTAAATTTTTCGAATTTAATAAACGATTTTGAATATAAATGAACAAAATTATTAACACTTGGCTGTCATGTCATCAACACGGTATAGAAATGGATAAATTTATTATTTCATAGGTAGTTGAACTTAATAAATTACCCATTTATTTTGTGGAATATAATTATTATAAATACGCCAAATAACAACTTTTCTTTTAACTATATGTCTGTTCGCGACGATGAAGTCTTAAGCACATATACAATTACACACACGCACAATATTTACAAGTAAGTTCGATACGTACAACATGTACCTTTGTACGACATATATCAATGATGTGACATGTTTATAATATGTATACGTGATATTTGACAGACGCAATCAACTCGCATGACCTGAGAACAAAAATCTGTTTACACATAATTGAACAGCAAACTAACTTTCACGCTGGGCTGCGAGTGAAAGAAAAATTTAAAATATGCCAGCTGCCAACTCTTCCCAGATATAGTGAAAGGGACGCAAACGTGTTGCTATATGGTGGACGAAAGGCTAAAAATCTATCACCACTATACGTATGTTCCATCTAATAATCCTCAGGACAAATGTCAAATGTGGCGCTAAGTGGTTTCAGAACCACATGAAGTTCTGCCTACCCCGTAAGGGATTATAACCCCTATAATTATCGGCGCGAGACTTCTACTTTAAGACCCGTATTACAGAAGGAGACTCAAGTCTTGATCTATACTTAAGTGAATTGTGAATTACATTATATAGCCGGGATATTAGCAAAATCCAGGTAGGTAATACAAAAACGAAAAGAGGCTATTGTAAAAAGGTTAATATGTACTTTAGTTTGTTACAAATAGGAAGAAACTAGTATTTAAAACGCAGACTCGGTAAATAGTAGTAAAATGGCCAAAAATCGAATAAAATGGCCATCAAAAATCGGGATACGGTTGTTATCGATGCTTTAAGGACTGGAGACAATAGACAGAAACCACCGCTGGCTTAGGTAAATAAACATAATAAAAATGTATTTAAGTATATTTTAGTTTCTTTAATGTATTTATTGTAAACTCAAATGGAGAGTATAAAATCTGTTGAAAATGTAAAATTAGTATTAAAAATGTAAACTATAATAAGACAAGGGCACGGACATCAAGTCTGTGGATGCAAAATTAAGTGTAATTAAAAAAAAAATACTAGTAAACATAATTATAAGTACATTGTGTTCTATAAATAAATTAAATTTTCAATTGATTGTCTCTTTCTCTCGTCATCAAAATTGTAAAGACGACTGCTACTTAAATATAGATCAGAGTCTGAGTCGCGTTTTGTAGTACGAACCTAGAATATTTTGCAATTACTTATCACGTACTAGCTTTCCGCCCGGGACTTCGTTTCTATAATAATTTTGAAAAAAATATGTAAATTATTTGTTAATTCAGGGTATCAGCTACCTCCACACTAAATTTTATCAAAATTGGTCCAGCCATTTGAGCGTGCAAGAGTAACAAACATCCAGACATCCAAACTTATGCGTTTATAGTATTAGTTAAGATACTTAGCAATTACTTATCACGTATTAGTCAATACTTACGTCAGGAAACTCTAGGTAACACGCTAGCTTAGCAATAGTTGGAAATTCTATTCAAATTCTCAAGTTTCCACCCCCCGTCTGATTCGCTTGGGAGCTCAACATTTTTCTTCGCGAGCAAACTAATCTACATTCTAAAGGAGAATCCGACTTACAATATAGGATATCCACATATTATATCTTTGCACTACGAATAATATTCCCGGCATTCGTCCATTATATTCCACCAAGATACGAGGAGCAAAGGTTAGCTTTAGAAATGTAGAGAAAAATATGATATGTTCTTGAATTCGCGGGTTTACGAAATAAATCCATGAAGTAAACAAGTTTGTTTGGAAAAAAGAGATGTTTTATTTTTATAAGTTCTATTTTTCACCCCAGAAAAAATGTATCTGTGTCTCTGTCTGTGGCATCGTAGCTACTAAATGAATAGACCGAACATAATCGAGATGGTTCTAAGCTATACATATTTGATAAATTGGTTCAGTTATTTCAGAGTTATAAGCAATACATGCTTTAACACAAATGAATCTATGTCCATACAGCCATTTTTAAATATTGTCTAAGTTTTAGTTAAGTTTCTTAAATTAGTTCATTTTCTTTATAAAACGGATCAATATCAAATTCCTTAAAGCCTCAAAGCGCAAAGCGAATCGCCTTAAAGCGCATTTCCTTAAGATATAATTGTCTTTTATTTTATCAACTGGTGTTTCTCTCGTCCTTTTGTTTACGCTATGTATGTATGTATCTATATCACAGACTTCCAATATTATTACCAGTAGCAGACCAAACATTTGAGTTCTGAATGCACGCCAAAACAAACACACCTAAATACCACACACACTAACGCAAATACAGGGACGAAGATAGAAAGGTCTAGGTCTAGTTCTATTTATTAATCATGAAGTTATAAAGTAAAGAGTCAACTAGGGTAGGTAATTGGAAACATGGTTAAGTACTTTTTGGAACACAGACTAAGTGATTTTATGTAGCATTTAACACATATACAGATAAAAGTAATACAGATAAAAGAAAAGGCCCTAGATTAAAATACTGTATAAATTAACTAGCCTTTGTTACGTAAAGTATCAATCCAATTACCTTGGTTGACTATATCATACTTAGAATATAAAAACTAGGTATTGCTACGTAATATCTTAATATCTTACGTTTTGAGAAATTCCATTGCTTCATGCGCCCCCATGAAAGTTGGTAAGTATATTATTGTAATATAAAAAAAAAATGTAAAGATGGCGGGCCCCGCCGGGTTTTTCGGATATCATGCGAGTAGAATATAGTACAACATTTCTACTATTTTATTTACTTTCATAGTAAAATTCTACACTCATAAAATTTCAAAATACAAATACAAAGAAAGTGGTCCCGTCATTTTGATATCAAAATCAAAATGGCGGGACCACTGTCTAGTCAATGAAAAACACAATATGGCGTTATCGTGGACAATTTGGCACTGCCCGCCCAACCCCAGGGGCCCTTTTCACAAAACTACAAGTTACAATTTTACAATTGCAATTTGCTGTTTGGTATTCGTAGCGTTACAATTGAAAAATTGTAACTTGTAGTTTTGTAAAACGGGCTACTGAAGTTGAGACTTAAAGACCGCCGCAGCCCTAGTGCAGGACGTGCCCCAGCTAGATGACAAGACGATCTAAGCGTGATAGCTGGAAACATGCGCATAGAACCAAAAAATTGTGACGTGCAAAAGTCCTTATAGGACAGGTTATAGGATAATTATGATGGGGCTTATTGAAATGAATAATAACACAATGTTTTAAGTAGGTAATTATTTATTTTGGAATAAAATCACTTTTTTCAAATAATTCCTATTTGATATATTGCTCGTTACACCTTTTGCGTAATGTTTAGACCGTAATGTTTATCAAAGCTTCTAAAACGCTAGTTGTAATATGCTCATGATATTTAAAACTAACAAACTTGTTTCTATATTATGGCAGTATATAACTTACTTCAGCTGATTCTGGTAAAATTTCAAATAATGTTGGTACCAGGACGTAGACGTGTTCAAAAAGGACTTTTGTCAATTAAATGTTCTTAAAAATGTTTGGAACATAAAAGACTTGTTTCACTGGGTTTCCAATTTTTCACTTTCATGTTTGAAACCCAAATGTCACATAGTGTCTGGTCCTTAGGAAACCTATAACAAATATGGCATTTCATCAAATCAGGTATTAAAAGAACAACAAAAGAATGACATAATGTCCAGTAAAATACATATACTGACAGTTTTGCAGATAAAAATTGTATGTAATATTATACATATTTCTTTCTTTTTTATTTGCTTACATCGATCATTACAGAAATACTCGTATCCTAATGCAAGAGTGTAGATTCTTATTATTATAACTTGTAATATAGTATTAGCTAGTGTTGTGAATCCACTCAGAGTACAGGAGAACAAGACAGTCTCTTTTGCGACACGCCGACCTGAAGTGCTGAATAATAAAGATAATCACAGAATATACTAAAGTACTTAGTTGCACTTAGTTGCACAATAAAAATGTAAATGTACCTAAATTCAGCCCCTATAACAATCATAAGTACATAACATGTCAAAGCATCTTCAATAATATTTCTGTGACTGAATTTATAGCATACAGGCCTCATAATTAAACGTTTGTCTTTATTGGCATTTCCTCTAATGACTAAGCTTTCGAGCGAGTACAAGTAGAACATGCAACTACGTTTATTCTCGTCATAATTTACACAATTCATGGCTTGTTTCAGAAACTAACGATGTTTACTCACCGATGAAAGGTTAATCCAGGCATATTTCCGTACGTCATACTTTTACACAAATAGGCACTGCATTTCACCATCTTAACTATTCTTTTTGTACAACTATAACCATCAAAAACAATAAATATTCCACTAGATATCGAAAATCGCATGCAGCATCGGCAGCAAATCAAAATGGCCGACCTTTCAAAACAAAGTGTACATAATTTTTTTTGAAGTTGCTATAGACAGTGTTGCTATACGTGTAAAAACGGGATAGCAGCATTCAATAACCCTTAGGAGTGTGCGAAATGGAAAGGCCAACTCACACAAACATAGTTTATGTTTCGTCTGCTACTGTATATTATAAGTCTGTGATCTATATATAAATATTTATTGTTATAGGTAGGTATATACTTCTATTTATTTTATATACTTATATTTGATTTCTATTTCTACGTATTTTAAATAGTTACTAAGTTTTTATTTTTATTTATTTATTTATTTATTTTTCAATCATTAATATTTGCACCACCCGCTTCTGTTTTACCTTCTTATTATTTCTCCTCCACCCCAAGGTTGCCTGGAAGAGATTGCTTTTTAGCAATAAGGCCGCCCTTCTGTACACTTTCTTGTTTTTGTTTGTTTTGTCAGTTTATATTTATGTGTGTGCAAATAAAGAGTTAAATAATAATAATAATATCATAATATTAACCATTTATACACATACATTTGTTTAGCGCACTTTACGTAGCGCGTAGCAAAATGCTACGAGCATGAGATAAATTAGTAATTATAATTTAATTTTAGTTTACGATACAATGACAATTAGACTGAAATTTAAGTTTTAGTTTTATGTTTTGTAATAAGCCCGGGGATTAATTTTTTAATTTAAAACTCATTACTTTGCAGAATTATAATTCGTACGTTAACATAAATTACGGGAGGTACAGCTTACATGACTACATGTATTCATTTACCAATTATCGTCCACCGACACTGATCAAACACTTGATGCGTGTAATGAACTGTTTGGCCAATGTTTAGCGTGTTATTGGCCTGGCTGTTGGCCAAACGCTGCCCGCCAATTTTGGATGCTTAACATTTTCATACTATAAGTATTTCGCATTTGTATCAACATGTCTTTGTCTGAGTGTACGGATAGAGTTATATTTATTATTTATTATTAATTTACTTGGAAATACTCGGTTATTTATGAATATATTGTAAGGTTCTGAATATATTTGTAACAAGTCTGTAAAGATAACTTTTGAATCACTTGGATTGTATACAACTGTCATATTTGAGAGCAAACTATTGACATTTTTAAATAATTCTAAACTAGCCAAATATCGGCCCAAATATATAGGAATAATAATGGCTCAAGTACCTATTCAACAAATTACAACCAAATGATCTACTATACGTAGCTAACACAGACGCGTGATATAATTTTTTAGTAAACATCTTGTTCCCCCCTTTCGTTCTATCGCATAGCATCTGTACAAAACAGGCAAAATTACATCCGCACATGACAAAAATATATCACGCGTATATATTAGCTATATTAAGAGTTTTGTCACTAAACCGTATTTTTTAATTCCTTAATACACTTATATTCCACTAGCTTCCCGGCGGGACTTCATTTCCGCAATGAATTAAACACATTAACCTACCTCTTAAATCATTCCGTCCATTGGTGAAAACCGTATGAAAATCCATTCAGTAGTTTTTGAGTTTACCGCTTTTAGACCGACAGACAGACGCGGAGGGGGACTTTGTTTTTAACCCCCGACAAAAAAGAGGTGTGTTATCATTTTAACGTGTTTGTCTGTGTATCTGTGGATTTGTCTGTGGTATCGTAGGTCCCAAAAAAATTAACCAATTTTCGTTTAGTTTTTCTGTGTCATAGATAATTTATCCCGATTGTTCTTAGCCAGTTTCATGAAAAACGGTTCAGCCGTTTAAAAGTGGGGGTGATTCAAAATTTTTAATTTTAGTGTCATATTAATATTGTGTGATGTGAGTCCCCGGCAGAGTAGAATAGGACCACCCTCTTTCTTAACGAGGTGTCGTACAAGGCGACTAAGGTAAATATGCAAGCAAGTTCATCTGCACACAGAGAAGGAAAACACTGCAATTATATCAAAACCCTCGCCAACCCGTCTGCCAAGCGAGGTGAGTATGGCATTTACCCCTCATGTTATTGAGGGAGGCCCGTGCCCCAGCAGTGGGGACGTATATGGGCTGATGAAGAAGAAGAAGTGAAGATGTCAAATTTCTTTCATTAATTCCGGTAAACCAAGGAATTAGCCTCTGACACAAGTTCACGCTGTCTACTGTCTCTACCTATCTCATACTCTTCTACGGCACGTATGCCAAACATTGGCCCAAACGTTGGCCTACGAAGTTTATAATGAAGTGTCCGGACTCAAGTTGCGGCCGACCCTTTGTCGTAATTAGGGGACCAAATTGGTACTGTTACCCTAGTGTGACGTTGAAATTTAGTACAAAATTGCCATGGGCTTACACAAGTAAAGTGTATCGATACAATAGGGTAGTTGGCCTGTTTAGGGTTAATTTGAACGAAATTGACTTTGCTGGAGAATAGGTGGCCTCTGCTTTTGGAGTTTTGAAGATTTTCTTCAATCATAAACTTATTATATTACAGCACCTAATAAGTTAATTTTTATACTCATTTATTTCGAAAAAATTACTTTAGCAAATGCTCGTAATCTAATCTACAGTAGGTTGTTTCATAACAATTAGCATTGTAACTGGAAAGTTGCGGGTATAAAGGATATCAGAGCTGCCAAGAAGACTGAAAATTCTTTTTATTTGCCCTATTACCCCTGATGAGGCTAAACAGGATTACATTATCATCAACCAAACGGTCCTTTGCAGAGTCAGACCACTGCGATAGTACCGGGCCTCGATTCTGTAACTTAAGTTTTGTGTCGATGGAATGGTCGCCATTTTATCCGTTCACGTGACGAAATTGAGAACTATCCTTTCATACATCTAATGACGGTTGCTTTGACTGGTGGCGTCACCTCCAACTAAATTTTCTCTTGCTAGTTAATTTGCAACTTTACGTTCGGTTGGCGGTGGCGCTGCTAGTCAGGGTGGTTGTCAGCAAGTCTATGAAAATGAAATAGTTCTCAATTTCGCCACCTGAACAAATAAAATGGCCTCCGTTCCATCGACACACAACTTAGTTACAGAATCGTGGCACTGTTATACCTCACAATAAATCAACCTCAAATCAGTACACAATCATAAAATGGACGATACGCGTACTCTGGACGAGTCAGTCAGATGTTAAATTGGCAAATGTTTAAATCACAACAGATTTCCGCCATCAGAGCAAGTCACTGGCAATTCATTTAACGGGCCAAAGTGTCTGTGTGTGCTTGATATATGGGCAAAGGATTGTGTTGTTCGATGTAGGTCAGGTTGTAGATGAAAGCGGGAAGTTTTTAATGTCGTATGTACTGTGGCTATTATTTCATCTCTTTTTTTTTATTTGTTTCAGTGTGAATCTCTCTATTGCTTAGCTTAACTTGTGTCACGTCAGGGTCACTTTTTTATATGTGTGACTCGAGCAGGTGATGCAGGTGATAGACCCCGGACAAAAAAGAGAGATGTTATAAGTTTGACTTGTGTATCATGTCTCTGTGCATCTATGTGTCTATATATCAGTGTGTCTGTCTGTGGTATCGTAGCTCCAAATACCTATACCAATTTTGATTCGTTTTTTTTGTTTGAAAGCTGATGTGATCGAAATGGTCCGCAGGTGTTTCAAAAAAAAAAACCAAAAAAAGATAATTCAAAATTAATTAAAATTTAGCTTATTGCACAGCTCTATTACAAATATGACAAGTATGTCATATTAATTATATGAAACTTTCATTTTGAAAGATGTCAAACCGTGCTACTGATTACAAGAGTTGTGACTATTTCACTTTTAAAATTAAATTTTGGAATTTCTTTTTTTTGTTTTTTTTTTTTAAAACACCTTGTATATTATGATCAAAATTGGTTCAATCGTTAAAGAGTTTGCAATAAATGTCAAGTATGATATTATTTTTCTATTTTATAGTTATGGTAAATAAATGGACTCAATTACATTTTATATTAAAAAGGCAGATACAAAATACAGAGTTAAAACTTAAACTTTCAAGAAAATATAAAATCGCTCATGGCTTAAACCACCCTCCGGCGAATGTAGTGATTTGTAGCACATTCGACGCAATCGCCTGATTCACTTGCCTGTGTTAATTAATAAGGGCAATTACTGGCCAACTGCCCTAAAAATAGATGGATGCGTTTTATATAGTGGAAAAATTATAAATTTTTCATTTCTGTAGAGAAAACACTGTCCTAAACATCGTGCGTTTACCTGACGTTTTATTCTCTAAGAGTGGGTAAATCATTCTAATTAAAAACATCACCCTTAACCGTGTGGTGATCGGTTGAGAATAACACCACCCCATCTCTTTCCGTGGGTGTCGTAACAGGCGACTAAGGAAACACAAATGAGACGAACACGGAGATAGTTTGAGAATAAAATTATATAATGAGCTGCCTATATCTTTGACAAATCTTCCTGATATAGAATTTTATAAACGCGTTAAGAATATACTTACAGCAAACCCACTTTATAAAATTAATGAATATTTTGATTTGGCACACTCTAACAAAATGCTCATTAACAAAGACGAGCCAGAGTAAACAAACGTGACAATAAAGTACCTAGTAATAATTTTTGACTTGGTCTTATCTGACCTAAATTTTTACTTGTAGCACAGAATTTACTTTGTAAGATTTTAATGTAATTTTGTAACTGACGTACTAAATGTTGCGTACAATGTGACATGGCAAATAAATATTCTGATTCTGATTCTGAGACCTGCCTCCTAGTAATCCATCCCAGGCAACGACACTTAATTTTTTTTGAATCTGAGCTGTTGTCCTATGGTTTCATGCGGTGTGGTGGGCTCTATAACCACCCTCCTACCGAAGTCCGACGCCAAACAGCTTGCTATGTTCCGTCGGTGCGTGGGAGTACCAGTGCCTTTACAGGCATTTTCTGGGTTATCTCGCTCCATCGTCGACCTTATCTTTGACCTTATGGTCAAGATTGAGGTCAAGAGTTAACCTATCTTATAACAAAAAAAAAACCGATCAAATGTAGTAAGAACCCTATCAATCACGTCAGTTTACAAAAAAAAAACCACATCGAAATCGGCCCAATTGTTAAGGAGCTACGATGCCACAGACAGACACCGTCAAACTTATAAGACCTTTTTTTTATCGGGGGTTAAAAAAGATACGTGCAGTCACACTTCCTCGTTTTTTGAAATCGTAACAAAAAGAGAACTTATGAATCGCACTATTGTTATACGAGTATTTTGATTCCTTAATCTAAAGTGCCGATAGTATAATTTTTTAATGACAATCTTTTTTATTATTATAAGATGCGTTAACTCTTGACCTCAATATTGACCAAGGTCATAGTTGAGGTCGACGATGGAGCGAGTTAACCCAGAAAATGCCAATTAAGGCACTTTTGTGAAATAGTTTGTTTGAAACATTTGTAAACTCAAAAACAAAATAATTTTCCAGACACACACATGAAACTATTACACCAACTGGACGACTAAGTAAAATAAAGTAAATCGGCAAAAGTGCTACATTTCTCTTTCTTCCCACTATTTCCATCTCCAAAAATTGAAGACAAACTTAAGATCCTCGTGTCTAAAGTTTCCCAAAGTTTAGTCGATCTCCGAGGCTGAGCCTAGGAACAAAATGCACTTTCCTGGTTGTACGTTTTTTGATCTAGACAGGCGTTCTCGTTTGGAACGAGAACGGGGCAGTTTTGTATGCAAACTTTTGGAGAAATGTTTCGAAAGTTTCCGTGTAAAGTATCGTCGGTTTCTGCAGAAGAGACAATGGTGTGAGCATGAACCTAATATTACTACGTATAGAAGTAAATCATAAAACTTTATTTGCTTTGAAACATGGTTATAAGGTCTTACAAACATATTATAGAGCTACATGTTTCACCATTCACCAATGGTATGCAAACAGTAACTATAAGCACTTACAAAATTAAAATTACAATCACAAATTGTTAGAATTCATTAATAATGTAAAATGTATGTTCACTCAGCCACTCACGCAATTTTATTTTAAACAATCTTTTGTTCAAGGTCTTTAAATGATTAGGCAATTTATTATAGATTTTAACGCACATACTCAGACAAACTTTGTAATACTTCGTGGTAACAGGAGTATCTCTAAAATCCAGCCTGCACAAGTCTCTTCTCAATCTAGGATTCCTATCACTAGCCTTGTGGAAAAGTTCAGTATTATTTTTGACAAAAGCACACACCTCCAGTATGTAGAGACACGGTAGAGGGCTATGATGATCGCCATGACATATTATCTCACGCGCTATCTCATGGTCACGTGACTGTTTCCTCCAATGAGATTTCGAGGAAGCGTCACGTGACCATGAGATAGCGCGTGAGATAATATGTCATGGCGATCATCATAGCCCAGCAGGACTGTGTTCTTGCAGCTGAAAAACAAGCCGAGCGAGATATGTAGTAGAGACGCTGTGTGTCTCTTCATAACATGGTGACGTGGCGCCATGTCACTATGATGACATTTTGAAGGCATACCAGGGCCCCGATTCTGTAACTTCAGTTATGTATGGAGGCCATTTTATCTGTTCAGGTGGCGAAATTGAGAACTATTTAATTTTCATATACTTGTTGACAACCACACCGACCAGCAGCGCCTCCGCCAACTGAACGTTAAGTTGCAAACTACCTAGCAACTGAAAATTCAGTTGGCGGTGGCGCCACCAGTCGAAGCAGCGGTCATTAGATGTATGAAATTTCGATAGTTCTTAATTGTGCCACTTGAACAGATAAAATGGCGACCATTCCATCGACACACAACTAAAGTTACAGAATCGGGGCCGAGAAGGAAATGAAATAAAAAATTGTCTTGAAATAATAAAAAATACTTTTTGGTTATCTAGGTATATATAAAGAAACTAGCTTTTTCTCGCGGCCTTGCTCGCGCAAAGAACACTTTTTGTCACCCATATCATTCCTGACCCCTTAGAGGATGATTTTAGAAAAATCGCGAAACACGTGTCTGTTTATTTTCTTCAAGGTATATTTTCGAGTCAAAATGTCCAAAAAAGTTTTTTTCTCCATACAAACTTTGAACTTGAGGGGTTGAATTTAGAAATATCCTTTCTTAATGCTTGCCTACGTCGTAAAAGACACCTTTTTGCTAAATTTCAGCTTTCTAGGTCTAAGGGTTTGGGCTGGGCGTTGATGAGTTAGTGAATCAGGACCTCCAATTTGACTATAAGATTAATATGATTAGAAGTATGTTGATTTAAAATTATTCAAATACTATTACATAAACACATTACCCTCCTTTGTGTCGTGCAATCGGGTAAATACAAGTGTATCAACTAAAATTTTAACATTTTTGTGCACTCTTATTACAGCAATAATTCTGCCTTTGCTAAAAACAAAACACAAACGCACAATACCAGCATACGCTGTAGAGGCATACTCGTAAATAAAGCATTTCCATACAAATTGAATCTGATCGTTGCAGCCAATAAATCACAGCAGCCGTCAGAGTGAAACTGCATCGGTAATGCAGTTATTTACCGAGTTAACCAACTCAACTGCTCGGCTGCCACAAGTTCGATACCATCTTCTAGCCTTGGTTTACGGGATATACCACCGTGGTGGATAGACAGCAAATCTTGTTTAGACTAAGATCTGTATTACAGAACGCGACTCAGACTATCTATCTACACTATAATATTAAAAAAAGGAAAGATTTGTATTTTCAACCGACTTCAAAAAAGGAGGAGGTTCTCAATTCGACTGTATTTTTTTTTTGTATATTTGTTACGCGATTACTCCGGCAACTGTTGTCCGATTTTCAAAATTCTTTATTTGTTCGAAAGAGTATACTCCTGAAGAGGTCCCATATAAATTTTATCGAAAATGATTCAGCGCTTTTAAAAAAAAACAACAAAAACAAAATATACTACAAACTAGAACATCATCTAAATAAATGAATGACATTTCTGTTTGAAGTTATTTGCGAATAGGCATTGTAGTCCGCAAAAAACTAGATATCTACTTTGTGCGAACTGTTGTTGGGATTGAAGTCGGTGACTCATACGTTTTTAATGTGGAAAATTATTTTTATTGTATGTAACGAATAAACTTAAGAAGTACTGGACCGGTTTCAAAAATTCTTTCACCATTAGGATGCTACATTATCCCTGAGTAATATAGGCTACATAATTATCCCGAATTCTCACAGGAACGAAGTCCCGAGCGGAATGCTAGTCTAATTACATAAAAGAAGAAACTGATTGGTGACTGACTGACATATCAATTCACAGCCCAAATCGCTGGGTCTAGAGATTTCAAATTTGGCACGTAGGTTTTTGATGAGGTCTAGGGGAGCACTAAGAAAGGATTTTTCTAAACTCACCCGCTAAGGGGGTGAAATAGGGGTTCAAAGTTTGTATGGAGCAAACATTTTTTTTGGACATTTTAACTCGAAACTTCGTCGTCAAGGTATATATGTTATGGACCAAGTGATAAATTGGGCATTATTCATAATGACCGGGCATTATGAAAAATGCCCAATATGAGAGGGCAATTTGATAATAATTATTCAAATAATCAAATTGACCGGGCATTATACATAATGCCCATCACCTTTTGGGCAGAGTAATACAAACATATTTAATTGCTATTTTTTTATTATTATAGTCATTTAACTTCAAATAAACTAAATGTTAAACAATTTAAATAATCAGACTCATTATTTGGATTAAGTAGCAAGGTAAAAGGCGAGGCCTTTTACGTAAGTCAATACCTTGAAGAAAATAAACAGACACGTGTTTCGCGATTTTTCGAAAATCATCCCCTATGGGGTAAAGAATGAAATGGGTGACAAAAAAGTTCTTTGCGCGAGCGAAGCCGCGGAAAAATGCTAGTGTTCTATACTTAATTAGCAGTTGTCTTTGTCATTCTGATAGTGAGAGAAAGACACAATCAATACTTAAGTATAGATCAAGACTTAAGTCTCCTTCTGTAATACCTTGAACGAGTCTCTATCAGTCTTGTTCTGAACCAGTTAAGTATAGATAAATATAAATCCGGTTCTGAACCTTATTTTGTTTTTTTTTTGGTCTTGAAGTCCGTTTTTTTAAACTCCTGATGCAGAAAGAGTGGTGCCAAAATTAAATTCGGTACCATCTTCTAGCCTCGGTCAACAATCTTGGAGGATAAACAGCGAAGCTTTAGGCAGGAAAGAACAATGGATTAATGGGCTATTACTGAGAATTGCCGGTAACATTATTTGGCTTCCATTTATGGGATACAATTTTAAAGAATCTACTCCAACACTACTACTTTTGTTTACTTTTACTTTTGTTACGAGAGATTTTGTTTGTCTTTGGTGTGCAATAATTTCATTCATTCATCCAAGTATTGTTTAGATTTTTTTATGTTCATAGGGGGGATAAGTCAAAAAGTCTCAAAATGAGACCTTCCACTGCGAACTTATCAAGGACAACGGGCTAATGTTGATTTGTTGCTTTGCTGTCAAAGGTTTGATATCAACTTCAGGCCTCAGTTTTTGGGATATACCATCTTATAGGCTACTCAAATAGGCTACATTCTCGTTTATACCAAATATCCATTCTACAACAACTGTCTAATGAATTTATATTCTATTATGTGGATACAAAACCAGTTCTGCATACATTTTTACATTCATTTGCATTGAACGGGCCGCAAAAACATGTTGGATTCACAGACTTATGATTGTAGTTTTTTAACTTGAATGGTTTTCTATAATAATTTTCCACGTTAAAAACGTATGAGTCACCGATTTCAATCCCAACAACAGTTCGCACGAGGTAGATAAGTAGAATTTTTGCAGACTACAATGCCTATTAGCAAATAACCACAAACGAAAATGTCACTATTTTATTTAGATGATGTTCTGGTTTGTAGTAATTTTTTTGTTTTTGGTTTTTGTTGATTTTAAGCGCTGAATAATTTTTGATAAAATTTAAATGGAACCACCTCTGGAGTATATTCTTTCGAACAAAAATAGAGTTTTGTAAATCGGTAAATATTTGGCAGAAAAATTGGTAAACATACATAAAAAAAGTCGGTTAAAAAGAAGATGGTGAGCGTTTTTTTAACAGTATTGTTGGTTTGTAATCTTTGAACAATTGATCATACACGATAAAAAATAAAGGAACGGATCAATACACTTGTAAAAATTCGAACTATTGATGCAAAAGAAACCGTTTGACCTACAGAATAATGATTCATTTTGCTTCTTATCTGGAAGACCCGTGTGTATGCCTAAAGTCAACTAGTCCTAGTCTATAAGCGCTATAAGCTCAGCAACTGCATTTGAAGCCGGGTAAGCGGTCGGTGGTGTAAATCGCATCACTTGTTAACGTGTCATGGCCAAACCAAGTTGAAATATTCAGCTTATTGTCATAAATGAATACATAGCCTAGATATTTGATTGTGAAAAGTTGGTATACCTTTGATTTTTGCAAAACAATAGCGAGAGTCAATTCAATTCAATTCAATCGTTTATTGCAAGTCACAACACAATAGATCTTAAGATATACCTTAAAGATATAATAAGTTTTAGTCTCATGTGACGCCCTGCAAGGGCACAGCAATTCTGGAGAGTACTTACTACCTAATTAAATAGGATAAAAAATTTAATAAACTCAAAAATTTTACAACAATAAACTCAAGTCGAGAACAATACACTCAATTTGGCAAAATTTGTCTGTTTTGGTCTCGCTTTATTAAGTTTATTTAATTTACGATTAATAAAATAAACATATTTTTAAGAATTTTGTCTTATATTTGAACCTAACATACTAGGCCAAGAAAATGGCAGGCAGACATTGAAGAACACTGTCAAATGTTCTTTAGAAGTGTAGCAATAAGGTAGCCTTTCGTACACGCCATTTTATGTGACTCTTGTTGTTATTTGTTTTTTGTACGTGCAAATAAGTGTTTTGTGTAGTTTTCTTCTCCTAATTACCTCTAGGACACCAGAAAAAACACTTGTAACTAATTGTCATTGGATAAAAACACATCAAGATGAACTGAATAACCTCAAAAAAGGAGACTTCAAAATCGGAGGCCAACTTTATGGTTTCCTCATAAAGACCCAAAACGAAATATTTATATGTAAATATTTTCCTAAAACGGGATTTTCTTTTATTATAAGATGGGTTAACTCCTGACCTCAACCTTGACCATAAGGTCATTATCTTTGACGACGATGGAGCGAGTTAACCCAGAAAATGCCTATAAATGCGCTGGCATTCCCACGCACCGACGGAAAACAGCAAGCTGTTTGGCGTCGGACTTCGGTAAGAGGGTGGTCGCGAACCAGACGGCCCTTTACAGAGCCTATCACACCGCATGAGACCATAGGACGACACCTCAGTTTCAGAAAAAAATGAAGTGTCGTTGCCTGGGATGGATTACTAGGAGGCAGGTCTCATTTGTGTTTCCTTAGTCGCCTCTTACGACATCCATGGAAAGAGATAGGGTGGTGTTATTCTCCACCGATCACCACACGGTATAAAAAGTCATATCTGGGACTATGAGACATCGTCACTACCACTCAAATTCAGCCCAAAAGCATACAATATTGATAGAAACGCTGATGTAGGTAAAATGATTGCAGAATTCAAAACGGAATTGAATAAGGAGCCTCATGTAAAACCATTTGGAGGGTAACGAGAGGTATTTGTAATGATGCCTTCAGGCTTCTAACTGGATTGGAGGCGGAATATTGATGTTATTACAGCGATTTCTTCCCTTTATTGGTTCCTTTGCAAAACTGGATATATAATTTGCGGGCTTGTTTGTTTGTTCAAACTATTGAAGTATCGTTTTAGAAAGGATTCAAAGGGCGTTAGTCAAAATCAAAGTGGCAATTTTTCACGACCGTTTCCGTGCTTCGGAAGGCACGTTAAGCTGTCGTCGTTAAAACCAATCCAAGGCCATTGTGCAGTTAGGAATCTCTGACACCAGGGGCCACACACTTGACTATACCTACACGATAAGAAGAAGAAGAAAACCCAAATTGAAATCCAAAGATCAGACGGAGACATAGCTGCGTGTTGGTACGTTTATGACGAACACAAATCGTACCTATGGAAAAATACGGCAAAATGGCAAAATTTTTGTCCAAAAAAAATTTTGCCATTGACAAGATAGGAGAAGAATTATACCATTATTGCAATGAGCGTGAAGTAAAATTATTTTTTTTTGGTCCGTTTGGCCGGAAAAACCAACCGTAACACGGGCAAAGTGGGGTGAATCCATAACAATAAAATAAATAAGTAAATAATGTAAACCTTTGAACCACTCACACAGCAGCGTGTGATCTAACAACTCCTAAGCATATTGTTTCGTATCTGTTTCAACGCAATAAGGCGGACTAGAAAATAAAAGAACGTCGCTTTGACAATGGTTTGAAACGTAAGAAAGTTTCACAAAGAAAATATAAGTTGGGTTCCCAGGAGAAATAAATGTTTTGCACCGACATCCTGACCCACAAATGAATTAAGGTTCAGTATACTTTTGCCTTGAGACCTATTTTCTTGAATATCGTTAGAAAGTGTCGTAAAATAACAGTAAACCAAACGAAAGTTGAGAATTTACTTTTTTCTGAATTTTGGATTAGGCTTGCGAGGTAAAAGGAGGTAAACGTAAACGGATTACGATATCAATATAAATCTAAAGGAAAGCGCACCTCAGGCAAATATTATTGATGTAGTCATAAATCATCGATGACTATAGTCTCCTTTATTGGGCCTGAAATAATCGAACTGAATGGAACAGCACGGCAATTTTATATTACCATTGCCTCCCATTTTACTAGTGACTTTAGAAACAAAGAGGGCAATACAAATTCTAGAATATAGTTTCTAGAATCACTTGATGCCACGTTTGATATAAAACCTAAGGGTGATCCCATGGTGGATTGTTAGCCTTTCACGCGCAATAATTTCTACAGTATGCCCGAGGAGAGTTGGCAACTGGCATATTCTACGTTTTTCTTTTAATCCCTGTCCAGCGTGGAAGCAATAACATTGCAACTATCATGGACTTAAAGTATTTTAATTAAGAAATCCAGAATTTAAAAGACCAGCTTCACAATTGAAAAGTTTAAATTTATATACTGAAGTAAATATCCAATTTCCTCCCACCAAAGCCTCGATAATTATTGAACCGAAACTCTTAATTAATTACTGTTTTCCGATAATGATCGACTTGCTTTCACGCTTACTGGTGTTTGATCTGTTTGAAATTTGAAAAATTATGACAATTAACGTTTAACAGCCTAAACGTTATTTGAGAATAAACTGGAACGTTAATTACAAAGGCAATCAATTTTCAAATTAACGTTGTACTCAAAAAAAAAATTGATCTTGACATTATAACAATATATAAATTAACTAAAAGGCCTGCGTTCTATGTCGTTGTTTTGAATGTCATTGTTTTAATTTAAGCAACTTTACCCAAAGAATATACTTACGTAAGTCAAAATGATCGCCCCTAAACACTATTCTGTGATTTTTTAAAAAGTAAGTTTTAAGGGAAGACTTACATCCACCTTTGGATGGTTCGGCCAAATACCAACTAGCCGCTCTGGACTCGGTGGATCGCAGAGCCAGGAGGCTTATTGATGATAAAAAGCTGGTTAAGGATAAGCTTCAAAGCCTAGTTCATAGATGCAAAGTAGCTTGCCTATGTGTTTTTTATAGGATGTACTTCGGAGAGTGTGCTCAGAGGCTGCATGAGCTCATTCCGCCTGCCCCTTTTTTCCATCGGACGTCCAAACGCACTGCGGGGTGTCACTCTTATCTTGTCGAGATTCCTCGGATACGTACTGAGCGCTATTCTTCATATTTTATATTGTGCACTACGAGTACCAAGGAGTGGAATTCCCTGCCAGCGTCTGTATTTCCGAGTTCATACAACCCAAATATCTTTAAAGTACGTGTGAATAGGCTTCTTCTGGGTGAGCTCGCCACATCCTCGACCACATCTTTGCTCTAAGCTAGATTGTGGTCAAGAGCGAACCCATTTTTAATATAAAAAAAAAATTAATAAAGTTAGTTTTAAAGGTAGACATAAAAAAGACCCAGCTGAATATGAATACATCAAAGAAATATGGGTTGGGGCGCAGCATATTAGAAGTAAGACACACCGATCATGTCCGGAAAACCACGTTGCATTCCCAAACACAAATCGCCGACATAGCAAATTCCAACCCTGAATGGGATCGAGATTCTTTTTCGTCATCTTTCGCAAATGCCGTAAGGACTATATATGGGCCTAATCAGTAAGCACATGTCTCTCAAGAAACGTGTAAAAGGAAAAGGGAAAATCTTCGGAGAACTGGTAAATTTCCAAAAAACTGGAAGGACGAGAAGGGAGAGTCCTTTGCCTAGAAGTAGGAAACTGCTGGTTTGATATATGTATAATGACATCTTAAGTTTATTATTTAATTTTTTACCTTAGTCAGATCCTGCATAAAAATAAAAACTGAGTCTCAAATCAAATCAAATATCTTTATTTGCTTAAATATCGTTAATACAGTTGTAAATATTTACATTATTTTGTTCGAGCTGTCACCAGCATGCAAAATAGATCTCTACTAATCTCCACTGTTAAAAATGTACCCACTTTGGCGGTCGAGTAAAAAGGCGAAGAAAAGATAAGCATCTTGAATTAAGTTATCTGCCTATTAGATCGAAACTGCCGGCCATTTGTAAAGATCACCGTGTAATCCTTTTAACTGTAGCACATTACAGTTTTTGTACCAGACAAGCGTCGGGCAATCGGGGTAATGCTGCATTAGTGCCGTATAAACACATGTAAAGTATTGTCTCTAAAACATTGATCGTACTGACGGAAAGTTTCTTAACTGAGCAAAAAATGGTGACTTTAAGATGAAGCATTGTAAAGAACCAACAAATGTGTTTTTGTAACCCAATGAACAACTTAATAATAATAATAAGGGCAGCTTTGTGGCGAGCTGAATGGGAAGTGACGTTCCTTGGGTCCCATACCCTCAAGAGTCGGTCAGGCCTTTCTCTCCGCTTGCCTTCATTGGCCGGTCGGAGTGGACCCCAGTAGGTACAGCAGGACTCTCGCCTCTGACTTGCCTTCACTAGCCGGACAGAGTGGGGTGTCAGAGCTATAAGCTCGCAGGGTAGAAGTGAAAGATGCATAAGTCGCGAGTTGGTGAGGTGAGCCGGTCGGTCACCGAGCAGAAAGCGATGCACACCTCTCGACACCCTGAGCCTTTCACGCGATGTTGCCCCCTTGTCGCATTGTGCGTGCAGCTGTTTTGAGGGGCCCATCTTTAATGAATTGGCGAGTCACCACCTGCCCATTTGTTCGTGTTTTTCAACATTTATAGGGCAGGTGCCATAGTCCCACCCATAGTTCTGTTACCCAGTCCACTAGCCTTTCAACCCAATAGCCCAGTTTCCTTTCTTTCCATTTCCTTCAATATTTCCGCACTAACCGGGGGTTGTCTTTGGGTGCATTTCTATAGTGCATACAGAAATAACTGCCGGTTGGTGTCACATTACTAAATTAAATTTTCTATTGAACGGGCCTCTACGTGTTGGCTTCGGCCCCACGCATGCCTTCCAAAAACTTAATTGCCCGACGTTATGGGTCATAAGACAAACATAATAATAATAATAATAATAATAATCTTTATTGTCACATTAGTATTACCATAAACGTAGACGTCCTGTTTCCCGTGATAGTTTTAACTGTTTTACAGGATACAGAGTGTCTTCCCATATATGCTTCGGTTACATTTCGGCAGTGCTTACTAGAAGAGTCCACAATTTCGATTACTATTAATGTTACTTAACTAAAAATATAAAATATTTAATTTAAAAGAATAGTATACTATATACTGGATTGAGTTGTGTGTGTGTTTGCGTGTGTGTGTGTATGTGTGTGTGTTTGTATGTGAGTGTGTGTGTGTGTGTGTTTGTATGTGAGTGTGTGTGTATGTGTGTGTGGTGTTCAAGTGACTGTTGAAACAAGAAGTTGGGCCTTTTTATAATTCGGTAACGGCACGGTTAAATTGTATTACCATTGCATCCTATGTAATATGTAGTAATACTAGAAGCTGAGAACATAGGGGGCAAGGTAATTAAAATTTGTAAGTGCCGTGCCGTGCCGTTCGAATTATAAAAAGGCCCTTTGGAGGCACTGTTTTACTTTTATTAAAAAAAAACTTACAACTGTTAAAAAAGTTAAAACTGTACACTTGTTATCACTAGTGGCTCTATGTGTTAACTGTAGATTTTGCAAGTCAAAAGTTTTTAAATATTTTTCAAAAACGACAAAATATATTATAATATTGTACCTGCTCTTCATGAGAATCGGTTAAAAAATGCGGCCGCACCAAAACAGTTGCTATAAACGTCAAGAGACTATAATTTATATCAATCATTTGTTAAAAAACTAATCAATTATTTATCTTTTTTCAAACTTTCATGAAAAACATGACTTTAGCATTGTATTATTTTAAAAAATTACCATCAATTTTTAATTTATTAGTTCAGAGAAACTATAATATTTGATATGGCAGGTATCTAATCGTCTTGCCAGCCTCTTTGTCAATGCCTGACGGCCATGCAAGCAAATCAGGTTATCCCATTTCAACATAACAGAATATACATACGCATGTTGTAACTTTATATTCTGGCCTCCATAGCCACTCATATATACATACAATCCATCTCCACTGGGGTAGGCAAAGCATGGTGTGGTTCTTAACAACGCATTTGATTTAATATAAGATGTTAGATTAACTTAAAGTAATTATAGAATAGTTTCTCCCAGTATAAAGTGACAACCCTCGCGTTTCACATATTTGGATTTTACACCTTGCCTGGGATTGGCAGTTGGCATATTCTTCCCGTTTAGTACACTATTTATCACCGGTTAGGTTGGCTGGAAGAAATCTCTTCTAGAGATAAGCTCGCCTTTGTACACTATTTTTCTGTAAAATGTTTCCTACTTTGTGCAATAAAGAATGTATATTCAAAGTTTTTTCACTCCAAGTCCAGCATAGCCTCCATAATGATAAACATAGTAACTTTCATAGTATTTCTCGGAAACGCATTTTCTGAACTCTGCAACAGCATAATAACAGGAAAACCCCACTAACACACTGTAGACACTGTATCCAGGGACATTAGTGTGCTCAGTTCGCGTGTAACCAACCAAATGTTCACATTGACCTAATTCGAGGCTCTTGAAAAAATAATCTGTTTTCACATTGCATGTGGAAATTGGGTAATCCGAGATAATCTTTGCAAAAAGTTGTTGGTTTACTACTAAAATGTATTTTTGTATGTCGACTGCCAGAAATACATGTGGCCGTGAAATTTTAGACTCTTTTCCACAGATGCTTTATTTAACTTTGCACTCCCTGAAGTTCGGGGATTTCCTAATCAGTATTGTTACCCTTGTAACTTATTAGAAACATTGATTCTAACCTCAACCTTTAGTTATCAATACCTACAAACAATACAATCAAAAACAAATATTCTTGGTAATCACAAATTGCACACTAATCTTGCAATTTTAACATTTATTTGATGTATATGTGATGGTCGGTAATGTTTTGCATTTATAAGTGCGGTTATTTATAATTTTTATTTATACTTTTTTTATATCTAGCTTGGTATTTACTTAAAAGTAGGTTCTTTGTTACCCCCACACAATGGCTGATTTACTGCGTCTGTCACTAGGAAAAGAAAAAAGTAGTCTTGCCACTGAAATACTGTCTTATCTTCTTATCGTATCATATTTAGCCTAGTGTGTCCTACTGCTGGGCAAAGACCTCCCTCGCTTTCCTCCACAGATCCCTCTCCTGCGCCTTTTCATACTGTATTCAAACAAAATATAACTATTTCAGTAAATTTACCAGCCAAATAAAAGGCAAATAAGCATAATAACTTAGATAAAATACGTTATTTACATTGAGATACAGTCTCAGGAAAAATGGAAACAAAAAAAAAGCCTGAGACCTTCGTAAATTCAAATAGTAACAACTCAAACTCCGGTCTCTTGCGACTAACGATTTATTAGATAAAGTTATGGAGCAACGTTCCCTATTTCCCTGTTATGCCCTGTTATGAAAAACAAATGACCTACACGTCCCATGTGCCTTACCTTGCCTCAGAATGTTACCATACTGAATGTCCATTTCTGCCGTGTGGTGATCGGTTGAGAATAACACCACCCCATTTCATTCCGTGTCGTAAAAGGCGACTAAGGAAACACAAATGAGATCTGCCTCCTATTGATCCAACCCAGGCAACGACACCTACATTTGTGCTGAATCGGAGGTGGCGTCCTATGGTCTCATGCGGTGTGGTAGGCTCTGTGAAGGGCCGTCTGGTTCGCGACCACCCTCCTACCGAAGTCCGACGCCAAACAGCTTGCTGTGTTCCGTCAATGCGTAGGAGTACCAGTGCCTTAATAGGCATTTTCAGGGTTAACTCGCTCCATCGTTTACCTCATCAATGACCTTGGTCCAGATTAAGGTCAAGAGTTAACCCATCTCATAATAAAAAAATAAAAAAAGTGTTGTGGGAAATACTTCCTTCTTCTTCTTCTTATCGTTGACTAATGCTGCTGGCAGAACTTTGTAACTGCCTAGTGGCGTCTGACATGGTTTAACGACTGTAGTCAATCGACAACAGCCAAGACCGACTGATTAATTAAATCGAAAACTTACCTCCCAAAAGACGTAAAGGAGATGGCCCAAGTCCCATACAAAAAAAACCCAGGCCCGGCGCAAAAGTTATGTATCTCGTAATTAAGAGAATAATCAATTATAAATTTTAAAATTTTCAACAGCACCCAAATCGATGGCTAAAGTATTTTTTTTAAACAAAGAAGTTTAGTGAAAATATTTTTTTATTTGACTTTAACTACTTATATATCGTATTATGTATCGTATTATTTAATATCAAAACCTTATTATTTATATTACTAATTCACATTTGTATATTTTTCTATGTTTATTTTTATTGTTATCTAAATAAAAATATAGGAAAATATACAAATGTGAATTAGTGCTCAGTTTCATAAGTCTACTTTGATGAATAAATATTTTGATATTTTATTTATTTAAAAAAAACGTTAACAGCACCTAAATTACGATTTTATGATGCGTAGATAAGCATGACGCACTGCATTAAATCAAAGAAAAAAATACTACGGTAATATTCAGGACATAAACTAGATAAGTAGTTTGCTGAAAACATGATTCAGCACTTTTGGTTCGATAGAAAAATCTCACGAAGTCACCTCTAAATATCAATATTGTGTATCTTTTAAGCTGTAAAAACGATAATTAAATGCACACAGGAACTTGAATTTGCTATCTAAATTTTCGTGATTGAACACTCTCGATAAGTAGTTATAGTTAACGCATTTTTCGATTTAAGCTGTTACCTTTCCATAAATCTCATTTTTCTAACTTTCGAACATGTTTTTACGCACGCACGCTTTCATAGTCCGCAAACTTCGTGTATCGACACTGTCCGCACTGCCGGCCCAGGCCTGTTGAGAGACGGAGATGGCACTATATTCCTACGTGTGCTGCCTTTATCGGGTGCTGTAGTCGCCTTAACTTTTTTGTTCAAAAAAATACTTTAGCCATTGATTTGGGCTCAGGTGAAAATTTTAAAATGTATTATTAATTATTCTCTAAATTATGTGATACATAAATGGGCCACCTCCTTTAATATAGCTACGTCCCATTTTTGTCTGTTCTAAGACCTTCGCGACCTATGACCTTTGAATTTATTATGATCTGCGTCCCAACTATCTGTAGTGGAATGTCAATATACTTTAGAATTTATTAGCATTCGTACCATTGACTATCTGTGAATAAGGCGGAAGGTTAAGTGGTTCAAGAGTGTTATTTGCTGCTTTAATTTTATACGTATTTTCAATGCAATGTTCAGAAAATAAATTGTAGCGACAGCACTATCCTCCTCTATTCGGAGGGAATATGCTCTTACTCACTCCGCTGGCTGGGCAAATTGGTTCGTAAACACAGAATTTCGAATCTTCAATGCTGTTGTCCAATGCAACGTTGACCCAGTAGTCCGTGAGCCCACTCCAAAATTGCCTACGTCATATGACATCGCGATAAAATGCATGGCACACGGTCGTCAAAGTTGTGCTTAGCGAGGATATAAAAATTATCGCAAATGAATTCGGCCAGAAGTTTGAGAAAACCTTATATATATTCTTTATTGCACAAACACAGTAGGGAAAAAAAATACATAAAAAATAGTGTACAAAGGCGAGCTTATCTCTAGAAGAGATCTCTTCCAGCCAACCTAATCGGTGAGAAATAGTGTACGAGACGGGAAGAGAGAATTGCGCACAACGTAAGAAAATACCAAATAAGAGAAGGGCTTATATTATTAATAATTAAATATAATGAAATACCTTCAAGTTCCGGTCAAAATTTTGAGGTTATATTTACGTCATGTGACATCATTACGAGACACGTGGCATCATTTACGAGACACGTGGCATCATTTAGATTGTTATGTTATCATATTAGTATAATAGTAAAATTTAGCACTACCACGTCTGTAGGTCATAATTTGTTAAATTATGCATATTAAACATGATTCGTTTACTTTTACCTACCAGTTAAAAAAACACTTTTGAAGGATTTCCAGTCAGATTTGGCTTGGCGGACTTATATATTCTTGAAGATACAATTATTCCATAACGTTTATGATAATTTTGGTCATGATATTATATGACGTAGGAAAACGTATCCGGTTTTTTGTATCTTTGTATTCCGACCACTTCAGAGCTGACAGACTTATGTTTACCCTCTCTACAAGTAAAGGCCAAAATGATGCCACGTGTCTCGTAATGATGTCACATGACGTAAATATAACCTCAAAATTTTGACCGGAAGTGAAGGTTTTCTCAAACTTCTGGCCGATTTCATTTGCGATAATTTTTGGATCCACGCTAAGCACAACTTTGACGACCGTGTGCCATTCATTTTATCGTGATATCATATGACGTAGGCAATTTTGGAGTGGGCTCACGGCCTACAGATAGTTGCTCGGTTCTTTCAAGAAGATCAAGTGCAGGCACATTTAACAAAGTTCAAAAAACCACAAGTATGATTAACAAAGAATAGAAGAAAACAAAATACTGGAGGTTAGAATGGTATTAAGGTGCTAAATGTATGACATTCAAAA
The DNA here is from genome assembly GCA_949987775.1 of Aproaerema taeniolella. Lineage (NCBI taxonomy): Eukaryota > Metazoa > Arthropoda > Insecta > Lepidoptera > Gelechiidae > Aproaerema > Aproaerema taeniolella. Next base: position 19,671,023 of record OX465248.1, read on the forward strand.
GATTTTGAAATTCAAAGCTTCGTACAGACAGCTGCAGATATACTTGACCATCCCTACCGGATAAAGATGAAGTAGTCTATGACAAAACATAAATTTCAAAATCGTGATTAAGCGTAATTATTTAGTTGACAAAACTTTATTAATATACAAAATATCATTGAAACACCTAAAATATTTCGTGAAATAACTTCTTCCTTATTTCGTAGGGGTGGTCAGGTATCTTTGCAGCTGTCTGTACGCTATATGATTTATCATCATTATTTGCATTTTGTTCTCAATTTGTTAAGAGTCAATGTAACTCATTAACCTCTTCCATCTCTATTTAATGAACCACAATAACAATACTCACGTTTTCAGGTATATATTTAAAATGTCTCACAAAATAATACTGAGATTCCAGGCCCAAAACCGCCAGGCTAAAGTGAGACTATGCTATATTAAACATTTTGCGAAATTATTATTAAGTATAGTATATATAATTTTATCATTATAAGCACTGTGTAGTGACTAGTGACCACAAACTAATAGATAAGAGACCGAAAAAGTGTCCAACAGCTCGTATCTTGAAAAACAAAACCAAATGCCTTAAACTAAAATAGAAAATTACTATGTTTATTATGTATACAATAGCGTATTTTTAAAAATAAGTTTTAAAAAAATGCATCCCGACCGACGGGAAAACATGGTAGTCAGGGTACCAGATGAACACCGACGTCGTCGTGGTAAATTCCTCAAGAAATGGATACGTTCCGAAAAGATTGGCTAGACTGTGCGGAAGACAGAAATGGATGGAAAAATTAAATGTCACTCATAAAATGCAGTATTAAAATTCTGTTTAAACGCTACAAATACAATGCAAAACGCAAGCTGCTTTGTCGGTTAATTCCAATTCCGAAGCACGTCATGGGTCGCAATCCCAAAACACGCAATCTCTGGAACGAACCTGTACCAGGGATCGGTGAATTAGGAACTAATGAGTACTTTGTGTTACGCATTTGACCGTGTTTCGAGTCTGGAATTAAACGTACTTTGAGCTTGGAATTAAACACTATTGGGCTTGTATTCTGCTTTATAAAGCATGAAAAACATCCAAAATCAATGAAAAGTAGAATAATGCTCAGATCTATTTCAAATTTCAGATCAGATCAGACGGCCGGTTTGGTCGAGTGGTAGTGGCGCTGCCTCTTGATCGGCGGGTTCTGGGTTCGATCCCCAGTCGGGGCAAACATTTATGTAAAAAGCAGATGTTTGTTCTCGGGTCATGGGTGTTTGTGTTTGTCTTTATGTGTGTTCCAAGGGACCCACGACACAAGGGAAAACCTTAGCGTGGGCCTTTGAGTGTGTAGCGTTTAAAAAAAAAATATACAAAGATATCGAACCGTGCAATTGATTACTAGAGTTGCGACTATTTCACTTATGGATTTAATTTCCATAAGTGAAATTTTGGTACAGTAAAGGTTGTTGTAAACGGAACTAGTAAGAATTCAAAAATGTAATATTTCTACTAATGGTTTTTTGAATGTTCGTTTAGGAAAATTGTTGAGATTAGTTGGATTATTAAACTTACCACTTATTTTCCTGATTTTGAATAAACTGTAGGATCAGCTAGAATGTAAACGTGTGCCAAATTAATTAGATAATATCGATTTTATTTATGCTACAAACATACATACGCTCACGTTTATAATCCCTATTGGTGTAGGCAGAGCATCAATGGTTCTAGAACCATTTGATGCCTCATTTGATATAAATTCTGATTTTTTAGCTTCCACTTCTTCTCCATAACTTTATTTGTCGTGTTTCCCCTCCTTTATAAAAATATGTATGTTATATGTATGTATTAATTTATTAGATTATGTGTATTCCTGTAATAGGTTACGTATATATAGTTATTTTTTTTATTTTATGCACCCCGCTCGACACTTATAACGATCGTTCTGTTTCCTGTAGGTTGCCTGGAAGAGATTGCTACCTAGAAAGGCCGCCTTTTTGTATCACATCACTTATATGTTTGAGTTTCCTGGACTTGTATATTATTTTTTGTGTGCAAATAAAGAGTATTGTATTGTATTTTTATTAGATAAAACATGATGTATAATAGTGAGAGGTTGTCAGCCTTTCGTCCACTTATAGTCAGCTTTATTATCAAAACAGAGACACCACAAATCACGCCTATCAACGTTATCTGTCATGACACATTTTGGCACGGTTTGACAAATTCAGGCGTGCCACAAAAGCAATGTATGTAATGGCTCTGGATCTCTCACACGAACCAAATTAGTGCAATTTGTCCAAACCGCATCACCACATAAATGTGCCACTTTAGACATTTTAGTGATGAACCGAATACAAATGCATACGATTTTAGCGCTTAAATTATTTATGAGGTTAGGCATCAAAGATATGGATGATTTAAATTATACAACATTTTCGGATACTCCCGTAAATGGGTACCTAAATAGGAATAGGAAATATGACATGTATTTATGCGTAAATTAAAATATAAAACAAACAAAAAAACAAAAAGCAAAGCACTATTTTCTCGACGGTCGGTTCGGTCTGCCTCTTGATCTACGGGTCCTGGGTTCAAATCCTGACCGGGGCAAATAGTATGAAAAGCAGATGCTTGTTCTCGGGTCATGGATGGTCTCTTTTTGTTTATGTTCCAAGGGACCCACGACACAGGGAAGAACTTTATTGTGGGCCTTCGAGTGTGAAGAGTTTCATTATTTATCAAGAGATTTCTTGGTCTACTTTAGAGATGATGAAACCGCCTTTTACAACGTTACTTAAAAACGTCTCCAATAAAAATAACGACAAAAATTAGAAGAAATTTTATTTCAGATAAATCTAGAAAGTTCTAAAGTAAAATAAACACATTGATATACTTTTTAAAGTTGTTGACTTTTCGAGTTGCTGGGCCCTGATTCCGTAACTTCAGTTGTGTGTCGATGGAATCGTTGCCATTTTATCCGTTCAGGTGGTGAAACTGAGAACTATCCTTTCATACATCTATTGACGGCTGCTTTGATTATTGGCTGAATTTTCAGTTGCTAGGTAGTTTGCAACTTTACGTTCGGTTGGCGGTGGCGCTGCTGATCAGGGAGGTTGTCAGCAAGTATATGAAAATAAATAGTTCTCAATTTCGCCACCAGCACGCGTATGATGATCGCCACGGGATATTATCTCACGCGTTATGTCATGGTCACGTGACGCTTTCTCTTAATCTCATTGGTCGAACAGTCATGAGACCATGAGATAGCGCGTGAGATAATATGTCATGGCGTTCATCATAACCCACTGAATAGATAAAATGGCCTCCATTCCATCGACACACAACTGAAGTTACAGAATCGGGGCCCTGGAATCGGTCTCGGCTGTCGAAGTAAGTTAAATCGACGTTTCAACTTGAGCAAGTTACGTTCATAGTTTGTTAGCTACTCGTTATAAGTTCAGTACAAAGTAATTACTTTGTTACGACCGTGTAATGCTTCTATTCAGCTTGGTTGCTTCTATACATCTTCGTTTAAGTTGGGAATTCTTGGTTGAGTTTTGTTTTGAGGTATTAGCTTTGAAGACTAATAAATCTTTAGGAGCTTCGATAAGATATTTGAAATTTTGGTTGGAAAAGCATTATTCTTTAAACGAATCAATGCCATTCATCGTAATATACACATCAACACGGTTTAGGGATATTGCACGATTTTTCATACAAAAGAGGTCTGTTTGAGAAGCTACAAAAGCATACTCGAGATACATGTAGCGCTATAATTTTCAGACGAGCAAGTGCTAAACCTGAATTTTCAATTCTAATCAATAAATTTTATTTTACTTGAAATTTGTGAACACGTGACGAAAATGAAAATTTTTTTTGCGTAAATTCGACTATTTTCATACAAAAAGCAGGCAAAAACTGCATTTTCGTTTTCGTTTGCGTTACGTTTTCACAAATTTCAAGTAAAACATTTTTTTTGACTAGAATTAAAAATTCAGGTTTAGCACTTAATCTTCTAAAAATTATAGCCCTCCATGTATCTCGAGTATGCTATTATAGCTTCTCAAACAGACCTCTTTTGTATGAAAAATTATGTAATATCCCTAGACCGTGTTGATGTGTGTATATAAAACAAAGTCGGATTTGTTCGAACACTTATAACTCGAGAACGGCTGCACCGATTTTGATAAAATTTGGTATGGAGTTAGCTGGCTACATAATTTTTCCAAATTCTTACGTGACCGAAGTCCCGGGAGAAAAGCTAGTAAAGTATATTCAGTACTAATCTGTTCCGCCGATTCGCATGGGAATAGCCTTTTTGGATGTCATTCCAGATATCGGTAACAGTTTTTTCAAAATCTTTTGAAAAGTACATATGAACTGGTAGATTTCCAAGTAATGCCTTTTTACACTATTTAGTCTACATTTTGCTTAACCATTTTTACTGGAAACGAAAGTAAAATGGTATGTATGCCTGGAAAGAGCCACATTCTACACCCAGCTACCGACTCTTCCCAGGGCCCAGATTCTGTAACTTAAGTTGTGTGTCGATGGAATAGTCGCCCATTTTATCCGTTCTGGTGGCGAAATTGAGAACTATCCAAATTTCAAACATCTAATGACGGGTGCTTTGACTGGTGGCGCCACCGCCAACTGAATTTTCAGTTGCAGGTAGTTTGCAACTTTACGTTCAGTTGGCGTAGGCGTTGCTAGTCGGGGTGGTTGTCAGCAAGTATATGAAAATTAGACAGTTTTCAATTTTGCCACCTGAACAGATAAAATGACCTCCATTCCATCGATACACAACTTAAGTTACAGAATCGGGGCCCAGGCATAACGTAAAAGCCAGTAAGTGGGACATGAAGTTTTTACTGTATTGTAGGTTAAAGGCTGACAACTTATCACCACTGTACTCATCATCTTCTTCTTCTTATCTTACCAGCCCATATTCGTCCCCACCGAGATGCATGGGCCTCCCTTCGAAACACGAAGGGGATTTTAGGCCATAGTCCACCACGCTGGCCTAATGCGGGTTGGTGGACCACTCGTCTTTCGAAAATGAATTCTCTTGGACGGGCGGGTTTCATCACGATGTTTTCCTTCACCGTTGAGCAAGTGATAATTAGAAATCCGTGGTACAGGCCCTAATTTAGTGGTACAGGCCCGCACCAGGATTTGAACCCGCGACCTTCGGATTACAAGTCTGGCTCATTACCAACTGGGCTATCACCACTGTACTCATGTTTTGATGTAATAAACCTCTGTATTTATCTTATTTATCTGTGCCGAACGCATTGCTCAAAGCACGCTCCGATAACTCAAGCCAACTCGCCTCGCTTGAAACCTATCCAGCACTAAGTTTGCACTGCACACGTCATTTCAAACATATACATAGACGTAAGCACGCCTTGATCTAATGCAAGACGGAGAGAGTATGCGGATGGAATCGTAAACAGGGAAGTCCTGTGCATTGGGAGCATCTCCAATTTGCAAGCCATGCAAGGGCATTGCCTTATTCTGCTGTGGATTCGGTAGATGCGAAGTTAAATTAGATGTTATAAACTTTTTAAAATGTATATAAATTGCGCACAATGTTTTTATGTTTTGGTAAGCAATGGAAATAGAGTGAAATAGTCTACTGAGGGATTTCAAGGTTTCATCTAAAGCAAAAGTAAAGTAACCAATTTATAAGTAACCTAGGTGAGACTTAAATCTGTAAAAGTAAGAAAAAGATTAGAAATAGGTTTTATTAAAAACAATTTTGGTTACAGAGCAAGTCCTTGAAGAAAATCAAAAGAACATTAATAAAGTGCCGATTGTTGAAATTTTTTAGAAGTATTTTCAATTGAAACGCATATTTCGCTCTCTTCCCCTATTCTTTAAGTTTATTAGAACTCTACGCACTACAGTATATAATAAGGTTTATTCATCTGAATAACATATATTTTTAAATATCACGGATTAGATAGGTACTGACAATGGGCCTTTTTATAATAAGAAAACGGCACGGCAAAATTTTATTACCATTGCCTCCTATGCACTAGTGATACTAGAAGCTGGGAACATAGAATGCAATGGTAATACAAATTCTGTCATGCCGTGCCATGCCGTTCGAATTATAAAAATGCCCATTAAGTCGTGAACATATATAGGATGATTAGGGTGATCGGGTAATCCTCAACAATCCGTCTTGTAGCTGTGGTCCGGTTGTTAGTCCGGTTGACCAAACTTTTGAAGCTTTTCAGTCACCTTTTTGGCGCTGAACATAATAATCATGATCTGAATAGATATAACAATTGTCATAATGATGCAATATCAGAATTACAGCCCAGGTCGTAGATGTAGAACATCAATGGGCAAGCATTTACATAACACAAGCGTACTGTGCCGATGTGGAGACCGGAATGTTTTGTGTTGCCCTCCGCTGCACAATCATGCAGCCGGTTTACTCCTTTGTATTAATTTACGACTTCTGAATCTATTGTGACGTGAAATACTGCATTGAGCTTTTCTTATAGGATTAATCGTAAGAGCTATCTATAAGCGAATAATATTCCACGTTAAAAGAACGTATATGTCACTGACTTCAATCCCAACAACGGTTCGCACAAAGTAGATAACTAGTATTTTTTGAGGACTACAATGCTTATTAGCAGATAACCAAAAATGTCACTCATGTATTTAGATGATGTTCTGGTTTGTAGTATTTTTTGGTTTTGTTGAATTTTTAAATCATCTATCTATCTATACATATAATAAAACTGTAGAGGTCGAATTTCTGTACATAGAAAAAAAATGCTAAAAACCGAGTCAGGGGGATGTAAGAAGAGAAATAAAACAAATCCCGATTTTTTTAGATTTTTTTGTTTCTCTGTTTGTCTGTTTGTCTGTTTGTCTGTTTGTCTGTTTGTCTGTTTGCACGAGCTAATCTCCGTAACTGTTGGACCGATTTAAATGAAATTTTGCATAGGGGTACCTTATATCCCCGGTCAACATTTAGGCTACATAAAATCTCGAAATTTAGCCAGTAAATATAAAACCAACAACAAAAACCCCTGAAAAAATTCAAAGCTAGGTGTTTACAGAACATTTTACTCATACCATAGAGATCAACGTATTTTTGACATATACATGGGCTAAAAGCAAGGAAATGTTGTTTTTTAAATTTATCTCTTTCGAGAAAGGCAAAGGAATCTGCATCATACAGCCAGGTCTTCAATATATGTATTTCTTAGCTATGTCTTTAATGTATATTTCTTTACTTCTCTTATTCTCCGTAAGCCGATAGTGTTTTGATTACGAAGAACTATGGCGGCGAGAAGCACTGCCGCTGGATCGGAGCGGATACACTGTATCACTTGAATTACTTTTTAACCGACTTCCAAAAAGGAGGAGGTTTTATGTTCGACTGTATACAGGGTGGAATTTTGTAATGCTACCTGAAGGGAAAGTACTCTTAATACTGTAGATAGAAAATTGTACTCAAAGAAAACATTCATTTATTTTTGAAAAGAAAGAAAACTGCATTCAAGAATTTTCGAAAATTCGCTTGCCACAACCGGGAATCGAACCGACTAAAATCTGTAAGAATACCCTGTACTTTTGTTGCGTCGATCGTTAGGGTCAATTATAAGGATGAAATCTTTCTAACAAACTTGGTAAATTAAATGAAAGGAAAACTACGAAATTTTAAACCATTGTATATCTTTATTTTATGTATGTTCACCGATTTTTCCGCCATTTGGACCGATTTTCAAAATTCTTTTTTTTTGTTCGCAAGAGTATACTCCAGAAGTGGTCTTATTGTCACCAAGTCAGGATCTGATGGAATCCCATCAAAATCAAGGGCAACCCTTGAATGGAATAGGCACTTACAATGTTTCTCAAGTTCTTTTTATTATTTACGCCAAACATAGAAAAATATACACATCAACACTGTCTAGGGATATTGCATGATTTTTCATACAAAAGAGGTCTGTTTGAGAAGCTATAATACCATACTCGAGATACACGGAGTGATATTATTTTCAGATGAGCAAGTGCTAAACATGAATTTTCAATTTTTATCAATGAATTTAATTTTTCTTGAAATTTGTGAAAACTTGACTAAAATGAAAAAAAAAATTGCGCTAATTCCACCATTTTCATACAAAAAGCAGAAAAAAGTGCATTTTTGTTTTCGTTTACGTCACGTTTAAAAAAAACAATTTAAACAAAATTCATTGACGAGAATTGAAAATTCAGGTTTAACACTTGCTCATCTTAAAATTATATCCCTCCATGTGTCTCGAGTATGCTTTTATAGCTTCTCAAACACACCTTTTTGTATGAAAAATTAAGCAATATCCCTAGACAGTGTTGATAATTAACTTATTTTTTCTATGTCTATGAGTACGTAGCATTTGATAAAAGGACCGGATTGAGATTTATGAGATATTTTGTATAAGATCCTTTCTTAATTTTTTGTCGGAAGTTTGGTTGAGTAGTAGAGTTACACAGCCTGCGAATCGACGGTTTCTGGGTTCGATTTCCGGTTTGGGCAAACAAACCATACGAGGGAAACTTTAGTGCAGAAAGTTACAGTGTGAAGTGCTAATTAATTGATTTTATGATAGATAGTTAGATAGATTGACACTTAATTCAATTGACATAAAACAGCACAACACAGTAATAGACAAATAACAAACATACAAGTAAACATGAATCAGCAAGCAAACAATGAAGTAAACAGAGTAAGAAACAGAAACAAATAATTTTATAAAACTATTTTACACCGTGTTATCTGTATCATGCCAATTAAATTGGCGCTGACTCAGCATATTGCTGCAGTACCAGATTGCAGCGCTGGTATTCTGCCATGATGCTACTTATTGAGTTTTCTTTGTAGGTAATAATAACCTTTTTCTAACTTCATAAATTCACCTTTAAAAAAGTACTTTATAAAGAAAATCTGAGGGTGCTGCTCTATAATTAGATAGATGTTATTTTTAAGAGCTATCGTCGAATATAAGTGAGTCGGAAGAAATTAAAATTATTGTAACTGACCCACAAATATCCAAAAATAAAACAAAAATTTCTGTGCTGAACTGGCACTGAACAAAAAATTTGGAATGTGCCAGCTGCCAACCAAATACATTGCATTGTTAGTACAGAGGCCAGCGCATCAGGTTACTCCATTTTCATTGCAAAACCACTCTTATCACAACAGCACAGAGTGCACGCGTGTGGTAACCTGAGTTGGGGCCGTCCGTGCATTGCAAAATTTAGACAACGTATTATATACTCATAAACAATATGCCATTTTTTAAATTTTCATGACATGTAAAGTTATGTGACTTATGTTACTCCAACGAGGATTATAGGCGTATAATATCTAAAATATCGAAACTTTTGTCAGCTTCCCCATTAATAGTTCGGCTATTCTTCACTTTTTTAACGAACCAAAACTAAATAATTAATACAGTGTTAATAAGAACGAAGTTGATTAAGTATTTAGTCTTCAAATCTTAATTCGGCCCTAACTAAATGACATTATTCAATCTTCAGGATATCACTTTTTGAAAACAATAAAACGGCTTATTTTTATTTTTAAGCAAAGGAATCTATGGCCGTACAGCCGGTGTTTTCAATGCATTTCTTATTTTTAAAGGCGGGAAACTCAATAGAAACTGACAATTGACATTTGTTTTATTAAAACCACTATGATTATGGTCCAAATACTACATACTCAAAGATATGGTCTATATAGGTTTGATCTATGGCTTTGATGTTCTGAAATGAAATAAGGGCTATTTATAGATTTTTTTATTTTAGTTTACATCAAGCGTAGCATTGCGTATATAAGCCATGAATAAATATTATAATATTACTATTCTAATAAGTTTCTTAGTTTGGATCAAGCACTGACACCTTTGCTTATTTCTACAAATGTCCATTGAAGGGAAAAGCTTAGTCATTTCTATCTTAAATTAATTTTTTATTGAATCATTATTACACAATGATCGCAAAGCACAATAAAAGCAGCGTGCTAGCTGAAATCTCAAATGCACGGGGGTTGTCTTAAATACTGACATAGGTGACCTGTTTCAGAAACTTCTATTCCACTGAAAATCAAAAATAAGTCCGTAATTAGCACTAAGGAATTCGTGTGCCATTTATTGTACCTACTTACCTAAGTAATAGGTCTTTCAACATACAATTTTCGTAATTTTTTTTTTCTCCACATATTTTTATTTTATCAAAATTGTTTTTTTATAAGTACAAAATCCTTACGTTTTTCACAGAAACGCGAAATACAATATTAATTAACCACTTTTTGTGGGATTGTTAAGACAACAAGATGTTTTAGAGGCACCACTGACTCATGTTAAGTGTTGATTGTCTATCTCTCTCAGTATCAAAAAATCAAAAACGACTGCTACTTAAGTATAGATCAGAGTCTGAGTCGCGTTCTATAATACGGACCTTAATCTATCAAAAGCAGTAATGGTATAGAAAATATAAGCGATGGAGGAAACATCTATGTTTGACCTTTGTTTTCAGATCCAAAGTAATGTATTAAGTATCAACCTTATATGACATAGTTAGCCAAGTTTTCAAATAAAAAATATTTTTAGAAATTGCTTTTCCTTAAATGAACGAAATAGTTGCTTCAATAAAAAACGGCAATTCATGTATCTGTAGTTGTGTCAAAGTACAAACTCGGTCTATAAAAATACATACAACACGCAGAGCGCAGACGAAGTTGCGGGCATCAACTAGTTTTTAATAAAATTTATATGGGATCACTTCTGAAGTATACTCTTTCGAACAAAAAAATAATTTTGAAAATCTGTTAATAATTGGAGAAATAGGGTGAAAAAAAATAAAAAAAAATAAAAAAATACATACAGTCGAACATAGAACCTCTTCCTTTTTTGAAGTCGGTTAAAAAACGATATTGTTATTTTAGTGGTAGGTATGTTTAAATTATAAACGCTACACACTCAAAGGCCCACACTAAGGTTTTTCCTTGTGTCGTGGGTCCCTTGGAACACACATTAAGACAAACACAAACACCCATGACCCGAGAACAAACATCTGCTTTTTACACAATTGTTTGCGAACCCAGAACCCGCCGATCAAGAGGCAGCGTCAATAAAAAAAAAAACATATAAAAATTTTTTCGGTTCCCGGAAGGTGAACACGTATTTTGTTGCACATTAATTACTAATCAGTACTTTAAATCTTATAATATAAAAATGTAAGGTCCTGATTCACTCACTTATTCATATACGCACAGCTCAAACTCCTGGACCTATAGTGTAAATTTTGCATAAGAGTTCCTTTCATAACGGAGGCAAAGGAACAAGGGAGAATACTCCGGCGTGAACGAACTACCAGGCCTCCCAGGCTGCGTTGTGGCACTGTCACAACATTAAGCTGAGCCAAAGCCCATTCACCGACGCGGTACATGTACCTACATGTTTACTTAATGTACTTTCTTCGTTAATTGTTTTTTTGAGTTGTGTTGTAGGTATGTTACATGTACCGTGTCATGAATAAATGTATTTCTCTCTCTCTCTCTTCTTTATCTTAAATTGTCAAGTAAGAAATATCCACCTTTCTTATCTACAATAATCTACACTTATATTATAAAGAGGAAAGATTTGTATTTTTGTATGTAACGAATAAACTTAAAAACTACTGGACCGATTTGAAAAATTCTTTCACTCTTTACATTATCCCTGAGTAACATAGGCTACATAAAGAGTTTATTCGTTACATACAATAATACAAATCTTTCCTCTTTATAATATTACTAGCATCCCGCTCGGGACTTCGTTACCGTGAGAATTCAGGAAAATTATGTAGCCCATTGTGTTCTTTATATATTGCACTCACTAAATGCTCTGTTGGCTTAAATTAACACTAACTCTTTAACTTAAAAGGTTATGTCCGTTTTAGCCTTCCCATTATTATTATTTTATTTTAAATACAGTTTATTGTACACAGGACAAAATACAATTTATACAAACAAATAGAAAAACGAACACAAAAGGCACAGCTTCTTCTTATCGTGTGGGTATAGTCAAGTGTGTGGCGAACTTGGCTAACCCTGGTGTCAGAGTTTTCAAACCGCACAATGGCCTCTGACTTGGTTTTAACGACTGTAGTCAATCGACAATAGCCGGGAAAGACAGCTTAACGTGCCCTCCGAAGCACGGAAACGCTCATGATAAATTGCCACTTTGGTCACCCATCAGGTTCCCTGCCTCTGTGTACGTTGCTTAACCCCACTGATCGGTTGAGATCAGCGAGAGCCACTGGGCTACAAGCGCTTCAGCTTATTTCTCATTATGTTTGTGTCGAGGAGCTGGATTACGATGATACGTTTGATACAAATTGTGAGGGTTATCAGATGGAAGTTGCATAGTGGTGAGAGGTGGTCAGCCTTTCGCCCATTATACAGCAAAACCCTCGCATCCCTCTTACACACTTTAACGGTATGCCTGGGAAGAGTAGGTAGCTGGCACATTCTAAGTTTTTCTTTCACTCCCCGTCCAGCATGGGAGGAATGCACAAACTCACGAAGTATTATTATACTGGCAACAAATTCCACTTTAAGATCCTTGTAAAGATCGTCGTTTCTAATGTACAGTGCTCCTATTTTCTTAATGTCTCTTGGTAAACAGTGTCTGTCTCGTTTGCTTCGGCTGTGTACGTAACTAACGGTTCGTAACCAGTTTCCAAGTATACATAACTAGCTGATGCCCGCAACTTCGTTTGCGTGTAAATTTTTTCTTTTGAACAGATTACACTTTATTGACGGTCTATTAATGGACCTTCATTTAGTTTATTAAATATTGATTTAGTTACCTGCATGCCAAATTTCAAGGTACCTGCATGCCAAATTTCAAGCGTCTAACTTAAGCGGTTTAGATTTTTCATACAAAAGGATTTTCCCGCTAATTCCCGTTCCCGTAAGAATTTCGGGAATTTCTTTCTTAATGCATCTTTACGGTACCTAAGCTACGTCGCTTCCAAATTTCAAGTGCCTACGTTTAGCCGTTTAGGCTGTGCGTTGATATGTCAGTCAGTCAGTCAGTCAGTTTCTCTTTGTTCGATACTGGTTCTTGTCACCTGAAAATCAACTTGCAACAAACCATGATAAAAAAATGGAAGAACTGTGCCAGAATGCGATAAGTCATAGATAACCGCGCTTGTAAATGCAAAACAGATATACATCAAATATGTTAAAATTGAAAGGCTAAAAAGTTGTGATTGAAAGATATTTGAATTTTTGTATTGTTTGTAGGAAAGTATTGATAACATTTTAAGGTCGGGGTAAAATCAATTTTCCTAATGTGACTGGTAACAATATTAAAAATGTTAGGAACCACTGCAACAAATCCATGTTGGCATTATTTTAATTGAAAAGATGTATTCTTCATAAAATGGAAAATATATATTCTCAAGATACGGCAAAAAAACATTATGTAAAACAACTCGTAACCTCATATAGCGACAAAGACAGCGAAAGATTTTTTCAAATACAGGGTGTCTCGAAAAGTAGTGGTAATAACCACAAATTAAATTATTTATTTATACCAAATAGCTCCAAATCAACGTTGGACTGGGAGAAATGAAAAACATACAATTTGCCAGCTGCCAACTCTTCCTAGACAAACTGTATCTATAGAAGCCAGTAAGTGAGACGCGAGGATTTTGTTGTATTGTTGGCCCACTATGACCCACTATGACCCTCAGATTAATATGAAATGTGGCACCTAGCGATTGAGATTTCAGAATCGCATGTCGTTCTGCCTACCCAGAAAGGAACTGCATTAAATAACCCTAATCTGTTTCAAAATTTGTTTGGAACAAAAATACCTCTACACATACATTGCAAGTTAATCAAAATCTTGTTAAAAATCATGTCGATTTATTGCTCTATTTTGACGAGAAATAAGGACAAATAAACAAACAGACTTGTACATTTAGAATAATAATTATAACATATCCAATGGGCGGTTTTCCACTGGACGGCGCGGCGCCGGAAACGGCGGGAAGCAAAAATGTATGAAAACATATGACAGGTTTTTCCACTGGCCGGCGCCGGCACTGGCACGGCAATGACTCCTTTTCATACATTTTTGTTTCCCTGGTTGCCGGCGTCGGTGCCGTGCCATGGCCGTGCCGTTAAGTGGAAAACCGCCCATTGGGCCTTTTTTTAATTCGAACGGCACGGCACGGTGATTCAAAATTTAAATTACCATTGCCTCCTGTGTTCTCAGCTTCTAGCATTACTATTACATAGGAGGCAATGGTAATACAATTTTACCGTGCCGTTTTCGAATTATAAAAAGGCCCAATGAAATGAAATGAAATGAAATGAAATATTCTTTATTTGCAATAAATGTGGTACAGTACATTGGTGGTATATGATAGGCAGATTCACACATTTAACCATTTGAATGGTATGCAATAGGGTTAAAATTAAAATACGATTTGGAATACATATGTCAAAGCAGGAAGAGAATCATAATGTCAAAATGTGAGATAAAAAAAAAATAAGATAACAATAATAATTTTAAAATGTCAAAATGAATTAAAAATACATATTCCATTAAATATTATATGACATAAATTCGTCTACACTGTAAAAACATTTGTCACAAAGAAACTTATATAGCTCCGTTTTGAATTTTTTTGATGATAAATCTCTTATGCTATCTGGTAATCTATTATACAGTTTTATCGACATTAGGTAACACTTTCGATGACAAGTTGTGGTAGAGCAGGAAGGCGCTACTAAACGATTCGGATACCGGGTTGCGAATGCACACACCTCACCATTCTTTAAGAACAATTGAAGGTTATTTTTGGTGAACACACAAACCTCATAAATGTACATTGATGGTAAAGTCAATATGTTTAATTGTTTAAATAGTGGTCTACAGGACTCCCTTTGCCCCACACCACACAATGCTCTTACACATTTCTTCTGAATGACAAATGGACGACCCACGTCAACGCAGTTACCCCATAATACAAGGCCGTATCTTAGTGTAGAGCAGACATATCCATGGTATGCTGTGAGAGCTGTCTTTCGACTGCTGAGTGTAGTGAGACGATAGAGAGCGTAAGTAAATCTATTTAGTTTCTGACAAACGAAAGACACATTTTCTTTCCAATTTAATTGGGAGTCTATGTTAAAACCAAGAAATTTTGTTTTTGTACACGCAGCGATTGGTTCACCGTCATGAGTTACTGAAATAGTTTGGGGATGTCCATTTTTATTATAGAACTAGCTGATGCCCGCAACTTCGTCTGCGTGTTGTATGTATTTTTATAGACCGAGTTTGTACTTTTACCTTACTTTTACACAACTACAGATACATGAATTGCCGTTTTTATTGAAGCAACTATTTCGTTCATATTTTCATTATATGAACGAATAGCAACTATTTCGTTCATACAAGGAAAAGCAATTTCTAAAAATATTTTTTATTTGAAAACTTGGCTAACTATGTCATATAAGGTTGATACTTAATACATTACTTTGGATCTGAAAACAAAGGTCAAACATAGTTGTTTCCTCTATCGCTTATATTTTCTATACCATTGTTACTGCTTTTGATAGATTAAGGTCCGTATTATAGAACGCGACTCAGACACTGATCTATACTTAAGTAGCAGTCGTTTTTGATTTTTTGATACTGAGAGATAGACAATCAACACTTAACATGAGTCAGTTGTGCCTCTAAAACATCTTGTTGTCTTAACAATCCCACAAAAAGTGGTTAATTAATATTGTATTTCGCATTTCTGTGAAAAACATAAGGATTTTGTACTTATAAAAAATCAATTTTGATAAAATAAAAATATGTGGAGTAAAAAATTTACGAAAATTGTATGTTGAAAGACCTATTACTTTGGTAAGTACAATAAATGGCACACGAATTCCTTAGTGCTAATTACGGACTTATTTTTGATTTTCAGTGGAATAGAAGTTTCTGAAACAGGCCACCTATGTCAGTATCTAAGACAACCCCCGTGCATTTGAGATTTCAGCTAGCACGCTGCTTTTATTGTGCTTTGCGATAATTGTGTAAAAATTATTCAATAAAAAATTAAATTTAAGATAGAAATGACTGAGCTTTTCCCTTCAATGGACATTTGTAGAAATAAGCAAAGGTGTCAGTGCTTGATCCAAACTAAGAAACTTATTAGAATAGTAATATTATAATATTTATCCATGGCTTATATACGCAATGCTACGCTTGATGTCTTGATGTAAACTAAAATCAAAAAAACAATAAATAGCCCTTATTTCATGTCAGAACATCAAAGCCATAGATCAAACCTATATAGACCATATTCATAGTGGTTTTAATAAAACAAATGTCAATTGTCAGTTTCTGTTGAGTTTCCCGCCTAAATAAGAAATGCATTGAAAACACCGGCTGTACGGCCATAGATTCCTTTGCTTACAAATAAAAATAAGCCGTTTTATTGTTTTCAAAAAGTGATATCCTGAAGATTGGATAATGTCATTTAGTTAGGGCCAAATTAAGATTTGAAGACTAAATACTTAATCAACTTCGTTCTTATTAACGCTGTATTAAGTATTTAGTTTTGGTTCGTTAAAAAAGTGCAGAATAGCCGAACTATTAATGGGGAAGCTGACAAAAGTTTCGATATTTTAGATATTATACGCCTATAATCCTCGTTGGGGTAAAATAAGTCACATAACTTTACATGTCATGAAAATTTAAAAAATGGCATATTGTTCATGAGTATATAATAGGTTGTCTAAATTTTGCAATGCACGGACGGCCCCAACTCAGGTTACCACACGCGTGCACTCTGTGCTATTGTGATAAGAGCGGTTTTGCAATGAAAATGGAGTAACCTGATGCGCTGGCCTCTGTACCAACAATGCAATGTATTTGGTTGGCAGCTGGCACATTCCAAATTTTTTGTTCAGTGCCAGTTCAGCACAGAAGTTTTTGTTTTATTTTTGGATATTTGTGGGTCAGTTACAATAATTTTAATTTTTTCCGACTCACTTATATTCGACGATAGCTCTTAAAAATAACATCTATCTAATTATAGAGCAGCACCCTCAGATTTTCTTTATAAAGTACTTTTTAGGGTTCCGTAGTAATCTACGAACCCTTATAGTTTCGCCATGTCTGTCTGTCCGTCTGTCCGCGGGTTTCCTAAGAAACCCTTGGTATTACAGAGCTGAAACTTGGCATGATTATTTAAAGGTGAATTTATGAAGTTAGAAAAAGGTTATTATTACCTACAAAGAAAACTCAATAAGTAGCATCATGGAAGAATACCAGCGCTGCAGTCTGGTACTGCAGCAATATGCTGAGTCAGCGCCAATTTGATTGGCATGATACAGATAACACGGTGTAAAATAGTTTTATAAAATTATTTGTTTCTGTTTCTTACTCTGTTTACTTCATTGTTTGCTTGCTGATTCATATTTACTTGTATGTTTGTTATTTGTCTATTACTGTGTTGTGCTGTTTTATGTCAATTGAATAAAGTGACTATCTATCTATCTATCTATCTATCATAAAATCAATTAATTAGCACTTCACACTGTAACTTTCTGCACTAAAGTTTCCCTCGTATGGTTTGTTTGCCCAAAGCGGAAATCGAACCCAGAAACCGTCGATTCACAGGCTGTGTAACTCTACTACTGAGTAGAGAGAACCAAACTTCCGACAAAAAATTAAGAAAGGATCTTTTATACAAAATATCTCATAAATCTCAATCCGGTCCTTTTATCAAATGCTACGTACTCATAGACATAGAAAAAATAAGTTAAATATCAACACTGTCTAGGGATATTGCTTAATTTTTCATACAAAAAGGTGTGTTTGAGAAGCTATAAAAGCATACTCGAGACACATGGAGGGATAAAATTTTAAGATGAGCAAGTGTTAAACCTGAATTTTCAATTCTCGTCAATGAATTTTGTTTAAATTGTTTTTTTTAAACGTGACGTTAACGAAAACAAAAATGCACTTTTTTCTGCTTTTTGTATGAAAATTGTGGAATTAGCGCAATTTTTTTTTCATTTTAGTCACGTTTTCACAAATTTCAAGAAAAATTAAATTCATTGATAAAAATTGAAAATTCATGTTTAGCACTTGCTCATCTGAAAATGATATCACTCCGTGTATCTCGAGTATGGTATTATAGCTTCTCAAACAGACCTCTTTTGTATGAAAAATCATGCAATATTCCTAGACAGTGTTGATGTGTATATTTTTCTATGTTTGGCGTAAATAATAGAAAGAACTTGAGAAACATTGTAAGTGCCTATTCCATTCAAGGGTTGCCCTTGATTTTGATGGGATTCCATCAGATCCTGACTTGGTGACAATAAGACCACTTCTGGAGTATACTCTTTCGAACAAAAAAAAAGAATTTTGAAAATCGGTCCAAATGGCGGAGAAATCGGTGAACATACATAAAATAAAGATATACAATGGTTTAAGATTTCGTAGTCTTCCTTTCATTTAATTTACCAAGTTTGTTAGAAAGATTTCATCCTTATAATTGACCCTAACGATCGACGTAATAAAAGTACAGGGTATTCTTACAGATTTTAGTCGGTTCGATTCCCGGTTGGGGCAAGCGAATTTTCGAAAATTCTTGAATGCAGTTTTCTTTCTTTTAAAAAATAAAGGAATGTTTTCTTTGAGTACAATTTTCTATCTACAGTATTAAGAGTACTTTCCCTTCAGGTGGCATTACAAAATTCCACCCTGTATACAGTCGAACATAAAACCTCCTCCTTTTTGGAAGTCGGTTAAAAAGTAATTCAAGTGATACAGTGTATCTGCTCCGATCCAGCGGCAGTGCTTCTCGCCGCCATAGTTCTTCGTAAACAAAACACTATCGGCTTACGGAGAATGAGAGAAGTAAAGAAATATAAATTGAAGACATAGCTAAGAAATACATATATTGAAGACCTGGCTGTATGGATGCAGATTCCTTTGCCTTTCTCGAAAGAGATAAATTTAAAAAACAACATGTCTTTGCTTTTAGCCCATGTATATGTCAAAAATACGTTGATCTCTATGGTATGAGTAAAATGTTCTGAAAAACACCTAGCTTTGAATTTTTTCAGGGGTTTTTGTTGTTGGTTTTATATTTACTGGCTAAATTTCGAGATTTTATGTAGCCTAAATGTTGACCGGGGATATAAGGTACCCCTATGCAAAATTTCATTTAAATCGGTCCAACAGTTACGGAGATTAGCCCGTGCAAACAGACAAACAGACAAACAGACAAACAGACAAACAGAGAAACAAGAAAATCTAAAAAAATCGGGATTTGTTTTATTTCTCTTCTTACATCCCCCTGACTCGGTTTTTAGCATTTTTTTTCCATGTACAGAAATTCGACCTCTACAGTTTTATTATATGTATAGATTGTATTAATTTCGTTTTTGACACATTAACAGTTAGATTATTACGTTTTAGCCAATTGATAACATTAAATATTGTATTATTAATTTCATTTTCATAGTCAGCATTTAAAGATTTATTAATTATGATTGAAATGTCATCGGCAAATAAAGTACATTCATATTGAGTAATTGATGGGAGATCGTTAAGGTATAATATAAAAAGTAAAGGTCCAAGAATACTTCCCTGTGGCACCCCGAAATCATTATTTAAATATTCAGAATGATAATCTGTAAAATGTAGAGATTTATTTAATTTATTTATTTCCACTCTTTGTACTCGACCACCCAGATATGATTTAATCCAGCTAAGCGCGTGTTCTCTTATTCCATAAGACTCTAGTTTTTTGAGTAAAGTCTCATGGCAAACGCAATCAAAAGCTCTACTAAGATCGAATAGGACCATAGTCACGGGATGCGCTTATTATCCATATAAAGTGAAATTCGTCGTACAATATTATAACAGGCCATAGTAGTTGATTTTCCCCTCTGAAATCCATATTGTTGAGAGTTTATTACATGGAATTTCTCGCAAAATGATGATAGTCTTCTATAAAACACTCTCTCAAAAATTTTTGAAAGTACTGGGATTAACGTGATTGGCCTATAGTTATTTATATCAGATCGCTCTCCTTTCTTAAATAAAGGCTTTACCACGGATAACTTAAGAGAAGATGGAAATAAACCACATTGAAAGGATAAGTTTATTAAATGTGTTATGAATGGGCATAGCTCTGTGGCACAGCGTTGTGGCACTGTCACAACATTAAGCTGAGCCAAAGCCCATTCACCGATGCGGTACATGTACGTACCTACATGTTTACTTAACTTTATTCGTTAATTGTTTTTTTTTTGTGCTGTGTTGTAGATATGTTGCATGTGCCGTGTCATGAATAAATGTATTTCTCTCTCTCTCTCTCTCGAACAAGCTTTAATAATCTTAGTACTCAGTGCATCGTACCCTGTAGCATATGTGTTGTTCAATGAATTTATGACAGAATTTACTTCATAATCGTCAGTGGGGGTCAAAAATAAAGAAGAATTATTAGTTTTTATTAAGTCCATATATATTGAACTAGCTTTCCGCCCGCGGCTCCGCCCGCGTGGACTACAGGTTATATCGTGCCCAACTGTGGGATAAAATGTAGCCTATGTCCTTTCCCAGGCTCTAATCTATCTCTGTACCAAAATTCATCAAAATCGGTTCAGCGGTTTAGGCGTGAAAAGGTAACAGACAGACAGACAGACAGACAGAGTTACTTTCGCATTTATAATATTAGTAGGGAAGTAGGGATTAGAGAAAGAGCCAATTTTAGGTATGTCAATGAAGTGTTTATTAAATTTATTCGCAATTTCTATGGGATTGTCAATTATGTCTTTATTGATGATGGATAGTTTCTACTGCTGCAGGGTTATGGTTATCATTAATAACGTCCCAAGTCGCTTTACATTTGTTTTTCGCTTTATTAATGTACTCATTATTATTTGAACGCTGAGCATATTGTATACACCTTTTTAATAATTTAGAATAAAATCTATATTTTATCTTCAAAGCATTTGATTTATTTTTATAATATGAAAAACGCAGTTTCAAAGCAGTAGAGGATTTTATGCCATTTGTTACCCATTTTAACTTTGATTTCTTATTTATTATTTTAAGTCTATATTTCGGAAAGCAAAGATTGAAGAGAAGTTGCAACTCTGTGTGAAAGTAGTTAAAAGCGCTATCGATGTCGTTATTACATGTATATACATCTGACCAAGGGTAGTTCGTTAGAAAGTATCTGAATTTTTCAATATTTTCAGTACTAAGATCTCTGATAGTCTTAAACCAGAACTTGACACCCTCAACACGGGTTTGGACAGGAACAGTTAAAATTTGGGCCGTGTCATGATCTGATAGGGCTAACGGTATCGTATAGCCTTGTGCGTCTTTAATGTTACTTGCGAAATGATCTATACAGGATCGCTTCCGTGTGGGCGTACGAATATGCAAGTCAAGATTATAGCCCTCAAGTAAATCTTTTAATTATCTAGTAAGTTTTGTGTCCTGAAGCGTGTCTATGTTCCAATCACCGGCCAGGATTAAAAAAATTTTTGTCTTAAGTTTTAAATTATCAAGTAAAATCGATAGCTTCTCAAAAAATATAGTTGTGTTAGCTTTGGGAATCCTGTAAATGCAAATCAAAATTATTTTGTAGGGTTTTAATTCTATGCCGCAGCATTCAAATGTGCGTTCACATGCGTTCAATGTTTTATGATATCTGGCCTTACACCCTGTATAGTGTCAAAGGTTGAAAAGAATTCCACCTAATACACTACTAGACGAGTGTGGATTTTTTACGCAAATATGAGATTTTTTCTAGTGATACTTTTGCCGAAATACATTTATCGCTTTAGTGGGTGTATCTTGAATAGAAAAAGGGTTTCTTCCTGACCTTGTTAAGTGAAATGAGTTTTGAAAATGAGTCTTACTAAATAAATAATAATATTATATGAAAATCAATAAGAACATCAATACCGTTAGGTATGACAAATGCCAAAATGAATTATGTTTACGTCTTTTAGAGATAATCACAGAGATTTAGAAAATCATAATTGTGAAAATAATAATTAAAAAAATTCGGAAATCTTTTCATCAGACGAAACAACTTTTTCCAAGAGACATAGCCTGAAATTTGAAAAAGAATTCGCCTCTCCATACAAGTTGAGCTAACTGATTGTTTAGATTGTTTTCGTGTAAAAGAAGATTTTTTATCATAACAGAGAATGAAAAAAAAATCTGATATCGGCTAAAATAAATACTTTTTCATTGATCAAGTTTATGAAAACGTAAACGAATATGAGTTCGTTTTACGGCACGCGATATCGCGACGACGGTTTTACGCGATCATAAATGGATGCAAGCGAAATAGGTGAAACAATCAATACAGCTCGTATATGCTAGATACAGCTTGTATACGCTGGATTACGTAAACGAGCTGTTGGCTTTGTTATGCTGGATGCTTTACGCTATTTCCGATACGCAAGGGGCATGGTTTGTCAACAAACAACAAAAGTTTTTCGCCGTGTGGTGATCGGTTGAGAATAACACCACCCCATCTCTTTCCGTGGGTGTCGTAAGAGGTGACTAAGGAGACAAAAATGAGACCTGCCTCCTAATAATCCATCTTAGGCAACGACACCTCAGTTTTTTTCAATCTGAGGTGGCGTTTTATGGTCTCATGCGGTGTGGTAGGCTCTGTAAAGGGCCGTCGCGTTCGCGACCACCCTCCTACCGAAGTCCGACGCCAAACAGCTACGAGTAGCTGTGGTCTGTCTGTGCGTGGGAGTACCGGTACCTTATTTGGCATTTTCTGGGTTAACTCGCTCCATCGTCGACCTCATCTATGTCCTTGGTCAAGATTGGGGTCAAGAGTTAACCCATCTCATAATAATAATAAAAAAACATGTTGTAAGCAATTCTAGTGGAGATACTGAGATATTATATTACATAGCTGTTAGAGATTACAGGATCAGCACTAATATAAACAGATACTCGTATAATAACTCTAAAAAAATGTATCACCCCTGGCATTCGATTGCTCATAACGACATTGTGAAAGCGAGATGAAAAAATTATGAATTTTCTATGTTATCTAAGTAGTCAAAAGAATCTTCTTCATTACATACATATTTATTTTAAATCCATGATAATTGGAAATAATGAATTTAAACAAAGTAAGTAAATGAAAATCCGCTATGGGTTCGATTAAAAGCCTTGCTATATATCTACATACATAGGGCCTTTCTATAATACGAAAACGGCACGGCAAAATTGTATCACCATTGCCTCCTATGCACTAGTGATACTAGAAGCTTGGAACAAATTTGGACAAAGAGGGCAATGGTAATACAAATTCTGTCATGCCGTGCCGTGCCATTCGAATTATTAAGCTCAAGCACATAAATTCGAGTCATTATCGGTTATTGATTCCCACAAGAAAACCAGATACGAAACCTTACTGCCCAAAAATTTATACTTTTCTAATAGTTGGAAAATTTATTGCGGCTTTTGTACGTGCGTGCAAAACTTTGTGGAACGGCAGTAAACCCACAATGCCGCTAAAATGCCGCTCTGACCCTAAACTATGTAAACACACGGGTCAAAGTCCTTATTTTTGGGCCAACGCTTTCAAATCGGTTAAGAGGGTAGTAAAACTTTACTTATACAAGGTGTATGGGACAGTTTATCAAATACTAAGAGCCGCGCTGTTGTCGTTGGAGTAAACGCCACATCCTCTACACTCCGCTAGTGATTTGACCTCTCGATAGAACACGACCTCTTTTATTTGCTCGAAATAGCTCCGCCTAGGTCTACTCCTACCTTTCTTTCATTCAATCTTTCCCCCATCTTTCCCCCTATGATGTTTTTTATAAAGAAGTCGTGTCGTATTAAATGACTAATCATCTTCCCTTTTATGTTCTCCGTGGTTCTCAAATTTATACCAATTAATTACTAATCATCGGCTACAAACAACTTTTTTCCGGAAATGTCATGATAAGGAATGTTTGTTACTTACCTACTTAAGTGATAAGTGATAAGTGATATGGGCACCCATTTTCCGCATGTAGGCTCTTAAGTGGCCCATTATGCGTGTGGGTCAGTGGTTATTCCAGCCACTTCAGCTCCGTCCAGAAGCTCAGAATCCTCCTGGGGATTTCGCAGGCTTCGCGGAGCGACCTAATGTTTGCAAGGATTTTTGCCCGGTGTTCTGCCACTCCCATGCAATCCAGGATTACATGGGCGACTGTTTCATCAGCCTCCAAGCAGCCCCTGCAGAGGGGACCTACTTTTAACGCTACGCAATGTATCGTGAAACCGCGACGTACACACGGCAGCATATTGTTGCGTGCTAGGGTTTCGATCTGGAGTTAAACACCAGTGACTATAATTTAGGTGTTTATTCAGCCAGATAAATAAATCCTAGGTCCACACAGAAGCCTTCAGCCCAGTCGCAGAGTCAAAATCATAGTCCGTAGTCACGCCGTGGTCGTAGGTTCCTTCCGTAGATCAGAGTCTGACTCCTAAGCTAAACGTAGCCCTAGGTCGCGCTGTGGTCGTAGGTTTCCTTTTCTTCGCTCCGATGTATCTCTTTTATCGCTTGAGATCAACTGTCTCCACTAGGCGCGGCTCGCCCGTATTTATATTCGGCCGGAAGGGGCTCTGGAATAATCCCGATAGTCGCTCTCGTAAAAATCATGCGCAGTTAGACGTCCACGAAGTAAACAACTCGTTGCTAAGGCCGGTGTTCTCACGGTGTGTGTACGGGATTATGTCCTTTACGTCCTACGTACAAGGGTCAATCTTGCGTGTACTCTGTGATGACGCAGCTTTGTGTTGTTGCTACGCAACCCTTTTTTTTTGTTGTTTACGTCGCCGATCTAAATTTTTTTGTATGTGAGCTTTCTCGAACTGGACTTGTTTATTGTTCCTCCTATTTTCTCTCGAATACTCGGGCCCGGCTGCAACAATATCAATCAGGCTAGATATGTCGCCCTTATCTCGCTCATAATAGCGCCGGCTTTCGTAGTGTAAATGGGTAACCTGGCATGCTGCTGTCTTAACATTACTTGTTTTTGTTTTTCGCTGTCATGTGCATTATTGTTTTTTATTGCAAAATGGAGTGAATTTCAATCAGTCATTTAATAAAAAAAAAATATTCATTAATCATTCCATCAGATCTGATTTCAGGGTTTCAGTATTTGCTAAGATGTCTCTTACATCCTGTATAAGCTTATACGAATTTGTCGGAAATAACATTTTGTGTGGAAATATTTGGGTATTGGTTTTATTAGATTCTTGTTTTTATTTATTGCTTTTTAGTCAGAGTAAATACTTGTTTAAAAAGCGAATGTGATTTTGGAGATTAGTTTTGTTACAGAAGAGGTCTAGACTAGAAGAATAGTTTGAAAAGCCTTCTCCTTTTAATGTTGAACGGCATGGAATATAAACTAGAAGACCTATAAAAATAAAATTCATATCATGAAGTAGGTAAATTAATGTAGATTAATTTTGTCATTGACAGTTTTCGTCTAGATCTAACTGTTTTTGTACAAAACGGAGAAAACCGTTGCGAGGGAAATATTTTCCATGAAAAGGGGGGAAGGGGGGGGGGGAGGAATTTATCTGACACCGGGCAAAATCGAGCTCAGCAGGGTCGAATTAGTCTAAAAAAACCTGGTGTCAAACTGTTACATTCCATGCCGTTCAAAGTCGTAAAATTAAAAAATTCTTCTAGTCTATTAGGGAATCTTTCATTTATTTGTACACCCCAACCAGACTTTTTGGAGACTTTTTATCATAAGCGGTTGCGGGCACAAATCCTGGTGCGGGCCTGTTCCACTAAATTCGTCTTTTCGGATTTATGTACGGATTTCTAATTATCACTTTCTCGGCGGCGAAGGAAAAAATCGTGGTGAAATCCGCACGTCTAAGAAAATTCGTTTTCAGAAGACGTCAAAGTCAAAGCTTTATTTCATAGAACATTCAGGATGTTACTTAAAATAAGTTAAAGTTGTGAATTACATTAGCATTTTAAGATGCAGTCTTCCTCAGAGAAGAATAGGCTAAAAACTCCGAGGGTTGCGAGAGTGGTCCACCGCGTTGGGTCAGCATGGTGGAATACGGCCTAAATCCCCTTCGTGTTTCGTGCCCTTGGTAGGGACGTACTCGAGACTTTTTATCATAACTTTTTAACCTATTTCTATCACTATAGACTATAAAATTTAGAGATAAGACAATATTATGTTCACATTCGCTTTATCTTCCCCTATACAAAATTCCGGTACTCCTTTTCTGAGGCTTTTGTTGTTTAAAAATTTTTGTGTCTAAGATTGTTTTTTTGTAATATTTTTTGTCCGAATATGGGAACAGTGTATTATACAGGGTGTAACAGAAAGATGTAGTTATATTTCAGAATGGTGACCAGCCAACAAAACTGAACAACTTTCCCGAAAGAAACTAATTGAAATTTCAAAAAAATTTTGGCCTTTCATACTAAACTTATCAGCTGATCGCACAAGTTGTATGGGGAGGCGCAATTTTTTTTTTAAAGATTTTAAATAGGTTCCTTGGGGAAAGTTGTTTAGTTTTATTGGCTGGTCACCATCCTGAAATATGACTACACCTTTCTGTTACACCCTGTATATGTATATATAATATTGGTAATAAAAGTAGTGCTTTGCCATAGTAGTAGACAGAGAAAAGGTTATCACTAGCGTTCAGTAATAAACGTGTAAAATTGTCACTGAGGGTGAAATTTGGGACAAAAACACAGTGGACAGTGGAAACATACGGTTAAATAAAAACCGAAAAATTAAGACAAAACCATTTAATTTGCTACGTAGTACCTACTGATCTGTTTGAAGTTGGTGCGATAGCGGCCTATCAAGCTTATTTTGTCTGCAAATGGTGAAGAAATCGGTAAGAATACATTGAAAAATAAATAAAAAAAGGGTACATACAGTCTAACATAAAACCTCCTATTTTTTTGCAGTTCGTTATTTGGCTTGACAATTACAAACAGTTAAGTAACAATTACCAACAGTTAAAAACCGACAATCTCCATAAAAGCAGTTTCGCTTCACTTCACACTCTAATAGTAAAAACTTTAGCAAAATTTCCCAAAGTTAACGCCAGGAGATTTAAAGTAAAGCCTTAAATGAAATACACTGGACACATTTCCCAGTTACCCATACGTAAGGGGCAATACACTAAGAACTTTCAAAAACTTATTCGGAACAACGAAAAACAGTTTTCTGGCTCAACCACGGATCAAATAGGTATGGGAAACATTGCATAGTGTAACAGTTAAGAATGTAGCTGTTACCGATGATTTCTTACTTCCTTAACGTGGGGGTTGAAATTATTATTAGCTAGCTAAATTTTAGGGGCTGAATCTCATCATCACCCCTGAATAACTTTCTCCAAGAAAACTACATGATAAAAGAATTACTTCCCATACAAAGGCAAATAAGTGACGTAATTTTTCTGTGCAAAACTTTACAAAGAGTGACATAATTATTCTGTATCTTTGGAAAGAGGACATTTAGTAAAAATAACATTTATTTATCGACTTCAAAAAAGGAAGAGGTTCTACGAGTATATTCGTCTGTATGTTTTTTTTAAATGTATTATCACTGATTTCTCCGCCAATTATGAACCGATTTTCAAAATTATTTTTTTGTTCCAAAGAGTATACTCCAGAAATGGTCTCATATACATTTTATCGAAAATGATTCAGCGCTTTTGAAAAAATCAACAAAATCAAAAAAATACTACAAACCAGAACATCATCTAAATAAATGAGTGACATTTTCGTTTGTGGTTATCTGCTAATTGGCATTGTTGTCTGCAAAAACTACTATGTTATCTTCTTTGTGCGAGCTGTTGTTGGGACTGAAATCGGTGACGCATACGTTTTTAACGTAGAAAATTACATCCTAGTATTTTCCAACTTTACCAACTACTGTATAAACTCGAAACTGCATCATCTACTTCAGTTAAGTGCTGTTTCGCGACCAAAGTCGTAAGAATTTAGGATTTTCGCGTGCCTTAAGCCCGGTTCAGCCGAGTTCGCAAGAGGAAAGAAAATTATCGAGCTCAGCACATATTCGTATCGGGGTGTAAATTTTGTATACAATACAATCAGTAAAAGCTTCTCTTTGCGCAAAAAATGGGCCATTACTTGGGCTTGGATATTTCAATTGTAGGCAATAAACTAATAAACGATTAGAAATAAAGTTCTCTCTATACAGGTTGAAAAAGAACCTCCTAGCTTTATTGAAAATCCTGAACCAGTATCACTTACTGAACACTTTTTTTTAGTTTTTTTTTATTTATGGGGGGAGGGGAACTTTTTTTCCCTTAAGGTAGACACCACTCGGGCGCTACCCGCACCCCTTGCGTGCCTGGTGTAGGAGTAATGTCTACGTTTAGGCAAAAAATGAATTATTCCCCTTGAATTTTTTTTTTCATTAATGTGTTCTTTGAGTGATACTGGTTCAGAATTTTGAATATAGCTAGGAGGTTCTTTTTCACCCAGTATATTATCAAAAACAGAGAGTCAAAAATGCTAGAAATGACTTTAAATTACCTAGTGAAAATTAAGAATATGAATCAGCTTATTAAACTGAACAACTTTCTCAAGAAATAGGTGAAAATGTTAAAAAAATATGACCTTTCCGTAAGCTGATTGCTTTGGTGTGAGAAGTCAGAAATATTTTAGAAGTGAAAACTTCTTTAGCGGCGTTGTGTACTTTTTGGATGGATAAAAAATGTTAAACTCGCGTCAGGGTCACGTGACCCTGATCGAAAATTTGTAAGACGGAGGGTGAAGTAAAAACTTCTTAGACCGCAAGGAAGTAATATATGTTCAAGTTTTCACTTCAGCCGGCACTACCGGAGTGCAACTTTTTTTTTGTAAGTTTCATATGGTTTGAAGGGAAAGTTATCCAGTTTTATAGGGAGAGTCACTTTCTAAGGTCTCGCTAACTAATTTAAAGGCATCCCATATCGTCTGAAAATACGATATGGGATGCCTTTCGTCATATTTCGTCATATTTTTTGGTCTTTTTGAAAGGCGACATTGTAATCTTAAGCAACCAAGTTCCATAAATATTGCTTCTCATCTTATTGCTTAAAAATGTGAAAAAGATCAAAGGGCCATCTGGTTCGCGACCACCCTCCTACCGAAGTCCGACGCCAAACAGCTGCTGTGTTCCGTCGCGTCGGTGCGTGGGAGTACCAGTGCCTTTATAGGCATTTTCTGGGTTAACTCGCTCCATCGTCGACCTCTTCTTTGACCTTTATGGTCAAGATTGAGATTAAGAGTTAACCCATCTTATAATAAAAAAAAGACGATGGATTCCTGAATTTGTAAATAATTTCGACTGAACTACCAAAACTTGACTGGACTGTAAAACTTAATTTTTAAAGTAAAGCCTTAAACTCCCTTTGAAGTAAGTAATAGTGCTAAGTTGACAAGGGACAATAGTAGCTTAATTGTTAGTTACCTAATTAGGAGCCCTTAACAACTCTTAGAATGAGTCCTTCAAGTACATTCCTGGGGTAAGCTCATGCAATTAGGCTTTGGTAAAATCTTTGACAATTAGACCTTCGAAAACTTGCTCTAATCCTTTTTTTAATATACTTTTAAGTATTGGATAAGAAAATAATTAATAATTACAGTAAAGCGCTCGTAGACCAGTGGCGATTGCTGATCTGAACCGATCAGTGATATTAAGTTACGTATACTGGGACAGGGAACCTGATAAGTGACCAAAGTGATAATTTATCACGAGTATTTCCGTGCTTCGGAGGACAGGTTAAGCCGACCTTTGGAGCAGGTGTTCCGCAAGGGGTATTGGGTATTGGTTTGAGGTGGTTTGAGAGGCAATCTATGGTCTATCTACTCAAATACGACACGGTTGTGAACCTATTTATGTTATTTAGCCCTAGTATCTTCTAAAGTTATCCAGTAAACGAAAACTGTAATAAACAGTCGAGATAATTGCATGTTCGAGGTTTATAGGTGGGTTTATAGTCTAAAGGAAATCCCTTATTCTCTTGCCGACTTCACAGATGTACCTACTTTAGCTAGTACATACGAGTATATCTATTCAAATTAGGTAGAATAGCGAAAATATTAAATCAACCTTTAACAAACTCTTGTATCCTTTTTGTTATGTTCAGTAGTTCTGCTAACTTCTGTCTTTATGGTAGTATCAGAATTTTCAAACCGCCAAATGGCCCCTTACTTTGTTTTAACAACCAAGTATTCAATTAGGGACTTACAGAAGTAAAAAAACGTTCAATGGTCACCCATTCAAAATTACTTGCCTCGTGCTCATTGCTTAACCTCGATCATTGGTTCAAAAGCGCTACTAGGGTAGGAGCACTTCTGTGTACTACAATTAAGGTATTGCAAAAATATTCCTCCCGGAGTCTTCTAACGCAAACTTTACCCAAATAGATATCTAGGGGCTGAAAGGCAGTGATCTGAAAAAAAGGCGTTATGAAGAAGCTAGACTGAAATAACACAATTCTAGAATCGCGTTCACGCTTCAGTGACCAACCGTCGTCGTAAATTTCGGCGGATAGTCCTTTGCGAGTGGCACGCAATAGCAGTACACGTATCTAACCATCAGTAAGAGCGTCCGTTGCATTGAGGCCTGGTCATTTTTGTCTACCAGCTTCTATGGAGCTTCTCTGGTTGCAACGATTGCAAGCATTTTCTGATTGTATCACTAACCGGCGCTTATTAAATGAACATGGCTGGTTAGGTCAAGCGATAGTGACTGTCTATTGATCGACGGATTCTGGGTTCGATTGACGGGGCCGGGGCAAATATTTGTGTAAAAAGACGATGTTTGTTATCGCTTTATGGGCGTTAGTTTGTATCTGTCTTTGTGTATGTTCCAAAGGACACACAAAGGAAAACCTTAGTGTAGGCCTTTAAGTGTGTAACGATTATTTATTTATTTTACTTCATAAGTTTAAGACATATTGTCATGAGGACTAATTATTATGCATGTAACATGAAGAGTAAATGTAGAAGGTTAATAAAAAGCGGAAGGCCAAAGAAAAGAAGGTTAGAATGCGTGAAGGATATTTTGAGTAGGAAAGAAGCAAATTATAGACATACAGAGATAAGAGAAGTTAAATGTAGCGCAAAACCAAAAAACAAAATCATATCGCAATGTAACTGGTACTGATCGGGCTGAGATTATTCGAGCTCTGCTTTTTTCTGTCTATTTTAAGCTTATTTGGATTGCAAAGTCGACAAGAAATGCTTTGGTCACCACGCTTGCCAGGCATCCTAGTGATCGCAATCGGATGGTAAAAGATCATTATTTCGGACGCTTCCGTAAGATATTATATTGTGGATTCCTCTGTAAAATGTTGTGATGGTATTGTAGGTTTTGAGACATTATTTACTGCTTGCTAATTTATGCTCTGTCATAGTCGGTGCTGCAACCGAACCTGAATTATGAACACACTATTACGCCAAAGATTAATAGGGCTTCTCTGGGAAATTGCATCGCATCGCCGTTAGCTTTGGAATCATTATTGCGACTGGCGATTGATATTATTAGGCAAAGAGAGTGATTGCTGTTAGAAAGGGTACCAAAATGCCCATTGACCTTTAATAAAAAGTGAAGTGACAAAACATGTATAGCAACCACATACGGAGACAAGTTTTATAATGGTTCGAGAGAATGTAGAGTTTTTTGACACT
Organism: Aproaerema taeniolella; assembly: GCA_949987775.1. Taxonomy (NCBI): domain Eukaryota; kingdom Metazoa; phylum Arthropoda; class Insecta; order Lepidoptera; family Gelechiidae; genus Aproaerema; species Aproaerema taeniolella. Next base: position 19,702,779 of record OX465248.1, read on the forward strand.
AAGTTTTATTTTAAGCTAGTTATCTAAATTTGAATTTAATCATGTCGAAAAAAATACTTCCTAATTGTTCACAATGTTTATTGTCAATGCCTCAGCTGTAATACTTGCATCAAGGCATTAGATCCCCAAGATGAAAAAAATGAAAAAATGATGACTAACACATAGTTGCAAAGACGTTCATTTAAGTTTATGCCACTTTAAATATCATTTTGTCACTTTCTATCTTGTTGACGTAAACAAGGAAGGCATTAAATTAAAAAATAAATAATACAGTTGCTCAAAAAGTGGCGTATTGCAGGGACCTATAGCGTTCGGGATGTGGGCTATTACATACTCGAGCTTTTTCTTTACCTTTCCCGAACTTATGCGTTTTCTTTCCCAACTGTCATAATAATGTCTAAACAACCAAAAACAACCACGAAGTTTTTACTAAAAAAATATTCATAGAAGTTTTTATGATTCATGCAAATATTTCTAAAAAAACCTACTAATTTGTTTCAATATCAGATTTAAAAGTAATTTTAATTTAAAAAATACTTTTAAATCTGATATTGAAATTAATATTAGTATCGGCCAAATTAAATTTATAAATATAAAAAGTTGGCTGTATGACGTGCCCTGCCATAGTCTGTGTTTGTACTTTCATAAGAAATAAATGATGTTAGTTGAGTTTATTGTGTTTTTATTATTTTATTAAATTGCTTATTTTTTTCGCAACTGTATTAAAAATAGTTGTTTAATACAAAGTGTGGGACTGTTATTACAACGTGTTCTGACAGATGTTGACCCGAGCCGAAGGCGAAATCCCACACTTGTATTGAAAACTACTATTCTGCAACAGACTATCTGTAACTTTTCTACCTACCTCACTTTCCAACAACATCATTGAGAATCGGCGACAAGTTAACAAGAGTACAGAGCAATATTTGAACGTGACATAAACATTGCATGTTAATGGTCGTTTTGAGTAAATGTATTAACTTGCGAATTCGATAGAACACAAAGTTTATTCTTCAATGTCTGACTTGACTAGCTTATTGGCTTGTTCTTGTTTAGTTTAAGCTTAGAAGATGCTAGTGGTTTGGGTTCGTAGTGGTTCACATGTTGGAAATTGTGATGTTCTACTTTGATTGATTAAAACTTTATTCACTCCAAATTACAAAAACATCACGGTGTTTTCCTTCACTATTGAACAAGTGATATTTGATGGAAAATCTAAACAAAAATTCGAAAAGACGAAAAAGACCTTCCGATTACAAGTGACTCAATTTTGCAATTTTGCAATTTTCAAAGGTAAAAGCGGTAACAGCACCTACTGTGCTGTTACCGCTTTTACCTTTGAAAATTGCAAAATGCGCAAAATTTGAGAAGTGAAAGGAAAAAAATGTTTATTGACGTCATTATTCATGGGTAGACAACTCTTAAAAGTTATTCAATACTATTTATATAATCTAACGACGCCAATCGGCCCCCAACTCAACATAGTTGTGATTTTGAGAGAATTCACAACGCTGATCTTCCGTGGAAACCCAGAGAGTGCTACTAACGCGCAGTCAGATCACACGTATACAAATTAATATTTTTGAATGGTGAAGCCACACTATGTGTAACACATCTTTCAACCCCAATTCGGAATCGGTTATAGTACGGTCAACAGCACATCAGTTTACCACAAATTGTCAAATTTCCACAATGGATAGTAAGCTCTAGTGCTTGGAGATAAAATGGAAAATCTATTAAATAAATTTGACAGCTTTGGATAGCATGATGTGCTGTTGGCCTTGTATAAACCAACAAGCACGTCTTAAAATTCCTTAGACACCAAATCTCTACTCTAATGGAATATAAGCCTCAAAATCCAACAAGTACACATAAAGTAACGGTATACATTAAATCGTAGTTGAGCGAGAATGATTTATTCAGTGGAGGGTACAACTAGTGCAGTGCTGTTGCAATCTATAAATCGATTAAACGACGACATCGATATTATATGAAAAAAAAATGTGTGGAGATATGATCCAATCCTGCCAACAGGCTTATTCTGCTAAATGCTGCACTGTTGCGTGATGCGAATGAATGAATGAAATATACTTTATTGCATACCAAAGACAAACAAAAGTAAATGAACAAAAATAATCAAGCAAGAAGAAAAAAAAACAAATTGAGCAACGAGTTGACATTGTTTTAAAGGCTTGGAATAACGTGGTTTTTTATGAAACACATGGCTAAACCCCGCTCTCCTGAGCCTTTAAAAATATCAATGTCATGACATAAATGACAGCAACGAGGGTGCAGTGCATTTTTTTTGAGGAATTCCCGTATTATGGTGCTATCAGTTCTCATTGCAGTATCGAATTGTTCCGGTATTTGGTTTGAGTCTTTCCTAGGTATTTTAAGTTCAGCAAAAGTTGTAAGTCAAGTGTTAATAAAAAGGTAGTTAGTATGCGAGTTAAAAAGAGTTATTGAGGCCTTAACCAGGTCAAATTTGATTTTATACTTATACTTAATTTACCCTGATCTGTCAAATCCCGGATCATGGTCAAGCGTATCTCGAAAATGAAGGGAAACAAAGCGCTAGGAAGAACCAGATCAATACAACGTTGATGAGGAAATTAATTGAAGTCCTTTAAAAAAGTGACATAATCGATTTGGTATATACCCCTACTTGATCGCATACATAACTACATACTCACATGTAATACCTATCAGGGAAGGCAGATTATCATGTGACTCAGAACCACTTAACAACATCTTGACATACATTCTGAAGTAACTCTCAGAATGTTTACTTGATCAGTTATCGATAAAGCGTAATAAAATCATCTGTTCAGCCCTAATCGCGCGTTTCATATGTAAATAGTAACCGTGACTACCGTTTGAGTCTACATTTCAAAGAGTATTTTTGATGTTCGTACGGTTAAGCCGATTCGTGTATGCTGTACTAATTTTACAGTTTTCTTTTTGTAAGAATTTTGTTAGTAAGCTCCGTCAAAAAGAATAAAAATGCGAATTTCACAAGGAAGACCGATTCAGATGCATTCTACGGGATGTTATCCCATTTCCGTTCAATTCAGCCTTTAATAATTTTCCACGTCAAAACCGTATGAGTCACCGACTTCAATCCCAACAACAGTTCGCACAAAGTACATAACTAGTATTTTTTGCAGACTACAATGCCTATTAGCAGATAACCGTAAACGAAAATTTCACTCATTTATTTAGATGATGTTCTGGTTTGTAGTACTTTTTGGTTTTTGTTGATTTTTTTAAAAAGTGCTGAATCATTTTCGATAAAATTTATAAGGGAAAACCTCTGAAGCATACTCTTTTGAACAAAAAAAAAAAAGTTAATCGGTCGATAATTGGCGGAGAAATCGGTGAACATACATAAAAAAAGATACAATACAGTCGAACAATTCGAACATAGAACCTCCTCCTTTTTGGAAGTCGGTTAAAAATACATGCGAATCCATCTAACTATGTTGTAGGATGCAATTCAATATACCCGTTCTCGTATGACGCAAATCATGCGTGTAATTTTGCTCTCAACAGGGAAATCAGTTTAGGATGTGCTCGGAATAGCATTGCTATTGTTTTTTTTTCTATTTTCCCCGTTTTTGTTGCCAGTTTGTCGTGTCGGGAGTATGCGAGCGTGATTTCATTTTGAACGGATTTTGTGATCGCGTGAAGGCATGTAAGAATGTAAGGTACAAATACAAAATTGCTTCTTCTTCTCGCTTTTCATTCATTATTTTTTGAAAGCTGATTCTTTAAGTACATACAACTAATTCTGTACCAATGTTAGAACTATTGCCGGCAGGCAGCAAATTCATGTTATTTCCTTAACAATAGACAGCTATAAATAGACTGTATATTTAATTATAATATTTAGTCAATAAATATGCTCAGTTTTAAGATGGTTCGTTCTTTTTAAGACAGATTCTGTGTACTGTTTACTTAAATAACATTGAAGGTCATTGTGTGTTTGCTTTTGCTAAGAGTACGTCTTTTTGAATTTGACCAAACAAAAATAAATAAAAATGAAAAAACCTTGCGGAATCCAGTTTCATGGTAAAAAGTACCCATTAATTTTTCTTAAGAAAATTAAAGCCATGTAAATTCCCAATGACAATCCAATGAGAGCAACTTTTAGCGGAAGCACTGTCTATCCTTCAAACGATACATACTGAGTCTTATAGCTGAACAGAGCAAAGTTAGGCAAGCAATTGTGAAGTTTTAACAAAGGGGACAAAACGGAGTAGCTCAGGAAACTAAAAGCGTGAATCCTTCTAAAAGTTCCGTATTATCATAATGTTAGAAGAGGTCGGAGAACTACAGGGTGTAGCATATGGGGATGGGAATAAAACGGTTTAGTTGGATGTTCTCATCCACGGATTAACAAAGATAACGTTGATACGAAACGTTAATTTTCTGTCATCCGAATAAAATCCTAACGGACAATTCAATGTCATTACTCATTACACTTCAAATAAGGAAAAAAATCTCCCACACTTCTATTTTGTACCCATACAAGGGAAAGTATTGGTTAGTGGCATGGTTTTTTTTTCAGACGATAGGTTGACAGGTAAAGATATGGTCGAGAATGTAGCTCACCCAAAATATGCCTGTTCACTCGAAATTAAAAACGATTCGGTCTAATATAGAAAATGAAGAGAAACGCTCAGTATGGATCCAAGAAATCTCGTGAAATCTTGATTTTGATACCTTTTGGTACTTCTGCTCTGGAACTGTCTGGAACTACGTTTCATCATGCAATTTACGCCTATCCTCCACACTACTTCGCCATTAATCTCTACCTCCTGCGACCTTTACCCATGTGTGATGTTCTATACCGAAAGTGATCATGTTCTACTTGTCACAGTCTTTAAATCGTTGCATATGTCACTCAACTCCTCTCTTCACGTGCGTGACTTCGCCAAACAACACGACGACGTAGGTACCATACTAGATGGCTCCATACGGTACACAATATCCCAGTCAGCGCAAGCGTCTTTGCCTAATCAGTGCCATGAAACTGGGCTTCTACGCAATGTCAAGAGCCCTCTCGTTTGTGACCTTGTCTTCAAAGTTATTGACTAAGATTTTACAAATACAGCGATATGAAAACTTGCCTCGCATAGGTGATCCATGTCTGTCTCTACACAAGATTATGCTCAATACTTATACCTAAAACATGAACATCTTGATTTTATTTGTGAGAGGTTATACTTATACTTTCTTCCACGCTAGACTGGGAGGAAAAGAAAAACTTAGAATGTGCTAGCTACCTACTAAGGGTTTGCTGTATCATGAGCGAAAGGCTGACAACCTCTCACCATTGTACAATATGTTCCATCCGACAATGCTCACTATTTCTGTCAAACGTGACATCAAGTGGTTCGACCTTTGATACTTTGCTTACCCCGTCAGGGAATACATGCGTGAGCCTAAACCCAAAAAAGAAAGTCCCAAATAAAGCCCCACAATAATACTAAATAAGTAAAAATTTCTGACATCCCTTATAACTCACCTCTAAGTCAAATCCTCATCGTCATGACCTTTGTCTCAGGGGAAGGAACGAGCCTATTGTGAGAGGATCAACTGGATCTTGTTGGTACCTTTATGACGGCCATTTAATAAATTTACAAGCGCTTTATTTTGAACTCGGTCCTGAATTGTACGTACAAATATTTGTGTGGGAATTGCTGATAAAGTACCAATTACCTGTTGGTAGAAAGAACCTGTTCTTTTTTAGATTTAGGACTTCGTTTCGTCGTAACTTTGGAAAACTATGCTATTCTAATATATTTTATACTATTAAACGAGCTAATCTTGTATATTTAAATGTATAGGGTTTTTTGTAAAAAGCTCTAACGATTTTGATGAAGTTAACAGGTTAGGAGAAATTCGGTCAAAAAATTTATACATTATCATACTTTTATTTGAAAAAAAAAACGCAAAAAAATAAAAATACAAAAGATGGCGCCACCAAACAACCTGAACTTCAGCTCAGTTTTCTGCTGTTGTTTTTTTAAAATAAGTTCAGCCGTTTTTAGTATATTTAAAATTATTATTTTCTTATATTATATATTACTCAACTATATTACTCAGGGTATATACGGCTTGATTATAAATTATATTTTAGAAATTACAATTATATAATTTTAAACTATAGTAAACACGGTATGTGTACCTATCAGTCACGGATAATAATTAGGACTAGTTTGTTTTAGTGACCTCGGTCAAATTAGTATTTTGACGTTTCTTGTAATATAATGTGTCTCTAACCGACTTCAAAAAAGGAGGAGGTTCTCAGTTAGACAGTTTTTTTTTATGTTACGTGATAACTCCGTCCATTGTCGGTCATTTATCAATTTTTTTTTTATGTTTGTGGCTATCTGCTTCTTCTTCTTATCGTGTAGGTATAAGTCAAGTATGTGGCGAACTTGACTAACCCTGCTATCTGCTGAAATGCATTGTTAGGATTGAGGTCGGTTGATTCTTACGTCGATTTACAGTATTTACTTGTTGTGTTTGGTCATGTATTATTATAGCTATCACGTCAGCATAGCACAACTTATTGAGTTTTTACTGGTATTTCCTACTTTGCATTAATTTCCTTAAAGAAGTCATGTCATTTTAGTATCATCAGAGAGAATATCTGAAAAGACAAATTATTACGTAGCTTTACGATATAACTGGACACTTCTTCTTCTTCTTATCATGTAGATATAGTCAAGTATGTGGCGGACGTGGTTAACCCTGGTGTCAGTATTTTCAAACCGCACATGTTGAAATTTTATGTCTTTAACAATATTCTGTGTCAGGAGACCAAAATGAGTAAATCAGGTGGCTTTAAATTGAAGCGCTCGTAGCCCAGTGGCATTCGCTGATCTCAACCGATCAATGAGGTTAAGCAACGTACACGGAGGCAGGGAACCTGATGGGTGACCAAAGTTGCAATTTACCACGAGCGTTTCCGTGCTTCGGAGGCCACGTCAAGCTGTCGGTCCCGGCTGCTGTAGATTGACTACAGTCGTTAAACCAAGTCAGAGGCCATTGTGCGATTTGAAAACTCTGCCACCAGGGTTAGCCAAGTTTGCCACACACTTGACTATACCTACTCCATGAAACGGAATAACTTTCCCCAAGAAACTCGTAGCCCCAAGAGACCTAGTTGGTAATGAGCCACTTTTAATCGGAAGGTTGCAGGTTCAAAGCCTGGTGCGGGCCTGTACCACTAAATTCGTCTTTTCTGGATTTATGTACGGATTTCTAATTATCACTTGCTCAGCGGTGAAGGAAAACATCGTGATGAAACCCACCCGTCCAAGAAAATTCATTTTCGAACGACGAGCGATCTACCAACCCGCATTGGGCCAGCGTGGTGGACCATGGCCTAAATCCCTTTCGTGTTTCGAAGGGAGGTCCGTGCCTCTCGGTGGGGATGTATATGGGCTGGTAAAAAAAAACTCGTAAGAAATTCCTAACAATACGTTATTCCATACAATTGGCTGATCGCACAAGTTGCATAGAGTGGCAATTCCATATTTATTTCGACCCATGTTCCTTTGGGAAATGTTGATCAGTTTAGTGGGCCGATCTTCTCCTTATCGTGTTGGTATAGTCAAGTGTATGGCAAACTTGGCTAACCCTGGTGTCAGAGTTTTAAAACCGCACAATGGCCTCTGACTTGGTTTTAACGATTGTAGTCAATCGACAGCTTTACGTGCCCTCCGAAGCACGGAAACGGTCGTGATAAATTGACACTTTGGTCACCCATCAAGTTCTCTGCCTCTGTGTACGTTGCTTAACCTCACTGATCGGTTGAGATCAGCGAAAGCCATTGGGCTACGAGGGGGCCGATATGAACCCTTAATTGCTTCCATGCTAGACTGGGAGGGAAAAAAACCTAGAATGTACCAGCTACCTACTCTTCCCAGGTATACCTACAGTTTTTTTTTTAATTATTACGTTACACACTCGAAGGCCCACACTAGGGTTTTCCCTTGTGTCGTGGTTCCTTCAGAAGACTCAGAAAATACATAAAGACAGACACAAACACCCACGACCCGAGAACAAAAATCTGCTTTTTATTACACAAATGTTTGCCCCGACTGGGATTCGAACCCAGGACACGGTCATCCTGAAGGCAGCGCCACTACCACTAAAAGTCTTTAAGGGGGATGCGAGAGTTTTACTGTATAATGGGCGAAAGGGTGACCACCTCTCACCATACTGCAACTTGTCCCATTTGATAACCCTCACAATTTGTGTTAAACGTGGCATCTAGTGGTTCTAGAACCACTGATGTTCTGCCTACCCCGTTAAGGATTATGGGCGTGAGCGTATCGTATGTAGAGGTATATGAATCCTTAATATTTGATAGCTTATCGAAAGACACTCAAAGAAGTATGCATATAATATGTATATGAGAGATATTTAAGTATAGATTCCTAAGTACAGAGGGCCGCACATTACTGTTACGGTAAGAACATTTTTGCATTGAAAATGGGGTATCCTGATGCGTTGGCCTCCGTACTTACTGTTTTGGAATATCCATTTATCCCTTTAATTATTTTTGTTACGAGTTTCCTTTCAATGATTCACTACTTTTCATAACTAGTTATTTATGTATATTGGTTCAGTGTTAATGTGTTTCAAGAGCAGAAAATGTATACAGAATTGTATTTTGTAGTTTTCATATTTTATTTTATAAGTGCACCTTTGGTCAAAGCACAGAGTAAGTACTAATAATTTGGATACAGAGGCCCAGTTTAAGTTTTCTCTAAACAAGTATCAGACTGAAGATTTTTAAACTTTTTATTAAAAAAATAAAGTGACTTAAAAAAGCGAAAAATAAAGGTCGGCCAAGAAAGTGGTCTATTAGTTTTCACAGAACTTCCCGAATAACCAAAAGGTTAACAATGTCACAAAGAAAGAGATAGAACAATGACGTATTAAGATGCAGTTATAATGAGATGACATAATAGAGTCAAAACTGTCAATTCATTATTACAAGGGAACATCAACCTTGCTGTTATTTATTTATTTATTTATTTAGTTAACTTAATGCACTAAAGTACATGGGCGGACTTAATGCCTAATGGCATTATCTACCAGTCTACCAAGTATATGTCACGCAAACGAATTTCAACCTTAGGGTGGTAGACCACATTTTTGGCCGACTGTACCTACTGATCTGTTTGAAGTCGGTGCTTAGCCAAATAAGTTTGATAGGCTATACATCCACACCGCTATCATCCGCCATCAGGCGTACATCCGCATTTGCACTGACTTCAAACAGATCAGTAGGTACACATTAAATTAGCACATTAAATGCTACTTCTTTTTTAAATGCTACTTCGCTTTTTAAAGGCGCTTTAATTATAGGATACATTTTTATTATTGCCAAACAAACTAAAAGGAAAAAAAAACGAAGTATCACGTTAAATCATCTGTATTATAATTGATAAAATTCATTATATGCCTTTTATTCATTTTGTATTCAATGAAAACTCTGTCTTTCATTATAATAAAAATCTGATAATAACATCCAGCGGCACCAATAATAGCTACAAATAATAACAAAAACTTTGCCTGAAAGAGAAAAAAAAAGATATCTAAATAAAATCATACAGATGTGTTTGTGACTGTCTTTGTGTATGTCTTTGACACAAGGAAAAACCGTAGTGTTGGACTTTGGGTGTGCAGCTTTTATTATTATTATGCAGAAACTAAATATGCGGAAAGCGGTGATAGCTCAGTTTGTAATGAGCCAGACTTGTAATCAGAAGGTTGCGGGTTCAAATCCTGGTGCGGGCCTGTACCATTAAATTCGTCTTTTCGGATTTATGTAAGGATTTCTAATTATCACTTGCTCAACGGTGAAGGAAAACATCGTAATGAAACCCGCCTGAATATGTAAATAAATATATATACGCGAATTTAAACCCGTTTTTGAGTTTAACTAGCTGATGCCCGCAACTTCATTTGCGTGTTATTTTTTTTGTACAGAGTACACAGTACGTGATTTAGATTTTTACATACAAAAGTTTTTTCCCGCTAACTCCCGTTCCCGTGGGAATTTTGCAATATCCTGTTGCAACTAAGCTTTAAGTTTACTAAGGTACCTGCATGCTAAATTTCAAGCGTCTAACTTAAGCAGTTTAGATTTTTCATACAAAAGGATTTTCCCGCTAATTCCCGTTCCCGTGGGAATTTCGGGAATTCCTTTCTTAGTGCACCTCTACGGTACCTAAGCTACGTCCCTTCCAAATTTCAAGTGCCTACGTTTAGCCGTTCAGGCTGTGCGTTGATATGTCAGTCAGTCAGTCAGTCAGTTTCTCCTTTTTTATATATTTAGATTATGTGTTCAAATCGCGAAAGTTTAAAGTGTTATATGAAACCCGCCTATCCAAGAAAATTAATTTTCAAAAAACGAGCTGTCCACCAATCCGCATTGGGCCAGCGTAGTGGACTAAGGCTTGAATCCTCTTCGTGTTTCGAAGGGAGGTCCGTGCCCCTCGTAGGAGATGTATATGGACTGGTAAAAATATATATGCGGAAACTAACAGTTTCTCATTCCCTCTGAAGAAGGGAGTGGCAGCAAAACCCCAGCGAGTCCAGCAACAATGAGCCAGGGTTCTAGAGCGATTGAAAAAGAAATTGGCGAACTATCCTGGCATTATCAATCAGGACTGATTTCCACATCTTATCCATCACTGACTTTCCTATAATACCGAGCCTCCGAAAGCAAGGCTCTTTAGGACCAAATTGTACACCAATATGTTATCAGGACTTTTTCTGTGCCTTCCATTTTCCTCATGTTGGTGACTTCGTAATTGTTATGATTTCTATAACCAGTACAATTCGATACACCATCATTATTGGTACATGACAAGCTTTTCAAAATCAGAAATGAATAAGTTTTAAAATGGTATTTAGATAACCTCATTATAAATAACCAAATTAAAATCTCAAGTAAGCTCTTATTTAACGAGACAATTTATTTGTGCCGATCCGATATCCCAGTCGAGCGTGGATTCGCTTCCATGCCAACTCTTCCCAGGCATACTGTAGAAGCCAGTAAATGGGGCACGAGGGTTTTGCTCGTGGGCGAAAGGCTGACAGCCTTATCACCACTATACTCATGTTCCATCTAATAACCCACATGAATGACAAATGAGGCGTCAAGTGGTTCTAGAACTACATGACATTCTGCCTACCCCAAAAGGAATTATAGGCGTGAGTATGTTTGTATGTTTACCACACTGTTAGAAACCTAACATGACCCTCTGACCGAAAATATTAGAAAAACCGCTTAGTGTCACAATAGACACAAATTGTAAGGGTTATCATATGGAACAAGTTGTGCAATGGTGTGAGGTGGTCGGTCAGTCTTTTACCCATTATACAGCAAAACCCTCGCATCCCACTTACAGATTTTTACTATACACCTGGGAAGAGTATTAGATGGCACATTTTAAGTCCAACATTGAAGCAATGTGGTATAAGAACGAGTAATCACAGTTTTGAGTAGTCCTTACTCGTATTATAGATCAGGCCGTAAGTCAAGATGCTCGAAGCTGCTATAAATACGTATATTTGTAGGACAGGTTTAAGTCTATACTTACTATAGTATTCATCGTTTTAGATTATCTTAACTGAATTTAGGATTTTTTTGTTCTATGAATGCTCAAATAGGTTTAGGTACACATTTTTTAAGTACAAGTGTAAAAAAACTGCCACAAACAGTCAATAAAATCAAATAATAAAAATAAGTTTTCAAGACAAAAGATATGTACTTGGCGAAATATAGCAGAGTCGTAGAGTGGTAGAATACAGTAAATATTTTTGTATTTTTCGTTTTGATTTGTTAAAATTTATTTACTGTGCTCTTTTATAAAATTCTTTGAGACGGCAATAGAATTTTGTAACATTCAGCCGTTTTTAAAGTAAATATTAATTACAAGATAATATAGAGTATATACCTCTATCTATGTAAAAAGTATCTGACCTGTGGGACTCTCCCCTCTTTATAAAGTGGATGGATGGAGGTCCACACGGTTATAAATCCCTACTGTATGTTTATAACACTTTAAACTCTGTATGTTGTCTAAACTATGAACTGATTTCGATTAAATTTGGTAGAGTAATAGATTAGACCTTGGGAAAGAACATAGGCTACATTTTATCCCACAGCTAGGCACGATATAACATGTACTACGCGGGTGGAAAGCCAGTTCTGTTATAAAAGTAGAAAATGTACCCTAATAACATTAGTTTTGTAATAAAAACTGTGCACTAACACTTTTAGGGCTCCGCCCAAAATAAACAATTTATTATAATTATAATTAAAAACCTCATTCATGATATATAAGTTTTAAACAATGTCTGTATTAAATACATAAATATTTTTAGGCCTAGCATAATGGATCGTACCTTGAGTATTCTGTACTGAATATTTGTGTCTAGTATATAACTGTACGGCACTGTAGAAAATACTAATAATTGTGTTTTTTTTTAATTTTACAGTTGTAAAACAGGAGGCGACTCATCTTTCAGGTAATTTTATTTACACTAACCTAAAATAAATCGTACAAGTGATTTTAAATTACTTTGCGAAACCGATTTTGTCAAAAAAAATTTCTTACTTCTCCTACTAAAACAGTCAGCTGATCGCTAATCTTCTGCTCGAGTAGTATGGACAGGCGAATTTTTAGTTAAATTCGATCTTTGTAACAATTTTTTTATATATAATTAAATGAGGATAGTTGTTACCTTTTTATAATTCAAACGGAACGGCACAGCATCACAGAATTCTAATATCATTAGTAGGCAAAAAATTTTGCCGTGCCGTTTTCGTATTATAATTAAAAAAAACCGGCCAAGAGCGTGTCGGGCCACGCGCATCGTAGGGTTCCGTAGCAGCATGGTTCAAATATGCAGCTGGCTTCTTAATTCTACAAGCATATTGTCATAGTTGATGTTAAAATCCCCAAATACTATACTTAGTATTATAAACGAATGTAACTATTAAAAAGTTTGGCCTAAATATAACAGAATGGAAGTGTTTAATGCGCGAGCGAAGCGAGCGCGAATTTTTTTTTTTTTTTTGCGACAATTTTATTGTAAGGAATAATATAATAATATCAAGCTAAGCAGGTGCATATTTTTATTTAATGTCGTTTTCGTAATTAGCACCCACAATAACCTATTAAACGACACCTGAAATGTCAATATGTTACAGCTTGGCTTTCGGCTCGCCTCACTTTTAGCGTGGAACCTTGTATGTCAACCATTTTGGATTAGGGTACACTTCGTGGTAAATGCTACCCTCGTGAATTATTCCACATTTTTTTTCGTTATAAAAATTAATGTTTCCTAAACGGATTGCTGAATCAAAAAACGTTTGTAGTAAATCCCTTCTATCTTTTAAAATCTATCCTACGATAACGCAATCGATGATATCGGCTAGAAAAAAAACCATCGCCCATTCACGTTAATGGGAAACACACGAAAAAAGTTTTTTTCCTCCATTTTATTTTTTAGATTTGTAACCACAATCAATAGGTATGTATGACCATGCCAAATTTTAGCTCTGTACTATTAAGGATCTAATATTAGTAAATATATTCTTATTAATCCCAACTAAGTTTGGCACTTGGTCGACTATTACTCGCAAACTTGAAGGGCCATCTTATGTGTGATAGTTTTTCTTTTAATTTCGTTGTATATACTACCACCGTGAATTGTTTTACATTTTTAGAAACAACCGTTTAGCTGGTAGAGAGGTAGACACTTGTGTTTGACAAAAATTTTTACTTTAAAAATGTATGTTTCGCAAACGGAGTGCTGAATCGAAAAACGTTGTTAGAAAACTCCTTCTGTCTTTTAAAAAGCTGTCCTATGACACCCCATTTTATGATATAGGCGAGAAAAAAAAATTTCATCACCCTTTCAAATCTATGGGAGACACCCGAAAAAAAAATCTAGTTCTGTCGGCGTAATTTATATGTATGACCTTGCCAAATTTCAGCTCTGTGCTACCAAGGGTTTCTTAGGAAACCTGCGGACAGACGGACATGGTGAAACTATAAGGGTTCGTAGATTACTACGGAACCCTAAAAACAAATGTATTATTAAAGAGTTTGTAATTTCTGAAATAATGTTTGTTTTGGTCTAAATACAACCAAATGTAGCGAGCGAAGCGAGCGCGAATTTTTTTTTTTGTTTTTTTTGTTTTTTTTTTACGGCAATATTACTGTTAGAAATAATATCAACCTGTTGTTAAAATAATTTTGATGTCATTTTCGTAATTAACACCCCCAAAAAACTATTTAACGGTATCCAAAAATGTCAATATGTTACAGTTTGGCTTTCGACCTCCCCTCACTTTTAGCGTGGAACCTTGTAAACATATTCTTATTAATCCCAAAAACGTTTGGTCGACTATTACTCGCAAACTTGAAGGGCCAACTTATGTGTGATAGTTTTTCTTTTAATTTCGTTGTATATTCTATAACCGTGAAATTTTTCACATTTTCAGAAACAACCGTTTAGCTGGTAGTGTCCCCCCCGGAAACTTGTTTTTAACAAAACATTTCACTTTAAAAATATTTTTTTCTCAAACGGAGTGCTGAATCGAAAAACGTTCTTAGTAAACCCCTTCTATATTTTAAAAATCTATTCTATGACATTCAATTCGATGGTATCGGCGAGAAAAAAAATCCATCGCCCTTTCACGTGTATGGGAAACACCCGAAAAAATGTTTTTTCCAAAATTTTATATTTTAGATCTGTCGACGCAATCAATATCTATGACCATGCCAAAGTTCAGCTCTGTAGTACCAAGGATCTTATATTAGTAAATATATTCTTATTAATCCCAACAGTGTTTGGCACTTGGTCGACTATTACTCGCAAACTTGAAGGACCAAGTTATGTGTGATAGTTTTCCTTTTAATTTCGTTATATATTCTACCAACGTGAATTTTTCCACATTTTTAAAAACAACCGTTTAGCAGGTAGAGGGGGGGGGACACTTGTGTTTGACAAAAATTTTCACTTTAAAAATTTATATTTCGCAAACGGAATGCTGAATCGAAAAACGTTCTTAGTAAACCCCTTCTATCTTTTAATATACTATCCTATGACACCCCACTTAAAAATATTGGCGAGAAAAAAAAAATTCATCGCCCTTTCACGTCTATGAGAAAAACCCGAAAAAAATTTGGTTTTCTAATATTTTACTCTACAGTTCTGTCGGCGTGATTCATATGTATAATCATGCCAAGTTTCAGCTCTGTAGTACCAAGGGTTTCTTAGGAAACCCGCGGACAGACGGACAGACGGACAGACGGACAGACGGACATGGCGAAACTATAAGGGTTCGTAGATTACTACGGAACCCTAAAACCCCCCCCCCCCGCAAAAAAGTAAAGCGGACATTTAAAAAGTAAAAAATAATACCTTTCGTTGAGCCATCAAATTCATTTCAGAAATACCTATATATATTTTAATTATCGAAATCGATGGATGGCACGATAGGGTTTGCTCATTAAAATGGCGCTATAATGTCGCGTTGGGGTACCGCTTTAGTGAATCAGACCCAATCAAATGAAGGGTCAATCAAATGAAGGGTCTGATTCACTAAAGCGGTACCCCGACGCGACGCGACATTATAGCGCCATTTTAATGAGCAAACCCTATCGTGCCATCCATCGATTTCGATAATTCAAATATATATAGGTATTTCTGAAATGAATTTGATGGCTCAACGAAAGGTATTATTTTTTACTTTTTAAATGTCCGCTTTACTTTTTTGCGGGGGGGTTTTTTTAAATTTTTAATTTAATTTTTATTTCAAAATTTTTAACTTATTTCAAGGATGTGCTAGTGTTCTGGATATCCTGGCCGCAGCATCAGCTCACCGTGTTGCAACCATTGCATTGTATGCAGAATCAAATACTGAACAAAACGAGTCCAAACACGACATATCTGCTATTATTTTTTTAAGAGTGTGCTAGTGTTCTAGATATCCTGGCTGCAGCATCAGACCAAGAGTTCCATAATCCTGCATAGTTATTAATCATACATGAGTGTTTCAAGTTTTAGGTCACATGTATGTTTGAAAATAAAGTAAATACACATTAAGAGTCTAAGAACCCTACCGCAGCTAACAAAAGAGCTGATGACCTTGAAACGGCTGAACCGATTTTGATAAAACGTATCTAAGAACCATCGCCAAAAAACCTGCTTGTAAATAAAAAAAAAGCATCCAAATCGGTTCACCCGTTTGAGAGCTACGGTGCCACAGACAGACACACAGACACACAGACACACAGACACACAGACACACACACACACATAGCGGTCAAACTTATAACACCCCTCTTTTTGCGTCGGGGGTTAAAAAGGCCAACTGTATTTAACTAGCTAGTAGTAAATTACAAACTTTTAAATTCGAATTTTCCGCGCTTTATTTAAATCCCTACTAATCCCTACTAATCCCTACTAATATAATATTATAAATGCGAAAGTAACTCTGTCTGTCTGTCTGTCTGTCTGTCTGTTACCTTTTCACGCCTAAACCGCTGAACCGATTTTGATGAATTTTGGTACAGAGATAGATTAGAGCCTGGGAAAGAACATAGGCTACATTTTATCCCACAGTTGGGCACGATATAACCTGTAGTCCACGCGGGCGGAGCCGCGGGCGGAAAGCTAGTTTGTTTATAATGAACGGGTGGCATTTTTCGTGCTTCGGAGGGCAAGTCAAGCTGTTAATCGCGGCTGCTGTCGATTGACTACAGTCATTAAAACCAAATCAGAGGTCATTTTGCCGTTTGAAAACTCTGACACCACTGTTAGCCAAGTTCGCCACACACTTGATTATACCTACACGATAAGAAGAATAATGAACGGGTTCTGTCTCAAAAGCAAGGGCAAGATACGAGGATATAGCAAGTTCACCCTGAAGAAGCATTCAGTATATTCATAACACTATATTTGTGGAGTGTAGCTTAGGTACCACTACCTTAGGAAGATATTCAAAATAAATAAAATCAAATATACTTACTTAATTTTAGTGAAACTAGACATACCTACAAGATAAATGCTTGTTTTTAACCCCTACAAAAATGAGGGGCGTTATAAGTTTGACGTGTGTATCTGTATGACTGTTAGTGGCACCGTAGCTTTTAAAGGAATAGACTGATTTCGATTTTCAATGCAAATTTTTCTTATTTTGAAAGCTGACTTTGTCGAAACGGTTCTTTGCAGTATTTTATCAAAATTGGTTCAGTTGTTGAAAATTTAGAAGCGATGCAAGTAGAGGTCATACAAAATTTTAATTTTAAAGTTATTTAATTTTATTGTTACAGAGCTACTAAATCTAACGATAACTCCCGATAGACAAGTTATCGGATTTTTGGGTGACTCTAATGATTACAAATTAAACTGCACCATTTCCGGGAAAAATTTGTCAATAATTTCTCCAATTTTCTTAGGATGGTATGCACAAGGTAAGAAATAGGTAAACCTCGGAAAATATATCACGTATTTATTTGAAATAATTTACAGTGGGTATACCTATAAAGAGAATGGCCCAACAGGCGACGGCCAAAAGAAAAATTTGGGTGCCCCATGCCAGGAGGCATTTAGATTTTTTTTTAATTATAAGATGGGTTAACTCTATATTACCCCATTTATATTTATGGTATTTTCAGGAACAATACGTTCTGTGTAAATACTACAAGGAAACCGCCTACGATGGTTACTGCTTAACGTTAAACGCGAATTACTCCTTCCAAAGTTCATTAAAGCTGTTTGAAACCTGCAGGTCCATCTTAATTATATTTTTACCAACTTGAAGTTTTGAAAACATTTCGCTGAAGTGCCAATTTTAACTTATAAGTTAAATTTAAACCATGTTCCATAATTTACATCATTTTTTTTAAATGGTTGCTAATATTTCCCTCATCATCTACCATAATGAAATTTATAAATAATTTATACATAAAGAGAAAAAAATAAAAATCGATGGTGGGGGGAAAATGTCTAAAAATTCATTAAATGTGTAATAACTTCTAAACTGCAAAAAATCGCGGAACATCATGGGGATGATCTGAATGACGTCATCCGCTGGAATACCCTGTATACAGGTTGAAAAAGAACCTCCTAGCTTTATTGAAAATCCTGAACCAGTATCACTTACAGAACACTTTTTTTTTAATCGGTGGGATTTTTTTTTCCTACACGTAGACACTACTCGGGCGCTTCCCGCACCCCTCACGTGCCTGGTGTAAGAGTAATGTCTACGTTTAGGCAAAAAATGAACTATTCCCATTGAACAATTTAAAAAAAAAATTAAATGTGTACTTTGAGTGATACTGGTTCAGGATTTTGAATATAGCTAGGAGGTTCTTTTTCAGCCTGTATATAGGCTGATGACGACGGCCTTAGGCGAACAATATCGGAGATTAAAGACAACTAATTATCCAGTCATTTAATGTAGAGTCGTAAAAGTCAACGAAATAATCCAAAAGTGAAAGTAATTGCATTATTATAACAGGCTCACATCTCGCTGCACGATAGAAAAATAATGCAGACCTTAAAAGCCTAATTAAGTATACTAGAAAACAGGAACAAAAAAAAAAAATTTTATTTTCCAGATATTGGCGGAACAGAATTCCTATTGAAAGAGACAACAAATAATTGGATAGCAATGAATAAACAGTGGTTAAGAATGAATGCTGGTAGAAATATTTTCTGTGCTGTGAAGTTCTTTGGGGGAAATCTTCCAATAAAGTACAATGATGAAGTCCGATCTGGATACATCCAAATTTTAGGTCCTCGTACAGAAGAATTAGGTATTGATAAACAAGGTATAATATTACCCTAAAAGAAATTGTACAATTGACTTTAAACTACCTACTTCGCGAAACCGATATTGGCAAAAAAAAATGTTACTTCTCATACGAAAACTTAGTGTATAGTATACAACTGTACGATACAGTAGAAAAACATTATGATTGCTTTTTTTTAAATTTACAGTTATAATACATCGGGCGGCTTATCCTCCAGGTAATTTTATTTACAGTTATCCAAAATAAATCTTACAAGTGGCTTTAAATTATTTGCGAAACCGATTCTCAAAAAAAATAACTTTCTTCTCATACTAAAACTTTGTCTAGTGTACAACTGTACGATACTGTAGAATAAATAATAACTGTTATTTTTTAATTTTACAGTTAAAGGACAGCATACGGATCATCCTCCAGGTAATCTTATTTAGACAAATATATATATATATATATATATATATAGAATTGAATTGCAAAACCTCATTCCCGTGGAAATTTGGGAAAAATATGTAACATATACTCAAGGATAATGAAGCATCCTGGTGAATGAATTTTTCAAATCGATCCAGTAGTTTCGGAGTCTATTCAATTTAAACAAAAAATCAAATCTTTCCTCTTTATAATATAAGTGTAGATAAAATGAGGATAGTTGTTGAGTTTTTGCTAATTTAAAGTCACAAAGTGTTTAACTCGATAGAAGTGAATTTAACAAACTTTTAAATTCCGAGATGAATTTGTCCCGCTTTATTTAAATTTGTTCATAATGAATGGGCCTTTTTATAATTCGAAAACGGCACGGCAAAATTGTATTATCAGTGTCTTCTATGTAATAGTAATACTAGAAGCTGAGAACATAAGAAGCAATGATAATTCAAATGTTGAACTGCCGTGCCGTGCCGTTAGAATTATAAAAAGGCCCAATGGATGGCATTTTATCACAAGCGTTTTCGTGCTTTGGACGGCAAGTTAAGCTGTCGATCCCGGCTGCTGTCGATTGACTACAGTCATTAAAACCAAGTCAAAGGCTAATGTTCTGTTTGAAAACTATGACATTAGGGTTAGCCATGTTCGCCACATACTTGATTATACTTACACGATAAGAAGATATAGCAAGCTCAGCCTGAAGACGCCTTCAGTATATTCGTAACAACATATTTCTGGAGTGACGCTTAGGCTGACTACGTCAGCTTTCAAAATTAATAAATTCAATGCAATTTTATTAATTTTGAAAGCTGACGTAGTCGTTACGATTTGTTGTACCATTAAATTCGTCTTTTCGGATTTATGTACGGATTTTTAATTATCAATTGCTCAGCGGTGAAGGAAAACATCGTAATGAAACCCGCCTGAATAGGTAAATAAATATTATACGCGAATTTAAACCCGTTTAAGAGTTTAATTAGCTGATGCCCGCAACTTCGTTTGCGTGTTAATTTTTTTTTTGTACAGAGTACACAGTACGTGATTTAGATTTCTACATACAAAAGTTTTTCCCGCTAACTCCCGTTCCCGTGGGAATTTTGCAATATCCTGTTGCAACTAAGCTTTAAGTTTACTAAGGTACCTGCATGCCAAATTTCAAGCGTCTAACTTAAGCAGTTTAGATTTTTCATACAAAAGGATTTTCCCGCTAATTCCCGTTCCCGTGGGAATTTCAGGAATTCCTTTCTTAGTGCACCTCTACCGTACCTAAGCTACGTTTCTTCCAAATTTCAAGTGCCTACGTTTAGCCGTTCAGGCTGTGCGTTGATATGTCAGTCAGTCAGTCAGTTTCTCCTTTTTTATATATTTAGATTATGTGTTCAAATCGCGAAAGTTAAAAGTGTTATATGAAACCCGCCTGTCCAATAAAATTCATTTTCAAAATACGAGCGGTCCACCAACCCGCATTGGGCCAGCGTAGTGGACTAAAACTTGAATCCTCTTCGTGTTTCGAAGGGAGGTCCGTGCCCCTCGTACGAGATGTATATGGACTGGTAAAAATATATATGCGGAAACTAATAGTTCTCATTCCCTCTGAAGAAGGGAGTGGCAGCAAAATCCCAGCGAGTCCAGCAACAATGAGCCAGGGTTCCTAGGCGAACTATCCTGGCATTATCAATCAGGACTGATTTCCACATCTTACCCATCACTGACTTTCCTATAATACCAAGCCTCCGAAGGCAAGGCTCTTTAGGACCAAATTGTACACCAATATGATTATCAGGACTTTTTCTGTGCCTTCCATTTTCCTCATGTTGGTAACTTCTTAATTGTTATGATTTCTATGACCAGTACAATTCGATACACCATCATATTGGTACAGGACAAGCTTTTCAAAATCAGAAATGAATAAGTTTTAAAATAGTATTTAGATTACCTCATTATAAATAACTAAATTAAAAACTCAAGTCTCAAGTAAGCTCTTATTTACCGAGACGATTTATTTGTGCCGATCCGATATCCCAGTCGAGCGTGGATTCGCTTCCATGCCAACTCTTCCCAGGCATACTGTAGAAGCCAGTAAATGGGGCACGAGGGTTTTGCTCGTGGGCGAAAGGCTGATAGCCTTATCACCACTATACTCATGTTCCATCTAATAACCCACATGAATGTCAAATGAGGCGTGAAGTGGTTCTAGAACTACATGGCATTCTGCCTACCCCAAAAGGAATTATAGGCGTGAGTATGTTTGTATGTATACCACACTGTTAGAAACCTAACTTGACCCTCTGACCGAAAATTTTAGAAAAACCGCTTAATGTCACAATAGACACAAATTGTAAGGGTTATCATATGGAACAAGTTGTGCAATGGTGTAAGGTGGTCGGTCAGTCTTTTACCCATTATACAGCAAAACCCTCGCATCCCACTTACAGATTTTTACTATACACCTGGGAAGAGTATTAGCTGGCACATTTTAAGTCCAACATTGAAGCAATGTGGTATAAGAACGAGTAATCACAGTTTTGAGTAGTCCTTACTCGTATTATAGATCAGGCCGTAAGTCAAGATGCTCGAAGCTGCTATAAATACGTATATTTGTAGGACAGGTTTAAGTCTATACTTACTATAGTATTCATCGTTTTAGATTATCTTAACTGAATTTAGGATTTTTTTGTTCTATGAATGCTCAAATAGGTTTAGGTACACATTTTTTAAGTACAAGTGTAAAAAAACTGCCACAAACAGTCAATAAAATCAAATAATAAAAATAAGTTTTCAAGACAAAAGATATGTACTTGGCGAAATATAGCAGAGTCGTAGAGTGGTAGAATACAGTAAATATTTTTGTATTTTTCGTTTTGATTTGTTAAAATTTATTTACTGTGCTCTTTTCTAAAATTCTTTGAGACGGCAATAGAATTTTGTAACATTCAGCCGTTTTTAAAGTAAATATTAATTACAAGATAATATAGAGTATATACCTCTATCTATGTAAAAAGTATCTGACCTGTGGGACTCTCCCCTCTTTATAAAGTGGATGGATGGAGGTCCACACGGTTATAAATCCCTACTGTATGTTTATAACACTTTAAACTCTGTATGTTGTCTAAACTATGAACTGATTTCGATTAAATTTGGTAGAGTAATAGATTAGACCTTGGGAAAGAACATAGGCTACATTTTATCCCACAGCTAGGCACGATATAACATGTACTACGCGGGTGGAAAGCCAGTTCTGTTATAAAAGTAGAAAATGTACCCTAATAACATTAGTTTTGTAATAAAAACTGTGCACTAACATTTTTAGGGCTCCGCCCAAAATAAAAAAATTTATTATAATTATAATTAAAAACCTCATTCATGATATATAAGTTTTAAACAATGTCTGTATTAAATACATAAATATTTTTAGGCCTAGCATAATGGATCGTACCTTGAGTATTCTGTACCGAATATTTGTGTCTAGTATATAACTGTACGGCACTGTAGAAAATACTAATAATTGTGTTTTTTTTTAATTTTACAGTTGTAAAACAGGAGGCGACTCATCTTTCAGGTAATTTTATTTACACTAACCTAAAATAAATCGTACAAGTGACTTTAAATTACATTGCGAAACCGACATTCTCAAAAAAAATAATTGCTTACTTCTCCCTACTAAAACAGTCAACTGATCGCTAATCTTCGGCTCGAGTAGTATGGAGAGGCGAATTGTTAGTTATATTCGATCTTTGTACCACATTTTTTTATATAATAAAATGAGGATAGTTGTTGAGATTTTACTAATTTAAAGTCACACAATAGGCCTTTTTATAATTCAAACGGAACGGCACGGCATCACAGAATTCTAATATCAGGCCAACTATATTTAACTTGCTAGAAGTTAATTTAACAAACTTTAAAATTCGAATTTTTCGCTCTTTATTTAAATTTGTTTATAATTTATTTGCAATTATTTTAATTGCAATGCAATTATTTTAATTGTTTTAATTGCAATTTATTTTTCGTGATTCGGAGGGCACGTCAAGCTGTTAATCGTGGCTGCTGTCGATTGACTACAGTCATTAAAACCAAATCAGAGGTAATTTTTCCGTTTGAAAACTCTGACACCACTGTTAGCCAAGTTCGCCACACACTTGATTATACCTACACGATAAGAAGAATAATGAACGGGTTCTGTCTCAAAAGCAAGGGCAAGGTACGAGGATATAGCAAGTTCACCCTGAAGAAGCATTCAGTATATTCATAACACCATATTTGTGGAGTGTAGCTTAGGTACCGCTACCTTAGGAAGATATGCAAAATAAATAAAATCAAAT
Organism: Aproaerema taeniolella; assembly: GCA_949987775.1. NCBI lineage: Eukaryota > Metazoa > Arthropoda > Insecta > Lepidoptera > Gelechiidae > Aproaerema > Aproaerema taeniolella. The sequence continues at coordinate 19,726,393 of OX465248.1, forward strand.
ATACTTACTTAATTTTAGTGAAACAAGACATACCTACAAGATAAATGCTTGTTTTTAGCCCCTACAAAAATGAGGGGCGTTATAAGTTTGACGTGTGTATCTGTATGATTGTTAGTGGCACCGTAACTTCCAAAGGAATAGACTAATTTCGATTTTCAATGCAATTTTTCTTATTTTGAAAGCTAACGCTGTCGAAATGGTTCTTTGCAGTATTTTATCAAAATTGGTTCAGTTGTTGAAAAGTTAGAAGCGATGCAAGTAGGGGTGATACAAAATTTTTATTTTAAAGTTATTTTATTTTATTGTTACAGAGCTACTAAATCTAACGATAATTCCCGATAGACAAGTTATCGGATTTTTGGGTGACTCTAATGATTACAAATTAAATTGCACCATTTCTGGGAAAAATTTGTCAATAATTTCTCCAATTTTCTTAGGATGGTATGCACAAGGTAAGAAATAGGTAAACCTCGGAAAATATATCACGTATTTATTTGAAATAATTTACAGTGGGTATACCTATAAAGAGAATGGCCCAACAGGCGACGGCCAAAAGAAAAATTTGGGTGCCCCATGCCAGGAGGCATTTAGATTTTTTATTATTATTATAAGATGGGTTAACTCTATATTACCCCATTTATATTTATGGTATTTTCAGGAACAATACGTTCTGTGTAAATACTACAAGGAAACCGCCTACGATGGTTACTGCTTAACGTTAAACGCGAATTACTCCTTCCAAAGTTCATTAAAGCTGTTTGAAACCTGCAGGTCCATCTTAATTATATTTTTACCAACTTGAAGTTTTGAAAACATTTCGCTGAAGTGCCAATTTTAACTTATAAGTTAAATTTAAACCATGTTCCATAATTTACATAATTTTTTTTAAATGGTTGCTAATATTTCCTTCATTATCTACCATAATGAAATTTATAAATAATTTATACATAAAGAGAAAAAAATAAAAATCGATGGTGGGGGGAAAATGTCTAAAGATTCATTAAATGTGTAATAACTTCTAAACTGCAAAAACTCGCGGAACATCATGGGGATGATCTGAATGACGTCACCCGCTGGGCCACCCTGTATACAGGTTGAAAAAGAACCTCCTAGCTTTATTGAAAATCCTGAACCAGTATCACTTACAGAACACTTTTTTTTTAATCGGTGGGATTTTTTTTTCCTACACGTAGACACTACTCGGGCGCTTCCCGCACCCCTGACGTGCCTGGTGTAAGAGTAATGTCTACGTTTAGGCAAAAAATTAACTATTCCCATTGAACAATTAAAAAAAAAAAATGTGTACTTTGAGTGATACTGGTTCAGGATTTTGAATATAGCTAGGAGGTTCTTTTTCAGCCTGTATATAGGCTGATGACGACGGCCTTAGGCGAACAATATCGGAGATAAAAGACAACGAATTATGCAGTCATTTTAATGTAGAGTTGTAAAAGTTAATGAAATAATCCAAAAGTGAAAGTAATTGCATTATTATTACAGGCTCACATCTCGCTGCACGATAGAAAAAGAATGCAGACCTTAAAAGCCTAACTAAGTATACTAGAAAACAGGAACATAAAAAAATATATTTTTTATTTTCCAGATATTGGCGGAACAGAATTCCTATTGAAAGAGACAACAAATAATTGGATAGCAATGAATAAACAGTGGTTAAGAATGCATGCTGGTAGAAATATTTTCTGTGCTGTGAAGTTCTTTGGGGGAAATCTTCCAAGAAAGTACTATGATGAAGTCCGATCTGGATACATTCAAATTTTAGCTCCTCGTACAGAAGAATTAGGTATTGATAAACAAGGTATAATATTACCCTAAAAGAAATCGTACAATTGTGTTTAAACTACCTACTTCGCGAAACCGATATTCGAAAAAAAAATTGTTACTTCTCATACTAAAACTTTGTGTATCGTATACAACTGTACGATACTGTAGAAAAACATTATAATTGCTTTTTTTTAAATTTACAGTTATAATACATCGAGCGGCTTATCCGCCAGGTAATTTTATTTATAGTTACCCAAAATAAATCTTACAAGTGGCTTTAAATTATTTGCGAAACCGATTCTCAAAAAAAATAGCTTTCTTCTCATACTAAAACTTTGTGTCTAGTGTACAACCGTACGATACTGTATAATAAATAATAACTGTTATTTTTTTAATTTTACAGTTGAAGGACAGCATACGGATCATCCTCCAGGTAATCTTATTTAGACATATCTATATCTACATCTACACTAATATTATAAAGAGGAAAGTTTTGTACCTATTTTTGTATGTTTGTATGTTTGTAATGAATAGGCTCAAAAAGTACTGGGCCGATTTAAAAAATTCTTTCACCATTAGGATGCTACATTATCTCTAAGTAACATAGGCTACATAATTTTTCCGAATTCTCACGGGAACGAAGTCCCGAGCGGGATGCTAGTATTATATATTTTGAATTGAATTGAATTGCGAAACCTCATTCCCGTGGAAATTTGGGAAAAATATGTAACATATACTCAAGGATAATGAAGCATCCTGGTGAATGAATTTTTCAAATCGGTCCAGTAGTTTCAGAGTCTATTCAATTTGAACAAAAAATCAAATCTTTCCTCTTTATAATATAAGTGTAGATAAAATGAGGATAGTTGTTGAGTTTTTGCTAATTTAAAGTCACACGAAGTGTTTAACTCGATAGAAGTGAAATTAACAAACTTTTGAATTCAGAGATCAATTTGTCCCGCTTTATTTAAATTTGTTCATAATGAATGGGCCTTTTTAGGGTTCCGTAAAAGTAATCTACGAACCCTTATAGTTTCGCCATGTCCGTCTGTCCGTCTGTCCGTCTGTCCGTCTGTCCGCGGGTTTCCTAAGAAACCCTTGGTACTACAGAGCTGAAATTTGGCATGGTCATAAATATTAACTACGCCGTCAGAACTGTAGAGTGAAATCTTAGAAAAAAATTTTTTTTCGGGTGTCTCCCATAGACGTGAAAGGGCGATGTTTTTTTTTTCTAGCCAATATCATTAAATGGGGTGTCATAAGACAGCTTTTTAAAAGACAGAAGGGGTTTGCTAAGAACGTTTTTCGATTCAGCACTTTGTTTGCCTAATATAAATTTTTTAAGTGAAAATTTTTGGAAAACACAAGTGTCCCCCTCTCTACCAGCTAAACGGTTGATTCTAAAAATGTGAAAAAATTCATGGTGGTAGTGTAAACAATGATATTATAAAGAAAACTATCACACATAAGATGGCTCTTCAAGTTTGCGAGTAATAGTCGACCAAGTGCCAAACTTAGTTGGGATTAATAAGAATATATTTACTAATATTAGATCCTTGGTACTACAGAGCTGAAATTTGGCACGGTCATACATATTGATTGCGCCAACAGATTGAAAAAATAAAATTTTGGAAAAAACAATTTTTCGGATGTTTCCCATACACGTGAAAGGGCAATGGTTTTTTTTTTCTCGCCGATATCATCGAACGAGATGTCATAGGATAGCTTTTTAAAAGACAGAAGGGGTTTGCTAAGAACGTTTTTCGATTCAGCATTCCCTTTACAAAAAAATAAATTTTAAAGTGAAAATTTTTATTAAAAACAAGTGTCCCCCACTACAAGCAAAACGATTGTTTTTAAAATGTGGAAAAATTCACGGTGATAGAATATACAACAAAATTAAAAAGAAAACTATCACACATAAGTTGGCCCTTCAAGCTTGTGAGTAATAGTCGACCAAGTGCTAAACGTTGATGGGATTAATAAGAATATATTCACTAATATTAGATCCTTGGTACTACAGAGCTAAAATTTGGCATGGTCATACATATTGATTGCCCTAACAGATCTACAAAATAAAATAGTGGAAAAAAAATTTTTTTTCGGGTGTTTCCCGTACACGTGAAAGGGCGATGGATTTTTTTTTCTCGCCGATATCATCGGGTAGGTTATCATAGGATAGCTTTTTAAAAGATAGAAGGGGCTTACTATGAACGTTTTTCGATTCAGCAATCCGTTTGAGAAACATTAATTTTTATAATGAAAAAAATGTGGAATAATTCACGAGGGTATACGACGAAGTGTACCCCAATCCAAAATGGCTGCCATACAAGGTTCAACGCTAAAAGTGAGGCGAGCCGAAAGCCAAGCTGCAACATATTGACATTTCAGGTGTCGTTTAATAGATTTTTGGGAGTGCTAATTACGAAAATGACATTAAAATTATACACGATCACCACGCGACCTGCTTTAGCAGCAGCTCGATACTATTAAAAAAAAAATTCGGGCTCGCTTCGCTCGCGCATTAAATACTTCCATTTCATTATATTTATTTCATTTTTTTTCTCGCCGATATCATCAAATGAGATGTCATAGGATTGCTTTTTAAAAGATAGAAGAGGTTTACTAAGAAAGTCTTTGGATTCAGCATTCCCTTTGCGAAAAAATAATTTTTAAAGCGAAAATTTTTATTAAAAACAAGTGTCCCCCACTACAAGCAAAACGATTGTTTCTAAATATGTGGAAAAATTCACGGTGATAGAATATACAACAAAATTAAAAGGAAAACTATCACACATAAGTTGGCCCTTCAAGCTTGTGAGTAATAGTCGACCAAGTGCCAAACGTTGTTGGGCTTAATAAGAATATATTTACTAATATTAGATCCTTTACCGACAGAGCTAAAATTTAGCATGGTCGTAATATTGATTGCGCCGACAGATCTAAAAAATAAAATGGTGGAAAAAAATTGTTTTTCGGGTGTTTTCCATACACGTGAAAGCGCGAGGGATTTTTTTTTTCGCCGATATCATCGAGTGGGTTATCATAGGATAGCTTTTTTTCAAGATAGATGGGGTTTACTACGAACGTTTTTCGATTCAGCAATCCGTTTGGGAAACATTAATTTTTATAAAAATAAAATGTGGAATAATTCACGAGAGTAGCATTCACGACGAAGTGTACACTAATCCAAAATGGCCGCCATACAAGGTTCCACGCTTAAAGTGAGGCGAGCCGAAAGCCAAGCTGTAACATATTGACATTTCAGGTGTCGTTTAATAGATTTTTGGGGGTGCTAATTACGAAAATGACATCAAAATTATACACGATCACCACGCGACCTGCTTTAGCAGCAGCTCGATATTATTATATTATCCCTAACAATAATATTATCGCAAAAAAATCAAAAACCAAAAAAAAAACTAAAAAAACTATTTAAAAAAACCAAAAAAAACTTCGCGCTCGCTTCGCTCGCGCATTAAATACTTCCATTCTGTTATATTTAGACCAAAACTACAATTATTTCTGAAACTACAAACTTTGTAATACATTTCTTTTTGATACTATAGTATTTGGGGATTTTAACATCGACTATGACAATACGCTCGTAGAATTAAGAAACCAGCTGCATATTTTAACCATCCTGCTACGGAACCCTACAATGCGCGTGGCCCGACACGCTCTTGGCCGGTTTTTTATAATTCGAAAACGGCACAGCAAAATTGTATTACCATTGCCTCCTATGTAATAGTAATACTAGAAGCTGAGAACATACGAAGCAATGATAATTCAAATGTTGAACTGCCATGCCGTGCAGTTAGAATTATAAAAAGGCCCAATGGATGGCATTTTATCACAAGCGTTTTCGTGCTTTGGACGGCAAGTTAAGCTGTCGATCCCGGCTGCTGTCGATTGACTACAGTCATTAAAACCAAGTCAAAGGCTAATGTTCTGTTTGAAAACTATGACATTAGGGTTAGCCATGTTCGCCACACACTTGATTATACTTACACGATAAGAAGATATAGCAAGCTCAGCCTGAAGACGCCTTCAGTATATTCGTAACAACATATTTCTGGAGTGACGCTTAGGCTGACTACGTCAGCTTTCAAAATTAATAAATTCAATGCAATTTTATTAATTTTGAAAGCTGACGTAGTCGTTACGATTTGTTGTACCATTAAATTCGTCTTTTCGGATTTATGTACGGATTTTTAATTATCAATTGCTCAACGGTGAAGGAAAACATCGTAATGAAACCCGCCTGAATAGGTAAATAAATATTATACGCGAATTTAAACCCGTTTAAGAGTTTAATTAGCTGATGCCCGCAACTTCGTTTGCGTGTTAATTTTTTTTTTGTACAGAGTACACAGTACGTGATTTAGATTTCTACATAAAAAAGTTTTTTCCCGCTAACTCCCGTTCCCGTGGGAATTTTGCAATATCCTGTTGCAACTAAGCTTTAAGTTTACTAAGGTACCTGCATGCCAAATTTCAAGCGTCTAACTTAAGCAGTTTAGATTTTTCATACATAAGGATTTTCCCGCTAATTTCCGTTCCCGTGGGAATTTCAGGAATTCCTTTCTTAGTGCACCTCTACCGTACCTAAGCTACGTCTCTTCCAAATTTCAAGTGCCTACGTTTAGCCGTTCAGGCTGTGCGTTGATATGTCAGTCAGTCAGTCAGTCAGTTTCTCCTTTTTTATATATTTAGATTATGTGTTCAAATCGCGAAAGTTAAAAGTGTTATATGAAACCCGCCTGTCCAATAAAATTCATTTTCAAAATACGAGCGGTCCACCAACCCGCATTGGGCCAGCGTAGTGGACTAAAACTTGAATCCTCTTCGTGTTTCGAAGGGAGGTCCGTGCCCCTCGTAGGAGATGTATATGGACTGGTAAAAATATATATGCGGAAACTAACAGTTTCTCATTCCCTCTGAAGAAGGGAGTGGCAGCAAAATCCCAGCGAGTCCAGCAACAATGAGCCAGGGTTCCTAGGCGAACTATCCTGGCATTATCAATCAGGACTGATTTCCACATCTTACCCATCACTGACTTTCCTATAATACCAAGCTTCCGAAGGCAAGGCTCTTTAGGACCAAATTGTATACCAATATGATTATCAGGACTTTTTCTGTGCCTTCCATTTTCCTCATGTTGGTAACTTCTTAATTGTTATGATTTCTATGACCAGTACAATTCGATACACCATCATATTGGTACAGGACAAGCTTTTTAAAATCAGAAATGAATAAGTTTTAAAATAGTATTTAGATTACCTCATTATAAATAACTAAATTAAAAACTCAAGTCTCAAGTAAGCTCTTATTTACCGAGACGATTTATTTGTGCCGATCCGATATCCCAGTCGAGCGTGGATTCGCTTCCATGCCAACTCTTCCCAGGCATACTGTAGAAGCCAGTAAATGGGGCACGAGGGTTTTGCTCGTGGGCGAAAGGCTGATAGCCTTATCACCACTATACTCATGTTCCATCTAATAACCCACATGAATGTCAAATGAGGCGTGAAGTGGTTCTAGAACTACATGACATTCTGCCTACCCCAAAAGGAATTATAGGCGTGAGTATGTTTGTATGTATACCACACTGTTAGAAACCTAACTTGACCCTCTGACCGAAAATTTTAGAAAAACCGCTTAATGTCACAATAGACACAAATTGTAAGGGTTATCATATTATTATGGAACAAGTTGTGCAATGGTGTAAGGTGGTCGGTCAGTCTTTTACCCATCTTTTACACTTACAGATTTTTACTATACACCTGGGAAGAGTATTAGCTGGCACATTTTAAGTCCAACATTGAAGCAATGTGGTATAAGAACGAGTAATCACAGTTTTGAGTAGTCCTTACTCGTATTATAGATCAGGCCGTAGGTCAAGATGCTCGAAGCTGCTATAAATGCGTATATTTGTAGGACAGGTATAAGTCTATACTTACTATAGTATTCATCGTTTTAGATTATCTTAACTGAATTTAGGATTTTTTTGTTCTATGAATGCTCAAATAGGTTTATGTACACATTTTTTAAGTACAAGTGTAAAAAAACTGCCACAAACAGTCAATAAAATCAAATTATAAAAATAAGTTTTCAACAAAAGATATGTACTTGGCGAAATATAGCTGAGTCGTAGAGTGGTAGAATACAGTAAATATTTTTGTATTTTTTGTTTGATTTGTTAAAATTTATTTACTGTGCTCTTTTTTAAAATTCTTTGAGACGGCAATAGAACTTTGTAACATTCAGCCGTTTTTAAAGTAAATATTAATTAAATGGAATACAAGATAATATAGAGTATATACCTCTATCTATGTAAAAAGTATCTGACCTGTGGGACTCCCCCCTCTTTATAAAGTGGATGGATGGAGGTCCACACGGTTATAAATCCCTACTAATGTTATGAATGCGAAAGTAACTCTGTATGTTTATAACACTTTAAACTCTGTATGTTGTCTAAACTATGAACTGATTTCGATTAAATTTAGTAGAGTAATAGATTAGACCATGGGAAAGGACATAGGCTACATTTTATAAATAAATAAATAATAATAAGTTTATTTGACACTACAAAGATAGCCAGCACATTAAAATATTTTACAAGGTTTGTCCCACAGCTAGGCACAATATAACATGTACTACGCGGGCGGAAAGCCAGTTCTGTTATAAAAGTAGAAAATGTACCCTAATAACATTAGTTTTGTAATAAAAACTGTGTACTAACACTTTTAGGGCTCCGCCTAAAATAAACAATTTATTATAATTATAATTAAAAACCTCATTCATGATATATAAGTTTTAATCAATGTCTGTATTAAATACATAAATATTTTTAGGCCTATAGCATGATGGATCGTACCTAGAGTATTCTGTACCGAATATTTGTGTCTAGTATACAACTGTACGGCACTTAGAAAATACTAATAATTGTGTTTTTTTTTAATTTTACAGTTGTAAAACAGGAGGTGACTCATCTTTCAGGTAATTTAATTTACACTAACCTAAAATAAATCGTACAAGTGACTTTAAATTACATTGCGAAACCGACATTCTCAAAAAAAAATAATTGCTTGCTTCTCCCTACTAAAACAGTCAGCTGATCGCTAATCTTCGGCTCGAGTAGTATGGAGAGGCGAATTTTTAGTTATATTCGATCTTTGTACCACATTTTTTTATATAATAAAATGAGGATAGTTGTTGAGATTTTACTAATTTAAAGTCACACAATAGGCCTTTTTATAATTCAAACGGAACGGCACGGCATCACAGAATTCTAATATCAGGCCAACTATATTTAACTTGCTAGAAGTTAATTTAACAAACTTTAAAATTCGAATTTTTCGCTCTTTATTTAAATTTGTTTATAATTTATTTGCAATTATTTTAATTGCAATGCAATTATTTTAATTGTTTTAATTGCAATTTATTTTTCGTGCTTCGGAGGGCACGTCAAGCTGTTAATCGTGGCTGCTGTCGATTGACTACAGTCATTAAAACCGAATCAGAGGTAATTTTTCCGTTTGAAAACTCTGACACCACTGTTAGCCAAGTTCGCCACACACTTGATTATACCTACACGATAAGAAGAATAATGAACGGGTTCTGTCTCAAAAGCAAGGGCAAGGTACGAGGATATAGCAAGTTCACCCTGAAGAAGCATTCAGTATATTCATAACACCATATTTGTGGAGTGTAGCTTAGGTACCGCTACCTTAGGAAGATATGCAAAATAAATAAAATCAAATATACTTACTTAATTTTAGTGAAACTAGACATACCTACAAGATAAATGCTTGTTTTTAACCCCTACAAAAAAGAGGGGCGTTATAAGTTTGACGTGTGTATCTGTGTGACTGTTAGTGGCACCGTAGCTTCCAAAGGAATAGACAGATTTCGATTTTCAATGCAATTTTTCTTATTTTGAAAGCTGACGTTGTCGAAACGGTTCTTTGCAGTATTTTATCAAAATTGGTTTAGTTGTTGAAAAGTTAGAAGCGATGCAAGTAGGGGTGATACAACATTTTAATTTTAAAGTTATTTAATTTTATTGTTACAGAGCTACTAAATCTAACGATAACTCCCGATAGACAAGTTATCGGATTTTTGGGTGACTCTAATGATTACAAATTAAACTGCACCATTTCCGGGAAAAATTTGTCAATAATTTCCCCAATTTTCTTAGGATGGTATGCACAAGGTAAGAAATAGGTAAACCTCGGAAAATATGTCACGTATTTATTTGAAATAATTTACAGTGGGTATACCTATAAAGAGAATGGCCCAACGGGCGACGGCCAAAAGAAAAATTTGGGTGCCCCATGCCAGGAGGCATTTAGATTTTTTTTTATTATAAGATGGGTTAACTCTATATTACCCCATTTATATTTATGGTATTTTCAGGAACAATACGTTCTGTATAAATACTACAAGGAAACCGCCTACGATGGTTACTGCTTAACGTTAAACGCGAATTACTCCTTCCAAAGTTCATTAAAGCTGTTTGAAACCTGCAGGTCCATCTTAATTATATTTTTACCAACTTGAAGTTTTGAAAACATTTCGCTGAAGTGCCAATTTTAACTTATAAGTTCAATTTGAACCATGTTCCATAATTTACATCATTTTTTTTAAATGGTTGCTAATATTTCCCTCATTATATACCATAATGAAATTTATAAATAATTTATACATAAAGAGAAAAAAATAAAAATCTATGGTGGGGGGAAAATGTCTAAAAATTCATTAAATGTGTGATAACTTCTAAACTGCAAAAAATCGCGGAACATACATGGCGATGATCTGAATGCCCCCTGGCACGGGGCATCCAAATTCTCTTGGCCGTCACCCGCTGGGCCACCCTGTATACAGGTTGAAAAAGAACCCCCTAGCTTTATTGAAAATCCTGAACCAGTATCACTTACAGAACACTTTTTTTTTTAATCGGTGGGATTTTTTTTTCTTACACGTAGACACTCCTCGGGCGCTTCCCGCACCCCTCACGTGCCTGGTGTAAGAGTAATGTCTACCTTTAGGCAAAAAATGAACTATTCCCATTGAAAAAAATTTTTTTTTTAATAAATGTGTACTTTGAGTGATACTGGTTCAGGATTTTGAATATAGCTAGGAGGTTCTTTTTCAGCCTGTATATAGGCTGATGACGACGGCCTTAGGCGAACAATATCGGAGATTAAAGACAACTAATTATCCAGTCATTTTAATGTAGAGTCGTAAAAGTCAACGAAATAATCCAAAAGTGAAAGTAATTGCATTATTATAACAGGCTCACATCTCGCTGCACGATAGAAAAATAATGCAGACCTTAAAAGCCTAATTAAGTATACTAGAAAACAGGAACAAAAAAAAAAATTTATTTTCCAGATATTGGCGGAACAGAATTCCTATTGAAGGAGACAACAAATAATTGGATAGCAATGAATAAACAGTGGTTAAGAATGAATGCTGGTAGAAATATTTTCTGTGCTGTGAAGTTCTTTGGGGGAAATCTTCCAATAAAGCACAATGATGAAGTCCGATCTGGATACATCCAAATTTTAGGTCCTCGTACAGAAGAATTAGGTATTGATAAACAAGGTATAATATTACCCTAAAAGAAATTGTACAATTGACTTTAAACTACCTACTTCGCGAAACCGATATTGGCAAAAAAAAATGTTACTTCTCATACGAAAACTTAGTGTATAGTATACAACTGTACGATACAGTAGAAAAACATTATGATTGCTTTTTTTTAAATTTACAGTTATAATACATCGGGCGGCTTATCCTCCAGGTAATTTTATTTACAGTTATCCAAAATAAATCTTACAAGTGGCTTTAAATTATTTGCGAAACCGATTCTCAAAAAAAATAACTTTCTTCTCATACTAAAACTTTGTCTAGTGTACAACTGTACGATACTGTAGAATAAATAATAACTGTTATTTTTTAATTTTACAGTTAAAGGACAGCATACGGATCATCCTCCAGGTAATCTTATTTAGACAAATATATATATATATATATATATAGAATTGAATTGCAAAACCTCATTCCCGTGGAAATTTGGGAAAAATATGTAACATATACTCAAGGATAATGAAGCATCCTGGTGAATGAATTTCTCAAATCGATCCAGTAGTTTCGGAGTCTATTCAATTTAAACAAAAAATCAAATCTTTCCTCTTTATAATATAAGTGTAGATAAAATGAGGATAGTTGTTGAGTTTTTTCTAATTTAAAGTCACACAAAGTGTTTAACTCGATAGAAGTAAATTTAACAAACTTTTAAATTCCGAGATGAATTTGTCGCGCTTTATTTAAATATGTTCATAATTAATGGGCCTTTTTTGTAATTCGGAAACGGCACGGAAAAATTGTATTACCGTTGCCTTCTATGTAATAATAATACTAGAAGCTGAGAACATAAGCGGCAATGATAATTCAAATGTTGAACTGCCGTGCCGTGCAGTTAGAATTATAAAAAGGCCCAATGGATGGCATTTTATCACAAGCGTTTTCGTGCTTTGGACGGCAAGTTAAGCTGTCGATCCCGGCTGCTGTCGATTGACTACAGTCATTAAAACATAGTCATTAGTCATTGTCAGTTTATTCTGTTTGAAAACTATGACATTAGGGTTAGCCATGTTCGCCACACACTTGACGGATTACTTACACGATAAGAAGATATAGCAAGCTCAGCCTGAAGACGCCTTCAGTATATTCGTAACAAGATATTTCTGGAGTGACGCTTAGGTTGTATGCAAAATACCTAAAGAAGATATGCAGAATAAATTTAATCAGGCATGTTTACGTAATTTTAGTAAAACAAGGCATACATACAAGATAAATGCTTGTTTTTAACCCCAACAAAAAACAGGGGAGTTATAAGTTTGACGTGTGTATCTGTGTGACTGTTTGTGGCACCGTAGCTTCCAAAGGAATAGACTGATTTCGACTTTCAATGCAATTTTATTAATTTTGAAAGCTGACGTGGTCGTTACGATTTTTTGTGATATTTCATCATAATTGGTTTTGGTTTTGAAAAGTTAGAAGCGATGCAAGAGGGGGTGATTCAAAATTTTTAATTTTAATTTTATTGTTACAGAGCCACTAAAACTAACGATAACTCCCGATAGACAAACCATCAGATTTTTGGGTGACTCTCATGATTACAAAATGTATAAAACAAATTGCACCATTTCTGGGACAAATTTGCCAAAAGTTTCTCCATTCTTCTTAGGATGGTATGCACAAGGTAAGGAATAGGTAAACCTCGGGAATAAGATTACGAATTCATTTGAAAGAATTAAAAGTGGGTATATCGTCAGGCCCGTGCCCCTTGGTGGGGATGCAACTATCTATATATAAGCAGATAACGACAGCCTTAGGCGAACAATATAGGAGAAAAAAAGTCAACAAAATAATCCAAATGTGTTAATTAGCAATAAAATGTTCAAATTTTTTTAAAAGGCTTATCGGCGTGAGGAATATCCACGCAGGTTCATTATGGGGTCGTGTGTTCACGTCTCATTCACGCCGAATATTTTTCGTTCCCTAAAATGGAAGATTTGTGGTGTCACCGTGTGGTGATCGGTTGAGAATAACACCACCCCATCTCTTTCCGTGGGTATCGTAAAGAGGCGACTAAGGAAACACAAATGAGACCTGCCTCCTAGTAATCCATCCCAGGCAACGACACTTCATTTTTTTCTGAATCTGAGGTGTCGTCTTATGGTCTCATGCGGTGTGGTAGGCTCTGTAAAGGGCCGTCTGGTTCGCGTCCACCCTCCTACTGAAGTCCGACGCCAAACAGCTTGCTGTGTTCCGTCGGTGCGTGGGAGTGCCAGTGCCTTTATAGGCATTTTATGGGTTAACTCGCTCCATCGTCGACCTCATCTTCATCCTTATGGTCAAGATTGAGGTCAAGAGTTAATTCATCTTATAATTATAATTAAAAAAAAAACTAAAAAAAACAACAACATTTATAAGATAGTCCAGCAGTCCGGGATATAATTATGGTCACATTTTCAAAAAAAGGCTAATACTTAATTAGGAGGACAGGCTCATGTTTTGACGCATGATAGAAGAAGAATGCAGACCTTAAAAGCCTAATCAAACTGGAACTTTAATAAGCTACCATTTTATTCCAGATATTGGCGGAACAGAAGTCCTATTGAAAGAAACAACAAATAATTCGATAGCAATAGATAAACAGTGGTTAATAACGCATGCTGGTGGAAATATTTTCTGTGCAGTGAAGTTCAAGTTTGGGGGAAACCTTCCAAGAAAGTACTATGGAGAAGTCCGGTCTAGATACATCAACATTTTGGAACCTCATACATTAGAATTACGTATTGATAAACAAGGTATTAATCTTAATATTAAGGCGAAAGTTTGAGATTTTATAGTGCTTTTTTATTTATTTTTTCATATTTGAACACGGCATGTTATTGTCAATTAAGCCTTTTAATAATTCGAACGGAACGGCACGGCACTTCGAAATTTGAATTACCATTGTCCCCTATGTTCTCACCTTCTAGTATTACTATTACGTAGGAGGCAATGGTAATACAATTTTGCCGTGCCATTTTCGAATTGTAAAAAGGCCATAATACTGGGTGAAAAAGAACCCCCTAACTACACACATCAACGCGGTCTAGGGATATTGCACGATTTTTCATACAAAAGAGGTCTGTTTGAGAAGCTGTAAAAGCATACTCGAGATACATGGAGGGCTATAATTTTCAGACGAGGAAGTGCTAAACCTGAATTTTAAATTCTAGTCAATTAATTTTGTCTTACTTGAAATTTGTGAAAACGTGACGAAACTGTTTTTTTTTTTGCCTAAATTAGACCATTTTCATACAAAAAGCAGGCAAAAAGTGCATTTTCGTTTTCGTTTCTATCACATTTTGACAAATTTCAAGTAAAACAAAATTTATTGACCTAAGTTTAAAATTCAGGTTTAGGACTTGCTCGTCTGAAAATTATAGCCCTCCATGTATCTCGAGTATGCATTTATAGCTTCTCAAACAGACCTCTTTTGTATGAAAAATCGTGCAAATATCCCTAGACCGCGTTGATGTGTGTATATTCAAAATCCTGAACCAGTATCATTTTTCATTTTTTGCCTAAACGTAGACATTACTCCTACACCAGGCACGTGAGGGGTGCGGGTAGCGCTCAGCTAAAAATACTTTTCTCGAAATCCAAATCGGTCAGACCGTTTTTGATAGAATGGTACCAAACCACTTTACAATAACGAACACAGATCCATAAAATGGGACAAAAAAATCAAATGACTGAGTACTACGTTTGTGATGAATGAAAAAAAAACAGTTTTTGATGGCATGGTACTTAACCACTTTACAGTAAGGAACATAGATCCACGAAATGGGAGAAAAAATCAAATGACTGAGTAGTACGTTTGTGATGAATGAAAAAAAAAAACAATATTTTTTGTTGCAGGTTACAAAAACGTCATAATTTATATAACAATGGCTGGACTTATTGTGATGTTGGTCCTAATTCCAATTCTGCTGTATAAATACGGCTGCTGTCGATGCTGCCAATGCCAGCCTACATCACCAGATACGCAACAGGTTAATTTTAGACTTTTTAAAACTGATGGTAGGCTCAAAGACCGAAAATGCTCATTGAGCTAAAAAGCCGCTCACCATCAGACGTTGTATATGTCACCGGAAAATTGTAAAACCTTAATGTTACAAATTCAGTAGTGAAATTATAATCACCCTCGATATTACAATTTGCCTAGTAAAATTATTAAGCCACCTACTTGAAATAAGATAAATTAGGTTAGGTTGGGCTTTTTTAGATTTGGTTAGGTTAGGTTGCATTAATTTTATAAATAAATCCGTCAATATGAAAAAAAGGGCATACGAGTACGAGTATTTCCAGTATTTTAGCTTTTTACTCAATTAATTTTAAATTTAATTTTCAGGAACTACCAGTGGCTGCTCAAGAAAACGTGTACACATATGTTCCACTGCAAACTGTATCATTTTACCAGGCAAGAGCTTTGGCAAATGCAAATCAGAAGCTTAACGATAGTTCAGCAGCGAAACCTCCCCCGCTTCCTTTCAAACCTCAAAAGGAAGTAAATGAAGATCACTACTCTTATGCCTACGGTATCAGAAAATAATAATGGGAGAGAACTGCGTAAAAAGACAGTCGGACGTGAACTAACAAGCTTTTAAGAGTATTTTCCAGTCTTTTCCACAGTCAGAAAAAATGGTCGACTCAAAAATCACAGATCGTTGAATTTTTTTTAAATTCTTACAGTAAGCAAAAATCCAAAATTAAGAGAAACTCGGTGCATCCCATACAGTTGGCGGTGGCACTGCTGATCGGGGCGGTTGTCACCATGTGAATCAGGTTTTTATATAACACTTTCACGACTTGAAAACATAATTAAATTCTAAAACGGGTCTAAATTCTCATATATATATTTATTTACCTATTCCCGACGTTTCGACGCGATTGCACGAGCAGTGGTCTCGGGTAGACTGAGAGAAACTCGGTGCATCCCAGTCTACCCGTGACCACGGCGCGTGCAACAACCGCGTCGAAACGTCGGGAATAGGTAAATAAATATATATACGCGAATTTAGACCCGTTTAAGAATTTAATTAGAGGTTTGATAGTTTTAAATTTGTCCTTCAACCGTCATTGAGACGCCATTCATTAGTGGAATAGGAATAGCTACACTTTACTATTGAAAATTGCCTACTACAAAAATAGTTGCGTTTACTTGAGCCCTTATAAAAATATACATTTGTGGAAGGCCACTGCTTATTATCGGGTCTTCGAAATAAAATAAAAAACTTTAAAACACTATTCAATAAAAGTTTATATAGTATGTAGTGAAAAGTTATGGTGAAACAACAAAGGAGAATGGGTAATTTTGTATGGACACTGGACCGAAAAATAAAAATTTGACTGTAGCATAATGGTCCGTGTTGTTTATTATTGCCCTAGTGTAGTAATTTAAATTTTCAAAGAAGCAGGTTTGAATTCCATTGGAGAAAAAAGATAAGTACAAATTACTTTATCTAAGGTACATAGCGCGTTATTTTATCATTATATTGACTGTTAATCACTGCAAATTGATTTTTAGCAATAATAATAATTATGATTACTAAAAGTGATAGCAACAGAATATATTTACAATAATAATTATTATTTATTATACTTAATTATTATTGGAGAAAATTTTTTTTTGCAAAAAAATATTTTTTCTCCAATGGAATTCAGATGTGCCGCCTTAGAATAAATTAAACTACTCCACAAGAGCAATGATTACCAATATTGGTCATTATGCTAAAATCAACTTTGTATTTGGGTACGCTGTTACCCATTCTCCTTTGAACTAAGAATACAATTCAAAATAAAATATATAATGATAAAAGTTTTCTTATTAATTCGATAACATTTAAGCATCCGTATTATTTTTTAATGTTTATCTTATCATAAACATTGTAAAATAGAATTCTCCTGTTGAATAACATCTACACAGGGCTGGTTAATCAGTCCACGAAACTGAACAACTTCCCCAAGGAACATAGGTAAAAATACGAAAAAAAAATTGCGTTCCTATACAAACTTCATCAGCATATAACGCATTTTGTATGGGAGATCAAAGGTTTTTTTTTCGTATTGGTGTAAATTACCACAGAGAGGTTGAAAGAGAGATACCTAATAGCACTGTATATCTTTCCATGTGAACTCGAAACTACATAATTGATTTTTATACGGTTTTCGCCAAGGAATCTTCTTCTAAAACCAAGGGATGAAGTACCACTAGGATTTTTTTTGTTTATAAATTCACTACCGAAACTCCCACGGGAAGGAAGTCCAGAGTAGGAAGCTTGTAAATATTATAAAACAAAATTCTCCTGCCAAGTCTATCTGTCTGTTAGTACTGTAAACTCCAAAGCCTGGTAAACAGTAAACTCCAAAGCCTGGCTCATAGACGCAAAGTAGCTTGCCTGTGTGTTTTTACAAGTTGTACTTCGGCGAGTGTGCTCATGAGCTGCACGAGCTCATTCCGCCTGCCCCTTTCTTCTACCAGACGTCCAGATGAATCGCTGGGTACCACCCTTACCTTGTGGAGATTCTTTGGATCCGTACTGAGTTCCGTTCATCTTTTATATTGCGCATTGCGAAGGAATGGAAATCTCTGCCTGCTTCTGTATGTCCGGGCACATATAACCCGAATCTCTTTAAAGTTCGAGTGAATAGGCATCTTCTGGGTGAGCTTGCTACATATTCGACCACATCTCCGCCTCTGGGCTAGATTGTGGTCAAGAGTAAACCCATTATCTATAAAAATAAAAAGTACTTGATAAACTCAAAAACTACAAAACGGTTTTTCACCAAAGAACGGAGAGATTCAAGAGAAAGGTTTTTGTGTATCAATAATTATTTTAATTCCAATGGGAATCTGGGCGGAAAGCTTGTAGGTATATAAAATATAAACTAATAATAAATTGAAGATGATATAAACATTTTTGATAGAATAAAATGTGATTTATAGTTTTGTCGGGAGAACAGAACCCAATCTCGTCACAAAATAAATTTATTCAGATCGGAAATTTAGTTTTACATTATAGAAATTTTATTTTGTACACGAAAAGGATAAGTAAATATTTGATTATTGGCATTTCCATAGCTTTTTATCAATTTTCACCGAGATTAAGCAACGTACACACACGGGTTCTATTTTGATGGATGGTCAACTAATTATAAAGGCGGTTTGTAAATAGTGGCAAAAAAGTAGGGTGTTATACGTTTGACGTGTGTATCTAAGTCAAAGTCAAAAATATTTTATTTCATAGAATATACAAAGTGTTTCTTAAAAACTTCATAAAAATACATTAGCAAAATCAATATAAATAATTGAGCAAAATAGTGAATTACATTAGCATTTTTGACTTAGCGCCTGTTCGCAAAGGTGCAGTCTTTCTCATGAGAAGAATAGGCAAGAAACTCCGAGGGTCGCTCATTTTAAGTCAATCATATTAATATTCTTACTTCTAATTTGGACAAGCACCCACGGGAATAAATTGCTCTGGAGCTGAGCAATTTATTCCCGTGGGTGCTTGTCTAACAGATAATCAGAAATTCTATAATAGCTCTTTTACAAAGTTTTTGTTTAATTATTGTCTTAAATTTTTCTAAAGGTAGGTTTTAAATACACACGGGAATCTTATTGTAGAAGCGTATACATTGACTCATAAAAGAGTTTGTTACTTTGTGGAGACGACTGTCTTGTAAATCCAATTTATGTTTGCTTCTAGTGTTTACATTGTGCCTATCACAATTTTTCTTGAACAAATGTTCATTTTTCTTTAAAAACGTCAAAATATCTATTTCCTTAAATCTATTTCTAAGAGTAATTCTAGGTCTCATTTGATAAATCGCGCGAACAGCCCTTTTCTGCAGAACAAAGATCTTATTGATGTAGGCAGCATTACCCCACAGTAAAATGCCATATAGGCTGTGGAAGTAACTGAAATATACGGTTCTCGCGGTTTCAACGTCTCATAATTGACGGATTTTTTTAACCGCGTAAGCTGTTGAACTGAGTCTGTTCGCTAACTTATCAATATGAGGACCCCATTGAAGCTTTGCGTCAATAGTGATACCTAAGAATACAGTAGATTCTACAACTTCCAGTTTTTCATTTTTAACCTGTACATTGATATTATCCTGTTTACATTGGGCAAGGAAAATTTAACACATTTGGTTTTTTTCTCGTTCAAGCGTAGGTTATTTACAGTGAACCATGCAACTACCTTTGAGATCGCAGTATTCACGTCGTCATAATTTGTCATATCTTTTAACTTTAAATAAAAGTTATGTGTCATCTGCGAATAATACGATCTCATGAGCCTCTTTAACAATAAAAGGCAAGTCATTAATGTACACGAGGAACAAGAATGATCCTAAAATTGAACCCTGCGGGACACCCATACAGACTGTGGACCCAGGTGATCTAGTGGCGTTAACCTCAACCTTTTGGACCCTATCTGTTATCTATATGTCTGTCTGTGGCATCGTACCTCCTAAAAGAATGAACCGACTTTGATGCGGTATTTTGAAGGGAAGCTGGTGGTTCTTAGCTTTATTTGGTCAAAATTGGTTCAGTCGTTTAAAAGTTGAAAGCAGTCGAATGTCGAAGGTGAAACAATTTTTTTAAATTCAAGAGTTATCTTTAGAAAGGTTTATTCATTGACGTCATCGCGTCGTGCTCCTTAACACACAGGATGACGTCAATAGTTTATTCGCCAGTCACAGGTGATTTTAACTTTATTCATTTAAAGAAAGTCAGAGGCCAAAGCTCTGAAACCAGGTCAAGTTACCTGCACAGTAAGGGTAGAATATTTTTGTATTAACAAAAATAGATAAAAAACGATAAGTAGTAGAAGTCCGACACCAAACAGCTTGCATGGGAGTACCAGTGCCTTTATAGGCATTTTCTGGGTAAACTCGCTCCATCGTCGACCTCATCTTTTACCTTATGGTCAAGAGTTAACCCATCTTATAATAATAATAAGTACACAGAGTGTAATGGACAGCTTAACAAAAACTAAACCCCTAAACTGATGATTTCCTTTCTGAATGATTTTTCAGTGGTATTTTCCTCAGGATTTTCATTTATTTTTTAAGTTTTTTTTAATATTTTCTGCTTTAAAATAAAATTACTCAATCTAAAACACTCCATTTTCCAATAAAAAACAATAATAACAGCGTAAAACACGAACTCCAGCATCGCATTCTGACAGCTGCGCGGTATGGGGAGACCGCGCGTGGGGCGCGGTTTCGCGATACATTGCGTAGCGCCAAAGTAAGTAATTACTAAAAACTCCTTAACTTGACGTTTTCAGGAAAAAAAACTTGTAGTCGATCGTAGTTATAGGTAGATTCCACCATTTATGTATTTGCTAAGCTGTCCTTTACACTCTGTATATGTTATCTAACATAGTACAGGGACAGCAGCACATCGTGCTATCCAAATTGTCAAATTTCTTCAATCGATTTTCAATTTTATCTCCAAGCATTAGAGTTTACTATCCATTGAGGAAATTTGTCAGTTTCTGGTAACCTGATGTGCCATTGACTGTACAAGCCAGATGGCGCTGTATGAATAACAATTGTCCACGAATAGCTTATCAATGTTTTTGACCACCATTTTTTGTCTAAATGTCACCATTGATAGCCCAGGCAGTGATAGCCCAGTTGGTAATGAGCCAGACTTATGATCAGAAGGTCGCAGGTTCAAATCCTGGTGCGGGCCTGTACCAATAAATTCATCTTTTCGGATTTATGTACGGATTTCTAATTATCACTTCTCAAGAGTGAATGAAAACACCGTGATGAAACCCGCCTGTCAAAGAAAATTCATTTTCGAAAGACGAGCGGTTCACCAACCCGCATTGGGACAGCGTGGTGGACTATGGCCTAAAAACCCTTCGTGTTTTGAAGAGAAGCCCGTGCCCTTCGGTTGGGACGTTTACAGGCTGATGACGATGATGTCCCCATTACTAATTCTTATTTATGAACCCTATTCTTCCTCTACAAGACCTCCTATTAATAACTATGAGACTATTTAGAATTAACCAAGACCTGAACAAATACAATCGTCTTCAGTCAATAGACGTTAATAGTTAATTATTCCATCCAATTATCTGAGGAGAGATGCTCAACGAATATTAATCTGTAGGGTCGACGTCGCGTCTCAAGTTCGTAAGCTATCTACATACTGATTATGATTTAACAGGAGATCTTTGAGTTCTATTTCTGTATTCGGGATGTGAAATAAGACATTATTATTTTCATTTTTTATTTGCCCCAGTCAGGGCAAATATTAGTGTAAAAAGCAGATGTTTGTTCTCTGGTCATGGGTGTTTGTGTCTGTCTTTATGTGTCTTCCGAGGGACCCACGACACGACACAAATAAATAAAACGCCATACACTCAAAGGCCTTGATGTGGGTCTTTGAGTGTATGGCGTTTTATTTATTTATTTTATTTAAAATATTATTTTCTGCGTGCAACTTTGTCTTTATATTTTGAAACATTTTCAAAGTTTTACTTGTAAATTTTTTAAACCCCTGACAAAAAATAGGGGTGTTATATGCTTGATATTATTTGTATCTATGTATTTGTATGTCTGTGAATCTGTGTGTCTGTCTATGGAATCGTAGCGTAGCATGAAGCATGGATTTCCATGCTTTTTTTTATATCTGACGTAATCGAGATAGTTTTTAATCATGTTTGATCAAAATTAGTTCAGCTATACAGGGTGATAAAAAACCTCCTAGCTATATTCAAAATCCTGTACCAGTATCACTTACAGAACAGGTTATAACTGAAAATCAGTGTTTGACCGCACTGAGTTGTAACCTTTTGACTCACTGCGGCATGCACATAGTGATCCGCAGCCTAGATTAAGACACATTATGTTAAATAGGTTTAGTACATTTTGATTTTGTTATTTTGTTTTTTTTTTGTTTGCATGTTATTTGTAACTATGTGTATGGTGTGGAGACAATAAATTATTTTTTTTCTATTCTATTCTATAGAACAGTTTTGATATTTATTTTTTCGATAGGATTTTTTTTTTCCTAAACGTAAACACCTATCGGGTGCACCCCCCGAGCGCTACCCGCACCCCTCGCGTGCCTGGTGTAGGATTAATGTCTACGTTTAGGCAAAAAATGAACTATTCCCATTAAAAAAAAATTTTAAAAAAAAAATCATAAATGTATTATTTGAGTGATACTAGTTCAGGATTTTGAATTTAGCTAGGAGGTTTTTTATCATCTTGTATAGTTAAGAGTTAAAAGGTGGTATTTAACTTATTTTTTCTATGTCTATGGTTAAAAGCAATAACTGCTTCACTACAAAATATCAAAACAACACTTAGTAAAATGCACAGACTTCCAATAATATTGGAAGTCTGTGGTAAAATGTCATTTTGTTGTTATTTAATTTATCTTATTCGGAAAAGGCAAAGGAATCTAAATCGATACAACCATTTTTAAACATTGTCTATGTTTCGTTTTCCTTTTTTTGGTAAGGCCTTGAATTTCGGGGGTCATATTTTTTTTTTTTATTTTTTTTTTTAAAGTAGTTTTGAAATCCTGCATCTAGGTACATAAACATACATATGTATAAAGGATAGAAAAACATAAAAGAAAGAAAAACACACTTAGGAAAGAAAAACACATTTACTAAATTGTTCAGCAATATAAGTCAAAACAAAAATTTACAAATAAGGGTCAGTTGATAGTATTCATATATGCCTACAGGCATTTTTTATTCGGCCCAAGAATTTGAAGGGAGCTAATGTCACGTTCTTGTTTTATCGTCCGAAATATGCTAAAGAACCTCGGACTAATAGTTACAGAAGATCACGAACAAAAAGAAACAAAAATAAATAAATTATTAGAACCTGTTTCGTATTATTTTATCACTAAACAAATTTAATCACAGAACACTTGATATTAATATAACTTGATTCCCACCCGGGACTTCGTTCTCGTTGGAATTTTAGGAATAAATTATACCCATAAACCTTCCTCTTAAACCACTACGTCCACCGGTGAAAACCGTATGAAAGTCCGTTCTGCAGTTTGTTTTAGGTTTATCGCTTTCAGACAGACAGAAAGATAGAAGTCTCCCGCCTTAGAAAAGATAAAACGGTGATACTCGTAGCCCAGTTGGTAATGAGACGTACTTGTGACCAGAAAGTTGCGGGTTCAAATATTTGAATTATGTATGGATTTTTCATAATTTTTCAATAGCGTTGATAGCCCAGTTGGTAATGAGCCAGACTTGTAATAAAGAGGTTGCGGGTTTAAATCCTGGAGCGGGCCTGTATCTAAATTCGTCTTTTCGGATTTATGTACGGAATTTTAATTATCACTTGCTCAATGGTGAAGGAAAACATCGTGATGAAAAATCTACGTCCCGCACGTCCAAGAAAAATCATTTTCGAAAGACAAGCCGCCGCGCGGTGCGTTTATATGAAGATAACCTACTTCTCTTTTTATACTATTCAAGCGGTCAACCAACCCGAATTGGGCCAGCGTGGTGGACTATGGTCTAAATCCCCTTCGTATTTCAAAACGAGGCCCGTGCCCATCAGTGGGAGCGTAAGTATATGGGCTGGTAAAAAAAAAACAACGGGTTGCACTCTGGGAGTGCCGGCAGAAATGAAAACTTGAACATATATTACTTTCTTGCGGTCTTCTCTCCCTCCGTCTTACGAATTTTTGATCAGGTCCCGTGTCCTGACGCGAGTTTAAATTTTTTACCCATCCCAATAAGAACGCCGCTAAAGAAGTTTTCACTCTTCTTCCGTCTTACGAATTTTCGAGTCCTGACGTAAGTTTAACATTTTTGGCCATAGACATAGAAATAAGTTTAGTGTTTTTAGCCCATACTTCAAAGTGCACAACGCCGCTAAAGAAGTTTTCATTTTTAAAAAAATCACTTGTTCAGCGGTGAAGGAAAACAAAACCATCTAAAAGCGCGCGGCGCGGTTCACCAGCCCGAATATTTTTATTTTCCTCTAAATTTTCTTTAAAAAAAATTTGAGTAGTAAATCCGTTATCTATCTAGCACTTTAAGTCTTACCTAGTTTAGATTTCGATGATATTGTGTGGATTGTCCTAGAGTATCGTCCTAGAATACTAGTAGAAAGTAGAATAATAAAAATCCGTGTAGGTATATCTGAAGTTATCTCAAGAACAAGCATCCCGCAAATATCTATTGTTCTGAACTACACATAATACCAAATCCTCATTCATGTTATGTTCCATGCTCGTGCCTACATTTATTTAGGTCAGCTTGCTTAACATGGTGGAAAGTATATAGTTACAACAATATGTACAGTCTTTATGAAATGTATGTATCTACTAGTTTTCCTTTAGGAACTTAGTTCCCGTGGGATTTCGGGAAAATTATATAGCCTATGTGTTAATCTACGGTGTTAGAATAGAAAAGAATATATATATATATATATATATATATATATATATATATATATATATATATATACTCGTATATAGAATAGAATATATGCCACTCAAAATAAGTCAAGTTTACATTAAATCCATACATTAAAGGATTTAAAGACATACATACACATTCGTTATTTTGACCCTTCTGACTCTACGCCTATTCGCAAAGGTGCAGTCATCCCCAGAGAAGAATTGGACCAGCAGCTCTAGCACGATAATGACAAACTCGCGCTCGGCTCACGCTGAAACTTCACTTTGATTGCGTGAGGGTCCTGCACAAAGGCTTGCTTGCCCTAAGGCGTTGTCAGTGTTGACATTTTGACATAGGGCCGCGGTGTTGTCGCGGCGCTGTCACTATCGAACTCGGCCTGTTGGTGTACGAGATTACTATCGCAAGCGGCGTAAATAATCGCGCGACGGGTTAATCGCATTACATATTATTTTCTTATTTTAGAACTTTAACTAAATCTGAAATAACTCTAGAGCTGAGCAGTTTATTCCCATGGCTGCTTGTCTGATAGATGATCACAAATTCTGTAATAGCCCTTTTTGTAAAGTTTTTGTTTAATTACTGTCTTAAATTTAGCAGCTTACCTCCATACATATTTGATATAGAGGTACATATCAAATATCAAAATCGGTTCAGCAGCCGTTTGATCGTGAAGAAATAACAAACAAACACGCACACTCACAATCTTTCGCCTGTATAATATTAGTGTGAATATGATTAGTATGATGGGGCGATTTTATATTAAATACCAAAAGTTTAAGGAGTTATTTTCCCCATGAAACTGAACAACCTTCCTGTTCTTCTTCTTACCAGCCCATACACGTCCCCACCGAGGGGCACGGGCCTCCCTTCGAAACACGAAGGGGATTTAGGCCCTAGTCCACCACGCTGGCTCAATCCGGGTTGGTGGAGCGCTCGTCTTTTCAAAATTAATTTTCTTGGACGGGCTTTCATCACGATGTTTTCCTTCACCTTTGGGCAAGTGTTAATTAGAACTCCGTACATAAATCCGAAAAGACGAATTTAGTGGTACGGGCCCGCATAAGGATTTGAACCCGCGACCTTCGGATTACAAGTCTGGCTCATTACCAACTGGGCTATCACCTTCTTCAAGAAACCTATATGAAATTCTTAGAAAAAGTGTTTTACTCCTCATACTAAGACAATCAGCTGATTGCATAAGTTGTATGGAGAAGCGATTTTTTTTCTTTTTCACATTTCAATCTATGTTCCTTGGTCTTCTTCTTCTTATCATGTAGGTATAGTCAAGTGAGTGGCGAACTTGGCTAATCCTGGTGTCAAAGTTTTCAAACTGCACAATGGCCTCTGACTTAGTTTTAACGACTGAAGTCAATCGACAACAGCCGGGACCGACAGCTTTACGTGCCCTCCGAAGCATGGAAACGCTCGTGATAAATTGCCACTTTGCTCACCCATCAGATTCCATGCCTTGAGATCAGCGTGCGCCACTGAGCAACGAGCGCTATCCTTGGTGTAAGTAGTTCAATTTATTTGGCTGAATCATGACGGCCGGTTTGGTCGAGTGGTAGTGACGCTGCCTCTTGATCGGCGGGTCCTGGGTTCGATCCCCAGTCGGGGCAAACATTTGTGTAACAAGCAAATGTTTGTTCTCGGGTCATGGGTGTTTGTGTTTGTCTTTGTGTGTTTTCCAAGGGACCCACGACACAAGGGAAAACCTTAATGTGGGCCTTTGAGTGTGTAGCGTTTATTTATTATTATTATTATTTTTATTATTATGTGTTTTTTTATTTTGGTTAACTGATTTGAAGTCGCCCAATATGTTTTTTCTTTTAATATAGTACAGAAGTATCCTTCAGTTTTCAGTTTCACTTTATTTTTACGTCTAAAACATAAAGTACTATTTTGCATATCCCTATGGGAAAAACCCCCGATTCTCCCATCCAAGTATACCAGCTCGTTGTCCCTAAGGACCGATCCTGCTGAAATATCCGACATATTACCCAACGCTTGGCTTTGATTGCAGCCGAGCGGATATTTTGTTTTGGCGTTATTCCAATCGAATATTTTTCGGGTCACCCATTTGCCATGCGTTATTTAAAATCGATGCTTCGGTCCCATAGAGAATTGGAGTTAGAGCCTTTTATTGTTGATGTGCGGTCAGACTGATAAATAAGATCTAAAACTTTTAGATAAATTGTTACTCTGAGCTGGATGCTAGACGCGATGAATTGATGGCCTGTCTAACCTGTGGCAATGCTTTCGCATTTATAATATTAGTCCTTACTAATATTATAAATGCGAAAGTAACTCTGTCTGTCTGTCTGTCCGTCTTTCACGCCTAAACTACTGAACGGATTTTGATGAAATTTGGTACATAGATAGATTAGAGCCTGGGAAATGACATAGGCTACATTTTATCCCACAGTTGGGCACAATATAACCTGTAGTCCACACGGGTGAAGCCGCGGTTGGAAAGCTAGTAGATTATAATTATTTAATACACATGTAACCTCACAATATGTTCGCAAAGTGCTCAAACCTTTGTAATAATATTGGCTACTTAAGCCACTCGATTTATTCGAATACAGCTTCAAAATAATTATTTGAAGATGTTCACAAATTTTCGCAAAGTACTCCAGCCTTTGCAATCAAATTTGGCTACATAAGTCATATTTTCAATTTTAATATAGGTTTAAAATGTATGACACCAAAAATATGCAATCACCTTCCTGATAATTTAAAAAAAATGTTGCGATTTTCAAGAAAAACCTGTATTGTCTATTAAGTGATATTACACTTTAACATATTTTTTCTCTTTTTTTTAAAATGAGTTCGTGTTTTTCATTGAATTTTTATATAATTTTAATAAAAATCATGTTCATATAATCTATTTCATTATTAAACTCTTGTTGAGCTTAAAAATATTTTTACGCTCATGGGAGCAGAATACGGAAGTCCTTCTACTATTTATAACAACTTTTGTACTTAGCGATTTTTTACAAATAAATATTTCTTTATTTGATTATATGAGCACATGTTATATCTATCTATATACAATACAACAAGTTAGGACTTGAAGCTGTTGCCATAGCTTATAATAATCATAGGTTGACGTGCCAAAAACATTCAATGAGATCAGTAGAGACTATTTCATTTGATTATTAATATTTCGATTATTACTGATAATTGAAGCTCTACAGCTCTAGCATGATAACGACAAACTCGCGCTTGGCTCACGCTGAAACTTCACTTTGATTGCGCGTGGATCCCGCGAAAAGGCTTGCTCGCTCTATGGCGTTGTAAATGTTGACATTTTGACATAGGACCGCGGTGTTGTCGCGGCGCTGTCACTATCGTACTCGGCCTGCAGCTCGTAAACATCATTTGTGGAGGCCTAACTTTGGAACTGAAATGTTTTTTTTCATTTTGATTTTCTTCTAAGTGTAAAAAAGAAGTAGGTTTAAAACGTTAGTTTAATTTTCTGTCCCTTTCTAAAAAACCTTTTATTTGAAAAAGATACATTGCCGTCTTTTTCCAAAATCATTGTAGTATTTTTTTAAAACGCTTACCCGCGTGAGGAATATTCACAAATAATTTTCAGGGAGATCTGATCCTGGGTTCGTGGGTTCAAGTCCCGTTCGCACCAAATATTATTAAGTTCCCTAAAAATGAACCGTAGTAATGTTATGTAAAAAAGTTGGAATCTCTTGCAAAATTTATAAATATTATTTTAATGCCGAGAGCAGTAGAGGTTAGTAAAAGCTAATCAGCTCCTGTTATTGTAAATTGATCCTAGTCACAAGGACATAAAAGCCATCTATATAACGAGGGGAAGTGCGCTTACCTTACTACAGAGTTACAAAAAACACGTGAGACATCGCATCACGCACAAGTTTGCGTGACTTTAAGTATTCCATCAAAAACATAAATGTTAAATGAGAGCCAAGTACAATATTATGATATATGCTTCGATTGTTGACTTCAACGACAAAAGAAGTGAGATCTAAATGCGTGCCAAGTTCACTGGTCAGATCGATCGGCTGTCATCAATTTTGATTGCTGATTCTTACATTGCATTGTAGGCACTATAAATAAAGTGTTCCTAATAGAATAAATTAATATAAAAATTATTATAAAAGATAAAAATTTACTAGTTTCAGATTTTTTCTTTGTATTCATCCAACTACCTATCTGGATGCCAACTTGGAACTTTCTAGGTCATCTGGAACTGGAATATCGTTTTGGTCAGTGATAAAAATGACGATTTTTGGATGTTTAACTGTAAAAACCGTTTGAGCTATGTTTATGAAATTTAAAGCACATATGTATCTTACGGATCTCAATATATAAGCTGAATTTGACAGTTTTATGAACAATAGTTTTTGAGTTATGAGGGGGTCAAAACTGGCTCCAAATAGTTCGTGTAAAATTACAAACGGTGCGGCTCGCCAGTTTTTTGAACTTGGTTTTGGCACGCTACTGCGTGTCTAGATACACAAACTAAACTATTCTGTGAGGAGACACGTGCGACGGTTTATGTAAGCAACTTTTTAGAATTCTTTGTGCCCAATGAAAAACGGTAGCGAGGCAGAGACGGTCCTAATAGTTTTAGAAAAAGATAAAATATACACATACAGTATGTAAAAACACTTAAATATAATTGTTTTTTAATTTTATTTTGGGATGGGTCAATTTTTTTTTCTTAATTAATTTCAAAATCAGTAATTATGTACAGCCCTTAAGGTTCCAACAGGGTTTTTATATACTTATATTAGACTAGCATTCCGCCCGGGACTTGGTTCCCGTGGAAATTCAGGAAAATCATGTAGCCTATGCCCATCGGGGATAATGTAGCTTTCTAATGGTGAAAGAATTTTTCAAATCGGTCCAGTAGTTTCGGAGCCTATTCAATGCAAACAAACAAATAAACAATCAAATCTTTCCTCTTTATAATATTAGTATAGATATACACTAATATTCTAAGAGGAAATATTTATTTTTTGTATGTTTGTAAGGAATAAACTCAAAAATTACTGATCCGATTTAAAAAAAAATACTGTTAGGATGCTACATTATACCTGAGTAACAAAAGCTACATTATTTTCCAGAATTCCAACGAGAACGAAGTCCCGGATGGAAAGCTACTCGTAGTTGTACAAATTTAGTGCCTTTGTGAGCTGTATACTTCGCCAGTCAACATTTTTGGAAATTGCTGAAATAAGATATTTTTACGTTTTCAACCCCCATGGCTCCGCCATTTTGAAAAAATTCTGAAAATTTAATTGACAAAAGAAACATATAATAATTGAACCAGCCCGCATTGGGCCAGCGTGGTGGACTATGTGGCCCTCGGTGGAAACGTATAACGGCCAATAAAAAATAAGATTAACATACTAAATAACAAAATTTGACGAGAATCGGTTGATAAATAAATGCAACCTGTGGAAGAAAACAGCCGGACAATCATCTGCCAGACATACAAAGCGCTCCTCCAGTCAATAAGACTGTTTTTTTAATCGGCTCGAGTGAAACGTAAACAAAGCTCTGTCTTACTATATATTTACATCGTTTTGTCTAACAAAGGCTAAACTAACTTCATAATAATATGAGAACTGCTGAGACTTAATTTTTTTTCTTACCACGGATTAATAATGAGTCATAAAATTTAAACCACTTTTTAATGAAGTTCCAACAGATGATTGAAGTTAATTTGTAGCGTAGTTAATACTAGAGGCGTTAAAACGGCGTAAAAACTCGGGAATTAAAACGTAAGACTCGTCCTCGGTAATCGTTTTCCCGCAATTTAACTTCTGATACCAACTTTGTAGCAGTTACCTCTGTCAACAGCTTTGTCGAAGTATAAGCTACTTTTAGAATATTACCAAGACGAAAAAAAAATTAGATTTTTTTTCTGTAGCAATCATGAAAATATATATGAATTATTATTTTTTTAACAAAATTTTCTCTATTATTATGAGATGGATTAACTTTTGACCTCAATTTTGACCAAGGTCATAGATGAGGTCGATGATGGAGCGAGTTAACCCAGAAAATGCCTATTAAGGCACTAGAACTCAAACACACCGATGGAACACAGCAAGCTGTTTGACGTCGGACTTCGTTAGGAGGGTGATCGCGAACCAGACGGCTCCTTACAGACCCTACGCACCCCTCGAATTTAATGCGCCTTTTTATAATTCAAAAACGGGACGAAAAAATTGTGTTACCATTTCCTCCTATACACTAGTGACACTAGAAACTGGGAGAAATGGTAATACAAATTTTGCAGTGCCGTGCCGTGCCGTTCGAATTATAAAAGGCCCATTTAGGTACAACATTTAATACCAGTATTATTTACACTAAAATGGTTAAATATAAAACTGTATGTATGTATGTAAACACTTTATGGCACATAATAAAAATTACAAAACAAAAGAGACAAAGAAAACTATGTAGAAAAGCGAGCTTATCTCTTAGAGAGGTTTGTTCCAGCTAACCCTCGAGAGAAACGAAAGGAGGCTAATCGCAGGATCGGCGTACTTGCGCAATAAGGAATATACCTACTGATCGGTTAATTTTTTTTCCCCTATTTTGTTTATAGCATATTTACTGTGAATCTGTATACTGTAACACGTAGATTAACTAAAAGCAATTTGAACAGGAAACAGGTAAAATGTTTAATATCCAACGGATTTGGAAACCTTTATCAATAAGGGGGACTTCAGACTAAAATATTTTAAAGGTTCAATTTTGAAGTTTTAATTTGATGGGGCAGACGGGACGGATGGGAATTTCGTTAATCTTTTGGAACCGAGAAATTGACCTCCGATTTTACGGTTGACTTTGTAACTACAGTAAATAATTGTTACGTGATTTTATTTCTAAATCTATTTCGAGAACTATACTTAATATCAGTGAAGTCGAGAAGACACTTTATTACCTACTTTAGTTAATAATTCTTCAGTAATATTATTTATTCTGTGCTTCAGTCTGAATCTATCCATTTATACACTCACATCTATAATCCCCTTCGGGGCAGGCAGACTATTAATTCTGAGTGTTATTTGATTTATTTATTTAGTTTATTTTAAAAACTCAACTAGCCTGAAAAGATAATATTTTTATGTCCTAATAATATTTTTTCATTTTTTCCATCAAAATGTATAATGAACAAAAGCATACTTACTCGCACGCATACACACACACACACTCACACACACACACTCACACTCACTCACTCGTATACTCCTCACTCATGTAGAAATACACCAATAAATACAGAAATAAACCATGTTTTACGCGGTCACGCTGACGGGGCTTAAGCCAAAAGTACTGACAGAATATCAGCGCTACAGCCTACTGCTGTAGCATAAACGCCGAGTCAGCGCCTATTTATATGACATTATATTATATAACTGTATATTGTACTGTTTAGTAATAAGAAATTTTGTATATTATATAACTGCATAATGTACTGTTTAGTAATAAGAAAGTTTATTTCTTTTTTTCTTTCTTCTAATGCTACTATAAGGTATACAAAAATAACACAATGGGTAAAGGTAGATGTGAGATCAATTTTCTTAAAAGTCAGTTAGTCAGTAGAACTGAACCTATTTTTCACTTCTGTCACGGTATTCCCCTAACCTCCAACGAACAACTAGTCTTGTAGCAACTATTCTTACACCATGTTTGTCATAATCGACAAATAAATGTATAAATAAATTATTGAACAAAAAATAGGAACTGAATATCAAATTATTACATGAAGTATTAAACCTGATGTAAATAACGTGCTTAATATGATGTTTCCTCATACTAGAGCTTTCAAAGTAATCTTTATAACGGAAGTTACAAATACAAAGTTTTATTTTGTAAACCATGTTCGCGAGTAATCCTGAATCGTAATGGAAAAGTTTCTTTTGAAAAGGCCGTTTCAGATTTGGTGTAAATTTTTATTCACATTGTTTGACCGATTTGTTTCTGCTGAATTTTTGAAGTGAAAACTTCTTTAGCGGCGTTGTGCACTTTGAAGTTTGGGTAAAAAACGTTAAACTCGCATCAGGACACGTGACCTGATCAAAAATTCGTAAGACGAAGGGAGAGTAGACCGCAAGAAAGTAATATATTATTATGTTCAAGTTTTCACTTTTGCCGACACTCCCGGAGTGTTTTTTTGATGCACTAATGGAATCTTTACCTCATGACGGGAATATGGGGTGACTTAAATAGGTCTATTATTTTAGGAGCTACGATTTTAAAGATATATACACAGATACACAGACACTCACATACACACGTCATATTTATAACTTTTATTTCGACCTACGTAATATGCGTCAGTGTCTCATATTCTAGTGGCCACTTTTTGCACTTTGTGTTATAATTTCCTTTGTTTGCTTTTTTTTCTATTAGTGCAATAAAGTATTAATTAATTCATTTTTTTTCGTCTGGGGTGAAAATTGTTGAGTATCGACCAAGTTTCGAATGTAAATTTGAATAAAACTAGAAGAAACCCAATCGAAGGATTGAATACTTTGTCTCCAACTTACTGATTCAGAAAGTGTTAATAGGAGACGAGCAGACGAAAAGTTTCTGTAAACAAACTCATTTGAATCCAATAATTGAGTAGACCCTGTGCTGAATTCGTTCTCAGTCAGTAAACGTGATTGCGATTGGTAGAAAACTCATTTGGAAGTTTTTATCGATTGAAAAGTTTAACTGATTGATAAATTATTTAATAGAGGTGACTTCCGTTTTTAACCCCTGAAGAAACAGGGGTGTTTAAAGTTTGATGTGTGTATCTGTAGGTCTGTGTAGCTATGTGTCTCCAAGAACCCTCTAAAAGAATTGTCCATCTTTTCATTTTAAGGCAGTCAGCTTCTTTGTTTTTTTCTTATCGCTACACACTCAAAGGCGTACACTGAAGTTTTCCCTTGCGTCGTGGGTTTCTTGAACATATATAAAAATAGACACGGACACCTAAAACAAACATCTGCTTTTTACACAAACATTTGCCCCAGGACCCGTCGTTGATCAAGAGGCAGAATCACTACCACTCGACCAAACCGGCTATCACACTTAAAACTCCAGTCAGTTCTAAGTAATTTTTTTGGTAATTTCAACGAAATTTGTGGCTTAAGTCAGCAAGAATCTGATCGCTCAATTTGTTTGAATAGCAATTTTTGAAGTGAAAACTTCTTTAGTGGCTTTCAGCACTTTTAGTATGGGGAAAAAATGTTAAACTCGCGATGAACTCGCGTCAGATCGTCAGATGTCATGTGACCCTGATCGAAAATGCGTAGGATAGGGTTGCCATCATTTTTGAAGTGAAAACTTCTTTAACAGCGTTGTGTACTTTGAAGTATGGGTGGAAACCCGGACGGATGGCAGCCCTATGGTAAAATTATCTCTGTGACAGATGTCAACGATGTCAACGATTATTCGCACATAGTGCGCAAATACCGATAGACTATTTTACTAAATTGAAAGTAGATAGTGTGGTCGAGAGGAAAAGTTGCCAGATTGTAAGCAACAAGTCGAGGGTTCGAATCCTGAGAGAATAACGGACTCTTTTTGTGTATTTTGTTTTATTTCCATATTAATGCACAACGTTAATGTTCAAGTTTTCACTTCTGCCGGCACTTCCGGAGTGCAACCCGTTGTTTATTTTTAAATATAGTTTTTCAGTTTAGTCGGTTGATTCACATCCTTAAATCTACTTAAAGTTACCCAATATAGTTGAAATTACCAAAAATATACTCCGAACTAACTGTCGTTTTATAATCAACCGAAAATGTATAAATTCCGTAGCATTTTACAATTTTCGAGACCGTGACCCATTTGACTTCTCATTGAAAAGCGTTTTACCTTTCTTTTTGTATCGGTTGGTATTTAGCTTCGTCTTTGAGTGGTTCTTTACTCTGCGGCTAATGGACAGGTATACTTATACGACCTTTTTAAAAGTACTTTAAAGTTAATAGCACTTTGAGCTTTCGAGTGTCGACTCTAAAAATTAATATTTCAGAGCACTTGTGCAGCTAATTTACAATGCTACTGGGCCCCGATTCTGTAACTTACGTTGTGTGTCGATTGAATGGACGCCATTTTTATCTATTCAGGTGGCAAAATTGAGAACTATTTCATTTTCATATACTTGCTGACAGCCACCAAGACTAGCAGCGCCACCACCAAACGAACATAAAGTTGTAAACTATCTCATTCAGTTGGCAAACTGCACATTCAGTTGGCGGTGGTGCCACCAGTCAAAGCAGCCGTCATTAGATGTATGAAATTTGTAAAGTTCTCAATTCCACCACCTGAACGTTAAAATGGCGACCATTCCATTGATACACAACTGAAGTTACAGAATCGTGGCCCTTTTTTTTGTGATAGCTAGCATGACTGACTATTTAAGAGCTTGTGTGGTTAGCTAACGGTCATAGAGCCATAATTTATTTTAATCATTTGGTATGGGTTTTCTGGTGAGGGTCTGGTCTTACGGGGACGGAAAACATCGTGAGGAAACCTGCACATTCAGGCGACTGAATGTGTAACCATGGTCTAATCCGGTCAAGTTCCCCTGGTAACAGGGTCACGCAGGTCAGATGGCAGTCGCTCCACTGTTATGACTTGACCTGCCAAAATCCTGGATCATGGTCAAGCGTACCCCGAATTAGAAACGGGACTAAGCGCTAGGAAGAAGGAAGGTATAGGTTTTCTGGATAAAGTTGTTCAGTTTCATGGAGTATTTATTTTATTTTATTATAAGATGGGTTAATCCTTGACCTCAATCTTGACCATAAAGGTCAAAGATGAGGTCGACGATGGAGCAAGTTAACCCAGAAAATGCCTATAAAGGCACTGGTACTCCCACGCACCGACGGAACACAGCAAGCTGTTTGGCGTCGGACTTCGCTAGGAGGGTGGTCGAGAACCAGACTGCCCTTTACAGAGCCTACCACACCGCATGAGACCAAGGACGACACCTGAGATTCAGAAAAAAATGAAGTATCGTTGCCTGGGATGGATTACTAGGAGGCAGGTCTCATTTGTGTTTCCTTAGTCGCTTCTCACGATACCCACGGAAAGAAATGAGGTGGTATTATTCTCAGTCGATCACTACAAGGGAAACATTTAAACACATAAAAATTCTCTAGCTCATTTAAATTCACCCCATTACAAATTAATCAAATTAAGTCTACTAATCACTAAGTGATTCTAAAATATGCTGAACAATTACTTAACCTTACAAAAAGCTTAAAGGAAAAATTAAGATAAAAAGACCTTTATGGAAAAAGACAGGGTGATTAAACGAAAAGTGCTTCGAAATTGTTTCGGATTCGCAAAACATTGCAGCTCCGTCATGGAGTACAGCCACAATCATTTTAATACATATACAGAGTCACATTTTCAAAAATGTCTTAACTTTACCATTCCAAAAATCTGTTAACAAAAATTTATTTTTTTCTAAATTAACCTTTATGCCGTGTGAGTCCCCGGCAGGTCGTACAAGGCGACTAAGGTAAAGATGCAAGCAAGTTCATCTGCACACAGAGAAGGAAAACTCTGCAATAATATCAAAACCCTCGCCAACCCGTCTGCCAAGAGTGGTGAGTATGGCATCATGTAATTGAGGGAGGCCCGTGCCCCAGTAGTGGGGACGTATATGGGCTGATGAAGTAATTAACCTTACCTAATTATAAGACACAGCTTAGTTTACTTATTTAGGCAATCTAATGTTGCTCCTTCAATCTTTATATATAAAATTGGTCCTGATTAATTAACGCCCTGCCCAAACCCTTAGACCTCAAAAGCTGAAATTTGGAAAAAAATGTGTTTTTTATGACGCAGGCAAGCAGGCATTAAGAAAGGATTTTTTGAAATTCAACCCCTAAAAGGTTTAAATGGGGGTTCAAGGTTTGTAAGGAGAAAATAATTTTATTGGACATTTTGACTCGAAACTTTTTCAAGGTATATGACGGCCGGTTCGGTAGAGAGGTAGTGATGCTGCCTTTTGATCGGCTGGTCCTGGGTTCGATTCCCAGTTTGTGTATGTCTTTATGTGTGTTCCGAAAACCTTAGTGTGGGCCTTTGAACAACGTTATTTATATCTTGAAGCAAATAAACGGAGAAACGTTTCGCGATTTTTCAAAAGTCAAAAATTTTGGAAATGAAATGGGTGACTAAAAAAGTTATTTGCGCGAGCGAAGCTGCGGGAAAAAGCTAGTTTTAATTATAAAAGTGTTTCTATGTTATTACTCGAGGCTGTACCACTGTGTCGGAAAAATGCAAGCTCAGGTTTATTAAGCTGTACGATGAATGCAGTGCCACCGAGTAAGATAAGGAGTAAAACAACAATGTTTCACTAAAAGACTCAGTTAAGATGTTACAACCCGTAACAAAGTACCTAAATTGAATCAGCCATGTTAACTTTAGAGCCAATTTCTGGCATTTACACGCGTCTCACATAAATGATGTTTTATTAACATAAAACACAGGTATTATCCCCTTAACATTCACATAAAAATGTTTTATTAGACGTGTTGAAATAAAAATACGATCCTCTTTGTATTTTACGACATGCCTTAAATTTTGCTCGACCATCGTTCCGTTTTATATCTGACGCGATTTAATGTAAAGATTTTCCGATTAAAATGAGAAACTAAATAAGCGCAGAATTTTTTAGACCAATGTTTAACTCCAACGATCAACTGATCAACGATTTAACTCCTAAACTCAATATTTTTAGGTAATTCATACCTCTATAATCCTAACTATTAAAAAAATAGCAAAGATTAACATTTTTTTTAGTTTTGCTTAGTTCTTCAAGTATCATTCTATTTTTTCCATGCACGGGACCTGTAACTCAAAGTCTGAAAATACATATATTGCCGGACTTCAATTTTCAACCAACGACTAACCAGAGATTTGACAATGTTATTTTTGTAAATTTTGTTGACACTTTATCTGTGTATTATCAGCTTTAAACATGGGCGTGGGTTGAATTATCTATGAAAATGGCCGTAAAATTTAGAAATTTTGGAAATGTGAGAAGAGGTTTGAACGATGCTTGTCTAACCAAATAAGTGGCCAAGTTTTTATTTTATTTTTATTAATGAAGGGTTCGCTCTTGACCACAATCTAGCCCAAGGGCAAAGATGCGGTCGAGGATGTAGCAAGCCCACCCAGAAGAAGCCTATTCACTCGAACTTTAAAGAGATTCGGGTTATATGAACTCGGAAATACAGACGCAGGCAGGGAATTCCATTCCCTAGCAGTGCGCAATACGAAAGATGATGAAAAGCGCTCAGTGCAAATCCGTGGGATATCAACAAGATAGGGATGGTACCCCGCGGTGCGTCTGGACGTCCGATAGAAGAATGGGGCAAGCGGAATGAGCTCATGCAGCTCCTGAGCACACTCCCCGAAGTACATCTTATAAAAAATACATACGCAAGTTACTTAGCGTCTATGAGCTAGGGTTTGGAGCTTATCTTTTACTAGCTTCCTGTCACCGATGAGTCTCCTGGCTCTGCGGTCCATCGAGTCCAGTGTGGCTAGTTGGTACTTGGCCGAACCATCCCAGAGGTGGCTGCAATACTCCATGCACGATCGGACCTGTGCCTTATAAAGGGAAAGGAGTTGATCGGGCGTAAAGTAGCGCTTAACTCTGTTGAGGATGCCCAGCTTTTTGGCCGCTGTTTGTGCTTTGGACTCGATAAAGATGCCAAAGTTCAGGTTGACAGATAACTTCATGCCAAGGAGCTCAAGCTCATTGGTGATAGGTACAGATGCACCTCGGAAAGTAGGAGTCAGATTAAAGGGACTCCGTTTCGCGGAAAACAGACACGCCTGAGTTTTGGTGGCGTTGAAACTAACCAGATTTTTTTAAGACTTAAGGTCGAGTTTACCCGCTCAACCAAAGCTCTCCTCTCAGATAGAATATCATCCCCCCCGGCTCCCGATCTGGACAGGTATCTCTGCATGACTGTACTGTCATCTGCATACGCAACAACTCCAGGCAAAAGCTTGTCGTTGATGTGCAGCAGGAAAAGAGTCGCAGAGAGAACGGACCACTGAGGAACTCCGGCGTCGATAGCCTTAAGATCAGAGGAGCAGCCATCGATGACTACCCGGATCGATCGTTCACTCAGAAAGTCAGCTATCCAGGTACAGAAGTTCGTCTCACACTTGACTATACCTACACGATAAGAAGAAGAATGCTTGTCTAGCCGGTTTGAACAACAAAATTAACGTTAATTGTGACTGTGTCTGGTAAAAGGGACCACTTTGAAGGTAGTCGTTCAGGGTGAAAATGTAATGTAATAAGCTATGTTAATCGCTCTTATTGACTACCCTCAACCTGGTCCCTTTTACTAGACCACAGTCGCAATTACTTCATACATTTAAATATAGTTTCATAGGTCAATTTATTCATATTTGCGAAAACGTATACAACTTAGGTACTTAAACAATAAGAAATAAATGAATTTCAAAAAGTATACAAATATTTTTGAATTAAGATATGAACTCTGTAATGACATAAATTATTCTTGATTATTTACTAGCTTCTTTATTAAACATATAAACTTTCCTTTTAAATCATTCTATCTATTGCTAAAAACTGCATTAAAATCCGTTGAGTAGTTTAAGAGATCAAAGCGAACAGGTAGCGGAAGCGACTTCATTTAATGCTATGTAAAGATAAAGGTTTTTAAGC
This sequence comes from Aproaerema taeniolella, assembly GCA_949987775.1. NCBI lineage: Eukaryota > Metazoa > Arthropoda > Insecta > Lepidoptera > Gelechiidae > Aproaerema > Aproaerema taeniolella. The sequence continues at coordinate 19,765,957 of OX465248.1, forward strand.
GTCTCCCTTCAATAATATGCCTAAGGTGAAAAGAGGAACAGTTATATCAGATTGTATTCAGTATTTTAACATTGTAGATACAAATAGAACAAAAAAACACAATCAGAACATTAATCAGCTTTAATTCCCAGGTTTTCCTTAGAGCTTTTGCTCTACAAAAAAATAAAAAAACTTTTAAAGTGGGTACACACTCAAGAAATATGTAAATTTTCCCCCTTTTTTGCCTGTTTTAGTAGTCAGTAGCGAAGTTAAATTCTCATAAATAGATATGAGCCTTTGTGCTAATTTGATGCAGAATTCGCGCAGTAACGAATGCACGGCCGCACGTTAGACACGCGTTAAGAGCTGGAATGGCTCTTACTGCTCGCCTCTCCCCTTGTTTGTAGGGTTGGCGACTGTGATATATTTTTATTTTTTACATAACTAGGAGGGAGAAGGAAAGATAGAAGGAAGGAGAGAAAGAGGACGATCAAGGAGACAATTCAGTGGCCAATTAAAAGAAAAAGTAGGAGAGACGAGTTATAGATAACTAAAGGATCTCTGCTAAGGTACGTACTTTGTACAAAAAATTTTGCTGGCCAACGTGAACAGGCATCATTGGTACTTTTATACGGGGGGAACTTCAAGGGAGCTTATTTGACTAGGTTATTTTGAATATTTGTAGGATTAAGTACGATTTGACGAAGCTGATTATTTTTGTCTTGTTTTAGTTATGACGAGGCGTATAGCGGATGTGTTTTTGTACCCAGATTCAACTTGCAATAAATTAATATGTTACTAAATTGATTGAAGTAAAAATTTGCTACACCAACAAGAGGTAGGCTCTTAAAATAAAAGAAAAAGACTGAAGAAAAACTTAGTTTTGAATAACAGTAGAATAAAAGAACAGAAGATAGAGTTTGAATAACACTTTACAAGCAATCAACTAAGCAAATTGAATTGGGTGAGGCATAACTTTAGTGTTTACTTTTAGTACATTGTACAAGTGGCAACCCTAACCTTCTCTTGCAAGCGCTATGTGGCGATGTTAAGGACCCTCTAGTTTGCCAGAGAGCCTTATAATTCGGGTCAGCGGGGTAAAAGTCTATCCAGCAGCAAATATAATCAGATAATATACTCGTACCTACATGAAACTCTCGTAGCCCAGTTGTCCTCGCTGATTTGAACCGATCCGTGAGGTTAAGCAACGTACACAGAGGCAGGTAACCTGATGGGTGATCAAAGTGGACATTTATCACGAGCGTTTCCGTGCTTTGGACGGCACGTTAAGCTGTCGGTCCCGGCTGTTGTCAATTGACTACAGTCGTTAAATCAAGTCAGAGGCCATTGTGCGGTTTTAAAACTATGGTGGTCCCTTTTAAAAATTCCAACGCCACGGCAAAGTCTGTATTGCCATTTCCCCTTATGTTTCTAGCTCTAGTACATAGGAGGCAATAGTAACACAATTTTTCCGTGCCGTTTTCGAGTCATAAAAGGCTCTATGAGTTATTTAGTACTCGTAAATGGACTCAAATAATTTAAATACATTTTTACATGCAGTTAACAGAACAGAGACGACATTTCAGATGTTCCAAGATTGAAATCTACCGAAAAAATATCTTTTTAGGGTTTTGTACCTCGAAAGAAAAAACGGAACCCTTATAGGATCACTTTGTTGTCCGTCCGTCCGTCCGTCCGTATGTCTGTCATCTGTCTGTCAAGACCCTTTTTCTCACGAACGCGTTGATACCTCTCAGGCTGAAATTTATATGAAGTACTCAAGTCTACTGTTCCTTGGAACTGTGAAAAAATCAAACTTCTAAGCCAACGCAATCAAAAGATACAGCCGTTTATGCCGCAAATTTCTGCAAATTTTCAACACTCGCAAGGGAACCAAAACCTACAGGGTACTCTTACCGTGAACTCAGAATCTTGAAATTTGGTACAAAGCAACGTCTTATAGCACAAATAAAGGAAAAATTGCGGAAACCGTAAATTTTTAGTTACGTCATATAATAAAAAATATTTTTAATAATTTTAAACCTACAGGTTTGTACGGAACCCTCAGTGCGCGAGTCCGACTCGCACTTGGCCAGTTTTTTAATTGTTCCTTTGAACTCCGGTTCAATAGACGACCAGAGCGAAACTTTCGCCCTTGTAATATTAGTTGTGATAATTATAATATTAGTAATTATCGCTACTTAACATTATAAAAGCGAAAGTAACTCTACCTGTCTGTCTGTTATGCTTTCACGCCTATTTGGTACAGAGATAGATTAAACCTTGGGAAATAACAAAGGCTACATTTTATCCTACAGCTGTGCACGATATAACCTGAAAGCAACGCGGGCGGAGCCGCGGGTGGTAAGCCAGTTATAATTATAATCATAATATTAAAGGTCCGGAATATAATTGCCCGTGATTCCTAATTAATTGCCTTCCAAAGGTCCGGGAACTTATCACTCTTTCGGGTGGAATGTTCCTGCAAAGCTTCTCTTTGAAAAGGAATTTTCATGAAGTCTATGAGACTGTAAAAAAAAGATAGGGCGTCAACGAAAAAGATCGTAGAGATAACTTTGTCAAAGGTGTTGTACTATAAACTGGTGCTTGGTATCCTTTGGCAAAAGCTCTCAATGCCTGAAAAGTAAATGGCCAACTCTTTTCGCAACGCCTCAGCTTTTAGAAGCTTTTATATTTTTGCTTCTTAAAAAGCTGGCAGATAATGTACGTTGATATTTTTTTTTATAATTATAAAAGTCTGATAAAAAAACGTTGGAGACAGGAAATGATTCTTGAGTTAACAAAATTTTATCTTTGTTTTGTGGGTAAAAAACTAACTAATTTTACGTAATTTCACTTTAAGTATTTAGGTAAACTGGCTAATTAAGATTGTTCGAAGTAAACGATTTATTTAATAATTTACAAAAACATACTATGTCAAAAACATAAATTATTAAAATCAGTCAAATAAACCGCCCCTTGTCATCCCTGGTGCAAAGGTGCCCATAACACTTGCGGCATTACCACGTTGAATGGCAATGGACAACCTTTGCACCAAGTATGACCCGGAGCGGGGGTCACAACTCTTATCTCTAAGACGCCGACCTACCTCGGCGATGAAACCCTTGGCCTCACTACCCCAACTCCCTGCGGTCTCCACAGCGAAGGGTATAAAAATATAAGTTTGCCCTAGCGCTGAATATTTTTCCCTCTTCTTTACGGCTGCATTTTCTGCAGCGGCCCCCGCCTCCCTGACCGTATGACTAAGGTACGAGGCGGCAAAGGTGCTGACGCAGGTGGCGTCCCAGAGTAAGCACCTTCCCTTTTCCCATGGCACCATAGTCATACCGTCAGGCCTCTTCCCATCTGACCTGCTAAGACCCGGGGGCTCCAGAACGCAAGGGACATTTATAGAAATTAACGCCCTGCGGATAATATCATTTAAAGCGTGGTGCCTGGGAAACCTCCCCGCGCAGCGACAACAACTCAAAGCATGGTGGCCATTTGACTCCACCGTCGAGCCGCAGATGCATTGATGAAGTATAAATATATTTTACTCTCCACTCTTCGTCGTTACAAAAAACTTACATATGACCCTGCCGCTGTTCTGAGGCGTCGTCAAATAAATGTGATTAAAAAGCAAAATGGTTTTTGCTCAAAGACAATTTAATGTTCAGTCTGCACATTTATACAACGAATTGCATAAAAAATCAATATTTATTCTTGCCACTTTCTTGAATATAAAATGGCTTAAAACTAAGGACTACAATCAAACGGAAAGTCTTTTAATGTATGTTAAATGACTATAGTAATCATTTTAATAATATAATTTGTGATAATACTCTTACACACAAACACACTCCACTTCCAAACACACTCATACACTAGCACATATTTGCACACATACACACACACACACATACGGTTAATCATGTTCTATGTATTATTATTGTTGATAGTATTATATTAATATATGATATCGTAAACTTATCTATTACTTACTAAAATTTATATATTTTTGTTTAAAGTTTTGTCTAAAGTCTATTCGGTTTCTGTTGTGGTAACAATAACAATAAACTGTTGTAAAACGATGTGACGAAATATTGAGGAGGAGCGGACACTCCCGCCACAGGTAACTTTGTTGCCCACTGGGAGTGCCCAACAAATGATATGCTAATGTACAACATTTAAAGAAATAAAGATTTTTGATGTTGTTTTTTTTTTAATATAAATATGTGAGGGAAAATTTAAAGAATACACAGATTTTTTTTCTCGAATTTTATTCTGTCTTAATTTCTTTTTAATTTTGATACTTGTCATAAGATTTCATAACGGTTAGATAACTTGTTATCTTATAAACTCCCAACATAGTTTGATAATATGAAAAATTCAATATTCTTACAAAAAACATACATTAAGTACATACAAGTTTAACAAAACAAGATAGATTTATCACATAAATAGATTAGATAGTTTTATAATGTGTCCAAAATTTCGATGTTTTTCTAAGTAAGGTTGGGTAGGTAGTACAAATATCTATTTTCCAAAATCTGAGTAAATAAAAACATTAAGGAGAAATATTTGAGTAAAATAATATTGATGATAAATTGACGATTCACTTTTTCATACAGAAACATTTTCAAAATGCAACACTAATAATAATAAATAATAATTAGATAAAGACACAGATGTATAAAATAAACAATTAATAAGAATATCTACAATAGTAATTGACAAATATGACAAAAATATTTACATAAAACTGTTAACTACTTATTTACAGTAACCGCAACGGGGCAAAAAAGCAACCAAATAATGATTTTTTATATAGTTCTAATATTATTTTATGTATTGATAGGTATTTCAAAATGAACAATTTTCTTCGGGTAAAGTAGTTTATCTTTGTCACATTGTCACTTTAATATTACAATTATACAGTCTTTATGATTCTAATTTATGTACATCAATAATTAATTTAGTCATTTCAAATGACAGACTAGAATAATTTCAAGAGTATTACTATCATAATATAACTTTGGTTAGTTTAGTGCCTATTCATTTTTTAAATATCATAAATAAATGCAGAAAAAGAAAACTTTTGATACTTGATTTTATAAAGCAATCGATTTATGTAATAGGGATTAAAAATATTTTACAGAATCGCCGGCCGTTATCAATATTAACTCTCTAGAGAAAAAGAGAAACCTGCACTCAAATCAATTATAAGGCCATAAACTCGTAAAATATTCACGATTGGTTTTCAATCACAATATCGATCCCCATTCATTATAAGGCTATTTTGACTCAACATATTTACATTAAAAAAAAAACATTTTATACACTGTAATTACCGTTTCACCAATTTATATAAACAAATCCTTAAAACTCTATCTTTAGGATATTAAATATAAGATTACACTTTTTACACAGATTTTTCGATATTTACAACTATGTTTAGTCCAGTGATATCGCATACAGTGTCACTTTCACTTCAGTTGCACCACTTTACACATAATTGTAAATATCCTCCATTTCTCATACGTTCATTTCGGACATGGCCGCTTGCGGGACTCTCGACTTTTGTGAAAAGTGTTGAGGGGGTGAAGCGGGGGGAGGGATAACTGATCCATTCCCCGGCCCTTGGGACTGCCCCGTCTGAGCCTGCACGTCGGGCAAGTTACTCGCACTACTCAAAAACGTAGCGTTCTTCGGCAGCGTCATACAATTCGACGCATTACATATCTGATTCTGCTGTTGATAAGCGAACCCCACTTTTCTTGGCAATGTCGTGCATTGACCCCGATTTGTCGGAGGACTCGCCTTTTGCGATAAATTCGACATCTGAATCCCCGTGTGACATACATTCGGGCAATTCGTATTCGTGAAATGCGGAACTCTATTCGTCATCGCAATAATTGCGTTTTTATCTTGATGGTCTATATCAACTATAGTACTCGAGCTTTGCGAGTGTCCGACGAAGTAATGAGGATGTTTCGAAGAAACACTGTCAAAAGTTGAATTGTGATTCCTCTTTTGTTGCTGTTGTAAAGCTTTTACTTGCAATCTTGTCTTATCTCGTTGATAATATACTCCGGCGAATATTAGAACGTTCAATATTAGCAATGAACAGCCTATAGCTATAGTGACACTCAACGCAGTCGAGTACGCAGTATATCCAGCCACTTCCAAATTGGCTACGTCTTGAGTGTTAGTAGTATTCGGAACTTGGTTTTGTGTGACAGCTGAGCCAGGCCTTGCAGGAATAACACTAATACAAGTAGTAACGTACGTGTCCATTGTAGTTGTAGGGATATCTAGAGTCACGTTGTAGGGTTTCCTGTATAGCTCCAGAGTGGGGTCGTAATAGTTGACCCTTGTGAGTGGATCGGGTCGCACTAAACCGTCGTATAATTCAGGATCGTTGTGGTTTCTGAAAAGGTTGTGTTTAGCGACGACGTCCTTCATCCCCGCCCTGTGGATTTCCGGAATGAGCCGCAGCCATACGGAGAGCTGATGGGCTCGGTAGTGGTTTTTCATGCGTGGCTTCATCCCTGAAATGGAATTTTTGCATGTGAAAAGGGTATGGGATTAGATTGGGACCGTGTGATTAGTCTTAGAATTGATATTGCAAGGCCGGGTCAGTGTTAGATGGATCCTGGTACTGTTTATGCGGTGAAATTTGATGAGATTAAAGATAGACAGAAGTTAAGAAATTGTCTTTTTTCAATTTCACAGTTTCGTTTCACATAAAAAACTTTCAATGATTATATTAAATTGAAACATTGGATGAATTATAGTTATAATTTTGTATTACTTATATTCATTATTGAATAAACATACTTAATATTTTTCAACAAAATAGTAATCGTTAGTAATACAGGTTGACAGAAAACCTCCTAGCTATACTCAAAATCCTGAACCAGTATCACTTAAACATTATGAAAAAAAAAAACATTTTTTAAAAATATTTTTCAATGGAAATAGTTCATTTTTTGCCTAAACGCAGACAGTGTAGATTACAAATGCTTCAACAGCAAAAGATATGATTTTATGGTATAGTCCTAAAACTAAAAAGCTACAAAACTCACCTATCTCTAAATATTTCTGATGAAGAGTGTCGTATTCGTCCCACACTATACTCTTGTAGCGATTTCTCTCTCTTGATATCGGCAGCACAGACTCTTGGCGTGCAGCTTCGTTGGGATTCCTAAATGTAAATATAACAAAGTTAGTCATACTGAATTCAATAATTAAGTGCAGTAAATTTCCTCAGTGACACATCCACTCTAGTTTCTTGTCCGTTTGTAACAAGGTTCCATTTAAAAAGAAGTTACAAGCCAGATTTGAGGAAATGAATGATTTATTTTAGGTGTTCCAGTTTCACTGATTAGCAAAGGTTCACAAGCTCTGATTGAGTGGAATTCGAACACTGCTGTTGGCAGCTGGTCTCACCAACGCTTATTTCAAAAGCCCTTAGGTCCGTATTACAGAACGGGACTCTTAAGAGACAATCAATACTCAAGTATAGATCAATACGTGCATTTATTTCTGTAATACGGGCCTTAGTCTCGAGATCCACTGGGAATCCATTGAATGTTTATTCATAGTATGATTGGTTGCGCTAACAGTATCCTGTGATGCGTTAACGAGACAAAAGCAAATATCTCAAAAGCTACTGGTCAAGGCACAATCCTTTATTTATCCACTTTTTATTGGTGTGCAGAACAAAACGCTGGTATCATTATTTTTCTCGAGTCGCTGAACGCAAAAATATCTGAACAGTCGCTAACGGCCGCCTTCCGGTTCCGCCTTGTTTGGTCCGTGAAAATTATTGCAAGGATAAGTTTGTTTTGCCCCGATGTAGGGTAACTGACTAGTGAAATGTTTGCTTTATTCAAACGCTTGGCAACTCTGTTGTTCGAAACAATCTGTTGAGCTTAATGTAAACTCTACTCATCGCTTTATTGTTGGAAAAATGTTAACGCTTAAAAGTAAATCAAAAGCAAATACAGTGGATTTCATTCATTACGACCTTGGTTGTAGCGACCATTTGTCTATAGTGACGTAAAATCTAAGTCCCTTGAATTAAAGCATACCTTAGTATGTACAAACATATGGCTATAGCGACTTTGTATGTAACGTCAAGTTCGGGTGTAGCGACTGTTTTTATTGAATAGTTTGTAATAAATTCTTGGAAATCCCATGCAGATGTTGCGAACGGAGTCGGCCGCCAAAGACACAAAAGAGCTTTCTTATCTTTTGTTTACATCCACACAGATGTGACACAGACACAGAGGTCAGCAACCTTTACTTTTTGTTTATAGATATTAGCTAGGTAATTAAGGTAGGTAAGCGTGTACGTTTCCGAGTTAAAATGGTTTAGTTACAAATTGATATTCGGAGTAGCAACTGTGTATTGTAAACTTTTGAATAAGTATGGCTCCTAGACGCACGTTCACTGTTAAAGAAAAGGCGGAACGCCTGTAACGACATCCGGATGTAACGACGAAATAACAGTGGTTCCTTCATTACAATACAATACAATACAATACTCTTTATTGCACACAAAAAAAAAAACATAAAACCTAACATTAAACAAAAAACAAATGTTCATTGTCGTTATACCTGAAATCCACTGTATATCTTTTTTTTTTTATTTAGTTTTTGCTCATAAAAACATGAGGCTTTTCATCATTTTGTGATGACTGTGCATGTGTCATTCAACAACTGTTATATACGCCACATAGTTCACGATACCTACACGATAAGAAGATGATATTTATAATAATCCTGGTTGCCTGGAAGAAATCGCTTAAAGCGATAAGGCCGCCTTATTGTATATGCCTTGGGTTTATGTAAATGTATTGTTATTTTTAGTTATTTTTCTGTTTGTGTGTACAATAAAGTATATTTGATTTGATTTGATTTGATAATCTTTTTATTTGCCAAAAATATACGTACATCCCGTTATAGTTTGTTAACTGTGTTACGGGATACAGTATCTTCCCGTATAGTCGTTTATATTATGAGTATTCACGTCTTATGTGTGATAAGTTTAAGTATAAACCAAAATAAGAACCCTTTATTTCTTATAAAACTTGAAGATTTCCCCTTAAAATATGAAAGATGTAAAAAATGGGGTATTGCTAACGCCTGATTTCCCGTTACGCCTTGTTCGGCTCAGTGGAAATTATTGCTTCGAACGAGTTTATTTTGCAGCTGTCTTTTTGGATAAGGCATATTTGAAATATTGGCCCATCATTTATTTTTGAAAATAGATGAAAGAGATATTCAATTTAAATAAAAATAAAACTGCAGTAATATTTTAAGAGGAAAGATACTCCAACTAACAAAGTCAGTCGTAGGGACATGCAAAAATCCAAGCATTACAAAATGCTACATGTATTTAAGAATTAAAGAAGTCGATTCACATTTTTCAGGGATATGTTTTCAAATTATTATTTTTTTAATTATAAGATGGGTTAGCTCTTAATTGTCAAATAAAACCTGTCGCGTTTTTTAAAGTGTAAGATGACACTGAAAGCTATAGAAAATCACACGTAAATTACTTTTAATCGGGAGCGAACACCTTGAATATACGCAATTTTGTTCTGATTTGAACCTTGTCAACAGGGGAAAAGTAACTTGACTGATTAAATTACCAATTGAGGGACCCATTTATTTGTATGTACATGTGGCAGCACATCAGGTTAAACATACTGACCTCGACATAGTCATTATCACGCTCGTAATAGTGCCATATTTCGTAATGTAAATGGGTAACCTGACATGCTGGCGTCAGTACAAACGACTGCACGTTATGGATCTTATTTATTTGCATTATGAAATTGGTGTCTATTAGATACGAAATAAGAGCGACCTCAAGCCATAACGTTATCATGCGTACATTTCAGGATACCGTAATGTTAGATGCCTCCAAGACACTTACCCACTCCTGACGAAGTTTGCAACATACAGGATGAAAGATTCTGCCAGTGCCACTTCAGATTTAGTGTAGTTTTTGGGAAAGTGACCAAGGCCATCAACCAATGGGGCCCCGAACAAATACGGCAGCTCTTCTCCATGAACGGAGCCCATTCGCTAAAAAAACAATGTGTTGGTTAAAAATACTGTAGATTTGTTTGCAGGCCGATTTGGGTCGGGTTATCTTGTGATAATAAAGGATGATAAAACCCTGCTCTTCGGGGTCGTATAAATTTATTTTATGATATTTGTTTGAAAGCAGGCCCGTGTCTGATTGCATGAAACCACGGTTACACATTCAGTTGCCTGCATGTGCAGGTTTCCTCACGATGTTCCCTCACCGTAAGAGCATCGGTTAGTGTGCAACTAATGTAACATAGCACAGAAAACGAGTCATTAGTACTTGGCGGGTTTGGGGATTGAACTTAATTTCTGAGTCCGAGCAGCTAGTCGTTAGACTATCAACGCTCTCCTTCCTAATTCTTACACCTACTTATAATTGACCCACGTTTCTAATTAGCATCGATGAACTATATTCAAGCAATCAATCAAAATGTCCTAGTTCACACAGCATGAATGACGGCTTAATAGACACAGATAACGGAGACATACTACCACCTATCGATTAAATTATGTACGCAAACTAATCTGGTTACTGAATACAACAAACGTTTTGTGATACATACCTAATAATATTTAATTAATTATTAAGGAAATGGGTAAAATTAACTCTGAAAACAAATGTCAGCAGCAAGCTCTAATTAGTGTTATTAATAATTTCATGTTTCGTAATGAACAATAATAACTATGATAAGTACAGTCCATCCATAAATAAAAGTCTTAAAATGTAAACAAATATGGCGGAATGTGTAACCATAGACTACTATAGTGATGTGTATGTCGAATAATGTCGATGTCGGCAAAATTACTAAGTGCATTTCTGCTATTGCTATTTAAGGCAATAGAATAGGTGAAGAAGTAAAGAAGAACATAGATGAAGTAAAATACATTTTTACCATTGCCCCTCAAAAAAGGGTCCGTTATTCTTCAAAAATAGTGAATAAAACGCTGTTTATTTCACTGAGTGAATAAAACATTTTGAATTTGGAACATGCGCGAATATACTGATTTTAGTAAGAAAACAAAAGAAAATGTGCAAGGAGGTTGCATACTCTCGCTATAAAAACGTACTAAAACTTGGCTGTATGTAATAAATGGCTGTATGGAATATGGCTCGGTTAACAATTTTAAATTTAGAATAAGGAATTCAGCCAATTTTCTGTGCAATTTTCATGCAATTAAAAGTTTCTGATAAAAGTTTTTGTCTCAAAATCATAAAATGAGTTCGACGTCCAGCGATGAAAGTGAACCTCTCGTTCCAGAGTCATTTCGCGTTAAAGCAGCAGCTATTGTTGATAATTGACTGTCACAGAGTAATTCTTTTCTTTTTCTCGTAGTCAATGGTAAAAAGTAGAGTACCTAACACGTGAAAAAAAAAATTCATCTCGGCTCTTGTATCCCTCGACCCGCTCAGGATTCTAATTTAGAATCCTTCGCTCCTCTCGGGATACAACTCAATGCCTCGAAAAGAATTCACCTTTTTTTCACTTGTTGGGTAATCTACTATTATTACAAATAGCATTTGTGCGAGGTGTCGTTAGAGTTGAAAGCCAAGTTGTGAAGTATTTGAAAGCTGTTGAGTAGTTGTTTTTTTCTGTGTGCGGTGTTCTAGTAATCTCATTGAAAAAGCTTTTTTGCTAGATAACCGGACAGAATTGAAAACATGACCATTTACAATATAATTTTTACCATTTAATGACAAGTTCTTTATTTGCCTCTGACATGTATGCAACAATATGTTTCGGCAAACAATGTTTTTTTTTTTAAATTTGGCGCACCGGAATAGCCTCAAGTTTTTATCGATATGAAAGAACATCCCATCCCTATCCACCAAAGACAATACAGAGTATTTAAAATGTCAGTTGTAGGTTTGAAATTACAGCGATCTCGGTTTTCTGCAAAAAAATAAGTATTTTACGATAAAATGGACATATTATTATAGAAATAATGGTGTTGCACGTGATTACCTAGATGTTACAACAATTACTTACTTGTTATTGCGTGTGATTACACCAGGAATGTGTATTTTTCTTCCGGTAACAGGTTTGTTTACAACTTAAGACTTTTAATTATGGATGGACTTTTTTTTTTTTTATATGAATACGTTAAGCACCTTGTGGAAGAGAAATACTATAAAAAATAATAAATTGGGAGCACTGGTTTCTAGTAACTGACTAATTTCTAGATAATTTAGACTGTGTTCCGAAGAACCTAATCCGTATTATAATTTAACGAAATAAAGGTGTGACCGCAACTAACAGCCATGACTCAGTCTAATTATTTCCTCATTTTCAATTGTTTGTTCAGATCTCTTTCATTTAATAGAAAAGCAGTCACTCAACAAAGTAGTTTTTTTGAACGTGTTTTTTAACACCAAAACGTTATTTTGTTATACCATAGAAGCGGGTTCGCTAGAAAACTTTAAGTCAATGGGCCTTTTTTATAATTTGAACGGCACGGCGCGGCACTGCACTTCAAAATTTAAATTACCATTGCCCCCTATGTTCTCAGCTTCTAGTATTAATGGTAATAAGAAAAAATATGCTCGTTTTTGAAATATAAAAAGGCCCATTCACTTTCACTAATGTATCAAGTAGCCACACACAGTAAGTACTATTTGTCCCATGTCATGATATTTTCACAGGTGGTCCCAAGAGACTATTGAGGGAAAGGGACACAGGGTCTTTTTAAGAAAAGTGAAAAAAAAGTATAAACACAGCGTGTTTTACAAACCAGAATATTGATAAGTCATATCGGTTTTTAAAAATGCTTACTAAAAATAAGTTGTATAGAGAAAAAACAAATATATCTGCTGTTTTATAAAATATTGGTAAAATAATTTTATGTATGTATGTATATATGTATTTATTCTTTAGTGACAATGATTATACAGAGCTTAAAAAGTTTACAGTAAGTAATAGGAAGTTTACAAAGGTGGACTTTGAACTATATCTTATAGAATTAAAATTCTGATTTCAAGATAATTGTGTTGGTTACAGATTTTAAAAAAATCATACTTTTAAATTTTGACACATTCTAGTCATAGTGAAAAAAATTCTTAATTTATTAACCAAAACCTGTGTAAGGTTTCAATTTTAACTAGAAAGAAGACATTGCAATAATTGCATGACAACTTAAAAAGTCATAGGAAAATTGGTCTAGAATTTGGTCCTATATAGGTAACTCTACCTACACCAGTTACAGGGTAACGATTTTAGAGTAACACCCTGTACAAGCTTACAACGTAAGTCGACACAGGTGGACTCAGTCCATATTTTGTTCAAGCCCCATTAACTGAGGGTAGTGGGAGAAGGATAAGACAAACACCCAATTGAAGCCCGTAAATTGACCGTTAAATGGACTTGTTTTTTTCAGCCCACCGCTACTTTAACATGAGTATGGAGGAGAAATAAAAAGGATTTTGTAAGAAGGTTGAGGACTACCTGAAATATAGTAAGGATTCTTTTTCGGCAATTCCTTAGTGTAAATGAAAGCGTACCTTTGAAAAAGACTATCAAGGTATCAAGAGCTTTAAGAGTTGTTACAATTTTTTATAGACTTCTATATATCTTGATATATTAATCATATAAAGGCCTTGCAAGCTTCAGAAAACTGATTAAATACTCAATTAATTATTTCAAATTGTTTCTAAGGGAGGCTCGTGGCCTTCGGTGGAGACGTATATGGGCTGGTAAAAAAATATATATTTCAAAGGTCCAACAACCTTCCCCGATCGTGGTAAGTTTGAACATGTTTACCAAAGCTAAAAAGCTCACGTTTCCTTTGTATTTAGCTCAGTAGAAACGTTGAATACAATAGAAACCAGAGCGACTTAGCTTTGGAACTTAACGCGATCGAGGGCAGTTTTTGTCGTAGCAAGTTTTTATTTCTGCATTTATAATTACTTAGAATTTTCATTACAATGGTGTAATTGCTTCACATTGAAGTGCTTCATATGAAGAAGTCACTCTTGTTAAGCCCGATTTTTTTCTTCTTCTAAATTTACCTGTGGATAGTCTCCATCCTTAGTCTGGTAATCAAATACGTAGAAGAAGGTCTTCGGACCCGAGTCTGGGGAGCTCTTCGCTACGCTGAGGAAGTCCCCTGTCTGTACTAAAGGAGCCACGTATTGAGCGTCTGATATTGCCAACACAGCTGCGTCTCTCGTGTTTATTGGATGCTGTAACAATGTCAAGGTTATCTATGGAGTGCTAGAAAAGAACGCCAGTTTTGTTAAAAAAAAATATTTCGGTAGAATATATTGTGACCTAACAATTGTATCTATAATTAAAAACTAACAATATCTATAATATTTCAAGAGTTTTAGCAATTTTTGCAGAACTCTACATTTTGAATATCTATTTTAAATAAAGAGGGTTGCCTGATACATTTAAATGACGTTAAGTGTGGATGGTCCGCCAAGAAATAAGATATCTATCTTTTAAATACTTTGATCACATTTTGCTTTCCTATGCAATAGCACAAAGTAGTACTTTCGATAGATGCTTAGGTAAAGACGCTTCTAAAGTTAATAGAATTTTGTTTTTAAGTAAAATCTCTTTCTTTCCTTTCAGTTTAATAATACATTTATACCTAGGTATATAGATCCCTTTTTGGCACACAATGGTAAAGTTAGGCCAAGTTAGTTGGGAGAAACTCCCATCAATCAACTCTACATTAAATCAAAATACTCGTGGTTAATAAATCACAAACTAAGTCAGTAAATTAACCTATGCGTAATAATTTTATATTAACTTGTCAAATAGTCTAAGTTTATAGTAACAGCGACAAATTGACACTAACTATTTTTGATAGTGGAACCCGATACATGCGGAGACTTATTGAAATCAAAGTCAAAGTCAAAAACAGCTTTGTTTCATAGAACATTTCAGAACATTCAGTATGTTACTTAAAATAAGTCAAAAAAGTGAATTGAATTAGCATTTTTAACTTTGCGCCTATTCCTCATGAGAAAAATAGACAAAAAAACTCTGAAGGGCGCTCTTTTTATCTCAATCATATAAATTTCCTTGTTTTTAATTTTAATTGACTTAATATCTGAATAGCTCTGGAGCTGAGCAATTATTCTTATGGTTAACAGATAAATCAGAAATTATATAATAGCCCTTTTTACAAAGTTTTTTGTTTAATTATTGTTGAGGAGAATTCTAATTTCTTAAAGGCTTAACTAGTACTTTTGAAGCCTTCAGAAGTAACTCATTACTACGAGTAGTTTGAAACAAACCAGACGTAAAAACCTGAAATTGAGACTTGAGAACTTATTCAATGACTATAATAGTATCATAAGCACAAAGTTAGCGGAGTTAGAAACAAAAGGAATTTGGTAGATTTGCCAGCGTCGGCGCCAGGCGACTAGTTCCATCTGCCAAGTCATCATAAGACCTTGTGCAGTTGGAACTAAGCATAATACAGTTCTATATTTGGAACATGAGACTAGAAACTTGAGGCAAACGAGAATTCTCACCAACTTTGTTAAAATGCAAATTGCAAAATTTCTCCGTCGCAGAAATTTCGATTTGACTTCGAGATATTGAGGGAGTGAAACGTCCAATTTAAGCAAAGATTTTTGAAAAGTTTCTGAATGTGTTATTAACTAGGTCAGAAATATTATCACGCATACTTATATCAAGTTGATTCTTTATCTTAAAAAGCATTTTAATAAAAAATACGTGAGCACTTTGTTTGATCTGTTTCTCATTCATTTAATTCTAATCTAGCTACAAATAAAGCCTCACAAAAATCTGCAAATAAAAAATAATCTTTCATGTTTTCTTCACCGCTAAAACGGAGTATGGAAATGAGAATTGCATCTTTTATTTCCCTCTTTTTCATTGTTTTCGCCAAATCTGCGGTAAGATTCTTCAGATTTCCCCAGGGGCTTTAACCTAACACTTTTTGCTGTTTGAACATAGAATTGTAAAAGAATTTTTGCCAATAAATGTTCAAAATAAAAAGGATTAGGCTCATATTTTTTGTGCTATTTTTTGATGTAGGCAACTCTAGACTAAAAATATTTATTCATGGTTTCGAAAGTGTTTCATACCATCCATACAGTCACGCTTGTAATCCCTTACGGGGTAATATATTTTTTATGTTTTATTCTGCTATAATCTGTGATCGACACAAGATTCTGGACAAAAGGGGTCTAGATTGAATCGAGGAGCAGTACCTATCAATGGATTACAGACTACACATGCTTAAACTCACTGATAAAACCTGTTTATGGTCTAAAGACCGATCGCAAGTGGATAATAATTTCCCGGGAATTCATGAAAATCCCCGATTTCCCTACGATACATATTTCGAGCAATTATAGGTACAAAAAGGCATATTAATAGAGTAAGGTCTGTAACAAATTAAAAGAATAATCTTTGGACAAAATGTACCTGAACAGTTCTTTCCCAATCCGTATACTCGTTGACTATAGTGAAGAAAATTTCGCTTAAATGATATGTATAAGCATTTCTGACGTAAGTCCTGTAACAAACAGAAATATATTTCACTTGTTATATGACAAGAATAATCAACAGCTGATGCTATCGCGCCATCCGATACCAATCCGACTTTCATTGGCACTCGTTCCAATGAGGAAACTCTTTACTTTCAGTCTAAATAAAAGCGTAAAGCGAGTTACTTTTGATATAATACTCAAACTGTGAGAAACATGGTTTATAAGCTCAGTGTTTTAATAATTTAAAAAATCTGTGATTGAGATTAATGACAGCCATTGAACACAAGGTGGCTGATATTTTTAGTTTTGGCATTTAGTGATCGTACTTACTGACAAAATGCAATACTGCGTCAGCACCAGTTAAGTGTTCCGTATTATATGTTAACGTGTAACTGTACTGTTATTAGTAAAGTTACTTAGTAAAGTTATTTCTATAAAATAGGTAAAATAAGTTAAAAACAATGGCAGGACTCTTCTAAATTTAATTTCAGAAACTAAGTTTTGAGCACACGTAAAATATACAAAAATCAAGATAACTCGATAGACTAATAGAATCCATTTTTGCCAGACACACCGATCGCTAATCGCATTGAGTTCAGACCGTAACCTAACCGAGCTCAGCGGTCGCCAAACACCAATTTGCTGAATAAACATCGTCCTCACCTTATTATTTTATCCCTTCGTTCACCCTCGAAGCCATTCTGAATGTCCTGAGCTGAGAATTTCCAAAGTGCTTCACTAGTTACGACACCAAACAGTAGATCGTATTTATTCTGTCCTCCTCTTATACCAAAGATTCTATCCCCACTTCTTTTGTCTGCTTTGATATTGTTAACACCAGATACACTAGTGAAGCCTTGAAGGTCATTTGGGATGAAGAATGTTAGTAATTCTTTAGCATAGTCAGTTTTGACGACTACTCCATCAACAGACGGTCCAAAGGCTGTTAGATAGCTCGGAGTACTGATTTCTGCTGACATGAGTTCTTCTAAAGGTACTTCTCGGAGACAGTCTACGATGAGTTCATGGTCTTTGACGATATCTTCAGGTAAGGTGCAATTAGATTGCTTGGCAAGTTGGACGGAAAAACTAACAGGGTCTTCAACTAACGCCCATGAACTCAAAGCGGATCCAGAGAGTAGGATAGCACGATGAAATAACCCTGAAAGTTTGGATCTCATTAAATATTTTTATAACAATTTCTCGGCGTTTTGTTGTTGAGATAAACTTCAAAGATTATTTACATAAAACATAATGAAACCTTCTATTCTAAGAATAAAATAATAATAAAATAATGAAATGGTGCAGTTTACTTCTAATATTTTCTCAACCTTCGCAATTAAATTAGTTTCTTAAGGAAGAACTAATTACTTTGAGTAAATACCAAAAACATACTAATAATATTTTACTAAATGAAATTTCTGAGACTGGTATAATGATAATATCGTTATGAAATAGAATTCCGATCTGTATTCAAAATATTCAAATAGTTAAAACAAACTTAATTCTACGTTTTATTTCTGTTCTTCTTCTTATCGTGTAGGTGCCGTGAAGTCAAGTGTGTGGCGAACTTGACTAACCTTAGTGTCAGAGTTTTCAAACCGCCAAATGGCCTGACTTGGTTTTAACGACTGTAGTCAATGGGCAACAGACCACCGGCTTAACTTGCCCTCCGAAGCACGCAAACACTAGTAATAAATTGCCACTTTAGTCGCCCATCATGTTCCCTGCCCCTGTGTACGTGGTTTAACCTCACTGATCTGAACTGGGAGAGCCACTGGGCTACGAGTGCACTTCTAAAAACATCTCGTTAATTCTGGAAACATATTTTAATCATACGTACCAGGCATAACAGTAGGAGAAATCATTAGGAAATTAATACAAGCAGCTCCCGATCCATGACCCAGCATGGTGACATTGCCGGCATCTCCTCCGAAGAGTGCGATGTTCTGCTGCACCCAATGCAGCGCAGCTATCTGGTCCATTAGACCGTAGTTGGCTACCCGCGCTTTTAAATGAGGAATAGGATTGGCGTTGAGGAATCCTGTGAACAAAATATTATTATCATCTTCACTAATATTACAAAGAAGAAAGATTTGATTGTTTGTTTGTTTGAATTGAATAGGCTCCGAAGCTACTTGATTGAATGCTGGTATGAAATATTTTGTGAATAAGTATTAAGTTGAAATTTTACTTTGGCATATTTTTATAGGTCTACAACCGATATTTGCCACCACCTGTCATTGTCACTGTATACCGCAAGAGAGTTGTATTGACATTCAGTGCTCCCGGAGTGTCGCTCGTAGGCTTCTAAAATATGTTCTAAGCTTCTATTCCTGTCATTAATGGCGTTTCAGTGACGGTTGAATCACAATGGAGGCAGATGACGAAATTAAGAACTACATTTTTCATAAATTTGCTGACAGCAAGCAGCACCACCGCTAGACGAACTTTAAGTTGCAAACTCCTTAGCAACTGAACAGTAGTGCTGCTAGTCAAAGCATCCGTTATGAACTATCAATATTTCTTAATTTTGCAACCTCAAAAGATAAAATGGACACCATTGTCATTAGCTGCCCCGGTGCCGGTGTCGATCATCACATAACATGTTTTAAATATAGGTAAGTTTGTAGTGATTGGAAAAATGTCGTGTGATTTTTGGTATTAGTAATACAAGTAAACATACCTAACATTAAGTGGAAGATAATGAAATAGTCAAGAACTTGTCCCAAAATGATTCTCAAGCCAAGTATTGGTCTTTAAATCTACGAAGCGGTGAAAAAATTCCAAAATACAAACATTTCCATTTCTCATCCGGCTTTGCCGTGATCCCTTATTTGGCAGACAAGGTAATCTTATTAGATAAGATCTGAACGATTGACACCTGACCTCCGGCTTGTTCCTCGATAATGTCGGAAGAAAATCGATTGGAGCTGGGTTGCAAATTGCAAATTAAGATTTCTTCGGAAAATGCTTGTTTCGTGTTTTTTTGTATAGTTTATATTTTAATGGCGAAAGTCATGGATAGTATCAAAAGCATATCTTAAAGAATAAATGAAATTTTGATGTTTTGATGTGATGTGATGTGAAATTTTGATGTGATGGACAGTAAATACATCGTCCCACTGAAGATATTTTTTTCACCTTACCCTATCTTTTGTACAGTCCAGCCAATACAGGAGGCTGTCCTATCAATCCATCCTAGGAAACAACACCACAATTGTTTTGAATATGGGATGCGTCCTGTAGTCCCATGCGGTATGGTAGGCTCTGTAAAGGGCCGTCTGTTTGGCGACCAGCCTTCTACCGAAGTAAGACGCCAAACAGCTTGCTGGAACACAGCAAGCTGTTTGGCATCGGTGTGTGGGGGGTAAAATACAAGTACCTTAATAGGCTTTTTCTGGATTAACTCGCTTTATCTTCAACTTCATCTATGACCTTGGTCAAAATTTAGGTCAAGAGCCTTCCCTTCTCATAATTAAAATAAAATCTGAATTTTCTAGTTAGCATGTGTTCTTATGTTACAAAAATCAATGTTTTGGTAATCCTTGAGAAACTTGAGAAGATTACATGTTTTTACACTCACGATTCAGCGTTCGTGATCAAAATACGCAAAAACTTTTGCTGATTCTATAACTAGAGATTTCGGCAGATCCAATAAGTTCACTGGTACTTTAAGAAATTGTGGCAATTTGTGGAAATGTAGTGAAGTGAACGAGAACTCAATTTATATTCTAAGTAAGCAAGTACCCACTCTTTGGATTTAAACTCTGAAAATGAAATTGCTTCCACAAGAGAATACAAATCTTTGCAAAAAAAAAGAAAAATAACAGCTGGAAAGAATTTCATAAGAAAGTCAATTACATTACCACGATTCGACTGTTTGAACTAAACAAAGAAGGTTAAACAAATACGGAAAATATAATTACCTATGTTAAATTTGAAATAGGGTTCTATTCCAGAAAAACTCAAACAACAACATAAATTAATAAAGTTCTGTTAACTTCAAACCTTTGAGAGTGCGTAATTGGGTGGCCACAGAAATAAAATCGTTCTCATTATTTTATGAATTAAAACTGCCACTGGTGGCTGTAATTCAATTTCGAGCCCAATAGCTGAGTAAGTACAAGTAATAGAAAAAAAATTAACTTGCTATTCCACTTAAAAATCACCAACATTTCGGAAGCCCCAATAGTTGAAGTAAACTGTACAAAATTTAATACAACGTAAAATAGAAAGTTGTAGTACGAAGGGTCATTAAGGCAGGTTTTACTTTTTCAGACAATCTTATTAAAATACTTTTGCATCACAAAATCTAAAATTGGAAGGCAATATACACAGATTTAATGATTTTTTGTCATGTATATCAATAAGATCATTGAAATGACTACCAAGTAATGATTCTCTGCAACAAATTAAGAGTATAATACATGTAAAAAATCTTTAGTGAAGTTAAAAACATTTATTTATAGACGTAACAAGGCGGCATGCGCCTCGTCTTCATCCTTCTTCTCCATTCTCTTTTTGCGACATTTTTACTCTTCAGTTTTGGCATTCCTAATCTAAATTCGAAACGCTTCTGGCTGTCATTCGGTGAGATGATAGACCCAACTGAATAATTTCGGTCGCAGGCGCACGCCCGCTCATTATACTGTTTTTATGTATAAATTAACGTTAAAAGTTTAAGTGTTTGATGTAATCCAATAAATGTAATCCTGCTTAATTGTTTTTCTTCCTTCATCATGCACCGAGTCTTCGGATCCTGCCGCCAGCCGGCGCAAAGATTGCCTGATGGCATCTCTCACTTGCAATCGATTAAATCGAGTTCTTTAGAATTCAGATCCTTTGAACGCAATTATACCATTGAGAATCGAAATCTTCTGATTTTAAAATTTCGTGGCTACGTTGTTTTCATCACGATTAAGGTTACCAGAGCGGTAATCAATTTCAATTTTTATAGGGAGATTATTTTTATATGTTGGTCTGTAATACTTTATGTGCTCGTTATGGCCTAGGTATTAGGTATTAACAAACACATTAAGTTACTAAAATTTGGCAGTATTGAGAAAAAGGTTAGCATTTTGATAAATTTGGAAACCAAAAACACTAAATTGTTGAATCAATGGAATTTAGCTAAAACATTCTTAAAAGCGCTACCTAATTTACCTAATTAGGAAATCGTTCTTCATTTCCATTAGACAATGGTAAAGATATTTGCCTATTCTTGTCTGGGGAAGACTGCATCTTTGCGTATAGGCGCTAAGTTAAAAATGCTAAAGCTCTCATTTATTATAAGTAAAATCCTGAATGTTCTATGAAATACAGCTATTTTTTACTTTGACTTTGTTCAATGCAAAAATTTGAATTTTAATGACGAATCATTCCGCTTTCATTTTAAATTATGAACTGAAATCTATCTCAAGTGTTGGCAAAATTAAATAAGTAAATGTAATCAGAAGTGGTTTAATTTAATAACCAGAATTCTCAATTTCGTTCGGACGGCAACCCTACTCACATCTCACTTAGCCTAATTAGAGCGGAAGTTAAAACATTCGCCTTCAGTCAATATTCGCTTTTCCTGCTCTCGTTTCATGGTTGATTTCTCTTTGGCTCCTAGTTTCAACAGAGCTCCTATATGGAATGTTTGTTTTTTTCAGAAAAGACTGTTTGAAATACGATATTTTTCAATGCACACATTTTGTTTTCATTGCTTAGTTTAAATTTAATTGTTTGTAAAGCTCTGTTTCGTAATAAAATAAATTTGCATACTTACATCGTTACACAGTGTGTTTCTTATTTGCTGGTTATAGAGTTCAAATTATAATGAACTTGACCTTGTACACTAGGGGCATTGTGTGTACCAAATAATTGATTAAGTTTCTTTTTCATGGTAAAAAAACTGCCTCTCCAAAGCTTTGTAATACAGCTCCTTATAGTTTAATTTATTTTTAGGTTCACTTTAAATTAAAAACACAATATTCAATCATGTCCACATTCTTCACGTGCGATGAAATAAGTAATTGTTAATTGAATAATGGAAAATATAAGACGTCATTATGTTTTTTTTTTCTCGTTTTCTTCAATTTTCATTATTGTTGCTCTAGAAGGCAAAGTACTAAAAAATAATGTGAAAGTTTGTGAGGATGTATGAATGTTTGTTACTTTTACACGCTCAAACGGCTACATAATTATAACACACTAGCACTCTGGCCGCGACTTCGTTCCCGTGGGAATTCGGGAAAATTATGTAGCCTCTGTCCATCGGGGATAATGTAGCTTTCTAATAGTGAAAGATCTTTTCAAATCGGTCCAGTAGTTTCGAAGCATACCTATTCAATACAAACAAATAAACAATAAAATCTTTCCTCTTTATAATCTATATATATAAAAATGGAACCCGATTTTCGTTGTCACGGCATCACGCGTGAACGGCTGGACCGATTTGGATGATTATTTTTTTGTTGTGTTCCTTATTGTCAGGAGAAGGTTCTTAAGAAAGAAAAAACTAAAAAAGTGCGACGGGAATGCAGTCCCGGGCGGAAAGCTAGTATGTATATAGATAGGCTACATAATTTTCCCAAATTCCCACGGGAACGAAGTCCCAGGTGGAAAGCTAGTGTTGCCATACTCGTAAAGTCTGCTTAGTAGATAGGTTACAACAAAATGCTGACATTGCATCCCGTAGTCTCGAGAGTCTAATTCAAACAGAAAGGCTGCCTGTGCTGTGGAACAAAACTGCTTGCTATTCAACATAAATCGTCCATAAGCCGAAAGCTTTTTCGTTCCTCTTTGCCCAAATAGTTTGACCCAGAAATGTTTCTGGCATTTTACATTTCTGATCAATATTTTCTTTCTTGTAATATTTACAATGGTAGGCTATGAATTATTTAGTATCTAATAATAGTCTTTCTTTGTTTTTTCAAGAGGGTTTTTATTCGAACTAGTAAAATTTATGTATGTAGAATTTTACTTTTCTACAATGATCAATACCTAACTTATGTAATTTTGTTTTTCCTATACTATACTTGTAACGAGACGAAATAGTTTTAGGTACTTATTACAGAACGCCACTCAGAATCTAATTCATACTTAAGTAGCAGTCGTCTTTGTCATTTTGATAGTGAGAAAAAGAGACAATCAATACTTAAGTATAGATCGAGACTTGAGTCTCCTTCTATAATACAGCCCCTAGTCTTGCACGAAGTGAGTAGATACAATCTATGGTTTTAGCACATTATTTATTATACCAACTTTTATTTTCTTATTATACCAAAAAAAATTCAGCGGTAAGGGTTTCGTAGTAACAAAATCAGAAGCATATCTAGTTTGCCATTAATCACTTTTATCTATTTTGAAATGGGGCGCAGGCGGGTTCAGTTAAAGTCTGAAGATTGAATAGAAAATACTAGAACACGAACAAAGGTTTGAAGGAGGCTTACCCAATATCCCCAGTCTATAGTTGATGGTGATGACGACAATGCCTGCGTAGCTGGCCAAGACTGCACCATCGTAAACATTGCCAGAGTTCCACTCAAAGGACTCGCCGTGAATGAAGATCACCACTGGGTACTTTGATTGAAGAGTTGGGCCAACTGGAACAAAACAGTTTATTTAGGCATAAATATTATCTAAAAACTATGAAGAAACTAAAAACTATGAAGAAACAGAGGCTTTTCTAGTAATAATAACTTAAAACATTATATACAAAATGTTCTTAACTCACACACACATACTCACTCCTACACACACACATTCACATACACACACACGCATACACACTCACACACACAAGAATTTATGTTTTTTATGTTTTTTACCTTCTATTTTTACTTTTTGCTTTTTTGTTTTATTAATATTGTATCTAACGTGTTTTTTATGGAAGAGCGGAGTCTTCTGACACAGGCGTACACGCTTAAAAGAAGACTCCAATCAACATTGTTCATGTACGTGTATTTCAAAAATAAAGAATTTTGTAATTTTGTAATTTTGTAATTATCCTGTCATTTCTGTCAGGATTTTGGTTAGAAGTAGCATTAATTATTTTTTTTAGAGCTGAAATGTATATTAAGTGACATTTATTTAGTTTGTGGAAATCTTATATATAAAATTGGAGGTCCTGATTCACTGACTCATCATTGTCCAGCCAAAAGCCTTAGACCTAGAAAGCTGAAATTTGGCAAAAAGGTGTCTTTTATGTCGTTTTTTTTAATATGGTGGGTTAACTCTTGACCTCAATCTTGACCATAAAGCTCAAAGATGAGGTCGACGATGGAGCGAGTTAACGCAGAAAATGCCTATAAAGGCACTGGTGCTCCCACGCACAGACGGAACACAGCAAGATGTTTGGCGTCGGACTTCGGTAGGAGGGTGGTCGCGAACCAGACAGCCCTTTACAGAGTCTACCATACTGAATGAGACCAGACGACACTTCAGATTCAGAAAAAAATGAAGTGTTGTTGCCTGGGATGGATTACTAAGAGGCAGGTCTTATTTGTGTTTCCTAGATCGCCTCTTACGACACCCACGGAAAGAGATGGGGTGGTGTTATTCTCAACCGATCACCACACGGATAAATTGTTGAATTGTAAAGCGTAGGCAAGCACTAAGAAAGGATTTTTCGAAATTCTACACCTAAAGGGGTGAAATGCGGATTCAAAGTTTGTAAGGAGAAAACAATTTTTTGGGATATTTTAACTCAAAACTTCGTCAAGATATACCTTGAATCAAATAAACGAACACGTGTTTCGCGATTTTTTAAAAATCTTCCCCTAAGGGGCCAAGAATGACTATTCTTTCTTTATTTGCACGAGCGAAGCCGCGGGAAAAAGCTAGTTTATAACGTAAATCAGCGAACAAAACTGAATAAACTTCTCCGAAAAACATAGACGAAAGGAAAAAAAACCATTTCCTCTCAATACAACTTGTATAATCAGCTGATTCACCTTTGTATGGTAAGTTAAAAAAAATTGAGAATTTCTTTTAGTTTATTTGCGGAAAGTTATTTAGTTTTATGGGGTTTTGTTAGCTAATATAAAGTCACCCCAAAAATATGTAGTTGTTGAAAAAGAAAACGCATTGAAGCTAATAGATTGATAGAGTCAAATTTATAAAAATATCATTAAATATCAATAGTAAACGACGCTTCATGCCACACTTCCTCGTAGAATGCACAACATAGCTCTGCAATGCTAAAAGAGTGCTCTCAATCAGCCGATTGGTGTGGCCTAGCTGTGTTTTTGTCCTGCCATTTCTCCCTGATAAACAGTGAGACAGTGCCTGTCATTTTAAAATCATTATTATTTTAAATTGTGAATTGTTTGACAAAATTGTCGAATTGTCTTAGCCAAATGAACAATAAAATCACTGTCCCTTTTACAGACGTACATTCTGTAAAATAACAAAGGTACTACCTATTATGTATTCACATAATTGGCTGAACACTAGCACTGTCTATTGCCTTTGATTCAGCACAATTCTAAGCCCGCGCCACATTGACGGTAGCACAAATGACAGTTGTAATGCTTCCTTTTGTATGTTACATTATTGTTAGGCCTCACTTCTCTGTGTTCTCGCAGTTCGTATTATTTAGATCTAATTTTAAAGGATTAAGGTTTCAATCCATCCATAAAATATTAGGGTATAGTATTAACTTTTTTTTGGCTACAGTGACCGATACTCTTTCTTCTTTGAACGCCCTGTCGCGTTTTTGGGGACTCGTGATTTACCTTGAATACTTATTACTAATAAATATAATCAGCATTGGGCTAGTGCGATGTACGGCCTAAACTACCTTCACTGCTTTGAAGGGAGGCCATAGCCCTTCGGTAAAGACTATATAGACTGATGACGAATTGTTTCTAAATTTAGGGTACCAACAGCTAAAAAATAAACAACAATATTTCATTTATTAAACAGTTCACGGAAAGTATGGCACAAAAAAATTCCAATCATGCAAAAGGTTACGAAGTTTGAATTGAAAAATACTCTCAGTAGGTAAAATACAATTCATTACTTTCTGCATAACCTCAAACAGAACATCAGATCGAATTCAGGCGGAACAACAAGGGATAAGTCGTAAATCATTTTAACAAAGCGAATGTTTTCATAGCAGAATTGCGAACAAGCGGCCGCAATCAGTGCTGTATAATTATTGTGGAACGGAAGAAAACTGTACTGATAGATCAATTTTAACAGTATAAAAGTCTGGTTTTGAAAATATATAAAATCAGAATGTATTGTTAAAATTCTGACACATAAAACATATTAACATTTATAATTAAAATTTAATCGAGTAATTTAGTGGTTTAAAAGATATTATGTTTATATGTTTCAAGAGCAAGTTTTTTATCGGTGTAGTGAAACGATCTTTACATTATTATATTTTAATCCAATTTACTTTGACTTGATTCAATATAGCAGTGCCTGGGTCATGTATGCTTCTTTTTGCTACAATGTTTATTATAAGCTGTGCACAATAAAAAGAAAAATATGATTTTTATCGGATTTCTAATTACTTCCCCGCTTTCGTTCTATTTTCTTCTTATTCAAATTCATTCTTTCCCTTCTTTTCCAGCACGACTTCTTGAAATATTTCTTATAAAGAAAATTTGGATATCTAAATTATTTGCCAAGTATTTCCATTAAAAATATATAAAATCGGTACGTTTCCAGCTAAGCATACTTTTGTTTACTTATCTTTATTGCGCATGACAGATTCCCGTACGCTAGATAAAGTCAGCCTTTGGATACCTTCCAACCGAAATGAAATATGTTTTTCTCATAGAAAATTGTTTTATTGTTCTACCCATTCAATTTAAACGAAGGAGTAGATTTTTTGTAACTATTAAAAAAGTTATCAAGGTGAATTGTTACTAATTACGCGATTTTTAGACAAAATAGTGAAAAACTAGAAAAAATGAAGGCAACAGAAAAAAAGCAAATCATACATTTGATTAATCAGAACCATAGCACTGCATTGAGTATGGATTTCCACCAAGTGATGCCTAATTCTATCAATTACACTGCAAAAAATAAAGACATTTTTTTTTTAATTTTCCGGTATTGAAAAAAAGGGCAAATAAATAAGAAACACGATTTTCAATTCCGTTCAGACAAACCGATAACAAAAGGCCTCGCAACAGGATGGCTGCTAAAATGGAGCGTCGAAAATGTTCATTTTGAATTGAATAGGTACCTACAACAAAAGCCCGAGTAGTTTCCCTAGTTAAACAATGTTCAACGTTTTCCAAAAACTTTGGGCTGTTTCAGAGAAGTTCCTTGTTACAGTGTTATTTGTTCTTTTCAACGAAATATTCCAAATAAATGTTGGTTTTGTACAAGATTTAATATGTTACAGCGGATGCTAAAGATACGAACGAATTACATTAATGTTTGCTTTCAAAAGACATATTCCTGGAATGTGTAAGGGATTTATTATTAATAAATGTCGGATTTGGGCTACAAAGAAACGATATTTTATGTGAAAAGGGTCCAGTAAAGGAAATTAATTAAGTACTTATACAAATCGAGTTGAACTCTTTAGTTTTTGATTCTAAAATAGTATCAAACATTTTCTATATTTCAAATATTCGCTTTGACATTTTGAAATCTTAAATCCAAAACTCTTTCACAAAATTTTGCGCATAAGCTCCTTTAAAAGTGCAGACTAATTAAGAAAGTTGCATTAAACCTTGTAATATCGCAACTTTTATTAAACATTTCGGGTTGAGCACTAGTTTTAGTGCACTACAGAGCTGAAACTTAGACACTTTAGTCTGGAACCATAAATTACAAGAGAGGAATGTAGTATGAGACGTCGTATCGTTAAAAATAAACGAGCCAGTCGTGTTGTCTTGATAACTTGATTCTCGGTGTCTTGCAAGTTTTAGTATAACATTGTCCGGAAAGAACATCGTCTACGTAAAAAGCGTTGTGCCTCTACCTAAGATATCAGATTAATTATCGATCTAAAACTGTAAACGCTCATCATATGTCAGTATATGGGTGCGTCATTAAAAGTAGGTTTTGAAATGAACGTTAATACCTCATTTATTAACCTTTTTTTAAAGTTATCTCATCATTTTTGGGCGTTCATAATGAAATTATTTATTGAGGTACTGTAAAGACAAATTATATATATTGAAAAAATAACTGTCATCAACTAACATTTTTTTGTCTCCACACTCCAACACAAACTATTCTGGCCATTCATAAATATTCAAATTTTATTTACAAAATTGTATTACTATAAAACATATTCACATTTTGTGCAGCATAATCCAGTGACAAGATAATAATTTAGCTTTCGATCGTGAGACAAGTTATTCAACAAAATTTTATAATTCATTCCACCAGAAAGAAGAAAACAAGCACCAAACATGAGAAATTTGAACCTAACATACGTGAGCGAATAGCGCAATTGAGACTCTGATGAAAGCAGTTCATCTTACGGTAATCATTCCAGATAACAATCGGATCGAAACAATTACCTAATCTACCTATTCCTGGATCATGGTCAAATGTATCCGAAATTGTCAGAAACGGGACAAAGCTATGAGGAAGAAAGAAACACGCGTTTGCATTGTCTATGGAACCAGATCTATTTGCGGAGCTATATCCGCATGTCGTGCCAATTAGTGCCTGATATTGGATACTTTCGTTAATTGTGTACATTCTCTAAACAACTGAGGGGACGCGATGCTTCAGTAAACAATTCTGATTTGATCCTTTGTGTGTGTGAGGCAATATCCTTTAAGAGTAGGGGTCAATAGAACCGTAAGCGAGTCTGAAGAAAGTAAATTGTTTTTAATAATATAAATGATAAAAGACAGAAGTCATTGCCAGCGTCAATATGTCTAAGACAAGCTTTTATTGTTTGTTGAATTGAAAGTGAACGATCATACAATTATTTTGAGTAAATTCACTCTAAAGTCAACTTCACATTCGTTTTTTGGTAAGAATTAAATTCAAAAGTATTTTGTTTTTTATTTATTTGATGTAATATTGGAAGAAGTCCATAAAACGATTATATAAAGGCTCAAAACTTCAAACGTTCTCTAGTACAGCTAAATATATTACGTTTATCGCTCTCGTGTAATTCTCAAGAACTTTCTCAAGCAAATCCAATCAGTGTTACGTTGCCTCTAATACGTTTCGATTCGACCGGTAATTGGAACTTCCCGTTTATGTTTTTCTCCTAAAATGTTTTAAGCTTTTCAAAAGTTTGTCAATTTTCTAAATTAATCATTTTCCTTATTTCTAATAAACTTCTTTGACGATAAGCACCACGAAATCCAATTAATCAAAATTTTGATTAGGTAAATCTAATTGAAAAGCTTTTTGAAGTGAAAAGACTTTCCTCAATAGAGCCATTTCAAATAAAGACGAAGAAACTTTAATAAAGTTCGTGACAAAACACATAAATAGGAAATACGAAATAAAGTATTCATTGAACGTATTTGTTTTTGTAGGAAACATCGAACCAAAGTTTATTGAAAAGAAGTTATTGAAAGTTCAAGTTTTTCGTATATATCTGTGTATTCTTGTGTTCGGAAGGTTAAGATAATGCTTTCCCGGTATTTGTATTAATTTCAATAGGCTTTGATAAAGTTTACCGATAACTTTAAGCAGTCTTCTATTATTAGTAAAAAAATTTAGAGCACATATTTGTTGTTTTCTACTGTCAAGGTCCATAATAGTATCGAGTAATCAAATCATATATCAAGTAGGTACTTATAATTCTTACCCAAGCAAATGTAAACTAATAATTATGGTTATAATCATCATATTATGTAATTTTAAGAATGAAGGTACTATTTGGTCATATCACAAAGATTTAAAATTACAATTTGTTCAATTTGTTCTGAATCTGAGGTATCGTCCTATGGTCTCATGCTGTGTGGTAGGCTCTGTAAAGGGCCGTCTGGTTCGCGACCACCCTCCTACCGAAGTCCAACGCCAAACAGCTTGCTTTAGGAGTACCAGTACCTAATAGGCATTTTTTGGGTTAACTCGCTCCATCGTCGAACTTGGTCAAGATTGAGGTCAAGAGTTAACCCATCTTATAATATAAAAAAAATACTCTGCAAAACATGAAAAAAGACAAAATACTCATGACACAATAGCCTAGCCGTTCAGTTGACTTCACAAGTAGAAATAACAAACATAGCTAACTCCAACGCAAAATGAAATAAAAGATGGCGGCGATCTCCGATTGTCACAGATGTTTGAGAAGGGTTCAACACGTGGCCATTGTATAACCACAAAGAAAACTATCACCCCACGCCAAAACTATCCAGATTGAAGTGGAATTCTCTTTTGTGAACCATGATTAAAACTTTTGACGGTGAAAAGAAGGTAAAGGTTCGCAGTCGTGCTGTGGACAGTTTAATTCCACAGAAACTTACTATTGACAAGGCATTATTAAAAACTTCGTTCTCTAGCACTAATAGTTCTGGTGATAAAGTTTTTTTCTTTTTTCTCCATTTTAAATGTCGTGAAAGATTCATTTTATCCTTGCTCTATTTAGTTATTACATTTCTGTTACTCGAAAGTATGCTTTCTTACAGCCTCGCAGAAATTTCATTCTTAAATAAATTACATTTATCCAGGGGTTTAGGTATCTCTCTTTCAACCTCTCGGGTGATTAATCAGTCTATGAAACTGAACAACTTTCCGAAGGAACATAGGTCAAAATATGAAAAAAATGTCGAGTTCCCATACAAACATTTTGTATGGGAGATCAAAATATTTTTTTTCGTGTTTTGACCTATGTTCCTTGGGAAAGTTGTTCAGTTTCACGGACTGATTTACCACCCGAGAGGTTGAAAGAGAGTCCTGTATACTTGAGGGAAAATAATATTCTAAGTTATACATTTACAACATGTCTATTCCATACTTTAAATGTAAGAATATTGAGTTCCTAATTTACAATTATTCCAGGTTCTAAAATAAGTCGTCAACATGAAAATCATGCTGCTTATCTTTACAATCAAACCTAACCATGTCAGAGGCCATTTGGTGGTTTTTAACCTCTGAAAATTAATTAATGGTTTTTCTTTGACTTAATTCACAATGCTTTTTAGAGATTTGATTCTTATGATTGAACTTATCGATTGATGCCATAACAAAAAATGCTATTTTGTTTGTGTTTCAGTTGGTTTCATTCCCGAGTGGGGAATGAAACCAATAGTTTTTAAAAAAACCTTTGAATGCAGTTCGAATTATTTTTAACCGACTTCAAAAAAAAAGGTTCTCAGGTTGACCTGTATGTATGTATGTTTGTATGTATGTATGTTTGTCCGCGATTATCTCGCGTTTGGCTAAACCAATTTTGATGCGGTTTTCAGAAAATTATTCGTTACATTTAGGAAAAGGTTTAAGTATATTAACCGACTTCAAAAAAGGGGATTTCTCAGTGTAACCTGTATGTATGTAAAATAAATAATCAAAAAAATTATATATTGTAATAATTCGCTTAAACTTTGTCAAAACTGACAATTGGTTTTATCAACCGACTTAAAAAAAGGGAGAGATTATAATTTGCACTAAAAATGGGGAAATAAAAACTTTTTATAAAAAAATAGAACTAACTACAAAAAACCGAAAAATAAATAAAATATAATTTGGTGTGCTATGTAGTACCTATTTACTGATCTGTTTAAAGTCGGTGCCAAGGAAATTAAGTTTGATAGGCCGCCTTTGCACCGACTCACTCAAATGATATTGTATTTATTTTTCGCTTTTTTGAAGTTGGTTCTATTATTTTATAAAAAGTTTTTTTTTAATTAAAATGAAGTCTTCTTTCAGTAAAATTTCATATGGACAACATTTAAAGTACTTTTCCTCCGTCTAACAGTGCCGTGGGAAAGCCTATATAAAAGATTTAGTTACAAGAATTGCATTCGATTCAACCGTTACTGAGAATTGCATGCAGTACAATGAAACTAAAGCCGAGTATCAGAAATACCTATAGAGCTTTGCATGTAAATACACAAACGATTTTCAACGCTATGCAAATCCATTCGTGTACCTGTTCCCAACATTCATATTTCACTAAAACTGTAGCTGTCATGTAATGCTGTCCGTTATTTCCCAAATAAAAGTCGAAAACCTAGAACTATTTGAGCTTTTCATAAAATTTTCCCTGCAAAAATTGCTAAGAAATATGCAAGGCAACCGGTTCTTTTGAAATGAAAAGTTATTGCATTCTTAGTTCTATATTAAATAGTCATTTTGCGATTCCATTTTACGATAATACACAACTTGTTTGTGTAATCATTGTGTATGGAGAGACTAAAAATATATTTTCCTTTTTTATTTTTATTTTCAGTCTTATTTATTTATCTAGCTGAAGGGCAAAGATGTGGTCGAGGATGTAGCAAGCTCGCCCAGAAGAAGCCTATTCACTCAAAGATCATTTTCACATCCACTTGCTCAGTTTCACATCCTTATTTTTCGTCTACACTAACATTATTAAGAGGAAATATTTGATTTGTTGTTTGTTTGCATTGAACAGGCTCCGAAACTACTGAACCGATTTGTAAAACATAATTTTCCCGTATTCCCACGGGAACAAAGTCCCGGGTGTAATGCTAGTATACTAATAAAAGTTCATCCATCCAGACACCCACGTCTATAATTCTTGACAGAGTAGGCAGAACATCATGACTTTCACATAACGATACGTTTAATATTATTCACATTAATTGAAAAAGTACAAAAACTTTAACAGAGTAAATATAGTTCCAGATGGTTTTACTACAACCAATTATGATTTTTGTTAATTGGTTTCAATTTATGTTAGAGTAGTTATTCTATACAACGGATTTCGAAGTTTGGACGACTGTTTGACAAATCTAATCGATGTTCGATAACATAATTCGGATTTGACATTTCCAACGTAATTACTTTCCGTCTGTCGCATGTCGTTTATACCTTTTGTATCTATGTGAATGTCATAATACGATTGTAATTGGAGTAGTCTCGAAAGAGTCTGCCTTTGTTCTTTACTCATTTATTCAGTATTGCTTTTTAGGGTTCCGTAATCAAAGGAAAAAAACGGGACCCTATTACTAAGGCTCCGCTGTCCGTCCGTCCGTCTGTCACCAGGCGGTATCTCATGAACCGTGATAGTTAGACAGTTGAAATTTTCGCAGATGATGTTTTTCTATTGGCCCTATAACAACAAATACTTAAAACCAGAATAAAATAAATATTTAAGGGGGCTCCCATACAAAAAACTTGATTTTTTGCTCATTTTTATAGAAAGTCTGTCCGAAGCTGTATCTCATGAATCGTGATAGTTAGACAGTTGAAATTTTCACAGATGATGTATTTCAATTGCTGCTATAATAACAAATACTAAAAAGTTGAATAAATTAAATATTTAAGGGGGCTCCCACACAACAAATGTGATTTTTTTGACGTTTTTATAGAAATAATGGTTTTTATAGCATCCGACTAGCACTTGGTCGGTTTTATAGGTACTGGTAAGGAACCCTTCATGCGCGAGTCCGGCTCGCACTTGCTCGTTTTATTTCGATATCATCTTGACACTGTAAGTTTAATAATGTAGGTTTAATGTTCTTAGACGTCACAGAAGGAGGGAGTTCAAGTGAAACGATTAAGTTCAGTTCACGAAAGTCCGGATATATTTGAAACACACAAAATTGTTACAATTGATGGTCGGAAGATTTATGAAATCGCTAACGCGTGTGCGCGCGACGGGCGAAGGCAGGACGACTGAATCCGCGAGTCGAGCCGCTTGCGCACGTTCCTCACTATACCTACATATATGCTAGATAGGTCGCTACATCATACCCCCCTAAAATTTGGTACAAAGAGAAAAACAACAATCCAAATTTTACATAATAATTTCGAATTACAAACTTTCTATAATAAAGCAACTTGCTACACGCTAGACCTGGCCTTGCTATTCTACACCCTGCGTTGCGTAATCATTGTATGGAATGCAAAACAATATGATAACACGAGTACTTGTTACATTCAACTGAGTGTTTATAAAATACAATATTGCTCACATGACTTAGTGGTTAACTTGGTGGCTTACTATCTAAGGTCTTGGGTTCGACAAAATATCTCAAGTATACCTCACCCAAATGCTAAGTATATGTATGACAATAACACAGTATGGTAAGTACACTGGACTATTAATAAATGTATTGCGTACACTGTATAGGCATAGTAAGCAAGTCAATGGTAAGTTTACATTTTAATAGGACATAATTAGTGTTTATTGAACTGGTGACTGTAAAAATATTTGACTAATTGCTTTCGTGACTGTCTTCTAATACTAAAAAATGAAGTTGACAAAAAAAACAAAACTTATACTAAGACTACCTGTTTAGGTACGTTGATCTTCGAATCTGGTGGAATTCCCGTGGGCATTGGCAAGTTGGACATGGCTGCATTATTGAACATGTCACTTACTTTTCTGTCGCAGTACTTTTTGACGCGATTGCAACATCCTCGTCCACAAAGACAGCAAATGAGTAGCACGAAGCAGACTGCTCCTACTGTTAACATCATGCCGTACAATTCGACTTTGACCCTTATCTCGTCGACCTGTTGGTTGACTCCTGCCTGGGCTATTATAACTTCTTCATTCTTGGTATTATAGTTACCCATTGTAATTTTTAATATTACAGACGATTTTCACGTTATTTGCTTTGACGCTGCGATGTGTCTGTCGAAAGTGAACACCGGACCAATGCACCTAGATTCTTATTAAAATTTAAATGCTTACCTATTACTAAATTTTTACCTAAAACGAACAGGCATTTTTATGCGACGTCCGCTTCTCGACGTTTTAATTTCTGGGTCGGCGATTTCGCTGTGTTTTTCGCTCACGTTGCCCGCGCCGGGTATCGTTGGCGCGCTGACGTCATCCGAGTCGTTTAAAATGTAGGCTGGTTTTAGCCGATCTATTGAAACGTTACTTTTGCGATTAGGTAATTGCAGCTGGAAAACCTTTGAATCCCTCTTAAGGACTTGATAGGGACCGTCATAGGGTGGTTTCAATGGTTTTCGCACTGTATCGTCCCTAACAAATACGTGTGTACACGACTTAATGTCTGGATGTACAAACCATTTTCTGTTATCGCGATGTTCGTTAGGAATTGGCTTTAATTTTTGAATGACGTCACGAATGTGCTGTACCTCAACTTCCCCAAGCGCTGACTCAGTGGAGGAAAAAAACTCGCACGGCAACCGTAGGGGTTTACCGTAAGTATATTCCGCGGCACTGACGCCGTTGTCGCTGCGCCCTGCCGCTCGTAATCCAAACAGTACTGATGGTAACTCGTCGACCCATGACCTGGTGTCTAGACGAGCCATCAACGAAGCTTTCATTGACCTATGCCATCGTTCGACCAACCCGTTGGCCTGCGCGTGATAACTTGTAGTTCGAAGTTTTTTAATACCTAGGTATTTAAGTAAATTCGTGAATAGATGGCTTTCAAACTGACGTCCTTGATCTGACGTAAGTCGGTTTGGACACCCGAAACGGCATATCCAACCATCGTAAATTACCTTGGCAACTGTATCCGCGGTTATATCTTTAATAGGGAATGCTTCTGGCCAACGTGTTGCTCGATCGATGACAGTGACGCAATATCTATATCCTTCTTCCGATATGGGCAGCGGTCCCACGATGTCTACGTGTATATGCTCGAACCTACCTGCACTTTGAAATTGTCCATATTCAGATATAGTGTGTTTACCTATTTTCGAACGTTGACATGGAATGCAAGCCCTTGTCCATCTGTTTATATCAGCATTCATGCCGGGCCAAAAGAACCGTTGTGCTACCAGTTTGCGTGTGGCTTTAATGCCGGGGTGGCTAAGTTCGTGCACACTATTGAAAGCTATGCGTCTATAGTTTTCTGTCAAGTAAGGTCTAACTCGTGACGTTGAGGTTTCGCAAATAATCTTCGCGTTACAATTTGGCAATACAATTGATTTTAATACAATTTTACTTTCCGAATAGTCATTTGACAATCTATATTGTTTTAAACAGTCGTCTAACTTTTGCGATTCTGCTAATTGTTCGTAATCAATGTTCGTGGGGCAAGAAATTGTCGCGACGCGCGATAACGTGTCTGCTACTACGTTGTCGTTACCTTTAACGTGTCTTATGTCCGTCGTAAATTCGCTAATGAATAACAACTGTCTGGTCCTACGCGGTGTTTCACCATCGCTAGATAGCTTTGTAAAGGCGTATACTAACGGGCGATGATCGGTGTATACAGTTAAAGGCCTGCCCTCGAACAATTTGCGAAAATGCCTGATGGCCATGTAAATAGCTAGAAGTTCGCGATCATATGTGCTATAGCGTTTTTGAGGTGCGGATAAGGCTTTCGAAAAATAACCTAGGGGGCGCCACAAACCTTTTTCAAGTTGTTGTAGCACGGCTCCCACGCACGTATCCGAGGCGTCACACATAAGCGATAACGTCGAATTAGCACACGGGTGTGCTAACGTGACAGCCTTCTCCAATTGCAACTTACATTCGTTGAACGCTGCCTCAGCGTCTGGCGTCCAACCGATCGGCGTGCGATCGTTTTTTTTTGCGTTATGTAAATACCTTGATAGAATTGCCTGACTGTTGACTGCGTGTGGAATGTGAGCTCGATAAAAATTCACCATCCCTAGAAATCTGCGAAGCTCGTTTACATTTGTTGGCTTGGGAAATTCCTTGATAGCACTCACCTTGTCTGTCATCGGTTTGATGCCATCGGTAGAAACGTGATAACCCACAAAGTCAAGCTCCTGAACGCCGAAACAACATTTGTTAAGGTTAATAGTTAGCCCGTACCTTTGTAAACGCTCGAATAAAAGTCGTAGATGCTCTCGATGTTCTTCCTCGCTATTACTAGCAATTATGGCATCATCAACGAAGGAAAAAAGAAAATCCAGGCCCTGTAAAACAGTGTGGTGCATAAAACGTTGAAATGTTTGTGCCGCATTTCGAAGGCCAAACGTCATGCGCGTAAACTCGAACAACCCGAAGGGTGTGATTATCGCAGTTTTCTCTACGTCGGCGGAATCTATAGGGATATAGTGGTACGCTCGATTAATGTCTATGCGAGAGAAAATCTTTTTACCTGTGAGTAGGTATGTAAAGTCGTGGAGTCTCGGAATTGGGTATCTGTCGGGTTTGGTGACGGCGTTGAGCTGCCGGTAGTCACCGCACGGTCGAATGCTCCCATCCTTTTTCGGTACCACGTGAAGCGGGCTCGCCCACGCGCTTTTAGAAGGCCTACATATCCCCAAATCCTGCATTAACTGAAATTCTTCTCTTACCTTTTTGAAGCGATCGGGTGGTAGGGGTCTCGCTTTTGCGTACACCGGCGGTCCTGATGTTTCAATATGGTGTCTGACGGTGTGCTGTGGGGTGTCTCGAAAACATTGTGGTTTGGTAATTTCTATAAATTCGCCTAATAAGTCACGATAAGGATTATTTTCGTCAATTGTTTTTACAGTCGTTATGTTACATTTTTTTATGCTGGCTACTACATTCAAATTTGTTATCTTATCGATTAAACGCTTGGAGCTTAGGTCAACAATCAATCCAAAATGGCTTAAAAAATCGGCTCCTAAAATTGGTTGACTGACCTCTGCTATTATAAAATTCCATCGAAATGCTCGTCTTAATTTGATATCTAGTAACAATGAACACGTGCCGTAAGTATTTATTTTAGTGCCGTTCGCGGCGTACAAGGAAAAATTATTTTCTGTATTAACATTTGCCTGCATTTTGCGTTTAATTAAATTGACAGGTATTACGGAAACATAAGCTCCCGTGTCGACTAAAAAGTTTAGATTACTATTCCTATCGAAAACACATAATCGACGGCTGTTACCTTCCATGCAGTTAACCGTCGCTGACCGCACGGCGTCTAGTTTTCCTGTTTCTTTTCCGCCCAGGAACACGGTTCACGGCATTTTCGAGCCTCATCCTTGAAACGGTAGTGGTAGTAACAATATGGTCGGTTTCCCTTACGTGAACTGGAACGTCTGCCGCGCCGACTTGAGTTGCGCGATCCATTGCTTGCCCTTTGTGGTTTTCTCGCGCCTTCTCTCCACTTGCGTATCTCTGCCACTTCCAGCGTCAGTTTAGCCACGGCGTCGACTAGATTGCTAGATTCGTTCGGTGTGACGGCCGCTAACTCCAGAGGCTTGCTTGTCTCGATGACCTTGTCCGCTACGTCCGCTAGGGTCTCAGCGTCCTTGATTGCCGTAGCTGCCAGGACAGTGCGTACCGCCACGGGCAGATGGTTTTGCCACAAAACTAACAGAGTCTCCTGGGGCATCCTTGTTCCTGCCAGGGTGCTCATCCGCCGCCAGAGCTGCGATGGCTTTTGGTCCCCTAGCTGCATATCGCTTATTAATTTCTGCAATCTTTTGTTTTCAGACTCTTCGTAAACGTGCAGTAATCTTTCTTTAGCGAGTGCGTATTTTTCGGTTTCCGGCGGGTTTTCCAAAATGTCAGCTATTTGCTGAATAACCTGCTTCCCAAGTTTGGAGATAAGCAGTTGAAATTTGTTAACGTCCGATGGTTTCTGAGGTGAGACTGCGGCTTCGAATTGCTTGAACCATAGGTTGGGCTGATCAGTCCAGAACTCCGGAATCCTTGCAGAGACTGAAATCAGGAGGATGTCAGGTTTTTCGTCTTCCGGCTTCGGCATGGCTGTTTACTCGAACAGTTAATGTAAACGTATATTTTTCCGACAGGGTCCCGTCGCGCGCACGAAATTGAGCCGCCCCGCAATGTACACTGTCCACTGAACTATTTCACTAACGGGGTCACCAATATAAGTTTGCTAATATAGGTTTAATGTTCTTAGACGTCACAGAAGGAGGGAGTTCAAGTGAAACGATTAAGTTCAGTTCACGAAAGTCCGGATATATTTGAAACACACAAAATTGTTACAATTGATGGTCGGAAGATTTATGAAATCGCTAACGCGTGTGCGCGCGACGGGCGAAGGCAGGACGACTGAATCCGCGAGTCGAGCCGCTTGCGCACGTTCCTCACTATACCTACATATATGCTAGATAGGTCGCTACAACACCAAAAAAACATTTTTTCACAATTATACTTACTTTTGTTGATTTTTTGTTTTACGTTTATTTTCAAAATGATGAAACAGGATTATTGTCAAAATTGTGTGCTGATGAAATAAGAGATTTATCGCTAAATCAAAAATAGGTTTATTTCATAGAACATTCAAAATGTTACTTAAATTAAGTCAAAGTTAGCATTTGTGAATCACGAAAAATAAACACACATAGAGAACACTTTTTACAGAACTATAGTGCTCTTAGCCTATAAAAAAAAGTAAAAAAAAAGCTTGATTTCATAGAACATTCAGGAAGTTACTTAAAATAAGCCAAAAGTAGTGAATTATACTTAGGATTTTAAAATTCGCGTCTATTCGCAAAGGTTCAGTCTTCCTCAGAGAAGAACAGGCAAAAGACTCCGAGGGTTGCTCTATTTTTAAGTCATCCATGAAATTTCCTTATTTTCTAATTTTAATTGATTTAATATCTGAATAACTCTGGAGCTGAGCAATTTATTCCCAAATAGATCCTTTCATAATAAGTGTAACAAACATTCAATGCTCTTCAAGCTTAAATAAACCTATCCGAGAATTTTCAATTGAGTCATAGAAAGACACACAAAGGCTAAATCGCTTGAACCACAACACTATAGGCGTATCCGTTGTCAAAGGATCACACTGACTTAGCTGTAGCTCAGTGAACCGAGTGTAGTGCAATAGTTGGAAACAAATGACTGTGGTGACAAACAGCTCCCTGTTCTGTTTCATTTTGCATCGTTTTCATACAAACATAGCTTGACGAAGGATTTTGTTGGCAGTCAAACTCTAATATCAAGTAGATTGTAGGGAGATTTTATTAGCCTATTAACTATTAAAAGCAGGGCTCTTTTTTAATTCCCGACGAAAAAGAGGGTTGTTGTAAGTTTGACCGAAAGTATGGAATTTGTTGTATGGATTATGGAGCTTATTATTTAGGGCAGGGTTCTTTTTAGTTCCCGACGAAAAAGAGGGTTGTTGTACGTTCGACGTATTTATCTGTATGTCTGTGTATTAAAGATCGATGTGTCAGTCTGTAGCATCGTGCTCCTAAACGAATAGACCGATTTCAATGCAGTTTGTTTTTGTTTGAAAGCTGACGTAATCGAAATGGTTCTTAGCTTTGTTTAGTTAAAATTAAAGCCGTTTTAAAGTTAGAAACAATGGAATGTTGGTCCTGATACAACATTTTTGAAGTGAAAACTTCTTTAGCGGCGTTGTGCACTTTGAAGTATGGGTAAAAAATGTTAAACTTCACGGAACCCTGATCGAAAATCCGTAAGGCGGAGGGGTGTTTAATAAATATAGAAAATTAAAAAAATCTATTAAATATTAATGCACAATGTTAAGTGCAACCCGTTGTTTTTTTTATTTAAGAGTTATTCCTTGGTGTGAAGGCATAACTAAAATATTTAGCGAAAAGCATATGTATGCACTAAATCAGTTTTCTAACCACCAAATGGCCTATATCTAACTCGGTTAGAGTTGCATTACCAGTGTAGTCAGGCTTGGAAAAAATGGTCCACAAATGGCGGAGATATCGATGAACATACACAAAAAAAGATACATACAGTTGAACATTGTATGCTAGATTGTAGTCAAAAACGGACCCGTTTTTAATTTAAAAAAAAACAGAACCTCCTTTTTGACGTCGCTTAAAAAGGTAAAGATAAAAGTTGCAAAGACAGTGATGTCATAACATTGGTAAATTTATGACCAAACAACGCCGCGCCGTGCCCTTATCCAAATGGGCAACAAAGGTTGGTCCCAGTATGCATTCATCTTCCATTCAAACGTAATCAGCTGTCATATCGCTGTTCTCTGTATTATATTATATTATACTAGCATCCCGCTCGGGACTTCGTTCCCGTGAGAA
The DNA here is from genome assembly GCA_949987775.1 of Aproaerema taeniolella. Classification (NCBI taxonomy): domain Eukaryota; kingdom Metazoa; phylum Arthropoda; class Insecta; order Lepidoptera; family Gelechiidae; genus Aproaerema; species Aproaerema taeniolella. The sequence continues at coordinate 19,807,508 of OX465248.1, forward strand.
TTCGGAAAAATTATGTAGCCTATGTTACTTAAGGATAATGTAGCATCCTAATTGTGAAAGAATTTTTTAAATCGGCCCAGTACTTTTTGAGCCTATTCATTACAAACATACAAACATACAAAAATAGGTACAAATCTTTCCTCTTTATAACATTAGTATAGATAATCCATCCATCTTTTCGTCATTTTACCCTAAAACTCTACTTTCACCTTCTCTAGTAAAAAAATACAGAAAGTGGTTTAGTATACATTTACATTTAGTGGCACAAAGCAAGCTCAAAGCCCTTTAGAATATTTACCACTGTCATACACCTTCATCTTGACGAACATACACTCAGTTGCAGAAACGTTGATTAAACTTAAAGCGTCTTTAAATATAATGCTGGCCCTGTTTACGTCAATGAGACGGAAAGCGACAGTATAATATATATAAAGTAGCATTAACTGTAATGGATGTCTGCAACTGGGCGATAATCTGTCAAACGTGGTTTTACATAGTAGCTAAAATATGGAATTTTAACCCCCAAAAAAAGGGATGTTATAAGTTTGACATGTGTATCTGTGTTTTTTTGTTTGAAAGCTAACGTCATCGAGATGGTTTTTAGCTATATTTGATTAAAATTGGTTTACCCGTTTCAAAATTATAATCCATCGAATGTCGGTAGTGACACGCAATTTTTATTTATTTAGCGCGTAGCAAAAAAGAAATAATTTTCCACGTTAAAAACGTATGAGTCACCGACTTCAATCCCAACAACAGTTCGCACAAAGTAGATATCTAGTTTTTTGCGGACTACAATGCCTATTAGCAAATAACTACAAACAGAAATGTCATTCATTTATTTAGATGATGTTCTAGTTTGTAGTATATTTTGTTTTTGTTGATTTTTTTTAAAAGCGCTAAATCATTTTCGATAAAATTTATATGGGACCTCTTCAGGAGTATACTCTTTCGAACAAATAAAGAATTTTGAAAATCGGACAACAGTTGCCGGAGTAATCGCGTAACAAATATACAAAAAAAAAATACAGACGAATTGAGAACCTCCTCCTTTTTTGAAGTCGGTTGAAAAAAAAATACAGTTGAATTGAGAACCTCCTCCTTTTTTGAAGTCGGCTGATTTAAAGATTCTAATACCCTGTGTAGATACGTACTTTATAACCTTGTAGTATAATAGTTGACGAAGCAGCTATAAAATGTAAGCAAGCGTGCTTTATCTCTAACTACATCGACAATTTCTATTCAGGTCAAGCTCGAAGTTCTTTTAATGCAAACAAATTATGGAAAACTGCAGTTTATTAAATGAAATTGTTATGAACTGAGCTCTTTGAACTATTTTACAATATTTTTACAGAAATCCTTAATGGTGTCTTACAACAAACCATATTTTTTTTAGCAGTCCAGATACGGCACGGGCCTCCCTTCGAAACACGAGGGGCATTTAGGCCATAGTCCACCACGCTGGGTTGGTGGACCGCTCGACTTTCGAAAATGATTTTTTTCCTGAACGGGCGGCTTTTATCACGATGTTTTCCTTCACCGTTGACCAAGTGACAATTAGAAATCCGTACATGAATCCGAAAAGACGACTTTAGTGGTACAGGCCCGCACCAGGATTTGAACCCGCAACCTTCCGACTACAAGTCTGGCTCATTACCAACTGAGCTATCACCATAAATGGCATATCTAATTAGGTGTGTCATGAAGATTGCGAAACTCAAGGGATTCAAGTGTTAATATCATACACAAAATTTAATTAAAGTAACAGGATAAAATTTGGTTTCTTGCAAAGGCAACCTTTCATTAATTTTACCGAGTTAAGCAACGCGAAATCAAAACTCTTGCAAATTCTATTAAGATTAGCTTATCTTATTTAAGCTAAGAACTTTTATGTAGCTGAACACGCTATAAAAGACCTGACTTATAAAATTGTAGTAAGCCTACCAGCCTTCATAAAAAGAAAACATAAGTAAAGTTTTACTCAAGGTCTTACATTGCGTGGCCGGGTAAAATATTGATTTATATTATGTTACAGTTATGACTCAATATAATGAGTAGTTGTTTAAAAACTTTCAATCATGAATTATCGTTATTAAACAATAGTCTTTCAATTCCTGACTATGGTAAGATCAATATTCTAGTTTGAGAAATGCGATGTGAGGCACTGGCTTGGTCGATGTCAGTTCAGTTAATTACAAAGGCTTCAATAATATTTTTTTGATCGTATAATTAATTTAATCTAAAATTTGGTTGCGGCTGTAGGTTTGTAGTAAAAACTTCTTTAGCGGCGTTGTGCACTTTTTGGGAAGGGTAAAAAATGTTAAACTCCCGTCAGAACACGTGACCTGATCGAAAAATCGTAAGACGGAGGGATAGTGAAACCTTCTTCGTTGTGCACTTTTTGGGATGGGTAAAAATGTTAAACTCGCGTCAGGACACGTGACCTGATCGAAAATTCGTAAGAAGGAGGGAGATTAAACCGCGAGGAAATAATATATGTTCAAGTTTTTACTTCTGCCAGCACTCCAGCAGTGCAACCCGTTGTTTTTTTTTTTAATCTAAAATTTGGTTGAGTCCTTAGATCACCTTAAATGTCAATGTCAGCCTCGTTAGACATAACGATATTATAAAATCGTTAATGAAGTATCAGCCCATATTCGTCCCCACCAAGGGGCACGGGCCTCCCTTTGAATCACGATTGGGATTTAATGAAGCATTTAATAAAATTAAAAAAATGACTTACCTTGAACCGGTGTGTAAATGTTCATGTAGAGACAGTCTTCGCTCTGGTTTTTAAGTCTTGGCAGAAGTCTTCGTAAGTACTCCAGCCGACCCTTGGGCATCCTCTCTAAGGCCAGAGTCTCGTTGGAAATGTCTGGCAGCCTCTGTGGGCAAACCGGACCCATTTGGTCAACGGTTTTAATGTCATCCCACGGAGCTGGTGCTCGTGTTGGCGCAAACCTTGGAAGAAAATAAGAATTATTTACTTGAAGTTTCATGAAGTGTCCGCGATTAAGTTCTTGGACCAAATAAATGCATTTATTATAATTTATGTAGTTGGTGATTAGTTGGTATTAGTGATGATAAAATGTATGAGATTCTCCTCTGATATTAAGAATCTAATTTATTTTTAATACGGGCTTTGGCAGCAAAGTGTCAGTTCGTGCAAATAAGGACTTTTCATCCCATAATAGAGTGTATTTTTTCAAACAAATATCACATTATTCTTTCCTACTTACTTTCGTCGTCATCGTCATTAGCCTACATACTTCCCCACCAAAGAGCACGGGCCTCCCTTGAGCCACTTACTTTACTACCATAGATTTTACAAAAATATCATCCATAGTGTACCAAGATTATATTCTCAAAACTAGTGCTAATTTATGCGAAAAGCGCTAATCTTAAAAGTAATGTGCTAGCGAAAAATTGGGACAAAAGTCTGCATACATTGAATCACAACTTTCTCAATACATGCAGCCTGCCAAATTTCCCAGGGACTCGTTGGCAACAGTGAATTTTTCACTACACTGACTTACAGTAAGCATCTGTCTTATCTATTGAAACGTGTGACCCAGCTGCGCGTTGAATAAACAAACTGACAGCGCATAAAATAGAATAAAACATACCTGTTAGAGCCCGTAGGTGGAGTCGCGTATGGAACACCTAGGTACGCTTCTACCGGCTTCAAATATTTATGCTGATCCATCGGCAGAATTACTCCTTGAAGCTTGCCGTACCTAGTCCCTATAACTCTAGTTCTCAGCATAGAGTTCCTGCTACCGGTAAAACTGTTACCACACGTAGTATGCGTCAGTAACAATACTAACAATAACACTAGCTTCACTTTCTCTTTCAAATTTAATTTATTCTTAAAATTTAAAATTTCTGTTACTTGAGCCTTGAATGTGTTCGTTTGTTTCGTTTTTGTTTCCAGCCAGTACTGTTTTATTGAGTTACAGAGGTGTAGTGGCAGTCTATCGGTAGCCATTTTCTGTGAATATCACCTTTGCGGACCCATTTCTCTATTCGGTCTCTTTTGTATCTTGTTCCAATTTCATCGGGTCTGTTTCTATGCCATTCCGCGGTTTTTTTATTTCACAATTTTGAACTCAATTTTAGGTGTTTGTTATTCCACGCCATTTTTGTACCTGTAACAATAGAAATGAATTTATTGGTTGAATGTTTTTCCATTGTTATGAATATTTAACCGAAACCAATTTTTATTTTTACTTCGTAATTGTTGAAAAAAGAACCAAGTAAAAATATAGATAGTAATACTAGGCTCAAATAAAATAATTACTAATATTTTTGTGAATATTGGCAAAAAAGGAGAGAGCAGACTAAAATTGTTTTGCTTATAACTTATGTCCCATACTTTGCCATACAGCTTCTGGTTTACCTACACAAACAGACAGACGCTACACACTCAAGGGCCCACAATAAGGATTTCCTTTATATTTGGAACCCTTGGAACATACACAAAGACAAACCCAAACACCCATGAGCCGATGACAATCATTTGTTTTTTACACAAATATTTGCCCCGTCTTGAAATCGAACCTAGGATCCGTCGAATAAGAGGCAGCGGCGCCTCTACCTATCGACTACCTGCACGGCAGTTCATCGCAAAATATTGGGGGTTCTTAAACATGCTAAGTAATTGACATCCATGGAAATGTTTTAACTAAAGCAAAAAATAATTACTTTATACCTTCTAATTACTAATGAATCAAATTAATCTTATAGTTAATTTTGTATGCTTTTATTATTTGTTCGGGACTGACGAAGAATGTTGCTGATTACTTTTGTATTAGTTTTTAGTTATGATGACGAAGCCTATTGTGGATGCGTTTTTGTACATTTTCTTTTTTTTTACTGCGATAAAATATTTCTGTTAAAAGTACTTCAGTCTAAATTCGAAATTATTTGAAACAGTAATTAAGAATCCCTCCTCTGTCTCTTAAACATCTGAAGCCAAGTCGGTAGAATCGACCTAATTAAACTTTTAGGACAGACAAAAGAACAAAAATCGTAGCGAAAACAAAGAAAACAATAAGAGATATAAGATGGAAGTAAGATCTAGACTTTTGTAGTGCTTTGCAAATATTGAAAGGCCTTGGCACCGTTTCCAAGATTGTAATGAATGGTTGAGTGTGTTCACAACTTCAGAGGAGCGACTGCAAAATAAACACCAAATTGTTATAAATGATGTTGCATTTTGGTAGAATAGTTGCGAATAAATGAAAGTGCATCTGATGTTAGATTGCAGTAGCAGTTTTGATACTTAAGTCTATTCTACGTTATATAGCTGTTTAGCATTGATTTTAAAGTCGTAATACACTGGTGCTGGAAATTAACCAGAAATTAACCAAATCTAAATCGAATTAAATCGAATCTAAATCGAGATAGTAATCTGGAGTAATCCTCAAGGTCTTGGTCAGCCTAGATCAGAACAATTCATACAACGTTCGAATATAAGAATTAACAATATCAATTATCGCGCGTTTACCTAAATCAGACGAAAGTGGAAGAAAATGCGGTATCCTATAGAGTATTAAAACATATAGAGTATTAAAAAACAGATTTAAAGTTAGTACAAATGATAATTAAATCTAGAAACTTTGTGTAAATACAATGTAATCAGTATATATTCAAACAATTCAGATTCAAAAACCTATCAAGAGTATTTTGATTTTTTCTCGTCATCGCCATCAGCGAGAGTGATTCATTTGCGCCTGAATCGCTAGCAGCCCGCTCAACAAAATATTAGATCACTAAATTAAAGAATTTATTTTTATTTTTATTATGGATTTGTTAGTACTAAACGAAAAATTATCATCTGAAAACGAATCACTTCCTTCTGTTTCTTAAAAAGAAAGTACATATAGAAAATCTCCAGGTAAAGGTAACTTTTAACTAGGTACATTCATGGTTTTAAAATGCGTGTTTATCCTTAAAAAGTGTTTTGTTCTGTGAACAAGAGATAAGACCTTTTTTGAGGACGGCAAACAAGGTCGCCGAACGTTCGAGATTCAGGAGCTGCTGGGAATTGTATTTTTTATCCTACTTTCACTTTCTTACCCTTTTTCTCGGATTATCTTGACTTAGAATATTATGAATTCATTCATTTTTGTCTCTTTTGAAAATGTTTGAAGAAGTTGAATTATGATCAACAAAATAAACATGACAATGTTAAGTTTTTGCGTAGTAAAAATGATGAAGGATATTGTAACATTTTGCACCTATACATTTTGGTAGTGGACAGATAGGATTAACCAACATATCAGTTAAGCAATTGAAATCTATCTTGACCAATGAAGTTTCGTATTTGAGAGTTGATTCATGCTCATAATTTGGAGAACCTTTTTCACTTGTATTTTTCCATCTGTCATGGCTTTTTTTCATTGTTGAAACAGTTTAATTGGATTGCTAGCTACCTACTCCTCCCAGGCCTATTGCTAGCTACCTACTCCGTTGTAAAAGCGAGTAAGTGGGACTTGGCGGGATTGCAGTATTGTCGACAAAAGCTGAAAACCAATCACCACTTAACTTACGTTTCATTTATTAACGCTCAGAATGACTATCAATTGCTCCAGAACCTCATGATATTCTGCCTACTCTGAAAGTGATAAGTGTGAGTGTATCGATAATTTATCTATCTCTTCAACTGAGAACTGTTAAAAAATCCTATTAATTCTGATTGTTTTAAAACAAAACAAATACTGAATTCAGAACAGGAATCCGTAGATTATCTTTTATTCAACGATCGGCAAAATAAGCCGACCCAGCTATATTCATACGACCATTAAAATATTCATCAATTTTTTCGCAGGCTAAACGCTGATGATTCTCCCTGTGAATTTTTCGCGAGTCTGTACTAAAAAGTGGATAAGCCATTTCACCCCCGGCGCTCGTTAACTTGAATTAATTATGGGAAAAAATTGTAAACCTTTTATTTGCCGTGTGAATATTGAATTCTGTGAAAACCCTGAAAAGGCAAAAGCAAATGAAGAATGATTGTTCATTTCTGTAGAGTTTTACATTTCACTGTTATTTGGAATACTGAAGGTTATATCTCTAACAGTTTTGTTTAAATTTTGCTTCATTTCCAAATGTCTGGCTTACTGTGTAAAATGTTTATCTTTCATAACATTTTTTAAATGACTGGTACATTTGGCTAGTATTTTGGGCACAGTGTTATCAACAAATGTTATTTATCACTACAATACAATACACTTTATTGCAAACACAGCAATTCACAGATAATAAAGCCAAAATAAATGTTGAGAAATTATGTTTTGTCAGGTAAGTGACTGATTATTATTACGATTAATGGCTTAGTATAGTTAAACTTAGATTGACGAAGGTCTACTTATTTTTTATATTTTTTATGGTGATACCTTCACAAAACGATAATTATAAACTGAACCCGTCATTATGTGAAAATAATAAGGTATAATCAAGTTAATCTATTGCTGACAAGACTGAAGATAGGAACCTGTTCATTGCCGACTTCAGAATAATGAGCTTATATAAGAAATTGCCTAAAACGATTTTCTTACCGTATCTTTCTGTTAACTACTACTCGACAAGAAAACTTTTGGCCATCGTAAAGGTGTTCTCCGCAGAAACTATCAAGTCTTACAACCACCCTTATACTCGTACATCAAATATGTCATCTCAATCAGTCAAATCGACAGAAGATTATCTTACGAAAATAGTGCCTCTCTTTTTTAACACCCATCCTGAGTCGAGAGAGAAGATCCAAAGGCGTTTAAGATGACAAATGGTCCACTCGATATTCGTTGGGAATACTTGTAATAAATCAATAAAGGAACCATTATGGTAAGGAGGGATATTGATGAGAAAATAAAACGCTACGTACATTAAAATGCTTGATGCATTGCCTCCTTGATGTTATGATGCAAAAAATTCTTAAGAAGGGAGATGGAAAGATTTTGCTAAGATAGCCCACTCTCACGTACCTAGTGAATATTGTTATCTATATTAACTTTGACCTAATAAACTAAACTAGATGATAGCCTAATTGTTAATGAGCCAGACTTGTAATCCGAAGGTCGTGGGTTCAAATCCTGGTGCGCGCCTGTATCACTAAATTCGTCTTTTCGGATTTATGTACGGATTTCTAATTATCACTTGCTCAACGGTGAAGGAAAACATCGTGATAAAACCCGCCCGTCCAAGAAAATTCATTTTCGAAAGAAGAGCGGTCCACCAACCCGCATTGGGCCAGCGTGGCGGACTATGGCCCAAATCCCCTTTGTGTTTCGAAGGGAGACCCGTGCCCCTCGGTGGGGACGTATATGAGCTGATAAGAGAAAAAGAGAATAAACTAAACGCTTATTTCCAGTTAGTAACACTTTACACAGTTTTGTTACTTCGTGGTATTTCTTACTAACCCTTGACATAAAGAGAGGTGTGTATAAGTTTGAAGTGTGTATCTGTGTGACAGTCTTTGGCATCGTAGCTCTTAAACGAATGGACCGATTTCGATGCGGTTTTTTGTTTGAAAGCTGACATTGTTCTTAACTAGCCGTGTGGTGATCGGTTGAGAATAACACCACCCCATCTCTTTCCGTGGGTGTCGTAAGAGGTGACTAAGGAAACACAAATGAGATGCAGGTCCTAGTAATCCATCTCATGCAACGACACTTCATTTTTTTCTGAATCTGAGGTGTCGTCCTACGGTCTCATGCGGTGTGGTAGGTTCTGCAAAGGGCCGTCTGGTTCGCGATCATCCTCCTGCCGAAGTCCGATGCCAAACAACTTGCTGTGTTCCGTCGGCGCGTGGGAGTACCAGTGCCTTTATAGGAATTTTCTGGGTTAACTCGCTCCATCGTTGACCTCATCTTTGGCCTTTATATTCAAGATTGAGGTCAAGAGTTAACCCATCTTATAATAAAAAATAAAAAACTATACGGGGTCAAATATGGTTTAGTCGTTTTAGAGTTATAGGTAAGCGATAAATGTCGGAGGTTGTAATTTTTATTTCAGAGCTATCTTTTTAATTTTATTGACTGGAATCGTTAAGGAAGGCTTTAGCAACAGTTGTAGTGGTTGAGATGCATAACAATCGCGGGTTCCAAATATAAGAATCTGGCCAAGCTAAACTATTTTTTTTAGGTAGGTAGCTATAAGGTGGTTAGTCTTTTTGTCTTGTGACTATCACAAAATCACCTTAACATCTATCATGTCCCAGAATCAATTTTTTTACATAACTTTTAACGTGTCCATAAAACTGTTATAAAGAAAAAACAGTTTTAAAAACACTCTCGATCACCTCGAACTTTCATGGAATATCATCTCACTTCCTCTGGAATATTGAACGTCGTCACGCAAGCTCCATAAATTCTAACCGAACTCTAACATAATAATATCATCCTGCGCCAAAACCGGTAGAGAAGGCTGTGTATTGAATAACTATGTAAAAGGGTTGCTAAATAAATTTGTGACCTCAATTGTGACATCTAAATATCTAAAGAGGATTTTTTATGACAAACTTTTATGATGGCAGTTTTAGAATAGGAATGAAAACAGCAATACAAAAACCTTTATTACAAACACACGTTAATCTACACTAATATTATAAAGAGGAAAGATTTGATTGTTTGTTTGTTTGCATTGAATAAGCTCCGAAACTACTAGACAGATTTCACCATTATTCTTCACCATTATTCCTGAGTAACATAGGCTACATAATTTTCCCGTATATCCACTGGAACGAAGTCCCGGGCGGAATGCTAGTAATTAATAAAAATATGACAAGGCGAAACAAATTATTCACTCAATTCTTTAAAAAACGGTGTCCATAAAACGTTGTGATTTTGCCTATGTCTGAGTATTTTAATAACAATTAAAGTAAGTATAGGATGAGTCATTTTGTATCCCAACGGTTCCCGAATAGGGTTCCGTGAAAATTCAAAATTTCGATGTTTTTTTTTAAGTCTCGCTAATATTGTAAATCTCTTCACCTTTCACATATTTAGGTATATAATCTTTAAAACTTCGTTTAAAGTCAAGCTATGCTCACAAAAGCCAAAAAGCCTCAGTATGGTGTAATTTCACGTAAAAAAACCATGTTACAGTTAGTTTCATTCTTACTTGAGCTAGGGTTCCACCCAAAAACGGTGAACTAAAAAGGGTTCCGTAGCCAAAAGAATTCGGGAACCGCTGTTTTAGCCAGTCACCCATATCGAACAGAAAAAAATCTTTACGGGTTGTAGTACGTCAGAGCCTCGTCCGTTAATCAGCAGGGTGCACCGCTAGCAGGTGAGGATGACGATTTTGGAGTACTAAGATGTTATGTTATGACTCTACATAACCCGAAATAATGTCAAAATTGGGTATATATCATTGACTACTTAGTGTGTTTTAGTAAACAATTTTTTAATTGTTTAATTATAATCAATCCATAACTTGCCGTGTGGTGTCGTAAGAGGCGACTAAGGAAACACAAATGAGACCTGCCTCCTAGTAATCGATCCCAGGCAACGACACTTCATTTTTTTTCTGAATCTGAGGTGCCGTCCTATGGTCTCATGCGGTGTGGTAGGCTCTGTAAAGGGCCGTCTGGTTCGCGACCACCCTCCTACCGAAGTCCGACGCCAAACAGCCTGCTGTGTTCCGTCGGTGCGTGGGAGTGCCAGTGCCTTTATAGGCATTTTCTGGGTTAACTCGCTCCATCGTCGACCTCAACTTTGACCTTTATGGTCAAGAGTAAACCCATCTTATAATAAAAAAAAAACTAAAAAAAAAAACTTGCGTCGGTAATGTTCGATTAATGTGTTGTGACATTTGAAAATATAAATAATACCTTTATTTTTTTTCAATGAAAAGAATGTTCTCTACTCCAGGACACGCTTTATGTTTTCTTTGTGACAAAAACGACACATACAGCTTGTTTATCCTTCGGGCTAAGTCAATGTTCTACAAATATCCAATCCCGAACATTTTGCTCTTCGTTAGAATTATTTAATCTCATAAAAATCAGATAAAGCAGAAACAGAAATGATACAACTTGAATTAAGTAACATTTTTACAAAGTGAAAAGTTTTGTGTGCCTAAAAACTGACAGCTTAAATGGCAAATGTATGCTTGATATGGGTAAGTTTTAGGCAGAATTCGGGTAAAATATGTTTGCGTCATTTGACCTACGTATTACATGTGTGACCGCCAGAGAGCCTTAACGTTTTTTACTGAAGGACTTGTTTTCAAGGAGATACTATCTATTTTAGTGTGCGTTACTGATGAGGTCAATGAATATTTTATCGTTTCGTTCCTTTGTTCCAACAACGGTCACATTAGGTATGTAAGCTTTGAGTATTAACGTTTTTGGTATCGTATTTTTTTTTTCTTTTTTTTTCGGAGAGGTTTTTAATGACTTCGCTCTTGACCACAACTTAGCTAAGGGGTCCATATAGAAATTTTTTGTTTCATGACTACATTCTTAAATAAAACATGAATTATGTCAAATATGACTCAAAGTTAAGCTTACAAATGTTTTTACCATTGGCATAAGATTGGCACAAAGTTTAAAATTGCTCTACGTTTTACGGGGAAGAAAAATAAAATTAAAATTTTGAAAAAATATAGTAAAAAACGCGCTTATTACACCACCGACGCATTAGCAAGCGGCAGCGAAACAACGAAAAAGCTGTAATTACTTAATTAGTATGGCAGCGTTTCACATAATTATGGCATGTCTCACTCTATTATTATCGAGATGGAATAGTTGCGTCCTTATCGGTACTGTTTCAGAGGTACAGTCAAGAGCAGGTCACGCTTTACACTACCAGTTTAAGCTGAGCTCTGATTTATACTGCGCGCCATACAACGCAGGGCCGGTCTAAAGTCCAAAGTGCCAAGCTGTACATAGACGCAGACATTTCGCTAGCACTGATTTCCATCGCAATGCGTCACCATGCGTTCTATCACGGCGGACAGAATTTTGCAAGATGGGTCCCGAAAATATAGAAATTCTTATGAGTCTAATTAGTGATTTTCCTGGATTTTAAGTTTTTTAACATTACATGGAATGACTTTAAATTAGTTATATAGGACGATGTTTTTGGACGATGTTTCTTTTTCCATACAAAAATTTTGATTTATTTTCATGCTTCAGATGATAAAGCTTGAAATTTTTATATGAAACGATATAAAACAAAAAAATTGGGGTCTGTTAAATTTTTATAAAGTTTACGTACAAATAATTTGCGCGCTGATTAAAAAATAACTAAGTATCGAAAAATATGTTTTAATTTCCATACAAAGGCAAATCAGCTAATCACACAAGTTGCATGGGGAGGCCAATATTTTTTTTTTCATATTTAGACGTACGTTCTTTGGAGAAAGTTGTCTAGTTTCGTAGATAGCTAATTTAAAAACACCAACAATTTTAAATTACTTTACTTATCTTTATTCTCAACGCCAAAAACAACAGTCTTCCTCTTCGGAATCTGAAAGCGATGCTGACTGGGATGAAAACTATAATGCCACTTCTTTGCGAAAAAAAAACTGCAGTAAAATCGACACTTTCGAATATATGACAATTTGTTGACAAGTTTATCGTCTAATTGTGACAAATGTGACAGTCAAATTATATGTCAAGTTTTCTCAAGCTTAAATTATGACCATTCTAAGCAGTAACTTAACAATTTAAGCCACTATTAGAATTTAAAATAATTATAGAACATGACATAATACAGAGTTTTCATAGCATCATCGCCTTCGTTTTGGTTCAAATACTAGTATTAAAATACGCCTACGAAGCGGCCCGGCTGAGGTAATAAAATTTAATACGAGTTTTATTATAAGACATGGTACGAAGGATTCGTAATAAACGTTTCATTGCCATAAAGACTGCTTTCCCTTAAATTTAGTAATGTAGTTTTAGTAGGTATTTTAAGGCCTTTGAAATACTGGTAATTATGAATACAAAATCCAACATGAAAAAATTGAAATTCTTGAGAGAAATAAGACGTCGATTAAGGGAAGTTGGCGATGATCCCGCGCCGGATTATTCTTGTTGCAGAAGCTATCCATGGCCGTACAGCACGGTCATGCAGCAAGCTTCTTCTTCTTCTTATCGTGTAGGTATAGTCAAGTATGTGACGAACTTGGCTAACCCTGGTGTCAGAGTTTTCAAACCGCACAATAGCCTGGTTTTAACGACTGTGACAGCTTAACGTTCCCTCAGAAGCACGAAAACGCTCGTGATAAATTTCCACTTTGGTCACCCATCAGGTTCCCTGCCTCTGTGTACGTTGCTTAACCTCACTGATAGGTTGAGATCAGTGAGAGCCACGGGCTACGAGCGCTTGCAGCTAGCGTAAGGGCCACCAGGAACGATTCGGAATGAGCGTTTTGACTCTTCATTAATAGTTTTTGAGGACGATAATGTATACAATTTAAATAAATACTTAGTGTGTTAGACTACCTATATCGAGTAAAATCAGTAAAGGAATAATAAGTAAGATCATAACCGAAGAAGCCAATTTAAAATGGAAGCATAACAAACAGTGCCGCAGGCAAAAATCTTCCTTAAGACATACGAAAAAAGAAAGTCGAAATAGAAAGGACATCAGGATTGTAGTAGGTCTGCTCACGGGACACTGTCCACTGAACCGACACCTTACAATAATGGGCTTAAAAAGTGATCCCACCTGCCCGGAATGCGACAAGGAGGAAACAAGTCTACATTTCCTGACTGAGTGTCCAACGTACGCGCTGGTAAGATGGGAGACAATAGGCATGGATGAGGTAAAAGATGAACAAATACAAGAGCTTAACATAAAAGATATAATTGGGTTTGCTAAAGCTTCTGGGAGGTTCAAAGAGGTGGAACTGTCAGTGCAGAGGTAAAACTCATGCGCTGTTATGGGGAATTGGGTGAAATGGTCCCAAAAAGTGGACTGAACATGATCACCCGCCTGTGCCTGACGGGCGTCCCCTTCAAAGATAGGACATCGTTAGAAGATAGTGTGTTAGAAATAACTGAAAGAATCGCGTGTATTTTATTAATCTTGACTCTTAGTTAATAATAATAATAATAATACGTTTATTTCTTCAAAACAGCACACACATAAATTAAAAAAGAAGTTCACATTTATAGTCTTATCCTATTACACAGGTTTAAGCTTGCATATGTCTGCCGCAGTGAGGAAAAAAGGCCTGGGCTCAGCGACTAATGCCAGACTGATTATCAGGCTGGCAACACTGATTTTCAGCCCTAATAATAATTTAATAAGAAAATTCATCACAAATGATAGTTTTTGAAACGTATTGTCGTAAAATTTTTCAAAATCATAAAGTTTTTCATATAAGCATGATATACTTAGACTTTCAGTCAGCGACATTTTAGGCGGTGATCCTCCCATGAAATTGAACAAATTTCCCCAGGGGACGTATATGAAATTATTATACAAGGGCAGATCAGCCAATCATACAAGACGCGATTTTTTTATCATATTTCGCCTTATGTTTCTATATGAAAGTTTATCAGTTTTGAAGGCTGATTCACAAACTAAAGTTCGACAAACTTTGAGGTATGAATCTACCTGAACAACTTTTTCTATGGGACCAACTTTCCTACAAAAAAAACCTGCTGTTCCATACAAAAGTTCAATACCTACGCAACCAAAATGTATGGAACAACTGATTTTTATTTTTTAGTAGGGTAAAAATTTTGTCGAATGTTTTTAATTTCAACCTGTAGTTCAAAGTCACCTGTAGTTGAGTTCCTTTTACTACTCAGTGAATCGGTATTATATTACGAGCGTCTGTTCATTTGTTCATGTTAATGTTGCACCTCTCTTAAATGAATCCGAAAAATTGGATTCCATTAAAAATGGTAGATCTAAGAGAATGGACGAGTCCAAATTATTCGTTCTTGATTTCTTCCTAATTTCTCGCATTCCTGCGCTCTCCCACCGTAATTGAGTTCCAGCTTTTTACGATAATTTAATGCTATTGCGAAAAGTCATCAACCAAAATGAAATCACTGGACTTAAAGACCAAATAAAATTTTTTAGGACCAGTAAATTCAATAGCAGAAATTTTGTGTCCGTTTGGGGAAAGATATAAATGCGAAAACCTTATTAATAGCAAATGATAAAGTGACGAATTTTCTTTCTACATTCATTGGGAATTGAATGGCTGTAACAAAAAATAAGGTAATTAAATACTATGAAACATGGATAGCAGCTCAAGCACAACATGAAGACAACGCGGTCAAATGTCAAAAGTGTCAAAATGACGATGGCAAAGAGCGAGCAAGCTTTTGCGCGGTGTCCTCGCGCAATTAAAATGAAGTTTTACCGACATCGGAGTGACGTAACGCGCGAGTTTAACGCGGGCCGTGCTAGCTATGTAGTTAATTACAAAAATGTTAGCAGTGGTTTATCATAAAAGCCTATATATTGACCAACTTATTGCTGGGTTGCAGGGAAAACCTGGATACTTGTGGCACAGAGCCGTGACGGTAAACAAGGTAAAAATGGAGTGATTAATTATACAAGGTGTTATGGACAACTTAGCAAATACTTAAATAGTGGAATATGATCAACTACTAATTCCTTTTTTTCTGAAACGTCAAGTTAAGGAGTTATTATTAATTACCTACTTTGGCGCTACGCAATGTACCGCATTACCACGCCCCGTGCGTGGACACCCTCGCCGCGTCGCTGTCAGAATGCGTTGTATATTGCTGGTTTTCGTTTTTATGCAGTTATAATTGTTTTTTCTTGACAAATTCAGTGTATTAAAATAAGTTATTTAATTTTAAAGCAGTAATTATAAAAAAAAACTAAAAAAATGTTTTTTTTTTCCGATAAAAATTTTAACGAAGATTTTTTATTTTATTTTATTTTATTCAGAATAATGGACTTATCTCAGAGTTTTAATTTTGCTAACCTGTCCTTTACACCCTGTATTTTATCTTAAATAAAAAAAACTATAAACACAATAAACATAAATTATTAATTAACACTTGAAACGCAGACATCGAATTCCGATCACGATCCACTAAATAGCTTGAACTCTATAAAAGCTTGCTATGAATAATGACTTAATTCAAAGTTCAGTGCGCTTGGTAAGTAATTTAATTAAGAAATCTTAAATCCTAGGTACTATAGGTCTAAAGCTCAAATTGTATCGAGCTCCTGAAATTAGTACGAAGTAAGTCAGAGTAAATTGAAAGTTATTTTATGTTTAAATTTCGGAGAATTTTGTAGGAATTCTGAATACATTGTAACAAAGAGGGAAGAGTTTAGAATTTTATTACCTTTGTGTAGCTTTAAAAAAAATGGTTCAATAATACTTGAAATTCAATTTTCGGTAGTTGAATTAGTGATAGCCCAGTTGGTAATGAGCCAGACTTGTAATCCGAAGGCCGCGGGTTCAAATTCTGGTGCGGGCCTGTACCACTAAATTCGTGTTTTCGGATTTATGTACGGATTTCTAATTATAACTTGCTCAACGGTGACGGAAAACATCGCGACAAAACCCGCCCATCCAAGAAAATTCAGTTTCGAAAGACGAGCGCATTGGGCCAGCGTGGTAGACTATGGCCTAAATCCCCTTCGTGTTTCGAAGGGAGGCCCGTGCCCCTCGGTGTGGACGTATATGGGCTGGTAAGGAGAAGAAGAATTGAATTGAGCTAAGATAATGATAAAAGTCGTAGAACAAAAGATGTTATTTATGATAGAAGCGCTTTATTCTTGCAAGGCTAGTGTTTTTTTTACAAATAACCCTGTATAGTAGGTATAGTGGATAAACAACGACCTGTTTTTACACCACACAAATTCTTGAGAAACTGTCGCTTACTCTATCTATGTTACACCAAACGACCTATAAAGAACAGTCTACGAAAAAAGGCTGAGAAATCGCTGAGAATTTGTTGTTTACTTATTCTTTCCCCCGCTGCTTCTGATAAATTAAGCTATAAATTAAGTGTAGGTCGGTGGCGGTTTTTCATTCAAAATTGCTGCGGTTACGGAAGGGTCGGTGAATAGCTACCATGTGCTCCCCAACTTTTCAATGCCTCGGGAAATAGATTCTGATAAAAAAGCTAAGGTTTTTTTTAGGTTAGAAACTTTATGGGGAATTGATTTTGTTTTAGTTTAAGGTTGATACTCTCGCAGCCCAGTGGTAGTTTCTTTTCAGGAGGTAAAAAGCTAACGGACCTTTTTATAATTCGAACGGCACGGCACGGCAATTCAAAATTTGAACTACCATTACCTCCTATGTTCTTAGCTTCTAGTATTACTATTACATAGAAGGCAATGGTAATACAATTTTGGCCGTGGCGTTTTCGAATTATAAAAAGGCCCATTAACTACAATTGGTGCTTTGAAATATGCATTTTTTTTTATTGTAAGATGGGTCAACTCTTGACCTCAATCTTGACCATAAATAAGGTTAAAGATGAGGTCGACGATGGAGCGAGTTAACCCAGAAAATGCCTATAAAGGCACTGGTACTCCCACGCACCGACGGAACACAGCAAGCTGTTTGGCGTCGGACTTCGGTAAGAGGATGGTCGCGAATCAGACGGCCCTTTACAGAGTCTACCACACCGCATGAGACCATAGGACGACACCTCAGATTCAGAAAAAAATGAAGTGTCGTTGCCTGGGATGGATTACTAGGAGGCAGGTCTCATTTGTGTTTCCTTAGTCG
The DNA here is from genome assembly GCA_949987775.1 of Aproaerema taeniolella. Taxonomy (NCBI): domain Eukaryota; kingdom Metazoa; phylum Arthropoda; class Insecta; order Lepidoptera; family Gelechiidae; genus Aproaerema; species Aproaerema taeniolella. The sequence continues at coordinate 19,825,205 of OX465248.1, forward strand.
CCCCTTACGACACCCACGGAAAGAGATGGGGTGGTGTTATTCTCAACCGATCACCACACGGGGATTGTTGACTACAAGATGCCTAAAACTTCGTTCTCTAATATTTGTGCAAGATTTCAGCTTTCTAGGTTCAAGGGATTTTGGCTTTTCCGCCCGCGGCTTTGTTACTATAAACAGACCTCCGCGTTTCTTGCCTATTCTCTGGAGAAGACTGCACCTTTGCGAATAGCCGCAAAGTTTGAAATCCTAATGCAATTCACTACTTTGACTTTTTTTAAGTAACATCCTGAGTGTTCTATGAAATATAGCTCTTTTTGACTTTGACTTTGACTAGGCTACGAGTCCTATGAACTATGATAGTTCTGTAAAAAGTGTTCCTTCCATGCTGGACCATGTTCCATGTAAATAAAAATAGGTAAAAAAACTTTTTAAGTTAAACGGTTTTATGTTAAACATACATTGCAATGTTTAAGATAAATGTACTAAAAACCAAAAAATAATAAAATAGATACAGTCGTGGGAATTATAAACATATGCATAGACTAGACTAAAATAAAACCGTGGGGCACGTCAATTGTCTACAAATTATCGACTTAATGTGCCCCACGGTTTTATTTTAGTCTAGTCTATGCATATGTTTATAATTCCCACGACTGTATCTTTTTTATTATTTTTTGGTTTTTAGTACATTTATCTTAAACATTGCAATGTATGTTTAACATAAAACCGTTTAACTTAAAAAGTTTTTTTACCTATTTTTATTTTCTAGTTTTTAGTTTTTATTAAAAACATACATTTGGTAGCGGCGGCCATCTTGTATTTCAATTTTTTATAGTATATTGTATTCTGCTTGTTGAGCCCTTTCCGCAAATTTGTAGCGGCCGCCATCTTGGATTTCAATTTTTTATAGTATATTGTATTTTGCTCGTTGAGCCCTTTCATTTGATACCCATATTGATGGGATTAATAAAACATAAATTATCCGCCATTTTGTAGCGGCGGCCATCTTGAATTTATAATGATAATGAATAAACATAATTATATTGTCACCAAAATCCAAAGTGTATACAAAATTTCAGATTAATCGGTTGACAGGAAGAGGGTGAAATTTGAATTACTAAATTTGACCCAAGAATAAAACAAACGGGGTGAGCTAAATAAAACCGTTTAAAAAAAGAAACGATTCCCCCAACTCAAATCCAAGATGGCGAATATGAAATTTTTGGATGGCGGTCGGTGGGTAAGATGCTTGGTGACGCTTCGGGCTTCGCCCTATACGCAGCTCGGCTCAGCCTTCGGCCTAATGAGCCAGGTTTTTTTATTTTTTTATTATGAGATGGGTTAACTCTTGACCAAGATCATAGATGAGGTCGACGATGGAGCGAGTCAACCCAGAAAATGCCAAATATGGCATTGGTACTCCCACGCACCGACGGAACACAGCAAGCTGTTTGGCGTCGGACTTTGGTAGGGGGTGGTCGCGAACCAGACGGCCCTTTACAGAGCCTACCACACTGCATGATACCATAGGACGTCACCTCAGATTGAAAACAAACTGAGGTGTTGTTGCCTAAGATGGATCGCTAGGAGGCAGGTCTCATTTTAGTTTCCTTAGTCGCCTCTTACGACACCCACGGAAAGAGATGGGGTGGTGTTATTCTTAACCGATCACCACACGGTGGAACTACTCCTCCAGGTATACAGTAAAGAAAAAAAAAAAAAAACGCTACACACTCAAAGGCCCACAGTAAGGTTTTCCCTTGTGTCGTGGGTCCCCTGGAAAACACACAGAGACAAACACAAACACCCATGACCCGAGAACAAACATCTGCTTTTTACACAAAGGTTTGCCCCGACTGGGGATCGAACCCAGGACCGCCGATCAAGAGGCAGCGTCACTACCACTCGACCAAACCGGCCGTCATGAAAGAAATGTCTGTAAGAAGGATATTTTGCTGTTTATTGGGCGAAAAGCTGACCACCTCTCACCATTATGCAACTTGTTCCATCTGATAACCCTTACAATTTGTATCAAACGTGGCATCTAGGGGTTCTAGAATTACTTATGCTCTGCCTACCCTGTTAGGGATTATAGGCGTGAGCGTATGTATGTAAGTGTTCCTAAAGTAAGTTTAGTTTTCGTAGCGCTACTGCAATGTGACGACCACAGGGCTGTTTTGGCAACGACATTTATTTCTCATATCATTTGAAGCTTCAGAAAGAAGAATAAATATATGTATAGAAGAGAAATGTTTCAGTCTAAAAGATGTTTTATGACACCGATCGGAGTAATGAAAGTGGAATATTTATGTGTCTATGCGTAAATAAAAATTTAGGAGACCTTTTCCATAATCATATCAAGGGCGATGAAATGAACCTAAGGCACGTTTAAGATATGAAAGGAAATATTTATATTATCTAAGGGCCTTGAATGTACTTTATAGTTTAACTGTTTTTATTACTTCATGACTGCCTTTTTAGTAAAGTGTTTCAGTTCAATGGTCAGTCCGAATAAATTTTGAAAATCGGTCCACAAATGGCGAAGAAATCAGTGAATCTAATTAAATATATATAATTTTCCACGTTAAAAACGTATGAGTCACCGACTTCAATCCCAACAACAGTTCGCACAAAGTAGATATCTAGTTTTTTGCGGACTACAATGCCTATTAGCAAATAACTACAAACAGAAATGTCATACATTTATTTAGATGATGTTCTAGTTTGTAGTATATTTTGCTTTTGTTGATTTTTTTTAAAAGCGCTGAATCATTTTCGATAAAATTTATATGGGACCTCTTCAGGAGTATACTCTTTCGAACAAATAAAGAATTTTGAAAATCGGACAACAGTTGCCGGAGTAATCGCGTAACAAATATACAAAAAAAAAATATACAGTCGAATTGAGAACCTCCTCCTTTTTTGAAGTCGGTTGAAAAGGAGAAACTGACTGACTGACATATCAACGCACAGCTTAAACGGCTAAACGTAGGCACCTGAAATTTGGAAGGAACGTAGCTTAGGTACCGTAGAGGTGCACTAAGAAAGGAATTCCCAAAATTCCCACGGGAACGGGAATTAGCGGGAAAATCCTTTTGTATGAAAAATCTAAACCGCTTAACTTAGACGCTTGAAATTTGGCATGCAGATACCTTAGTAAACTTAAAGGTTAGTTGCAACAGGATATTGTAAAATTCCCACGGGAACGGGAGTTAGTGGGAAAAAACTTTTGTATGTAAAAATCTAAATCTTAAACTAAATCAATATTTAATAAACTAAATGAAGGTCCATTAATGGACCGTTAATAAAGTGCAATCTGTTCAAAAGAAAAAATTAAAACGCTAGTCTATCTATACAGGGTGTAAAGGACAGCTTAGCAAATACTGAAATTGTGGAATCTACCCATAGATATCATCAGCTACAAGTAATTATCTTTTCCCGAAAACGTCATGTTAAGGAGTTTTCATTATTTACCTACTTTGGCGCTACGCAACGTATCGTGAAACCGTGCCCCGCGCGCGATCCCGCGCGCCGCGCTGATATCGGAGTGCAATGCACGGACGGCCGCAACTCAGGTTACCACACGCGTGCACTCTGTGCTGCTGTGATAAGAGCGGTTTTGCAGTTAAAATGGAGTAACCTGATGCGCTGGCCTCTGTACATTGCTGGTTTAAGTGTTTTACGTTGTTATGATTGTTTTTGATTGCAAAATGGAGTGTATTCGATTAAATAATAAAAAATGCAAGCAGAAAATATCAAAAAACATGAAAAAAAGTGAAATTTTTCCGGAGAAAAATTCCACTGGAAAATCATTTAGAATGATTGTCTGAGTCCAGTGTTTCAGTTTTTGCTAAACTGTCTTTTACACCCTGTATAAAAAAAAACATGCTGCCGAATATAGAACCTCCTCCTTTTTGAAGTCGATTTAAAATATGAATAACTGCAAAAAGAAAAAAAAGACATATTTTTAAATACTTTTAATATAGACATTAATATATAACTTTTCAAAAACGTAAAAAACTCAATCAAGAGTCATCATTATCCTATTCCACAGAATAAATTTTTATTCATTTATATTTTTAATTCAAAACGAGCTGCTTTATACTATTGAATTTCTCTTTGTTATAATTGCGAAACTTTTTCAAACGTCATGCGCACTGTTATATAAAAAATACTAAACTAGTTGTTGTCTTTTGCAAAATTTCAATTAAAAGTACAGTTGCTTTTGAAATGGAAACTTATTAAAATGTAGTATTTATTTCAAGTTCAACCCTTTCTTTATTAATAAAGCAATTAAACTCTTTTAATTCAATACCTTTATTCTAATGTAAAATGTAGAGAACTGCAGCTCGAGCACGATGGCGACAAACTCACGCGGCGCGCCACTTATCTTTAATTGCACGAGGGCACAGCGCAAGGGCTTGCTCGCCCTCTGGCGTTGTCAATGTTGACATTTTGACATAGGACCGCGGCGCATTACGCGCGCTATCACCATCGCACTCGAGCCGATGGAGGGCTATTCCAATAATCAATGGCAGAGGAATGACCATTGTCGCCATTTAATCCGTTCAGGTGGCAAAATTGAGAACTATCCAAATTTCATACATTTCATGACGGCTGCTTTGACTGATGGCGCCACCGCCAATTGAATGTTAAGTTGCTAAGTAGTTTGCAACATAACGTTTTGTTGACGGTGGCGGTGCTGGTCGGGGTGGCTTTTATCACGTGTATGAGGTTTCCATAGTTCTCAATTTCACCAAGTGAATGATATAGACATTTATTTTGTATCTTCAGCACACAAAAAAAATGGGTAAAATGGTCGCCATTGTCATTCAACCGGCGTTGAGACCAGCAGCTTAAGCACAATGTGAAAAGATAAAAAGTCAAAACTGTGTCAAAATAGCAATGCCAGAGAGAGAACATTTGCGTGGTGCCCTCGTGCATTCAAAGTAAAGTTACCGTCATAGGAGTTACTCGCGAGTTTGTCGCGGGCCGTGCTAGCTATGCTGAACTTTGCTATATTAGGCAGCACACAGTCTATAAGTACATTAAAAGTAATTTAATATATATCCGCTCGACAGTTGTTGAATTTCCTTGTGATAAAACAAACTCTCAACGCTTACTGAGTTTGTTTTACTTTTTTTTTTATTATGAGATGGGTTAGCTCTAGATATGTATATATATATATATATATATATATATATATATATATATATGTAATATTTAATGTTCATCATCATTTATTTGTGTGTATGTATATGTTATATATTTAGGTATAGATATGTATAAGGTATATTACTCTTTGCACGTCTACCGCTTCACCTTCTGTATCGGTTCCTTCACCCCCCGGTTGCCTGGAAGAAATTGCTCTATAGCAATAAGGCCGTCAGATTGTACACTACATCATGAACATTTGTTTTTGTTTAATGTTATGTTTTATGTTTTTTTTTGTGTGCATTAAAGAGTATTGTATTGTAACTCTTGACCCCAATCTTGACCAAGGTCATAGATGAGGTCGACAATGGGGCGAGTTAACCCAGAAAATGCCAATTAAGGCACTGGTACTCCCACGCACCGACGGAACACAGCAAGCTGTAGCTTATGTAAGTATTGCTAAATTTCTCAATGAAAGCGAATGTAATTATTTATTGAGACATAAATATCTTAAACCAGAATGCTGCAAATTTTTCTTCTTCTTATCGTGTAGGTATACTCAAGTATGTGGCGAACTTGGCTAACCCTGGTGTCAGTGTTAGTAATATCCTAACACTGAAGAACGTATAAACAGTAAGCTATCTTTAATACAAAGCAGTCTCAAGTCTTTGTTCCCTTAATTGAATATGACGAGATGACATGTTTTCTCAAATAAATTAATAACTCTCAAGAAAATGATACGAGAACGAGGAAGCTTTGTTATTAAATACATTATCAAAACAAAATAGAAATAAGTTTCTGCGGTATTTTTACAAAACTTAACAAAATTCCCAAAGGAACAAGGTAGAAATTTGAAAAAAAAAATAGCTTCTTCATAAATATTAATAACAATAAATATTAAATATATATTTATTGTTACAGGTAGGTATATACTTCTATTGATTTATATTTCTACGTATTTTAAATAGTTACTAAGTTTTTATTTTTATTTTTTTAATCATTAATATTTGCACCACCCGCTTCTGTTTTACCTTCTTATTATATCTCATCTACCCCAAGGTAGCCTGGAAGAGATTTCTTTTTAGCAATAAGGCCGCCCTTCTGTACACTTTCTTGTTTTTGTTTGTTTTTGTCTGTTTATATTTATGTGTGTGCAAATAAAGAGTTAAATAATAATAATAATTAAGCGATCAAAACTACCCTAATAGAAGAAATCGAAATTATTTTTGCGGATTTCCTTGTGGAAATTGGTTAAGTTTCATGGGGAAAACCACCCCCTAAAGTTTTGTTAACTAATAAAAAATCATCCCATAAAAGGATGAATAAAGATGAACTGTCAAAATACTTAAAGATGTCGACATAAAAGTAGACATAGAAACACAATAACAATTGATAAGGTCATTGAGCAGAATTCAGGACGAACATTCCACCAATCAACAATGGCGCGTGGAATGAAAATTTTCACCATTTTATCCATTCAAGTGGCCAAATTGAGAACTATACGAATATCTTTCCAAATTTTATACATACATAGATTTGAAAACTGGGTAGTTTGCAACTTAAAGTTCGGTTAGTGGTGGGTCAACAAATGTATGGGGTTTCTATAGTTCTCAATTTCATCACCTAAACGGGTAAAATGGTGATCATTGTCATTGAACCGCAATTGATTAATTTAGACGATACACACAATATCTTGACACACAATCTTAACTGAAAATGTAAAGTTTAGTTAACCTCAACCTTAATATTACTAAGACGCTTTATGCAAAGTGTTATCCACTTGTACCATAAACGAAGGAAAATTCTTGGATTATAAAAATTTCATTCGCTAAAACGCGCTAAGTCCGCTTAAAAAGGAGACTGGGTAATAAAAGTGCGTTAACGTCAGGGTTGCCTAGTTTTTTCTCAATAAATCCTATAATAGGCTTGCGGTTTAAATAAGAATTGCTCTGTTTGCAGGTATGAAGGTTATAATATTGTCAGGAACTGCACATCAGACTAAGGATATTTGATATCGCCCTTATTGCGATTGCTGCAGGCCTGATATGCTAATGAGACTTCACACTCATGAGAGTATACTTCTGAATGAACACAAGAAAAATTTTACCCTTTTACTTCGAAGTTTTCGTTCCTTTTGCATTTTAATTTGAACATTTATAATTTTAGAAATAGAAAATCATTTTTAGGGTTCCGTAGTAATCTACGAACCCTTATAGTTTTTTTTTAAATCTTAAATGTAGTAAAACGAGGCTTTAGACCATACATAACGTCTATGTCAGCCTCATAGGATGACTTTCAAAATAAAAATTAAAAATAACTGAAAACTCTTCAAACACATCACTCCGTGATGCGCTCCATAAATAAAAACTTCTGCGGTTATAGTTAAGGTTACGTTTTCCTCGGAAATCTTTTTTCGAGAGTAAAATCTCAGAGCGCGTAGTAGGCGACCTGGGCCCGGATTCTGTAACTTAAGTTGTGTGTCGGTGGAATGGAAGCCATTTTATCTACGTTCAGGTGGCAAAATTGAGGACTATTTAATGTTCATATACTTTCTGACAGCCACCCCGACCAGCAGCGCCATCGCCAACCGAACGTAAAGTTGCCAACTACCTAACAACTGAAAATTCAGTTTGTGGTGGCGCAACCAGTCAAAGCCAAATTTCATTAGATGTATGAAATTTGGATAGTTCTCAATTTCGCCACCCGAATGGATAAAATGGCGACCATTCCATCGACACACACCTTAAGTTACAGAATCGGGGCCCGTGGTTGATGTGCTCAGTATTCAGTTTATGTAATCATCCAATGCTAGACAAAAAGCATTCCTCATTGACACGAGAAACAAATTAGTAAAGTTATTGACTGTATGATTCATTAGAATAGAGCTTTTTTCTAATGAATACTTCGGAATTGTTTAGGTCACTGGTTTGTATCTTGATGGCAAAGAAGAATACCTATTTAAAAAATACTGTAATGGTATTGAAGAACTCATTTTCCAGAATTGCTTTGGGTATTATTTAGTTTATTCTAACCAGCCAGTGAAATGTTTATGAACAGAATTTGTTGTCTCTTTATTATATAGCCTTTTTTTTCTCCATTGAAATACGAGGGCGTTGCAAAAAATAAAACACCATCAAAGCCCTTAAGTCCCGTATCTTATCTACAGATTCAGAAGTATCAAGTAAATACATAAATAATCGTCCGACGTTAAGCATAACTCTTGATAGATCCTTGATCCACTTTTTGAAAAGTTCCATGACGACAACCCTGCTACAACTTGACCCGTTTCTGCGTCTAAAGGGGGCATTACTTTGCGGATTTTAACGCGGAGAGGGGAGGAATACGCTTTTTAGAGTTCGATATCCAGAAGCTATTATGGGAGAGAGGGAGAAGGAAAAACGCATTGAGATATTTTAATAAAGCAATAACAATTTTGGTGCGGCTAAGGAAAAGTTGGAATGGAAGAATGCGTTTAAACGGTGCAACAATACAATGGAGTTAAAGAACATGTCCGACTACTGCAAAGTTGGTTTCAATTCAATTCTTTTCTTTTTTTAATAAAAATTCAAAACATTATATACAGGTATACACCCAAGTCGACAATGTGAAATTCAGTAAAGCATTCGTAAGTATCTGTTTTTAAAAACAATTCATAATCTCATAATAAGTAATAGGTTTAATTTAAATAGAAAAAATGCTATACTTTATGCAAAAGCTTGTAACGGCTTACGGCTAGTGGGTTGGACTCTTAAAGCAATAGATATCTAGTTGGATACCATTTACCAATGACACGTTTTCTGAGTCACTCGCTGATGCTTCTACGATAAAATCTTGAGTAAATCTGCACATAGCCATAATCATAGCATTTATTTGTAAACACTACAGTACATTTGATGTGACGAACTGAATACCAAGAGCATCTTTAGCCAAGTTTACCACACACATGATTATACCTACAAGATAAGAAGAATATAGCGAGAACCCTCAGCATGCAAATATTTAGAATACTTAAATTTAGTAGACTGAAAGTATAATCATGATCCAATTTAATCAGTTTGCCCTGTTAACAAGGTCTTGAAGGTCAGATAGCTCCATAGTAACGACTTTACCTGTTTAACCTTGGATAATGCTGGTCAAGCGTACTCGGGTTTTATGATGAAGGTTAAGATATTTCAAATCTTTCTTTCAAGTAGCTTACTACTACATATCGACGAGTTACTTCACTCAAATATTATTTACAAAAAAAATCCTCCGATTAGGCACTTACACCAGCATTAACTCTTGAAAGCATAGAGTACAGAACACTTTGGCTAATACTTATCTGAGGTTCTTATCCTGCTAATAATGAAAACGCTGAATCAGGACGGGGCGACAAAAACTCTTCTTGCAGTGACGCTTCGGAAAAGTTCAGAACTTGTAAGATTTACTGGCTTTCGGGCACTTTGGAATTCCTCCAACCTGTTTTTGCGTACTTATCAAAATCAGTTCACGGGAAAATTGAAGATTGGATTTAAAAAACTAAAATCTCGAGCAAGAAGAGTAGATTCTAGCGCTTTATAACAATTTCTCAGTTGGATTTAACTCATTTCTTCGTGGTTTTAAGAAACGTCCGGAGCTCGGACGGATGGGTAAATGTGAACTCTACTACCACACTGGCTAGGTTTAAAATGCTCTTCTTTATCAGAAACTTTATAGTCCTCACTTATCTACTTGACGTGTTAATTTACTAGGTTTAAGTTTAGGATGTTTGTGTTGCTGAAAACCAGAGATGTGAATTATATGGTAATAGTTGCTTTTTAGAAATGGTTGTCAACATTACTCTTAGAATGTATATCAAACGGGGCGTCAAGTGATTCAAAACCACATGATATCTGCCTACCCCGATCTGCATATTTTTTGTGAAAATAAATCATCAAAATAAAATTATGAAAGAGCTGTCAATACGCTAATTGATCTAAGTGAGAAAATATTATAATAATATAGTAAAGTACAAATTACAATAATGATATTGCACTTAAAAGCGTTCATTGTATTCGAAAAATAAAATAAGACCTGTTAAAAAAAATATCAAACAAGGAAAACTATTTCATCTTTCAAGCTCACAATTTCATTTCATTCGATGGATAATTGTGTAACAAAAACAACAAAGAATTTCAAAGCATAAATCACGAAAGAACGAGCAAAGGCTACTTTCCAAAGAGAGGAATAAATAAATGTCTGACATCATCCCATTTCAAGATTCTGTAGTCGAGCTTTCTGGCACAGATAGTCAAGGCGGGCAAAGAGCCAGGCTGCATACAAACGGGCCATAAAATCTCCCAACGTAATAATTACATGACTACAAACGCGTGACTAGGGAAATGCCTAAATTGGAATTGCGGACAACTGTATCGTTGTTTTGTGCAGTCACTATGAAGATAAAAATTATAGTCAGAGCTGTTAGTACTAAGAAACTACTTTTTTTATTAAGAATGGGTTCGCTTTTGACCACAATTTAGCTCAGGGCAAAGATACGGTCGAAGATGTAGCCAACTCAATCAGAAAAAGTCTATTCACTCGTACTTTAAAGATATTCGGGCTGTTAGACGCAAGCAGAAAATTATGCGCCTTGGCAGTGCACTATATAAAAGATGATGCAATCAAGTGGTAGCTAAGCTAAAAATAAGGGTAATATTCAATATAATAATCGTTTATTTCCTTTCTTATCATGAAGGTATGGTAAACTTGACTTACCTTGGTGTCTGAGTTTTCAAACCGCCAAATGGCCTCTGACTTAGTTGGACGACTGATTCAATTGACAACAGATAGGACTGCCAGGCTTAACGTGCCCTCCGAAGCATGGAAATGCTCGTGATAAATTGCCACTTCGGTAAAACATCAGATTACCTACCCTTGTGTGCGTTGCTTAACCTCACTGATCGGTTCAGATCAGCGAACGCTGCTAGGCCGAGCGTCTATCATTTACTTTATCAATTGTTATTTTTTCCGGAAAAACGAAATGAAATTAAGATAAAGTGAGATTTAAGGAAACAATTGACGTAACAAAAAGGTCAAAGTCAGTCTTCTGACACGTAGGTACGAGTACCAATAAAACAAGTATTAAATTTACAGTGAAACATTCTACAAACTTGAATAAAGTAACTTAGACATTAATAGAAGGCACCTAGTACCTTCAGCAAATAAAATAGAAGGAATTATAATTGAAGCTGAAGACCACTTGTCTAAATTGTCAAAGGCCTTTAGTAAAGCTAAAGCTATCCGATGGATTCTCGACCTAGACGTCTGTTTAGGGCCCTGATTCTGTAACTTCAGTAGTGTGTCGATGGAATGGAGGCCGTTTTATCTGTTCAGGTGGCGAAAACTATTTGATTTTCATACACTTGCTGACAACCACCCCGACCAGCAGCGCCACCGCCAACCGAACGTAAAGTTGCAAATTACATAGCAAGTAGCAACTGAAAATTCAGTTGGCGGTGGCGCCACCAGTCAAAGCAGCCGTCATTAGATGTATGAAATTTGGATATTTCTCAATTTCGCCACCTTGTCTCCACTGACCTTATCAAGTCCTCGGCCATCACCTTAGATTATAAATAGCTTATCGTTCCTTCATATTTCCGATGATTTCATTGACATCATATCAATGAATACCTTGAAATGGCGACCATTTATAGAATCGGGGCCCTGTAGTGAATTCTTTCAGACTTGGTACAACTAGGCCTTTACTTATTGTTTTTTGATAAAATAGAGATACGAGTCTCCCTTTTTTTAAGGGTAGAGAGAAATGATAATTTTAATATCTTAGATATTCTAGCATTTAATCAAGAAGACAAAGTCAAAATAGTTTTATTTCATAGAACATTTAGGATGTTGCATAAAATAATTCGATGTTGTGAATTACATTAGCTCTTTTTAATCTACACCTATATGCAAAGGAGACTGTTGAAATTGGGTAATTTTTTTTGAGACTGTTGAAATTGGTTCAATTTTGTTGATAATTCATTTGTTACAATAGAAAAGGAATTCGTTTGCACACTATACAGAAAAATCCTTGTCTACTAGCTTGTTACTGGCTTCTACAGTATACATGGCAAGGGCTGGCTCGTTCTAAGTTTTTCTTTTAGTCCATGTTAGTACAGTTGTTGAATTATTATTCTAATTTTGGATTTGCCGAATTAGTTCGGTCTAGGATTAACTAGTTTGAGTTCTGTAGGAATTCCTCGGGAAAGGTTGTGTTACGGTTTTCTTATGTTCATGTGTTAGGAGTTTACTCATTCAGGTGGTGAAATTTAGAACTAACAAAACTTCATACACTCGATGACAACCACCCCGACTAACAGCGCCACCGCCAACCAAACGTTATGTTGCAAACTCTTAGCAACTTGACATTCAGTTGGCGGTGGCGCCGTCAGTCAAAGCAGTCGTCATCAAAATGGAATTTAGATAGTTCTTGCTGTCGCTCTTTGAACGAATAAAATGGCGACCATTGTCATTCCATCGCCATTGAGACGTTATCGATTAGGGGAATATCCCTCATGCAGCTCTAGCACGATAACGACAAACTCGCGTTCGGCTCACGCCAAAACTTCACTTTGATTGCGCGAGGATCCCGCGCAAAGGCTTGCTCGCCCTATGGTGCTGTCAATGTTGACATTTTGACATAGGACTGCGGTGTTGTCGCGGCGCTGTCACTATCCTACTCGGACTGCTGGTATACTAATTAAAACATGACTAGCTTGTCCATTGTCCAAGGCAAAACTTGTTTGACGTGAAACTGGGTTTGGCCGATAACAATATTTCACGAACTGAATTGAATTCCCTGAAATCCAATAGATACCTACTCGATATATGTAAGACAATAATGGAGTAGGTTTCTAACGTGCTAGTACCCTACAAAATTTACTTGCCAACCAACGTATTATCTTGCCTTCCTCACATCGTTTACCTTGAGTTTAGTATTACACTTTAGTTACCACTTATATACATAGACTATACACACACTCAGTAACTTATAAACCTGGAAGACTAAACCAAACCCATTATCTTAAATACATAAACTTTGAATATATGAAGAAACAAAACTCGGCGCTCTTTTATATAATACAGGGTGGAATTCTTTAAAACCACCTGGAGGGAAAGTACTCTAAATACTGTAGATAGAAAATTTTACTCAAAGGAAACATTCCTTTTTTTTAAATAAGAAACTAAACTGCATTCAAAGATTTTCAAATCGAACCAGCTAAAATTCAAATCAAAGGTAAAGTCACTTTTACACCTTTGGTAGCTAGGGAATAGCATCGATAGTGTAAATGTACATCTAATAGCCAAGTGCTGCAACTAGTGCAGCGTGTGATTGCAGAGGAACAAAAATATAGTAATCGTAGATGAAGATGTTTGACTATCAAAGTCACCTTTAATATTGAAACTCACTCCGGTTAATGGCATTGAAAACATTTGATTTGAAAGAAACATCAAGCAATCAAAATCTAATAACAAATAAACAACGAGTTGTCTTCTACACATCAAACAAAGCTCGATCAATTGGCTTAACACAAAAACACCTCCGTAATTCGCTAACATTTCCACTCTACAGCGTTTTATGAGACTTAAGTGAGACGTTTTCATGTGAATTGAGGCCGTACGTCATTCGCATTAAGGCACCGTACATCGATTCAATTACCCATATATCTTCCTAATGTTACGGCTTTGAAAGGAGCGTTGGTTACAGCGGAAACAGGCGGTGATTAGAAATTCCCATTCGGATTTCTTGTGCAATTTGTTCGCTGGGACCTACAATTGTACGCTTACAATTGTGTGTTTCTCTACTACGTCTTCGGATATGTATTGTAATATTGGTTTTCTTCAACTCAACCTTTTATAATGAGTCTACATCATTAGGAAAACGTCTATCACTATAACTCTCCCAAAATATCGTATTGCTTTCACGTGTTTAATCAAGTACGATCGTTTTTTGATTTCATTTTTCTTTACTTAGGATTTTTTTTTCTGGAGAAAATTCTTGGAAAGGCAACAAATTGTGCTATTGGCTCTGCCCAGCAGTAACAAAAATCTGTTGATGTATTTAATTGATTATTGTTTTCATAATTTTCTACTATTAAGTTTCTTTAAAGTTCGAGTGTATGGGCATCATCTAGGTGAGTTTGCTACATTCTAGGCCACACCGCCCTTGGCTAGATTGTGGTCAGAGTAAGCCCATTACCTATAAAAAATCTTCTACAAGGTGTTTCAAAATCTTATATATAAAATTGGAGGTCCTGATTCACTGACTCATCAACGCCCAGCCCAAACCCTTAGACATAGCAAGCTGAAATTTTGTAAAATGTGTCTTTTATGACATAGGCAAGCACTAAGAAAGGCTTTTTTGAAATTAAACCCTTAAGGGGGTGAAATGGGGGCTCAAATTTTGTATGGAGAAGACAAGTTTTTTGGAAATTTTACTCGAAACTTCGTCAAAATATACCTTGAATCAAATAAACGGTTACATGTTTCGCGATTTTTTTGAAAATCACCCCTTAAGGGGTCAATAGTGAAACGGGCGTCTAAAAGAGTTCTTTGCGCGAGCGAAGCCACGGGGAAAAGCTTGTAATCCAATAAAAGAAAAACCAACCAAAATTAATATAATTTTCCACGTTAAAAACGTATGAGTCACCGACTTCAATCCCAACAACAGTTCGCTCAAAGTAGATATCTAGTTTTTTGCGGACTACAATGCCTATTAGCAAATAACTACAAACAGAAATGTCATTCATTTATTTAGATGATGTTCTAGTTTGTAGTATATTTTGTTTTTGTTGATTTTTTTTAAAAGCGCTGAATAATTTTCGATAAAATTTATATGGGACCTCTTCAGGAGTATACTCTTTCGAACAAATAAAGAATTTTGAAAATCGGACAACAGTTGCCGGAGTAATCGCGTAACAAATATAAAAAAAAAAAAAAAAAAAAAAAAAAAACAGTCGAATTGAGAACATCCTCCTTTTTTGAAGTCGGTTGAAAATGTTGATTAATGTGCTCTATTGCAAACAGCCAAATTAATTATATGAAACTTTCATTCTGAAAGATGTAAAACCATTATACTTAAGGTTAGTGATTGTACTACGCAGCCTACAACGGAATCTTCACTATTAAATTCTAGGCCGCCTTAGAAAGAAATGTCACATCAGTAGTTACTATAGAATTCTCAGTTTTGTGTATTGGTTCTTTCAAAACCGAATTCAATTGGCCTTTTTAAAATTCGTAAACGGCACAGCAAAATTGTATTACCTATGCCTCCTATGTACTAGTAATACTAGAAGCCAGGAACATAGGGGGCAATGGAAATACAAATTTTGCTGTGCCGTGCCGTTTGAATTATAAAAAGGCCCAATGACAAGTATAGAACCGAATAATTGAACCAATAAACGCAAAGAATATTACAAGATGATTGTTTCTTGGCCTCATAATAAAACGTCACACTTCCAAGGTATATGAACGTGAAGGGGGTGAGTAACGACAAAGGGGTTTGCAGCGGTTTTTATATCTTTCCGATATTTTCTCCATGCCTCATATTACTTTATCTGCCTTTGTCTCCGCCATGTTTGTGAACCGTTTTTTAAGGTAAACAAGTTGGTTGCTGCATTTGGCTTGGGGTTCTTTGTTCTATTTATTTTTGTTTTATATGTGTTCGGAAAAAATATTGGAGTTCCGTGTTACAATAACTACTCGTAGCCCAGTGGCACACGCTAATCTCAATCGATCAGTGAGATGAAGCAATGTATACAGAGGTTAAGCAATGTATAGAATGTCACGAGCGTTTCCGTGCTTTCGAAGACTCGTTAGGCTGTCGGTCCCGGCTGTTTACGATTGACAACAGTTGTTGAAACCAAGTCAGAGGCCATTGTGCGGTTTAAAAACTCCGATGCAAGGTTTAGCCAAGTTTGCCACACATTTGACTTTATCTACACGATAAGAAGAAGAAGAATAACTACGTATTGATGGAATTTTCAAACAATGATGGTAGAACATACACTCACGCCTTATATCCCTGTTGGGGTAGGCAGAGTATTATGTAGTTCTTAAACCACTTGATGCCACGTTAGACATACATTCTGAGGGTTATTAGATAGAACATGTGTAAAATGGTGATAAGTTGTCAGCTTTCCGCAAAAAATACCCTCACATCCCAATTACTGACTCTTTCAGTATGCCTGGGAAGAGTTGGCAGCTGGCACATTTTAAGTTTTTGCTTCACTTCCAGTCCAGCGTAAGATAGTGATGGTAGAAGTCACTGTAAAATAGTGTTAGCTACTTTTTGACTGCAACTGAGTTACAAAAACTAACTCATATCTATAAATTTACACGGCTAAAACTATTTTAAACAAACAAGTAGTTTGTTTGAGCAAAATGCGACTGAAATTACGCTTGTCTAAGCATAATGAACCTTGGGTTTATCATGATTGAGAAGGTAGGTTTTGTGCCTATTAATTAGCCTTGACCGCATATTTTACAGTTTTAGCTAGAGTTTAGTTAGTGTAGTATAATATAATTAAGGGCTTTTATAGACATAGACATAGACAACGTTTATTTTTGCATCTTCAGCACACACAAATTTAGTAAGACATTTACAATACACTAAAAATTATTTTAAAGACTAATACATATAAATAAGTGTGTGCTGCAGTGACAAAAACCTATATAAAAAATATATATAAACTACCTGTATAAAAATATTTTGTCATAACTTAGTCAACAGTAAACAGTAAACTGTAAAAAAAAAAAATTACAGTTAAAAAAATAAATAATAATAATTAATTTTGATACAGAAATCGATTTTTGCACATAATTAAAGATCGTCGGTTTATTGATGAGTAAATGTAATTTCAAATTGGTGGTTATTTTTCTTTTCGTTTTCATCGAAATTGTGAAAGCCTCATGTGATCAATGATGTAATTGGTCCTACTTATACACCTGGCTTATACATGAAGATTTTTCTATCACCAATATCACCATCCAAATTTTTTCTACGTAAACTTTATAAAAATTTTACAGACCCGTATTTTTTGTTTCTACTTTTCATATAAATATTTCAAGCTAGATCGTCTGAAGCATGAAAATAATTGAAAATTTTTGTATTGAAAAAAAAAACATCGTCCAATTTTCTTGAAACTTGGTAATAGTACTCTTCAACACAATTTGTGACACCCGTGTTTCTGCGTTTTACAAAATTCATCCTCTAAGACGTTAAAAAGGGTTATCAAAATCAGAAAAATAAAATTATTCCTTATTTACGTTCTATCAACGTTACTGAATCCATATTGTATGACAGTCTGCTTGTCTGGAGCTCCACCGGCTCTAAAAGAATGACTTAGGAGCTCTTTGTGACGGAAATGAAAACGAAAATACACTTTTTGCCTGCTTTTTGTATAAAAATGGTCGAATTCGTCGCTTTTTTTTTGTAATTTTCATTACGTTTTACAAATTTCAAGTAAACCAAAATTTATTGACAAGAATTTAAAATTCAGGTTTAGCACTTGCTTTTCTTATAATTATAGCCCTCCATGTATCTTGAGTATGCTTTTATAGCTTCTGAGACAGACCTATTTTGTGTAAAAAATCGTGCAATATCCCTAGACCGTGTTGATGTGTGTATGTATATGTATGTATATAAACTTTATTGATAACACTATAAATAATTAAAATAAATAATCATTTTTATTTCTCTCAACAATTTTCGGTGTACGTAAGGCCTTAGCAATTATAAGTTTTGAAAATATTTTAACATTGGTAAGAGACTAGTGGCACTTAGCCTGTAGTATGTAAGGGTTATGTATTATAC
The DNA here is from genome assembly GCA_949987775.1 of Aproaerema taeniolella. Lineage (NCBI taxonomy): Eukaryota > Metazoa > Arthropoda > Insecta > Lepidoptera > Gelechiidae > Aproaerema > Aproaerema taeniolella. The sequence continues at coordinate 19,843,191 of OX465248.1, forward strand.
ACATAATAGCGGATAATTACTCCCTAATTTAAAGTCTATACTTGCAATGTACAATTTGAAGACCTATAGGATATCTGTTGTACAGAGGCCAGTGCATTAGGTTACTCCATTTTCATTGCTAAACCTTATTGCAAAAGCACAGAGTGCACGCGTGTGGTAACCTGATGCGTGGCCCTCCGTTTTTATGAAAGAATTACAACCCAGTTTAAAAAAATTTCTATGTTTTCCAAATATGCAGAACTTAAGCATATTATAAGGAGAATCAACGCAAAGCTTATCAACAACCTATCAAAACCATACCTAAGAACATAACTTACTTAAGAGCTTCGTTATTTGTCCTTAAAAGGCTTCTATTTAAGGGTATACTTTGACACTATCATAAAGCCATAGGTGGTAATGTTTGCGGTAAAGCGAATTTGTCCCATAAGTGTATCATCATGTAGTTTTACCAACACAATTTAGGGAACGTCATAAATCAACCTCCTTAGCTGGGTTAACCTTTATCCTACAGTTTTGATGTAAAAAATAATACATTTTATATGAAAAAAAGAGTGTATTTCGTTATGTGGGTCTCGAGGCTTTTGTGCGAGGATAAATTTGAAAAAGAAAAATGTGGTCAGTAAAATTGGTGTAACCTTTTTTTTAAACTCTTTTTTTTATAATTATCCATCCGCCTATTTAGTCTCTATTGCATACAATCACGCCTTACTTCCCTGTTGGGGTAGACAGAGCGTCTCTATTGGGTGTCTTTAATTAGCTACCGAAAATTAATAAACTAAATCAGCTCAAAAAACATACAATCCGACGCCTCTGGCATTATTGGAAACTTACTCATTGTTTCTATTTGTATTAATTTTTATTGCCTCGCAGTGTTTATAAAGTAGAATATGCAACGAGCGTATAAACGGGGATAAAGGTGTATTTGTCTTGGGCGATCTTGAACCCCTCAAACTCAGGATTCTAGCCTTACCTCTCTCGGTTCAAGGGACATAGGTCGAAATATGTAAAACATTTTCGCCTCTTCATACAACTTAAGTAATGAGCTAATTTACCTTGATTTGGGAAGTCAATTAAAATATATATATATACTTGTCGGCCGGTTTGGTCGAGTGGTAGTGACGCTGCCTCTTGATCGGCGGGTCCTGGGTTCGATCCCCAGTCGGGGCAAAAATTTGTGTAAAAAGCAGATGTTTGTTCACGGGTCTTGGGTGTTTGTGTTTGTCTTTATGTGTGTTCCAAGGGACCCACGACACAAGGGAAAACCTTAGTGTGGGCCTTTGTGTGTGTAGCGTTTATTTATACAGTTTCTATGGGGAAAGTTGTTGACCTCCATGGGGAGAATCACTTCCTACGGTCTTGCTAAAAAACTTAACGTCATCCCACATACAAGAGAATATAAAAATTGTGATTAAAAACTTTAGTGTAGTGATTGTACTCTGTTGTGTTATTGTAGTGATTACGATTTATTCATACTTTAGCTTGTCGGAAAACTAAATTGGAAACTTTCCAATCCTTGTTTATTTTATTTACTTTTCATGATTTAGTGTGCCTTTAATGCGGTTAAATTATAAAAGAAACAACTACAAAAAAAATATATAAAATATATTTAAAAAAAAAAATATATATATATATATATATATATAATATATTTTATGCTCAATAAATACTTTTTGCAATACGACTCTGACAGTACCAACTTACGAGAAAATTGCTTATGTACCAAACAAATACTACATACTCAAAGTTATGTACTCAATTTGATGACTGCTATACATATGGACACCCATCTTCTTACCAGCCCATATACGTTTCTGTCAAATCCATGGTTACGTACCCCAAATAGTCGATTGCGATTTAAAACAAAACAAAACCACGCCAAAGAGCGCTTAATTTTAATAATAACCTGTTAACGATTTACCAAACCACGTCAGCTATTAAAATAAAGTGGTCTAAATAATTGGCTCATAATTATAATTTCTTAGTCAAGATCTAAGATAAGTATAAAAATAATGCCACGCAATCAAAAAGCCATTTCATTTGATTTTGCGATAGTATCGAATACTAGCATCGAATAAGATGTTAAATTTAACTATTTCACCCCCGACAAAAAAGAGGGGTGTTATAAGTATGAAGTGTGTGTATGTGTATCTGTATGTCTGTGTATATGTGTGTCTGTGTATCTGTGTGTCTATCTGTGCCATCGTAGTTTCCAAACGAATGAAGGAATTTCGTTGCGGTTTTTTTCGTTTAAAAACTGATGTAGTGGAGAAGGTTCTTAGCTTTATTTGGTCAAAATTGGTTCAGCCGTTTATGATTAATAAGCAACTAGCTTCCCGCCCGGAACTTCGTTCCAGTGGTACTTTTATATAAAACTTCCTCTTAAATCACTGTATCTATTGCTGAAAACTGCATTATAATCCGTTGAATAGTTTAAGAGATCCAAGCAAACAGAGAGCGGAAGCGACTTCATTTTATAAAGAAGAAAATAACGGCTTTACCACAAAACATTAAAACACTACTTAGACAACGTCTAAAACTGACTTGTGTCATTTAACATAAGCCGATTTTAAACATTGTAAAAATTTTGTTTTATTTATTGTGGCAAGGCAATAAGGCCGCCTGGTTGTACACTGTATGTCTCTGTGTGCAAACAAAGTTCTATTGTATTGTATTGTAAGACCCTACATATCGGGGTTATAATTATTTTTTTTATTTCAGAGTTATTGAAAGTGTAAAAGAAATAAGAATAAACTATACGCCCGTGCTTAAGCGACTTCAAGCAAGCAGGCATTGTAAGAAGATACAGAAGTTATAAGTGTCGCATCCACGATGCTGCTGCCAAACTAAAGCATTGAAGTATAATTTCCATTACCTATTCAATATTCACAAATAATTTTTAGGGAAAGAAAAATATTCGGCGCAAATGGGACTTAAACCCACGACCCCAGGCTTAGATCTCCCGATGCTCTAACCAGCTGATGAGCTACCGTTCCCTCAAGACAAGAAGCAAGCGGTAAAATACTCCATTTTTATTGCAAAACCGTTATTATTGTAACAGCAAAGAGTGCACGTGATGTGCGGCCCTCTGTAAAAAGTAGAGCCCCAGAACGGAGTCGTTTGCTGTATTGTTCGACGTAATGGTCATGTTTGCGATTTTACCAAACAAAAGGCAAATTATGTTCGTAATGGCGGTGGTTAACAACTCATGAGTGGTTTACTCGCCAACATTTTGGTTCCTGTATTCGTTAAAGGAAATAATGTTTTGTGGGAATTTTCAAGTATCTACAGGGTGAAATTGAATACATTCGACAAACTTTGAGGGAATAATCTACCCATGATTACGAACAACTTTTTCTATAGGACCAACTTTCCTACAAAAAAATAAAAATCAGCTGTTCCATACAAAAGTTTATCGATTGTTTTCAATTTCACCTTGTAGTTCAGGAGCAAAGATGTTAAGGATGTAGCAAGCTTATTCCCTTTATTGAGCCCGGAAATACAGACGTCAGACATAGGCAGAGAGTTCCATGAAAAGTGAAAATATGTTTGAAAAGTGTAAAAAGAAATATGCTTCCTTGTTTCAGAAGCCATAGGAACTGGTCGCCACATACCACATCAACACGGTCTAGGGATATTGCACGATTTTTCATACAAAAGAGTTCTGTTTAAGAAGCTATAAAAGCATGCTCGAAATACATGGAAGGCTATAATTTGCAGACGAGCAAGTGCTTAACCTGAATTTTCAATTCTTTTGATTTACTTGAAATTTGTGGAAACGTGACGGAAACAAAAACGAAAATACACTTTTTACTCGCTTTTTGTATGAAAATAGTCGAATTCACGCCATTTTTTTCATTTTACACCTTTAAAAATGTGACAATAGGAAACTATCTCAGATCATGCTGTGACTGGTCGGGGGCACGGCACAGCAACGCTGATTTTTAGCCATTTCATTCTCTCTATCATGGAAAACAGTTATGACGGCTTACGACTAATGTATTACAATAAACGCTATGCACTCAAGGCCTTTGAGTGTTTCTTAACAAATTTATTTTCAAAGTGCCTACCAACAGACTGTAAGGTAACCGCCCCTCACAACGAACAAGTTGCGTCATAAAAGTTTTAAAAATTTGCATAAAACTTCAACTTCCTTAACAAATTGCGAACCCAGTTCCTCTTTTTGTGCATTCCAAAAAGTTGTAAAACAAAAGTTGTTCTCTTTCAAGTGGCAACGTCTTTACAAGAAACAGATAACTTGATTCGAGTTTTCGTGTTCCTTTTGTGTATTGGCTTATTTTCTAAAGAAAATATCGTGTAAAACGTAGTTCCAGTTTAAAACTATTGCATTACAAAGCTCTGGAAACGTTATTCAATGTTTTTTTATAATTAAATGAAGGCAACGGATGATTTTTATGAGAAGAAGTTTTAAGTTTTATAATTCGAACGGCACGGCACGGCATAATAGAATTTAATTTGTATTACCATTGCCTTCTATGTTCCCAGCTTCTAGTATTACTAGTGCATAGGAGGCAATGGTAATATAATTTTGCCGTGCCGTTTTCGTATTATAAAAAGGCCCAATATCTTTAATATTTACATTAATAACGAACAACTTGAAAAGGTTAAAAATCCCCGGATATTTTACTTCAAACTCGAAAATCTCTTTAACAGCCGAACTGATATTGACAGAATTTTCACTGATCAAACTACCACTTTAAAACCTGCTTTAAAATGTAAAGAAACCGCATCCAAATCAGTATACCCGCCTAAGAGCTACGTATCGGTACTACAAACAGACACACACAGACTCTTTTTGCAACGGGAGTTAAAAAACAATTTAATTTTTAACAATGGCTGTGGTCTAACGGAGAGCGTCGGTGGTCTAACCGATAGTGGATCGGACTCGTAAGTGACAGGGACCGAGTTCGATCCCCATTGCCGCCGTGTACCAATGACTAATTTTCTGAGTTATGTACCTTAGTTGCACACTAACCGATGCTCTTACTGTGAGGGAAAACATCGTGAGGAAACTTGCACATTCAGGAGACTGAATATGTTATCATGATCCAATTCCCCTGTTAGCAGGGTCACGGAGGTCAGATGGCAGTCGCTCCATTGTATTGACTTTACCTGCCAAACTCTGGATCATAGTCAAGCGTACCCCGAATGAGAAACGGGACTAAGCACTAGGAAGAAGAATGGCTGTTTTATACAACTTTAGAATTTACAACTATAATAATATCACAAAGATTGACTTCCGCGAGTTTTGATTGGTTCAAATCCTGTTTTTTTTTAAATAAACTCAAAAACGACTGCACTGATTTCAAAATTTATTTTACCGTTAGAATAGGTACTACATACTTAATTCCTGAATAACATAGGCTACATAATTTCCCCGAATTCCCACGGAAACGAAATCCCGAGTGGAAAGCAAATGTTAAATAAAAGTATTTAATTTTGAATATTTTATGTAAGGAGTTTTGTAAGGATAATCACTGACACTCAGGCTTAAAGATTAGTAAAAGTAATAGGCACCAGAAAGAAAGTTATGTAACAAAAAATCCTGTATTTAATAAGTGTAAGCAATCAAAGACTAACAAAAAAAAGACATTGTGAGTTATTCAAAAACTCCGTATAATTATGCGCTTACCATAATAGCTGGCGTTACCTTATGATTATAGTTTTCGTGTTCATAATATTTTTTGAAAACAATTTGCCGCCCATACGCGCGCCAAAATAGAAAGTATTATTAAAAGTCGTGAGGCACGAAGGTATTTTGTCACGGAAGCTAGGGGAACACATTAGAAGTAAATATATTGTTACTCTACAAGCTCTACAAAGGCTCAAACAAATATTAACTATATACCTGAAACACTCATATCATCTAGATTTGATAACTCTGTCACCAGGGTTTGTCAAGTTTGCCACGCACTTGTATATAGGTATCTACTTGATATGAAAAAGATAAGCATCTGCCAAAGGTTACTATGTCAGCTTTTTGCCAATTTCCCTACTTGGTTATATGAAAGTTTAGATTGGTTTTCGATTGCCTTGTAAAAAAAATGAAAAAAACTATGGCCAAATTCAGTAACATCATTATGTTTCATCATTTGTATCAAGAATCAAGATTCATTGAAAATCTTGAGAAAAATAAAAGACGTATGGAATACATCGTCGTTCGTCCAAATTATCTGCCGTGCTAACATAGACGCATGACATGTCATAATTTTCAACCGACTTCAAAAAAGGAGGAGGTTCTCAATTCGACTGTTTTTTTTTGTATATTTGTTACGCGATTACTCCGGCAATTATAAACCGATTTGAATAATTCTTTTTTTATTTGGTAGGTCATACGTCAGAGGTGGTCCCATTGTCACCAGGTCAGGATCTGATGATGGGATCCTGGGGAAATCGAGGGAAACCCTCAAATTTTGTAGGCATATACACTGTTTATCAGAAATTATTTTAATCGATGTAGATTTTTGCATCTAATGGTCACCATCTGATGTTGCTGAGCTGATGATGAAGCTGATGATGAATGGTTTAGGAGTATGGGATCTCTGTAACAAAATTATTTGGGATTGAAGTCGGTGACTCTTACGTTTTTGACGTGGAAAATTATGTCTTATCAATGTAGTTTTGCCTGTTTCAAACTGACGCTATGCCATAGAACAGAAGGGAGGAACGAAACATACGACAAACGAAAGTGCGCATTCAAAGTGCTTCATATAAAATAGTTTTTGCCTATAATTCAATAGTTAACCACGTCAGAACGCACCAAATTATGGATCCCATTAACTGGAACAAAGGAGCGGCCGCAAATGGCGACGCCGCCAGTATTATTAAAACAAAAGATATTTTAATTACTGGTGACGCCGAGGACGACCGATGGCAAACTTTGACGGATGGTAATGGAAACCCATCCAGATTTATCGTTGCCAAGCAAACTTCATTAAAAAATCCACCGGATATTTTCCGATATTTTCTCTCGGCTTTTAAGCAATTAATTTCTTTTTGGTAACGAGAGTAAATTACATTTCGCATGCTTTTAAATATTTTTACATGGTACCTGCAGTAAAGTTATTGATTTTATTATTGGTTCGGTCGGTACTGAGATACAGAACGGTTGTTTCTCGATCAAAAGTTTGGATTGTTTTTCCAAGCTAACAAACTTAGATCTTCAAAAATTGGTTATGAATTATATTTGTTAAAACTTCTAGGTATGAAAAATCTAACAGCTTACTTTACCATTCTTATGCTTTTAAAAATGTATAGTCAACGGCACATCAGGTTTACACAAACCGTCAAATTTCCCCAATGGATAGTAAACTCTAATACTTGGAGATAAAATTGAAAATCGATTAAAGAACTTGTAGGCGGGCATATATTAAGTAATGAAAGTAAATTATTTTTTTCATTTATACAGCAATGAAATCGTTATTGAGTTAACAAATATTTCATACATTTATAATTTTGTACCTACACATTCGCGTCATTCTATCATAAAAAAATTACTGCACCATATGCAGGCAAAAACCTATTTTATCATCTGTCTATACGAAAATAAAAGGAAATTCAATAACGAAAGAGACAGCACTCAACCTCTAAGTAGGAAATACGAGAACGGAAACAAAAGACGACCGATATAAATATTCAATAAACAACACATAACATTAGCGCTGGCAACACACGCTGGTAGAAAAAGGCGACGGCCAGGACTAGCTTCCAGGCCAGAAATATTAATAAAAAAAGAAAAAGGCGACGCGGTGATTTGTGTTCGACTGATCCACAAATACTACATACTCAAAGTTTGAAACTAAATCTGAATAACAGTTAAAAAAAATGGCATAGTCTAATCTCTAGTTAGGTAGCCGTTAATCGTTGGTTGGCTTTGGCGGGAATTGGTCTAACCGAGCAATTTTGTTGTAGTTAATTTAAAGTTGAGAATGTTTTAGGCCAAAAAATTTATTTAACTTAAGTTTTTGGCGAAATGATAGAGCATAATCATATAAAAATCAAGACAGAAATCTCACTTTAAAAAGCTTAACGGTGATATTTTAACCCCCTAAACTGAACAAGTTTCCCCAAACATGACAAAAAATATCCCAACTATTAATTAGTAGGTATAATCAGCTAGATTACTTAATAGGTATTGAAAAGTATATACGTTCATCTATCTATACTAATATTATAAAGAGGAAAGATTTGATTGATTGTTTGTTTGCATTGAATAGGCTCCGAAACTACTGAACCGATTTGAAAAATTATTTCACCATTAGAAAGCTACTTTATCCCCGATGGACATAGGCTACATAATTTTCCCGAATTCCTACGGGAACGAAGTCCCGGGTGGAATGCTAGTTAACAATACAAGAAACAATAGGTAATTTGCGGCCAGAATATCCAAATTTCTTAGATCCGAGAAGTCTTTCTGTTATAAAATACGTTTTTATTCTAGTTTTTATTTTTCATTTTACAAATATTTAAGTTGAAAACGCTTAAGTTCAATTTACTTATCAAAATTATCTAGAAAACTTATCTTAAAATGTTGAAACGGAAACTAAGCTCTGAAAGCTTTTAACCGCGGCATTTTAAATCATAGTGTGTGCCAGACTAAGTTTTGGGTTAAGGCGATAACAATACGAGAAACACAAAACTTGGACCCGTTCCAACGCTTTTACTACAGAGTATGAATATGATATACATAAATAAATAGCTGTGGTTGTACAGAGGGCCGTACGTCAAGTTACCCGTGCGTGCACTCTGCGCTGTTGCGATAAGAATGGTTTTTCAATGAATTGGGGTAACCTCATGTGCTGGCTTCTGTATTCATATGTAGAAATGTATACAGGGTGTAAAGAAAAGCTTAGCAAATACTTAAATGGGAAAATCTACCCATAACTATAACTGGCTACAAGTAATAATTTTTCCCGGAAACATCAAGTTAAGGAGTTTTCATTATTTATCCACTTTTGCGCTATGCAATGTACCAAGAAGGTCGCCTCGCGCTGCACCGCTGTCAGAATGCAATGCACATTGCTGGTTTTCATGTTTTGCGCAATTTTTATTGTTTTTTATTGCAAAATGGAGTGTATTCTCGCCGTGTGGTGATCAGTTGAGAATAACACCGTCGGCTTTCTTTCCGTGGGTGTCGTAAGAGGCAACTAAGGAAACACAAATGAGACCTGCCTCCTAGTAATCCGTCTTAGGCAACGACACCTTAATTTGTTTCGAATCTGAGGTGGCGTTCTATGGTTTCATGCGGTGTGCTAGACTCTGTAAAGGACCGTCTGGTTCGCGACCACCCTTACACCGAAGTCTGAACCGTCTCTGCGTGGGAGTGCCAGTGCCTTGATTGGCATATTCTGGGTTAACTCGCTCTATCGTCGACCTCATCTATGACCGTGGTCAAGATTGGGGTCAAAAGTTAAGCCATGTCATTATAATAATAAAAAAGTGTATTCGAATAAATGATCTGATTTTAAAGCAGATTATATTTTAAAAAATGAAAAAAATTAAAAAAAAAATCTGGAGGGAAACTCCACTGGGAAATTATTTAGAAAGATCTGAATTCAGGGTTGCAGTTTATGCTAGGCTGTTTCTTACATCCTGTATGACAGCACACCCGCCCTGTTTTTGATGAAAACAGATGGAAGTTTCGAACAATATGTGTCGTATCAAACATGACAACAAAACGGAGCACTTTTGTTCATATCACGGCTAGGTTCTGTACAAAAACAAATACAAACAGTTTCAGGCAGCTTTTGGATATATTGGCTTTTCAATTTCACGAGCGTTTGGTAGAACAACTTAGACTTCTAACAATTTTTTTGATATGTTACTATGCCTAGAACAAAATGAATTATTTTGTGAAAGAATAAAGCAAACCAGTCTGGAACAATTTTTGTTAAAAAAATTTATTTTTCAACTGGCAATACCTAAAAAGTATGTGTATGAAACCAACCGAAAAGCATCACCACGCCCCGTGCTCTTTAGTTGGTTTTACTTTTCAGTGTTATTATGATTGTTATTTTTTTCTTTTTTGTTCAGCTTTTGGTCTTGTGCCTTACTTGTATAATTTTATTATTATAACCCAGTTTAACCTATATAAAGTCCGTTTATTATTATTTCTCCACTATATACTCCCTTTCCTTTATATTGTGATTATTAAAAGCTAAAGTAAAGGGAGCTATTTATTAATTTCACACAAAATTAAAGTCTTAATATCGCAAACGGCTGAAACAATTTTCTTCTCTCAGAGGAGTTGAATTCTCTGGATACTCAAAGTTTTTAATTAATGAAAATGAAAAGTGGCAAAATCTGTGTAACTTTTTCCTTAATTTGAAATTACAATGTAACACCAATTACTTTTGATATTCAGACAAAGTATTTTTGGGAAATTGGCCAATTAATGAAAACATTGTGGGGTTAGGGAATTGTCAATTTTACATGGCTTGTCCTGGCACTGCATTCACCGAATTCAATGCGACTAGCTGGTATCTAGCTGAACCATCCCAAAGGTTTCACTTATTTTCCCTTATAATTGAAGTCATGGACAGGAAGCTAGGAAATCTAGCTTCCTGGAGACTCGTCGGTGTTAAGAAGTTCTTAAAAAAATAAGCTCCAGCCAAAACCTTTGAACCTAGAAATCTGAAATTTGATCTAAACTTTCCTTTTATAACGTAAGCTAGAAATATGGAAGGATTTAACAAAATTTACACGGGAACGAAGTCCCGGGCAACCTCAATTCAGTATAGTATTTAAGCTTCAAAATATGCCCCAATTCCTACGAAAATGAAGTTCCTAGCGGAAAGCTGGTACACACTAATTGCAGTGTTAACATAGCCGCTAATCAATCAGTAAAGCTGTCAACTAAACTGGAAACCACAGACAGGTCTATTTAGTTTCCTATTAGATCTAAATCACCCAATTACTTGCACAGTATTGAACCTCTAATGTACCAGGTGGTTGAATAATTACTTGTTGAGTTTAGACACTCATCTACAAACGATTTTCAATTGATCTGTTTCAGGGTACTTGTCAAAGGTAAAATTATACCTATATCATATCCATAAACTTATGTATAATTAATGGAACATATCATAGTGGTGATAGGTTGTCAGCCACGATATAGCAAAACTCTTGTGTTCCGCTTACTGGATTTTACAGTTTGCCTGGTAAGAGTTGGCAGCTGGAAAATTCTGATATCTCTTTTACTCCAGTCCAGTGTGAAAGTCATTATAATCTCAATCAATAGTTATCTTAGTCATAATACACAGTTCTTAAATTTTCATTTTACATTTAAATTATTTAAAATTAGCTTTCTGCCCGCGGCTTAGTCCGCGTGGACACAATTAATATCGTGCCCAACTGTGGGATAAAATGCAGCCTATGTCCTTTCCCAGGCTCTAATCTATCTCTGTACCAAATTTCGTCAAAATCGGTTCAGTAGTTTAGGCGTGAAAGACGGACAGACGGTAAGTAAGGATTAAATTCCTACGAGTACAATTCTCTATTGCGCATGAAATTTCTCAGAAAATGCTGAAGTAAACTGAACACTGTAGACAATTTTAAATATACTACAGTAGTTTAAACTCGAGACTTTACGACATGAGACAACCTCGACTTAAAGTGGAAATAGCTAGGACATACGTGAGTAACATTATTCTAGGACATCCTATTTGTTACAGGGGGCTTACTACGAAAAAATGCAACTGCGCCTTAAACCCGGTGTTTTTTTTAAAAACAATAATTAAGGTGTAACGTGTGGTGATCGGTTGAGAATAACACCACCCCATCTCTTTCCGTGGATGTTGTAAGAGGCGACTAAGAAAACACAAATGAGACCTGCCTCCTAGTAATCCATCCCAGGAAACGACACTTCATTTTTTTCTGAATCTGAGGTGTCGTCCTATAGTCTAATGCGGTGTGGTAGGCTCTGTGGCCATCTGGTTCGCGACCACCCTCCTACCAAAGTCCGACGCCAAACAGCTTGCTGTGTTCCGTCGGTGCGTGGGAGTACGTGTGTTCCGTCGGTGCGTGGGAATCGTTGACCTCATCTTTGACCTTATGGTTAACCCATCTTATAAAAATAAAAAAAACGTTTAGGAAACGTCGTAGAAGGATTTTTAGACCGATTTAAATGAAATAAATTTATGTAAACGCAACACACTAAAGGTCCAAAATTGGGTTTTCCCTTGTGTCGTGGGTCGCTTGGAACATACATGACATGTGTGTATGTTATAAAGACAGATTTTACTAGCTTTTCGCCCATGACTTCGTTCGCGTGGAAAAGTAACCTATCTCACTATCGAGCTCTTCAACTGCCCCAGTGCAAAAAATCGCGTCAATACATTGCCCCGGTTCAACGTGAAGAAAGGACAATATTAGGGGTTAAGAGATGGGGTCATAACGTCTTAGTGCTCTAAAATCGTCATCCTCACCTGCCAGCAGTGCACCCCGCTAATCAACGAAGCTCCGACGTACTACAACCCTTAAAGCATTTCTTTAGGTACTTGACATAGACATAGACATATACTTTATTGCACACCGTGACACAAAAACATTAAAATAACAGACAAGGACAGAAAACAGAAATGTACAAAAAGGCGGCCTTATTGCTAAGGTAGCAATCTCTTCCATGCAACCTTTGGGTAGGAAAATAGGAAAATAATGCGGGTGGTGGCTAACAATAAAAAATAAATTGATTGGTGACTTAGCTGTTTTTTTTTTTTAAATTGAAATTAAAATACTCTGAAATTCGCAAAATACGAGTGTGGAATGTAGACACCATTTTTCATAAAATTAAGTTATAATATTAGCAAGGATTTAGTAACCAAAGGTTGGGTTGGAAATTCGCGTAAGTTTCTTAGTAGACGCCCTGTTTCTAAAGTCTAAAAGGTGCATTCTTGTTCACAGAAAGCAAAATCCATCATGTCTTGTGACAAGGAGAAGATAAAAGGCACTGTAAGGTGAGAAATATAACGCACAGACATTGTGTTCTAAAACTATTATATGGCATAACTTCGTCACAGACATATCACGGTTTATTTCCCCTCGTAGCTTTGAACTAGTGCTAGTTGGGAACTCTCCTTCATTTTTCAAAAGGTTTTTGTGATAGTTTGTGGAAAATATGAGGCTGTAATAAACTTTCGGTGCAATGTCTGGCTTACAACGTATGGTTAAAGTTAAGACTTCTAAAATAGGAAAGCATTCCTGTAGCCTCAAGCCCTGAAATGTCTGTACTGTGTCGATATTGTGACATTAGTTGTGAAGCAGACACTTATAGCACTGGTTTTTCTTAAACCTATTTTAAGTGGCTGCTGTCCCTAATAATATACCTCAGTGGACAAACTTTGTAAAATATTTTAATTTACTGACTATTTTTGTTGTATCAAATAAACTTTTTATTATTATTATTATTATTAAATTCCACAAAAATTTCTAGGTAATCTTTACTATAATATTATTAATGCGAAAGTAACTCTGCCTGTCTGTCTGTCCGTCTTTCACGCCTAAACTACTGAACCGATTTTGATGAAATTTGGTATAGAGATAGATTAGAGCATAGGAAAGGACATAGGGTACATTTTATCCCTCACTTGGGCACAATAATAAATAAATAAAATAAATAATAATAAATTAAATTTTATTAATTATTATTTATTTTATTGTATCTCGTGTTGTTATATGTATCTCGATTGGACCTCCCGTTCTAATGCATTGGGCCATTTTATGATTCTACAACGGCACGGCAAAATTGTATTACCATTGAATCCTATGTACTAGTGACAATAGAAGATCGGAACATAGGAGGCAATGGTGATTCAAATTTTGTCTTACCGTGCCGTGCCGGTCAGTACAGACCAGTTATAACGACCAAGATATTAATACATTTGGTCATGATTCGTAATTCGCAAGACGTTTCGTTGATAATATATTTCTCTGAATTCGGCGGTAATTCATAACTGACCAATCACATTGAAGTGCGTCATTTGAAGTACGGAGTAAGAAATGGAGTGGGAGACATGGCCACTGTTCAGAGCCAAACAGGCCAGTTGGCCACGAATCGTCGGGTTGAATAGTTGGTTTTAGTAAGATTATTCTGTAGTGTTGAAGTAAAACTGATTTCCACCTGGCCATGATCTCCCGAGGACTATCTGGAAGTCGCTAAATCGACTCCGAACGCAAGTCGGCCGGAGCAAAGACAATCAGGCCAGGTGGGGCTTTTCAAACGGAGCGGACCTACTATGCGAGTGCGGAATAATGCCGCAGACTATGGTCCACTTAACCTTATGTCCCAAATGTCCGAAAACTTGTACCAAGGAGGACTTAATGAACGCCTCGGACAATGCTATCGCTGTGGCCAGGTACTGGGCAAACAAAATTTAGTCGCGATGCGCCATCGACTCGAAAGAAGAAGACTGATTTCATCACAATTATCTCACAAGCGTACATAGAGAACCATGGAGAACCAATTAGGCTTAATAATTGGTTCTCCATATTAGCAGGGTAACCGAATTCAGATGGAAATTGCGCGCTTTCATTATGTGATCTGTTAAACACTTAACCATGGTCATGATACCCTGAACTGAAATAGCAAAGCTATAGAAAGAAAGAAGAGGTACCTATAAATGTAGTTACATTGCACTAAGAATTAAATCTGTCACAAAAAGGAAAACACTTAAACATTCTAAACGAGGCTAATATTTATGTCAAATAAAGTTTACATTCTCAGATTTAGAAGTGATCGGTCGTAAAATACTGTACAACGATCGTAAAAGTATGTTTTATCGAAAAACCATAAAACTTAAACTACATTTTCAAGATTGTAACAAAGTGGACTCGGGTAACCAAGTGGACAAATCTGGAATAGAATACAAAGTGGGAATGAAAAATTCCCGAATTTGTGTAAATATTCCGATGCTAAAATGGCCACTTAGTATTAATTGACCGAGCGAGCGAAAAGCACGAAAGAAGCGTCTTCGTTTCAGCAGCTCGAGCATGATAAGTGACAAACTCGAGCAGCATGCCACTCGGCTGACGGTGAAACTTCACTTTGACTGCGTGAGGGCCCCGCGCAAAGGCTTGCTCGCCTCTAGAATTGTCAATGATGAGATTTTGACATAGGACCGCGCGGTGCTTTCCGCGTGCTATCACCATCGTACTCGAGCTGCAGCTCGGGAAAAAATGCTTTCGTAATTCTGTCCGTCTGATTTCCGGATGTTCTCGACTACATACAAAAATAAATTAATTTAAAATATAAAAAAACCCGACTGCGTAAAAAAAAAAACAATTTTAACAGTCGGGACCCATCAAAAATCCGGCTTCCTAATAATGGGTCCCGATTGTTAAAATCGTTACGTTATTCAATAATATACAATGACAAAAGTCTCGACTACTGGGCTTACTTATTTTTTTCTTTTCAGTTTTTATTACGCAGTCGGGTTTTTTATTTTTTAAATTAATTTATTTTTTTTACACTTTTTAGTTAGGATCAGATATTTATATTTGTTTATTGATTTTCTCATTAGCTGTATAGGTATTTCTCTCACTTGCATTAAAATTTAACAATTTCCGAATTAAAAGCCTACATTTAAGTGAAAATCGTTACTAACCAACTTTAAATCGTTATAGATCCTAAACGGTAATTTTGATTGATGGTAATATGAGAAACCTAAACATGATTTTTAAATACCTATTCAACGATACCCCACTTGATATAGGTAGTTTGTAAATTTTAATTTTTTCTTTTTCACATTATGGCGTCCAAAATCGGCCATTTTGATTTTTTCAATTTTTTATACTTTCTATGACATTTGCGCCGTCATGACGAATCCAACGTATCATTTATTAAAATCGGCCCACGCGTTTGGTCTACATAGTGCTGCAAAGGTACAAATATACACACATACATACATACGAGTACATACATAGGCTGATAAACACATTACCCTCCTTCGCGTCGCGCAGTCGGGTAAAAAATTGTTGAGAAATGCGACCTATTCCTCAACCGATTTTTGTGAAATTTTGTGAGCGTGTTCGATAATTATATTTTGTTAGTTCAGTTTTTGTACATTTTCAGCCAATCATATCATATTTCAGCGATTTCAAAAAATGTTTACAACTTCTTAAAA
Organism: Aproaerema taeniolella; assembly: GCA_949987775.1. Taxonomy (NCBI): domain Eukaryota; kingdom Metazoa; phylum Arthropoda; class Insecta; order Lepidoptera; family Gelechiidae; genus Aproaerema; species Aproaerema taeniolella. Next base: position 19,859,327 of record OX465248.1, read on the forward strand.
AGATTTTCGTAAAAAATTACTGGCAGCATTAAAAAATGTGATTGATTTTTATTGCAGAAGTTTAGGGGTTGTATGAAGGATTTCCCCAGTCTAAAATTTAAATGATAGATTGATGTAAGATGGAGGACAAACAGAAAATGATTGATTGATTGATACTTTATTAATTTGACATACAACACATATAAAGTTGGTAGATGTCCTTGTTTGTAATCATTTACGTTTTTCTCTTTTTTTTTTCTTTTTTTTATAACCTGTTGTCTCATTAAAAATAAATGTTTTCTTATAAAAATAAACACAATAAAAGACAAAATGACTCATCATTCGGACTTTTTTTTTTAAGAAGAGGCGACTAAGGAAACAAAAATGAGACCTGCTTCCTAGTAATCTATCTTAGGCAACAACACCTCAGTTTATTTTCAATCTGGGGTGGCGTCTTATGGTCTCATGCCGTGTGGTAGGCTCTGTAAAGGGCCGTCTGGTTCGCGACCACCGAAGTCCGACGCCAAACAGCTTGTTGTGTTCCGTCGGTGCGTGGGAGTACCATAGCTTTAATTGTCATTTAACTCGCTCCATCGTCGACCTCATCTATACTTTGGTCAAGTTTGGGGTCAAGAGTTAACCCATCTCATAATAAAATATAGAATTGTTGTTATGGTAAGACTGTGTAACGTTTTTCCTCAAAAGGTAACACTTAGGCTTTCGTTTTTCTCACACAATTTGCGAAATTGCGTTACAATGTGATCCTGTCACTTTTAATTCACATCTACCGAATACAAAACAAAGAGTGACAGAGCTAAAAAGAGCCACACATAAAAAAGAAATGGTAGCACACGCCCACATACTCAAAGTCTGAATAAATCGCAGTCGTTAGACCTCAGAACTTGATTGTGGGCAATATAAAAGCAACACGAGCAAGTTTTCAACACAATACCTCTAAAAACAACGAAATACGAAGTTTTCTGGAGTTTCACATGTATTCATTTGCTTTCTTACCGTCATGCATATAGTTCCTACGTATACGTATAGTTTCCCTACCCTAAACTCTTTAAACTGACTGGTGACTTTCTACCTTGGTCGTAATAAGTACGTATTTTTGACATTGGAAATGTCTTTTCGTTCGCTCCAGTGTAGGCTCTGATTTCACGAAAAAGTGCGATCTCCTTATATCTCAAAGAGTTGTGAAGATATGATATTTTAAAAAACACTCAAAAGACGCGTAGTCACGAGAGTTATAAGGTGCAAAAAGAATTATTCGAGAAATTCAAAAACGAAAAAGTTATTACCGAAATTGTAAAAAAAAAAATTTTTCATAATTTTTGATTTTGGCGCTCGATATTTTGGAAACGAACATGATATCAAAAAATTGAGTAAAACTTCTCTGGACAATTTAGTCAGCTACAATTTGAGCCTAAAACAAAGACGATCGGGTTAAGGGTTTGTAGCCTAACCTTTTTGAGAAAAGTCAAAAAGTCAGAACGACATTTTTCCTAATTCCGTACATTCATTTTTAATGTGCTCGATATTCGTGTGACGTGAGGCACGAAATCTGTGAATTTTTAAAGATAAAATTAAGAGGAATTTTTAAGAGGAAAGCCAAAAATTAACGGTGAAATTTTCAACTTCGTTATTTCCTTAAATTACATTTTAATATGCCGTAAAATAATATTCTACAACAATACTGTAATAAAATTAAATTTTACGTACAAACATTCAAACCTGAAGCTTTGCGAAAAGATAATGTGCGCTCAGTTACATTAATTCCATCAAGTAATTAAAAAGTTTTGAAACAAACATGTTTAAGTACTTACTAGAGTTGGATGTACGGTGGAAATGGCAAAATTGTCACAGTTACGGCATGATGAAATAATTTCATTTATAAGTAAGTATAGCCCAGTTGGTAATGAGCCAGTATTGTAATCGGAGGGTTGCAGGTTCAAACCCTGGTGCGAGCCTGTACCACTAAATTCGTCTTTTCAGATTTATGTACTGTACGGATTTCTAATTATCACTTGCTCAACGGTGAAGGAAAACATCGTGATGAAACCCACCCGTCCAAGAACATTTATTTTCGAAAGACGAGCGATCCACCAACCCGCATTGGGCCAGCGTGGTGGACTATGGTCTAAATCTCCTTCGTGTTTCGAAGGGAGACAAATCCTGGTGCGGGCCTGTACCTCTAAATTCGTCTTTTCGGATTTTTGTACGGATTTATAATTATCGCTTGCTCAACGGTGAAGGAAATCCAAGAAAATTTATTTTCGAAAGACGAGCGCTCCACCAACCCGCATTGGGCCAGCGTGGAGGACTATGGCCTAAATCTCCTTCGTATTTCGAAGGAAGACCCGTGACCCTCGGTGAGGACGAATATGGGCTGGTAAAAAAAGAAAGTAAAGAAGTAAGTATAACAACTTAGTGCTCCAAAATCATCATCAGCTAGTGATGCATCTTGCTGATCAAGGCTCTACAACCCTTAGAGGGTTTCCTTACTTTATGTTGGCGACTTGTCTATACTGCTTTTAATATCCATTACTCTGACATTAGTAGAATCACGATTACGGACGCCATTTCATCGAGAATTGAATTGTAGGTTTTTTTAGGCCTTTGAGTGTGTAGCGTCTATTCATTTATTATTTTTACTAAAGATAGTGAAATATCTTAAATTAGATTGTAATACATTTTGCATCTAGGCATAAGTTTTAATAAAATAAAATATACACATCAACACGGTGTAGGGATATTGCACGATTTTTCATACAAAAGAGGTATGTTTGAGAAGCTACAAAAGCGTACTCGAGATACATGGAGGGCTATAACTTTCAGACGAGCAAGTGCTAAACCTGAATTTTCCATTCTAATCAATAAAATTTGTTTTACTTGAAATTTGTGAAAACTTGACGAAAATGAATTTTTTTTTTGCGTAAATTCGACTATTTTTATACAAAAAGCAGGCAAAAAGTGTATTTTCGTTTTCGTTTCCGTCACGTTTTCCCAAATTTCAAGTAAAACAAAATTTATTGACTAGAATTGAAAATTCAGGTTTCGCACTTGCTCCTTTGAAAATTATAGCCCTCCATGTATCTCGAGTATGCTTTTGTAGCTTCTCAAACAGACCTCTTTTGTATGAAAAATCGTGCAATATCCCTACACCGCGTTGATGTGTGTATATTATCTTATCTTATCTTTAATAGAAAAATCCAGACTGATACTTATGAAAAAACGTCGAATCTGTCTTGGATGACATGAGAAAAGTTTGGTAACGCCTTTTTCATGTGTCCATTTGGCCCTCAGAGACTTCAGAGCTAAGCCCAGGGAAAGATTTGTGAAGGAAAATGGAGGTTTAGGCTTCTTGTCACATTTATTGAGAGCGACACGTTATTATTATCTAGTTGAGTATGATTTGGTTGGTTTTGGGTTTATTATAAGTTACCTCAATAATCCTTACTAATATTACGAACGCGAAAGTTTGTATGTTTGGATGTATACACACACACATACACAAACACCCACACACATGCACGTACACACATACACATCTGCACACACTTTGATTTAAGTAAATTTAGATATATTTTTGTTTTGTTTAAGAAATTTTGTTATTTAAACTGGGAATGTGCGAGGCACACCCAACACAAGCGAATTAATGCTTACTGGGCTGGCCTCAAGTGAAAATGTAAAAATTACTTCTAGAAATAAATAAATTTTCATTTCATTTTCATGGATGTTTGTTACTCTTTCACGCCCAAACGGCTGGACCAATTTTGAAAAAATGTGGTATTGATGTAGCTGGCACCCTGTATTAACACATAGACTACATTATTTTCCCAAATACTAAAGGGAACGAAGACCCAAGCGGAAAGTTAGTGCTTTAATAAAAAATTACACATTTGAAAACAAACCAATGTTTGCAAACTTTGAACACAAAATTAGAAAAGACGAAAATCGAAAGATTTTACAACTAATTCTTCTATGATCTTGTTATTTTTAACTCCAGAAAAAAGGAGAGGTGTTATAAGTTTTACATGTGTCTATGTATTTGTGTGTTTATCTGTGCCATCATAGCTCCGAAATAAATGGACAGATTTCAATGCGGTTTTTTTGTTTGTAAGCTGACGTAATTTATATGGTTCTTAGCTATTTTAGATTAACATCGACGGCCGGTTTGGTCGAGTGGTAGTGACGCTGCCTCTTGATCGGCGGGTCATGGGTTCGATCCCCAGTCGGGGCAAACATTTGTGCAAAAAGCAGATGTTTGTTCTCGGGTCATGGGTGTTTCTGTTTGTCTTTATGTGTGTTCCAAGGGACCCACGTCACAAGGGAAAGCCTTAGTGTGGGCCTTTGAGTGTGTAGCGTTTATTTATTTATTTAAACGTTTCGTTTCACTACATCAAAAGCTCTACCACACTCGTGCGTGTTTCTTGTGCGTGATAGAGAACACTAACGTCATAGTTATTATTTCAGAGCTCAGAGTAGTAAAAGCCTAGATTTGTATTAAACTTTAACCTTACCATTGTATTTACGAGCTACATTCCCAGCATTCCCAGCACGAATCCTCTAGATTCAATTTGTAAGGCAAGATACCTTTAAAAAAATATATCAATATCAAGTATAAAAAAAATACATTTCAATTGTGGAAATGGTGTCTTCATTTTGGGTCTTTCTACAATACAATACAATACTCTTTATTGCACACAAAAAAAACATAACATTAAACAAAAAACAAATGTTCATGATGTAGTGTGCAATCCGGCGGCCTTATTGCTATAGAGCAATTTCTTCCAGGCAACCGGGGGGTGAAGGAACCGATACAGAAGGTGAAGCGGTAGACGTGCAAAGAGTAAATTAATATAACTTATACATATCTATACCTAAATATATAACATAAATAAATAAATAAATAAATAAATAAGGGTCTTGCTTTAATAAACATTTTTTCTTTCTTTCTTTCTTTCTATATACATACACACAAATAAATGATGAAAAACATTAAATATTACATATATATATATATATATACATATCTACTATACATACATATCTAGATACGTGAAAAAAAAAAGAAAAAAACGTAAGAAAGGTAGTAAATGACAACTTGCAAGTTTAAGGAGAAGGTATTAATCAGGAAGGGATAGGAAATGAGCTTTTAGATTAGATTCTATCTATCTATCTATACACGTTGATATAAATTCGAGGGTTATTGGATAGAATATGAGTATTTTGGGTCTTTATACAGGGCTTTAGGTATCTCTCTTTGAACCTCTCGGGTGGTTAATCAGTCCATGAAACTGAAAAACTTTCCCAAGGAACATAGGTCATAACACGAAAAAAAATGTTGAGTTCCCATACAAACTTCATCAGCGTATAGCGCATAGGCTATAAGTTTTTTTATTTTTTAACCATTTTCAAATATAATTTCAAATTCTGTTACAATCAATTATCATATTAAATAGATCACGAATATTAAATATCATATATTTATAAGGATAATACAGTAACATATTATGTTAAAGTGGATAATACAGTAACATATTATGTTACTGTATTATCCTTATAAATATATGATATTTAATATTCGTGATCTACCCAATTCCGATAATATTTAGAGCACCATCTACATTTCTATTCTAAGTTACAATGTTAGCAGTAATTTCATAGTTAAATCGGTTTCATTTAGGCAGGGTAATGGAAAACGAGCACCTATGACTTTTAATAATTTAAAACACGCCCAAAGGGACTGCTGAAAGAATTTTCATAGCTTCGACACACGAAAATGCCTTACCGCAAATTGTATTATGATAATCAGGTATTTAGGTTAAATTTTTGTTGCTATATAATGTCCTTCGTGATAGAAAAACTGTAATAAAATTACCTTTAACAAGCTTTAATAAAAAATATGTTAGTAGCTACAATCTAGATGTTAGTTTTAGTATAATTTAAACCAATAGAAAAATATGGTGTAGGTATTTACATTCAATTCATCAGCTGTTTTAGTATGAGAAGGTTAAAACATGATTTAACTAAAGCAGAAAAATAAAGAACAAATATTTTTCTTTTACAAGAAGTTTACTGGGCAGTCTGAAAGATAAATTTCTTACTTTTTTTCTCATCACTAATTTTGTAAATCAATTTTACATTAGAAATGTCTTTTCGTTCGCTTCAGTATAGGCTCCGATTTCACGAAAAAGTGCGATCCCCTTGTATCTCGGAGAGTTGTGAAGATATGATATTCAAAAAGGACTCAAAAGACGCGTATTTACGAGAGCTGCTGTAAGTTGCAAAAATAATTATATGAGAAAATCAAAAAAGAAAAAGTTTTGGCCGAAATAGCGAAAAAAATATTCAACTTTTTCCGAATTTTTGATTATGGCACTCGATATTTTAGAAAAGAAGAATAATATCAAAAGTGTAAGATAATTTCCTCTGGACAATTTAGTCAGCTACAATTTGAGTCTAAAACAAAAACGATCGGGTTAAGAGTTTGCCCTGTAGCCTAACCTATTTGAAAAAAGTCAGAAAGTCAGAACGACATTTTTTTCGAATTCCGTAGATTCATTTAAAATGTGCTCGATAGTAAGTCGTGTGAGGCACGAAATCTGTGTTCTTTTTTAATTTCTTTGTTCTTCATTTACGTCACAGAAGAGCAATAGTTTAAGCTGAATTTTGCACAAGGGTTAATTGAGAGCCGGTAAGCAACATCTACTTTTCCACGCGAACGAATTCACGAGCGGAAACCAGTTGTTATTGTAAAAACTACAAGATTCCTTGCAGTGTTAAAAAAAGGCTGCTTTCTTTCTTCTTCGCTTTTCCGATAAACTTTAAGAATAACAACACGAACTGAACATATGTAGTTAAAAAACTTTGTCTTAACAATAAAACTACTTCTTTTCTCTTTGTATCTTAACGGAATAGGAAAAACCCTACAGTAAGAAGATCTTATCTTTTACTAATACAAAAGTTTTGTTTGCCCATGTATCAAAGTAATGACCTGAAAACTATACCTTTGATAGCTGGTTGGCATTCATCACCCCAATTCTTTGAATGCACTGTAACACTGTAAGTGATAATAATCCCGCATTTTCCCGTGGAAGAATCATCAGCGTATATGCTGAGCCTGTGCCATGTTTGATAGATGTCACGAACAAGGCACAACAACTCTATATTCCAGTATATTACACTACATACATATGCCTGGTTGTGTTTTTCTTTGTGTTTGTTATTTTATTGCTTCTATGTTGTTGTTATCAGCCCATATACGTCCCCACTGAAGGGCACGGGCCTCCCTTGAAACAAGAAGGGAATTTAGGCCATAGCGGGCTAGTGGACAACCCGCACTGGGACAGCTTCTATTTTGTTTTTGTTTAAATTGATCTAAAATATTGTATTTGTGTGATGTGTTTTAAGTATGAAAAAAGTTTATATCTAATCTATTGATCACATTCGTTCAGGGTAGGACTGACAATTATTTAAATATCCAGTGATTTCAATGGAGCAAATTTCATAACAGGGAAACCTGACCAAATTTCATTCGCCGAAAGGTGCATTGTGCATTCTTTATCACACAATGTTTTTCGACATAGTAAGAGCAAAGAAGTATAACTTGGAAAAAGATTTGAATTATAAATGGTGCCATAATTTGGATTAAAGTCAGTACCTCTCGCTTTCACGTGCGCCCTCTTGTTCCTGGGTTCCATTCCCGGAAAGGTACTGTTATTAAATAAAAACCATATCTTTGTTCTCGGGCTTGGGTTTTTGTTATGTCTTATTTCTATCAAAGAAAAACCGTAGTAACGACATTTGAATGTGTTATAGTTTTACACTACCAATGCTCAGCAAAATGATTACCCACATCAATAAAAGCACCTCTGCAGAGCGTTGTGGTCTTATTTAGAATCGATTTGCTAAAATGATTGATCGTGGTGACCCCTACCTCATAGTGAATGCCATCCATATTACATGAAACGGGCACCTAGTTTGTTCACGGCATATGAAAGGTAAATTGGGTGTTTCTGCTGCAAATTGAGGGTTTGGTTGAGTGGTAGTGACATTGCCTCTTAATCGACGGATCCTGGATTCGACTTCCAGACAAATATTTGTGTAAAAGCAGGTGTTTGTTATCGGGTCATGGGTGTTTCTGTCTATCTTTATGTATGTTCCGAGGGACCCACGACACCTAAGTATGGGCCTTTGAGTGTGTAGCATTTTATACATTTTCTTTTTTAGCTAAGTACGCATTTTCAGTCTCTCAGTTTTTTGGTCAAACATCAAAGAAAATTTAGTAGGTTCTAGGGTTATCAAGTGATTTAGCTCGTGATGTTCGGAAACTAAAATAAAATCCAAATAGAATGTCTTTAAACTAGCAAGCAAAACTTAGTGGGTAATTTCCTTAGGGAAAGAATTTTTTGTTAGCAGAATACATCATTTTTGTATTTTGCTAATGAGAAAAAAGACCTATACACGATTTTTGATACATTGGTATTCAGTTTATCGCTTCAAAAAAAGAAACTGGTCGCCCAAGTTGTATGTAACAACTTTTTTTGTTACATAAGTTCGTTGAAAAAGGTACCTAGACAGTTGGCAACAAAGAGTTTATATTATTCACATAGTTAATTTTCGTTAATTTAATACCTACCTTACAAAATCCAAACTTTTAACGAAAACCTTTACCTGTGTCATTTAAATTGCTTCCAAATTGATCAGTTCAAAGTAAGTACCGAAGCAGATATCAAATGGACCGGTATCAGAATCCTTTTAAGCTCAAAGCTTTAAAATTACTCGAGAATCGATGTCATTCATTGTGCCTGTAGATGAAGGTATAACAAAGGGTCGATTCGACCCAATTAGATATTTCTCCACGAGTAGCCGCATTTGAAGGGTTAGTTATGTGTTTTTTGTTTTGACACGGTCGATAAATTTAATTATGGGAACCTTTGTGGTTTTTATTAAAAATAAACATTAAAATATTACGTATAATACTTTTAAAAAAAAACTGAATATTAAGTCTTCTTATTTTTAATGATATGTAACTCAAAGCAAGCATTCGGTTGTTTTTACATACATACACACGCTCACGCTTATAATCCCTAACAGGGTAGGCAGAGCATCACTGATTCTAGAACCACTAGATGCCACGTTTGATACAAATTGTGAGGGTTATCAGATGAAACAAGTTGTACAATGGTGAGAGGTGGCTTAGCGGTTCAGCCTTTCGCCCATTAATACAGCAAAACACTCGCATCCCAGTTATATACTTTTACTGTATACCTGCAGGCCGAGTTCACTGCGGTCCCATGTCAAATGCCAACATTAACAACGCCATAGGGCGAGCAAGTCTTTGCGCGAGACCGTCGCGCAATCAAAGTGAAGTTTCAGTGTGAGCCGAGCGCGAGTTTGTCGTTATCGTGCTAGAGCTGTTGGGAAGAGTAGGTAGCTGACACATTCTAAGTTTTTATTTAACTCCCAGTCCAGCATGGAACGTTGTTTTTAACCGACTTCAAAAAAAAGGAGGAGGTTCTCAATTCGGGTGTTTTTTTTTTATTATTTTTATTTTTTATGTTTGTTACCTCAAAACTCCGTCATTTGTAAACCGATTTCAAAAATTTTTTTTAGTTCGGAAGCACCTACTTCCAGATTGGTCTCATAAATTTTTTATCGAAATCGCTTCAGTAGTTTAGGTCATAAATAAAAAAAAAATGACATTTACGGTCATATAATATGTGGATGATAATAGGTCATCAATGTAAACGAAGCAAAAACGAACTAATTCCCTGAGACTTTTAAGTTGTTTTTTGGGGCTCCTTTGTGGGGATCTACCGTTTAGTGACCGGTAGCGTATATTACCACCACATATCTTCCCTGCTGTCTGGTAATCGGTTGATAATATCACCCACCACCCCATATCTTTCATGCCATCTGGCGATCGGTTTGAGAATTGTACTACCCCGTATCTTTCTTGCCATCTTGCGACTGGTTATGAATATCACCACCTCATATCTTTCGTGGGGTGAAAGTAATTGATCACTATATCGCTCTTTAATCTCGAGTGATTTAGTGCTTTATAATAAACTAGCTTTCCGCCCGCGGGTCCGCCCGCGTGGACTACAGGTTATATCGTGCCCAACTGTGGAATAAAATGTAGCCTATGTCCTTTCCCAGGCTCTAATCTATCTCTATACCAAATTTAATCAAAATCAGTTCAGTAGTTTAGGCATGAAAGACGGACAGACATACATACAGAGTTACTTTCGCATTTATAATATTAGTATGGGTCTACGAGGGAGTTATATGAATGATAATGTGAAGATTTGTAATTAGCATTTTTTTTTAAATTTATAATTCATGTACTATAGGTTTAATATTTGTCTGTAAATCTTCCCGAAAATGTAAAATAAAATATAAAATAAATGATAACCTTTAAAAAGAATAAAATAAAATATTTTTGACAAAAATTGACCCGCCTTCAAAAAGGGTGAAATAATTTTTTAAAGCTATGTTCACGAGTAAGTAGTGGTTACGGGTAAAACAGTAAATACGGGTGAATTCATAACGGAATATGGTAAATAGAGAGGAATTTTTTTTTACGTCGGCGCCGGTTTGAACAGGATCTAGTTTAATAAAATAAGTATTTGCACAAGCTTTTTGGCAGTATAAAAACTAAAATAGTTATGCCATGCGAGTAATTGTTCGGCGCCGACGTCAAAAAAAAAATTCCTCTCTATTTACCATATTCCGCTATGAATTCACCTATTTACTGTTTTACCCGTAACCACTACTTACTCGTGAACATAGCTTTAAAAAATTATTTCACCCTTTTTGAAGGCGGGTCAATTTTTTGTTAACAATATTTTATGACACATATACATACATAAGCTCACGCCTTTGTCCCATTGGGGTAGGCAGAGACCACATTGTTTTTAATGTAAGGAATAATTGTATTTAATTCAGGGGTTTGACGCAGGTCAACTTGACTACTGTATAATTACTGAATAAATATATCACCCTGCAGTTTTAGGTTTATCTGTGGCAACAATTTATTCTAATAAGTAATTAGTAAAGCTAACGTACACTTTTGCTTAAGAAGGGTATTGTGGAGTCGTGACTAATGAATTATGAGATCAGTGATAGCCCAGTTGGTGATGAGCCAGACTTGTAATCCGATGGTCGTGGGTTCGAATCCTGGTGCGGGCCTGTACCACTAAATTTGTCTTTTCGGATTTATGTACGGATTTTTAATCATCACTTGCTCAACGGTGAAGGAAAACATCGTGATGAAACCTGCCCGTCGAAGAAAATTCATTTTCGAAAGACGAGCGGTCCACCAACCCGCATTGGGCCAGCGTGGTGGACTATGCCCTAAATCCCCTTCGTGTTTCGAAGGGAGGCCCGTGCCCCTCGGTGGGGACGTATATGGGCTGGTAGGAACGTATACAGAGGCAGGAAACCTGATGGGTGACCATAGTGAACATTTATCACGAGCGTTTCCGTGCTTCGGACGGCACGTTAAGCTGTCGGTCCCGGCTATTGTTGATTGACTACAGTCGTTAAAACCAAGTCAGATACCATTGTGCAGTTTGAAAACTCTGACACCCAGGCTTAGCCAAGTTCGCCACACACTTGACTATATACCTACTCGTTAAGAAGAAAAAGAATTAGGTATAATATGGGGTGAATAAACCTCTTTTTTTACGGGGTTTAAAAATAAGTCCGAAGTAACAAAGTCACAGGCTGAGTGACAAAAGTCACAGGTTCAGTGGAAAAGTCACAGGTGTTCGGGTCACAAAGCATTCGTGCCCTAAATACTTTTTCGCGTTCCAACCCCACTTTTGTAAGGGATTTATGCATAGAACGTGCGTGAGTGAACCTAATTACCGTTCTTACCTCGTATACTTACATGCTTGCTTTTCTGTCTGATTAATAACAGGCCTCGAAAAATATGAAAAATTATTTTTTGTTAGTATCCAGCTTAGTTGAATGCTCTGGGGCCTAGTGTGTAATAAATTAAGCTTCAACTTCTAACTCTCATGTTATCTCATAAGATAGGTACTTTCTTTGATTAATTCTTATAAGTCTGTAAGTTAATAAAGATTGATAATGGAAATTGGCAGTTTAACAATATTCTCAATTTAGCTTTATCTCGTTGCAATTTGTTTATTTTTTTTTTAATTAAATTTGAAAAAATTTGGTCATTTTAGTGATATCAAAGACTTGGTCTTATTTTATATTAAATCCAAATAAAAAGTTCATAAAACAAATAAGAAAACTAATAAACTTGGAAGTAATACAAGAGTAACCTTATTTTCATCTACTTTTTTTATTATTATTATAAGATGGGTTAGCTCTTGACCTCAATCTTGACCATAAGGTCAAAGATGAGGTCGACGATGGAGCGAGTTAACCCATAAAATGCCTATAAAGGCACTGGTACTCCCACGCACCGACGGAACACAGCAAGCTGTTTGGCGTCGGACTTCGGTAGGAACCAGACGCATTTTATTTTCATTTTGAACAAAAACTATCGTTATGTACGTTCACTAACGGTCAAAATGAATGTTTGAAAACAAATAATCAAAATATTAAAATTCAAATTAATACAAAAGTATCCTAACCTTCCGCTACTTAACATTTTAAACAAAAAGTATAATTATAAATGGTCACTAACGGTCAAATTAATAGTTTGATCAGGATAAAAAAAAATGTACGTAACTGTAAACAGACCTATATTCTTGCAGATATGATCACTTGTACTGTATGAAATTTCGGTCACTATAAATTTCCTATCTTACAGATCCTTTAAAAAATAATTCGCCTCACAGAAACCTTAAAACTGTCAGAATTACTTACATTCCGGAAACAGCTGCTACGAGGTTAGAGTCGTGAAAAATTATGGACTTTTCACTCATAAAATGAAACACAGCACACTAACGGTATAATACGACCGTTTTAAATAAACACACATTAAATTCATTGACCAAACACTTCACTAACTCACACAATTTTGACACTTTAGTCTTACAAATCGCGCGTTTTGATACAAAGCGATGAATCCACGACGGTCTGTGGTTCAGCGGAGTTTGAAATACACTGAGCCAAGTATACCAGGGATTGTACCCGGCTTCTTCTATCCTGCTCTCACCTTGGCGGTGTCACGGCTGAAAGATAGGGTGTCTCTCTCGCACAAGCTGAAAGAGAGCACGGAGAGAGTGCTCGTAATACGTATAGGTCAATATGAAACCTTCTCGGTTGCTGGAGGCTGCAGTTAGGGTGACAACTCTACCAGAAATCTAGATTACGATGTGTCAAATTACGTCACACGCACTTTTGGGTGTTAACTGCTGGAAAAACAAATTAGCACTTTGCCAGAGCGTGGATCTTTGCCTATTTAACATAAACTTTAGATGTGACGAAGTATTGTAACACTATAGTTATAGAAAAACATTACACGTTGACAAAAAGCAATGCAATGTTGCGTAAGTATTACAATAAATATTATCGAAGGTTTATCATTTAATTTTTTTTTACATCATTTTGTGAAATTTTTGAAATTTTGCATTATATAAAACATAATGTTTATAATAGGAGAATTTTATTGTTTTTTATGAAGTTAAAGTTCGAAATCAATTTTATGTAAATTCAGGTAAAAAGATGTTTGCAACCACAATTTGTACAGCATAAAATAATTTTCAAAATTACAAAACTTAAATAATAAAAAAACAGTTCTAAATGCGACTAAGTTATAGTTTAGATACACAAATAAAAAAAATGTGATTGATATTAAGAAAATTTACGGCTTCAAAGGAAATAAATATATTAATTGGTTTCCAATTGATTACCTATTCCAAAAACGTAATTTTTTCACACTATAACAGTCACAGGGTCACAAATATTCTTCAAATGTCTCAGAAACTCAAAAAAGTAGGTCAGCCTACACGATTCTCCTCGAGCCGGCCCCTAATACGCATGCGCGCTAAAAATCAAGCCTCGCTCAGTCTGCGTTGCCGTACACACCCTGAAAATTAATTATTACGAACTGTACCCACCGGTTACTCAAATGATAGACATTATTCATGCCTTTTCCCATTGATTAGTCGAGAGTCGAGAGCAAAGTCAGGGAAGCGTAAATCATTTGATACACTATAAAGGCTGTAAAGGTACATGTATAGGTACAATGTACATGACGTGTGATCGAGTTGTTGGATTTCGTAAACCAGCATGTTCAAAGTTAGATAAAGTGCGTTGATTTCTATAGAAACGAATTATGCAGTTTTACAAAACAATACAATTTACTTTACTGCAAGACTAACAAGACTAACAATACTTTTAGACTTTTAGTAAGACTAACATTTACTTTTTTATTTTAATTCATTTTTTTTTATATGCTTTAATTTTTAATTTCAATTTTTAAATCAATTAATTTAATATAATGTAGTAATGTAAGTTTTTTTTTGTGTGTGCAGAAATAAACGATTCATTCATTCATTCATTCATTCACACGTAGGAAAATTAAAGCAGTGATAGCCCAGTTGGTAATGAGCCAGACTTGTAATCCGAAGGTCGCGGGTTCAAATCCTGGTGCAGGCCCGCACCACTAAATTCGTCTTTTCGGATTTTTGTACGGATTGCTAATTATCACTTGCCCAACGGTGAAGGAAAAGATCGTGATGAAACCCGCCCGTCCAAGAAAATTCATTTTCCAAAGACGAGCGCTCCACCAACCCGCATTGGGCCAGCGTGGTGGACTATGGCTTAAATCCCCTTCCTGTTTCAAAGGGAGGCCCGTGCCCCTCGGTGGGGACGTATATGGGCTGGTAAGAAGAAGGAAAATTTAACAAATATTTATAGCAAATTTAATACAATGTATATCTATAAATAGGTGGCTTTATTGTTTGATAGCATTTTGAAACATCTGATGAAATTGAAGCGGTGTCAGGTTTAAAATGTGTTTAAACTCAAACTATCTGAACTTTTAAAAGTGATTACAAAAATACCGGAATAATTCTGTAGTCGTGGTTTTAAAGTATTTTAGGAATCTTTATAATGAAAATAAATAATTTTAAAAATATATGAATTCCTTGAATTAAAAAAAGATTACCCAACCAGACCCAACGCCGACACCAATATCAAATAACGTGGTTTCAAAGATGTGTTATATTGTGAAATATTTTAAAAAAGGATTTTGGATAGGAAATTTAAATTGTAAAAATATGGTCCTATACTAATCATCTATTTGGCCCTATATCTATATGCAAAACACTTTGAAAAAGAGTATACAGGGTGTAAGGGGATCGCTTCCGAATACTAAAAGTACATGCTCAGTCAATGGTTTTGAGTAACTTTCTCAAAGAAACTTTCCAGGAAACGAAAAAAGTTTTCGACTTCTCCATACAAGCCGTCCGATCAAAATGACTTTTTTGTATGAGGCCGTCGTTTGTTTTTTCGTTTCCTGGAAAAAGTTTCTTTGAGAAAGTTACTCAAAACCATTGACTGAGCATGTACTTTCAGTATTCGGAAGCGATTCCCTTACACCCTGTATAGATCCCAAGATAAAAATTCGGAAGTAAATATTTTAACTTGAAAAATTCTTTCCCTTTTTGTATTCTTTGCGTCTGTCCCAGCCCATTCCTTAAGAGGAACCTATTTACAAGCTAAAAACGTGCCTCAAATCTTAAGAAAGCAATTCATTTTAGGACACACCTCCACCATTTTGCTCAGTCAAAGGCAAATTAAGGTGTACATTGATAAATTAGGGTGAGCTTCATAAAGCTAAGATATATGGGAGGGTTTTGAGAAATTCTTGTGTTCTTACATTAAATAAGTATGTATTTAATAATTCTCGCTAAGTAAAGGGTATAAAATTTCGGTAGTGTCGGTTTTGTAAGCGAGAGGTACCGAATTTAATCTCTGATTCAATCCCTACTATTATACAGGGCTTTAGGGAAATCTCTTTCAACCTCTCGGGTGGTTAATCAGTTATGAAACTGAACAACTTCCCCAAGGAAAATAGGTCAAAATTCTTGAGTTCCCATACAAACTTCATCAGGATATAGCGCACTTTGTATGGGAGATCAACATTTTTTTTTTCGTATTTTGACCTGTGTTCCTTGGGGAAGTTTTTTAGTTTCATGGACTGATTTAGCACCCGAGAGGTTGAAAGAGATTTACCTAAAGCCCTGTATATAATATTATAAATGTGAAAGTAACTCTTGTCTGTCTGTCACGATTTCACGGCTAAACTACTGACCCGATTTTGATGATTTTTTTTACAATGATAGATTAGACCTTAAGAAAGGACATAGGTGTTACATTTTATCCCACTGGACACGATATAACCTGTAGTCCACGCAGGCGGATTCAGCGTAAAGCTAGTACTTGATAAATGGCGTTCACGATTGTCGTGACTTTGCCAATGTTTGAGTATTTTAATGCGTATTAAAATAGAGAAAGGTGATGTCACCAATATCAAGTAAAGAAACCATTTACGGGTTGTAATACATCAGAACTTCGTCCATTAATCGGTAAGTGCACCACTATCAGGTGACGATGATGATTTTGAAGCTCTAAGATGTTATGACCCAACGCACCCCTTCACTCTATATAGAATAACGCAAAAATAAACAATTATCATATTTATCTCGGCCTTGGTGTGACAAAATGGAAAAATTACAAACAAAGCGATGTCACTTTCCATTACATTTAGTTTTACTAAAACTTACTAACTGATGTTTAATTTTCAACTCCACAACTACAGAACAGAGGAAATTTCACCAACTTTATTTATGTACAGTTTTTTTATAAAACTTATTCTTGTCCTTTTAAGGAACAAAATAAAAGATCTTTTTGGTGGTTAATTAAATACTCCTGTGGCTTCTTCTTTGACGTAATAAGGGTCTGGGTTTTTTGTTTAAATTCTGAGAGATAAGATAAATATTTAAAAACTTGAAGAAAATTCAAACATTTTCCGAAAGAAAATTCCACTGGAAAATCATTGAAAATGATGGTCTGAATTTAGGGTTTCAGTTTTTGCTAAGCTGTCCTTTACATCCTGTATAGTGACAGTGAAGTTGACATTTTATTTTAAAATAAATTTTAATCTTATTTATAATATAAGGTCTAAGGATAAATATTTTGTTCCACGTTTAGATTGCTAATCAATCCATATTCCATACAAAGCTACAAAAATATACATACGTAAATACCTGCAAGAATCTCACCAGACCCTATACAAAGCGAGTGACCAGCTGATTGTCTTAAATTGAGAAATAAAAAATGTATTTCAATAATAACATAATTATACTTAGTTTTTTTGGAATGTTGCTCAGTTTATTGGAAAGAATCAACTAAAGTTTCGCTTATTTCAATTAATAATAAAAAAACATTTAATTTCAGGCACAAGTGTTTTGCGTCTAGAAGAAAAACACAATACAAACTCTTACCAAAATAGAAATCAGAAAATCGTGGCCTATACTTTTCCTATTATTTCCTACATTTCTCAAAGCCGAAGAGCCTCATGTAACAACAGTGAAATTTGCAAGAGATCGTATCATCTTTGGAGGAAATGAGACGGATCATTTGGTAGATATCATCACGCTATTGTGTATTCCGTCTGTGTTAGGGTCCAGAGATTGTCTAAGAGAAGATTAGGTTGCTTGACGATTCGGTAACAGATCAACTTACAGTGGTGTGCATAGACATTTTAGGCAGGGTAGGCAGTGAACTTGCCTAGTTTTAATTGACCGCTCAAACTCGTTTCTATGCGACTTTTGCCAAACGAGAAAACTTTTAACGTAGCTTTGAGATGTTTTTCAGAAAGCTCATGCTTTTAAATCGCTGTATTAAGGTTATTAAAATCAAAATAACCTTGCGCCGTTAAAAACGTTTTTATAACAGTTTGAAAACAAAATGCACGGAAAACAAAATACTTAAGCGGTTAGTATGCACACATAACCCTTGAGCCAATTGTGAATATTGTATATTTTAGTATTAAAATGTCTTACTGCGGTACCTCTTTTGCGTCAAATCCACGCATCGGCCTTTTGCGTTAAGTAATGTTTACTTTTTCTTGAAAAGGTAAAGGTGACAAATTACGCAGTTTCGGCAAAGAAACATCATCACCACACTTTTTACAACTTATTGCACTAATTTTGTTCGAAAAAAATGTCTAACAATCACTATAAAGTAATAAAACAATAATTTGCAAAAGTTTTCGTACTCTACGTAGTTGCAAAACCAAAACAAACCAATATAGCTGAATGAATCCAATAAGAAAAAATGCCGCAAAATTAAAAATCTATAACAGCCCTTTCAAACTTACCGAATATTGTCACTTCTCAATTTGGTAGCATCGCTTTATAGGCAGAGCTTTTTTCTCCATATAATCAGTTTGTTAATTTTTGGCGGGGGAGGCGAAACAGCCAATCAGAAGCTCCCCATTGCAACACAAAACATCAACAAAAAAGGCATTTCAAACGAGTGCTTTCAACGAATATTAATCCACGCTCCTACGAGGGCTCTTACTAGTACATTATTAGAAGTTTAGATGGCGCTGTTTTAAAAAGTTAAAGGTCGGTAAAGAAATGTAGATGGCGCCATTTTGGAAAATGTTTATTCTTTTCACAAAGATCTGTGATCGTTGGTGTACATTATAATATTTAATTTTTGTATTTTCTTGCCATGAAAACCCTAGGGTAGGCACTGCTTTTCTGCTTGTATGGAATGCACGCCACTGTCAACTTATAATAAGAACAGTAATGTCGATAGTGTGATACATTAAAATATTATAATCCTCCTTCTTACTTCATTTTCTTCTTATAAATCAAATTGAATCTCCTGACTCACTGACTCATTAACGCCCAGCCAGAACCCCTTCTACCTAAAAAGCTGAAAAATGGCATTCCTTTTATAACGTAGGCAAGGAACAAAGAAGGATTTCATAAAATTTCTACAGGAACGAAGTCCCGGGCATTCTCTAGTAACATTAAAAATACGAAAGTTACTGAGTATGGATGTATGGATAAATGGACTTTATAAAAATTTTTTTTTGAATAATCTCAATTTTCAAAACAAAACCAGATGACAGCACAAGTGTAACAGAAAACTATTTTTTTTTGTATGTTCGCGCCGAACATTTTTCTTTCTCTAAAAATTATTCGTGAAAAATCAATTACATATCTGACCCTGGTGATGATATGGCAAAATGACCCTTTGGTATACTTTTTGATCACCTAAAAACATCTTCTATCGATCTGACTAGGTTTAAAAATGCGACATCATTTGAGAAAATCCAAAATGACGGCTGGTCACAGGCCGGCTCCTATACTAAAATCTTCGAACCCCTTTGACTTTACTTTGATGTTTGACGTTTAATTTAAATCGACTTTTAAGCTAAACCGATGGTGTGCAAGACGTTTAATCTGATTTATAGTTACTAAATCGAGATTAAAAAATGTTTAAAAAATCGCCCTTAGTGTCTTAGTGCACGAAACGGACTCGCACTGAAGTGATTAATTCAAAGTCAATAAAAAAAATCAACTCAAGAGATGATTGACAACAATGTAGTAATTATTAAAATAGGAACCGATAAAAGACAACATTTATATCAGAACGATAAGCCCACACTATCCGGTTTAAAAAGCATTGTTTACACCGTGATCTTATTTTTTATACTATATATTTTTCTATACTAATATTATAAAGAGGAAAGATTTGATTGTTTGTTTGTTTGCTTTGAATAGGCTCCGAAACTAATAGACCGATTTGAAAAATTCTTTCACAATTAGAATCCTATATTATGCCTAATAAACATAGGCCACATAATTTTTTCCGAATTCCGACGGGATTGAAGTCCCGGGCGGAAAGCTAGTTTTTAATATTAAAGGAGGCAAGATTTGATTTTTGTTTGTTTGCATTGAATAGGCTCAGAAACGTCAGTAGTTTCTGGGCCTATTCATTTGAAAAACTTTTTTGCCATTAGAATGCTACACTATCTTTGAGTTGTTACTCCTTATTATTTTCCCGAATTCCCACGGAAATAAAGTTCCGTGGGAATTCGGGAAAAGTGGGATTTTAGTACGAAAGGATCAAATATGTAAAATAATTTTATTGAAAGTGAATATTAATAAATAATTTATAAACTATTTTGGCAGAAAAATGTATTGATTTTAGAATTCATAAATGTATAATTAATTTATATAATAGTAATTATATTAAATGATTGTAACGAAAACATAAATAAATAAATAAGAATGACTTCAGGAACAAGTCTCAGAAATAAATGATTATGACTCATTAAGATAGTTACAATTTTCAATTTTAACTATTTTATGGATATAATAATATTTTTGTCTTAGTTCGTGTAAATTTAATCTTTTTTTTAAAAGAACACACAAAGATTAATACACTCACGTGCTGACTTTCATAAAAAATCACTTCTAATAATTAAATTTGCAATAAAGTGAACGTTACGTTAAGATAAAAATGATAATTAATTATGTAGTGTTGTCAAGTCAGAGTAAAAAAATTGCTTATCTTTGGGGACCTAAATAAAATACGTATTTTTTTTGAATTTTATTGAATAACAAATAAATAAAAATGAAAATGTTTATTTTTGGACAGCAAGATCCATTTGTATAAGTAAAATTAATTAAAACTAATGTTAGTACTTAAATTCTAATATAGATTTTGTTATTCTAATTAAATGACCGATTAGTGGACAGTCCCCATTTCGGCGATCTCCTTCAGAACTTTGTTGCTGCTCCCGCGCACTTTGCTCAGCAGTGCATGAAGTGCTAAATTAACGTGAAACGTACGGGTTTCAGTTCCGCTTCCCGATTGTGGTTAAATGTATTTACCAAAGCTAAATCGCTCACGTTTCTTTTGTATATTATGGAAACTTGAGCGGTTTAGCTTTCGGTAAATACTGCCGGTAAGTTTTTTTTTCTATGTTCTGGTACACGTAGGGTCTTAGGCAGACAACTAGTTCTAAATCAAAATGATACTCTTGTCTTTATTATTTTTACTCACTTCAATAAAGGACTGGGTTCTATGTTCTACTGTAGGTCTTTTTTTATGTATGTTCACCGATTTTTACGCCATTTGTACGATTTACACTATTTTATACTACAACAGAAAAATAAATCAACTTTCTAGAAAAAAAATTAAACTGACTTCAAAAAATAAAGCAAAAAATAAATACAATCATATAATTTAATGTACTACTGATCTGTTTGCAGTCGGTGCCAAGTCAAATAAGTTTGATAGGCTATTAGATACGTCCGCCTTCGCACCGACTTCAAACAGATCAGCAGGTACTACGTAGCACATTAAAATGTTGTCTTAATTTTTTTGCTTTTTTAATTAATCAAAGTGTGAAAAAAAATGTTACACTGTGATCTGTACTTTACATTTTATTATCAGGGGGGATTCCCCTTGATAGTTTAATAGTATGGTCCAAGAAAAAATATGTTATACAAAAAGAACTTTTAATTAACTAAGGAAACATCGGAATGTTAAAATTATCGTTAATAAAATAACTCTAAAATAAAAAAATGTTCCCCCCAATATCCGATTGATCATAACTTTAAAATGGCTTAACCAATTTTTATCAAATATGACAAATGACAAAATGACTACATATTACATAATTTTCCACGTTAAAAACGCATTTTGCTCAAAGTAGATAACTTGTATATTTTGCAGACTACAATGCAGATAACCACAGACGAAAATGTCACTTATTTATTTCGATGATGTTCTGATTTGTAATATTTTTTTGTTTTGTTGATTTTTTAAAAGCGCTGAATTATTTTCGGTAAATATGCGAGCACCTCTGGAGTATACTCTATCGAACAAAAAATGAATTTTGAAAATCGGTCAATAATTGTTGGAGAAATTGGTGAACATACATTTAAAAAAATACATACAGTCGAACATAGAACCTCCTCCTTTTTTGAAGTCGGTTAAAAATGAAATAAATCATTTATAATAAATAAAACTGTCTGAATAAAACAACATTGTTTTACTCAGTTAACCTTGAGACAACCACACTAGGCCAGGCCTGTATCGTGGTTTTCTTTAAATAAGGATTATACAGGGATATTTCTTTTCTAGTTTTGCAAAAATAGTAATACCTAAGTAAGATAGTTTTAAAAATTCAAATTGAGATGTGTCTCTTTGTATGTTATTTAAAAGCGCGCGCTGATAATTCCTTACTACCTGTTAAAAGATCGCATACGACCACGGCTATCCTCTGAATATGTATTTTACGTTAATAGTAGATTAAGCAACAAGGGAATAAAACAGTGTATTATGTCACGGGCAGCATATTGAATTCTGAGTGAAATGAAGGATAGGGAATTATGGTAAGAATCCTGAAAGAAGCAATGGATTCAAGTCTGCCCAAGACTAAGACACTTTTATCCCCGAGGAGCTTACTCTACTTTATATACCTACTGTGAGGTTAATTAAAAAAGAAATTATAAATTTATCCCATCAATAATGTTTTGAGCCTTCGTTTCTATATCAGAGTCGCTGGAATTACTGGACATTTTTCTGAGATTTATTTAAAAAACTTACAACAAAATGATTAATTAATTCGCTGTAAAATTCACAGATCAAAAATCACCGACGACGTTTACTTATAATATTTAGTTCCGTAGGCAAAGGAATAGCTAAGACATACAGACCAGTTTTTATGCTAAATATTTTTAATAATAGTACTAAAGTATCTTTGATGTGTCAAATTTTATAGTTAAAATCTACTTGGACCAAGGAAGTTAAGCCTTCAACAGCCTTGTTTTTTCGAATATATTTTTGATATAAGTTTTTGTTGTCATTTTGGCGTTCCATATTTAAATGTCATACAACTTTATTTCCCTTGAGCTTTAATGGCTTACTTTAAATAAAGAAAACTTGACGTGCGTGCTCCTGATGCAGGTAGTGTATAAAATATATACGTGTATGTTGTTTATTTAATTGACGATAAATATTGAATAGTTTTCACAAATTATTTCAGATAAAAGTATTTTCTTGTTGCACACTTTTTAGAGCGCGATTTTTCAGTAGTCGGGTTTAAGCTTTTAAAATTTTATTTTATTTAAATTTTTTCGGGGTTGTTCGTTGGTGAACAACTAAGAAAATGTGTATTTTTTAAACTAACGAACAGCCACAGCTTTACATGGGAAAATTTTGATCAGGCACGGTTGCAGAAATAGGTTTTGCAGGGTTTAGAGTCGTACCCAACCACGATCATGGCGATCGTTTTTGTAAACAAAATAAGTTTGAAAATGTAAGCTTTTAAATAGGTTGTTTGACCACTGGGTACTTTACCTCATCTGAACTGGATACCGGTAGGAAACAATGTGATCTTCTCTATACAAGACAGACTTTGTACTTTATCAGAAATACTTACAACGTTCCAGAGTCTAGATGTCCCCTCTACATCGTAGTTTACTGTCGTACAGTCAGTTACTCGAGAACGTACGTGCTATAACTTCAAAATTAGGGGTCGGGGGTAGCGGGGGGTGTCATTTTTGAGATCAGGAGACACAACTCCATCATGCATCGATGTTAACTCCTAACCCGTTACGCTGGACCTACTAGAGTGCAGTAACTGTTGCACAAGTTGCAGCGCGACGTCTATGTCTGCATGTCAGTCCGATGCACATTCAATGCACATGCAGCCTGCTAGCGGACTGATCGTGACCTATCAGGTGTATACGTGAGTTGGGATACCTTCTAGACGCGTTGTCGCGTCAGCTTATTCTATGTCAATGATACCAAGAAGTATTGCTCAATATAATTTTTATTTAGAAAAAAAAAAAAAAAAAAAATTACAATAAGCAAAATTATGCGCTTATTGAATCCATGAACAAATTGGACACTGTTTAAGATGTCGGTTGTGTTTGATCTGTGAACCGCCCGGTTTACAGATCAAACACAACCGACATCTTAAACAGTGTCCAAGTTGTTCATGGATTCGAGTTTAAAAGTTCCAGTATGTGTTTAGGTCTGGGCCACTGCCAAATCCAATTCGGGTCCCGAAGACCCGGGGTTTCTTGTCGACGTGGTGTTCACCTTCCCGTAGTCCGAATCGGCAGCGAGATCTGGTGGGATCGGTGAACTGTGAATAGAAAAATTGACATTAATTTCGTTGCAGCTTTTACAAGACGTTCCGGAGGGTTGGGTCACACGATAAACTCTTTGCTCAGAAGTTGCAACACTATAAAGAAACTTGGACGTTGATACGAGTTTGTAGAAATGATATACTCACGTCTTGCGGGCGACAGGGCAACTTCGGCATAGATTCTGGCCTCGCGTCCGCCATCAGGACCAAAGTCATCAGAACCAGCAAACTGTTCATTCTGGAGAGCTTTGGGAGTCAGGATGGCGTAACTGTAAATGAAAAGAAATATAATATTAAAGTCAGACGTTAAAAAGGTCCGCCATCCCTGAAAGGAATGCGCAGGAGTTCATAAAAATGCATAAAGTAATTAAAATAAATACTTGAAACTTACATAAAAAGTCGAGGTTGATATCGGCGGTACTTGCTTTGAAGGAGCTTGGTCACAGTGTTTCTGGACGGACGTCTTCACGGAGCGGCTGTCGATGAGCTTATGAAAATCAGGAGCGACCTAAGAGCGTTATATAGTGGCCCGCTGATACGAGTTACAGCAACTTCGGCACTGAAGTTGAATAAACCCATGACGCAATTTGAGGAAAAATTAAAAAAGAATAATCCTGGAATAAATTTAATCGATAATGGGGAAATTGCGATCGGTTAATTTTATGCGTCATGTGTTGGAAATAATGGTGTAATTATTATTGAAATGCGCAATAACTATTTTTGTAAATTCCGCGGTCAACGCCATTTTTACGCCATAATTAAATTAATAATACCATGCTGTTTGAAAACTGAAGTAGAATTTGTGCCTAAGGTGGCCAATACGTTCGTAGAGTACAAAGTCCATACGTCTTGACATGCTAACTTTTTCAAACTCTTCACAAGCAGAAACTTGCACGCCTATCAGGCGCTCCGCGTCTACTTGGCCGCACCATTGAGCTACCGATAAGACCGTGCCGCACGTGACTATCCGAGGCTGCATCGAGATCTCGGTAACGCAATGGAACGAGCTGCGACGAGTGCGCTATCTTTGAAGAAAAAACCATGTATTTCTGCTCAGGCGTATCAACAGCGGCTTGAGCCCATCAGAGACCACGTCCGCAACATAGAAAAAGTTCAGGTCGCAACGGATATTGTTCAACTTTTTATAATACGTGCCTGAAAGTTTTGCCCTGATGGGTTTCGAAGCTGCGCATAACAACGTGCATGTAACGATGCTTTTTAATTAACCACACATGGCGCACACTCGCTGAAATTCCAGTAAATTCCCAATGACATAATTGCGGTAAACCGCAGTAACATTAATTAATGGCGATACATGGTAATGGGACTGTTACAATTACGTTATCTAGCTAAGAGGTAAATTAGACTGGAATTCACGCAGCAACTAGCCCTGGTAGTTATTGTAAATCCCGTGATAAGGTGTTTGGTTGCCATGGTCACAGAATAAGAGAAGTGACAAAGGTTTTCACCAACGTGTCGCTTGCTGCCTTATTCTCGCCGTGCGAGCCGGACGGTGACCCGGCCGACAAAGCTTGCATAATGTTTATCCTTCACATAACATTGATGCGTCTCAGGCATCGCGGCACATTACTGCATACGGAGAATGCATCGGACGTTCACCCCGTGTTCGGTCATCTTGACCCACACTCGTGTACGTATACGGCACATGAACACACGCACACATACGCATACAAGGAAAACGTCTTATGAGCTGAGTAGACGTCACAGACGTTTTAAGATGAAGTAATATTTTTAGCCGAGGTCTGAGAGCAGGTAAGCCTTGCTCAGGTACCGTAGATTGTTATGTAGACGCTGACATTAGCCTTAAGATCGACGTTATACGTTGCTAGATTTCGCGCCAAGAGGCTCGTTAGCTCTGCAGCGTTTATCTTCTTACCTTTCTGCAACACCTGAGAGTCTTTTGTAAAGATTCATGCCTAGACCTTATCTAGAATTATGCCACAAGGCTAGTGACCATCGTTTGTGGTGAAAAAATTCGACTGCATTCTGAGTCAAATGCATCCAATTGCATTGGGTTGACATTGCAATTTTGAAATTCCTACTATCACCTGATGGTGCATCTAGGAATTATGGCCTGTACGTTCTCGTGTTCACTACTGTACGTCTTAGATTGGGTGAACGCTATGGGCTTTGCCCTACATGGAGCTCGGCTTGCGGCCTCGCATCACTTATCTTTGTTTGGTTGACGTCTTAGATTGGGGGGACGCTATGGGCTTTGCCCTACGCGGAGCTCGGCTTGCAGCCTCACATCATTATGTTTTGTTTGGTGGACGTTTTAGATTGGTAGATCGCTTTGCGATTTGCCCTACGCAGAGCTCGGCCTTCTGCCTCGTACCTTTGGACTTTGTTTGGTGGATGTGTTTAATTTAGAGGACGGATGCTCCGGGCTTCAACGTATTTTTTTGCAAAAAACCACTTTTTTATACCCTGTGACGTACCTATATAGCCTATAACCAGCGGACAATTAAAACGTGTCCAACGATACCTCATTTGTCAAATTAAGATGAATAGTTTAGAAGTTATGAGGGAACAGATGAACGTACATACATACAAACACACATTAATGCAAACATACATTCATACATACCGGTCAACAAATATGACCCTCCTGTTTGCTTCGCCGTAGTTGGGTAATAATTTTAGGGAAGAAAAATGTTCGGCGCGAATGGGACTTCAGCCCACGACCCCAGGATTATCTGACTTGAACTTGTGCGATCAGCTGATTTGATTTTAAATGAAAAGTCAGCATCTTTGAGAATTACTTATTAGGTCCTTGGGAAAAGTTGATCAGTTTTACGGTGACTACGGTAAAGTTCGCTAAATAATTTAAAATAACTCCTTATACAGGGTTAGCCACAGCTTAGTAAAAAGTGAAACATTGAATTCAGACCATCTTTCTGAATGATTTTCCAATGGAAATTTCTTCAGGAAAATTCAATTTTTTTTTTTTTAAATCTTTTTAAATTGTTTCGGCTTAAAAAATAACTGACTATTTAATTTTATATATTCCTTTTGCCAATAAGAAACCATTCTAAAATCGTAAAACATGAAACCCACCAACCCGCATTGCGCGAGCGTGGTGGACAATGGCCTAAGTCCCCTAAATGTTTCGAAGGGAGGCCTGTGCCCCTCGGCGGGGATATATATGGGCTGGTAAAAAAAAACACGAAAACCAGCAATATGCATCGCATTTTATGCACGAAATGTACGGCTCGCGCGCGGGACGAGGATTCGCTACTCATTTAAATCCTTTAATGTGACATCCTGAATGAACGAATGTGTTTCTATTGTATTTATTGTAACTTAGATTTATTTTAAGGAAAATCCTGAATGTTCTACGAAATAAAGCTATTTTTAATTTCATAGCACCATGGTAGGTAAATAACGAAAACCTCTTTACTGGACATAGGTATCAGAGAAAAAAAAATATCTACCCATAATAGTTATGGGTAGATTCAACCATTTAAGTATTTGCTAAGCTGTCCCTTACAACCTGTATGTAAGGAGTCACTTTCGAGGCTGCCAAACAAACTAGAGTCGTATTGGTCGCACTTCGTCATCATCACGATAGTAAGTATCCGACGCTTCTGTTATACTCGTATCTGATGTGGTTGATACGGACTCGAGACTTTTGATACGGATACGGACTCGGGCGTGAGACTTTTAGTCTTTTTAGGGTTCCTTACCTTGAAAGGAAAAAAGGAACCCTTATAGGATCACTTTTTTTCCGTCCTTCCGTCTATTTGTCAATACCCTTTTTCTCAGGAACGCGTGGAGGTATCAAGCTGGAATTTATATCAAATATTTAGGTATACTTTCCCTTGGAGCTGTGAAAAATCAAACTTCTAAGCCAACGCAATCAAAAGATACAGCCGTTTATGCCGCAAACCGCAAATTTTCGACACTCGCAAGGGAATCAAAACCTACAGGGTACTTCCCGTGAACTCAGAATCTTGAAATTTAGCTCGAAGCAACGTCTTATAGCACAGATAAAGGAAAAATTGCGAAATCCGTAAATTTCAAGTTACATTATATAATACAAATATTTTTAATAATTTTAAATTTACTACTCCTTTCCTCATGAACGCGTAGAGGTATTAAATTGAGCTTTTACTTATATACTTACCTATAGGTTTACGGAACCCTCGGTGCGCGAGTCCGACTCGCACTTGGCCGGTTTTTTTGCTCACTACTACTATTGTGTGGTTTATCATTGTATAGCTTTCTGCAAGATAATACGGGTTTGTTGAGATCGTTTTTCAATTGCGAAATATTTAGCAACAACCAGCTAAATTATTTCTTCAAAAAATGTGAAGTAATTTGCGATAGGTTTATATAATTAAACTAGCTTTACGCCCGGGACTTGGTTCCCTTGGTTTATATAATTAAACTAGCTTTACGCCCGGGACTTGGTTCCCGTGGGAATTTCGGAAAATTATGTAGCCTATGTGTTAATCCAGGGTATCAGCTACCTACATACTAAATTTGATCAAAATCAGTCCAGCCGTTCTCGAGTTATAAGTGTTGTAACAAACCCGACTTTCTTTTATATATGAGGAGCTGGGGAACAAAAGCGGACTTGTCCACTGTACCCGATTTTTGTTTTTTTTTTCTTTTTTTGCACTCTTTAAGCTCGTATCTAAAGACCCCCGGAGTATTTTGTATCAAAAACGGTCCGATCTAATAGAAAAAAATTGTTATAAATCAGGATTTCTTTCAAAAGCGGACTAATTTCAGCCGATATGCATATACCTAATTCAGTTTTTTTGCTCCAGTGTAAAATGTAATTAATTGGACAGGTCCGCTTTTGTTCCCCAGTTCCTCATATATAGATATTAAAGGACAAGTACCACAGCTAAGTTGGATTTGTAAGTTAACTAGGAATGGTCGATCAAGTAGTAAAAAACCACTGAGCGTGGCGCGACACGCTATTTGCCGATTTTTTTTTTAGTCGCAGGCAAGAAAGCACGTTCAAAATAATGTTGGATTCATAATATTTCAACCGCGTTCTCTCACGACTTGGGCTTGCTTTAGATTTACTTGATAAATGGGAAGTAGAACTACAATAATATGTACCTATAAAATATTTATAGTCACTCATTATTGACACAGTTTGCGTCCATAACCAACATAAAGAAATAACAAAATAAAATAAATTAAAAGCGATGAGTTTTTCATGGCACTGATTTAATGTACTTGGATAAAGATGAAGTGCTCAAAAACTTTAGAAGGTACGTAAATAATTTCCCATTGCATTCAATGAATCATTTATTTTAAAAATCGTTGTTTGCTCACTGCATTTTTCCTTTGGTTCACGTTCTTAACCATTTTTTCTTAACCGGTTAAGAAAGCAGAATTTTCTTCGCTGTTTCTTAACCGGTTAAGAAAACGGAAGAAATGTTCCGTTTTCCTAACTGGTTAAGAAACGTAGTTAAGAATGTGGAAAATTTCTTCCATTTTCTTAACCGGTTAAGAAACAGCGAAGAAAATTCTGCTTTCTTAACCCGACCTGCATTAACATGTACCGAAAATTAATGAACCGCGCTAGATGAGGGTAGGCTACCGTTTCAAGGCGTGTCTCGATTCGATAGCCTACATTTTTCGATTTTGGACGCTTATATCTCCTCGCGGCTGGGAGCCCAGTGCGGAGAAGAATGACGTGCACTGGGTAGGCTACTGTTTCGGAAGCTGTAGCCTACCTTTTGCGACTTTGACGCTTATATCTCCTCGCGGCTGGGAGCCTAGTGCGATGAAGAATGACGTGCACTGGGTAAGCTACTTTTTCGAAAGCAGCCTAAGTATATTCCAAAATGCACCATTTCAATCTATCTGTATAATTGAAAAAAAAAGTACTGAACGCACTTATTTGCATTTAAACCAACTCATTTATAAACTAAATCTCCTTATTTATTTACAATTATCTATTCATATTATTTTACTTGAACTATTTATTTACTTACAATGCAACTCATTTATCTTTCATTTATATATATTCTATCTCAAACTAAATCTCCTTATTAATTTACATTTGAACCAACTCATTTATATACTAAATCTCTTTATTTATTTACGACTAGCTTTCCGCCCGCGGCTTTGCTCGCGTTTTTTTTGTTACCTAAATTCCTTTCCCGATATTTTTCATGTTCAGAACGGATACGAATCAAAAACCATCACAATCGATTCGGCCGTTCTTGAGTTAAAAGTGTTTGCACAAACCCGACTTTTTTTACCTAATTTCTTTTGAAACAACACAAAAAAATCTGATAGCAGAGCATCAAGAGACATTCGCTGTGGGTTTTTGATAACTATTTTAGGTTTACTAAGTAATAGTATTGAATAGGAATATGCTCAGCCCCTCTAAAGAGTTTACAAAAGGCGACAACTTGGATATGCTATTTTGGAATATAGGCTGCTTTCGAAAAAGTAGCCTACCCACTGCAAGTCATTCTTCATTGCACTAGGCTCCCAGCCGCGAGGAGATATAAGCGTCAAAGTCGCAAAAGGTAGGCTACAGCTTTCGAAACAGTAGCCTACCCAGTTTACGTCATTCTTCTCCGCACTAGTCTTTCAGCCGCGAGGAAATATAAGCGTCAAAAATCGAAAAATGTTAGGCTATTGAGACACGCCTTGAGACGGTAGCCTACCCTCATCTACCCCGGACCATTAATTTTTGGTCCATGTTAATAATAAATAAATAATAAATAATAATAAATGCAGGTCGGGTTAAGAAAGCAGAATTTTCATCGGTGTTTCTTAACCGGTTAAGAAAACGGAAGAAATTTTCCACATTCTTAACTATGTTTCTTAACCAGTTAGGAAAACGGAATATTTCTTCCGTTTTCTTAACCGGTTAAGAAACAGCGAAGAAAATTCTGCTTTCTTAACCGGTTAAGAAAAAATGGTTAAGAACGTGAACCAAAGGGCATTTTTTGAGCGAGAGAAAAAGTGATTTGAATTTGGAACACTAACTTTGAAATTACTTAGCGCGGTGATATGTTCTGAAACGAATTTAGGCCTATCAAATCACGAAATTTTATATTAATGATTGAAATCAAAATTACATAAATGTGTTAAATATTGATCGTTTAAGGAAATAAACATTGTTTTTATGATATAATAAACATAAACAATCTAAGTATTTTGCTTTCGTTATTTTTTCATGATGTAGTTGTGAAAAGTTTGATCGCGTGCCTTTAAATCACTCGCAAGGCTCAGTAGTCTACTTTAGAATCACTTTTTAAAGATTGCACTCGGGTAGCAAAATCCAACTTTGCTCTGTTGTTGAACATATAACTATTTCATATTTGGTAAATGAGCTTTTGTGAAAGCCGTCGTTTTTTTCTATATTTAAAAATTTAATCACTTTCAGGGTCTCCAACTTTAATAGTCGTTATACTACTTACTGCTTTGGTAATAAGTTTTTCAAGAGAAGGCGACTGCACATGCATAGTGATCAGACATAAAGAGCTTTTTGGTTCCAGGAATGAAAATCATTGTGAGTTAGAAATTTATTGTGTTGAAAATTTAAATATAGGGAAAGCTATTCATGAATTGGGGCTATGTGCTATGAGGGGTTACATTGAAAACAATGAAATGGTCTATACTTTTCAAGACGAATCAAGTATTTATTTAACAACTGCATCAATTTTCTGGAACAATGATTTGTTAAACACTCCTGAAACGCGCATTCTATCAAATTCTATGAAATCTATTAATATCTTAAGCTTCCCTAAAACTATGCCTGATTTGGTTTACGAATATAACATTGAAACCAGTCCATGGGAAGTTGGACAGATAAAATTTGACTTGAATATATTTTCTAATTTCACACAGCTTTTAAAAATAAATGCCTCTCACAGTGAGATAAACTCTTTAGAGACCACGATTTCATGGCTTCCAACTGAACCGAGACACAATATTATAAACATTATCGATTTGAGTAAGAACAGAATACGTGAAATTCCTAAAAACTGCTTCATTATTTTTCCCAATCTACAACATTTGAATTTATCTCATAATTACATAACAGCTTTTGATAATCTTAGCTTTGAAGGTCTTTTAAGGTTAGAGACATTAGATATTTCCAGAAATATGTTATCAGAGATTGCTTACACATTTTTTACAAAAATTTCAAATATTAAGGAAATATCAATTAATCGTAACAATCTCACTCAAATAGATCAATTTAATTTCAAAACGACAACAGAACTTGAACAGCTGGATTTAAGTTCAAATAACATAAAAAGTATTGAAGAGGAGTCGTTTAAGTACCTTATAAAGCTAAGAGAGTTAGATCTTAGTGAAAATAATTTAACTGTAGTAAATCAAAATACGTTCAAATATAACATTCAGCTTAATAAACTTAATTTGTCATTGAACTATATACAACACATCGATTCGGAAGCCTTTCAAGGAACAAAGATTAATGTTTTTGACATTAATGGTATTTGTCTTACTGGCAATTTAGATAAAGGCACATTCGATGGAATAACTACATATACCTTAGATTTAAGTAACTCAAAAATTACTAAATTAGAATCAGAGGCTTTTGCTGGCTTACATACTCAAGTCTTAAACTTGAGTGCCAATTTTATAATAGATATCTCCCCTACTGCGTTTAAATCTATAGAAAATCTCAAACATTTGGATTTATCTTCTAACAATTTAAGTACTATTACATTCGATTCAAATGATCTTAGTCGTTTACAAGTTTTAAATGCTGCTAATAATTCGATACGAAATATTTCAAAACTTTTCTTAAGCAACTTTCAATCTTTAGAGCAACTAGACTTATCAGATAATTGTATTTCTTCATTAGAACCACGACTTTTTATAAACATGAGTAGATTAAAATATTTAGATCTGAGCAGAAACACACTAACTATTTCACTGCAGAACCAATTTTTCAAAGGACTACATGCTGTCACAAAGCTACTTATCTCAAACACACATGTAACTTCTTTATTGAACGAGTCATTTCCAGCGCTAGAAAATCTTAAAATTGTTAACATTAGCCGCAGTCAAATTGATCTTATAGAATACAACGCATTTTCAGGCTCTAATTTCATTGAAACATTAGATATTTCGTATAATTTATTGCGCAAATTTAACATAAATTGCACGGTTTTGAAATCTCTAAAAATATTAAAGCTTGACAATAATGAAATACAAAATTTAACGCATGAAGTTTTTCAACATCTGAGTGAAATTGAAGAGTTAAATTTAGCAAACAATGACATAACTATCTTAGAACCAAATTATTTTAAATCCCTATCCCACTTAAAAGTTTTGGATGTTTCATTTAATAAAATAATCGATGTGGAAAATGTTATTGATGAATTACCTGTAAGTAATTTAAATTTAGCTAAAACGAAAAAAAATATAACATTTGAAAATTCAAGTAACGAATTTATACAACGATTAAATTTATCTTTAAATTACATAGAAATCATAAATTCAGTGCTGTTATTTAAAATAAAGAACGTGGAATATCTAGATTTAACAAAAAATAAAATTAATTTTATTGATAAATTCTCGTTTCAGAACTTACAAAAGCTAGTTTGGCTCGATTTAAGTTTTAACTTAATATCTTTGATACAACCCGGAGCATTTCTGAATTTAACTAATTTAAGAACTCTTATTTTACGCAAAAATAAACTACAAGAGTTTCAGTTCGGAGTGCTAGAAGGCCTATCATATTTAGAAATGCTAAACCTAACGAACAATGAGATACACGAATTCGGAGTAAATTTGATACACAATGCTCCTCGTCTAACTCATATAGCTCTTGATAAAAATGATATTGACGAAATAAATTTAGAAGAATTTCTCAATACTAAAATAAATTCGATTTCAATTGGAGATAATCGTATACAATGTGATGTTATAGCAAATTTCAATAAACTTCCTGAACCCAAATATATTCTGATTGCTGAAAAATATGATTATCACAGTCCAAATGTAAGAGGTATTACATGTTTACGTAGCTCTAAGCTTAACAAGGATTTGAAATGGTCTCAAAATATAACTGGTGTCAATGCTACCGTTGCGTTCTTTCAATTTTTTAAAGCAATCGATAGTTTTAGAGATTCTTTGGAAGAAATGACGAGTAAGATAGCTAATAATAAAGTGGAGCACAACAACCAAACTGATGCAAAGCAATTCCTATTAATCAATAATCTAACAAGTATTTTACAAACAATCAATGTAAATGCCTTGGAAATGAATAACAAGCTTTTATCAAAATTAAGTGTAAATAACGAAAATTTAATTTCTCACTTGTCATATGTTCAAAAACAACTTCAAAATATTACTAAAATAAATCAGCAAAAGACATTCGTTGTTCACACAAACACTAATGACAGTGTAATAGATTTTGATTTGCAGGAAAAAATAAAGTTTTTGAATGAGGAAAAGGATAAAATAATGCGAGAATTAGAAATACATTTTGAAAGTCTCAAGCAAAAAGAGAATTTAAAAGCTTTGAAGTTAGAAGAAAATCCGAAAAGTGTTGAGAGGGGATTGTTGTATTTTATAGCCATTGTTTTAACAATTATACTAACCATTTTTGTATATAAAAAAGTCTACAATTATATTCAATCTAATGGCATATTACATAGAAACAATAACTTTCACAGAAGCTCACAACCCATTACAAATGGCATAGAATTGCAAGACACTGATTAGTATAAAAAGGTAGTGTAAAAATCTATTTTTATGTAGAAATATAAAGATTTAATTTAATTAAGTCAAATAAAGTTTGTGGTAATTAATAATTAAGTTGTTTAGCTATACTTACTTCTTTTTGTATTATTGTATAATAGGTCTTTACCTATGAAATTGCCGTTTTTTATATAAATATTTTTGGAAAACTGAATTTTCCATACTAACGTTTATGGATTTTTTTCGGGAATGTGAAATCCAAATTAAGCAAAATTTTGTGGGAAGGTTTGGACAACATTAAGTTAATTTTCATCATACTTGCTTTATTGAAAGTTGTAACTGTAACAACGGTACAGCAAAAATAAGCAATGAAACGAACAACGTATGAAACGAGCTATATTTGAGCTCCTTTTTCAGCAAATAAATCTAAAGTAAATATGTATTAATTTGACTCAATATCTCCGTTATATGGCCAAGGTTTTAGTAATAGCTGTTCAATCAAATAAATTATGAATAAAATAAAGCTTGACAAAAAATCGGCAATTTCATAGGTAAAGACCTATTATTATTATAGAGTAATTAAAATTTATTGTTAAATATATCATTTAAAATAAAACTGTATACACAATACGCAAATTACGTGCATTTTTATTTTTGTTATGTAGTATTTTATGATATATTTGAAATATTTTTTAAAATACTTTGCTTTGTATTTGTTGTTTTAGTGAAATAAACGTTTTCACTTTCATAAAGAATATGTCAATCCTACGAAAA
This sequence comes from Aproaerema taeniolella, assembly GCA_949987775.1. Lineage (NCBI taxonomy): Eukaryota > Metazoa > Arthropoda > Insecta > Lepidoptera > Gelechiidae > Aproaerema > Aproaerema taeniolella. The sequence continues at coordinate 19,894,893 of OX465248.1, forward strand.
TCAATTTTTTTAATAGTATGGTCCATGCAAATTCATTTCATACAAAGAGAACTTTTAAGTACCTTAAGAAACATCAGGATGTGAAAATTTTCGTAAATAACTCTACTTATACGCTCACGCCTGTTATCCCAAACGGGGTATGCGGATCATCGGTGGTTCAGAAACACTTAATGCCACGTTTGACATAAATTCTGAGGGTTGTTTGATAAAACATGGTTGGTGAGAGGTTGTAAATAACTCTAAAATGTATAAAAAAATGTATCACCCCCGAAATCCAATTGCTTATAACTTATAAACGGCTAAGAACCATCTCTATTTACGTCAGCTTTCAAACAAAAAAACCGCATCGCAATCTGTCCATTCGTTTAGGAGGTACGATGCCACAAACAGACATACACATACATATATATACACGTCAAATTTTTGACGAGGGGTTAACAATTACTTTAATAACCGATCTTAGAAGTGATGAGGCAAAGTATTAATAGTTCAAATTTCAAAGTTCACTTTAAGTAACAAATCAAATCGATATAATAAATAATTAATATAGTAATTAATATAATAATTAATATTAAAAAATAATAACTTTCTTAAGTTTATTATATAACTTTTCTTTTGATAACTTTTACACCAGACTTTCTACAGGATAAGGATAAAATGAATATAGTACACGTAAATAATTTCAGGGAAAGAAAAATTTTCAGTGCGAATGGGACTTGAAACCACGGATTAGAACTTGCACGATCAGCTGATTTGATTTTAGATGAAAAGTCAAACACTTTGAGTATTGAGGAAAGGGAAAGTTGTTCAATTTTACGGTGACAATTATCCCCTAAAAGTTTGCTAACTAATTTAAAATTACTCCATATACAGGATGTAAGGGACAGCTTATCAAAAAGTGAAACGCTAAATTCAGATCATCATTATAAATGATTTTCCAGTGGAATTTTCTTTAGGAAAATTTAAAAAAGAAATCAAGTTTTCAGGATTTAAAATTAAATTATTTATTTAAATATATTCCTATACGCAATGAGAAACAATCATAAAAGCGTAAAACACGGAAACCAGCAATGTATATGTCACCGTAAGATCATGAACTTCGTAAGTTTATAATCTTACTCGCGAGATTATAAACTGTCGAAAAATTGGGAACTGTATATACAGTTCACAATTTAACTTAATATTTTTCGTTAGTTTATAATCTCACTGCTAGAAACCATGAAATTATGAACGAAACTATGTTGAACGAATGAAAGAACGAGCGGGTTTACAGTCTCGCGAGTAAGATTATAAACTTACGAAGCTCATTATCTTACGGTGACATATACACGGCAGCACATCAGGGTATAAATGTAGACCTTAACGTCGCCCTTATCTCGCTCGTAATAGCATTGGCTTTCGTAGTGCAAATGGGTAATGCTTCTATATCGGATTCCACGTACGAAATGAACGGCTTGCGCACTGTGCGCGGTTCCGCTATACATTGCGCGGCGCCATAATTGGTAAATGGGAAAACTTCTTTACCGGGCATTTCCGAGAAAAAAACTGCCAAACAAACTAGAGTCATATTAGTTGCCATGACTGAAATCGATCGCATGTCGTCATCATCACCATAATTAGTGTTCAAAGCTTCTATCTGTATGTGTGGTAGATAAGGACTCGATTCCTCTCGGTGCGGTGGCGTGAGACTTTTTGTCCTTTTTTAGCGTTACGTAGAAAAGTTCCAATTATTGGTTTCACCGTGTTTTCCGTGTGTCCCTGTTTTTCTCAGAAACTATTGGTTCTAAAAAATTGCGGTGGGTGTTTTGTTTATATAACGACATATTAAAGGAAAAGTACCACAGCAAAGTTAGATTTTTGAATTAATTAGGAATATTCGATCATTATTATTTTATTTTATATGGAAGATTTACAGCCAATAAAAAAACTATAGATATACACGGTTGTTTGTTCTAAACCAATTAATTACAAATCTTCGCCATTAGATAGGTCTTTGAGGCATAGTTACTAATAGAGGGTAAGGAAATAAAACCTACGAAATAACCCAAAAAATAAAAAGAAATTAAAGTTACGGTTAAAGTTAAAAAAAAGTATAAAATGTGGTGAAAAAAAATTAAAATTATTTCATCCGCGTTCTCTCACAACTTGGGCTTGCTTTAGATTTGCTTGATAAAAAAATGAATAAAACTGCAATATTTAAAGTCACTCATTTTATTGTCACAGTTTACGCCCATATCCAACATAAAGAAAAAATAAAAAATAAAATAAAGTATAAAAAAGTAATGAATTTTTCATGGCAACTATTTAATGTACTTGGATAAAGATGAAGTGCTCAAAACCTATAATAGTAGGTAAGTAATTTATTTTTAATTTCTCTCTGCATTCAATGGACAATTTTTTTAAATTTTGATATGTTATGTATACAGGGTTACCGGAAATCCGATACATTCCCTTCAAGGGGTTAAAATTGATGAGGAGAGTGGTGTGATGACTGGTACCTAGGACCTACCGAATTATTTTTTAGCTTTTAATACACTTTATTTTCAATAAAACCGTTTAACTTAAAAAAATGTTTACTCATTTTTTTTTTCAAGTTTTTAGTTTTTAATTTTGAAAACTAAAAACTAATTTATCGAAGCATATTACAGTATTATATTTGATAACCATATTGAAGGGGTAGTAAAAAAAAATCACCTACCATTTTGTTGGTGGCCATATTGGATTTTTTTTTCATAGTATAATCTATTCTACAAGTCAAGACCTTTTATTTGATACCCACATTGAAGGGATTGTGAAAAGGAAAATGAACCGGCCTTTTCTTGGCGGCCATAGAAGATTTTGATTTTATTTTCATATGGAGCTTTATTCTACTAATCAAGCCCTTTCATTTAATACCCTTATAATAATCCGCCATTTTGTAACAGCGGCCATCTTATTGAAAATTAAAAACTAATTTGTCGAAGCATATTACAGTATTCTATTACTCAAGCCCTTTCATTTGATATCCACATTGAAGGGGTAGTGGAAAAAATATCCCTTCAAGGGGTTAAAGTAGAGCTCATTTGCAACATTTTTAAATTGTTTTATTTAGCTTGACCTGTTCGTTTATTTATTTGGGTCAAATCTAGTAATTGAAATTTGACCCCTTTCCTGTTGACGGATTGATCTGAAATTTGGTACACAACTTTAGTTCTGATGACAACACAATTAAATACATTTGGTATTATTGTAAATCCAAGATGGCCGTCGCTACAAAATGGCGGATTACATATTTTATCACTACCCCCTCAATATGGGTATCAAATAAAAGGACTTGATTAGTAAAATAAAGTAAAGAGAGATACCTAAAATAAAGAGAGATACCTAAAGCCCTGTATATATTTTTTTTCTTTTCTATATTAACAGATTTTGTCACTTTTAGGGTTTCCAACTTCAATAGTTACTAAACTACTTATTGCTTTGGTAATAAGTTTATCAAAAGAAGGAGACTGTTTATGCACAGCGAGCAGACATAAAGAGCTTTTTGGATCACGGAATGAAAATCATTGTGAGTTAGAAATTCATTGTGTTGAAACTATAGAAGAAATGGGGCAAGATATTTCTAGCACAAGGCTATGTCATCTAAGCAGTTACGAAACATATTATAATAACAATTATGAAAGGGTTTATAAATTGCCAGAAGGATCGAGCATTTATTTAACAACTGCATCAATTGCCTGGAACAATGATTTGTTAAACACTCCTAAAACGCGCTTTCTTTCAAATTCTATGAAATCTATTAATATCTTAAGCTTCCCTAAATTTATGCCTGATTTGGTATACGATTACTATATTGAAACCAATCCATGGCAAGATAGACAGATAAAATTTGACTTGAATATATTTTCTAATTTCACACAGCTTTTAAAAATAAATGCCTCTCACAGTGAGATCAACTCTTTAGAGACCACTATTCCATGGCTTCCAACTGAACTGAGACACAATGTTATAAACATTATCGATTTGAGTAAGAACAGAATACGTGAAATTCCTAAAAACTGCTTTATTTTTTTTTCCTAATTTACTACATTTGAATTTATCTCATAATCACATAACAGCTTTTGATAATCTTAGTTTTGAAGGTCTTTTTAGATTAGAGACATTAGATATTTCCAGAAATATGTTATCAGAGATTGGTAACACATTTTTTACAAAAATTTCGAAAATCAAGGAAATATCAATTAACCGCAACAATCTGACTCAAATAGATCAATTTAATTTCAAAACGACAACCGAACTTGAGCAGCTGGATTTAAGTTCAAACAACATAAAAAGTATTAAAGAAGAGGCGTTTAAATACCTTACAAGGCTAAGAAAGTTAGATCTTAGTGAAAATAATTTAACTGTAGTAAATCAAAATACGTTCAAATATAACATTCAGCTTAATAAACTTAATTTGTCATTGAACTATATACAACACATCGATTCGGAAGCCTTTCAAGGAACAAAGATTAATGTTTTTGACATTAATGGCATTTGTCTTACTGGTAATTTAGATAAAGGCACATTCGATGGAATAACTACATATACCTTAGATTTAAGTAACTCGAAAGTTACTAAATTAGAATCAGAGGCTTTTGCTGGCTTACATACTCAAGTCTTAAATTTAAGTGCCAATTTTATAAGAGATGTCTCTCCTGCTGCATTTAAATCTATAGAAAATCTCAAAATTTTGGATTTATCTTCCAATAATTTAAGTACCATTGCATTCGATACAAATGATCTTAGTCGATTACTAGTTTTAAATGCTGCTAATAATTCGATACGAAATATTTCAAAACTTTTCTTTAGCAACTTTCAATTTTTAGAACAACTAGACTTATCAGATAATTGTATTTCTTCATTAGAACCACGTCTTTTTATAAACATGAGTAGATTACAATATTTAGATCTGAGCAGAAATACGCTTTCTATTTCACTGCAGAACCAATTTTTCCAAGGACTACATGCTGTCACAAAGCTACTAATCTCAAACACACACATATTTTCTTTATTGAACGAGTCATTTCCAGCGCTAAGGAATCTCAAAACTGTTAATATTAGTCACAGTCAAATTAATATAGTAGAATACGATGCATTTATAGGCTCTAATTTCATTGAAACGTTAGATATTTCGTATAATTTACTGCGCAAATTTCACATCAATTGCACAGGTTTGAAATCTCTAAAAATATTGAAGCTTGATAATAATGAAATACAAAACGTAACGCATGAAGTTTTTAAACATCTAAGTGAAATGGAAGAGTTAAATTTAGCTAACAATGACATAACTATCTTAGACCAAAACGGTTTTAAATCCTTATCCCACTTAAAAGTTTTGGATGTTTCATTTAATAAAATAATCGATGTGGAAAATATTATTGATGAATTACCTGTAAGTAATTTAAATTTAGCTAAAACGAAAAAAACAATAACATTTCAAAATACTAGTAACGAATTTATAGAACAATTAAATTTATCTTTAAATGACATAGACATTATTAATTCTGTACTGTTACTAATATTATAAATGCGAAAGTAACTCTGTCTGTCTGTCTGTCTGTCTGTTACCTTTTCACGCCTAAACCGCTGAACCGATTTTGATGAATTTTGGTACAGAGATAGATTAGAGCCTGGGAAAGGACATAGGCTACATTTTATCCCACAGTTGGGCACGATATAACCTGTAGTCCACGCGGGCGGAGCCGCGGGCGGAAAGCTAGTTTAAAATAAAGAACGTGGAATATCTAGATTTAACAAAAAACAAAATTAACTTTATTAAAAAAAATTCTCGTTTCAGAATTTACAAAAGCTAGTTTGGCTCGATTTAAGTTTTAACTTAATATCTTTGATTCAACCCGGAGCATTTCTGAATTTAACTAATTTAAGAACTCTTATTTTACGCAACAATAAACTACAAGAGTTTCAGTTCGGAGTGCTGGAAGGCCTATCATATTTAGAAATGCTAAACCTAACGAACAATGAAATACACGAATTCGGGGTAAATTTGATACATAACGCTCCTCGTCTAACTGATATAGCTCTTGATAAAAATAAAATTGAGGAAATAAATTTAGAAGAATTTCTTAATTCTAAAATTACTTCGATTTCAATTGGAGGTAATCCAATACAATGTGATGTTATAGCAAATTTCAATAAACTTCGTATACCCAAATATATTCTAATTGCTGAAAAATATGACTATCACAGTTCTAATGTAAAAGGTATTACATGTTTACGTAGCTCTAAGCTACTCGTAAATAAGGATTTGAAATGGGCTCAAAATATTACTAGTGTCAATGCTAGCATTGCGTTCTTTCAATTTTCCAAAGCGATCGATAATTTTCGAGATTCCCTGGAAGAAATTGCGAGTAAGGTAGCTAATAATAAAGTGGAGTACAACAACCAAATTAATGCAAAACAATTTATATTAATCAATAATCTAACAAGTATTTTACAAAAAATTAATGCAAATACCTTGGAAACGAATAAAAAATTAAGTGTAAATAACGAAAATTTAATTTCTCACTTGTCATACGTTCAAAAACAACTTCAAAATATTACTAAAATAAATCAGCAAAAGACATTCGTTGTTCACACAAACACTAATGACAGTGTAATAGATTTCGATTTGCAGGAAAAAATAAAGTTTTTGAATGAGGAAAAGGACAAAATAATGCGAGAATTAGAATTACATTTTGAAAGTCTCAAGCAAAAAGAGAATTCAAAAGCTTTGGAGCTACAAGAAAATCCGAAAGGTGTTGAGAGGGGATTATTGTATTTTATAGCCATTGTTTTAACAATTATACTGACCATTTTTGTTTATAAAAAAGTCTACAAATATATTCAATCTTATCGCATATTACGTAGAAACAATAACTTACAAAGAAGCACACAACCCATAACAACTGGTATAGAATTGCAAGACACTGATTAGTATAAAAAGGTAGTGTAAAAATCTATTTTTATGTAGAAATGTAAAGATTTAATTTAATTAAGTCTAATAAAGTTTGTGGTAATTAATAATAAAGTTGGTTAGCTATACTTCTTTTTGTATTATTGTATAATAAAAATAGCATAATCAATCATAAATATTGTTGGATTTCGATTTACTTTCAAACAACTGGATGATATCAGATTAATAGTGCAGAAAGTTATTTATTAACATTTTTGTACAAATTTACAAAAAATATCAAAACTTAACTCATAAAAATAAACGTATGTTGTATCTTTTTTAGTTGGATTCTTACGTTAAATGATAGCCGGGAATTTAATCTATCAATAAAAAAAAGAATCGCTGCTATTGCAATTTATTTCACTTTCGCCATACTAGCCGACTGTAAATTTCTTGAACTATATAGAATTGCAAGACACTGATTAGTATAAAATGTTATTGTAAAAAGTTATTTTTTGTGAAAACGAAAAAAATTAAGTTTCTTCTATAATTTAATTACGATATAACATTTGTTATAGTTAATAATCAAGGTTCTTAGATTAATATTTTTTATTATTGTCTATTATTATAATGTAACGAAATTATTTTGTAAAATATTTCATTTCAAATAAATCTGTACAGGCAATACAAAAATTACGTGCTTTTTATTTTCGAATGCTGTTATGAGTTTAAGGTATATTCGAAATCTTTAAAAATACTTTGCTTTGTATTTGCTGCTATTAGTAAAATAAACGTTTTCATTTTCATCAAAAATATGTCAATCCTATGAAAACGAAAATCAATTCCTATTAGTATTTGTTTTTATTTTTTGCTCATACCTAGAAAATAGTGCACTATAGTTTTGCAAGGCTATGTACATACAACAGATTTGCACTACGAAAGCTAACACTACCTCAAGCGAGATAAAGGCGACGTCAAGGTCAACTTGTATAGCCTGATGTGCTGCTGCGTTTAATTGACTGTACCATAATTACAATCAACTTTAATCGCAACTATGCCTATCAACAGATAACCACAGTCTAAAATGTCACTTAAATTAATATAAAGTAATTTTGTCTTTTCTTTTTTAAAAGCGCTGTACTAGGTTCGATTAAATTTATATAGGACCGCGAAAATCCGTACAGTCGACTTGACAACCTCCTCCTTTTTCAAAGTCGTTTAAAAAGTATAATGGCTAATGGTCGCAAAAAAAATTAGACCCCCCACATTTCTGCAGTCTACTATTAAGGTAAGTACAAGATCCCAAAAAAAAACGAAGAAGGCACTCGTATATATACATTTTTTAATTGATATTTTTTTCAAAGCTTTACCCATGCTTTTTACAGAAATTTGTTCATTTTAGTGCAAAAATTGCATTTTTTAGTGTTTAACTTTCATTACTTACTGCACCAAAAAATAATATTACAGCTGTTGTTTTACTTAGTTGCCCAATGTCGCGTGTTTCCTCAAAATATCTAACAGAATATTATTTAATTCTACCAAAATTCGCGAAATTGGAAGTTGTACTCTTTATTACGCGAGTATTACTCTGAGATATAATGCAAAGAGTAATTGTACGCGAATGTAGAACAGAAAAAACATGGAGACCCTTTTTGTAAACATAGGTGTTTTATATTTAAAATAAGAAAAATTAGGAAATCAACAACGTAAAACTAAAATGACAGATTACATATTAAGTTTAATATTTTAATAAACAATACAATATACTGTTTTTATTTCACATTCACCAAAATCATAAAAAAATCTAAACAATATTGTATTTATATTATTTAATTTATTAGTAAAATAAGTAAGGAAACAAAGAAAAGATTTACCTACATCTTTCTTTTTATAGCTTATATACTTACATAGAGCAGTGTAGTGGTGTACCTTAGGAGAAGTTTCCTATATCCAGGTGTGAACAAGTAACTGATATGGGCTGAGAAAATGACGACTACAGAGATAATTTGTTTTACGCTTTTTAAAGAAATCTGATTATCACTAAAAATATTTATTGCCACAGATAATTTGATTGCCTACTAATTCCGAATTCCATGTTGTATTACATTATATTGAAGAAAAAAAATGTGCTTCATGAGTGAAAAGAACCCTTTTTTTTTCAATATAGTGTAATGGAATAAAGAACTCCTAGAAGGCAATGTGTCAGGAGATATTTTTAGTTAAGTGAATTTTTTTATATATTAAATTTTTCAGATTCTGACCAAGAAAACCAATTATTTTAAATCAAAAAGAAAATCTTGGGTTATAATTTAATAGACATTAGTTAAGTTATGATAAGATAATAATTAAATAAAAATTTGAAACAATAAAAATAAAAACAGAAGTTGATTCTATTACAGACTGAAACCAAATTTTCATATATTTTGTGAGGTAGTACAACAAACGATGCTTGAGATTGCACAGTTTATTTCATCTTAGTCGACATGTCATGTCATATTTACACTCACTGCGGAGGTGAGAAATCGGGTGAAGCGCCTGTAATAGCGGCCGAAGAAATATAATTGAGTGACTTAAAAAAAAACTTTTCCCATAGAACAGATGACTAAATATAATAAAAATCTCGCCTCCATCTTTTGGTAACGATCTTTTGGTAACGATGCGTCAATGACTTACCTGCAGACGATGATTTTATTTAACTCATAAACTTAGAGTAAAGTATTAGCTGTAAATACAGATATACAATGAACTTACACACTTATCTCATTGGGATAGGCAGAGGCCACAGTACCATCCAAATTTTCTAAAAAATCTTTCTATGTCCCTCAGAAAAGTTGTTCCGTTTATGAGCTAATTAACATCTTTAACTTTCGTTAATTATCTTTTGCTTTTTTTATTAATAAAGGGTTCGCTCTTGACCACAATCTAGCCCAAGGGCAAAGATGCGGTCGAGGATTCAAGCCTATTCACTCAAACTTTAAAGAGATTCGGGTTTTATGAACTCGGAAATACAGACGCAGGCAGGGAATTCCATTCCCTAGCAGTGCGCAATATGAAAGATGATGAAAAGCAGTACTTACGAATCCGCGGGATATCAACAAGATAGGGATGGTACCCAGCGGCTGGACGTCCGATAGAAGAATGGGGCAGGCGGAATGAGCTCATGCAGCTCCTGAGAACACTCCCCGAAGTACATATTATAAAAAATACATAGGCAAGCTACTTTGCGTCTATGAGCTAGGCTTTGGAGCTATTTTTTTATTATAAGATGGGTTAACTCTTGACCTCAATCTTGACCATAAAGGTCAAAGATGAGGTCGACGATGGAGTGAGTTAACCCAGAAAATGCCTATAAAGGCACTGGTACTCCCACGCACCGACGGAACACAGCAAGCTGTTTGGCATCGGACTTCGGTAGGAGGATGGTCGCGAACCAGACGGCCCTTTACAGAGCCTACCACACTGCATCAGACCATAGGACAACACTTCAGATTCAGAAAAAAATGAAGTGTCGTTGCCTGGGATGGATTACTAGGAGGCAGGTCTCATTTGTGTTTCCTTAGTCGTCTCTTACTCACGGAAAGAGATGGGGAGGTGTTATTCTCAACCGATCACCACACAGCCAAATCTTTTACTAGCTTCCTATAACCGTTGAGTCTCCTGTCTCTGCGGTCCACCTAGCTAATTTAATGTGATAATCTTGCCTGCGTGGTATTCCGCCATATCCGCTTACAGAGGAATCTTACGCAGCTGCTCGTTCAAATGTGAAAAGGCAGGTATTTCGCGATGATAGAATTCTTTATATCTCTTTCGGCCTAGTTTGAATTGCCTCAAATATTACCTTTGAGTTTGTGATATGTGTGCGTGAATGAACAAGATTTTGTGCAACGTTTCCTTTAAGCTTGTTTAGTAAATATTATCTTGCCGCCTACGTTTTCGTGTCCCATAATACGCAAAGTCTTGGAAACAAGGAATGGAAGAAATCGGTAGCAGCCATAAGGCTGTCTATATTGTATACAGCATACATATAGATCTTGACGTCGCCCATATCTCACTCGTAATTGCGCCGGCTTTCGTAGTATCAATGGGTAACTTGACTTGCTGCTCTCTGTACTTTTAGGCTAATGTTATTTGTAAGCCTTGTATCGTTATTTTTTTTTAACCTAAAAAATCAAGGATTTCAAAAAATAGTTTTGAAGTGTCTACAAAGCTAGCATGTGCGTAAAATTAACGCCCCTTACCTCTTTAAGGGGCGTTAATCTTTATGCTTTAAAAAATATCCCTCAGCCTATCCTACTCTCTTAGTTTTATCGCGTCCCACACTATCTTAGATACAATAAAATATATATTTTTTAATAAAACGCTCCTACAATGAATTTCTGTATATAAATGTACTACTATAAAACCGGCCAAGAGCGTGTCGGGCCACGCGCATTGTAGGGTTCCGTAGCAACATGGTTCAAATATGCAACTGGCTTCTTAATTCTACGAGCATATTGTCATAGTCGATGTTAAAATCCCCAAATACTATTGTATCAAAAACAAATGTATTAAAAAGTTGGTAATTCCAGAAATAAGTGTAGTTTTGGCCTAAACATAACAGAATGGAAGAATTTTTTTTTTTTTTTTTGGATTTATTTTTTTGCTATAATATTATTATAGGGAATAATATGATGATATCGAGCTGCTGCTTAAGCAGGTCGCGTGGTGATTGTGTATAATTTTGATGTCATTTTCGTAATAAGCACCCCCAAAAACCTATTAAACGACACCTGAAATGTCAATATCAATATCAGCTTGGCTTTCGGCTCGCCTCACTTTTAGCGTGGAACCTTGTATGGCAGCCATTTTGGATTAGGGTACACTATGTCGTAAATGCTACCCTCGTGAATAATTCCACATTTTTTTTTCAATATAAAAATTAATGTTTCCCAAACGGATTGCTGAATTGTTGAATTGCTAGTTTTGGCCTAAATATAACAGAACGGAAGTATTTAATGCGCAAGCGAAGCGAGCGTGAATTTTTTTAAGTTATTTTTTTTCTTAGTTTTTTTTTGCAATAATATTATTGTTGGAAATAATATACCGTCGTGAATGATTCCACATTTTTTTCATTATAAAAATTAATGTTTCCCAAACGGATTGCTGAATTGTTGAATTGCTGAACCCCTTCTATTTTTTGAAAAGCTATCCTAGATAACCCGCCCGATGATATCGGCGAGAAAAAAAAAATCCATCGCTCTTTCACGTGTACGGTAAAACACCCGAAAAACAATTTTTTTCCACCATTTTATTTTTTAGATCTGTCAGCGCAGTCAATATGTATGACCATGCCAAATTTTAGCTCTCTAGTACCAAGGATCTAATATTAGTAAATATATTCTTATTAATCCTAACAACGTTTGGCACTTGGTCGACTATTACTCGCAAGCTTGAAGGTCCAACTTATGTGTGATAGTTTTCCGTTTGATTTCTTTGCATATTCTATCGCCGTGAATTTTTCCACATTTTTAAAAACAATCATTTTGCTGGTGACACTTGTTTTTAACAAAAAAATTCACTTTATAATTTAATATTCGCAAACGGAGTGCTGAATCGAAAAACGTTCTAAGTAAACCCCTTCTATCTTTTAAAAAACTATCCTATGACATTTCACTCGATGATATCGGCGATAAAAAAAATCATTGCCCTTTCACGTGTATGGGAAACATCCGAAAAAATTTTTTTTTACCATTATATTTTTTCAGTCTGTTGGCGCGATCAATATGTATGACCATGCCAAATTTCAGCTTTGTAGTACTACGGATCTAACATAGTAAAATATTCTTATTAATCCCAACTAAGTTTGGCACTTGGTCGACTATTACTCGCAAACTTGAAAAGCCATCTTATGTGTGATAGTTTTCCTTTTAATTTCGTTGTATGTACTACCACTGTGAATTTTTTCACATTTTTAGAAACAACCATTTAGCTGGTAGAGGGGGGGGGACACTTGTGTTTGACAAAAATCTTCACTTTAAGAATTAATTTTTCGCAAACGGAGTGCTGAATCGAAAAACGTTCTTAGTAAACCCCTTTTGTCTTTTAAAAAGCTGTCCTATGATACCCCATTTGATGATATAGGCGAGAAAAAAAAATTCATCGCCCTTTCACGTCTATGGGAGACACCCGAAAAAAATTTTTTTCTAAGATTTCACTCTACAGTTCTGGCGGCGTAGTTTATATGTATGACCATGTCAAATTTCAGCTCTGTAGTACCAAGGGTTTCTTAGGAAACCCGCGGACAGACGGACAGGCGGACAGACGGACATGGCGAAACTATAAGGGTTCGTAGATTACTACGGAACCCTAAAAAGCTAGTCTTATGACTAAAGGTTGGGAACTAAAAGACTGAATCAGTCGTGAGGCATCAAAAATAAGGCGAGTCTTTATTAAAAGCCTTAAATTACTGAGTATCGTTCATCACTAGTCATAGTCGATGTTAAAATATCCAAATAGTATAGTATAAAAAACAAATGTATTAAAGAGTTTGTAGTTTCAGAAATAACTTAAGTTTTGGTGTAAATACAACCTAATGAAATTATAAAATTCGCGAGTGAAGCGAGCGAAAAATTTTTTATTTTTTTTTGTTACAATATTATTAGAAATAATATAGACCTGCTGATAAAATACTTTTGATGTCATTTTCGTAATTAACACCACCAAAAACCTATTAAACGACACCTAAAATGTCAATATGTTACAGCTTGGCTTTCGACCTCGCCTCACTTTTAGTGTTGAACCTTGTAAACATATTCTTATTAATTCCAAAAACTTTTGGCACTTGGTCGACTATCACTCGCAAACTTGAAAGGCCAACTTATGTGTGATAGTTTTTCTTTTAAATTTGTTATACATATATTCTACCAACGATAATTTTTTCACATTTTTAGAAACAACCGTTTAGCTGGTAGAGGGGGGGGGGGCACTAACTTTGGTTTTTGGCTAAATACAACAGAATGGAAGTATTTAATCCGCGAGCGAAGCGAGCGCGAATTTTTTTTTTTTTTTTTTAATTTTTTTAGCAACAAAAGTATTGTTAGGAATAATTTCGAGCTGGTACTAAAGAGCAGGTCGCGTGGCGATTGTGTATAATTTTGATGTCATTTTCGTAATTAACACCCCCAAAAACCTATAACGACACATGAAATGTCAATATGTTACAGCTTGGCTTTCGACCTTGCCTCACTTTTAGCGTGGAACTTTGTATGGCAGTTGTTTTGGATTAGGCTGAACTTCGTCGTAAATGCTAAATGCTCGTGAAATATTTAACATTTTTTTTTTCATTTTAAAAATTAATTTTTCGCAAACGGACTGCTGAATCGAAAAACGTTCGTAGTAAACCCCTTCTATCTTTTAAAAAACTATCCTATGACATCCCACTAGATGATATCGGCGAGAAAAAAAAATCCATCGCCCTTTCACATGTATGGGAAACACCAGAAAAGTTTTTTTTTTACAAAATTTTATTTTTATATTTGTCGGCGCAATTAATATGTATGAACATGCCAAATTGCAGCTCTGTAGTACCAAGGATCTAATATTAGTAAATATATTCTTATTAATCCCAACAATGTTTGGCACTTGGTCTACCATTACTCGCAAACTTGAAGGGCCAACTTATGTTTTATAGTTTTTCTTTTAAATTTGATGTATATTCTACCTCTGTGAATTTTTCCAAATTTTTAGAAACAACCGTTTAGCTGGTAGAGGGGGGGGACACTTGTGTTTGACAAAAATTTTCAATTTAAAAATTTATGATTCGCAAACGGAGTGCTAAATCGAAAAACGTTCTTAGTAAACCCCTTCTATCTTTTAAAAAGCTATTTTACGACAACCCACTCGATGATATTGGCGAGAAAAAAAAAATTCATTGCCCTTTCACGTCTATGGGAGACACCCGAAAAAATTTTTTTTCTAAGGTTTTACTCTACAGTTCTGTCGGCGTGATTAATATGTATAACCATGCCAAATTTCAGCTCTGTAGTACCAAGGGTTTCTTAGAAAACCCGCGGACAGACGGACAGACGGACAGACGGACATGGCGAAACTATAAGGGTTCGTAGATTACTACGGAACCCTAAAAATGGGTCCATCCATCATAAATACAAAACAATATAATTTATTTGGACACAGAGACACAGTAACAACAAGAGAACATAAAACATAGTGAACAACAAGGCGGCCTTATTGCTAGGTACCAATTTCTTCGAGGCAACCTTAGGGTTTACCTTAGTAAGAAGTAGTAGCTGGTGTATAAATATCTATACATATTATAAATAGGAAAGATTTGATTGTTTGTTTGTTTGCATCGAATGGGCTCCGAAACTACTGGACTGATTTGAAATATTCTTTCACCATTAGAATCCTACATTATCTGGGATGGACATAGGGTACATGATTTTCCCGAATTCCCACGGGAACGAAGTCCCGCGCGGGAAGCTAGTATATAAATAATACCATGTAAAAACTATACCTGCCGAATCTTGAATCGAGTGTACCCCAAATGAGAAACGGAGAAAATACTCAATTTTTATTGCATCCATAGGTATTTCTAAGAAGAAGAAATACCTATGGATGCAATATGCCTCAAGTCTTCGACAGTGATGGATGTTGTAACTTGTAAACATACATCGTTGATCTTTAACGGGATCTCTGAAAAATCTATATCTGTACCGAATTTCATCAAAACCGGTTCAGTAGTTTAGGCGTGAAAGACAGACAGACAGACAGAGTTACTTTCGCATTTATAATATTAAGTAACGAAGTAAGGATAACAGTTAAGCAGCGTAAAAATGAAAGCATTCATTTGACAAAAGATTATCAAGCAAAGTTAGTAAATTAATTTCTTTAGTAAATGTACACCATCAATCTGAATGTAAATTTTATCGCGATGAATGAATTAACAATTTATTTTTCTTGGAAGCCAAGTAATCGTATATTAATGACGACCTTGGTCCCGATTCTGTAACTTAAGTAACTTTACGACGTGGTTTGAGCCGATTTTAATGTTGTTTGAGATAGATCTCATTCAATTTTGTAATTGACGTACTAAATGTTGCGTTGTTTGCAACATGGCGAAAAAAAAATAAAACAATAAAACAATAAAGTTGTTTGTCGATAGAATAGAGGCCAGAATTTAATTTTCATATACTTGCTGACAACCACCCCAAGCAGCGCCACCGCCAACCGAATGTAAAGTTGCAAACTAGTTCTATTCAACACAAGCTGATTCTTTAAAATAAGCTAAATAAAAAAATCTTTAATCTAAGCTAAAGAATCGGGTTATGTTAAATGACTTATTTATAAAAAATAAGCCCGTTCATAAAGTTTCTTCAGGAAAAAAAACACTGATTTGGAGATCGAAAGCCTAAATCGTTTTATAAATTATTTTAGCACTGATTAGTATTTGACGCCTTGGGACAAGCAGAATGGTGTTGACTTTAAAACTTTTTTTTTAAATATATATAATGGGTTTGCTCTTTACCACAATCTAGCCCAGGGGCAGAGATGTAGTCGAGGAAGTAGCAAGATTACCCAGAAGATGCCTGTTCACTCGAACTTTAAAGAAATTTCGGTTATATGTGCCTGGAAATACAGACGCAGGCAGAGAATTCCATTCCTTAGTGGTGCGCGATTTATAAGTTAAAGAAAAGCGCTCAGTACGGATCCAAGGAATCTCCACAAGGTAAGGGTGGTACCCAGCGCTGCGTCTGGATGTCCGGTAGAAGAAAGGGGCAGGCGGAATGAGCTCGTGCAGCTCATATTAAATTTTGGTTATAGATATTATAGAATCCACTGGTATGTAAATTTTTTCGACAGAAATTGACATACGTGATGACAAAGTTGTATTTAAATGCCTTGAATTGAAAAGTATTGATTTTAACCATAATAACTATGCCTCCGAATTTGAAGTGAGAAGAAAAAACAAATATTTGTTTTGTTTCTGTGATATTCTCGTATCACCTGCACCTTGTACAATGTCATTATTAAGAAATTTAAAATTTATCATAATTTAAAATATTATGATAAATGGAGTTCCTGGATGTGGCAAAACAACCTGGGTTGTAAACCGTTTTGAGGTTGAACAAGACTTGGTAGTCACAACTACAACCGAAGCGGCAAAAGACCTTAGAGACAAACTTGCAAGCCGTATTGGAGGCTTCGCCAGATCCAAGGTGGGTACTCTTGCTTCTGTTCTAGTTAATGGCCTTAGAGAATCGAATAAGGACAGGTGCAAGAGACTCATTGTGGACGAAGCACTCATGAACCACTTTGGAGCTATTATTATGGCTGCCCAAATTGTCAAGGCAAGCGAGTTGCTGCTTATCGGTGATAGAAACCAACTACCCTATATTGACCGACACAATCTTTTTCCTTTAAAATACACCCGCCCTGAAATAATGAGTACCATAACGCAGGAGCTTCTGTGTACCCATAGGAACCCTCTTGACGTAGCATTTGCCCTTAGACAAGTCTATAGTGGTATTTACTCGTCGAAACTTCGTACGGCTTCCTTAAAACTCGAAAGGTATTCAGATGCACAGATCGATCGAACCCAGTCCGAAACCCTGTACCTTGTTCATACACAGGTAGAAAAGACTACTCTACAAAACCAGGGATACGGATCGGGCACCGGGTCACGCATCCTCACCATACACGAGGCTCAAGGGTTGACGTACGAAAAGGTGGTGATCGTGCGTACTACAACGACCAGGCAGGAGCTACACGACAGTATCCCACATGCTGTAGTTGCCATATCGCGTCATACCGCCAGTTGCAAATATTATGCGGATGACGGTAACGATGCGATAGGCAGATTCATCAAAGAAGCAGAGGCGGCAGGCAGGGAAAAAGTGGTCAGTTACAACCTCAAAATGGCGATCAAAAGTCGAGACAAAGCCGTCATGGATGCCTTGAGGTCTGAATGCAACAGCGAAGAACCGTCACTCGCTTAAATATATATTATATACATATTATGTACATTATGTATTCATATATTTATTATACTTATTTATAAATTGTAAACCTCTATGGAAAGTAATGTATTATAGTTAAAATCAAGTATTAACAAGAAAACTTAATCTAGACAAAGGCACGGACATAAAGTCTGTGGGTGCTAATAATAACAGTTAAAAAAAAAATATTATGTAACTGTAAGATGGAATTTTTTTATATATTTTTTATATTATAAGATGGGTTAACTCTTGACCTCAATCTTGACCATGGTCATAGATGAGGTCGACGATGGAGCGAGTTTACCCAGAAAATGCCAATAAGGCACTGGTACTCCTACGCACCGACGGAACACAGCAAGCTGTTTGGCGTCTGACTTCGGTAGGAGGATGGTCGCGAACCAGACGGCCCTTCGCAGAGCCTACCACACTGCACGAGGCCATAGGACAACACCTCAGATTCAGAACAAATTGCGGCGTCCTTGCCTGAGCTGGATTAATAGGAGGCAGGTCTCATTTGTGTTTCCTTAGTCGCCTCTTACGACACTCACGGGTAGAAATGGGGTGGCGTGATTCTGAACCGATCACCACACATTAGATTAAGATTTTAT
Organism: Aproaerema taeniolella; assembly: GCA_949987775.1. NCBI lineage: Eukaryota > Metazoa > Arthropoda > Insecta > Lepidoptera > Gelechiidae > Aproaerema > Aproaerema taeniolella. The sequence continues at coordinate 19,913,408 of OX465248.1, forward strand.
CTATCTAGACTAAGCAGCTCACGGAGCGATTCGAGTACATCTAGTGGGGCACATCATCGGAGACATTTCAGACTTTCATCATCGGCTAGTGTTATTTCTACCTTAGGAATTTAATAGGTATTGCTTACAATTGGTTCCTTAAATCAATACTCGATTACAAGCCAAAATAAGAAGTCTTTCGCCAGCGCCTTTCCTTTACGAAAGACATACATTAATGATCCCACTATATTCGTAACAAATATCTTTCATTTTTTCCCGTGAAATCTTAAATTTCACAGGAACACAGCCTTAAATCTTTTTGTCAGCCAACGGGACCTCTGTAAACAGCATATTTCATATTAATACAGGCTATTTACATGCAAGTTTTTTATGTTTTTAAGTGCCACACTATTGGTACCTCCCAAATATGTCCTTTATTAATGTACATTATGCACCGTTAATAATTAAAACTTCATAAAATAAATAAAAAATATTACAAAATTGAGGGGAAAATGAGAAAAATAACAATACATACTTCGCTACTAGTATTACAAATGCGAAAGTAATTCTGCCTGTCCGTTACACCTTCATGTCTAATTGCGAGATAGAAATATATCTGATGAAACAATTTTCAAACAACCATCGGTTTCATGTTTATTTTATTTTCGTTAGCTAATTTATTTCGAAATTAATTGCGTAACAGCAAAAAAAAAACATTAAAAACTTATATAAAAACTTGCATGTAAATAGCATATCTACAGACCAACGTTGGCTGACAAAAAGTTTTGAGGCTATAATCCTGTAAAATTAATGACTTCACTGAAAAAAAAAAAATATTTGTGAGGTACTAATATAGTATAATCAGATAATATTCGAGTTAATTATGTAGTTCATATAACAGGGAAGGGTCTTTTGAACGAATTTTTAATTCGGCTTGTAATAGCGTAATGACTTAGGTACCAATTGTAAGCAAATTAAATTCCTAAAGTACAAACAGACACTAACCGATGATGAAAGTCTGAATCATCTTTGATGAAGGGTCCCGTTAGGTATACGAGTATCACGAAGCAAGTATTATACTTACAATACAATACAATACATAATTCCTTATTTGCACACAAAAAATACAAAAAGTCCAAGAAACACAAACATAAGCATTGTGATACAAAAATGCGGCCTTATTGCTAGGCAGCAATCTCTTTCAGGCAACCTTAGGGTACAGGAAACAGATCGATCGTTAAAAATGTCGAGCGGGGTGCATAATAGTACATTATGCTACAAGTGTAATATCCAATGCGCACGCGTGTCATACGACGTTTTTCAACACATTTGTGATGAAAGAAAGAAATAAGAACTTTCCTTTGATATTGACGGCAACAAGCTATCACTTCCATGTTGCACCTCGGAAAGTATTTCTGGCTACGTTCACAATGAATTTTGGAATATTACGTAACCCGCTCCATGACAATGTAATTGTGTGGGCTACGCAAAATCACGGGTGGGGCCACAATTGCTGGTTACTTACGCTGCATGTTGTCTCCTACTAACGTACGATTGTCCTGATTTGGTCCTTATATAAGTAAGTGGCCAAAGGATTTATGTAACTTTTTCTCTCAGTGTGGATTAATAATATTTCATCCGCGTTCTGTCACGGCTTGGGCTTGCTTTAGATGTGCTTAATAAATGGGGAGTCAAACTAAAATAATATTTACCTATGAAATATTAAAAGTCACTCACTATTGACACAGTTTTCTCCCAACATAAAGAAATAACGAAATCAAATTAATTAAAAGTGATTAGTTTTTCGTGGCAATTATATAATTTACTTGGATAAAGATGAAGTGCTCAAAACCTATAGTAGGTAAGTTAATTTATTTTTAATTTCCTAATGCATCAATTTTTATTTATTAAGAAGTTCTAGAACCACTTATGCTTGCCTACTACGTTAGGGATTATGGGCGTAAGCGTATAAATATATGTATGTAAGTAAGTGGTGCGCTCTTGACCACAATCTAGCATAAAAGTGAAGATGCGGTCGAGGATGTCGCAAGCTCACCCAGAAGAAACCTATTCACTCGAATTTTAACCTGTCGCGCGCTTGTTTACGCCGCGTGCGATATTAATAATGCGCACACGGGTGTACAATAATCACGCGAGGGTTAGAGATCATTTATTTTTATATGCGGTAGATGGAGCCTTTGAAGAAAGTTGTCGTTTTTGTCTTTTCTATTTAATAAATTAAATCACTTTTAGGGTCTCCAACTTCAATAATAGTTATACTACTTACTGCTTTGGTAATAAGTTTGTCAAGAGAAGGAGACTGCATATGCACAGCGAGCGGAAATAACGAGCTTTTTGGATTCAGGAATGAAAGTCATTGTGAGTTAGAAATTCATTGTGTTCAAAATATAGAAGATATGGTGCAAGCTATTTCTAAGTCGGGGCTATGTAATCTACACAGTTATAATTACAACACAAAAACAGTTTATACTTTTCCAGAAAAATCAAGCTTTAATTTAACAACTGCATCAATTGACTGGAACAATGATTTGGTAAACGCTCTTAATACGCGTGTCATTCTGTCAAATTATACCAAATCTATAAATATCCGAAGCTTCCCTGAAACTGTGTCTGATTTGGTTAACGAGTCTAATATTGAAACCAATCCATGGGAAGTTGGACAGATAAAATTTGACTTGAATATATTTTCTAATTTAACACAACTTTTAAAAATAAATGCCTCTGACAGTGGAATCAACACTTTGGAGACCACCGATCCATTGCTCTCAACTGAACGGAGACACAATGTTATAAGCATTATCGATTTGAGTAAGAACAGAATACGTGAAATTCCGAAAAACTGCTTCTTTTTTTTTCCTTTTTTGCAATATTTGAATTTATCTCATAATCACATAACAGCTTTTGATAATCTAAGCTTTGAAGGTCTTTTAAGATTAGAGACATTAGATATTTCCAGAAATATGTTATCAGAGATTGGTTTCACATTTTTTTCAAAAATTATACATATCAAGGAAATATCAATTAACCGCAACAATCTCACTCAAATAGATAAATATAATTTCAAAACGACAACAGAACTTGAGCAGCTGGATTTAAGTTCAAACAACATAAATAGTATTGAAGAGGAGTCGTTTAAGTACCTTGTAAAGCTAAGACAGTTAGATATCAGTAAAAATAATTTAACTGTTGTAAATCAAAATACGTTCAAATATAACATTCAGCTTAATAAACTTAATTTGTCATTGAATAATATAAGACATATAGATTCGGAAGCATTTAAGTCTATAAAAAATCTCAATACATTGGATTTATCTTTTAATAATTTAAGTACCATTGCATTCAAAACAAACGATCTTAAACATTTAATAATTTTAAATGCTGCTAATAATTCGATACGAAATGTTTCAAAACTTTTCTTAAGCAACTTTCAATCTTTAGAAAAACTAAATTTATCAGAAAATTGTATTTCCACATTAGAACCAGGCCTTTTTAAAAATTTGAGTAGATTAAAATATTTAGATCTGAGCAGAAATACACTTGCTATTTCACTACAAAACCAATTCTTCCAAGGACTACATGCTATCACAAAGCTACTATTGTCAAACACACGTATAACTTCTTTATCGAACGAGTCATTTCCAGCACTAGAAAATCTCCAAACTGTTAATATTAGCCGCAGTCAAATTGATCTAATAGAATTCAACACATTTTCAGGCTCAAATTTCATTGAAACATTAGATATTTCGTTTAATTTATTGCGCAAATTTGACATCAATTGCACAGTTTTGAAATCTCTAAAAATATTAAAGCTCGACAATAATGAAATACAAAACTTAACCCATGAAGTTTTTCAACATCTGAATAAAATTGAAGAGTTAAATTTAGCAAACAATAACCTAACTATCTTGGACCACAACGATTTTAAATATTTATCCCATTTAAAAGTGTTAGATGTTTCATACAATAACATAATCAATGTGGAAAATGTCATTGATGGATTGCCTGTAATTGATTTAGATTTAGCTAAAACGAAAAAAATGATAACATTTCAAAATACCAGTAACAAATTTATACAACGATTAAATTTATCTTTAAATGACATAGAAACCATTAATTCAGTGCTGTTATTTAAAATAAAGAACGTAGAATATCTAGATTTAACAAGAAACAAAATTAATTTTATTGATAAATTCTCGTTTCAGAATTTACAAAAGCTAGTTTGGCTCGATTTAAGTTTTAACTTAATATCTTATATACAACCCGGAGCATTTCTGAATTTAACTTATTTGAGAACTCTTATTTTACGCAACAATAAACTACAAGAGTTTCAGTTCGGAGTGCTAGAAGGCCTATCATATTTAGAAATGCTAAACCTAACGAACAATGAAATACACGAATTCGGGGTAAATTTGATACATAGTGCTCCTCGCCTTACTCATATAGCTCTTGATAAAAATAAAATTGACGAAATAAATTTAGAAGAATTTCTCAATACTAATATTACTTCGATTTCAATTGGAGATAATCCAATACCATGCGATTTTATAGTAAATTTTAATAATCTTCGTAAACCCAAATATATTTTGTTTGCTCAAAAATATGACTATCACAGTCCGAATGTAAGAGGTATTACATGTTTACCTAGCTCTAAGCTAAACAATGATTTGAAATTGTCTCAAAATATAACTGGTGTTAACCAAAGCAAAGCAATCGATACTCTTCGAGATTCTTCGGATGAAATTACGAGTAAGATAGCTAATAATAAAGTGGATTACAACAACCAAACTGATGCAAAGAAATTTCTTTTAATCAATAATCTAACAAGTATTTTACAAACAATCAATGCAAATACCTTGGAAATAAATAACAAGCTGTTAACGAAATTAACAGCAAACACTAACGATAGCGTAATAAAATATGATTTGCAGGAAAAAATGAAGTTTTTGAATGCAATTCCGAGAAGTGTTAAGTTGTATTTTATAGTCATTGTTTTAACAATTATAATGACGCTTTTTGTTTATAAAAAAGTGTACAATTATAATCGATCTAATGGCATGTTACGTAGAAACAATAACTATCATGGAAGCACACAACCCAAAATAAATGACATAGAATTGAAAGATACCGGCAAAAACTAAGGGTGTGGATCATTCCATGAAACTAAATAACTTTCCCAAGAAACATAGATCGGAATATGAAAAAAACATTTTCGTTTTTCCATTTAATTTGTGTGATCTGCTCATTTGCCTTTATATGAGAAGTAAAAAAGAATTGTTAAAGAATGTCATACGGGTCCCTTGGAGAAAGTTGTTGAGTATCAATGGGTAGAATCAATCTCCAAAGTTGCACTACTACATAATTTCAAGTGGAAATTCAAAGATTCAATTTTCGCTTATATGTAATTATGTCAAATAAAATTTGTAATAATTAATAATAAAGTTATTTAGCTTTAATTGACTTTTCGTATAAGTGTTTTTAAACCTTCGTGTGCTTTTTGAACACATGGTGTACGAGATTTGTATCGCACGCGGCGTAAACAAGCAAATTATAATATGTGTAACAAAATTCATTTAAAATAAAACTGTATAAGCAAATTATGTATTGTGCTTTTTTATTTTCGATTTGTATTTATAATAAGTTATAATCGAAATATTTAAAAAAAACGGCCAAATTCGAGTTAGACTCGCGCAGGAAGGGTTCCGTACCAATTTCTATAAAAACGAGCAAAAAAAATCACGTTTCTTGTATGGGAGCCCCCTTAAATGTTTTTTTTTATTCTGTTTTTTTGTGTATGTTGTTATAGCGGCTACAGAAATACGTCAACTGTGAAAATTTCAACTGTCTTACTATCACAGTTCATGAGATACAGCCTGATGACAGATGGAAAGACATCAGACGCAGTCTTAGTGATAGGGACCCGTTTTTGAGAGTCCTAAATGAAAAAACTTTGCTTTGAGTTTGCTGCTCTTAGTAAAGCAAACGTTTTCACTTTCATCAAAAACATGTCAGTCCTATGAAAGCGAAAATCCATACCTTTAACTCTTTTTTTAAAGTTTTTTGCTCACACCTAGAAAATTGTGCACTACAGTTTTGCAAAGGTACAACAGATTTGCACTACGAAAGCTAACACTACCTCGAGTGAGATAAGGGCGACGTCAAGGTCAACTTGTGTAGCCCGATGTGCTGCTGTGTTTCATTGACTGCACCGTAAAACGTAAAAATCAACCGACTTCAATCGCAACCATGCCCATCAGTAGATAAATACACTACAATCCAAAATGTCATCTAAATAAATATATATTATTTTTGTTCTTTTTTTTAAAGATAATGGGCTTGCTCTTGACTACAATCTAGCCCAGAGGCGGAGATCTAGTCGAGGATGTAGCAAGCTCACCCAGAAGATGCCTATTCACTTGAACTTTAAAGAGATTTGGGTTATATGTGCCCGGAAATACAGACGCAGGCAGAGAATTCCATTCCTTAGCGGTGCGCAATATAAAAGATGAAGAGAAGCGCTCAGTACGGATCCGAGGATCTCCATAAGGTAAGGGACGTCCAGACGCACCGCTGGGTGCCGGTAGAAGAAAGGGACAGGCGGAATAAACTCGTGCAGCTCATGAGCACACTCCCCGAAGTACATCTTGTAAAAAATACACAGGCGAGCTACGTTAAATTTTTTTGTGTCTTACTTTCATTACCTACTGCACCGAAAATCATATTATAGCTATTGTGTTACTCAGAAGCCCAATGTCGCGTGTTTCCTCAAAATATCTAACAGAATTTATTTGATTCTACCAAAATTCACGAAATTGGAAGTTGTACTCTTTATTACGCGAGTATTACTCTGAGTTATAATGCAAAGAGTAATTGTACGCGAATGTAGAACAGAGAAATCATGGAGACTTTTTTTAATATAGGTGTTTGATATAAGATAGCACCCTGTACATATCACATTTACAGTATAATATTGTGCATAATATATGTATTAGTAAAATAAGTAAGGAAGGGAAAATATAATTTTTTGGGATTACATACTTAAATAGAGCAGTGGTGTCGAGGTGGGAAGGAACTGATATTATAGGCTAAGATAATTTGACGACGACTTAGAGATTACTTGTTTTGGGCTTTTTATAGAAATCTGATCGTCACTTAAAATATCTATTACCACGGATAAGTTGATGGCCTACTAATTCGGAATTCCATGTTCTATTACTTTATATTTAAAAAAAAAGTTTTTTCTAGTGAACGCTTTTTTTAATGGAATAAGGAACTCTTAGAAGGCATTGTGGCACGAGATATTGTATGTGAAGTTTAGTTTAATATATTATTTTTTTCAGATGCTGACCTAGAAAACCAATTCTATCCTGTTCAATTCTATTTTTCTACTCTATTATAAAACCAATTCATTTAAACAAATAGAAAATCTTGGGTTCTAATTTAATTTACATTAGAGCTGCCTTATTTTTATAAAATCACAAGATTATAAAAAAAACAGTAAAAAATAAACATAGAAGTCGATTCTATTACAGACTGAAACCAAATTTTCATATATTTTGTGAGGTAGTACAACAAACGATGCTTGAGATTGCACAGTTTATTTCATCTTAGTCGTCATGTTATGTCATATTTACACTCACTGCGGAGGTGAGAAATCGGGTGAAGCGCCTGTGCTAGCGGCAGAAGAAATTTATTTTTTGTTTTTATTTTATTAAGAATAGGTTCGCTCTTGACCAAAATCTATCTCAGGGCAAAGATGCGGTCGAGGATGAAGCGAGCTCACCCAGAAGAAGCCTATTCACTCATACTTCAAATATATTCGGAAATACAGACGCCGGCAGAAAATTCCACTCCTTTTAAGTGCGCAATACAAAAGATGAAGAAAAGCACTCAGTACGTATCCGAGGGATCTTCACAAGATAAGGGTGATAACCCGCAGTGCGTTTGAACGTCCGACTGAAGAAAGGGGCAGGCGGAATGAGCTCCTGAGGACACTCCCCGAAGTACATCATATAAACAAACATATAGGCAAGCTACTTTGCGTCCATGAGCTAGGCTTTGGAGTTTACCCTTAACCATTTTTTTATCACCAATGAGCCCCCTGGCTCTGCGATCCACCGAGTCCAGTGCGGCTAGTTGGTATTAGTTGGCTAGTTGGTGACTTTTTTATTAACTAGCGGAAAATAAATGTGAATCAGCTCAAGAAACTAAACAACTTTCCCGAAATAAAATAAAAAAGTTTCGCCTCTTTATACAACTTCTTCTTCTTATCGTGTAGGTAAAGCCAGGGTGTGGCGAACTTGGCTAACCCTAGTGTCAGAGTTTTCAAGCCGCACAATGGCCTCTGACTTGGTTTTAACGACTGTAGTCAATCGACAACAGCTGGGACCGACAGCTTAACGTTCCCTATGAAGCACGGAAACGCTTGTGATAAATTGCCACTGTGGTCACCCATCAGGTTCCCTGTCTCTGTGTATGTTGCTTAACCTAACTGAATGCTTGAAATCAGCGAGCGCCACTGGACTACGAGCGCATTCAACTCAGATTTGCCTTTATACGGGAAGACAATTTTTTTTACCAGAATTTAATTTATGTTCCTTTGGCAAAGTTGTTCAGTTCCACAGGGAGAGCAACCCTTCTACCTAGACTAAGTTATATATTTATATCTTCTTATATATAAAATTCTCGTGTCACAATGTTAGTTACCATACTCCTCCAAAACGGTTTCACCGATTTTTATGAAATTTTATATGCATATTCAGTAGGTCTGAGAATCGGCTATCATCTATTTTTCATAAAAATAAAGAAAATCCATCGGGAACGAAGTTACGGGCGGACAGCTAGTAGGTATATATATTTATATTTGTTAGGTGGATATGTATATAATATATTTGTTATATTTAGATTTTTATGAAATTTTATATGCATATTCAGTAGGTCTGAGAATCGGCTACTATCTATTTTTCTAAAAAAAAGAAAATCCACCGGGAACGAAGTTGCGGGCGGACAGCTAGTAGGTATATATATTTATGTTTGTTAGGTGGATACGTATATAATATATTTGTTATATTTATATATATGAAATTTATTTTATGTAATGCATGTATTATATTTGCACCCATATCTATACGATTCATTACTTATTCTCCACACTTAAAGGTTGCCGATAAGATATTGCTTCTTAGCAATGGAGCTGCCTTTTGTACCCTGACATAACTGTTTTGTATTAAAATGTACCTTACCTTATTTGTGTTGGAGTGCAATAAAGTATATTGTATTGTATTAAGTCTCTTGATGTACCACGCATATTTTTATTTTATTTTGGTTACGATGTCTTAATGACCTATCTGCAGACGATGATTTTATCTAACTCATAAACTTACAGTTAAATATTTGCTGTAAATACATATACAGGTTGGATTTTTGTAATGCCATCTGAAGGGAAGTACTCTTAATACTGTAGATAGAAAATTGTACTTAAAGAAAACATTCCTTTACTTTTTTTCTTTTATTTAATTTACCAAGTTTGTGAAATTTCATCCTTATAATTGACCCCAACGTTCGATGTAATAAAAGTACAGGATGTTATCCTTACAGATTTTAGTAGGTTCAATTCCCGGGTGTGGAAAGCGAATTTTCGAAAATCCTTGAATGCAGTTTTCTTTCTTTTTAAAAATAAAGGATTGCATCTTTGAGTACAATTTTCTATCTACAGTATTAATAGTACTTTCCCTTCAGGTGGCATTAAAAAATTCCACCACGCATACATGCCATACTTAGGTTGGCCCAAGGTTGACACCTGGTACGATCCAAATACACCAAATACCACTCTTGCTTTCTATAGAAATCTAGAAAATCTTTCTATTTCCCTTAGAAAAGCTGTTCCATTTAGAGAGCTGTTTTAAATCTTTAACTTTCGTTAATTAATCAAAAGTCACCTAATACATAAAATATCATCACTGGCTTGGCCATTTGGAGAGAAGAGGAGAAAATTTTATGGTCAAGAGGGTCTAACGAGGTCAGCTGCTGATAAAACCGATCTGTGAGGTTTAGTAACGTACACAGGGGTAGGAAACCTGAAGTGGCAATTTGTCACGAGCGTTTCCGTGCTTCGAAAAGCACGTTAAGCTGTTGTTCCCCGCTGTTGTCGATTGACTATTGACTACAGTCGTTTAAACCAAGTCAGAGGCCATTTGGCGGTTTGAAAACTCTGATACTAGGGTTAGTAAAGTTCGCCACTCACTTGAGTATACCTACACGATAAGAAGCAAAATTTAAAGCTGCTGATGGTCGAGCACCCGAGGTATCGCTGGCGCGACGTGGTGGCGTCGGACTTCAACGAGCTTCATACCAGCGACTGGCATGAGACCGTCACAAAAGGCTGGTTTTCGTAACGGAGGCTAAGGTCCGTATTACAAAAGGAGACTCAAGTCTTTATCTATACGAGTATTGATTGTTTTTTCTCGCACTATCAAAATGACAAAGACGACTGCAACTCAAGTATCGATCAGTTTCAGTTGCGTTCTGTAACACGGACCTGAGCCGCGCTTTGGGTCGTTAGGCCAGCGGTGTAAGTATGTAAAACTTTAAAGTCTTATTCTCCCAATAAACTGAATAAATTTCTCGAAGAATTTTTTAAAAAGATTGTCGACTTTCCTTACAAAGGTAAATCAGTTGACCGCACAAGTTGTACGGAAAACAGATTTTTTTATACCTTGTGTAAAAGTTATTTATTTATTTACTGTTTATTGTACACAATAGACATATAAAAAGAAACATACAAAAAGAAATACGACACAACAGGCACTGCTTGCAACAGGCAGGCAAGCTGTTCAGTTTCGTCGGTTAATTCACGTCCTTAATTTTCGCTCCACTTATCCCTACCGAGCTATCCCTACTGGTAGGGATATGTGCACGTTATTGTAGATTTATTTCTACCAGTAGGTATTACTATTACTAATAATGTACAATAGCACAGAAAAATTGTTAATTTGCTCTATTTTTGCAATAATCAAATTAAATGCAGCGATTTAGCCTAAACAAGTGCGGTACTTGAATTGATATGATACTATGAATGACCCATGATTAAACAAAAACGTAGGATGTAGATAATATAGGTACATAGTGCTAGAAAGTGGCGTATGCGGATTACCTTGCGATCATAGTGACCGGACAAACAGAAACAATCCGATGAATAAAGGAAACCGAGCTCTAGACAAGGCGGCAAACTGGATAAAGGACAACGAGCTGGAACTAGCTAGTCAAAAGACCGAAGCAGTATTACTATCAGGTAGAAAGAAAGTAAGAACAGAGATAAAGTTCTGTATCGAAGAAGTTACTGTTTACCCGCAAAAAAATTGAATACTTGGGTGTGCAGCTTGACAATATGACTTTTGAACTTAAGAAACAATTGTTTATGTAAAAAAATATTTTTTTGGTTTAACTAATATTTTTTTTATTAAAATAAAAGGATGTTTAGTCTTAACTATACAAAAATGGCAGCAGCGAATAGTGGAAATAAACAGTGCACCTATCCCTACCAGTAGGGATAGCTCAGTAGGGATAAGTATACCAGGGGATTTTCGCTAGCTAATTTAAAGCTACATAAAATAGGTCTTGCATGCGTGGTACTCCAACTGATCCGCTTACAGAGGAATCTTACGTGGCTGCTCGTTCAAATGTGAAAAGGCAAGTATTCCGCGATGATAGAATTCTTTATATCTCTTTCGGCCTAGTTTGAATTGCCTCAGATATTACCTTTGAGTTTGTGATATGTTTGCGTGAATGAACAAGATTTTGTGCTACGTTTTCTTTGAGCTTGTTTAAATATTATCTTACCACCTGCATTTTCGTACTGTATACATTTCTGTGTGTTAGAAAAGTCTTGGGAACAAGGAATAGAAGAAATCGTTAGAAGTGATAAGGTTGCCTGTATTGTACTCACAATAGCACGTCACGCTAATGTTGATCTTGACGTCACTCTTATCTATCTCGTGGCGGCTTTCTTTTTTTTTTAAAGTAAAGCACCTACAATGAATTCCTGTAAGTATATAAAATGTATTACTATAAAAATTACTTCAATATGTGCTTTGGTATGTAACTAAAAAAGGACAAGTCGCTTAAAAAATACATAATATCATTGCCACCGTGTACCGTCAGTGATCGTGTTCCGAGTTTTACGCACTAATTAGTTGCACTAACCGAGGATCTTACAGTGAGGAAAAACATCGCGAGAAAACCTGCACATTCAAGTATCTGAATATGTATTGTAACAATTTTTCAATTCAGTAGTATCAAGAAAAAGACGATGAAATAGCAGTCGCTCCACTGTTATGAGAATCACTATCGTCATCTTCATCAGCCCTGGGGCCTTTTTATAATATTACATAAACAGCACGGAAAAATTCTATTACCGTTGCCTCCTATGCACTAGCTGGGAACTTAAAAGGCAATGGTAATACAAATTCTGCCATCACGTGCCGTGCCGTGCCGTTCGAATTATAAAAAGGCCCCATGGGTCTAACGTACGATTACTTGGCCAAGTAATCGTATGTTTTAATGACGGTTTGGTGTTACACTGTTTTTGTAAATCTATGGTTCCTAGATTCGACTCCCGGAAACATTTATGTAAAAAGCAGATGTTTCTTCGGTATGGGTGTTTGATGCCGTCTTTGTATACCTGTACGTCCCAATCCATCCACAATACAAGGGAAAACTGGGTATAAGTCTGTAAGTATAAGAATTTTATTTATTTATTGAATTAATTAAAAGACAAATATCTATACAAAAGGGAAACGCTGCCAGCCTCCTGGGCCTCGATGTGACGCGTTTGAGGAGCTGATTTTAACCCCCAACGAAAAAGAGTGGTGTTGTATGTTTAATGTGAGTATCTGTATATCTGTCTATCTGTGTGTCTGTCAGGCATCGTAGCTCCTAAACGACTAGACCGATTTCGATGTCGATACGGTTTTTTATTAGCTATATTTGATCAAAATTAGTTCAACAATTTAAAATTTATAAGAAATCGAATGTCGGGGATAATATAATTTTTTTAGAGTAATATGTAATGTTCTTCATTAATTAACATAATTTATTAAATTGTTAGGTAGGTAATATAAGTTAAAAATGTTAAAAAAAGGTTATTTGAACTATAAATTAAGTCCTACCGAAGTCCGACGCCAAATATATACCAGTGCCTTATATATATATTTTCTGGGTTAACTCGCTCCATCGTCGACCTCATCTATGACCTTGGTCAAGATTGATGTCAAGAGTTAAGGCGACTACAGCACCTAAATTACGATTTTATGATGCGCAGATAAGCATGACGCACTGCATTAAATAGAAGAAAAAAAATACTACGGTAATATTCAGGACATAAACTAGTTAAGTAGTTTGCTGAAAACATGATTCAGCACTTTTGGTTCGATAGAAAAAGCAGACAAAGTCACCTCTAAATACCAATATTGTGTATCTTTTAAGTTGTAAAAACGATAGTAAAATGCACACAGGAACTTGAATTTGCTATCAAAATGTTCGTGATTGAACACTCTCGATAAGTAGTTGACGCATTTTTCAATTTAAGCTGTTACCTTACCATAAATCTCATTTTTCTAACTTTCGAACATGTATTTACGCACGCACGCTTTCATAGTCCGTAAACTTCGTGTATCGACACTGTTCGCACTGCCGGCCCAGGCCTGTTGAGAGACGGAGATGGCACTATTCCTATGTGTGCTGCCTTTATCGGGTGCTGTAGTCGCCTTAACCTATCTTATAATAAAAAAAATAAGTACAAAAAAATTAAAAGAAAAAAATTAAAAGAAAAATCTTAGCAAAACAAAGCAAACTGCAAATTCAAAGGAGCACATACTTCAAAGAAGCCTACAAAAAACCAATATAATAGACACAAAGACAATTGCTTTCGTGTAGACCGTACACCGCAAAGGTTTTGAATCCAAAGTGCTTTTAAATTAATCGAATTCTTTTGTGCAGGGAAATGTTTCGTCGAGAAATCTTCTCGCATTTTCTTTAAGTACTTGTGAATGTGAAGAAGAGAGAGAGGAATGTGTGTTTGCCAGATAAGTGAGTTTATTTTGTTGCGTATCTGAGTGTTATTAATTATACTGGGTGAAAAAGAACGTCCTAGCTATATTCAAATTCCTGAACCAGTATCACTCAAAGAACACATTTATTTATTTTTATTTTTTCAATGGGAATAGTTCATTTTTTGCCTAAACGTAGACATTACTCCTACACCAGGTACGCGAGGGGTGCGGGTAGCACTCGGGGGGTGCACCCGAGTGGTGTCTACGTTTAGGAAAAAAAAATGCGCCCCCCCCCCAAAAAAGAAAAAAAAAGTGTTCAGTAAGTGATACTGGTTCAGGATTTTCAATAAAGCTAGGAGGTTCTTTTTCAACGTGTATTTATATTTTGTACAAAAAACTCTTTCACAGTAAAAAGTGTACATAAATTAGGCTAAATCAGTGTAGATTCTATATTTGTCTTTTATTTTTGTCTTTTAACAAAACATATTCTGTTATATTAGCTGTTTTTATCCTCAAAATAAAATGCAGAAAAGAATTGCAGTGCTGTAATGCAGTGTTATAAAAAAATTTGAGCAATAATTCTATGACTTTTATGTAATGTTTATGTAACTTTTATGTAATGTATTTAGCCTAGAGTTCCAATGCTGGTGAAAAGCGTTTGTTTAAGTTTGGTGGCCAACGGATTTAAATCGTTTCAGAAGAAAAAAAGTGTTTTATTTAACTTTTAGTCTAAGATTAGTTCAATAAAGAAATCTTAAATTGAGTAAATATAGAAGCTGTTAAAAATCTTTACTAACTTTCCTAAGTCTAACCCATTTCCTTACACTTTCCCCAAGGAAGAGTAGAAATTCTTTTCTTTGAAAATAAATGGCGTCTAGCAAGATAAGTTGTAATGAGTGGTGTAGATAAGGTCCCCAGCGTCTAAGATTCACAGGGCCTCGCGTATTTTACTACCCCCAAAGAATTCCGAATTAACACTTTGTTACACGAAAATTTCAAGGAATTAGAACTATTTTAGCTCAGGAATTTTGTTGCATGAATTCTCTGTAGGGACATTTTTGGAGATATTCTAGAATCTAGAGGACCTGTGGTGCACCGTTCTGCCTGTGAAAGCTTATGAAATAGCTAGAGTATCTCAAAACAGGCCATTTTCAAAGATATTAAATTTCTAACATACTGGTAACTAGGTTTTTAGCAACGTTCAATCTTATTTCAGTTTTTTCTTTTCTTAATCGTTGCAACTGCGGATTTTTTTAAAATTTCATTTAGTAGTAATTTTTTCATTAATAACTATATTTACTAAAAAAATATTTTATTAATATAGCTGTTCTTTGGCATTGTTGCCACATGGCTCAAGTAGCCTGCAATTATATTCATACCAGCATTAATTACTTGGTTCATAACATGTATTAAAAAATTGTCGTTTTCCTAATAAGAGATTCTGTTATATAGACTTAGACGTTTTGCTATATGGTGGGTTTGCTAATTAGGCTTACAAGTATTAAACGATTTGCTACTTAGACTTTCTGATCAGCAAGCCTATCTTTTCTGTTTTTATACCTATGTACAATTTCTCAAAACAAAAACATAATCAAAATATATTTCTATTACAAAACTAATGATACCAACCATCTCAAGTCCCTTATTAGGTAATATTAGGTAAAGTTACTCTTGAACACGAAACTTGCAACCAAGATAGACATAATAAACATTAAAACTCTGAGAACATGGGGGCTAACCGCGTTACCTTCGAAATAAATGCGAAACAGGACGCGTAATGAGGAGGGTGATAACAAGTCTGGGTGCAATCTCGGGTGGAATTGTTATTTGGGAAGCACATAGGTGTTAGACGAGCGTTGAGCGATTTACTTTAGATAGAATAGGAATTTTGATCCAATTTTCTACTTCTAATCGTCAGGGAATAACCAAATTCCTACCTCTTTTAAGTGTTCGCTGTCCCTAAAAATGTAGGTCAGTGGACAAACTTTGTAAAGGTATTTATTTGTAAATATATTGACTCTGTGGTATTAAAATAAATAAATAAATTAAATATACTTGTCGGAACGTCAATAGGATTGGCGCTGCCGTCAGACATTATGCGGGCGTGTAGATGGGTAATCGAGCAAAGAGAAACACCGCTAGTACTCAAAGTAAGTTTTTATTCGTGAAGTAGGCAGCTAAACGAAACGGGGGACAGTAGGGGTAGTAGGGATCGCCGGAACACCCCTTACCACCGCGTCGTGCACTGCGCTTCGTTTGAGTGTCCGTACTATTGACCGTCTCCGACACGGCCATCCTGCGTGACCCACGTCCTCGTGGGTTTAATCTGAAACAATACAAACACACCACGGTATGTCTGCCTCGGCCACTCCTGAACTTTCACTTTCTCCTTGTACGGAGGAAAATAAAATTCTAGATTCGTTCAATTAACTTTCATTTTTCAATATCAAGTAACAAAGGGTCTAAAATAGTCTTAACTAGTTCTTAAATTTTATCACTAGAGCAACCAAGTACCATAATGTAAAAGCAAACTCAATTCACACTACGCATTATTAAATCAACAACAAAACTTCAGGTTTCTCATTCGTGGCCTATGGCTTTCTCTAGCCCACCAACCAACACCATGTCAGTTATCATGCGCATCCCAGGATCGCCGGGACCGCCAGTCAACCACTTGACTTTCTCTGGTCTCTACAAGACCTGACCTCCGCCAGGACTAACCGCGCACCGCGCATCCATGGTCTACTCTACCTCCGAGTAGATGCCGACTTCAACCGGACTACGGCTACGGAACAGCCCCTGGTACGGTCGACCAACCGAACTGAGAACCTTACTCTTCTGATTCACTCTCATCATCAACTTCAAATGGTACTTGGCCCTCTGGCATTTTCCTTATGGCAACGGATATCTATCGCGCACTGTATTTTTATTTAGCTCCCTGTAATCTACGCACATTCTTTTTGTACCGTCCGGTTTTTCAACGAAAAGAGCGGGGCTAGCGAATGGGGAATTACTCGGTCTTGTTATTCCAGCGTCTAATAATTATTTCACTCTTTCGCGTATAACCCTACGTTCCTCGGGTGAACATCTATAGGGCCGTCTTTGTACCGTACGATTCGGATCAATTAGGCGAATATCAAGTTTGCCGGTGTTAACGCGGTTAGTAGGAAAACCGGTAATGAAATAATCTGAATATTTTTTTAAAATGGCAAGAAGCGATTGTTTTTGTTCCAATGAAATGTCAGTGTCAATTTGATCAAAATTATGGGATTGATTTTGTTGTTTCGTTGTGGTACACGAATTAACCTCGGTGGACTTCGTTAAGGTAAATTCATCCGTGCTTATGTTGACAATAAATCCACTACTTAAAATCTCTCGACCTATCATAATATCGCTACGTAAATATGAGTCTGGCAAAACGTGAAATAAAATTTCTAACGGGTAACCACTGATTTCAACTCGACAAGAAACTTGTTCAACGCTATGTACATTCTTATTACCTATGCCTATCAATAACACAACATGATTAAATCGCTTTCCGTTCAATTTCTTTGCTACACTTTCCTTAACTAAAGAACATTCTGCCCCGGAATCGAAGTGAAAAGCAAAACACTCACCAAGATGTTTAAAGGATCCAGACGGCGGTTCGACAACGCACAGGTCGACTCGTCGCTCAGCCGGCGGCGCGGCGCTTGAGGACGCGGCGGCGGTGGACCCGCAGCGACTGGCGATGTGGCCCGGCTTGCCACACTTAAAGCAGACCATTGGACCCTTCGCTGGCTGCTGAGGCACCCGCGGTTGACTCGGGAACTGCGACGGGGGTTTCTTGAGGTCTTTTCCCTTCAGGCGACAGTCGACTTGCTTATGACCCAGTTTGCCACAGTTGTAGCACTTCACTTGCGATGTAGACATTTTAGGACGCTTTGCGTTATTGTCGTTCTTCTCGTCTTGGAATTGAGGTGGATTTTTGCGTTTGAGGTAGGAAAACGCTTGAAGTTCTTGTTGCAACTTGTGGCGCGTAGTGATCTCAGTTGTAAATGCCAAGCGCTGTAGGCGGTTGTCGACGTGTGCCAAATGCGCTAATACCACTGACACTGCGATTTGCTCAGTACTCACATCCTTCCAGCGGTTCATCAAAGATGACATCAATCGGCTGGCGTATGCTCCATATGATTCGCTCTCGCCAGGTTTGTCGGCGTTCATGTTGATAAGCATGGCGGGAATAGTCTCGACAGCTACGAACCTTGCAGTAAACAACTCCTTAAACTGAAGCCACGTCATGCCGGGGTAAGTCACGTGCGAAAGCCATGTTGAAGCGGCTCCTTTTAGGGCTTTACTGATGGCGACGATAAGCTGGCTTCCCTCCAGCGGATGATCAGCGAGACACAAGTCGGCGGTGGCGCACCAAGAGTGCGCGTTCGCATCTCGCTTGTCAGGGTCGAATTCCGGTAACACCACGTGCTTGCTGGCATGCGGCGTCTTCAGGGCTGCTATCAGTGCTCGCATTTGCTCGTTCTGCATCTCAAACATTAAACGCCATTGGGAGTCGTTGACGTTATCACCACGTGGAGTCTCATTTGCTCGATTTGATCCCACTTCTGATGTCGGAACGTCAATAGGATTGGCGCTGCCGTCAGACATTATGCGGGCGTGTAGATGGGTAATCGAGCAAAGAGAAACACCGCTAGTACTCAAAGTAAGTTTTTATTCGTGAAGTAGGCAGCTAAACGAAACGGGGGACAGTAGGGGTAGTAGGGATCGCCGGAACACCCCTTACCACCGCGTCGTGCACTGCGCTTCGTTTGAGTGTCCGTACTATTGACCGTCTCCGACATACTTATTATTATTTTCTTTGTCTCATGACCCATAATCTTAGGCAATTAAGTCTCGGACTTTTGGAAGGCATGCGTGGGGCCGAAGCCAACACGTAAAAGCCCGTTCAATAGAAAATTTTATAATAAATGTGATGAGACACCGACCGACCGATTATTATTATTAAATGTGTATCGAACTTAACTAACCCTGGTGTCAGAGTTTTCAAACCGCCAAATGGCCTGTGACTTGGTTTTAACTACTGTAGTCAATCGACAACAGCTGGGACCGACGACGGCTTCACGTGTTTTATCGTGATCTGTGTTTTTTTGTTGAAGAATACGAGTATTATCGACTGAACCAGTCCTGTGGCACACTGTATTACAGCAGATAGTCCTTTCAGGGTTCGATGTTTTTCCAGCTACAATTAGCCTGTTCAGGTGTTGCCAGTTCATTCTCTATTTGGTTTTGTTATTTTTAGCGTTGTCCTTAAAAAAAAAAGAAGTTACTTAGTTGTGTTTATTGCAAAAAAAAAAGATTTACTTAGTAAACGTCATTTATGCCGGTTAAAACGGAGCCCTTAGAAACATTACCGACTTTACATATATATTTATGTGGAAAAGACGAATTTAGTGGTACAGGCCTGTGTCAGGGTTTGAACCCACAACTTTCCGATTACAAGTCTTCCTTATTACCAACTGGGCTATTACTTGTGCATAGGTTACCCTTATTACACCATTATTCTTAAAAAATTAGACTGCTGGACATACCAATGCAAAAAAAGAAAGATACTGGGGTACATTGTTAAGAGGCTTATTTGAACTTTCACTGCATATCAATGAAGTTAGCTGGAGTCTATTGTGTGTCATGTTCTATTTAATTGGTATTTATAAGGTAACCAAAGTACATGTTAAAAAAAATTTTGTTCTGTCTCAAACTTATTTTGCCATTAAAAATTATGTTTTTAGAAAAAGAATATTCATCACAAAAATTACACAGTCAGTTTGGTATTTCTGTGTTTTGTACATGTAAAAAAATCTCTTTACATTTATACTAAATCCAAATTTTATAACAAGAAAAACATCGAGCAAATATAATACTCGTTACCAAGGCTTCACCCTAATCATACGAGGCACCACAGGTACGTATATATCGTTTCGTCTATAATCGAATCTCTTTGTTGTGAAAAAATACATTTAATTTAAGTCGCTTTGAAGTATAAATTTTCTTTTTTTTTTCAGTGGAAGCACCTATCGTTTGAGGTTTCATTTTATTTTGGGTCACGAACAAATAAGTTGGTTTATTAAGAAGAACTTTGTTCTAATGTCAGTTACAGAAACGTTCATGTTAAAGCTTTTTTTTATAATTATAAGATGGGTTAACTCTTAACCTCAATCTTGACCAAGGTCATAGATGAGGTCGACGATGGAGCGAGTTAACTCAGAAAGTGCTTATTAAGGCACTGGCACTCCTACTCACCGACGGAACACAGCAAGCTGTTTGGCGCCGGATTTCGGTAGGAGGGTGGTCGCGAACAAGACGGCCCTTTACAGAGCCTACCATACCGCATGAGACCACCTCAGATTCAGAACAAATTGAGGTGTCGTTGCATGGGATGGATTTATAGGAGGCAGGAAGGAGGCAGGTCTCCTCTGTGTTTCCTTAGTCGGCTCCTACGACACCCACGGAAAGATATCGGGTGATGTTACCACACGGCAAATGCAAACGGCAAAACTTCTAAATTGTAATACTGTCCTTTATCGTCAATAAGACGAAAATAAGTGGCGGAATGTTATATTTACTTTTTACGGACGTTTCTGCACTGGGCTCTCCACAAATAATTTTACGATGATCCAAAATCAAAGGATTTATGATTATCAGTCTACATACACTATCTTCAATACTTTTTTTTTTACCAGCCCATATACGTCCCCATCGAGGGGCACGGCCCTCCCTTCAGAACACGAAGGGGAATTAGGCCATAGTCCACTACGCTGGCCCAATGCGGGTTGGTGGATCACTCGTCTGGTTTCATCACGATGTTTTCCTTCGCCGTTGAGCAAGCAATAATTAGAAATCCGTACATAAATCCAAAAGACGAATTTAGTGTTACAGGCCCGCACCAGGATTTGAACCCGCCACCTTCGGATTACAAGTCTGGCTCATTACCAACTGGGCTATCACCGCTATGAAACATGTAACATACAAATAGTCCGCACCAAGGGACATGGCCTCCATTCGAAGCAGAGAGAAGGGTTTAGGCAAACAATAAATATATGTTTAAGCCCATAGATATATACTTTATCGTATTACTTAACGCACGTGGGTATATATAAAATATGGGTAAATGGGTGACTAAAAAACTATTTTCGCGAGCGAAGATGCTAATTACTTATATAGTAGGTACGTCAGGCTGTGTGTAACAAGAATATAAAGGATAAGACAAAAAACCAATTGAGATGTCAGGTTGCCACGAAAGACTAAAAAATCCTCGTAGAAAACTGGTTGTGAAACGCAGTTGCAATGGCAGCCATTTTCGTCTTTATTGGCATCTAGTTGTCTATAGGGAATAAAAGATATTCTATCACAACTGGTTGCGACGAAGAACTAAAAAATCATTGTAGGCAACTGGTTGCGATGGCGGCCGATGGATTCAACGTTTTACAATAAATAAAGAAATAAACGCTACACACTCAAAGGCCCACTTTACTAATATTATAAAGATGAAAGATTTGATTGTGTGTTTGTTTGCACTGAATAAGCTCCAAAACTACTGGACCGATTTGAAAAATTCTTCCACCATTAGAAAGCTACATTATTCCCAATGGACATAACCTACATAATCCGAATTCCCACGAGAACGAAGTCTCGGGCGGAATGCCAGTCGTATGTAAACAAGTGTTACTCTAGCGACACGGGCTCACGTAAACTCGGTAAATGATGTCGAATCAGTTTTAATTAGCACAAACATCAACATCGAAAGGTCTGTTTTTGACATATAATAACATCAATATGGACTTGTCACTGCGATTGACGTTGTTGGCGTGAAAGCGACGTGGCATTTAAATTTATGCCAGCATTTCTCGTAGTGAATTTTATATTAAAAATTTAATTTAACGATAATTTATCGCGAAACGCTCGTAACCCAGTGGCTCTCGCTGATCTCAACCGATCAGTTAGGTTAAGCAACGTACACAGAGGCAGGGAACCTGATGGTTGACCACAGTGTCAATTTATCACGAGCGTTTCCGTTGTCGATTGACAGCAGTAGTTAAAACCAAGTCAGAGGCCATTGTGCGGTTTGAAAACTCTGACACCAGGGTTAGCCAAGTTCGTACATACTTGACTCTATACACGATAAGAAGAAGAAGATTTACTTATCGATTGAATAAAAGTATCCTACTGATTTTTCTCTTACTTACTATTTATAAATCTGAAATTTTGTAAGGATGGGTGGATGGATGTTTGTTACTCCTTCACGCAAAAACTACTAGACGAATTTTGACGAAACTTTCAGTAATAAAGCTTAGACATCAACAGGCTGAGTGACAGCGCCGCGACAACACCGCGGTCCTATGTCAAGATGTCAACATTTACAACGCCATGGGCGAGCAAGCCTTTTCGCGGGACCCTCGCGCAATCAAAGTGAAGTTTAAGCGTAAGCCGAGCGCGAGTTTGTTGTTATCGTGCTAGAGCTGCAGAATAACACAGCTTTTTAATCGAGACTTTGTGATATTCATACTTGCTTATATTTATAGTTAATAGCGTTTGATCGCTTATTTGTTTTTGATTTATACTTTTTCTTTCTGAAAGTAAATAATCACAAGTTTGTCTAGATTCTACACTGGAGAACAAAGAATCCGGGTCACTTAAAAAATCCTAAAAATCTCGAAACTAAAAATGCTAGCCTAATTATATAAATTGTGTTTAATAGACCATTTAATACTCCTTAAGGCGACTACAGCATCTAAATTACGATTTTTTGATGCGTAGATAAGCGTGTAGCACTGAATTAAATCGAAGAAAAAAATTCTACGGTAATATTCAGGACATAAACTAGATAAGTAGTTTGCTGAAAACATGATTCATCACTTTTGGTTCGATAGAAAAAGCTCACAAAGTCACCTCTAAATACCAATATTGTGTATCTTTTAAGCTGTAAAAACGATAGTAAAATGCACACAGGAACTTGAATTTGCTATCAAAATGTTCGTGATTGAACACTCTCGATAAGTAGTTAGCGCATTTTTCGATTTAAGCTGTTACCTTTCCATAAATCTCAATTTTCTAACTTTCGAACATGTTTTTACGCACGCACGCTTTCATAGTCCGTAAACTTCGTGTATTGACACTGTTCGCACTGCCTGCCCAGGCCTGTTGAGACGGAGATGGCACTATTCCTATGTGTGCTGCCTTTATCGGGTGCTGTAGTCGCCTTAAATGAAGGCATTAAAACTTTATACTTATTGTACAAAATTCTGTGGCATCTAACAGTATTATTCCTTAAAAAATTACAATTTAGTTTTTGTTTATGCACATTCAATATACATAATAATAATATATAATTGAATAAGTTACCTAAGAAAATTGTGTTGAAAGTTTAAACAAACTGCTACTAAGACCATTTGAGACATGGTTCAGTTGTAATACTTTTATCAGAGGCTACAGACGGCGCTCTTTGCTTTTATAGTCTTGTACAGTCTACGAACAAAATTCTGAAACACAAAAATACTATATTTTATTTAAAAAAGCACCCCGCGGAGTTTCTGGGAAGACAGCACCTTTGCGAATAGGTATAGAGATAAAAGAACTAACTTAATTCATTTAATTGACTAATTATAGGTAACATCTATGTTCTGCGGGATTTAAAGAGCAGATATTCATTTAAACGACTATATAAAAAAACACTACAGGAGTTTTACCATGATCTCTTAGCGCGATCCAATTTAGGACCTAAACAAGTCTGCAACGCTTATTCGTACCATGATGGCTTATAAGCGATTCAATTTTGGCGCTGTTGCGATTCAAAGGCAGACCAGCGATAATTTATGTAGACATTTAAAATGGACCAAAGACAATCGAGCAGTTCAAAAGCAGCGCCATCATGGTACCATTTTAAAAAACATTCCAATTACGAAGTAGTTCAAAGTTGGATCCTAAACAGAAATGCTTTTAAACGATCGTGGTAGGTACCCTGGTCGATAAAGCCGCACAGGTTTATTCAAAAATTAGAGTGACATACAGCTCGAGCACGATGGGGACAAACTCGCGCGGCGCGCCACTCGGCTGGCGGTGAAACTTCACTTTGATTGTGCGAGGGCCCCGCGCAAAGGCTTGCTCGCTCTCTGGCGTTGTCAATGTTGACATTTTGACATAGGATCGCGGCGCATTACGCGCGCTATCCGCCAACGAACTTGAACTGCTGATGTCTGACTAACTACGTTGTTTTCTAACAAGTTTTCACTTCTCCGTGTTATTTATTAGGTTCAAAACGTTATTTATTCAAAAACGTATGTACGAATATTTTTCGTTCTAAAAAGTTAGAAAAACTTCCAATTTTTCCTAAACAAATTTCTTCGGCGAAGAGTACACGAACTTCTCCAGCAAAAGCAAGATTTATATTTGTATGGTAATGAGACTTGGTATTCGGGAATGTGATTAAAACTTCGAGTGAAGGATTCGTAGAAGTTAATTAAAAATTTTACGCCAACAATGTCTGAGTTTAATATTTTTAGTGAGTCGTTGTGAAACTGCACGGAAAATGTTGTATAAGCCGATTATCTCGGCCATTTTGTAGGAGCGAAAAAAAGATTTAAATAGTTTAAAATAATAAACGTACCAACATCATATTTTGCACAGTTTTAAAATTAATTTTAGGTAGTTAGGTAGTTATTTAGTACTGTTTTACTAAAAAGTTTTGAAAAACTGTTTTGTATACCTAAGTAGGCAAAGTTTTAGGGGGTGATTCTACTTATGAAACTTAACAACTTTCCACATTGAACCCATAAAACAAAGGGCTAAGGGCTAAGGGTCCATCAACCCGCACTGGGCCATTGTAGTGGACTATGGCCTTAATCCCCTTCGTGTTTCGAAAGGAGGCCCGTGCCTTCTTTCGAAACACGAAGTATGAAAATAATATTGTCAAATTGAAAATTGGCTTATCGCAATTAAGTGTTTGCTCAAGTTGTATACAAAAGGCGATTTTTTTAAAATCATATTTAGTAAAGTTTTGAAGTTTCGCGGGCTGATTAACATCCTTAAATTTCGCTATCTAATTTAAACTCAACTAATTGATCAAATACAAATTAGTCAGTCTCAAACCAAGTTTAAAAAAAAATGAAGTGCTCGTTATAGTTCGCAAACAGAGGGTGGGAAAGCAACGTTGAGCAAATGCAAATGATCGAGTTCCGATGAAGTGCATAATTTGAGAAGAGTGCGCCAGTCGCTTCGGTAAATATTTATAAGTCCTCGTTTAGTTAAGTTTCAACCTGAAGTTTTCAGTTCTTTTTTCAATATTTTAAGAGTCTGTACTATTTACACCATTATAAATTATGATTTGTGTGCTCTTTCAAATTTTCTACCTCAGGAGCTTACTTCTTCTTCTGTCGAGTCGATGGTTCATCGCGACTAAATTTTGCTTGCCTAGTACCTGGCCACAGCGATAGCACTGTTCGAGGCGTTCATAACCTAAGTCCTCCTTGGTACAGGTCTTCGGACATTTAAGACATGAGGTTAAGTGGGCCACGGTCTGCGGCATTATTCCGCACTCACACAGCAGGTCTGCTCCGTTTGAAAAGCCCCATCTGGAGCTTTCTATAAAACATTCTTTTTTATCCAACTTAGAAAGTCGGTTTAGAAAGTTACCAATTACATTATAATAACCGTTACAGCTAATTAATATAATTATTCAACAATTAGTAACAATAAAAACTTTGTCAGAATGAGGACTCAATCAAAATAAAAAACCGGCCAAGAGCGTGTCGGGACACGCGCATTGTAGGGTTCCGTAGCAGCATGGTTCAAATATGCAGCTGGCTTCTTAATTCAACGAGCATATGAACCGTTAAATTGCTAATAATGTCTAATAAAAACCGGCCAAGAGCGTGTCGGGACACGCGCATTGTAGGGTTCCGTAGCAGCATGGTTCAAATATGCAGCTGGCTTCTTAATTCTACGAGCATATGGACGGTTGAATTGCTAATAATGTCTAATAAAAACGAGGTCACAAAGAAAGAAGGTAAATAAAGGAGAAATATAGATTCCAGCGCCACAAGGAAAAAAAAAATCATCTGTTTAATAACCACCTCGCGTGGATGCAAATGGTTGTATAAAAATTGTTTACATTACGTATTCATTTAAAACGGGTGTACTAACGTTAGTCATAGTTAGAGATGAAAGAGACTGTCTTTTAAGGCTTATTAAAAAGACTCCCCTCCATCTTACAGTACTTGACTCTAAAATTAAGACTGAAAGTTCGAGTTTTTACGAACTGTAGTACTCACTTCAGTTAAGACTTAGTAGAAAAGATTAAAAACTGAAACGACTCGAGTTGTTTTCAAAATACTAAAAGACTTAACCAACTCCAGCTAATTTTAAAAGACTTAAACGACTCAAGTTCTTTTATGTAAAAGGGATCGCACCGCAGTTGGTGTGTGATATTAAATATTTCTTTTGTAACCTATCAACCAAAAGGAATAATTAACGCCTAAACCACTAAATACATTTTGATAACATTTGACAAGGAGATAAAATGAGATATTTACATTCTATCAATACATACCTTACGACTGTCGACTTCCCAGATAATGAGTGGCCAGTCTTTTAAGTCCTTTAAGCTGTTTAAGTAACAGCTCAGTTTTTTACGTTAAAAGACTTAAACTAAAAAAGCTAGTCTTATGACTAAAGGTTGGGAACTAAAAGACTGAATCAGTCGTGAGGCGTCAAAAATAAGGCGAGTCTTTATTAAAAGCCTTAAAAGACTGAGTATCGTTCATCACTAGTCATAGTCGATGTTAAAATCTCCAAATAGTATAGTATAAAAAACAAATGTATTAAAGACTTTGTAGTTTCAGAAATAACTTAAGTTTTGGTGTAAATACAACCTTATTAAAAGATAAAATTCGCGAGCGAAGCGAGCGAAAAATTTTTTTTTTTTGCGACTATATTATTAGAAATAATATAGACCTGCTGATAAAATACTTTTGATGTCATTTTCGTAATTAACACCACCAAAAACCTATTAAACGTCACCTAAAATGTCAATATGTTACAGCTTGGCTTTCGACCTCGCCTCACTTTTAGTATTGAACCTTGTAAACATATTCTTATTAATTCCAAAAACTTTTAGCACTCGGTCGACTATCACTCGCAAACTTGAAAGGCGAACTTATGTGTGATAGTTTTTCTTTTAATTTTGTTATATATTCTACCAACGATAATTTTTTCACATTTTTAGAAACAACCGTTTAGCTGGTAGAGGGGGCGGGGACACTAACTTTGGTTTTGGGCTAAATACAACAGAATGGAAGTATTTAATCCGCGAGCGAAGCGAGCGCGAATTTTTTTTTATTAAAAAAAAAAAAAAAAATTATATTTTTTTTTAGCAACAAAAGTATTGTTAGGAATAATTTCGAGCTGGTGCTAAAGAGCAGGTCGCGTGGCGATTGTGTATAATTTTGATGTCATTTTCGTAATTAACACCCCCAAAAACCTTAAACGACACATGAAATGTCAATATGTTACAGCTTGGCTTTCGACCTTGCCTCACTTTTAGCGTGGAACTTTGTATGGCACTTGTTTTGGATTAGGCTGAACTTCGTCGTAAATGCTAAATGCTCGTGAAATATTTATCATTTTTTTTAATTTTAAAAATTAAGTTTTCGCAAACGGACTGCTGAATCGAAAAACGTTCGTAGTAAACCCCTTCTATCTTTTACAAAACTATCCTATGACATCCCACTCGATGATATCGGCGAGAAAAAAAAATCCATCGCCCTTTAACATGTATGGGAAACACCCGAAAAGTTTTTTTTACAAAATTTTATTTTTTATATTTGTCGGCGCAATTATTATGTATGTACATGCCAAATTGCAGCTGTGTAGTACCAAGGATCTAATATTAGTAAATATATTCTTATTAATCCCAACTATGTTTGGCACTTGGTCTACCATTACTCGCAAACTTGAAGGGCCAACTTATGTTTTATAGTTTTCCTTTTAAATTTGATGTATTTTCTACCTCTGTGAATTTTTCCAAATTTTTAGAAACAACCGTTTAGCTGGTAGAGGGGGGAGGACACTTGTGTTTGACAAAAATTTTCACTTTAAAAATTTATGATTCGCAAACGGAGTGCTAAATCGAAAAACGTTCGTAGTAAACCCCTTCTATCTTTTAAAAAGCTATTCTATGACACCCCAATCGATGATATTGGCGAGAAAAAAAAATTCATCGCCCTTTCACGTCTATGGGAGACACCCGAAAAAAATTTTTTTTCTAAGGTTTTACTCTACAGTTCTGTCGGCGTGATTAATATGTATAACCATGCCAAATTTCAGCTCTGTAGTATCAAGGGTTTCTCAGAAAACCCGCGGACAGACGGACAGACGGACAGACGGACATGGCGAAACTATAAGGGTTCGTAGATTACTACGGAACCCTAAAAACGAGGTCACAAAGAAAGAAGGTAACTAAAGGAGAAATATAAATTCCAGCGCCACATGGTAAAAAAAAATCATCTGTTTACTAACCACCTCGCGTGGATGCAAATGGTTGTATAAAAATTGTTTACATTACGTATTCATTTAAAACGGGTGTAATATCGTTAGTCATAGTTAGAGATGAAAGAGACTGTCTTTTAAGGCTTATTAAAAAGACTCGCCTCCATCTTACAGGACTTGACTCTAAAATTAAGACTGAAAGTTCGAGTTTTTATTAATAAGACTTAGTAGTTTATTAAAAGATTAAAAACTGAAACGACTCGAGTTGTTTTCAAAATACTAAAAGACTTACCCAACTCCAGCTAATTTTAAAAGACTTAAACGACTCAAGTTCTTTTATGTTAAAGGGATATTCAATATTTCTTTTGTAACCTAACAACCAAAAGGAATAATTAACGCCTAAACCACTAAATACATTTTGATAACATTTGACAAGGAGATAAAATGAGATATTTACATTCTATCAACACATACCTTACGACTGTCGACTTCCCAGATAATGAGTCGCCAGTCTTTTAAGTCCTTTAAGCTGTTTAAGTATCAGCTCAGTTTTTAACGTTAAAAGACTTCAACTAAAAAAGCTAGTCTTATGACTAAAGGTTGGGAAATAAAAGACTGAATCAGTCGTGAGGCGTCAAAAATAAGGCGAGTCTTTATTAAAAGCCCTTAAAGACTGAGTATCGTTCATCACTAGTCATAGTCGATGTTAAAGTCTCCAAATACTATAGTATAAAAAACAAATGTATTAAAGAGTTTGTAGTTTCAGAAATAACTTTAGTTTTGGTCTAAATACAACCTAATGAAATTATAAAATTCGCGAGCGAAGCGAGCGAAAAAAATTTTTTTTTTTTTTTGCGACAATATTTTTAGAACTAATATAGACCTGCTGATAAAATACTTTTGATGTCATTTTCGTAATTAACACCACCAAAAACCTATTAAACGACACCTAAAATGTCAATATGTTACAGCTTGGCTTTCGACCTCGCCTCACTTTTAGTATTGAACCTTGTAAACATATTCTTATTAATTCCAAAAACTTTTGGCACTTGGTCGACTATCACTCGCAAACTTGAAAGGCCACCTTATGTGTGATAGTTTTTCTTTTAACTTTGTTATATATTCTACCAAAGAGAATTTTTTCACATTTTTGGAAACAACCGTTTAGCTGGTAGAGGGGGGGGGGGGGCACTAACTTTGGTTTTTGGCTAAATACAACAGAATGGAAGCGAGCAAAGCGAGCGCGAATTTTTTTTGTTTTAATTTTAATTTTTTTTATTTTTTTAGCAACAAAAGTATTGTTAGGAATAATTTTGAGCTGGTGCTAAAGAGCAGGTCGCGTGGCGATTGTGTATAATTTTGATGTCATTTTCGTAATTTGCACCCCCAAAAACCTATAACTACACATGAAATGTCAATATGTTACAGCTTGGCTTTCGACCTTGCCTCACTTTTAGCGTGGAACTTTGTATGGCAGTTGTTTTAAATTAGGCTGAACTTCGTCGTAAATGCTAAATGCTCGTGAAATATTTAACATTTTTTTTCATTTTAAAAATTAAGTTTTCGCAAACGGACTGCCGAATCGAAAAACGTTCGTAGTAAACCCCTTCTATCTTTTACAAAACTATCCTATGACATCCCACTCGATGATATCGGCGAGAAAAAAATCCATCGCCCTTTCACATGTATGGGAAACACCCGAAAAGTTTTTTTTTACAAAATTTTATTTTTTCTATTTGTCGGCGCAATTAATGTGTATGAACATGCCAAATTTCAGCTCTGTAGTACTAAGGATCTAATATTAGTAAATATATTCTTATTAATCCCAACAATGTTTGGCACTTGGTCTACCATTACTCGCAAACTTGAAAAGCCAACTTATGTTTTATAGTTTTTCTTTTAAATTTAATGTATATTCTACCTCTGTGAATTTTTTCCAGATTTTTACAAACAACCGTTTAGCTGGTAGAGGGGGGGGGGGACACTTGTGTTTGACAAAAATTTTCACTTTAAAAATTTATGATTCGCAAACGGAGTGCTAAATCGAAAAACGTTCTTTGTAAACCCCTTTTATCTTTTAAAAAGCTATTCTATGACACCCCACTTGATGATATTGGCGAGAAAAAAAAATCATCGCTTTTTCACGTCTATGGGAGACACCCGAAAAAAATTTTTTTTCTAAGGTTTTACTCTACAG
Organism: Aproaerema taeniolella; assembly: GCA_949987775.1. NCBI lineage: Eukaryota > Metazoa > Arthropoda > Insecta > Lepidoptera > Gelechiidae > Aproaerema > Aproaerema taeniolella. Next base: position 19,944,179 of record OX465248.1, read on the forward strand.
TTCTGTCGGCGTAATTAATATGTATAACCATGCCAAATTTCAGCTCTGTAGTACCAAGGGTTTCTTAGAAAACCCGCGGACAGACGGACAGACGGACATGGCGAAACTATAAGGGTTCGTAGATTACTACGGAACCCTAAAAATAGCTTCATTTTATAGAACATTTATGATATAACTTAAAATAATTCAAAATAGTGAATTATATTAGCACTTTTAACATAATTTAACACACAACAAACAAATCCAATGATAAACCAATTCAATTTTGTTTTTTATAAAAAATCCAATTTGAACATTATAATTTAATCGGGTTGTTACCATTATTTTTGTATTGTCTTTAATGTAAAAATAATAACAAAAACCTCAAACAATAAGTCCAACTTGTTTATGATTTTAATTAATATTGGAATCTTGTTTAAAAATGAAATAATTTTTAAAATATAATAAGACAGTTTAGCGCGTAGACCAAATGAATCTTGAAGCACGTTTGGACTCTGCACTTAATTAACAAAATACTAGCAATCTTCAGCTCAAAGTGAACTGCTCATAAATTTTGAACACTGCATTTAATTTATATTTCAGCACCAATTTCGCGTTGCCTTCCTTGCCGTACTAAATTATTTCTTCCAACTATTTTATCATGTCCCGACAAAACAGGCCATTTTAAAATGTTTTCTTTTCAAAGCTTTTTGATTATATACCAGCAACTCGAGCATGATGGCGGCAAACTCGCGCGGCGCACCACTTGGCCGGTGAAACTTCACTTTGATTGCGTGAGAGCCCCGCGTAAAGGCTTGCTCGCCCTCTGGCGTTGTCAATGTTGACATTTTGATATAGGACCGCGGCGCATTACGCGCGCTATCGCCACTGTACTCGAGCTGCAGTTCCCATTTCATATAGTTACAGTGTAAAGACGATAATACAATATTTTATTGTCTACTAATGTTCTGCACTGCAACTGAATAATTGGCCAAACAAATCGAACTTTCTCATATCATAGCCTGATTTTTATTATCCACACAGTTCTTCTATTTTCCGAATGACTTACTTATTTGAAATACAAAATTTTTCGAACCACAATGAGAAAATAGAAACACTTTACATACATACATACGCTCACGCCTATAATCCCTAACGGGGTAGGCAGAGCATCAGTGGTTCTAGAACCATTAGATGCCACGTTTGACACAAATTGTGAGGGTTATCAGATGGAACAAGTTTTATAATAATGGTGAGAGGTGGTCAGCCTTTCGCCCACTATACAGCCAAACCCTCGCATCCCACTTACAAACTTTTACTGTATACCTGGAAAGAGTAGATAGCTGGCATATTTTAAGTTTTCTTTCACTCCCAGTCCAGCATGGAAAGAACTCTACACTTTCTACAATATTATTCTATAATTATTATAGCCCAGTGGCTCTCGCTGATCTCAACCGATCAGTGAGGTTAAGCAACGTACACAGAGGCAGGGAACCTGATGGGTGACCAAAGTGGCCATTTATCACGAGCGTTTCCGTGCTTCGGAGGGCACGTTAAGCTGTCGGTCCCGGCTGTTGTCGATTGACTACAGTCGTTAAAACCAAGTCAGAGACCATTGCGCGGTTTGAAAACTCTGACACCAGGGTTAGCTAAGTTCGCCACACACTTGACTATACAAGTGTGTGGCGAACTTAGCTCCCTCTCACACACACAAGCACGTGCGCTCGCTCTTACGTACGCACTCACGCTCAATGTAATGTATACTAAAATAATGAAATAGAACATCTACACTTAAGCTGATCTAGGCTCACTTTCTTTTCTGAAATATGCACGATGAAAAATGCTCTTCATAAAAGGCTGTCTCTATGAACTTAGCCTATTTCCACTTAGTGCAAGTAGATGCACCTGTTCCCTTTTAACGCTTGAATAAAAAAGGTGGTGAATCCAAAGATGTGGCGGCTGATGGGCGAGGATTGTTGAGTGGGCAAAAAGAAGAAAGAATTTTTGTAGGGTTTTGTCGGTTTTTAAATTTTTAAGCTATTGCATAGCTTCTATCGCGGGCCTTGAGCGCGGGGACCGAATCCAGAAATTCCGTAACGAAAATACCTAACGCTCCCCACTCCGACGGGCTCCGACGTGTGGCTTGAAGGCCGTGCCGTGCATCGTCTAACGTCGTTTCAGTTCGGCAGTCTTCGACACGGTGTTTGTGTGCGTGCAACAATAATAATAATAATATAATAATAATAATAAAATACAAAAAATAAATAATAATAAAATGAAGTTGCTCCGATCCGGACGAAAATCGGTATCTGGGGGGTTTGGGGGTCGATGATTCCGAATATCGGGTCAGTTTTTCGATTCCACCATTTTTCGAGATGGCCGCCATACAAGGAATGATGAGGCGAGGCCGCAGGCCGAGCCGAACCACGACGCCACGCTGCGAGGCGAGGCCGTAGGCCGAGGCGAGCTGCGTAAAAAGCGAGGCCGAAGGCCGAGCTCCGCGTAGGGCGTAGCCCGGAGCGTCCCCCCCCCCAAATCCAAGATGGCCGCCATACAAGTTTAGATTCTAAAGGTGAGGCGAGGCCGAAGGCCGAGTCGAGCCGCGTATAGGGTGAGGCCGAAGGCCGAACTCCGCATAGGGCGAAGCTCGGAGCGTCCCCCCCCCCCAATTAAAGATGGCCGCCATACAAATTTAGATTTTTAAGGTGAGGCAAGGTCGCAGACCGAGCCGAACGCGCGAGCCGAGGCCGTAGGCCGAGGCGAGCTGCGTATAGGGCGAGGCCGAAGGCCGAGCTCCGCGTAGGGCGAAGCCCGAAGCGTCACCAAGCATATTACCCGCCGACCGCTATCCGAAAATGTAATATCCGCCATCTTGGATTTTGGTTGAGGGAATCGTGACGCGAAGGGCAAAGCCCGGAGCGTCTAGATTCCCTCCACCAAAAATCCAAGATGGCGGATATGAAATTTTCGGGCATACCGACATGGGTGTCGTTTAATAGGTTTTCGGGGGTTCTGATTCCGAAAATGACATCCATTTTGAAATCCAAGATGGCGGACATGTATTTTTTGTAAAAAAAACCGTCATGGGTGTCGTTTAATAGGTTTTCGGGGGTGCCGATTGCGAAAATAACATCCATTTTAAAATCCAAGATGGCGGCCGTAAAAAACAAAAAAAAATAGTAAACTTTTTTGAAATTTTTACTTAGTTAGTAGAGAGCTACTTTTAATTATAATTGCATAAGTTGATACAAAATGCTATGCAATAGCTTTACCGCGGCAGTCTTCGGGTGCCACACGTCTATTTTTTAATTTTTTTATTATAAGATGGGTTAACTTTTGACCTCAATCTTGAGCATAAGGTCAAAGATGAGGTCGACGATGGAGCGAGTTAGCCCAGAAAATGCCTATAAAGGCACTGGTACTCCCACGCACCGACGGAACACAGCAAGCTGTTTGGCGTCTGACTTCGGTAGGAGGGTGGTCGCGAACCAGACGGCCCTTTACAGAGCCTACCACACCGCATAAGACCATAGGACGACACCTCAGATTCAGAAAAAAATGAAGTGTCGTTGCCTGGGATGGATTACTAGGAGGCAGGTCTCATTTGTGTTTCCTTAGTCGCTTCTTACGACACCCACGGAAAGAGATGGGGTGGTGTTATTCTCAACCGATCACCACACGGTTACTTTCATGAAGTCGTGCGACCACTTGCCTTTAAACAGATAACGCCTCAAACACAAAAGCCCATGTGAAGGTATGTCTTGCGTTGTGGGTCTTTCAAAACACATTATGGACACTTACAAAACCTCCTGTTTCAATATGAATTGAAACCGCGCTTGCGATTATTTTTATGATTTTCAAATACAAACAAGTAACCTAGTACATAGTTATTTTATATTCTAGCCGGAGTAACCCTAAGGGTATGACTTAAAACTAAGTAATAGATCATTAATAACTAGTTAACCTCCCAAAGTTTTTTGTAAATAAATTTATATTGTTTATGAAATAAAAATATTTTTTTAGGAAAGATAAAAAAAAATATGTTTTTTTACACAACTAATTTTTACTCTGACACCAGGTTTATTCAAGGTCGACACATACTTGATTATACCTACACAATAAAGAATTTTTTCTTCTTAAAAAGAGCCGCACTCTTGCCGGTGGAGTAAACACCACACACCTCTATCCTCCACTAGTTATTTGACCTCTCGATACAACACAACCTCAACCTTCTCTTTTATTTGCTCGTAATAGCTCCGCCAAGGTTTACCCCTGCCACTCTTCCCTTCAATCTTTCCCTCTACGATGTCTTTTATAAAGGAAAGGATAAGTACTTTAATTCCATAGAATTTACTACGTAACATGTGCTTAATCATCGCTAAACGTATAGCAAAGTGGTTTTAATCCCTGAATCCTGTTACTCAGACGTAAATCGTATCCTCTTTACATTCAGGCTACGTACGAGACGTGACGACATACCTACTTGAGCGTATTAACTAGGGTTGGTAGAATGTTAGTTAGCGAGTAACATGGTTAATCATGTAAGCGGGTTAGTAGCGAAAGTGATGGATTAGCTTAGTAATAAAGTTACTTTACCTACCTATGAAATTGTCGTTTTTAAAAGAATGTTTTCGGAAAACAGACATTTTATAGAAACATTTTTGGATTTCTCTCGGGAATGCGAAATTAAAATGTGATATTATTTTGTCGGAAGATTTAGACAACATTAAGTAAATTTTTATCACACTTAGTTAATTGGATATTGTAGGGTTTTTGTTTTCAGTAAATAAATTCATTTTACTTAAAAACTCCGTCGAATGGCCATTTTTTCAGTAAAATAAAATTGTAGTAAACTGTAAAACTGTAAACTGTAAAAAATCTTTATTTAACTGTAAGTTATGGAACAATACAATGAATTCTGAAGCCTGTGGTAGTAAAAAACTGTGCTACAGACTTCAGAAACTTCCCAACTAATGTTATACAGATTAATAATTTACGAAAAATATAAACTAATTATACTAAATAAACTAAGGGTTAGACGTGCGTGTGTGCGTGTGTGTATGTGTGTGTGTGCGTATGTGTGTGCGTGTGAGTGTGGGTTTGTGTATATGTGTTTGTGAGACCAATCAATACAGGACTTAAAGATTAGTACATGTAAATTTTATTGTGTAAGTATTATAGTATCCTAGTAAAAAGTTTTTCAATTTCTTCATAGTCATACCCTTTGAGTAGATTGAGTAATTCACATTTGAATTTATTATTGCTGAGTTGTTTTGTCCTATTTATATCTGCATGAATTTTATTATAGATCATCGGAACACCATATTCATAGCTTCTGTTTGCAAAAACTGTGTTAAAGAAAGGCACTGGAACTCTAGTCATACGTTTAGCACATGGGGGTAAAAGAGGAACAACAAGACGATGGTACCTGCACAAGCTTTTAAATATAAATAATTTTCGAACGGTTAATACTTTGCATAAGGAATACAATTCAGTTGTGGGATGACGGTAGGGTAATCGGTGTAACACCTTAAGGATGGCACGCTGGGCGCGTTCGACTTCAATAAGGTACGTTTTTGCAGCGCAACCCCAAACACTGATACAGTAAGAGATTATGCTTTCACAAAGTGACTTATATGTAAGAGCGAGAATATCCAGGGGTGCCACATCCCGCAAATTTTTAAACACATATATCAACTTTCTTGCTCTAGCTGCCACCCCAGCCATCTGGAGACTCCAATTAAGGTTTTCGTCCAGAATAACACCTAAATATTTAATACTGCGCACTCGAAACAAGTAGGTGCAAATACACGGGATCGAAACCCGAATACTTCTGTTGCAAGGGTAAGTATGAAGTTGAAGCTTAAAATTGTCACTGGGAGATGTACGGGCAGAGATGCTAAAACAGACATAATTGGTTTTAGTTTTGTTGAGAGCCAGAAGGCTGTCTTCCAGCCAGGCTGTAACCATCGTCATCCCATGCTCTGCAGCACAACGAACACTATTCCAAGTTTTACCATGGAACAGAAGGACTGTATCGTCGGCGAACATATATGTTTCAGCATCATTGGGGCCTAAGTTACATAACTCATTTATGTAGATTATGAAAAGGGTGGGGCCAAGTGGAACTCCAAACGAACAAAGTGCACTACTACTTAATTGATCATTTATTTTGACTCTTTGTAGTCGCTCAGTCAGATAAGATCTGAACCACTCAAGAGGAGTTCCTCGTACTCCTACATTTTCTAACCGTGTCAAAAGTATGGGTATCGAGACAGTGTCGAAGGCCTTCTGGAGATCAAGAAAAACGCCTAAACACTTTTCTCCATTATCCAGGTAACCACGGATTGTCTTTGTAAGATCAAGAATCGCATCCTCCGTAGACCTCCCTCTTCTAAAGCCATATTGCCTGGAACTGAGAAGGTTATTTTTTTCCAGATATATTGTTAACCGATTATTTACGACTTTCTCCAAAATTTTTGAAAGAGTTGAAATTAATGAAATTGGCCGGTAGTTAGCTGGAAGATTCTTTGGACCAGACTTATGTATGGGTATAACTACGGCTTTTTTAAATATATCTGGAAAAACTCCTGTATTCAAGCTTAAATTGATCAGGTGTGAAAGAGGTTCAACTATGTTGATTTCCTTCAAAACGTTTGATGAAATGCTGTCCCATCCAGAGGCACAGTTAGTTCTTAAGGTCATAATAATTTTATTGACTTCTGTACAGTCCGTGGGGTAAAGAAAAAAAAGAACTTGAGGGAGCATTATGTGTAATAGCCTTACTAGCAAGATACTCCTCTGAAACTCCCAACTTGTCCAGAGTGTCATTAGCTAAATTGCGGCCAATTGAGGTAAAATAATTATTAACCAGAGCCAATGATTCAGAAGCAGTGTTATCAGTATTTAAAAGTTCTTCAGCTGTCGCAGAGCCTTTATGAAGGTTACAAACATCTCTTATCAAATTCCATGTTTTTTTACTATTGCCTGCGTGCTGAAGGAAACGGGTTCGGAAGTACTGGTTCTTAGAAAACTTAATTAAACGGTTACAAAAGTTTCGGTACTGACAGTAGTGAGACTTTAAAACATCATCATCCGATGACGCTTTATATTGCCTGTGCAATCTATTTCTTTTTCTTATAGATTTCAGTAAGCCAAGAGTTATCCATGGCTTTAAACATCGCTTACGGTGTGGAATTTTGGCTACTGAGGAGCTTTCACTAATTGCAGACTGTAATTTGTTTGTCAGATACTGGGCTGCTTCATTCACATCTGTTAATAAATAATACTCAGTCCAGTTCTCTTCCGCTAGCTTAAGCTTAATGGTGTGATAATCTACTTTAATTTTCTCTATTGGTGATATGTTTCTTGTAATGTCTGAATCATTCAAAATAAGGAGCAATGGCGAATGGTCCGTGAGATGGTCGAAAACAAAAGTTTCCCATTGAAGAGACGTTTTAATCATAAAATGATCGATACAGGATTCATATCTTGTCGGTTTGTCTATACCCTGCATAAAACCATAGTACGCCATCAGACCAAGATAATTAGCACCATGGGTGGTAATAGCGCCAGGCAGAATATTAATATTAATATCACCTGTAAATATAACAGTTTTTGTTGTCAAACTTTGTAGGATAGTTTCAAGGGAGTCAAGATATCTTGTTGGGTTAAGAAAACATGGTGGTCTGTAGGAACATATTAAGGTACACAAATCTTCGATACACAGACACAGACAATTCCCGTCCAAGATATCTGGCTCACTCACTGATACCTTGATGTCTTGACGAACATAAACAGTAACACCATCGTTTTGATTGTGTGACTTTTTTGTGTAAAATGTTTGGAAGTTGACTAAAGGAGGCGGGGGTTTGTTTTCATCAGTCCAGCATTCAGTGAGCACCAAAATATCGATATTTACATTTAGCGATGCAACAAAAGTTAAAAATTTATCTAAATTATGATGTATACTTCTCACATTAGCCGTTAATACCGAAATGGATCTATCATCCAATTTAATAATTCGTGAGAATTCAAATGGATCGTCAATTTTTGTGCACTTTGGACCAAAATTGTCTAAGTCATTTTGTATACTAATATTTTGACCGTCGAATTTTATTTAAAGGTAAACTGTAGTATATAAACTGTTGTATTACATTTGTATTTATGACAATTGCTAGCAGGTTAGAATTGTCACAATACAAATACAATAATTTTGATTTATTGATAGTGTGACTGTTGGTCAGATTTATATGATTGGATATGTATTGCAAGATTTGCAAGCGTAAGTTGATAGGCGAGAAATGGTTTTTACCGATGTTATTGAGTGTTTCTATTGTATTATTGGTGTGTCTTGTATGTATATTAATATGTTTAAGTGAATATTGTAAACTGTGTATAGAATGGCAGTAATACCTAGTAATACCTGTTCAATCAAATAAATTATAAATAAAATGACGACACTGACAGTGAACGCCTATCGGGCTAGCAAACAGATGCACTTACTTACTCAGGATACCCATTAATGGAACGAAAAAAGTGTTGAGGTACTAACTTCAGCGGGTCAATAACATTGCACTGTTTTCTTACCTGTGCATGCGTTGTGCGAGAGGGCGTGCCCTGATCTATTCAAAATCAGTGCTGTGACATTGAACCACAATTTCATTCATTGGGTAGCGCCCGCCCGTACAAATCAAATTAGGTGGAACTTCATACTATATTTTAAAACAAAGTTCCTCACCGCGTCTGTCTGTCTGAAGACGATAAACTCAAAAAATACTGAACATATTTTCATACTGTTTTGTGTTCATTCAAGAGGAAGGTTCATGCGTTCATTCCAGAAAATCCCTATGGGAGGAAGTCTCAGGGGGAGGCTAGTAGATAATAATTATGTTACTTTTAAAAAAAATATTAGAATATCATTTAAAAACTTTGGAAATTTATAAAAGTATGTAAGACACAATCGTTAATTATTCTAGACTAGCTATCCGCCCGCGTCCTAATTTTTTTTTACAATAAAAAGTATCCTATAAACCTCACAGAGCCCGAGACCTTTCCAACGAATGCAAAACCATGGAAATCGGTTCGTGCGTTCTGGAGTTATAGCGTCAGGAAGGAAAACCCGACTTATTTTTATATAGTAGAAGATGACAACCCTAGCAAAGAGGCTGCATGCAGGAAATTAGTGTTTTCGTTCCATTAGCAGGGGATTATACAATTATCTGACTGCGTCTGCCGTCCTGCATCTCGGAAATTGCACAAATATGCTTTCAACCCCCGTTTCGGTTGCTAAGTTTTAACTTAACAAAATATGACTTTTATGAAAACCTGGCAGACAAGTTTAACAACAGCCAACTCTGACTTGTAGTTAGATTTCTACTTGGTACTTTGTTTCAAAAGTAGTCTTTAGAAAATATATTAATTGGGTTATTCATAATTTTTAGTTTACTAGGCTTTGTACGGTTAATTAGAATATACTATACATCCGGTACTGAAACGAGGTCGCTTACATTGGGCCTTATATGAAGGCTATGCTCGGAGTTTCTCTGCGCGATCGAACCTTGGTTCCACAGGAGAACATAGCTCGAAGAACTGCTAACCTTAAATGGTAGTGAGTAAGGCACACTACTTGTAGGACCGATGGCCGTTGGGGCAGAAAAGTCCTCGAGTGGCGACCGCGTACCGGAAGGCACATCTAGGAAGGCCTTCCAGAAGATGGACCGATCGATCATCTGGTAAAGATTGCGGGTAGAAGCTGGATTATTGCGATCCTTGGGGGAGGCCTATCTCTAGCAGTGGACTTCTTGCGGCTGATATGATGATGATACATATAAACCTTCCGGAAAAATAAATCTGGATGATGGTGAAAACTATTTCAAAGTCGTTTGCGTGTTTTAGGAGTTAGCAGAGAAACATATACGCAGAGCGCGTCTTCCTTTTATACTAAAAAAGTGCTTAAAATTATTAAAAAAATATTTTTTTTTAAATTAGGAAATCCTTTCAAAACAACGTCCATTTTTAAAACGAGTATTCTTTATGTTAAATAAATATTAGCTTCATTCATACTTTCATACTACTAAAGCCCTGTTCAGCGTGACACCTTTGAATTTATACCTATCGTTCTTGTTTCGAACAAGTAAGAGTTAAAATCACATTTCAACAGTGCTTTAAGAAATGTGTTTTCATTTCATTAAAAGGCGTTTGCTGTGAATTTGCAAGAGAAATAAGCACTTGCCTGACTGAATTTTTAAATTTTCACAACTTCCTGTATTTTCATATATATTTTTGCTGAGCATTTGCAGCTTATGTTAATTTTGCATTCTACATAGAGAAACAAGTTCACGCTTTCGTACGTACAGAGACTACATAGAATGCGAGTCTGTAAGACTCCCTCGCGTGGCATTTTTATTTTGTAATAATGTAAAAACATGAATAAACTTTATATCCTTATCCTAACTAATTATAAATGCGAAAGTAACTCTGTCTGTCTGTCTGTCTATCCGTCTTTCACGCCTAAACTACTGAACCGATTTTGAAAAAAATTGGTACAGTGATAGATTAGAGCCTGGGAAAGGACATAGGCTACATTTAATCCCACAGTTAGTCCACGCGGTCGGAAAGCTAGTTAATTTATAAAAACCAAATACTAAGTTGCTTAAGAAAACAATTATTAGTAACTTATTATATGCTTATAATCGCCACATTGAGCAGGCGGGATGGCTATCACCTAAAATGATGGTGCTACTGCTTTTATCCATATCTGGTAGTTAATTGCACATATATCCCATGTTCATCTAATATATTCTACACCACTTTATGAAAAAATTTGCATTAATTATGCGTCAATGATTTCGATAAAGTGCAGTATAATAAAATTAATAAAACAGAGCCTAAAAAAATGTTGAACTTTTTGACTTTGTAACTTGTTTATGTATGTATACTACAATAAGACTTTTATTTACTAACCAACATTGAGAATTTGAATTAGCCCATCAACTTTCCACAAGGAATGTAGTTTGAAAAAAAATCGATCATTTTATTTGCTTTTGTATGGAAAGTCGAATTTGTTTTTGGATTCCGTGGAGAAAATTTCAAAGGGAGAATCACTCCCTTAAGTTTTTCTAGCTGTAAAGTCACTCTATATTGATAAGATTACCAAACTTATCAAGTATACAAAATTTAATCTATGTTTCCAGTGATTAATGTAATGCATAAAACTAAAACGGATTTCGCATTTTCCATACCATTTAACTCGTTCGCCTTTCAACAAATCGTCGGAGAAAAAAAGGAGAAAAACTTCTCAAGTCAATTTTAATAATTTATACAGTAGCTATTCTTTAAGTTTTCAGAACACCCCTCTAGGTAAAGTTCAAAACGGTTAGAAATTCAGAAAAGTTAAAATGAATTAAGCTGATTGAACATTTTAATATTTTTAAGGTTGACCAGGAATTTATTACCGTGGGAATCCTTCTTTATTCCTTATCCTTACTATTATTACAAACGTGAAAGTTTGTATGTATGGATGTTTGTTACTCTTTCACGCTCAAACGGCTGGACAAATTTTGCCAAAATTTGGTGTAGATGTAGCTGACACCCTGGATTAACACATAAGCTACATAATTTTTCCAAATTGCCAATGGGAACCAAGTCCCGGGTTGAAAGCTAGTACGTTAAAAAAGGAACCCTTGTGCAAAACTTCAGCTTTCTAGGTTTAAGGGTTTGGGCTTGGCGTTTTTGAATCAGTGAGTGAGTCTGGCTCCTGCATATATATATATATATATTATTTATTAAAAACGGGTTCGCTCTTGACCACAATCTAGCTTAGGGCAAAGATGTGGTCGAGGATGTAGCGAGCTCACCCAGAAAAAGTCTATTCAGTCGTACTTTAAAGATATATTACAGATTAGACATATCTATAAAAATAAATAATACGTAGGTACGAGTATATGATGGCTTTCGGGGTCTGGAAGTTCGTTTTTTCGTTTTTGTCATTATTCAAGGGAAAGCCTTTTTGAGAGCCCTTGAGTATGTGTCTAATAAGGAAAAAAAACGATTGTGTCAAAAATCAAAACGTTCAACTTTTTTCATCCCTTCACTTCTGAGTCATTTCAGCAGCTCGAGTACGATGGTGATTACGCGCGTAATGCGCTGCGATCCTATGTCAAAATGTCAACATTAATAACTCCAAAAGGTGAGCAAGCCTTTTCGGCTGACGGTGAAACTTCACTCAATCAAAGTGAATTTTCACCGTCAGCCAAGTGGCGCGCCGCGCAAGTTTGTCACCATCGTGCTTGAGCTGCGGAGATACTGAATCTCAGATGAGTTAGTAAATATCCAAGTCAATTATGTATATCCTCAGCTAAAAAGTTTTTTTTTTCTTTATAAGTAAAAGTTGCAAAATAGTCCGACCGACAAGAATGAATCAAACAATACGAGGACCTCGGAATTTTCCGAATGGATTTTGCGCATATTCATATTTTTCCCCACTGACCGTCGGACTAAGTACAGAAAGATATTGGGTCAGGCGACATTTGGCAGAGATCCAACGAGCAATCTTAGTCGTTCTCTTTTTTAGTGAGTACTAGAGCGTAACCAGTTTAGTTATAAATGGCTCAGCAGAGAAGCATGGCTTGCTTTGTTGCGTCACGAGGTTGAGAAATGGTCGAAAACACGAAGTGCCTAGGAAGTGGCAACTTAAAAGTTTTTAGTTAACTTTCGTGACATATGGGACTGTAGTTACAAAAGTCTAACTTCGCTTTAACACTAACCTCCTTATTCATAAACGTGGTTTAAAGTTGAAAGACACTTTAGAACCTTGTGACAAAAACATGTTTTACTTATTAAAAAATAAGAAATATTTTCAAATGCTCCTGGCGAGGCTCTCAACTGTAACTTAACTTTACATTACGTTTATGAAAAATGGAGTAACATTTTATTTATCAGTATTATGATAATGTTTAGGTAATATCGTACAGGTTATGTCGTACTTACCTCACAGAGTGCATTAAGTGTCAGGAGAAATATGTATTCATGGATCTAATATTCCCAGACTAGGAATGATATTTGACTAGCTTGTAGAATAAGCTACACTTTATTTAATATAAAAATTATGGCGTAGTTAAATAGTTGTATGAAATATAAGGTTTAATCTATAAAAAAGAACAATTTATACTTATATATAGTTAAAAACAAAGGCTAATTGTCACGTCAACAGAGTTAGGAAAATGACGCCCATTACAGAAAAAAACGGCCCAAGTGCGAGTCGGACTCGCGCACCGAGGGTTCTGTACAAACCTGTAGGTATATAGGTATAAAAGTAAAAGTTCAATTTAATACCTTTATGTGTTCATGAGGACAATTTTAAACTTACTACCCAAGCTTAAAATTATTAAAAATATTTTAATTATAATATGATGTAACTAAAAATTTATGGTTTTCGCAATTTTTCCTTTATCTTCGTACCAAATTTCAAGATTCTGAGTTCACGGGAAGTACCCTGTAGGTTTTGATTCCCTTGCGAGTGTCGAAAATTTGCGGCATAAACGGCTGTATTTTTTGATTGCGTTGGTTTAGAAGTTTAATTTTTTCACAGCTCCAAAGGACAGTAGATTTGAGTATTTGATATAAATTCCAGCCTTATATCTCCACGCATTCCTGAGAAAAAGGGTCTTGACAGATAGACAGATGGACGGACGGACAACTAAGTGATCCCATAAGGGTTCCGTTTTTTCCTTTCGAGATACGGAACTCTTAAAAGTAGGTAAGCAACACACATCAAATAACATAATATGAAAAGAAAATTAACGACCCTTTTTCGAAATAAACGAGTACTCGATTACACAAATAAATTGCCAATATCCGCAACTATTTTCGCTAAGAAGCGAATCAAAGGAAACCGGGTCTAAGCCCTTACTGTAACTGAGGGCAATCATACCTTTGACATTGTTTCAACAAGCAGTATAGAGACTAACATCAACTGGTTTTGGAAGATTGAGTTGTTGAAAAAATAATAAATATTGCTTTTAAAACGGCCTTATGTGTTACGTACACTAAAGAGCATCATGCTGAATATTTTAAATTCAATTTTACTTCTTAAGAGGATCGTCTCAGTGTTTTTTTTCCATACAAATGGCGTCAATGGATTCCAACCCCTAACCGTCAACGGATCTCTGTGAAATTTTGGTATAGTATCAAAAACACCAGAAACTAGGTCCGTACGTTTTGATTTTTGTGATGTTTTTAGTAGACGAAAATATATTTGAGACTAAAGGTCAGCATTTTTCGCCAAAGAAATTCTCAACATTTAAGAGGTGACTGTTGAAAAACTAAGAATAATTTTGGAAAAAACAAAACGTACGAACCTTGTTTTTACTTACAAACTGGGCATAATTTAAGAACCTATCTTTTCGTGTTTTTTACTGTACATAATTAACTAATTTGACGAACAAGGTTAATGTTTCTAGTCCAGTCATTCAACCAATGAAGTTTGAGACAGAACAATTTTTTTTAAAATGCACTTTGGTTACCTGATAACTACCAATCAAATAGAACATTACGGACACTAGACTCCACAGCTAACTTCATTGATATGCAGTGAAAGTTCAAAGAAGCCTTAGCCTGTATTACGACTAGTAAATTCTTAATAATGTACCCCAGTATCGTTATTTTTTTGCTTTGGTATGGCCAGCAGTCTAAATTTTTAAGAGTAATGGTGTAATAAGGGTAACCCATGCACATGAGTGATAGCCCAGTTGGTAATGAGTCAGACTTGTAATCTGAAGGTTGTGGGTTCAAACCCTGGCACGGGCCTGTACCACTAAATTCGTCTTTTCGGATTTATGTATGAATTTTTCATTATTTATCATTTGTTCAGCGTTGAAGGAAAATGGAATACAAAACAAAATTCGTTTTCGAAAGTCGCGCGTCCAACAACCCGCATTGGGCCAGCGTGGTGGACTATTAACCTAAATCCTCCTTGTAATTTGAAGGGAGGCCTGTGCCCCTCGGTGGGGAAAAAAAAAAAAAGAGTTCGGTGACAAAAGAATCCGACGAATCGGGAACTATTCGAAAGAAGAAGTGTATGTCTGAACCACTACTGCTGTACGTTACTTTGATTGTTACTGTGAAATAAAACGCGTATGTTCAATACATCAGAAGATTGTGGGTGGTAGGAAGTAGAATGTTATTATTTGATTTGAACCTTACTTTCCAATATTCAGAGTATATTAGATAACTACATTAGTATTTTCCAAGAAAATTGTTTTCGTGTTTCCTTGACGAAATATAATTATATTTGACCTTATTTTTTTGTTTACTCATCAAAATATCATATTTTGATAACTTGGTCACGAGTCTGGTGACCAACAAACACGTTTTGGCCTAAGTATAAACACATCACCGTGGTATAAACAACTAAATCGTGGCCTTTGTAATATGAAATTTCGAAAAACAATTACGTCAATGTGTTTTATATTGATGTGATCAAATTTCAATTGGCATTTGAATCTGAATTTAAAATGGAGATGGCTGGTTTCATCGAGTAGCAGTGACTTTTGATCGACGGATCCTGGGTTCGATTCTCAGTCGGAGCAAATTTTTGTGTAAAAAGCAGATGTTTGTTTTCAGGTAGTGGATGTTCGTGTCTGTATTTGTGTATGATCCAAGGGACCCACGACACAAAGGAAACCTTAGTGTGGACCTTGAGTGTGTAGCGTTTATTCTTTTACTTACATATATTTTTTAACAATATTTTTTTTCTGCAAGATGCTCGCTGAACAGGGAGTGGAAGAAAAACGTTGAATGTGTAAACCTTTCGCCCAGGTTATGATAAAACTCTCGCGATCCACTTACTGGCCTTTTTACTGTGTCTGGAAATAGGTGGCAGCTAGGTCATCCAATTTTTTACTATAAATCTAATATAAAATCACGAGCCAAATCAGGTGCCTGCAACAAAAGCATTCACTAGATTAAGAACAGTCACGAGAATTAATAATATTATACACTAGTTTTCTGCCCGGGGAAAATTATGTGGTCCATGTCACCTGCCGCTAAGAGACCTTTCTATTGGTGGAATTATTTTTTTATACGGTCTAGTTTTTTTAAGTGAAAACTTCTTTAGCGGCGTTAAGCACTTTTAGTATGGGGAAAAATATTAAACTCGCGATGAACTCGCGTCAGATCGTCAGATGTCACGTGACCCTGATCGAAAATGCGTAGGATAGGGTTGCCACCTTTTTTGTAGTGAAAACTTCTTTAGCAGCGTTGTTGAGCACTTTGAAGTATGGGTGGAAACCCGGACGGATGGCAGCGCTATGGTAAAATTATCTCTGTGACAGATGTCAACGATTATTCGCACATAGTGCGCAAATACCGATAGACTATTTTACTAAATAGAAAGTAGACAGTTTGGTCGAGTGGAAAAGTTGCCAGATTGTGAGCAACAGGTCGAGGCTTTGAATCCTGAGAGAATACGGACTCTTTTTGTGTATTTTCCCCGGCGTGCAACCCTTTGTTTTTTGAGTTTATTACAAACATATACAAAAATACAAATCTGCTCTCTTAATTATGTACGAGTATTATATGTAAAGGTATTTTAGCCAGTGTGACAACTCGTATATTAAAAAAATATAACAATTTGTTCTTACGAGTAATTACCTAAATTACATAACCTAATTATAAGACACGTCTTAGCATACTTATTTATGCCATCTAATTTTGCTACTTAAATATGAATTTTAAGAGTGTTTCTTCGTTATTGCTTGTGGGTGAACTGAACAGCAACTATCAAAAACATCATTCTTACAAACAGGAAAGATATCTCAAGTTTGATTAGAACTAACTTCCTTATTGCGTTTTCTGTTTTCTCGCTATTGATATACACTTACTTTCGTAAACTAGCTATTAATAATCAGAAGCGTAAGTTAGTTTCATAAGTAACACTGGCTTTTCGTGAATAAAATATTTTGTGTGAAAATTACTTTCTCATCTTTTATTGAGACAAAAATCCAAATTTTATGAAATGTTTTTTTTAATGAGCCCATAGACCTCCCCACCAAGGGGCGGGCACTGTTTTGAAGGGAGGGTCAAAAGTCAAAAATTGCTTTTTTTTCATAGAATATACAATTTTTTTCTTGAAAACGTCATAATTAATATATTAGCAAAATAGTGCAGTTCGGACATTAGCATTTTTTTGGGAGGGGCGGACCCTTCAAAACACGAAGAGGATTTTGGACGTAGGCCACTACGTTGGCCCAATGCGGGTTGGTAGATCGCGCATCTTTCTAAAACGAATTTTCTTAAAGGTGCTGGTTTTATCATGATGTTTTCCTTCACCACTAAGCAATCGATAATTAATGAAAAATCCATACAAAAGTCCGAAAAGACGAATTTAGTGGTACAGGCTCGCATCAGGATTTGAACCCACAACCTTCCGGTTCCATAGAAGTCTGGCTTATTACCAACTGGGCTATCAACGCTTTGTGATTGCAAACATTAAATTGCGAACAGAGTTTTGGAATCCAGGTCTCGAACTAATAATTCTGCTTAAATTAATAAATACTCCTATTTGTTAGAATTAACTAAGTTTTGCAGTTCGGACCCTTGTAACGCGACACTATAAATTCACAAAGGGTACTTTGTTGGATAAAATTACTTCGAGTTACGAGTCCTTTGTGCTTTTCGCTGTAAATAATAAAATGAATACCTACTAAACAATATTTTGGAGCATTTAGCTGGCGACTTGCTCACTGCATTTCCTTATAAGTACAATAGGTACTCATGCTTTAAATAGTAATTTGTTGAAATTAAAGTTTATTGTTTACAAACAGCCTTGAGGCCTCTGCTTTGGTACTTTCAGTTTATGTTACTTAATATTCTTGAATAAATGGTTAACATTTTTGATATAAAATACCTTATTGGATTTTTTAAATTCCTAATTTTTGTCTTTAGATATTTACACTGGTTTTTTTTATTAATAAAGGGTTCGCTCTTGACCACAATCTAGCCCAAGGGCAAAGATGCGGTCGATGATGTAGCAAGCTCACCCAGAAGAAGCCTATTCACTCGAACTTTAAAGAGGGTTTTTACTAAATGAGGCTTAATGAAATCAAAAGATATGTTATCATCGACATATTTGTCAAAATAATACTTTTCCAGATATTTACCAAAATAACTAATAATAATGAGTCATAGACTCGATAGATGAAGAACTAATAATTAAATCATTTACTGAACATACAGTTTCCACATATGATAGTGAGGTCAATATGATCGGATATGACAAAGAGATCTTTTTTTTTAAATCCTTTATTGCACATCAAACAAAATAAATACATTTAAAACAAAAGAGATAAATATTAAATAAATTTAAGGTACAAAGGCGGACTTATCCCACAAGGGGATCTCTTCCAGTCAACCTACGGTAGTATCCAAAAATATTTAAATAAATACATAAATATAGTATAGATATATACACATAATATTTAACATAACCTAAACCAGATCTAAACCAGACCTTGCTCTCCTACCGTTGCATCAGATAAACTCTTTCTTTTCTATTCAATTTTATTTTTTTCAGAAATTTGCACATTTTCACTACTTAAAGCTTTGTCTATAAAATGCTTAATGAAACCCCTCTTTGTAATCCAGCAAATCCGGAATTAAACTCCAGTTAATTGGCATTTCAAACAGTTTTGTTCAAACTGTGGAAACTAAAATAAAACTAAAATCCGTAGTTAGTAAAGATCCAATAACCGTACAAATGTCAGTGGGGAAACACACAAGCTGGATAGCTCCCTAATGAAACCACAATTGAAGAATTTCCAGCTAAATTCCAATTTCGAGGGATTCGTTTTAGTTGTGGATTTATTAAATAGTTTCGAATCACTGGTCATAAAAGTGATCTGTTTAACTACGAGTATTTATTCAAACCCACAAGCTTTGTGATGCCATATTTTGTAGTTTGAGATAAAATTTATTTGTGTAGATCTGACTCACAGCCTCATCGACGCCCTGCCCAAACCCTTTACAATACAATACAATATACTTTATTTGCACACAAAGACATACAATACAATTAACAGAACATAAAACATAGTGTACAACAAGGCGGCCTTATTGCTAGGTAGCAATTTCTTCCAGGCAACCTTAGGGTAGGACAGCAGTAAGGTAAGAAGTAGTTGGTGGTGCATAAAATTAAATACATATTTATAATACTAATAAACAAATATATAAGTATACATATATATAATTAGTCTAGAAAGCAGCTGTTCGAGTACTATGGTAATAGCGCGCCGCAGTCCTTAGTCAAAATGCCAACATAGACAACGCCAGAGGGCGAGCAAGCCTTTGCACGGAGCCCTCAAGTGAACTTTCTGCGTCAGCCGAGTAATAAAGGATAATAAAGGATTTTACGAAATTCCCACGGGAACAAAGTCCCGGGCACACCCTAGTCGACAATATCAACAAAGTAATTGCTTACAAAAAAAAAACTTTATGAAATTATATAGGTAACCTAATATGAGAACAAAATTCGAAATGAAATTTGAAATTGGTCGAAAAATCATAAAAAAATTATAACCTATCAAACATTTTTCTCTAAATTTTTCTTACAAAACGAAATTTTGTATGAAAATATGGCGGTAGTGTGACGTCACTTTTGCGTATTTTTTATTTCTTATTTTTAAAGATATTTCTAATTTATCAGCAGCAATTAAAATAATAATTATTATTTTCATCTTCGCCTTACTTGCAACAAACTTAGAACAATCTTAATCGGTACACTTTCCTCACATCGTATAGGTGTTAGATTAACGACAGTTTCGCCGTCTTCTAAGGCTACAACAACGGTACCTAACCTATAAATTGGCTCGTAAAAATAGTTGCTTACACTTTAATGAGAGAGGAGACATCGTATGTAGGTTGACTTTCATTTTCAAGGAACCAAAAAGTAATACTTGTTATTTTTTTAATAATGGCATTTTGTCGGATCGTTCCATCTAACGATTTGGTATCTAATTAGATACAGCGGGATTTAAAACAGCGTAATCCGATAGATATATAATTTGACAACCAGGACTCATAGAGGTTAAGATTCTCGCAGTTTTTTCCACAAATTTTAAACATATGTAAAACGCTCATCAATCCAAAGGAAACACCAGTCCTCTTTAAATGTACATATATTTTCACTTCATGGTAATGTACAATTTAATTATATTGATCTCACTATTTTAACGGACACTTCCGTAAACTACACTTTCTAAAGACACGAACTCTCCTCAACTGCCAGGCAACGAATGTCCCCGTCAGCCAAACTCCCCTTCCCTTTTTGAATTTCGCATGAAGTTAGCCACTAAACTTTTACTGTTTTGTCTATCAGTAGTTGTACCGGAAAAAGTCATTCATCGAACCATTCAATTTAAGCTAAACATTTAAAAACTTTTAAAAAAAGTGCGAAATTTGCTAAAATATGTAACGAAACCTTACACATACGTGTAATTGTATAAAAGAAGATCTTAGTAAGAACCCGTTACAGTATGTTTAATGCTTGGGCGAAACTCAAACAAGAATTTTGTAAATTTAACACTGGCTGATACACTATTCATACAAAATTTCTATTTACTCATCCTACATCACCTAACACTCTCTTCTATGTCACATTTTCACATTCAATGATAGTCTTGCTATTCTCTATATCCATCTATGTCCTGGCGGCAGATCAGCGCTGGTAGACCTCATTTACAGCATAATGCTGAGTCAGCGCCTGTTCACTCTGGTAGCACTCACTCTATTGTGTCATTTTATGTTTGTTTTTATGTATTCTGTGTGTTAGTTATATCATGTTATTAAAGTAAATAAAACTGTTATCTATCTATCTAAGGGCCACTTTCACCAAAAGTGCTAAACGTATTTAACAACCTAAACACATTTAACTCAGTTGTCGAAGCAACAAAATCTGTCAAATTAAACAAAATTAGTCCTGCTAAATACGTTTAGCACTTTTGGTGAAAGTGGCCCTAAGAGTATAAAAGTATGTTCTGAAAAAAAAACATATTTTTCTCTTAATTTAAGATCCCACATTTCTCAAAAAAATTCACTTTTTTTATAGAAATAGTCCTAGATTTATAATAAACTTATGGACCTAGTACACAGCGGTGAGCGGTGACACGCGGTAGTTTACGATCTAAAGCAGAACTTCGGTTCGAGACGTGTTGCGGCGAAAGAGGGTTGAGCACGTTTTAGAAGTTTTCGTTTCGATCACTATACGTTTGTTCTGGTTAAACTTCTCACTTAGTTGTAGCAAAAGCTTGTGGATCTGGTCAGTGGTTAGAATTTAAATCGTGAATTCTAATCTGTCTTTTAACTATACATCTGACATACAACTGATACTTTGTCACTATAACTGACATTGTCATTTGTATAGCACAATATTACGTTGCAATGCTAGCACGGCCCGCGACAATTCACGCGTCAAGCACATCCCATGACGGTCAAACTTCAATTGCGCGAGGGCATCCCGCAAAGGTTTGCTCACCCTCTGACGTTGTCATTTCGACACTTTTTGACATTTGACCGCGTTATTTCACGTGTACATCATACCAGAGGGTGAGCAAACCTTTACGAGGTGCCCTCGCCCAATCAAAGTGAAGTTTCACCGTCATCTGAGTGGCGTGACCCGCGAGTTGTCGCGGGCCGTGCTAGCTATGCAGATGCCTATAATTTAAGCCCAAATGTTAATAAATAATATTTAACTTGGTAATATTTTGGAAGCAAATCCGTTTGGCGTTGATTGATTAATTATAAAATTTATTATAGACCGAAACAGCTAATCACGTTTGCACTGAACATCATGTTATCGTAATTGACTATCTCGCTTGTGGTGTGTGATAGCAGAAAGGTAATTAACATGTTAAAACAATGCGTAATCGGTGTTTCAGTGTGTTTCATACACAATTGCTGATGTTATGGAAGCGAAACTTTTTGCCCATTTGTGAAATAATTCTTTTGAAGTAAAATTAAATAGAATAAAACGTTTTTCATTTAAATTAGCGACATAATATTATGTTCCACTCGTGGTCATGAACATATTCTAAAAAGGGCGGTTGTGTATAAGGAGAACGAGTGGAGCAAAACTCTTATTGATTTTAAAATTCTAGGATAGAAAATGTTGTTTAAAAATGTACTGGATCACCTTCGAACCTATTTAGTCACTATGAAAGTGCTAATCAATAAGACAATGTAAAAATGATATTACCGTGTGGTGATCGGTTGAGAATAACACCACCCCATCTTTTTGTCGTAAGAGGCGACTAAGGAAACACAAATGAGACCTGCCTCCTAGTAATCCATCTCACGCAACGACACTTCATTTTTTTCTGAATCTGAGGTGTCGTCCTATGGTCTCATGCGGTGTGGTAGGCTCTGTAAAGAGCTGTCTGGTTCGCGACCACCCTCCTACCGAAGTCCGACGCCAAACAGCTTGCTGTGTTCCGTCGGTGCGTGGAAGTACCAGTGCCTTTA
Organism: Aproaerema taeniolella; assembly: GCA_949987775.1. Classification (NCBI taxonomy): domain Eukaryota; kingdom Metazoa; phylum Arthropoda; class Insecta; order Lepidoptera; family Gelechiidae; genus Aproaerema; species Aproaerema taeniolella. Next base: position 19,966,673 of record OX465248.1, read on the forward strand.
TAGGCATTTTCTGGGTTAACTCGCTCCATCGTCGACCTCATCTTTGACCTTATGGTCAAGATTGAGGTCAAGAGTTAATCCATCTTATAATTAATTTTTTTTTATTAAACATGATGTGATTGGAAATAAGGATAAATAAATAAGTATCTTTTTCGACTAAAAATTTGTTCTACGATTACTTTTTTCGTTTTATATCAGTCCAACCCCTACCGCGGGGCACGAGCCTTCCTTCGATACACGAAGGGGAATCTAGGCCGTACTCTACTATGCTACTGGTCCAATGATTTCGATTAAAACTTTTAAAAAAATCACTTACCGTGAATTGTTATCTTGGGAAAGTAATTTAGACCCTGTCACGTGGCAAAACGAAACCATGGAGAAATGGTACTATTCTGTCTCTCGACACGAAATTTACGGTAGCCAATAAAACCCCGTAGATGATAGTAAAATGGATTTTAACGTTCCGCACAAGAGTGCCGTAAATCGCTTCATATTGTGAACGAGGGATTGTTTCCTGCCTATCTCCACAGTATTGATTTTAGACAAAATGGGGCTCAGCGTGATAATTAATTGATAGTAAGAAAGAAATGAAATAGGTTTTAGTTTTATGTTTTCTATGGGTTTATTAAATTAAAAAAATACGAGATTTTATTGCTTGTCTGACACTAGGGTTAGTCAAGTTTACCACACGCTCAACTGTATCGACAAGATAAGGAAGAATCAGCCCTATATAAACTGAATGACTCTCCCCAACAAAAATGTGTCAACTTGAGCGATTAGGTAATCGCCCTAGTATGAGAAGTAGACATTTTTTATCTTTGATAATTTTATTTTGGATTCTTTTAAAAAAGTTATTAATTTTCGCGGGAAGAATCACTCCTTAATGAGGTTAGCCACTGAATCTATGATTTTTTGCTGTAAATAATCTTGTTAGGGTGAGCAAGAGCAAAACAACCCATTTATTAAAAAATTTTTTTATTAATTTACCAGTAATTATAATAAAATATTAATTATTATATCATGATACAGATGTTTTTATATTTATTTAAAAAAATAAATTTACCCACGTAACTGAAAGTGAGCTACAAAAAAAAAACTTAAATAAAAATTAATTTTAAAAATAAAAACTGACTTAAAAAAAATTAACAGATTAGATAGTATTATTAGTAGAGGTATTTGAAAATCGTGAACGACAGTATCGCGGTTAATTAATTTCGCCCAAACTCGAAACAGATCGCTCGCTCATTTACATAGTATCAGATACCGTGATTTAATCCACAAAATGTAGATGGACAGAGGTTCAGACAAATTATATCAACTGAAGCAAAGGGGGCGGATAAGGCGGATTCCAGCTTTGTGACTCAAATACTAAATTAAAATAAATATCAGCGCCGTGCTCAAAATAGGATGAGATGAATTGATGTGACCCTATCGATTCATGGTTTAGATTTTCGACACTAAAGTGCATCACAGTTTAAAAAGAAGAGGCCTGTTTTTTTATTTAATTAATAATACTTTGTCGCTTAATAACACTTGGAATAAAAGAAGAACATTCAGATTAATTTATCCTAACAATAGAGATACATGGATTTTTTTCCATGCCTTCCGACTTAGCTGAATCCAGTTTTCCATTTGGGAAAGTAAAGGTGGAAAGAGTGTTAAAAAAAATCGTATATCCTAATTGATTGGAATATCCAGTTAGGATAGATGGAACTGACCAGAAGAACAACTAAAAAAATTGAAAACAAATCCGATAGGTTAAAAAACAAGCTTATTGGTATCGACTACGAAACTCTTTGTAACTGTAACTAGACTACAATTAATTAACGAAATGCTACGGATTTCGTAGCCCGATTCAAAGCATTTTTAGTCGAGATCAAAACAATTTTTGGCATAACGTTTTGAAGTAGAATTACTATGACAAAAATGGTCAAACCTCGACAATTCTTTAAAATAAATCTAAAATTACAAAGAAATGTTTATATCCTCAGATATTAATTCCTTATAACTCTTTAATTGCTAAAAAAATTATCAAATATCGCAAAGAACCATCTCGCTTATGTCACCTTTCAAACATAAAAACACTGCATCAAAATTGGTCTATTTGTTTAGGAGCTACTATGCCACAGACAGACACACAAATACACAGACACACAGCTACACAGACACATAGACACACAGATATAAACGTCAAACTCATAACATCCCTCTTTCTTGGTTAGGGTATAAACATTGTAGCATTAAAACTATACAATAACAAAATAAGTTTTGTGGTTTTTAAGAACAACCAATTGGTCCATGGAACTACCTAACTTGCTACTTTTTTGTTCTAAAGTCCACCAAATATAGCTCAAGGAAACAATTAAAAAGTTACAAATTTAATGAACAGCAACAAATAATAACTTTCTGGAAGGAAAACAATACAGAAAAGGTTACTTTGGGATTTTTTATTTGTTTTGGTCTGTATTTTTGTTAATATGCGATAGATTTTAATAGTGAAGACAAAATCTGAGACTTTTTTTTTAAATATTGATAATTCATCATCTAATAATAGGTCTTTACCTATGAAATTGCCGTTTTTCATACAAGATTTTTGGAAAACTGAATTTTCCATACTTACTAAAGTTTTAGGATTTTTCTCGGGAATGCGAAATCCAAATTTAACAAAATTTTGTGGGAAGGTTTGAACAACATTAAGTTAATTTTCATCTTACTTACTTTATTGAAAGTTGTAACTGTAACAATGGTACAGCAAAAATAAGCAATGAAACTTGCAACGGATGAAACGCGCTATATTTGAGCTTCTTTTTCAGCAAATAAATCTAAAGTAAATATGTATTAATTTGACCCAATATCTCGGTTGTATAGCCAAGGTTTTAAATAAAAAACAGTTTTAGTAATAGCTGTTCAATCAAATAAATTATGAATAAAATATAGCTTGAGAAAAAATCGGCAATTTCATAGGTAAAGACCTATTATATATTTAATGTATTTTAAAATTAGTTACTGAAACTTAAGGATGTGGATCACCTCACGAAACTGAACGACTTTTTGCAAAGAACAAAATTAGCAAAGGTCGAAATTTCAAAAAACAATTTCGCCTTTCTATAACACTTGTGCAATGAAATGATTAGTCGTTATATAAAAAAAACAACGGATTGCACTCCGGGAATGCCGGCAGATGTGAAAACTTGAACATTAGTACCTCCTTGCGGTCTAAAAAGTTTTCACTTCACCCTTCGCCTTACGAATTTTCGATCAGGGTGACCCTGACACGAGTTTAACATTTTTCACTTCGAAAAAAAACAAATAGCTAGAATCATCACCTAAAGTCTAGCTAACTATTAAAAATCACCCCATATAAAATTGCAGGTATAAAATAAAAATATTCGCTGAATACTTGCATGTCAAATGAGGTAAGGAATCAGTGTTTCGCCGACAATATTTTTCTTCTTAATTTATAAAATCGCAGGTCCTGACTCACCAATGTCTAGCCAAAAAATTTGGCCCGAGGAAGCTGAAAATTATCTCAAAGGTTGATTTTGTAATGTAGGCAAGGAATAAGATAGGATTATGAAGCATAGGGCGCCCTGTAACTAGGTGGGGTGATGATATTCGTAAGGTAGCAGGCAGTGGTTGGTGGAGGAGAGCTTAAGACCGAGCTCAGTTGCGTTCTATAGAAGAGGCCTACGTCTAGCAGTGAACTGACGCAAGCTGATGCCGAAGAAAGGATTTTACGTCACTTCCATGGAAATGAAGTCCGGGACATCCTCAATTATATTAATTAAAATTAATGTTGTAATGTTGATACTTGATGCAAGAAAATAAATGTTTTGGTCTGTACTCAAAATTTATATTTTCATTTTTTTATTTTATTAAAAAATTTTACAAGGCCTACAAAATGCTTGATAAAATAAATATCGTTCATTTTATAATAAGAGCTCATCAATCATGCAAGGTTTTTGGTGTAAATTCTTGTATGTTCTGCGTGAAAGAGCTTTTTAATAAAATATTAGTAGTTTTGTTCAATAACATTGTTACATATTCATACCGTATTTGTGGTTTCTAGTTTACACTTTGTGCTATTGGTTTGATAGCATTGAATTACATTAGTTCCACTAAATATATTTAAATGAAAATCTTTTTTTTTTTAATTTTTATTACAAACAATTATCTTAAAAACTATCTTAAATACAATATAACATAAACGAAATTGTTTTCCCGTACATTGCATAGTTCGTCGCCGAGGATTTGTCCACGTTTGTAGATGTTGGCTAGTAAGTATGTTGTACGTTTAATTTGTGTGTGTAGCTTTGACTGTGTGTATGTTGTGTCCCATTTTTCCCTCAAACTATTAAGTGGTTGTAGCTAGCTTCTGAATCAAATCAAGTACCTAATATATCCATTTGATGCTCTGCCTAATCTGCAACTGGTATTGGTATTTCTCATTCGGGACTCACTGATAACCAGCGTCACACTCAACCTGACTTGAGGACCGTTTGTCTCGGACCCTATTATACATTTAAAGGTTATTTGTTATTATTATGTTATGCGTCTTTACTTTAGTTTATTATTGTTTTATGATGTTTGTTCTCGGGTTATGGGTATTTGTGACTTTTTTTGTGCCTTTCATGGGTGTTCGTGTCTTTCCAAGGGATCCACAACACACAGGAAAACCTTAGTTTGTGCGATTGAGTGACGGCCCATTTCTGTACATAGACCTCCTTCATACTGTGCGTAGAAAAATGCCTGTACAACGCTGGGAAAATGAGTAATTTGATGCAAAAGTATGTCATTTATTAAGATAATGATCAGAAAAGTGATTTAAAATAGTTAAAGCGTAGTAAGGTGACTAAATAGACAAGACTCTGTTGCCAAGTATCAATGAACAAGCAATTTTAAAGGTAGGTATAGCTCTTAGCAACGCTGGAGGGTTTTAATTAATTATTCGATATCTATTGTTTCCAATTCTTGACGTATTTGCTCCAGATAATTTAGGCTTAGGTTATAGATCACTTTACTGAGCAGTTTGTTATTTGATAGACGCATGGATTATTGCTAACACTAATTTGTTAGGTCTAACCTATCTAGATTAGGTTATATAGATTATACCTATGAGATCGTGTATTCCAACATTATTAATTTCATAATTTGGTAATGAGCCAGACTTGTAATCGGAAAATTCGTCTTTTCGGATTTATGTACGTATTTCTAATTATCACTTGCTCAACGGTGAAGGAAAACATCGTGATGAAACCCACCCGTCCAAGAAAATTCATTTTCGAAAGACGAGCGGTCCACCAGCCTGGTGGACTATGGCCTATATCTCCTTCGTGTTTCGAATGGAGGCTCGTGCCCCTCGGTGGGAACATATATGGGCTGATAAAAAAAAATATTCGTCAAGAATGTCAAAAAATATAGTCCGGCCTTGACGGTTAAGATAAACAATGTCTAGTGCAATAATAAACGAAATTATTAGTTAAATTTAGGTCATTTGAATTTATCTGTTTGTTATAGCTTTTCAACACGTATTGACATGATTTTTGAAACAGAGAAAGTTGGAGAGTGAAAGCAATTGTTTCACGCAAACGAAGACAAGCCTGGAAAGGTAGTAGGAAATAAGGAGCGCAATATAAATTCAGAGTGACAGATTCTTCAATTTACACTTTTATCCCATTGTTTTTTGACTTTGTTTACTAAACCCAGACCTATCAATATTATACTCTAAAACAATACAAAAACACCACTTGAACCAAAGTTCATCGAAAATAAATCTCCGCACTTCAACATAAGTTTATTGAAAATGTATTTTCATTACTCATACTCAGAAAGTAGGTCTGAAGTTGCCTACGGAGCGGCTTCCTATAGGTACAGCCACTTTATTACAGCGCGATGTAAAATTGAAATAACAAAAGTATTCAATAAAGTATACTTTTTTAAATGACTTTACTTTTAGCTATTTCTTTAAAATAACATAAATTTTGGCAAAATATTTACCATTTTTTTCAATGATGAATTGCCATTACCAACAGAAAAAAAAGAAAAATAATGGCTGAATAGCTGGCCAGCCACAGAAAAAAAACATAACAGGCGGGAAAGTGGCATTCCGATCTTCATTTGTTTTTTCGAGTTGTAGAGTTTTGTAACTTTCGCATAGCAGCAATGAGTTCAGCTATTTCATATTTTTATTTTTACTTTCATTGTATTCGTAATGACAAGCACAGTGTTTACTTCGGGTGAAAGACTTATTTGGTCCCTCGAACAGTTAGCTCCCTCGCTACGCTCGGTCGCAAAACCCCGTCTCGGGACTTAAATAAGTTGCTTTCACTCCTAAAGTAACAATGTACTATTTCATTTTCTCTAGAAACCACCGACTCCGATCACTTTCTCTAATTCCTACAACAAAGGAGCAAAAATCTTTCACTACTTCATCTTTATTATTGTTTATTATTTTATAATTGGAGCTGGCGGGTTTTCCTTGAGGAGTGGTATTTCGCTGCAAGGGCGTAGAGTTTTGCAATAAATCATAGTTGGAGACTACAACGGACCCAGCTTAAGCCGGCCGCTTCTTACAATGTAGCGTAGCAAATACTATCTGAAAATATTCCTAGCTCATCATATAACCCGCCGAATTTCTTTAAAGTTCGAGTGAATAGGCTTCTAAAGCTTTTTTAAATGTAATGCTGTCTTTGTTCAAGTGAAAAAGCCGAAAAGTGACTGTATGATATTTAAAATAGCATTAACTTAATGCTGTATTATAATAATCTGTGTTTATTCTTAAAGGAATAAAAAACAGTGTTCTGCATTCATAGTGCTTGTAGTTATAGTTCTTACATTTAGATTTTCCAATTTAGTATTGTATTGATATTAACAGATTTTTGAGATATTGCACGATTTTTCATACAAAAGATGCCTGTTTGAGAAGCTATAAAAGCATACTCGAGATACATGGAGGGCTATAATTTTTAGACAAACAAGTGCTAAACTTGAATTTTTAGTTCTAGTCAATAAGTTTTGTTTTACTTGAAATTTGTGAAAACGTGACGGAAACGAAAATGAAAGTACACTTTTTGCCAGCTTTTTGTATGAAAATGGTCGAATTTACGCATTTTTTTTCATTTCCGTCACGTTTTTACAATTTTTAAGTAAAAAAAAATTATTGACTAAAATTAAAAATTCAAGTTTAGCACTTACTCGTTTGAAAATTATAGCCCTCCATGTATCTCGAGTACGCTATTATAGCTTCTCAAACAGACCTCTTTTGCATGAAAAATCGTGCAATATCCCTAGACCGTGTTGATGTGTGTATTAGAATGAGTAATAGAGTTCATGTAAATCGAACATCCAAATAAACCACTTGCACGATTTTAGTTAAAAAAACATTGGAATCCTTACGAAGCTCTTATTTAATTCAGACTACAGTGTACAGGCGGCCAAGTTTAGAGCGCGATCCAACACAATCCTTTTATCTGAAGTACTGATCCCTGTTCTCGGCATGTCCACGGATCTTGCCTCATTACTTACTTGTCTGACGGTACTTGCCAACAACTTACTGGTGCTGGCCTTACCCTTATGAGTAAAACTTGCACTTTAAGTTCTGTTAGCAAGTCATCGTTTTTGACAGGTATTGAAAACTGATGGTTGATAGATAGATAGATAGATAGATATAACTTTATTTAACTGCTTCCAAACAATACAAACAAGTAGAACAACATAAAACTTATCTAAAGCAGTCAAAATGGCGCTGACTCAGTATTCTGCCTTTGTTTTTCACAGCTTTTGGGTTTATTAGATTTTATTCGTCTAACCAATAATGCATATATAATTGGGATATTTTGTTTTAATAAAAACAAATCATTTTTTAGGGAAAGAAAAATGTTCGGCGCGAACGGGACTGAACCCACGACCCCAGGATTAAATCTCCTGGTGCTCTAACCAAATCAGATAGATAGATAGAAATTCTTTATTGCACACGGTCACAAAAAAAAGTTTTACATACTTAACTAAACAAAAGTGCGCAAAGGCGGCCTTATCGCTAAGAGCAATCTCTTCCAGGCAACCCTTGTTTTAGGGACAACTTTACGAAGTCGAGAGTAGTGCAGCGTAATACTTATATAATATAATAGACTAATGGAATATAATAATTATGTATATAGGTTATAATATATAAATAGACAATGTGTACATAAATAAATAAGTAACTACATATACCACATCAGTTTTCATTTCATTCCCTAAAATATATTTGCGAATATCCCTCACGCGGGTAAGCGTTTCAAAAATACTGAAATAGTTATAACGAAAGCTATAAAAATTATATATCAAAAACCGATAATTTGTTTCACGATAATAAACTTTTATTTAAATAAAATCTTTTTAAAACCTCCATCAACTAACACTCTGAACAGCAGTATTTTACCTCGAAACCCGAAATTTTGGCGAAAGCGTCTTGAAAAGGCTTATTTTAATGAGCACTTTAGTTTCCCTTGGGGCAACCCTTGTGTAAAATTTTTGCGGCCAGGCTTCTGCAAAGTGAGTGACGCTACATCAGTATTTCTTCATATACCCCTCGCGGACCATAACTCACGGAAAAAATGGATCACTCTTCCATGCGCAGTGTGTATCTACGTTTTATGTATGCATCGTTACAGGCTTGAGACTTAGTTTGCTAGAAATGTCAATTTAATAACAATAAAACAATTTTTTCATGGGGATAAATCCCAGTTTTAACATTTTTTGTTTAGATACCTGAGACATTGTTTCGACTAAAACAATCAACAAGTTGTCTGAAATAATGGATTCAATTGGTAAAGTCTAAAATTATCCAAAAAAAGCGCTTTTGGTTTATTTATTTTTCTTCTTCTGGCTTTAAACATAACTAAGGATTTACTGAGTCAGGTAATTAATTACAACAGAGCAAGTATCGTCTACCCTTCGTGACCTAGCTTTATAGTTTTGCTGCAAAGATTGGTTCTTCATAAATAATTTTGGGCGTCATTCAAATTAAGAGTCAAAGTACACAAAAAAATATGTGTAATTTATTCTATGTAAGTAGCATGTATTATATTTGCACCCACATCTATACGATTTGTTACTCTTTCTCCACACCCAAAGGTATTGCTTCTTAGCAATGGGGCCGCCTTTTGTACCCTGACACAACTTTTTGTATAAAATGAATAGGTACTGTACCTTATTTATGTAGGAGTGCAATAAAGTAGGTATATTGTATTGTATTGTGGTCGCCATGGCTAAAATCGGTTGGAACTCATCATCATTTGATCAATGATTACATATTCAGTGTTCTGAATATACAGATTTTCGAAAGATGTTAAGTTTGCTCAAAACCACTTGATGCCATGTTTCACAAATTTTGAGGGTTATTAGATGAAATATGATAGGGTTGAGGGTTGTCAGCCGTTAAATTATATGACGGGTTAACTCTTGACCTCAATCTTGACCATAAAGGCCAAAGATGAGGTCGACGATAGAGCGAGTTAACCCAGAAAATGCCTATAAAGGCACTGGTACTCCACGCACCGACGGAACACAGCAAGCTGTTTGGCGTCGGACTTCGGTAGGTGGGTGGTCGTGAACCAGACGGCCCTTTACAGAGCCTACCTCACCGCATTCGACCATAGGATGACACCTCAGATTCAGAAAAAAATGAAGTGTCGTTGCCTGGGATGGATTGCTAGGAGGCAGGTCTCATTTGTGTTTCCTTAGTCGCCTCTTACGACACCCACGGAAAGAGATGGGGTGTTGTTATTCTCAACCGATAACCTCACGGTGAAAATATAGCACAATACAGCAAAACCCCTTTTACAGTATGCCTGAAAAGTTGGCAGCTGGTTACATTTAAAGTTTTTTTTTCACTCCCAGTCCAGCGTGGAAGTTGTTCAATACAATCTGAATTTATCGTAACATTTTACACTGACACTTCCAGTTGCCCCATTTCTATGCTCGCGCTCGTGTACACCTATTCAGGTACTGTGTGATTTATTCCACCGTAGTTGCCACAATATGTCACCTGGTCCAAACGGCGCACACTGTGTATCTCGGATCAGTCGTTCCGTTTCAGGAATTTAGGTCGACTGATCGGGAAAATTATGGAGTGAAATGGAAAATGGAAAATTTATTTTATTTACTAGCTTTCCGCCTAGGACTTCGTTCAATTATATAATTTGGGAAAATTATATAGCCTATGTGTTAATCCTGGGTGTCAGCTACCTCCATACCAAATTTTATCAAAATTGGTCTAGCCGTTTGAGCGTGAAAGAGGAACAAATATCTATACATACATCTATACCAGGGGTTCCCAACCTTTTTTTGTCTACTGCCCACTTTAAGAATAAATTATTTTTTAACGCCCCCCTTTTTAAACATACTTAAAAACCGCTAAGTACTTATAACTGATTATTGAAACGCAACTTTATAGTATTCGGACAGAGTATCTTTTATTGAAAATAAAACAAACATAATCAATTCTTATATAAAAACTAATGTGAAGGTTGAATCTGATGCTGTTCAATAAGTTTGTTGATATCAGGTTCCAATTTACTCAAAAACAGCCGCAAGTCGCCACGTTCGGTAACACGCAAACGATTTCTCTTTTTAGTAAGCAGCGTTGCCACAGCACTAAAACCACGTTCACACAAATATGACGATGGGAATGCTATCAAGAATCGTTGAACAATTGACCACAATCCAGGGTACAATTGCAGGATCGGTTTTTGAAGCCAAAATTCTTGATATCCATTTTTGAACTTGATTTTTATTTTTTCGTTTGTTGTCAATTCTATAAGTTCTTCTTCCAGCTGAGGTGACATTGCTATGTTGACATTTGAAAACGGATCTAACACCCAGTCTGGTATTTCCAAGTTTAAAATGTCCTGGTATCGTTCGGTGAAGTCAATGTGGAGGTTTTCCAAATGTTGGCAGTAGGCAAACAAGTCGTCGTTACTGCAGGATACTGATAAATTCGGAAAATTGTGAAACTCACGTCTGCCCATATTCTTTTTGTGCAGAAGCAGTTTGGCTGCGAAAGCAGCAACGACATTTTTTGTTTTAATTAAATTTAGTTCATCGCCTTGCAGTTGGAGGTTCATGTCGTTGAACAATTTATACAGGTCTGTCATGTAAGCTATATCATTCTTTGATGTTATGAGCTTGTTGCGCAGTTCTGTATCTTTAGTTTCCAAGAACTCTATCACAGAGTCAAACAGGTTGTAAAATCGAATCAGACAATTGCCTCTTGACAGCCAACGAACTTCAGTATGAAGCAATAAACGGTTGAAATCTTCGTCATTAGTAACACAAAGCTGATGAAATAATCTATCATTCAAAGAGCTGCTACGGATTTTATTGACTGCTTTGATGACATATTGCAGTGATTGAAATAGTCGTTCACTTAAGTTTCTAGCAACCAAATGTTGTCTATGAATAACGCAATGTATAGCAAGGACATCTGGAATTTTATTTTTTAAGTACGCTATGAAGCCTTTATGGCGCCCTGTCATAGCCGGAGCGCCATCCGTAGCAACTGATATAATACTTTTCAAAGGAATCTCTTTCTCTTCACAAAACTTTTCCAATGTATTGAATATGGTTTCGCCTTTTGTATCTGTCTCCAAATTTCTGGCAAACAATAGTTCTTCACGTATTTTCTCATCTTTAATAAACCTCACGTAAGATAGCAACAACGCTTCCTTAGTTGGTAAAGTGGACTCATCGAGCTGAATTGAGAATTGACTAGTCCTCAGATGATTGCACAATGATTCTTCAATGTTTTCAGCCATTTCATCAATTCGTCTTTGCACAGAATTATTACTCAAAGGAATTTTTCGGATAATATCTGCGGCCGGTTTATGAAGCACAGTAGTTATTACTTCCTTTATTGCTGGCAAAATTAACTCTTCTCCGATGTTGTGTGGTTTGCCTTTTTGAGCAATTAACAAAGAGATATTGTACGAAGCTCGAAGTCCGTCGTCATCTTGCTTAGCAGCCGCCGAAAATAGTTTTGATACACTTGGCTGAGTATTATGCTTCTTCTCTAGGTCTTGAAAATATGCTACATTCTTGTCTTTCTTATCTGGATGCATTTTATTCAAATGATCTTGCAGTCTTGAAGGCTTCATTGCTTCGTTCGAAAATGTTTTTAGACATAGAAGACACAAAGGCGACGACGGGTTTGTGGGATTTTCAATAAATCCGAATTTAATATATTCCGCAGAGTATTGCCGTCTCTTCTTTTTTACTTCCGACATTGTTTTGTTTTGAGAAATACGTAAGTGTTATAATGAAGTACTGCTTATCTATTATGCGCGGAACCGCAAATGAAAATAAAATAAATTTACGTCGTTTATATAGGATTGCATAAGCAGCACGCACCAACAGGAATAAGACAAACGTGCATAAACTCGTTTATCTCATTCGACGCCCAATCGTACTCGACAAGCAAGAACAAGTATTATAGAACCAGCCGATTGATACAGGAATGTACAAATCGGATTATTTAACAAAAACTTGTTAAAACATGATTGCCCGCGGTCTATTATATCGAACCGAGTTTGAGCTATATCTTAATTAATATTAGTTGATGTTCACAAGATGTAGTCGAGAGTCGAGAGCTCAGTCGGTGTCTAAGAGTCTTCCTAGCTAGGTAGATGAAATTATAAATCGACCCCAAAGCCCTACACAACGCCCCCTTTTTTTCTGGGTCTCTTACCGCCCCCCTTTAGGCCTGCAGCGCCCACAAGGGGGCGTTATCGCCCACGTTGGGAAAGACTGATCTATACAAACATTCGCGGTTATAATGTTAGTAAGGATTTAAAATGCTGCCTTATATTTCTAAATCTACTAGACTAAGAATCAGATAGCATTGAAAATATAAAAGAATTACTTTACTTCACATGCTCTCCTGAAACAGTTGGAAACAAGACCTTATTTCTACTATACTAAGGTATTCGAGGCTTAAACTAGTTATTACCCTAAATTAGTACGGATTGACCTAATCCTTTACCATCAATCAGGCTGTCCTACTTCAACCTATTAAGGCTGACAGAGACATAATGATGATTGCAATGTATCGGACATTGACCCCGAAACTAACTAGATTGAGAACGGAAATCAGCTTGTTAATTATATTTTTTCCCATCCATATTTATTAGTTAACATTCTAAGCGCTAGGAAGAAGAAGAATTTGAAATAAGTGAGTATATGAAAAAACAAAATTTATTTAATTTTTCTTATAATTTTGATATATTTTTTCACAAAGAAGGTGAATTTTCTCATCAGGATTACGAGTCGTAAGACATCAAGGAATCAAGAAGGGAGTAAATATCGAAGAGAACCTGGAAGATAAAATTGAATAGGATAAAGTTAAGTCTAACTTTTTTTTTTTACTAAAGCTGTGTGTTCATTGCACTTCTTTTTGTAAGCCTTTCACTTTGAGGTATTATTGACTATAATCACAGTTTGGAAAATCAAGTGATTGTAATAAAGCGAGTGCGATTCGACTTGCGTAAACTCTACTTATTTACAAGATCGAGTAGGTACTGGTTTTGGAAATATTGTACAAAACGAGAAAATTAAATAATCTATCATCTTCATTGTTCTAAATTGACATTGTTTGTAAGATAAAATCGATAGCTGTCAAAAAGCCGCCTCAACAATTGCAAATCAAAAATCAAATTTGCTTTGTGTTCCACCTGGAGGCACATTTGAAAACAGTATCAGTTCAGAGAGCCAATCGTTCGAGATCGGCCATTCATTGCTCAGTCCAGTACGGCATTGTTCAGATCTACGAACCAGTGAAATGGCAAAGCCTATTTATGTCGATAAAACTTGATACACACTGATTCCTCGAATACTTAAGATAATTTTCCCTTTATGATAAAGTGACAAAAGCGAGAACAAATATATTTACGAAAAAAACTTGGAATTTGGAGCAGTCAGCTATCTCTTTCCCGTCACTCTGAATGAAAACCTTAACTTATGAAAAACTAATTATTTGTACTTATTTTTCATTATTGTGTAGTCAAGTATTAGCAAACTTGGCTAACAAAGTTTTCAAACCGCAAAACCCTGTCTCTTCTTAATGCTTCTTGACCTAAGAAAACCTAACGTCTAAGTTTTTTTTAATGCAACATTATTCCTTAAGAGGAGCGTCTCAGTTTGGATTTGTGTCTCAGTTGTTTTTCATGCTGTCTCGATGTCGACCGCCTCAGACTTGTGCGAAAGGGACAATTGCAGCTTTCCAGCAAAATGCCGAGTTTTATTTCCAAAATTATGAATTTAGGCGTCAATGAATTCCTACCCCAAAAACTTAATAAATTCGTACGTTCTTCTATTGATTTGTAAGCGTATAAAAAAGGTTTGTACGTTTTGTTTTTTCCAAAATTGTTCTTAGTTTTCCAACAGTTACCTGTTATATGTTGAGAATTTTTTTGGCGAAAAATGCTGACTTTTAGTCTCAAACATCTTATCGTCTTATAAAAATATCACAAAAACCAAACCGTACGGACCTAGTTTCTGATGTTTTTAATACTGTACCAAAATTTCACAGGTATCCGTTGACGTTAAGGGGATGGAATCCAGTGACGCCGTTTGTATGGGAAAAAAACACTGAGATGATCCTCTATAAGTATGTCCATGAGTTTGAATTGGGCGTAATGTCTAAATTCTTATGGCCAGTGTGTCTTACAAATTATAATAGTGGACCAAATGCCTTTATTACCTCTACAAAGAAGGCTTTGTGTCTTTATTCAGAAAGAGAAACCTGTGATTCATCAAACACAGATAAGTAATCGAATAGTTCAATTGTTCTGCTAATGGATAAATCAGTGATGGGTTATCGTTTTGTTACTCTGCTCTTAATTTAATGGTTATTTTGTGTTTTCAGTGATATTTTATTGATTTGTCTTATTTAATAGATCAATAACAAGTTACACTTAAACCAACTTTTAATTAAATTGGCACAAACTTACAAAAAAAGGCTTAATGATAACCTAATTATAGGTTTAAAAGTAGCATTATACCTTAAAGAATAAACTGACAATTAAAAGTTCATACCTAAATTGACATGGAATGACAAAGTAAAACAAGTGTCGTTAAAATTTAATAAAACTTAACATTGCAAATTAAGCATGTATGTGCAATGTGATGAGCTATTACTTTAAACATCATTATGAATGACTAGCATTCCTCCCGGGACTTCGTTCCCGTGGGAATTCGGGAAAATTATGTAGTTTATGTCCATCACGGATAATGTAGGATTTTAATGGTGAAAGAATTTTTCAAATCGGTCCAGTAGTTTCGGAGCCTATTCGATGCAAACAAACAAACAATCAAATCTTTTCTCTTTATAATATTAGTATAGACTAGCTTTCCGCCCGGGACTTCGTCCCCGTGGGAATTCGGGAAAATCATGTACCCTTTGTTCATCACGGATAACGTAGGACTCTAATGGTGGAAGAATTTTTCAAATCGGTCCAGTAGTTTCGGAGCCTATTCAATACAAACAAACAAACAATCAAATCTTTCCTCTTTATAATATGTATAGGTAGATAGATATAGTATAGATATAGAATATAAGATGGAGTTTTCTTAAATTGTATACGAATTCTAAAAACAGAAAATAATAATAGAGAAACTAACGCTAACATTTCTGATAAATACAGAATACAAGATAACTTTTAGATTTTGCAGTCCCAATCGAAACAACAAACTTCACAGTCCAACAAAAAGAAAACACGAACATTAGCGCAAAAAACACGAGCCCGGCAAAAAGGCACATGTAACAAATGTTCGTAAAAAGGCTAAATTCCCACTTGATGTGCGACGTATACGCAAAACGTCCATTTCTCTTTAGCCACCAAATTATCCTGTGCCCGCATACATTACCGCAGAGAAAGTGAATAAAGTCAGCTAAGTGTGTGTTTTGCAAGCTTTTAGTGGTTCCGTCGCTTAGGTTAACGTTCTGCTTCACATAATTTATCTATTCCCAGCATTTCACTCTGTGGGAAAACGACAACTGACTTTGTGCAATTGTTTTAAAACCTCTTAGTATTATTGGTATTACTTCTCATTGTGTTAATTAAATTAGAATTTCAGTTAAGTATTTAAGATTGAACACTTCATTTAATTTTTTTATTTTCTGTGGCGTCTTAAATATCCAATGATTTTCTTTTATGAAGTAACCACTCTAAGTATTTATATTTATGTCATTTACCAACTTATTTGTGCCATTAACCGTAGACTTTCCAAAGTTCTTTGACAGAGACGTACTTGAATTACTTGTAGTGTAGGTAAATATATTTATACAATCACGTCTACAATCTCTTTCGGGGTAGGCAGAACATCGTGGTTCTGTAATTCTGAGTGCTATTGTATGAAATATGAATATAGTGGCGATAGGTGGTCAGTGTTTCGCCCACAATACAGGAAAACCCTCGTGTCCCACTTACTGGCTTTTACATAAGGCCTGGTAAAAGTTTGCAGCTGGCACATTTTAAATTTTTCTTTCACTCATAGTCCAGCGTGGAATTACTGGGAGTGAAAGGTAAAATCGTCATCATATCAACCGCAAGACGTCCACTGCTGGACATAGGCCTCCCCCAGGTATCTCCACCTCGATCTTTACCAGATCGTCTTGCCACCTTGTTGGAGGCGCCAAAATATATAAAGGTCTTCTTCTTATCATGTAGGTGTGGGGTTGTAATAGAAGGAGAATGGCAGGGATAGAAAAGACAAGCGAGTGTTCAAGCAAGCACTATTATTGCGATAAAGCACTAATCTTCTACAATATTGATTACGTAAATCGGTAGCTAAATGGCCGCGCGGCGGAGCATTAACAACGTCCTGTCGTCTCAGAGCGCATTCGTGACTGACTGTGTGGTGCGCAGGCGCTCTCGGTCGAGCCGGCTTAGACAATAGAAACCAGTTTTATTGTTACTGCTCCGTGCTATCTATTATTCGCTAACCACTATACAATAAGAAAATCGGCCTGTCTGTACGTAATTACAATTTATTATTTAGTGTTAGTTTGTATATTAAATTTTAGAATTAGTTTTAAGTTTCTATTAGGTTAAGTTAGTATGTAAGTATTATTAATTTATAATGTAAATACACTACTAATTACTAATGCTAATTACTACGACAAATGATTTACTTAGTGCTAGAAATTTACTAAGCTACAATCGATAATTAGAAACAATATTACGCTACGCTACGCTACAGTCTAAATCTATTTACGCTACGCTACATAGGTGTAGTCAAGTGTGTTGCGTACTTGGCTAACCCTGGTATCAGAGTTTTCAAACCGCAGAATGGCCTCTGACTTGGTTTTAACGACTGTAGTCAATTGACAACAGCTGGGACCGACAGCTTAACGTGCCCTCCGAAGCACGGCAATGCTCGTGGTATATTGCATTTTGGTCACCCATCAGGTTCCCTGCCTATGTGTACTTTGCTTAACGTCACTGATCGGTTGAGATCAACGAGCACTATACAGGGTGTTAAGTAATTCGATCTTATTCTCTCAGGTGGTGAATCAGCCCATGAAACTGAACAACTTTCCCTAAGAATATATGCCGAAATACGAAAAAAAATTTTGACTTCCCATACAAAATGATTTATCAGCTGACGCAATTCGTATGGGAAGTTAAAAAAAATTCTTAGGGAAAGTTGTTCAGTTTCAGAGGCTTATTCACCACCCGAGAGGATAAGATCGAATAACTTAACACCCTGTATAAAGGTGAAATACATACTCTGAAAATATAAGGTTTTACAATTTTAATTACAATTTGAACCCCAAGAGAAAAAGTCAACGCATGTGACACGAGGAATGCGACAGTGTGTTATATGAAATGAAAACGTCAGCTTAATTTATTTTGCGGATGATTTTATGTATTTTTTTGTTAACTGAGTCTTTTCAAAATTTGCTAGTATGCAAGCTTTGTTTCTGTTTTGGTTTGACATAAAAACAAAACAAAAAAAAACATTGTCTAGAACTAAAATGGTTATGGTCATTGAAGAATGGAATTAAGTAGGGCGGGCATTTAGAAATTCGGTGGACCGCAGAGCCAGGAGACTCATCGGTGACAGGAAGCTAGTAAAAGGTAAGCTCCAAACCCTAGCTCATAGACGCAAAGTAGCTTGCCTATGTATTTTTTATAAGATGTACTTCGGGGAGTGTGCTCGGGAGCTGCATGAGCTCTTTCCGCCTGCCCTATTCTTCTATCGGACGTCCAGACGCACCGCTGGGTACCATCCCTATCTTGTTGATATCCCACAGATTCGCACTGAGCGCTTTTCATCATCTTTCATATTGCGCACTGCTAGGGAATGGAATTCCCTGCCTGCGTCTGTATTTCCGAGTTCATATAACCCGAATCTCTTTAAAGTTCGAGTGAATAGGCTTCTTCTGGGTGAGCTTGCTATATCCTCGACCGCATCTTTGCCCTTGGGCTAGATTGTGGTCAAGAGCGAACCCTTTTTTAATAAAAAAAAAAACAAAAACAAAATAGTATCAAACATAAAAATTGCAAACTCTGGTAAGCGTACTAAGAATGCAGTGTGTGCCATCGTCATACGTCCCCATGTATACCGAATTGTAATTATAAAATACAATTAAAATTCGGTATACATTGCGTAGTCATTATTAGTTAACATAATATAGTATTAGTTATGTGGGTAGTAACTTAGCAATGTATATCAAATTGTATTTTACAATTGTAAGTTTTATTAAACAGGGCCCTAGAGGCACGCACGGGCCTCCGTTCGCAACAGTGCCGGCTCAATGCGGGTTGGTGGGCCGCGGTAGTATCGAAAACTAAAATATCTCAGATTGCACGCTTGGTAAAAAAAATAGATAAGAAATAATTACCCGGTTCTACCTCGTAGGCGGCAGCTGAAAATTAGTGTTTTGCCACTTACGGTAAAACTTTATACTGAGCTGCAACCTAGTTTCCTGCAGTACATACTTACTTTGCTTTTTTTTGCTTTGTTTTCTTAAAAAATATTTTTATTATTATGTATGTTCTATTTCTCTGTTATTACGCTCTATGTCTCTGTGCTTATCTTATCTGTTACTTTCTTTGCTATTTATTGTTTATTTGTTCCTTTTTTTGTTGTTGTATTGTGAAACTCGATCGTTGCTTTTGTGTTTGTCTCTTTCAGAAAAGAGACAGACAGCTCTGTCTCTTTGTAAGTGTGTACTGTGATGGAAATCAATTTGTTATCTATCTATCTACCTACGTAAAAATATCAAACAAAAATGAATAAAAAATAATTTTACAAAATAATAATATATTTTTTAATATACGTTAGATTTGTGAACAAAACATACCAAAAGCTTGAAGCATCGTCTTATCGAATTGTCTTATCGTTGTCAAGAAAGAACAAACAAGCGATTGCTGTTACGATATCTTGTCTTGTCTTGAGTACCTTAATCAAATTACGTCCAAGCTGTTGACTTTGACTTCCGAAACCGCGTCTCTCATTTCCATTTAGCTCTAGTGCTTTCCTGTGACTGTCAACAATTGACTAACTCGACTAATCAATTATCAAACTACCAACGTTGCTGCTTCCTTGTGTATGTGGATGATATAATATTGTAGCGATGGCATTGGATAGGTGTTCCGTTATTGAACTATTATTGGCTATTGGGTTTCTGTTGTAGAGATCAACAGATATCTTGTTGTATAATAAACGACTTTATAGAATTCATACTATAAGAAAGTTTGTTAAGAAAATTAAAAAAGTATTTGTAGACGATTTATTGCTTTGTCTCCACACTCAAAGGGTGCTGATAAGATAATGTTTCTTAGTAATCAAACTTTGTATTATAAAATCATACACTAGTTGTCAATCTGTAATCGTAGTAAACGACGAATCCTTATAGTGTTGCCACGTCCATCTGTACGGATAGATAAACATGGCAATACTAAAAGGGCTTTTTTCAGAGATCCTTGGGACTACAAAGCTGAAAAGCACGGTTATTTATATTGATTACGCGAACAAAACGATAAAACAAAATGTCTTTGTTTTTTCCAATGACATAGCAGGGTGTCAATGTACTGCTTTTTAAAAAAAAATATAGGAGTTTGTTAAGACAAGTTTCTTATTTTATGGATCCGTTTTTTTTTTTTTTTTTTTTTTTTTTTTTTTTTTTTTTTTTTTAATGACTATGCTGTTGGCCGCTGATGGCCTTGACAGCTTCACCGAGCAAGTGGTGAGCGCAGATGGCTCTCAACCCAAAATTTTAAGTAACAGGCCTAAGGGTGCCCCCTGTGGGGCTCGAACCTCGGCTTAGGGCGTTACTGCGAGGGAACCGTCGGACATACGTTTGTGGAGAGAAGCGGCCGGGTACGTACCGGTACCGCGAATCGGGGCGGAGGTGAGGAGGTATACGCGACGAAGGTCCTCGCCGGCGAGGACGGTATCTCGGTCTGTTTAGTGTACGGGACTCTGCGCGTTGTTGGTCGGCCTGAATAGCGAGGGTGATGGGATCGTCCGGGTCGTTGAGGACGTTCCTCGGACGGCGTTTGCCGGGGTTGTTGGGGACGGGGTCATAAGTGGCCGCAGCCACCACCAGGGGATTGGGGTGGTGCGGGGCAGAATCAAAGAAGCGGGTGGAGGATTGCTTAAGGTACTGCGAGATGGTCGGCAGTCCTAAGTCTATATGCAAGTTCTCATTGCGCACAAACCACGGGGAACCCGTAGCCTTGCGCATGAACTTGTTCTGGATTATCTGAAGGAGATGGATATGACTAGGCGCCGCGTGTGCAAAGACAACGCCGGCGTACGTCATGATAGGGCGTATACAAGCTGTGTAAATCCTCACCTTATTTCTAAGGGACAATTTACTGTGCTTGTCGAGGAGACAGTGAAGACGGCCGAGCGCGAACGCAGCTCTGCCTCGCACTGTTTTGATGTGAGGGTAGAACGTGATTGCCTTGTCAAGGGTGACGCCCAGATAGCGGACTTTCCTTTCCCAAGGGATGGGTTGACCAAACATGGTGATGGGAATGGTTGGCATGGGTTGATGCCTACCAAAGAGCACCGCGGCGCTCTTAGTAGGGTTTACCTCAATACGCCATTTCCTGAACCACTCACCGATAGTATCGGCTGCGCGCTGCAGGATTCGGACGATTGGGCGGAGGCTGCGAGACGAACAGTACACTGCTGTGTCGTCCGCGAATAGAGCCGTTTGAGGTGAGTACTCAAACTTAGGAAAGTCGCTAGTGAATAGGGTATATAAGAGAGGAGAGAGGACGGAGCCCTGCGGGACTCCGGCTCTGATGGGGTGGGAGGACGAGAGACACCCCTCGATGCGGTAATGAAAGCTTCGACAGGAAAGGAAGTCTCGTATGATGAGCACGAGACGGTCTGGCACTTCTGCTGAGTAGAGCTTGTATAACAAGCCGTTGTGCCAGACCCTGTCGAAGGCTTTCGCCACATCAAAGAACAGTGTTCCCGTTTTGTGACGCCTATTGGCGCGTTCGAGCAAGTGCTCGACGAGGCGATGCACTTGCTGAACGCATGAGTGTTTGGCTCGAAAACCAAACTGCTCATTTGGGATGAGACTCCTGGACTCTGCAAAGTCTCTGAGTCGGGTGTAAATGATTCGCTCATATATCTTCCCCATTGTATTGAGGAGGCTTATAGGGCGATAGCTGGTAGGCTCAGACTTAGGTTTCCCGGGCTTGGGAATACCTATGACTATGGCTTCTTTCCAGGTTTGCGGAAAGATGCAATTACTCATGGCCGCGTTGAAAATAGCGGTGAGTAAGAGAACGAACCGGGCGGGGAAGTGTTTAATCACTTTGTTCGTGATGCCGTCTGAGCCTGGGGCTTTACGGGGGTGGAGATTTTTGACAATACCCGCGACCTCATCAGGGGTCACGGGGGCCAGAGGAGGATCGGACGGTGGTAGCGAGGTTCGGCGCTCGACCTCCTCGTTCACGTGGGCAAGGTGGACCGGGTCAACCGGGAAGGAGCTAGGGGAACATTGTGCCTCTAGACTGTCTGCCAGGCATTCAGATTTCTCCTCGTCTTCAAAGGCGGGAGGAAGGTTCGGACGGTTGAGAGGGGGCGTCGTGGAGACGGTGTCGGACTTAAGCTTTCTGGCCAGTTGCCAGAAAGCAAGGTGGGTCGGTTCCAGGCTACCTACAAACTCACCCCACTGCGTGTCCCGAAGCTCTTTCATGCGAGACTTTACATCCCGCTGCAAAGCCCGCATGCGAGCTCGGTTCGCTTCAGTGGGGTAGGAGTCGTAGGCGCGGATGGCCGCGTTCTTCTCCGTCAACAAGGCGCGCACATCCGAGGGCAGGTGCCAACGTCGATCGTTCGTCGCTGGCACCTGTCTCGAACAGTCGCTAACGACATTCTGTACGTGCCTTGTGAGGGAGTCGATGGCGTTTATAGTGTCCTGAGGGGAGACTATAACATCTGGGATAGAGTCCAATAGAGGAGAGGACACAGACTCGAGTTGGTCTCTGAGCCTGTCCCAGTCCACTATTGTCCTGGTGGGAGGGGGTTGACTAGGGTCAGAAGGACCCAGCCTCGGGGCAAATTCGACCACAACTGGTCGGTGATCAGAGTCAAGCTCGTGATGTACCTCTATAGAACACAGGCGCAAGCCTATGTTCTTCAGAAGCACAATGTCGAGGACGTCGGGACGTTGGTCTAGGACTCTGGGATAGTGAGTGGGTCGCATTGGGGCGATGATGTCGAAGGCTAGGGAGGTGGAAAGTCTCTCTAGCTCTTTGCCTCGTTGATTCGTAGTTACACTGCACCAAGCTGGGTTCTTGGCATTTAGGTCTCCCGCCACAATGACGGATCCACCTAAATCCAAGAGGGCTTGCATGTCTCTACGAGTCAAGAATCTGGGGTTGTCGCCCGAAACGACGGGAGAGAGGTATGCCGACACGAGGGTGATGGGCTGATAGCCCGTCATGCCTAACCGACAGACAGAGGCTTCAATGTATTCCAGCTCTGGGGGGTCTAAAGGTATGCAGTACAGTGACCTTTTGTAGTAAATGAGTGTACCTCCCTTGGCAGAGGGCCGATCATTACGAACTACATTGTAGTTCGCAATTTTGGGGTCTCTCTGACTGGGTTTAAGGAAGGTCTCTTGGATGAGAAGAACATCCAGTTGGTGGGTGCTGATGAAATGCGCGATTTCCTGTCGTTGTTTCGACATTCCATCGGCATTGAAGTAGCCTAGCCTTAGGGATCTGGGTTTGATTCTGCTCTTACCAGTGTTTGTATCCATTACGGATTTACCTTAAAGAGGGCGAGGGACTGGTCGAGCTTAGCGACCGCAAAGCAGGCCTCGAGCCTTGCCTGGGGGTTTGATTCCCCTTGGCGAATAAGGTTCGCGACCCTGCTGACCTCTCTCAGGTCAATGTGTTGGGCGAAGCGCGACACTAGCTCGAAATCGGCTAGAGCGGCGCTTTGGGACGGCTTTGAGGGAGCGGCTGGCCGAGAGGGCTCAGGCGCTTTAGGAGGCGTGGGCCTCGGGGCGGCGGGGGCCGGGGGAGGGCCAGGTTTGGGGCCATGGGGGCTCCCTTGAAGGGGAGTGGCTCGCTTCGTCCAAGGCGCGGGCCATTGGGGAGCGAGGCGGACGGGGGATGCCTGAGGGGCGGGAGAGGGGCGAGGCTGAGCAGGGCTCGCCTGAGGGGCAGGGGAGGGGCGAGGTCGAGCAACGCTCGCCTTGGGAGCCGCTCTAGAGCGCGGGGCCTCTCTGCGGCTGTGGCCGGCTTTGGGGGCCCTTGGGCACCCGCGGTAATTCGCGGGGTGTCCCGTTTTCCCGCACAGCACACAGCTCGGAGGCTCCGTGCACAGTGTACGGTCCTTTGGACGCTGGCACTCAGCTGTCGAGTGGTCACCTAGACACTTAACGCATCTAGGTTTCGCGTGACAGTTACGGGCGGCGTGCCCGTATAGCTGACAGCGGTGGCACTGTCCTGGGGGCCCTTTGCGGAGAGGGGGTTCTACTGTTATGCCAGATAGATGGCATACAGTTTTTATCTTAAAGATCTCCTTACCCTCCTTGGTATTGTCGAGGATGACCAATACCATGTCATAAGGGCGTAGCCCCCGCGCCTGATGCATGCGGTGGGCTTCATGGACTGGAAGTCCTTGGGACTTAAGGTCCTCAAGGACGTCGGAGCATGAAAGCTCCTTGGGGATTCCGCGTATGACTACGCGGAGTGGACGTTCCTCCTTAAGGGAGTACGTGTGGAAGGAGACCCCCATGGACCTCATTAAGGAGGTCAATTGACGGAAATCCGTCGAAGTGGGGGTTTTGACGGCTATGCCCGTCGAGGTGGACGTGGCGGAGAGGAAGTTAATCTTCCTTGCCGCGCATAGACGGGACACTTCGTTCCACTTAGCTTTGTCCTGTAAGTATACAGGAGGCGGCTTCGCGGTACGAAGGAAGGTCTCGGGGTTCGAGAGAGGGGGCGGGGGCGGGGGGGGCGTCGGGCGCGCCGCGGGGGACGCGGGCGACGCGAGAGGGTCAGGGGAAGCGGTGGCGGCGGCGCGCTCTTCCGCGATCCTGAATGCCTTTGCAGGCTTGGGGGCAGAGGCCTTGCGGCCTCGGGCTCGCTTGCCCTTCCTTGAGACGACCTCGTAGTCGTCCGAGGAAGAGTGAGCGGACGCGTAGCTATCTTGCGCTACGTCCATATCGCTCTCAGCCCTCGAGCCGTGCGAGTCGCAAGACTCGGTCGGCGATCGAGAGCGAGAGCGAGAGCGAGTGCGCGAGCGAGTGCGCGAGCGAGAGCGCGAGCGCTCAGACGAGGGCGCGCGAGGCGCGGAAGAGGCTCCGCGGGTCGCCTGTTCCGCCAGGAAGGCGGCAATGACGGGCGGAGGGACTGAGGCGGTTGACGCCGCCGGGGTGGGGGGGGGAACTGCCTCGGGCTCCGGGAGGAACCCCCTGAGGCTCGGGCGCCGCTCCAGGAGCTGAGACAGTGCTCCGCACCGCTCAACTTCCGAGAGCAGGACCCTAACGATCCCCATCAAGTCTGGCTCGGCCATGGCGGCCGACCCAACAGTTCCTAAACTGACGTAAACTCTATGTTGGTTCACACGCGTCGCGTTCCACTCAGAAGAACCAACAAGAAACTGAGTGGCAGTCGCGCCTAATCTAACGGGAGAACCGACCCCGGGTTGGACGGGCCCGGGGTTAAAACGGTGTATCCCTCCCTACCTGGTGTAAGTAGGGAGGATGTGTGCCTAAGGTGAGCCCTAAGCTTGTAAATCCACTGCCAATCTTAATGTGCAGTGGGCCCTACTACTCGTGCAATGGGTGCAGTTGCACCCGTGAGTAGAAAAAACGGGGAGGGGAAGTCTAGGGTCCGACTAGGGAAGCCCCCAAGGCCGGATGATCCTAAACTCTTCCGATCTTACTGCGTCGTCCTGAAGGGACTCCGCGAGTGCGTCGGGGCTGCACTCCGTTCAGCTTAGTTAGCACCGCTAGGTATCCACTGAACGACCCTAACTAGAGAGTTAAGGTTTTCGCAACGCGATCCTTGAAATAAGAATTTGCTCACGCGCCTTGAAAAAGGCACGAAAGCAACAGAATAACGGTTAAAAACCGTTAGAAGCGCGCGCGGCAGGGCGCGGCGGTCGGGCGGCGGCGCAGGTAGCTGCGGCCGAGCGGGCGAGCACTCTGAAACAGAATAAATCCGTTAGAGCGATCGTGGCAGAGCGCGAGACACGTCCGTGCGGTGTGAATGCGCGAACGCGACTCCTTGGATCCGTTTGCGAAATTTTAAGTTTTTTAAAGCGTCTATGTCTGAATTTTTATTATTGCTATTTATTTTTTAAATAAAGTAATTTTAAAATTAACATTTTTTGAAAGTCTCAAGTCTCTTCATCTCTACCAACAAAACCGTTGCTTGTAAAAATCTGAAAAAATCACAACAGTAGAACAGTAGAAATTAAGAGGAATACTATAACAATTAGGTTGGCTTTTCAAGTTAACGAGTAATGGTCAATCAAGTAATAAAGTGCATTTTTCAACTACAGAACCATATACTACGCGTGGCTCGACACGCTCTTGGCCAGTTTTGTTTGGGATTTGCAGAGAACAAAATAACCCTTTCGAGACATTTCCTTTCAATTAAATTATTAATAAGTTTAAGAACCTATTAACCAATTAATAATAGATAAGTCGGAAGGATGACAGATACGAAACAAGGAAGTTCCTAAATTGTTATTCGGAAGTTTAATTTATGCGGCAAGTTTTGATTCAATATTAAACGATACACACAGCCTTGTAAACTATAAAACTTTTGTAAATCTGTAAATTATCCTTACTTAATATTATTAATTCGAAAGTAACTCTGTATTTTTGTCTGTCTGTCCGTCTTTCACACCTAAACTACAGAACCGGATTTGATGAAATTTGGTACAGAGATAGATTAGAGCCTGGGAAAGGACATAGGCTACATTTTATACCACGGTTGGGCACGATATAACCTGTAGTCCACGCGGGCGGAGCCGCGGGCGGAAAGCTAGTATTTCCATAAATAAATAAAAAATGCTTCAGTGATATGTTTGTTATTTTATTCTCCGAAACATGAATCGACCAAAATTAGCTATGTAAATTGTAAACTTCTTATCATTTTCTAGGCTACCTAGGTGTTTTAGTTATGAAAATCACATATTTTGTTAATCAGGACATAGGTCTTTTGTTATCAAGACAGGGGATACATAGTTACCAGAACGAACCAAAAACATATATAGGTAACTACCAAATTGAGATCATCGTAGGTGAAACAATATAAAAAACAAAGCAGTGCCATTTTAACTACTTTATGTATATGTCATGCAAAATAAATGTATATAACACCTAAATAAAAAAGGATAAAAATATGTTTCATAAAAAATGTTAACTGAAATCTTGTAACATATTTTTTATTCCTTTGTTGTAGTACTGTTTAAGCATTTCAAATTTGTTTTTCTTATCAATTGCCATGTCGGTGTGTATTTAATTTATCATAAGCTAAAGTTATGCCTGCCAGTGAGATGACAAAGGATAACCTGAAATTACTTTCCAAAGTATTTTGATCTTTTCTTTACCTTTTTGAAAAATTATCGTAAGATAATTTAACATCAGCCACTAAGTAAAATATTACCTACAGAGTTAGCAGTTAACGAAAAGGTGGTTTACCTATTTAAATTTATTACCAGTCTATTTATCTCATTGCTGAAAGGATTTGACTTTTTACAAAAAAAAGAAAATTGACTTCAAAAAGCGAAAAATAAAAACGTTGCATTTAGTGTGCTACGTACCTGTTTGAAGTCGGTGCAAAGGCGGATGTACGTGTAGCATATCAAACTTATTTAGCTTGGCACCTACTTCAAACAGATCAGTCTAAATGCAATGTTTTTATTTTTCGCTTTTTATAGCCGGTTTTCTTTTTTTTTGTAAAAAAGTAATTATTTTTATATTTTTTAGTGTAAATAATTGAAAATAGGTGGGAAACAATGTAAGTGCCTATTAAATTTCAGGGTTTTCCTCGATTTCCCTGGGATTCCATCATCAGATCCTGACCTGGTTACAATGAGACCACTTCTGGAGTATACCGAACAAAAAAAAATTTAAAAACCGTTCCATAAATGGCGGAGAATTCGGTGAACATCCATAAAAAAAATACATATAGTCGAACATACAAACTCCTTCTTTTTAGAAGTCGGTTAAAAAAATTTTTCTAGTGACAATTTATAATGGTCAAAACTAAAAAACATTCGTACATCTACATTTTCCACCCAAAAAATAAAGTTGCAAAAACATTTGCTTTATTTCTCTATCAATCAATTTTAGAAATCGCTTCGTAGAATGGTTTTGTTTTTATCAAAATTCACATCACGAAACTAAATTCAGAGTTTTCAAAATGATTTATTTCGTAAAAGATCTGACAGGACTTTTTATTTTATGTGATATATACTGAGACAAAAGCAATTTATCACTCCACTTGGTTATTCATTGGAAAATATAAGTCATTTTTCAAAATAAATGCCTATCTATCTTTAAGCCTAGATTTTTTAAACTTACATGTATGTATGTATGTATTTATTCTTTATTGTAGTCAACGGCACATGAGGTTACCACAAACTGTCTTTCCCCAATGGATAGTAAACTCTAACGCTTGGAGATAAAATTTAAAATCGATTGAAGTTTGTCAGTTTTTGATAGCATGATGTGTTGACCCATGGGCATAAGTTACACAAGACACATTATCAGGAAAACTTTACAAAGGTGAACTTAACCCCAAATAAGTTATGGATAGGGCAGGCAAATGATGATGAAATGTTTTATTGCTTACATAAAAATCAAAACTTACATGAAGGTGTATTTTAAACTAAAAGTGTGCAAATGCGGCTTAATCGTGAGACTGCGACCTCTTCCAGGTAATCTTTAGCGAGACGATGAATATTTTTATAACGCTGTTCGTTTTTCTAGATAGGTACTGTAGATGTTTTATTACCTCTACGTTTACCATCTTCTTGTAAAGCCTTTAGCCAATAGTACGAACTTCAAGTGATTCGGGTCATTTGGCGCCTTTTGTGCTTGTTTGACGTAGTACCTTCCGCGGCTTTGGCCGTGAAGGTAAGGTTTCACTCCAATAAATAACAAACTAATTAAGTGTGTTTCCCTGGTCCTCGGCCCGGTCACCAGCTCCCTCAGAGCTACGCCACAGTACAGATCTTGTTTGCTAGTGGAAAGGTTAATATAAAATTTCTTGATATTGAATAACCCATATTAGTGTGCTCATATTTTAATAACTCATTAGATGAGTCTCACTTATTGACGGCTTGTTTGGTCGAGTGGTAGTAGCGCTGCCTCTTGATCAACGGGTCCTGGGTTCGATTCCCAGCCGGGGCAAATATTTGTGTAAAAAGCAGATGTTTGTTCTCGGGTCATGGGTGTTTGTGTTTGTCTTTATGTGTGTTCCGAGGGACCCACGACACAAGGGAAAACCTTTATGTGGGCCTTTGAGTGTGTAACGTTTATTATTTATTAATATTATTGGCTTACTTTAGGAACCAGTAAGTGGAATGCGAGGGTTTTGCGGTTGCGTGGCGAAAGGCTGTGTAAAGCTGTCACCACTACACTCATGTACGTCAAATGTGGTATCAAATGATTCTAAAATGACGTGCTGCTCTGCCAACCCCGACGGGGATTGTGGGCGGGATTGTATGTACGTGTATGTTATACAGAGTTTTTTTTCTTCGAAATTGGTACCTTTTTCAAATCTACCCGAGGGTGATTTGAATGCTAATGATCTCTACTATCACCCCTTTTAGGGATCGTGACGTAATAATAATAAATAATAAAAATAATAAAATCCTTTATTATCAGGCATCTAAGGCCCATAGATAAATACCTTACAGACTAACATACATATGAATTATAATTAAACAAAATAAAATAAAACTAACTATCACTATTTCCCGGGTGTTTTGCCGGGGGTTTCTGCAGCCGGGAATCTACCTCGGAAACGGCGAAACACCACGCCCTCCGGCCAAAAGCTCTCCTTCATGACTGAATTCGTAATACCCATAACCCTGTATGTATGTAACAGTTACATAATCTGCTAAACCAATTCAATTCAAATTGGTTCATTTAATTACGCCTTAAACAATCCTGAAAAGGTTAGGAATAACATCACCCCATCACTTTTCATGGGTGTCATAAGAAGCGACTACGGAAACACAATGAGACGTTCCTCTTATCAATTCATCCTAGTCAACGATACCTCAATTGTGGTGGAGTGGTGGAAGTCTTATGGTCCCATGCGGTGTAGAAGTCCGACGCAAGGCAGCTTGTTGTGTTTCGTCGACGTGTGGGAGTACCATTACCATAATAGGCATTTTTTAGGTTATCTAACTCCATCGTTGACCTCATCTATGATCTTGGTCAAGATTGAGGTCATTAGTTAACCCTACTCATAATAAAAAATAAAAAAAAAACTAAAACAAACCCACACGCCTATTTAACACGATGATTACAGGCAGTGTAAATTACAGACTTTGAAACATAGACAACCAACCCGATCAAGGAACAATGTAATTAAGAAAAGACACCACTACAAAAGCTACGGAACCTCTGCACAAGGAACCAGAACAAAAGGGTGGGAAACGAACAGAATCTCCGGATTACACTCTGTAATTGCAGTTGGCATAACCAGAGTTTAACGGATTACCCCCACATCCAGTTTGTAAACTCTACCTTGCTTTAAACTAAACTTATGTTCCTTAATTACATCTTAGGAGTTATGAAGGTAAACTATGTCAGGCTCAAAAATGGATTCACAAGTTTTGCCTCCAACGGTATTACGTTGTTCAAGTTTGTTAAGTTGTTTGAACTCGTTGTAAATTGTAAATTATATTTCGTGTCTTTTTTCTAAATAAAATAGGTTTTTTTGTAAAGTTCCAGTTACTCTTTCAGGGCTTTGGGTAATAGTTTTCTAATGCGGACTTGGCAGGCAGGGTAACAATCGCTGCTTTTATTGATGTATTTTTTTATCATAGAGAACAGGTTCGCCTTGACCACGATCTGGCTCAATCAATCATGAATCAATTATGTCAATCATCAATAAATCTTGATCAATCATGATACTCTTAGGCCGCCTGTTTGTGTGCATTGTGTCAAATTTGCTGTAAATATGATTTGTATTTTCCTTTGTGTTCAATAATTCATAAAACGTCTCTAAAAGTCGTGACCAAATTCGAACATTTCGGACATAAAATATATACATATTACATTACTCTATTACGAAATCTCATTTAAGAAAATTGCATTACTTAGTCTGACACTATATATTATGTTTAAAGTATATTGTATTGCATTGTACTCTTTTTAAATACCTTTCTTAATAAACGTTAAATTTCACTATAAAATACCATGCACATCTACTACATGAATACA
Organism: Aproaerema taeniolella; assembly: GCA_949987775.1. Taxonomy (NCBI): domain Eukaryota; kingdom Metazoa; phylum Arthropoda; class Insecta; order Lepidoptera; family Gelechiidae; genus Aproaerema; species Aproaerema taeniolella. Next base: position 19,997,616 of record OX465248.1, read on the forward strand.
GCGTACATACATCCAATATAAATAAAAATCTTCTCCCATGTTCACAAAAAGCCCTGCCCAGTGGAGCATTTCAATAGTTTTTTTTTAGTTGGCTGTTTATAAATGTCTCATTAATAAATCAATACTAGTATAATTTCCCAGTTCAGAATAGCCCCCTCTACAAATTAATAATGTAACTACTACTTCATGGATGACTATATGATGTACTGATAATTTTATGCTGTGCTAATAAATCAAGTTTTATTTTTCAGTTTTTTAATACTCCTAAAAACGAATGATATCGAAAACCACCAAAAAGCGGCAGGCAACCAAAGCTGAAGTATTAAAATAATAATAAGAGAGAGCATCAATCACCCCCCGAAGCACCATAGCGCTAATTGCGAAAGTTTACATGGTCGCTGCGGAAGCAATTTGTAGCTTGGCAGTGAAGTGTGGAAAATTTCGCTTACGTCGACCAGTTTGGGAGATATTATGCGTATAAAATGGTGTTTGACAGAAAAACAATTATATTGGTACGTCGACCACAGAATGACATCGCTGGGTAGCCAATATTTTGTCTCTCTGCGTAAAATAAGGAAAGTTTACAAGACAGGTAGACTTTATTTGCTGATAGTGTACAAAATTCTTAACTATAGGTATAATTTTAAGTATAACAGTTAGACGTGCCTGATCACACCCTGCTAGGGCGCTGCAAATAGCTGGAAGCTGCATTTGGATTACACTTAAAATACAAAGCACTTAACTACTTAAAACCCATTAAGTTCTAATATTTGTAATTATGTTACAACAGTCTGTGTTTAGTAGTTTTACGATAATTACTACGAGTCGTCAAGCTCTGAATAAATTGTCCAAGTATAAATTTAAACTTGGAGAATTAACACAACGCCCTCTAACCCTAAACTGAGTAAGCTTTTACATTTATATTTACTGCGACGTTTTTACTATTTCATTTTTAAAAGCGATGTCACAATCTTCATTACCACAGGCCTCCCTTCGAAACAGGCAAAGTATAAATTGGGTCAACAGACTGGCTCCAAGAATGCTCCATAATAATTTTTCAGCATTATGATATGACTTACATATCATAATATGTATGACTTCGTGACAGAAGTGCTTACATTATTTCGTAATTTATTTTTTATAATAATTATATTCATATACGTATTGCGTCCTCCTAGCTAAGAAACATTTTGCAGAAGAATGAAAAATCATTAAGAAATCCTTACTAATATTATAAATGCGAAAGTAACTCTGTCTGTATGTCTGTCTGTCTGTCCGTCTTCAACGCCTAAACTACTGCTCCGATTTTTATTAAATTTGGTACAGATACAGATTAGAGCCTGGGAAAGGACATAGACTACATTTTATCCCACAGTTGGTCATGATATAACCTGTAGTCCGCGCGGGCAAGGCCGCAGGCGGAAAGCTAGTAGGTACTAAGTATTGAAAAGGTATACGATAATAAAGGGTCCTAATTTGATACATTGATAATACTTATAAAGGCGAATAGAACGTTGATAGCAAAATACCTATTTCTTTCTCAAGATAATAATTGAGCGGAAAAATCTCCACATTAAGCTTCTTACTTCTTATGTTGGGGTCAAGGATTCATTAATTAAGTCAGTGCTCGAGCAAGACATTATTTATAACACAGCTTCCATATATCTTGTCGAGATGCACGTTTCCTTGAGGAGTTTTTCTTGTGCCAAGTCTGTGAGTGACTTGATAAGCGAGTATGTAGTATAGCTAACGAAAGTCTGGTAGCATTTCGTGTTAGCTTAAGATTTATAGAAGTTTAAGGTTTTTTATCAGCCCATATACATTTCCATATACATTGCACTGGCCTACTTTTGAAATACAAAAGGGATTTCGGCCATAGTCTACCACGCTGGCCCAATGGTGGACCGCGATATTTAGACGACGATATTTATTACGATATTTCCCTCCACCGCTGAGCAAGTGATAATTAGTGAAAAATCTATTCTAAAATATATACTTATTTTAAAGATTGTATTTTTCAAGCCTCCACTAGTCAGATCCCTGCTGCTCTAGCATACACAATGAGTGTGAAGTCTCATGAGTCTCAAGAGTGAATTATCAAGGAAAACAAAACCTTAAATTTAACAACAGAAGTTTGTATTTCTTTTGACATTCGACTGACGTTGACAAAAAAATCTAGAATTACTAAAAAGACGTATATCCGATATCAAACGCAAGAGAAATGAATACTTAATTCAATACTAATAGAATTCCATTTTCTTAGTGTTGATTCGGAAGTCTATAATTTCATGAAAGAGAATTCTCTTTGCGTATATGTTAGATTAACTGGTTTGCTTACTCCATCAACGAAGTAAAGAGACGATAACATAACCTCTTCTTTTATATCCTCAAATTCTCCACCTCAATATTTTTCTCGAAACGCATATTTGTAAATATCGAACATTTTATTAGTTTTCCGCTCGAACGCGAATTCAATCAGCGATACTATTTGGAATATTCCTAGTATAAGCATAAACCTCGGTCGTTTAGAGCAAAAAGGTTAAAAGGTACAATAAAATCCGTTGTTTTACACCCGCTGAGCGTTACTGTAAACATTTGAGGGGTTTACGAGGAGATCCGACCGTGGGTAATGAAGATTGTTGGATTTTTTGATATAACTTTTGGTGGAATTTTGATATTGATGTAACTCGCCTTTTTATGAGAACAGCTCAAGAAGAAAATATAAAAAACGTTTTACTCATATTGCATTTAATATTTGTACCGAAAGCAAAAAATTTATCACTTTAAACTTTCGCAAAAAATAGGTATGATTTATAAAAAAATCTCAGCTTCAGAGTTGGTACTACACCTCATAATTTCGTTACGGTTATCCAGAAGTAAAGGCTTTCACCTTCTCATGAAAGTTTCTGTTTTGATCGAAAAGAAAATAATGCCGCTTAAAATTTAATGAGAACATTAAATCTGGAAACCTAACCAGCAGCTCGAGCACGATGGCGACAAACTCGCGCAGCGCGCCACTCGGCTGACGCTGAAACTTCACTTTGATTGAGCGAGAGCCCCGCGCAAAGGCTTACTCGCCCTCTGGCGTTGTCAATGTTGACATTTTGACATAGGACTGCGGCGCATTACGCGCGCTATCACCATCGTACTCGAGCTGCTGCTGTATAAATCATTATGTAAAATGCATGCCATTTGTTTGTTTCTATAGGTTAATGCTGCAAATCACGCATTTAATTAAGTAACTGTGGTAAATTATGTGTGTAATTAGCATTTCTGCATTTAAAAAGTAATTGCTTGTTTTGAATTTTATTTAATGGCTTGAAGTTTTATTGTTTCACTTGGCAACACTTTTCTAAGCTTTGACAAAGTTGCATGTTAAACAATCACAGTTCCTTAGGGCTACTAATATTTATTTTTAGCGGAATAATATTATTTTCATAATTAAATCTTACAAAGCCTGAATAAGCTTAATTAATAATTAAGGCTTACGAAGGCCAATGGTACTGAAACTGTGGCTTGTTCACAAAGGTCCACGGCTTCAGTGCAGAAGTATTCTTATCAACATTATCAATCTCATAATAAGCGCCGCTCTAGGGAACACAGTGACATACACACATCAACACGTTCTAGGGATATTGCACGATGTTTCATACAAAAGAGGTCTGTTTGAGAAGCTATAATAGCATACTCGAGATACATGGAGAGCTATAATTTTCAGACGAATAAGTGCCAAACCTGAAATTTCAATTCTAGTTAATAAATGTTGTTTTACGAAATTTGTGAAAACGTGACGAAAATGAAAAAAAAAATGCGTAAACTCGACCATTTTTATACAAAAAACAGAAAAAAAGTGCATTTTCGTTTTCGTTTCTGTCACGTTTTCACAAATTTCAAGTAAAACTAAATTTATTGACTAGAATTGAAAATTCAAGTTTAGCACTTGCTCGTCTGAATATTCTAGCCCTCCATGTATCTCGAGTATGCTCTTATAGCTTCTCAAACAGGCCTCTTTTGTATGAAAAATCGTGCAATATCCCTAGACCGTGTTGATGTGTATATTTGTGTATCTATCTGTGGCATCGTAGCTCTTAAATTAATGTACCGATTTCAATGGGTTATTTTTGAAAGCTGACGTACCTAATCGAGATGGTCCTTAGCTATATTTTATCAAATTTGGTTCAGTCATCAAAAAGTTTTAAGCAATCGAACGTCAGGGGTGACACATATTTTTTTTTACCGACTTCAAATAGGAGGACGTTCTATGTTCGACTGTATGTATTTTTTTGATGTATGTTCCCCTTTTTAAAATTATTTTTTTGTTCATAATACTCACTCCAGAGATGATCCCATATAAATTTTATCGCAAATAATACAGCGCTATTAAAAAAATCAACAAAGTGACATTTTCGTTTTTGCTTATCCTGAACGTTTACGTTTATCCTGAACTCTTTAGGAAGCTAACCGAGGTCTCGTGTAGGGCTCAAAGAACACAGTATATAAATCTACTACATCAACCTCAAGTTAGATCTGACATTTATCGTAGGAACGCTTATAACATGTGTGTCCAATTATTTAATAACCTACCTGACGACATAAAATTGCTTCACGGACCCGCTTTTATATTTAAGTTGACTAAGTGGCTTCTAGAAAATTGTTTTTATTACTAATTTATGAACTATTGTACTAATTTAACGTATCTTAACAATAATAAATTGACATAATTTTTCAATTACTGATGTAATGAAAATATTTGCATGCTTTAAACGGCCGAATACTTGTACTTTCTACACATTTAGATTTAAGACCTTTATAACTTGTATTCTAGCAAATAAATATTAATTTGATTTGATTTATCTGCTAATAGATATTGTAGTCTGCAAAAAATACTAGTTGTCTACTTTGGATTGAAGTCGGTGACTCATACGTTTTTAATTTGGAGCTACATAGTTTTCAATTCCGGATCAAATGTTTCATCGAAACTTGGAACAACCTCGCGCCCCGTGAACGTCACTCAGCTGCCAAATATTAGTTGGCAAATTGGGTAACATTCAGGTAAATTACGGAATTAAGGCCGTGCGATCGATTCTCGAAGGCGAAGGGTAATGTCACGTGGTGTATGAAAGTGCCATGGATTAAACAGATTATGAAATAATTAGGGGTTGGAGGTCGCTGTTCACCCCAATAATAATGTTATTTTTTTATTGCAGAAGAGCCAGTTTTAACAATAAGTGTCTTAAAGAATATACAGGGGTTTGGTAGATGGTTCGACAAACGAGAATGGGAGGTTGTTGGGTTCATTTGGAACAAATCGTACTTACATTTTTTTCCCCAAGTCTTACCAATTTTTTTGTGTTTTTTTTTATTATTTTTTTTAGTTTGACTTGTTTCAATGAGTAAGTCTGCCACGAGGTACAGATTCCGTCATTCGTCCTCACGAAGGCGCACGGGCTACCTCCGAAGCAGTGAAGGGAATTATTTTTTTTATTTAAGCCTTTACGCGCTTCTTGAACACCCGTGTGTATAAGATTTATATCGCACGCGCCGTAAACAAGCACGGTACGTGTTAAAGATGTACTAAAAGCAAGCCATATTGATTATTTGGCAATTAAAACTTATTATTTTTTATTTTATTTTATTTTATTAGGAAAACTTACAGCTATTTTACTAACAATATGAAAATGTGAAATGGGTGCATATCTGAGCCAATTACAAGTTTTCACCATTAACAAATTTAAAAAAAGTTAAAAACATTATAATACAACGCATCTGTAACCAGTGCAAGGGTATTGTGTTGATGCGACACCTCTATTTGCTAACCTCAACAATATGAGAAAAAACAAATAAAAAAAAAACAACAAAAAACAAATGACGAACATAAAACTTATGGCACATAATATATATATATAATAATAATAAATCACTATGCAATCACCAACAATAAAAGCAATATCCCACTCTCGAAAAGTTACACCACATTTACATTAAATTACAAAATTGCTTTCACCATCCTCACCACTGCCAAAAAATTCGTTGAAAACTAGCCGTTTGATGGTAGTATGAGAGTCAAAAAAAGGGTCGATTCGAGATGAATAGCTATCATTAAATTTCTTAACCGCACGCCAAAAGAAACTATGCTGTCTATAATTAGTTCGAGCCCTTGGAAGCTCCAGCTGTAGACTGTTCCTACGTTGCGTGGTGGGAATTCGAAGCTTAATCATTGACACAAGCTCTGGAACATCTAATCTTCCCGACATAATACTGTGAAGGAACAGTAGATCTGCGACTTCCCGACGCTTCCTTAAGGTAAGTATATGATGGTGTAAACAGCTTTGAGAGTAATCGCTACAAGAAATTTTGAATTTAGTATTGAGAAAACGAAGGAATTTTTTCTGGATCCTTTCTATTTGGGTATTGTACAATTCGTAACTTGGATTCCAAACTTGTGACGCGTATTCGAGTTGACTTCTAACCAGAGTAGTAAATAGAATTTTAAAAGTTTTAGCTTGTTTTAAGTTTTTTGATATCTGCAATAAAAAACCTAGGGTCTTAAAGGCTTTACTAGTTATAGCATCAATATGTTTGTCATACATAAGTTTGGAGTCTAAAAGTACACCTAGATCTCGGACAGTGTCTACCCTTGATAGTGACTGTTCATTCAAACAGTAGTCGCTGATTAATGGCTTAGATTTTCTCGTATAGGAAATAATGTTACATTTAGAAACGTTCAGGTCAAGTCTAGATGAGTGACAATAGTTAGTTAGCCGAACAAGATCATCTTGCAATGCTTTAGCGTCAGCAGGTGAACAGATCTGTTTAAAGATTTTCATGTCATCGGCAAACAAAAGATATTCAGAATTCAGGAAACAGTTACTTATGTCATTTATGAATAAGGAAAATAACAGTGGCGCCAAGATTGAGCCTTGGGGCACACCGGACGGAATATGAAACGTTGAAGACTGGTATCCGTTGAGAACTACAATTTGCGAACGGTTATGCACATAAGAAGTAAACCATCTAAATAGATTGCCACGTATGCCCGCGTTTTCCAACTTTTGCAGTAAAATGAGATGGTCAATTCTGTCAAACGCTTTGGAGTAATCTGTGTAGATTGCGTCCATTTGGCCTCCATTTTCCATGCCTGCAGTTACTTTTTCAGTGAAGAGAATTAAATTTGAAACAGTAGAACGGCCAGGCAAGAAACCGTGTTGGTGGGGAATAAAGAAAGGTTTGAGAGCTTGATACATTTGTCTGTGGATAATCCTTTCAAGAACCTTGGCCAGGACGCAAAGCTTCGAGATTGGTCGGTAATTCTCTACCTTTAACTTGGAGCCTTTTTTGTGCACAGGAGTGACCAGTGCAGACTTCCAAATGCGAGGTACAGTGCCTTCAGAGATAGATCTTTGAAATAACATAGTCACCGGAACAGCTAGAGAGGAGGAGCATCGAGAAAATAGAATTGGGTGGAGGGTATCTGGTCCCGCAGATTTATTGCAATCTAACCGTTGTAGATTAGACTTAACATCGCTTTCCCTGATTTCGATAGTATGTAAGTCGGTTGTTGGGTATACTTGCAGGCTGTTAACAGGACAGGAGGAAGATGAAGTACAAGTTGATATTGGTGTTTGGTAGGTCGACCCAAAATAGTCGGAAAAAGCGTTACAAATGACTCCACCTCTTTCTAAAATTCTCGGTCCGTGAGTCATACAGCTGGGATAGACATTACATTGTTTCCTTTCCTTTACAAACGCCCAGAATGATTTTGGATTATACCTGATGGAGGTTTCAACTTTTTGTATAAAGTTGTGAAAACAATTGGTTTCAAGACGTTTGGCGCGTTCTCTTAAAAGTTGAAACGTTGATTCGTCCGCAACGTTATTGTATCTTTTGAATTTCTTTAAAAACTTATGATGAATAGATTAATTTATAAATATGTTTCCAAATTAGAAACCCATACAACATTTTTGTGTGGGCTTTTAAGCAAGATAACAACGTACTTAAATTAAAACCAAAACCTTAAAAAACAATGAAGAATTATTTAAAATCTGATTACACAAATGAGATCTTATAAAATCAGCCAAACAAAAATAACCATAGAATTTAAAAGTCCAGGGTTGGACAAGTTTGCCACATACTTGACTATACCTACACGATAAGAAGAAGAAGAGAATTTAGAAGTTACAGGAGGTTAGGCCACCACGCTAAACACACCAAAGAACACAGCAACTTAAATTACTAGATGTATCTGTCGCAAGGACCCGTGATGTTATAATTTCATTAGTAAAATTATAATTGCACGGAACTTCGATAATTGCCTCCATCAGCTCTAGCACGATAACGACAAATTCGCGCTCGGCTCACGCTGAAACTTCACTTTGATTGCGCGAGGGTCCCGCGCAAAGGCTAGCTTGCCCTATGGCGTTGTCAATGTTAACATTTTGACATAGGACCGCGGTGTTGTCGCGACGCTGTCACTATCATACTCGGCCTGCAGGACTTACGCTTTGACGTACTTTTTTAAAGTGTTATTGTAACCTTACCTAACTTAAGCTAATTTAATTGTTATTCGACAAAGTTTCGCGCAATTATAAAGTTAAATCCAAAGGACAAAACACTAAAATTCTGCTATGACTACATACACACACAGTCGCACAAAGACACACACGCATACACTCTACATACTAAAACACAAAATACATACACAAACACGCTTAGAATCCAAATCGGGGTAGGCATCAGTGGTTTTAAAAGCACTTGAAAGAAAGATTCTCTGACACAATAATTCAATTAATCCGTGATTAGAGTGAGTTTTAATGTGGGATTTATATCTCAATATTGATTACCGCTTAAGACGCAATTTGTGTCTAATCTAAAGGTTACCAAAAGGTCTTTATATAAAGTGGCTATAAATTTTGATTAGATTTTAAAAGATTTGGGGAAATTTATTTTTGGAATTAGGTATCTTTATAGTATATCAATCCTTTAACAAAGAAAAGAAGGTACGTTCTTTTCTTTGTTAAAGAATTAATTAAAACAAAAAAAAATGTTTGAGGTTAGTCAAAATAAACTTTCCAATGTTTGAGTCCAGTCGATACAAAAACTCAGGTATAAAAACGTGGACAAGCTTAGTGTTTTTAGCGTAGCCTTAGAAGCGTTCGTAACCCAGTCAAGTGGTACTCGCTGATTTCAACCGATCAGTAAGGTTAGGCAATGTACACAGGGGTAGGGAACCTGATGGGTGACTAAAGATGCAATTTTTTACTAATATCTCCGTGAAGCACGGGAATAGGTAAATTCAATGTTTGTCTGTCTGCGTCAAAGCAATTCCGCCAGTGGGGTAATGCTGCGGATATCAATAAAATCTTTGTTCTGCAGAAAAGGGCTGTTCGCGCGATTTATCAAATGAGACCTAGAATGTCTCTTAGACAAATGTTCAAAGAAATAGATATTTTGACTTTTGCATCCCAATATAAGTGACAATCTTTTATATGTGAAGAAAAAAAGAAATTCCAAAATTTAATTTTATAATTTTCCACGTCAAAAACGTAAGAGTCACCGACTTCAATCCCAAATAATTTTGTTACAGAGATCCCATACTCCTAAACCATTAATCACCAGCTTCATCATCAGCTCAACAACATCAGATGGTGACCATTAGATGCAAAAATCTACATAGATTAAGATAATTTCTGATAAACAGTGTATATGCCTACAAAATTTGAGGGTTTCCCTCGATTTCCCCAGGATCCCATCATCAGATCCTGACCTGGTGACAATGGGACCACCTTTGACGTATGACCTACCAAATACAAAAAGAATTATTCAAATCGGTTTATAATTGCCGGAGTAATCGCGTAACAAATATACAAAAAAAAATACAGTCGAATTGAGAACCTCCTCCTTTTTTTGAAGTCGGTTAATAAAAAATCAACATTTGTTTAAGAAAAATAGCAATAAGCACAATGTAAATACTAGGACCAAGCATAAACTGGATGTACTTGACAGTCGTCTCCACAAGGTCACGAACTCTTTTATGGGTCAATGTATACTTTTCTATAATAAGATTCCCATGTGTATTCAAAATTTACCTTTGGATAAATTTAAGACAGTGATTAAACAAAAACATTGCAAAAAGGGCTATTACAAAATTTCTGATTATCTATCAGACAGGCAGCCATGGGAATGAACTGCTCAGCTCTAGAGTTATTTCAAATTTAGTCAAAATTAGTGAACAAGAAAATTTTTAATGCGATTTAAAAGAGCAACCTTAAAGTTTCTTGCCTGTTCTTCTCTGAGGAAGACTGCACCTTTGCGAATACGTAGAGTCAGTAGGATCAAAAGAACGAATGCGTATGTATGTATTTAAATCATTTAATGTATGTTTGTATGTATTTCATTGTAATCTTGACTTGTTTTAAGTGACATCCTGAATGTCCTATAAAATAAAGATTTTTCTATTCTATTCTATTCTATTCCAGTATTACACAATCACAGAACACAAATATGTGATTGTGTAATACTTCAGCCGTGGGCTAGTTAAGTTTGCCACATGTTTGGCTACACAGCCCTAAACTACTTGACCGATTAATCGTATCTAAATCGGTTAAGTAGTTTAGGGATGGTAACGTGACAGATGGACAAACTGATAGATACACAGAGTTTTCCGTATTTGTAGCGTTACTAAGTAAGATTAGTAAGGGTTTCGCTGTAGGATACCACAAAATAGCTCATAGCCCAATGGCGCTTGCTGATCTTAGCCGATCAGAGAGGTTAGGCTTCGTACACAGAGGCAGGGAACCTGATGGGTGATCAAAGTGATAATTTATCCCGAGCGTTTCCGTGCTTCGGCGGGCACGTTAACCTGTCGGTCTCAGTTGTAGTCGATTGATTACAGTCGTTAAGACTAAGTCAGAGGCCATTGTGCGGTTTGAAAACTCTGACACCAGGGTTAGTCAAGTTCGCCACATACTTGACTATACCCACACGATAAGAAGACCAAAAAAATGTTTTCATACGTGTAAAACTAGAAGCGATAAAATCCTTCCATTTAGTCAACGCCCCGCGGCCGCGGCTCCCTACAATGTACGCAATGCTGTTATTATGATTATGACACTCATATTTCAAACACAACAACGTTTGTTCTACTAAATTTAGAAGAAAAAAACGAGCTCGCCTCAGTTCGGCTGCGGAACATTCCAAGTTAAAATGGTAATATTTCATCGTGCTTTACAGTCAGTGCGGTGAGTCAGGTATAGTTATGATATTTATTTATATACTAGAGTAGTCATGGGACTTCGTTCCCGTGGGTATTTGGAAAAATGATTTAGCCTATGTGTTAATCCAGGGTGTCAGCTACCTCAATATTAAATCGTATTAAGGCGACTACAGCACCTGATAAAGGCAGCACACATAGGAATAGTGCCATCTCCGTCTCTCAACAGGCCTGGGCCGGCAGTGCGAACAGTGTCGATACACGAAGTTTACGGACTATGAAAGCGTGCGTGCGTAAAAACATGTTCGAAAGTTAGAAAAATGAGATTTATGGAAAGGTGACAGCTTAAATCGAAAAATGCGTTAACTACTTATCGAGAGTGTTCAATCACGAACATTTTGATAGCAAATTCAAGTTCCCGTGTGCATTTTACTATCGTTTTTACAGCTTAAAAGATACACAACATTGGTATATAGAGGTGACTTTGTGAGCTTTTTCTATCGAATCAAAAGTGCTGAATCATGTTTTCAGCAAACTACTTATTTAGTTTATGTCCTGAGTATTACCGTAGTATTTTTTCTTCGATTTAATGCAGTGCGTCATGCTTATCTACGCATCATAAAATCGTAATTTAGGTGCTGTAGTCGCCTAAACGCTGGACCGGGAGTAAAAAAAAACTTAGAATGTACAGACAGCTGCAGATATACCTGACCACCCCTATGCAATAAGCATGAACTTATTTCACGCAAGTTTCTAGGTATTTCAATTATATTTTTTATATTAATATAGTTTTTTCAACTAAACAATTACGCTTAATAACGATTTTAAAATTGTATGTTTTGTTATAGACAACTTTATCTTTATCCGGTAGAGGTAGTCAGGTATCTTTGCAGCTGTCTGTACAAGCTGCCAACTCTTCTCAGGCATATTGTAAAAGCCAGTTAACGGGACGCCAGGGTTTTGCTGTATGGTGGGCGAAAGGCTGACAACCTTTCTTAACTGTTCTCATATTCCACCTAATAAATAACCTTTTTTTTATTATAAGATGGGTTAACTCTTGACCTCAACTTTGACCATATGGTCAAAGATGAGGTCCACCATGGAGCGAGTTAACCCAGAAAATTCCTTTAAAGGCACTGGTACTCCCACGTACCGACGGAACACAGCAAGCTGTTTGGCGTCGGACTTCGGCAGGAGGGTGGTCGCGAACCAGACCGCCCTTTACAGAGCCTACCACACCGCATGAGACCATAGGACGACACCTCAGATTCATAAAAAAATGAAGTGTTGTTGCCTGGGATGGATTACTAGGAGGCAGGTCTCATTTGTGTTTCCTTAGTCGCCTCTTACAACACCCACGGAAAGAGATGGGGTGATGTTATTCTCAACCGATCACAACACAAGGCTTAATCACACCACATGACGTTATGTCTGCCCCGTAAGGGATTATGGTCGTGAGTATATGGATGGATGAATACTATAGATAGAGTCAAATTTCAACAATCTAGTTCAAGAGTTTGGGCTGGGCGTTAATGAGTCAATGAGTACCAACAATTTTATATTAAGTTTGAGTGACCTATAAAAGGCAGTGATAGCTCAGTTGGTAATGAGCCAGACTTGTGATCGGAAGGTCGCGGGTTCAAATCCTGGTGCGGGCCTGTACAACTAAATTCATTTTTTCGGATTTATGTACGGATTTCTAATTATCACTTGCTTAACGGAGAAGGAACCCGCCTGTCCAATAAAATTCATTTTCGAAAGACGAGCGGTCCACCAACCCGCATTGGGCCAGCGTGGTGGACTATGGCCTAAAACCCCTTCGTGTTTTGAAGGAGGCCCGGTCCCCCTTAGTGGGGACGTATATGGGCTGATGTCGACCCATAAGCACACGCCTATAAACTTAGGCAAAATGTCGTCGTGTAGTTCTGGAACCACTTGGTGACACATTTGACATTCAGTCTTTTGCCCACAATACATCAAAAACCCTTAGAAGACATACATACATACATACGATCATGCCTATAATCACTATCGGGGTAGGTAGAGTATCAGTGGTAGATGAACCACTTGCAGCCATATTCGACCTAAATTCCTACGGTTATTAGATTAAACATGACGTCAAATGAGACCTGCCTCCTAGTAATCCATCCCAGGCAACGAAACTTCATTTTTTTTTCTGAATCTGAGGTGTCGTCCTATGGTCTCATGCGGTGTGGTAGGCTCTGTAAAGGGCCGTCTGGTTCGCGACCACTCTCCTGCCGAAGTCTGACGCCAAACAGCTTGCTGTGTTCCGTCGGTGCGTGGGAGTACCAGTGCCTTCATAGGCATTATTTGGGTTAACTCGCTCCATCGTCGACCTCATCTTTGACCTTTATGGTCAAGATTGAGGTCAAGAGTTAATCCATCTTATAAAAAAAAAACCTATAAAAGTGAGAGGTTGTCAGCCGTTTGCCCATAATACAGCAAAATCCTCTCGTCCCATTTACTGATTTTACCTGGGAAAATTTGGCAGCTGGTAAATTCTAATTTTTCTTTCTCTCCCAGTCCAGCGTAGAAGAATTCTAGAAGACTAAAGAGTAATAAGTTAAGTAACGTTTGAGATTATACGAAATGCGTTGCAGAGAGCTAAGATATCTGGGAATAAATGAGAGTACTAAATATATATTAGTACTTTCATTTAATATATATTATATATTTAGTATAAATATATATCATAATATATATTTATACTAAATATATAAATATATATTATGAAGCTTTAGATAAGTTCATTTAAAATCCAAGAGCGAATTAAAGGTAAGTACACAAGCAACCCGTTTCTTTTTTCTGAAACTCTTTTATGGACTAATAATATATACTTAATTCATTTCACTTACTTCACTTAAGAGGATCGTTTCTGTGTTTTTTTCCCATACAAACGGCGTCAATGGATTCCATCCCCTAAATGTCAATGGATCCCTATGTAATTTTGGTGTAATATCAGGAACACAAAAAAGTAGGTCTGTACGTTTTGATTTTTTTGATATTTTTTGTAAACAAAAAGATATTTGAGATTAAAGTCAGCATTTTTTGTCAAAAAAATTCTCAACATTTAAGAGGTGACTGTTGAAAAACTAAGAACAATTTTCGAAAAAGCAAAACGTACGAACCTCGTTTATACGCTTACAAATCGATAGAGATGTACTGTATCATTAAGTTTTTGGGGTAGGAATTTATTGACGCCTTAACTCATAATTTTGGAAATAAAACTCGGCATTTTTCCGGAAAGCTGCAATTGTCCCTTTCGCACAAGTCTGAGGCGGGTGGTCGACATCGGGACAGCATGAAAAACAACTGAGACGCTAGGCCAAACTGAGACGCTCCTTTTAATTCATTTATTTTGTTCTACATGGGGTGGGTTTAAATTAGTCAGTAAAACTTTAGGGGGTGACTTTTCCCATGAAACTGATCAACTTTCCCCAAGGAATCTATATGAAATACTACAATAACACTAAAATTAAAGATTTTGAATTACCCCCGACATTCAATTACTTATAACTTGTAAACGGCTAAACAGATTTTTATGAAACATGCTAAAAACACTCAAGATAAAATTATCAATAACACAAAAAAAAAGAAAATCGGTTCATCCGTTTGGGAGCTACGATACCACAGACTGCTACGCAGATACACAGACAGACACGTTAAACTTATAACACCCCTCTTTTTTGTCGGGGGTAAAATAAAATTCATCTTATATCAAAGGCAGATCAGCTGATGGCACAAGTTGTATGGAGACCATTTTTTTAATACTTCGACCTACGAGTATGTTGTAAAGTTTAGTGGACTGATTCCTACTACATATTTTGGGTACCTCGAACACTGAAAATTTTACCTTAAATTTTTTTAGGTAGCCATTGTGTGCCATTTTTTAATGCAAAGGCTCACACTAAGGTTTTCCGTCTTCCGTTTTTCGGGACACACGGACGGACACGATCACCCTGACCTGAGAACAAACTCTAATGTTTGTATCAAACATAAAAGTTATGTACCTACACGCACGACGTAATGTGCTTAGTGAGGAAATGAAAAATTTCGCCGCTTGACTTTTTTTTATTATAAGATGGGTTAACTCTTGACCTCAATGACCTCCTTGTTGAAAGAACACACTCCCTCTTTATCTCACAATTTGAGATGGGACAGTATCACTCAATATGAGGTAGCCAAAGTAGTAGGATGCATGAAAAATAAAAGTTCATGTGGTTATGATGAGATACCTATTTCAGTGATTAAAGAAAATATAGACATTTTTGCAGAACCCTTATCTGTATTCTACAACATGTGCTATGAGCAAGAAGTTTTTCCAGATCAGTTTAAAATTGCGAAGGTAATACCCGTTTACAAAAAAGGATCGAAGAAAGATGTAAAAAATTACAGGCCAATATCGCTCTTGCCAGTTTTATCAAAGATATTTGAAAAGTTAATAAAAAAAAGAATTGTAAGTCACCTTACCGCACATAGCATAATACATAGTAGACAATTCGGTTATCGAAATAATATTGGAACAGTAGAAGCGGTAGATACCTTGCTAGATGATGTAATTGTTAACTTGAATAAGAAGGAGAGAGTCATAGGTTTGTTTCTGGATTTGACGGCTGCTTTTGATACCATTGACCATATGATTCTTTTTAATAAGCTTAATCACTATGGTATTAGGGGGAAGGTGTTAAATCTCCTGAAATCTTATTTGACGAATAGACATCAATTCGTGCAACTTCAGTGTGTTCAAGACGGCGAAGAAAAGACTTTCAAAAGTAAAAGGACGAGTATAAATAGAGGAGTACCGCAAGGCTTAGTGTTGGGACCTATTTTGTTTAATATCTTTACAAATGATCTGATTAATTACTTAAAAAGTTATATGGAAGACCTGAATTTAGTTAGTTACGCAGATGACACAAACGCCATTTTATCAGCAAAAAGTTCAAGTGAACTTGTAACTAAAACGAATAATGTCTTAGCACTGTTCCAAAACTGGTTTCTTAATAACAATTTATCGTTGAATGTGGCAAAGACAAATATAATGTTATTTGAGACTACCGCTAAGAAAAACGAGAATTTAGAGATTATCCTCAATGATGTTAGAATTGAGCTCGTAAAAGCTGTTAAGTTCCTGGGAATAAAAATTGATACTGCATTGAGTTGGAAAAACGAACTATCAAAAATAGAATCGAAAGTCAGCTCAGCTTGTTATGCGCTGAGGAGTTTGCGTGATGAATTAACTATTACCCAACTTAAGTCTGTTTATTTTGCACTAGTAGAGTCACACTTTTGCTATAGTATAAAGTTCTGGGGAAACAGCTATGCGTACAATGTAAATAAAGCCTTTGTATTGCAAAAGCGAGCTATACGAACTATTATGCGAATACCTCAGTGGCTTTCATGTAAAGAGCACTTTAGAAATTTGGGAATTCTCACTATTCCGTGTCTGTATATCCTTATTTTATTAACTGATCTTGTTAGGAGACCAGAAAGATTCGAAACTACAGAGGAGAGACAGCACAGAGAAGCAACTCGTAGGAAAGACCTCCCTAATATGACAGTTCCAAAATTGCGAGTGGTTTCACATAGCGTTTAGATATCAGGCAGTTAAATTATTTAACTGTCTACCCAATGATTTGAAGTCTATTAAGAGTACTCAGTTTAAAAACGCGTTAAAGTCTTTTTTGTTGAAAGAATGTTACTACAGTTTAGATGAATTTATGAAGTGTAGGTAGTGTTAATTTATTTGGAATTTTTAATACTAGTTGACATTTTAATTTATTAAGATTTTTATTTTCAGTTTTTAATAGAATAGTTTCGAAATTTATATTTATAATTGACTTTAATTTACATGCCTCAATTTATTATTTTTTGACATTTCAATTTATTTTGATTTTTATAATATTTGAAATTTTAATTTATTGTGACTTTTCTAATTTTTGACATTTTAGTTTATTTTTATTTCTCTTTGACATCATTAATAAATTTTTGATATTTTCAAATTGTTTAGCTAATTAAATTTAAATTTGTGAGTGCATGAAAAAATGAAAAATTGATTTATTATTTTAGTCATCAGTTTTTATAATTTTTGTAAGTTTTGTATTGATTTCCTAGCTTTAATTTTAATTTTTATGTATCTAACTACATTTCAACACATTGTAAAATATTGTTATAAGGAATAAATAAATAATAAAATAATAATCAATCTTGACCAGATGAGGTCAAAGATGAGGTCGACGATAGAGCGAGTTAACCCAGAAAATGCCTATAAAGGCACTGGTACGCCCACGCACCGACGGAACCTTCGACGGAACACAGCAAGCTGTTTGGCGTCGGACTTTGGTAGGAGGGTCGCGAACCAGACGGCCCTTTACAGAGCCTACCACACCGCATAAGACCATAGGACGACACCTCAGATTCAGAAAAAAATGAAGTGTCGTTGCCTAGGATGGATTACTAGGAGGCAGGTCTCGTTTGAGTTTCCTTAGTCGCCTCTTACGACACCCACGGAAATGGGGTGGAGTTATTCTCAACCGATCACCACACGGTTCAAACTTGAAGGCACGATAGCACAGTTAGTTAGAGCACGAGGAAATCTAATCCTGGGGTCAGGGGTTCAAGTCCCTTCGCGCCGAACATATTTTTTTCTTGACAAATGTTTGCCCCAACGGAGAATCTTGCCCAGAAACCGTCGCTTCACATACAAGCATTACTAACCACTGGACTAAACCGGTTGTCAAAATAGCAAGACTAGCTATTAAATTATTAGTTCGTTTATTAAAGAAACATATGTTCCAAATAATTGAAAAACAATTAATAACATAAACGGAGCGGCCTGTATGTGATGCTTGCAAGCTACAAGATCAACCGGTTTTGTGCTATCGCTAAATGTCCTGTCCAACTTGATATTTTTTGCCTTGGTCGTTGCATCTATTTAGACACGTATAAAGTGTGTGTTTCGATAACATAACATTGTATAATAAATTTTTCGGTAATCACTTGTGTATACCGAGACAAACCTTTATGAGGTTCCACGGTATTTTTTTTAACATTAGTTTTAAGTTAAAATGACTTTGAAATAGCTGAAAGTCTTGAGTTTGCAAGTCTGCGGAATTTGCAATGTTCATCGTCCAGTTTAAAGAACGATCGTGACGTGTGAAATCGCTCTTACCCAAGGGGAGGCTAGACTAAATGGACGAGAGTGCCTCTAGGATTAGTGGTGTTCCGCCCAGTGTATTATGAAACGTGTCCTAGTTTCAGCACGTGTTAGGTTAAGCTGATGGATGTATATGTCGCAGACAAAATGTTTAATTGGTCTCCTTACCAACGGCGTAAAATTTTTACGAAAGGCTATATTCGGTTTCAAATGTACTCGTTTCTGATGCAGGCAAGTACAGGTAGCAGCATGTCTGGTTACCCATTTGCACTTGAAAAGCTGCCGCTATTACCAGCGTAATAAGGACGACAAAAAGGTCAACATATATAGTCAACATACATATACAGCATAAACTGGATGTACTAGACAGTCGTCTCCACAAACGTCACGAACTCTTTTATGGGTCAATGTATACGGTTCTATAATAAGACTCCCATGTGTATTCAAAATTTACCTTTGGACAAATTTAAGACAGTAATTAAACAAAAACTTTGCAAAAAGGGCTATTACAAAATTTCTGATTAACTATCAGACAGGCAGCCATGGGAATAAACTGCTCAGCTCTAGAGTTATTTCAGATTTAGTTAAAATTAGTGAATAAGAAAATTTGTAATGCGATTTAAAAGAGCAACCTCAGAGTTTCTTGCCTGTTCTTCTCTGAGGAGGACTGCACCTTTGCGAATAGGCGTAGAGTCAGTAGGGTCAAAAGAACGAATGCGTGTGTATGTATTTCATTGAAAACTTGACTTGTTTTAAGTGACATCCTGAATGTCTTATAAAATAAAGATTTTTCTATTTTAGTCTGATGTACTACCGTATGTACCTATACTAATAAAACAACAACAAAAGAAAGAAATAAACAAATAGTCCTTACATCGACGTTTGTCTGGAGTTCAGCAAGCATCTTTTTTCATTATCAGTTCATAATATGCCGGAACACCTTTTAAGAAAACATGTAAGTATTCTGTTTTTATAGACTCAACTAGCTTTTTCGCGCAAATAACTTTTTTAGTCACACTTCATTCTTGACCCCTTAGGGGATGATTTTAGAAAAATTGCGCAATAACTATCCGTTTATTTGCCTCAAAGTATATCCTGACGAAGTTTCGAGTCAAAATGTCCAAAAAAAATTTTTTCTCTATACAAACTTTGAACCCCTAAAAATATAGTTTGGGCTGTGCGTTTTTTTAATGAATTTCTCCGTATGTTGTGTTTGTTGCATCTGCTGTGTATTGACCGCGCTCTCTTTATTTTTGTAGTTAAAACTTTTTTGGCGGCGTTGTGTACTTTGAATTGAAGTATGGACAAAAAATGTTAAACTCGCGTCAGGACACGTGACCCTGATCGAGAATTCGTAAGACGGAGGAAGAGTGAAAACTTCTTTATTGTGCACTTTTTGGGATGGGTAAAAATGGTTGAACTCGCGTGACGTGACCTGATCGAAAATTCGTAAGTTTTCACTTTTGCCGGCACTCCCGGAGTGCAATCCGTTTTTTTTATCGAGCAACGCCTCGCATACTTGAATACAAAACTAATTTTTACAAAATTCCTGTAAGTGGCGCTGCCATACATCTCAATTTTTTTTTATAAACTTAAAAGTTTTAGCAATCAGAGGCTGGTAATAATTTTGTATATTACCGACGCTATTCGTAAATGGACGAGTTATAGAAATTGCTAGCGACGTAGATAGCCTAGATACGTTTGCTTCTCGAGTATGTTTATTTGGCCTGTATTTGGTCGTTCGTTGCTCGTCATATACAGGGTGTAAGGGACAGCTTAGCAAATAATATGATCCATAAATACGATCGACTATAAGTAACTACTTTCTCCCAGAAACGTCAAGTTAAGAAGTTTTCGTTATTTACCTATTTTGGCGCTTAGCAATGTTTAGTTTAGTTTAATTTCATTTATTTCATGATATAGATAACATTTACAATATATAATTACATGTAGTGTCACTCCATATTATGATCGTCATAAAAAATAATAATAACAATAATTTATATGTATAGTTAATTAAAGAAAGAGAAAAAAGGAAAAAACAATATTTCAGAAAAGATAACATAATGTCAATATTTAAAATAAATGTAAATCTATAAGTATGCTACATACTATAACAATGTCAAAAAATTCAAACATAAATAAATAACATTCCCAATGGAACAATGTCAAAAGGTATTACTTACTTGAATGTATCTTCAAGAAACTCCTCCACTGAATAATATTCTTTTTTCAACGAAAGGTTTTTCAGTCTTTGTACTGCGAAACCGGTCCCCGCGCGCGGTCCCCCCACGCTGCGCTTCTGATAGAATGCAATGTATATTACTGATTTTCGTATTTTACGCTGTTGTCATTGTTTTTTATTGGAAAATGGAGTGTATTTGAATAAATAATGTAATAAAAAGCAGAAAATATAAAAAAAACGTGAAAAGAAATTGAACATTTTCCTGAAGAAAATGCTACTAGAAAATCGTTCAGAATGATGGTCTGAGTTCAGTGTTTCAATATTTGCTAAGTTGACCCTTACGCCCAGTAGGTACACAGTTCGTGTGACGTTTGCTTCGAGTTACCACACCGCAATTCTGCAGACACTGCTTGTATGTCTTAAACGTTAGACATGACGTACACTTAGCTGCCGCTTTTGCTTGTGATAGCTAGATAAGTTATTGTTCATGGGTTTTATTTTCAGAAATCCCATACACTTGCGTCTAGTATAGTTTTTAATCTCAGAAAAGACCTTAGAGTACCCGAATCCAACGAGCGTGTATGAAGCGAATAATGTAGGTAGAGGTAGCGATGTATTAGGATAGTAGTAGGTGGCAGTCTGTGGTCTCTAGTTTCTGTATCAAAATTTTTAAGCTTCACGTATTTATACGGGTCGACTTAAAATTACTAATCAAAACTAAGGGGTGATTTTCCTTATGAGATTGAACAATTTTCCTCAGGAAATACACAGGAAATTCTCTAAAAAAATGTTTTCAACTCTTACTTAGGCGTACTAAGCTTATCGTTCAAGTTACATGAAGAATTGTATTTTTTTTTCAATCTTGCGACATAATGTTTCTTGGTCAAAGTTTTTCAGTTTAGTGGTCTTATTCATATAATTAATTTTCAGTTTCTTATTAAAAGTTACCCACTATATTAGATTCTTGAACAATATATTTTACTTACATCTATAATACATACTCAACACATTTATAATTTTTCACAAAAGTAAGTCTATATTTGTAGTACAAGTACACTTTGCCAAAAATAACAGCCCGTTAAATCGAACTTTCTAAGTAATATGCAATAAACGCTTAGCAAACCTTATAAGCGTCGTGAAAACTAAATCACTGCTAAAATGTAGCTGAACCAATACTTTTGCAGCGAAAAATAGAGCAAAGAAATAACTTCTAAACTCGCAAACAGAATAAAATCGTCGTAAACGTTGTCCGCGACTGTGTTGCCATAAATTGCACTGGCGGTGTACTACACTGGTTAAATGCTTGTAAAGGTATTATTTAGTATCCAGCTGCCTTTGAAATGATGCGCCCAGGAATTTTGGGGTTTGACTGGACGGAAATTTTGTTACATTTAAGCAAATTCATAAATATTCGGATTTTGTTTCAAAATTGCTCTCGAGTCATGGATATTCGTGTCTGTCTTTATGTATGTTCTGGGTCCCTTGGAACGACACAAATGTGCAGCGTGTGTTAGCCATTTGATAGCTTTCCTTTTTAAATATGTTTTTATATTACAGATTTCTCACACGAGTAACTCTTAAAATGGTTGGGTTACCATTTTCGGACACAACAAGGAGGACTTTATATATTATGGTTGTAAGGAACGGTTGAATGTGGAATCACCAAGATTAGACTAGGAACAAGGTAATCATGGGTTGGAAACTTAAGTCCAACAAAAAATGTTTGGATGCATGTTCCTTGATAATTTCTAACCGCTTTGTAGGCTTAGACATAGACAGGCTTCCATACGTGGTCATGGTTTCATACGCGGTACCTTTTTAGACTTCCACACGTGCTCATAACGCTTGCAACTATGTCGAAAATCTTGTCAAAAATCTTTCTATATCTTAGTTGACATTTATTATTTTTCGTATGTTAACTGTTTTTTAAAATGCAAATATAATCAAGTCGGGCTAAAGTTGGTGATCGGTGATCAGTTTTCGGTGATCGTTGGTGATCGGTTTTGCCGTGTGGTGATCGGTTGAGAATAACACCACCCCATCTCTTTCCGTGGGTGTCGTAAGAGGCGACTAAGGAAACACAAATGAGACCTGCCTCCTAGTAATCCATCCCAGGCAACGACACTTCATTTTTTTTCTGAATCTGAGGTGTCGTCCTATGGTGTCATGCGGTGTGGTAGGCTCTGTAAAGGGCCGTCTGGTTCGCGACCACCCTTCTACCGAAGTCCGACGCCAAACAGCTTGCTGTGTCCTGTCGGTGCGTGGGAGTGCCAGTGCCTTAATAGGCTTTTTCTGGGTTAACTCGCTCCATCGTCGACCTCATCTTTGACCTTTATAGTCCAGATTAAGGTCAAGAGTTAACCCATCTTATAATAATAAAAAAAACGTAAAATGTTCAACGTTGAAGTTTTAAATCGACATTTTCCTTATAGAAACAGCATTAAATTATAAAAATATCCCCCAGAATCCAAAAGGATTGGCCATATCAATGTCAGACGCAATTTACCGAGCGGTTCACTGTTTTAACGGTCGCTGGAATAGCTTCCTTAGGATCATTGGGTTTATTACAATTACAAAAAATGATGGGATATTCCGGACATAATGGTAGGTAATTATGAAAGGAGTTAGTGAAGCTCTTCAACTAATACTTTGGGTAACTTCCTTTTGATGGTCTAGATATACTTGTTTAAGTGTGTCGAGATGATACAATTTTTTTTTCCTTCTGGCTTGCCTTTATACTATCACCACGATTATTTTTTAAATGCGTATCCGATATTAAGGCGCTGTTGCATGCACCATACTTAATCATCGATGAACTGGAGAAATTATTGCTGGTGGGATGTTAAGAGCACAAAAAACATTCTATCATCTTTCTTGTACGTTTTTTTTTGGGTACTCTCGAAACTCACTATAAACTTGTCACGGCAAAACACGCTTAAGTCTTATAGGTCGACAGCACACCATACCTCGACCACATCTCCACCTCTGGGCTAGATTGTGGTCAAGAGCAAACACATTATCTATAAAAAAAACAGCCATTTGTATCTGAGCGTAGGTTTGTGGTAGTGAAGCACTGGTTACGTCAGCATTTCTCAACCCCTGCGTATGTGTGACAATAATAAAACTACACCAGTATGCAAGAGGGTAAGCGCATAAATCTGGTCGACACACTTGGCTGACACGATCCCAAGGTTGGCCCTCGTCCAAATTCAATAATGGCTTATGGAACCCTCAAGACATGGGATTATAACTTGGATACGTTAATGCTTTACTGTGGTAGACCATAGATATATCGGGCGTCGTTAAATGGTAATAGATTTTAGATAGATAAATGGATAAATATTACATTGCATACTTGAAAAGGAAAGACAAAACATACGAAACAAACTTACAATCAAAAGTGTGCAAGGGCGGCTTTATCGGTAAACAACTATCTCTTCTAGTTAACCCAAGGCGAAATGAAAATACAAGAATACCGGGAGTAGCGCAAACGAAATGATAAAAAACTAGCATCCCGCTCGGGACTTCGTTCCCGTGGGAATTCGGGAAAATTATGTAGCTTATGTTACTCAGGGATAATGTGGCATCCTAATGGTGAAAGAATTTTTGAAATCGGTCCAGTAGTTTCGGAGCCTATTCGTTACAAACATACAAACATACAAAAATAGGTAAAAATCTTTCCTCTTTATAATATTAGTGTAGATGTAGATAAATAAATAAGAAAACGAAATAAATAAATAGGAAATCATTGCTAGAACTCCAACAGCTATATAGAACTTCTATAATATCCTAATTCTATAATAAAGCCGGCACTGTTGCAAGCATGATATTAATGATGACGTCAAGGTCAAAATGTATAACCAACCTGATGTGCTACCGTGTGTAAGTACATAACAACTAATCTATACAACACTTTGGTAACTCTGATACTCTAGATCTCGAGGTAATGTTACCATTTGTGGTTTGCAGGGCATCTGTGGACGTATCCGACGTTTATTAAATACCAACGTAAGCGTTTATCTTGAATTTTGACAAAAAAACATACTCGAGTTGAGAACCTCCTCCTTCTTTGAAGTCGGTTGAAAAATAGGGCAACTTTGTATGCTCTTCCATTTTTATGTGATTTGTAAGATTATACCACATACATACATACGATCACGCCTAAAATGCCCATTGAGATAGGCCAGGGTTTCTCAAACTTTTGACTCGACGAACCACTGTTAACGTTTCCAGATGACAGCGAAACCCTTGACGATGACAGCGAAATATCTTTTTAATATCAATGTGATGGGCGGGCTTGTTTCTTGTCGCAAATTGAGCCACCATGTGTGCCGCATGTGCCCAGCCGCCATCACGTAAATCTTGCCGCGAACCCCTTACCGACGAATGGCGAACCCCTAAGGGGTTCGCGTACCCCACTTTGAGAAACCCTGAGATAGGCAGCGCATCAGTGGTTTTAAAACCACTTAATACCACGACTGACATACATTCAGAGGGTTATAAGATAAAATATGGTGTGAGTTGTGAGAGTTAGCCCACAAACCCTCGCGTCCCACTTACTGACTGTCACAGTATGCCTGAGAAGAGTAGGCAGCTGGCACATTCTATGTTTCTCTTTTGCTCCCAGTCCAGCATGGAAGTTTATTTTGATTTGTAAGATTAACACTTGCAAAAATCAAACGCAAACAAATTTTTGTAAAAGGCTCTGATTGCCTCGTGCCTGAAATATTACCCATTGAAACTGAAGCGGTAATCAATCACTTGAAAGGGACAGTCGTCTATTCAGATTTTTAATACAAAACATGACATCGTGTTTCTGAAACACGAGACAGTTTTAGATACAGCCTTAATGGCTATTTATAGAGTATAATATAATCCATTGTTTTAACTATTGTTTTCATTCTGACAATTCATTGCTCGTATTTAATTGCGGACAAAAAAGAGGGGTGTTATAAGTTTGACATGTGTATATGTATTTCTGTATATCTGTGTGTCTGTGGCATCATGGCTACTAAAAGAATGGACTGATTTCGAAGCGTTTTCTTGTTTGAAAGCTGACGTAAATTGGTTTAAAATTGGTTTAACAATACAAGAGTTACAAGCAATAACTGCTTTACCACAAAATACTGACATACGTCATCGTGTTTTAATTTATTCCTTCCGGGAAAGATAAAGAAATAAATGTCCATATAGCCAATTTTAAAAATTTAAGTTTTAAATTTTATATTTTGTGGGTAGGCCCTGAATGTCAACGGTGACACAACATTAAGTAAATTCAAAATTAACAAGTACAATAACAGATACTTACCACTGAATTCAGTGAATTTCCTAAGCTATATTCATCACAAAGGGCTACTAAAGTACATTTGATAGGAAACTACCGAGAAGCTTATAGAACAAAACCACTCAGACAATTAATGTTCTAGCTTTAATAGATACTTGGACAACCTTTGAGGGAAATATTTTATCAAACGTCTTACTGAGACCTAGGCACTTAGCTCCTACGTTCGGCTCTAGAGATACTTATGTTGTATTATAATAAAAGACAATGTTTTTTTTATTAAAAAAAGATGTTACTTACAAAGGGAGTAAATATCATCCTTGGATCTGCGTGTTATTATTTTTCGAAGAACCCACCCAACCACATAAGAAAAAACTTACCTTAGATCTTTGTTTATAGCTGTCATCCACCAACCCGCATTGGGCCAGCGAGGTGGAATATGGCCTAACTCCCCTTCGTGTTTTGAAGAGAGGCCCGTGCCCCTCGGTGGGGAGGTATGTGGGCTGGTAAAAAAAAAGATCTTAACATGGCGTTTAAAAAAATAAAATGAGGGATACATTTAAAAATAATAACTCTACATTTCGAAATTTTCGCATCACTCCCGTCATTCGACTGCTTATTAGAACTCTTAAACAGATGAACTAATTTTAATCAAAAATAGCTAACAACCATTTCAAAGACGCCAAATTCCAAACAAAATAAACCGCATTGAAATCGGTCCGCTCGCTTAGGAGCTACGATGCCACAGACAGACACAGATACACACGTCAAACTTGTAACACCTCTCTTTTTTGTCGGGGGGGGGGGGGGAACTCTTATTTTTAATATAATTCTTATCGGAAGAAAAAATACAAAACTGCAGAGAAAAACAAACGCATTACCATTTGTAGAGAAACATTTTAAATGTAAAATTAATGTGAAAGCTTGTTTGTGCGTATGACAGATTTACTGCGGCGAAAGATAACGTAGATCCGATGATTTATTCAATTTGTGCCCAGTCCCAAATTAATGGGCCTCGAATTGTTTTGTAAACAGCTATCATCTTATTTAACACACCTAAAGTGACGTCACTGATGCATAACTTCCCGCGTACACGAGCTCTACTTGAACATGCGTATACTTAACTATTCCACTAAAAATGGCAATGAATGACAATGGCGAATATTTTTAACCGACTTCCGAAAAGGAGGATGTTCTATGTTTAACTGTATGTATCTTTTTTTATGTATGTTCACCGATTTCTCCGCCATTTGTGGACCGATTTTAAAAATTCTTTTTTTGTTTGAAAGAGTATACTTCAGAGGTGGTCCCTTTGTCACCATGTTGGGATCTGATGATGCAATCACCATGGAAGTCGAGGAAAACTTTTGAATTAAATAGGCACTTACAATGTTTCTCATGTTCTTTGTATTATTTACTCTAAAAGAGTAAAATTAAAAATTTTAAAAAACCCCGACACAAAAAATAAACTCTAAAAACTAACAAATAATATTTTATTCCTATTATAATTACTATCGTAACATATATTACGTATTAAATAACTTTCAAGGCAGGATTAATCTAATTGGACCATTAATCAGAACTAGCGCTTCGGTTATTCTTATTCTACAAAAAAAATCCTTTTTAACGATGTATCATTTATTTCAATTGGTGCCGGTACCAAGTTCCATACTAATGTGCCCATCATCCATGAGACTTCGATAGTTCTCAATTTCGCCGCCTGAACGGATAAAATACGCTAGTACAGACGCTACACACTCAAAGGCCCACACTAAGGTTTTCCCTTGTGTCGTGGGTCCCTTGGAACACACAAAGACAAACACAAACACCCATGACCCGAGAACAAACATCTGCTTTTTACACAAATGTTTGCCCCGACTGGGGATCGAACTCAGGACCCGCCGATCAAGAGGCAGCGTCACTACCACTCGACCAAACCAGCTGTGATCACCATTTTCATTTTACTGCTTTTAAGATGACATTTCCTGTGGTTTCACAGTATCGTGTGAAAATTTATAAGCGGTAAACAAATTCGGTAAAAAAAATCCGACAAGAGTTTGTATTTTATGGCTGGTTGTTCACAGTACTTTCCGAATTAATTACTAAGAATGTTATATCCGAAATGTGAATATTTGGTTTTGTTATCGTTCGATTCTCTGTCTTTTCTGATGGTGCATAATATAATAATTAAAAGTGTGTGTGTGATTTTTTTTCAGCTAAATTAAATTTTTAGTTTTTTGTCATATCTTTAATATGAAACTTAACTTAAAAGCTAGTTGGTTGCTAATAGTATGAGCTAGTTGTTTAGAAATGACATATTTCAGCTCAAAGTTGTAAGTCACAAAAGCCACATTAAATATCTTTTACCGGTTAAACATAATAAACCTTGACTAGACCTCAAGCAGAAGTACAAAAGTTAGTCTAGACTAGACATCCCCGACAATAGGATATTAAAACCTTTGTCAACCATTGTCTGCTACGAAATAAATTTTCCAAGATACCTACTATCAGGATCCAACCTTTCCATGTAACCTTTTTTCTTGAATTTAGTCGTATGTACTTGTAGGTAGAATTTTTATGCTGTAAGATAAGACGGGTTGTTTGAAGTTTATCGTAACATTGCCAATATTCAAGAACATAATGTCGTCAACATTCTAAAATTAAACATTGTGATACTGAAAAAATCAGCAGTTCTAGCACGATAGCGACAAACTCGCGCTCGGCTCACGCTGAAACTCCACTTTGATTGCGTGAGGCTTGCTCGCGTTGTTAATATTGAAATTTTGACATAGGACCGCGGTGTTGCTGCGGCGTTGTCACTATCGTACTAGGCCTGCAGAAAGTAGGAAGTAGGACCCGAGGGTTTTGCTGTATTGTGGGTAAAAGACTGACAACCTCTCACCACTGTACATCATGTTTCATCTAATAACCCTCTAAATTTATGTCAAATGTGGCATCAAGCGGTGTTATAACCCTGATACTCTGCCTACTCCCTTAGGGATTGTAGGCATGAGCATATGTATGTATGAAAAAAATGAAAATGAAATGAAAATTTATTTATTTATTTATTAGAGTAGTTTTACATAATCTCACTTGAGGCCAGCTAAGCATTGATTTGCTTGTATTTGTTATGTATCTGTGTATGTATTTGATTATTTTGAAACGGTTAAACCTACTTAATAAAATATAAGTAAGAACTATCTCTATACTAGCTTTCAAACAAAAACCGCATCAAAATTGGTCTATAATTAATAATTTAGCGGCTACGATGCCTCAGACTTGCACTACACTACAGATACACACGTCAACATTATAACAACCCTCTTTTTCAATCGGGGGATAAAAATAAAGAGGCTAAGCAACGTACGTCGCTGGGCTGCATCTGTAATAAAAGCTTTTTTAATCTGTCATGGAGGCTGGTATTATATAGGACTTTCAGTGAATTGAAAATTGGCTTCCATAATAATATTCTGATATGAAAACCTTTATTGTCATCAAATTTTTATTCAAACATATACTCTAAAATTTAAAATTTTGTATTACCTCCGACATTCACCGCTTATAACTCTTAAATGGCTGAACCAATTTTGATCAATAATATCTAAGAATCATCTTGAATACGTCAGTTTAAAAAAATAAACGCATTGACATCAGTCCATTCTTTTAGGTCACAGACACACGGACATTCAAATACACGCGTTAAACTTATAACACCCATCTTTTTATGTCGGGGGTTAGTAAAATAATAACTACTCTGAGGAAGGTCTCATGAAATTAAATAAAAGTCAATTTGGAACTTATTCACATTGAAAACAAATTTAAACTTGCAGGAGAGACGAATCACATCACTCGTTTTCTTCAGTGATTTTTTTGTTTTTTTATTAAGTGTTAAAGGTACCCTTAATTTAGAAAACAGTTGTAATAAAAAACTGATGACTGAAAGGTACGACTTATTTATATTTATAGATTTATAATGCCTTCAGGATGTTGATGGGGTTGCCCAGGTACTGCAGTGCTTCCGAAATGTTAGCGGAGCATCGTGTCGACGACTTTCCAACTATAATAAGGAAGCGTTGCGCAACGCTCCCTTAATAAGTCGTACGACGAGCAGCACCAAGGCATACTGACGGCGTTATCTGACCCGTGGGACTCTCCCCTCTATAAAAGGTGGATGGAGGCAGAATGGCGTGTGCGCCTTTGCCTTCACAGAGGTCGGAGAAAAACATCGAAACTGTCACTGTCAAAAGCGCCGGGCGAGGGCGCTAAAGGGGTGCTGTGTGATTTTTGTATCCGACACCTGTGTATTTTATGTTCTTTCATTAAATAGATGTTCAATAGTAATTCACTATGTTCTAAATTATAGCTTTCGCCAAAATAATCGAGTGTTACCGTCTCGCCACGCCCAAGAGAAGATGTCAGATCGATTCTGATGAGGGGTAAACGCTGTCAGGAGGTCCACACGGTAATAAATACTACTATAAAATGCAATTATGTACCCTACTAACATTAGGTTTGTAAGATAAACTATATAATAACACTTTGATGGGATCCGCTCGAAATAAATGATTTATTATTATTATTAAATATTGTATTTAAATCCTTTTTTGTTCATAAAACAAGATAGGTGATTGGAACAGACAGTATTACACACGATACATTTAAAATAAAAAAGCGGAAGATCTCTTCCATCTTCCAGTCAACCTACAAAGTAAGCGAAAGGAATATTGATACGTAGGTAGGTGTACTATCATAACCTTAGCCCTTGACAAAGACTGTTTACGTTGACGATATAATATCTACTAGCAAAGAGTGTAGGTAATAAAGATGTTCCACTTTACTTCGATTACAAACTAATGACTATATTTTTATCCCCTAAGGCTTTTGGTCAAGCCATTTGGCCTGCAGCCAAACTCATCTGCAAGTGCATGCGTCGAAAAATAAAAGTCTTTGCAGATTAGAGCGTCAGGATTAACGAGAATCGACTTCTATTGATTGCAATGCGGTGGGACGTGAATACTGAATATCTATTGCGAATTTATTGTATTCTTTTAGTGTCTTATCCTGTCATTTTTTTTTAATTTTATTATAAGATGGGTTAACTCTTGACCTCAATCTTGACCATAAGGTCAAAGATGAGGTCGACGATGGAGCGAGTTAACCCAGAAAATGCCTATAAAGGCACTGGTACTCCCACGCACCGACGGAACACAGCAAGCTGTTTGGCGTCGGACTTCGGTAGGAGGGTGGTCGCGAACCAGACGGCCCTTTACAGAGCCTACCACACCGCATGAGACTTTTGTGATTAAAATGTTTTGTGGTAAATTTGTAGATATATTGGGTCAGATGGGAGTGTTCGTTTACTGGTGCATGAGCAGCTAGCGGGAGTACGATTTAAAGTCCGAAATCCGTATTACTATACTTTTAATTATTCCTTACAAACTCACTTATTTTATGCGTAAACTAATGTGAAGGAATTATGTACTGACGTATTAACTGTTATGACCGACGCGGGCGACGACTGGAAATCCACTGTCGTTCACCGCGCTCCTCTGAGCTCGGGCGACGTGCAAATCGCCGCGTCGACACAATGCGTCACCACATCATTCCTCCCCTTTTTTTTTTTTAAAAAAAATGAAATCCTTAAAATATCTTAAAATTAAAACTTACTCTAAATATCTTAACAGTACGACACAAGCACAATGCCCAACTAACATGACAGCGTCAAAATAGCCCTAACAATACTGTTATAATGCTCTCATTTGAGAATTAAGAGTGTTAAGAATACCTGTAGTAGGTTGGTAGAGGACTCTATACCACCCTTATAACCACGAATCAGGCCCCACTTTTTACAGGTTAAGGTGTCAGGAAGCTTATACAACAGTGTTACTTAAGGGTTAGAAGTACTTAGAAGGGAGTTAATTCACCCTCAGCTATTACTTTAGCCGGTTCTACGTTCTCACAGAAGCATTAGCTGACACAATAGGTGTGAGACAACCCTCAGTTAAGAATTTTAAACTTATTAAACCTATAAGAGAGAGTGGGTTAACGCTTTAACGCGTACCAGATATCTAAAACATTCTCAATTAAATATATGACTGCTTTCTGAGAACTCTTTTTATACTGTTTTTATGTATTAGCTTCAAAGAAATCCAAAACGATCAAACTTATAAAACAAATGACACAAAGAAAATAAAACTTATCAAGTTATCACAGCAACATTTAATGGCGATCTGCTTGCAAGTTTTTATCAGGAATAAGAAGTTTTAGCGTGAAGAGTGAAAAAGTGCTGCGCCTGCGATTTTACGGTAAGTGTATACTATGTTTTCTATCTTAATTTTAACGCGCTCCGGATTAATTAAAGATTTAAAGTAAAACTTATGCATAATAAAATAGATGCCTCAAAGTTTTATCAGAAACTTGTTCTTTTTGTCGGCCATTGGCAAGTAAAGTTACGTGGCATCGATAGAATGATAAAATAAACATTATTAATGGAGTATTTTGTACATAAATATATATCAAACAAGGCAATTTTTAGGTTAGTTTACTAAAACAATGGCGACCTTGCCATTACAGCTTTAGCTCTCCCTTTACGCATCTATTACACTTTTTGAGATACAGCATCTTTAGTCGAGAGTATTGTGCAGTCTTTAGTATACATAAGAGTGTAATGATATACTCAAACAAATCGTTTAACTATATAGAAGACAATATAACCGGCTAAGCATTTTTGAACATGATAGAATTAGGGTTCTTTGACAAAGTAATCGAACCCTGATAGTAAAAAAATAATCACTTTAAAAATACATACCTACAGATTTTTTGGTAGACTAACAACTATGTACCTATATATTCAGCAAAGTTTATTATTATTATTATTGTCTGATTGTTGGTAGTCGTAGGTGCCTACCTATATCGTCGTCAGTTCCTAGTAATGTAATATCGTTGTTACTAGTGATATTATAAACTGTGGAAAAATAACAAACTATGCCACTCACTGTATGCCACCGATTAAGTGTCAAACAGTCAGGCAACAATGAATTTAAATTGATAATTTCATTTTAATTTGGTAACTTTTTTAAGTAGAATTTTTTATATTTTAAAGGTGTCAGCAGATTCTTAGGGCAGAGTATGTAAAAATTACAATCTTTTTGCTATTCACTGATATTTTTAGAATGAATAATCGGGACTTATTTCTATTAATTTCTCGGCAGATCCTTACTGACACTCAGTTATTCATAGTCAGCGCGCGAAGAGACATCGATGCGTGAGCGGCTCGTACCAAGTGACTCGCATTGATATCCGGAAACAATTACAAGGTAAGAAGCTAACTCAATAATACGATTCGTTATTTATTTTATCTTCAGCTTAGGCTTTAGTAAGTTGTGTGTGTGTGTGTGTGTGTGTGTGTGCGCGCGCGCGCGGAGGTGACGACGCGGGACGCGCGGGGATCGCAAGAGCGGGCAGCGGCGCGTGAGGCATGAGCAACCCCAGTTTGCTTATTCACTTCGCCGCTGGCACCCGTTGAGTCGGGAGCATGTTTTGTGCGTTGCGCAGACTTGAATGGCGTCAGATATCTTGTGATAAGTGAAGTGAATTGTAACCAATGTACGGCTAACTATCGGCAGCAACTGTTTTCAATGTTTTAACTCAAATTATTCAATTGTTATTATTATAATTATAATTATTGTTTCAGAATGTCTTTTAAGGTAGTTCAAACTTTGGAGGGAAAGAAACAGAAATTACTTGTTGTTCCTACGGGTTGGGAAACTAACAATATCCTCAGATATCCAAATAAAGAGTCGAAAAGGTACATAAACGATGGAAACTCAATACCTTTTCCGGAATGGCATGTAATGAAATGTAAAGTTAAACGAAAAAATATACTAAGCTACGAAGACGGAGAAAAACTTCTTGATGAAATGCTGCTGCACAGTGATACCGAGGATG
The DNA here is from genome assembly GCA_949987775.1 of Aproaerema taeniolella. Classification (NCBI taxonomy): domain Eukaryota; kingdom Metazoa; phylum Arthropoda; class Insecta; order Lepidoptera; family Gelechiidae; genus Aproaerema; species Aproaerema taeniolella. Next base: position 20,031,412 of record OX465248.1, read on the forward strand.
ATGCCAATAATTATCGGAAGAAGCGATGTCCACAAAACAAAAAAGTAACATTGGATCTGAACTCAATGGCAGAAAATATGGTAAGAAATATAAATTAATTTCAGATCACTTCCACCTTTATTTGGTTTCAGGTAGGTATATTCAACAACACTCCACTCAATAGAGCAGTAACAAAAAATTTGATGCCCATCTTTCAATAGTATGGAAGGGAATTCAAAAAAATCTTTTTTATATTTTTTTCTGATATTTCTTAATTATTGTCTATTTGACCTATCTGCATACAATATTTCCTAGCTACTGCGACTTATTGTTGACCCTTTCGCTCTTCTGTCGAACAACGTCCATTGGTCAGTATAACAGTTTATACTATATTTTCAAATGCATACATCCTATATGGAAACTGTCAGAGAGTTTGCAAAATGGCATGAAACTAAGCTTATAAACTAAGATTCAAACTGTAGCTTATTTATAATATTATCGTGAGGTTTTTTTTCAAAAAGACTTAGTAGTTTTCAAGTTACATGTATTCGAAATCTCGTAGTAGTAGGTAATTTGAAAAACCACGCGAGCCCGCGCACTGCGTGTAACGTCATGCTACTCGTCGCGCCGCCAACAACCAACCCGCGCGTCGCGGTGCCTCCTGAATTTGCAGATAGTTCTTCTTGTTGGTTGCGTTTTGAAGTTTTTTGTCTGGGCGTTTTTGTGAACTTGATAGAAAATATGTAGAAAGGGTTTTAAAAAGGATATTTTTATTTCATTATTTATAACAATATCTTAGAACTTATAAATTTCAGCAGTGCTATTAATAAGTCTCCACCAATGGGTGCACAGATAAGAGCATTTGTGTAATGAGAGCAAAAATATTCAGGCAATCTAGCAAGCCATTAAACGGCTTTATGGTTGCCCAGTACGTCTCACGAAGAAGTGATTTACCTGTTTTGCAAAGTAATTTATATTTCGTGAACTACTTATTGTATCGTGGAAATTTTTTCACTGCATTTTTATTATTTTGATCGTCTATAGTTTGTAGTCAAACTGATACTACACATATTATTTCCACGGTCTTGCAGAGCGGAAAGCCTTTTTTTGTTAAAATGACATTATCTCTAGTTAATACTGATATACAGACTAAAACCTATATCCCTTGTGAGTTAGGTAGAGCATCAACTGCCGCAAAAAACGGTCTATGTTATACTTTTTTTTGTTGACATTACTTATTTATTCTTATTTGTTTCAGATCGGCAATATCGTTTCGACTAATAGTAATGATATAGTAGTTGCCGAAATTCATGCCGATTCGGTGCCGGAGTTTGCTAGTACATCTGCTATACAAAGCAGTGTTTGCTTTGATATTGAAAAAATATTTGAAAATCAAAAACAAATCTTAGAGAACCAAGCAACCATTTCAAAACAAATTGACGATAATAGACAGCAACAACTGGAAAATAACTCTGCAATCATAGCCCAGATTCAAGCTCTAATCAACGTACAAAATGGATTAATTCAAAAAGTGTCTGCTTTGTCTGTGCAAATGGAAAATGCAGTTTCCCAGATAGTTTCATCATGTGATGCAGATGTTTTAAAGTTGAGTGACAGCAAAGGTCGAGATGAAAATATTCCATTGCATATGAAGCCAGTTAACAACGCTCAGGATTTGGACAACCTGGAAAAGCAGTTATCGGACTCAGGATTTAGAGACCGTTTGAAAAATATTTGTTCCATGCTTTGTTCTGGAGGTAAAGGCCTAGATTGTGCGTACATGCTTGTTGATATTTTGTTCACACGGAAATTTATTTGCGAGTGCTCATGGAGTGGGGGTAGCAGAGGTGAAGAATTAAAAGTTCCTTTAAAGGGTTTCAAACATGTTTTGTCTTTTTTCTGGAGTATGGTGCACCAGTGGGATGAAAAGTATACTATTAAAGACAATGAAATGTTTTTCAAAACGATTTTGAAAAACGCTAAAAAAAGAAAGTTGGCAAAATGTGAAAGAGCCTCAACATCAAGACGATCGACATCTAAAAGAAATGCAAAACGTATTAAGGTATCCGAAAATGATGCGACAAATGCTTCCGATAAGGATATAAACGAAGAAGAAAATGGTGAGGAAAATGAAGAAAATGATGAAACAATGGAAGAGAATATGGAGGATCATACAAAAAAAAGTGATAGAGTAGAAAAAAACATAGAAAACAATGATAAAGAAAATGAAAAAGTACAAAGGAACACGGTTAATACTAAAAAAATTAATGATTTGGCACAAGAAAACGCTGAGGAAAATGAAGAAAATAATGAAACAATGGAACTGAACATACCCTCCATAGAGGATCATAAAGAAAAAAGTGATAGAGTAGAAGAAAACACAGCGGAAAACAAACAAAAAGAAATAAAGAAGAAAAACAAACTAAAAATGGTGGAAAACAAGAAAAACGATGCAATGCAGAGCACCTCAAAACGCATTGCCAATTCTGACCTTATAATCAGTAAGGAGACAAGTGTTTGAATCTGAAGCAAAAATGTCTATGATTATCTTTAATAACTTTAATTTTAATACACTTATCTTAATTTTTATACTAGATATCTGATTTATATTCTCATTTTTTATTAAATAGTTATCTAATAATTATGCAAAGTTTATAATATTTTGAAATATTATTACGATGATCGGTTGTACAAGGGCGCCATCTTAATAAAAAAACATCCCTGTCTGGAATCATTACAAAACTTTAAAGTTATTTTTCCCGGATATTCTTTGCGACTCAGGTAGAGTAATCGTCATCAAATCATACTTGGGTTATTCTGTAGCGTAATCTAACCAGAGATGTTTTTCCTATTACGATAGCGCCGCACTAAGTAGGTACACCGGCTCACCAAAGCTAGTTGTGAGACTGATTGTAGTAGTTCCTAAACGTACTTTCTAGACTATAAAAAATCATGAAACTGTTATGTTACTTAATAGGGTTACATTTATTAGGTATGACCACAGTGCCTAAAAGTTGTAGGTTTAATATCTTCTAATATACGTAAGGTTGATTTATCTGACACCAATGTCTTTGTCATGAAAAAAATTACAAGCAGAATTTCGGTAGTGAATAGTTTTGGTAAGACAACTTTGTTGAATTTATTACTTAAGTTCCTAACTGTTGATTTTTATTATTTCTAAAAAGCACACATTTTTTGTTTGATACTTTATTTAATAAAGTCATTTATAAACTATTTTGCTTATCATTTAACATAGTCTCACTTAGCCTGTAGCGTATGCAATAATGGTAGAAAGTATATTGTATCTTTATGGCTCACACAAACCAATTTGCATTTTATTTCAGTTGGGTTTATTTCTATAATATCATCTGAGACAAGATAAGGTGCTTTTACTTTATACATACTTAAAAATGATGACATGATAGGTGTATCAAATATGTCTTTCTTGTTCAATATATTTTTACCATGTATTGCAATCCCTTTTTCAATAGCTGATGACAAGTCTTTTAACTCAAATATATCATCATTGTGAGTCATAAAATATTTATCTTGCGGCTTTAAAGAGAGCACGAAAGTTTTAAAGTGAATCACACGATTGTTTTTGTTAGTTGTCAAATATGGTAGATTATGCGTAACTTCTGCAGTCTTCAAAGAATCAATTGCACTCATCTCACAAATTCTCCTAGCAACTTGTGCCAATGGATTGTCACCCTGTCTTAACATTCTTTTGATTAAATATAATTGATTCTCAAATGGATATGCATCGAAATTCTGAAGAGGACCAAATCTTTGCACTTCTTCTATTACGTGGAGCAAATTATGTACATTACTAGTGATATAATGTGAACCATAGAAATATTTATACTGATCCACAAAATGTTTTAGCATCTCTCTAGCAAGTCGCAGTAAACTCGTGTAACTTTCATTTGAACATATCTTAATAGCGCAAAAAAGACTCAAAAAGTGTTCAACAACATCAACACGAAGGATTTCCGGTAATATGACAATGCTCAAATAATGAAAAAATGTTCTGAATTCACTTGCTTTCCAAAAAGCAAGACAATCTATACTTCTTACAGCCCGATGTATTTCAGACGGTAATTTACAATTTTTCAAAAACACGTCTAGAATTTCAATATCTCGTGCACAAAGTTTTGTCATATATGTTCCGAAATTGCCATCTCGCCATCCAACAAGCAGCCTCTTCATTATACCCAAATCTACGAGGTGTAAAGAATCCGCTACTGGAAAATCCTGTATCATATCGATTGGCAATTGAAGTAGCGGAGAATCTTTTTTATGGTGATTTCCATACATTTTGGCTCTGAAATGTTCATCTGTTCTTGGAGAATCCTCTTTTGTAGAGTAAACAACTGTATGTGATGTATGAGAATATTCTCCTACTGTCGTGCATTTTAAACAGCCATGTCTGCCGTTAAAATTGCATACACCTGAAAAAGAGGTAAGTTTGTTAGGCCCGTATAATTTGTAATAAAATAAATAATCAACTCTCAAAAATTACAGCCGCCAGTGTACGTATCACAACACATTAATTTATTAATCCATCTACCAGTTAGATTGAATAATGCTCAAGAGTCAAGCGTGTGTAGTTATAGTAGGTATACACGTGATAAAGTAAACTTGTGTTGCCATAAGAAATTTCATCTGTCATCGCTCCAAGAAAAGATTATTGGAATCCAAAGTTGGAATCATACTGCATTATTCCTTGTTTTTTATACCAATAGAGCAAATTATAACCTCAAAAGAGTTTTGTCTCGCTCGTCAACATCACGAAAAAAATGAGATAAACAGCTCTTGACGTGAAGTTTTATTCTATTCGTAAAAAAAACAACGTATAGAATATTTAGAATGTTTTAAGTGCGGTCATAAATAAAAATAAGTATTAAAATAATAATTTGAGTACATTTTATGTATTTTACCTTTAATGAATGCCCTTGCTGGAGAATCGCAAACAAAACATTTGATTTTGATAGAAACAAATGTTTCGTTTATAAATAATCCGTTACGGAGTAACGATTTCATTTCAGTTACAAAATCTTCTAAATACTCTTCTAATCTCTTTGGTTTGCCTGTTCCATAATATATCCCAATTGTTATTATATTTCCCTCCACATTGCCTAAAATTGGCCAAAATTCTTTTTTGGCACTATTAAATAATGGCAGACCGTCAAAATTGAAGCTCACATGAATAGTATCAGGAACCAGTGAAAAATCCTTAAGTAAATTACTTAGAGGTTCAGTAAATCCATGATGCCAATATTGTCCTCCCTCAATATTTTTAATACAAATTTCCTTTGGAGTTTTCAAAAGAGTTCGTGGATCTTTCGGGAGCTGTAATGTTGTACTAACATATCCTTCATTTAAAATCGACAGTAACCGTTTCAAATTAGTTTGGGTAATATTGCCTTCGATGGACCACCTTCTTAATTTTTCGGTTAAAGAAGTAATTTTTTCAAAATCACTAGGCTTATTTTCCTCTTTTTCTTCGTCTGACTCACTGAGTGGAAGAGAATCGAAAACAATGTAATTTAATTCCTCTTGATCTTGTTGTACAGAACCCTGTTGCTGTTGCTCTACTCGAACTTGACCAAAATCACTCGTATTATGGCAATTTATATTTTGAATTTGGAGCACATCGTTTTTGTTATTTGTTAGCACTTCATCAATAGCATCTAGTCGGTTTTCATCAGAACTTCTAGATTCATTTGTGTTATTCGTACCAGTAACGGAATTTAAAAAAGAACGACGTTCTTGCTTTATCCTGTTTTTCACACCACCCGTTTTCTTTTGTTTATTCCAAGTATGTAATCTTTTCATTTTAATGTAACTAATTAAAGCACGGTAAAATATTTTGTTATTATAATATAAAAGATGCTTTTAATAACTTCGCGTAATTTATGTTAAAATTGACATATATATCCCTTTGGATTCCTTAAGTTCTTATAATGTGTTAACTCACATCATTACCTGTAGAATGTCATTAAAATGCACTTACTTAACACAACGTGCATTCGTAAAATCAACGTTACAGCTTAAACCTGCAAAAATGAGATGATCAACACTTTTGGCATCTTTTTAAATTTTTGTGTTACTACACTCTTGACAAACTCTGTTCAAAACACTATTGCCTGTAGAAAGCCTTCAAAAAGGTGCTCGGCTAACACAATAAGCATAAGCAAAACTTACGTTAGAGCTTCAAACTTCATAAGAGAGTTTTGCAACGCTTTTAGTATCTGGTGATACGACACACTTGACTAACTCTGATATGCAACCCATGCCTGCAGCTTAAAGTTATCACAACACCTAAAGATAAATAAGATACTTCACAGCAACCATTACGTAACAAAAAACATCAGTAAGTGTCAGCGGGCGCTATTATGAAGATTTAAGTGTTACAAACAGGTTAAAGCTATACAGCTTGACTCCACTAGCTGTAATTAACACTATTATTACTCTCAATACTGCATAACATCATCCATTATAGCTCTAGAACCACTGTCGGAGTGGAATTTATTTCTTAACTCCTCTATAACGTTCCAAGCTATAACTGAGATTATTATAACGCCGTTCAAAAGATTAAAGTTTTAGAGAAGCCTATAACTGAGGGTATAATGTTTGTTGGGTGTAAGTCAACGGAATTTGCTGATGCTATGTCTACGGTCGCCGTCTCGCCCGCTGTGACGCGATAAGCGAGGAATGTAACACGATTCTTTTAACAAACGACGTTTGTAAATGAATTCTCAAACTTACTTGCAATATCACGCTATGTTTTTATAAGGGTAGGCAGAGCATCATCCTAACACAAATTTTCAAATTAAATTCTCTTACTGAAATCAAAACTTCTTTTTATTTTACTGTGTCCACCAACTAATCCTAACATTTACCTTAAAACATTAAAATTGTAATACTTAACTAAGACATTTAAACTAGGAATACACTACTTTAGCTGTTGTTGTTTGTGCTTTAGGTTGTACACTTTCCACTTTAATCACTGGTAACGTGTTTACGTCCGTAATTTGCTTTGTAATAAACTTTCCAACTCTTCTTCTTAGCTGTCGAAACAACAAGTAGCCAACGGTGATACATAATAATACCAAAATCGTAATTATTAGTATTCCATAACTGTCGCTTAACTGTTTCTCTACCGTTGCTTGATTTATAACCAAATTTTCTTTAGTTTCTTTAGTTGTTTGATTTCCCATTTTCTTTACTTTCTTTTTTACTAGGTACCAAAATTTAAATTTTTTTAAGTTAATATTCTTCGACGTCTCTGAATTAAATGATGTTACCTATTGTTTCGACTTCTCTTAATATATACTTGACTTAACTGAGTATGCTTATTTATTTATCCTTCAAAAATACAATAAACGCACGTACTTACTTACTAAGCTAGTTCCTATTTTATTTCCTTATTGCATAAATCTTACTGGTTTCCTACTTATTCTACCACTACGCGTAATTTTAGCGTCAGGGCTGTCACAAACCTTTTCTTTTTCTGACTCTATTATTTTCTGACTGTTTTTAACATTCTCATCTATTAATTCATATGCTGGCTTCAACCTATCTATAGATATAAATGCTTTTCTTTCGGGTAACTGAACTTGAAAAACTTTGTCCGTCCTAGTAATAACTGAATAGGGTCCGTCGTAAGGCGGTTGTAACGGTTTTCTTACCGCGTCCACCCTTACGTAGACTTTTTCACATGTTTTTAAATCTTTACTGACAAATATCTTCCTACTATTTAAGGTTTCTCTTTTACAAGGTTGAATTTCTTTGATAGCTTGCTTCAAATTCGTTACATAATTCTGAATATCAGTTTCTACCTTAATATCTGAATTGTAAAAATCCCCTGGTAACCTTAAAGTTGTACCGTAAACTATTTCTGAAGCACTAATATTTGTGTCAACCCTAACTGCTGTCCTTAATCCTAACAAAACAGTTGGTAATTCATCTACCCATGATTTTGTTGAAAATCTGGCTGCCAAGGCTACTTTTAAAGATCGATGCCAACGTTCAACAGCACCATTACTTTGTGGATGATATGGGGTTGTCCTTATACGCCTAATTCCCAAGCGTTCCGTAAGGAGTGAAAAAAGGTTACTTTCGAATTGTCTACCTTGATCCGTAGTCACTTTTATAGGACATCCGAATCTTGTAATCCACCCTTCATAAAATACTCTACAGACAACCTCCGCCGTCATCTCTTTAATTGGAAATGCTTCTGGCCACCGCGTGTAACGGTCAATAATCGTTACTAAATATCTATAACCTTCGGGTGATGTGCTTAATGGGCCAACTATGTCTATATGCACATGTTGAAAACGATCCACGACCTCAAATTTACCTAAATCGGATACAGTATGTCTCTGAATTTTAACTCGCTGACAGGCATTACAAGTCTTTGCCCAATTCCTAACATCTTTATTCATTCCGGGCCAAAAATATCTTTTATTAATAAGATTCAAAGTCGCTCTAACTCCAGGATGGCTTAAACCATGAGAAGCGTCAAAAACTATGCGTCTAAATTTTTCCGTTAAATATGGCCTGCATTGACTTGTTGACGTTTCACAAATAATTTGATCCGTGCTATCCGGTAAGGAAATATGTTTAAAAAGCAACTTGCCATTTGATTCGCATAACAATTGCGCAAGCTGTTTGTCACGGCTTTGGTCACGAGCTAATTCTGCGAAGTCTAACGCTGTGGGGCATGTTATTTCCTCCACGCGCGATAAGGCGTCAGCAACTACATTGTCACTACCACACACGTGCCTAATGTCCGTTGTAAATTCACTAATGAACATTATATGTCGCGCCCTTCTAGGTAACTCTTTTTCACTCCCTAGTTTACTGAATGCGCAAGTAAGAGGCCTGTGGTCAGTATAAACGACTAATTGACGACCTTCGACCATATAACGAAAGTGAGCAATCGCCAAATATATGGCTAAAAGCTCTCTATCATAAGTACTATATTTCTTTTGTGCCTCTGACAATCGTTTAGAAAAATAACCTAATGGTTTCCAATCCTTACCTTCTTTTTGCTGAAGTACGGCGCCCACACACGAGTCTGAAGCGTCTGTCATAAGCGCTAAAGGGGTGTCAGATGTCGGATGCGATAAAGTAGTAGTTACCTGCAAGTTTTTCTTGCACTTCTCAAACTGTTGAATCGCCTTTTCATTCCAAATTATTTTCGTCTTGTCTTTTCGTTTCGTATTATGTAAAAATTTATCCAACTCTGATTGGTCCTCTGCTGCCTTTGGGATAAAAGATCTATAAAAATTTAACATACCTAAAAATCTCCTCATCCCCTCGACGGTGGTTGGCCTGGGGAAGTCGACGATCGCCTTCACCTTCTCCCCCAGTGGCCGTATCCCAGATGACGAGACTTGATGACCTAGAAATTCTAATTCACTCTTTCCAAAAACACATTTTCCAAGATTAATAGTGATTCCATAGTTATTTAATTTTTCAAAAACTTCCCTTAAGTGCTTCCTGTGTTGTGTGACGTCATCGCTAGCTACTATAACGTCATCCAAATAGATAAATAAATAGTCCAAACCTGATAGAACGCTGTGAGACATAAATCTTTGAAAAGTTTGAGCAGCGTTTTTTAAACCGAAGGGCATTCGAGTGAATTCGAATAAGCCAAACGGTGTTATTACCGCTGTTTTCTCTATATCGCTTTCATTTACAGGAATACAATTATAGGCCCTATTTATATCTAGCTTAGAGAACACTTTTTTACCTGCCAGAACGTAAGTGAAGTCACGCAGCCTAGGAACGGGATACTTATCGGGCTTGGTGACAGCATTTAGTCGCCTATAATCACCACAAGGCCGAATCTCACCGTTTTTCTTGGGAACTATGTGCAAAGGACTCGCCCATGGACTCTTGCTTGGTCTACAAATACCCATACTAGTCATAATCCTAAATTCCTCTTTCGCCCTAGTATAACGATCAGGCGGTAGTGGCCTGGCTCGTGCCTGAATAGGTGTACCTTCAGTTTCTATAAAATGACATACATTATGTTTGGGTGTTTCTTTGAATGACACAGGTTTCGTCAAATCAGGGTAATCAGACAACAAATCGCAATAAGGGTGATTTTGATCTAATGTTGTGATTGAACCTTCTTGCGAACTTGATACATTAGTCTTTATATTAAGATTTGTTACCTGATCCACTAACCTACGAGCACTTAAATCCACTAATAACTTATATTTAACTAAAAAGTCTGCCCCAATAATGGGTTGTTTAACATCTGCTACTATAAAAGTCCATACGAAAGCTCTTCTTAATTTTAAGTCCAGTTCCATAGTATGTAAGCCATAAGTTTTAATAGGTGTACCGTTCGCAGCATAGAGTTTATAATCGTTAGACACTATATTTTTTTTTGAAAATGCACTGACCATTTAGGTAACACTGACACATTTGCACCGCTGTCTATTAAAAAATTTAAACCTGATTTCACATCACGCACACTAAGACGGTAATTTTTGCTGATGGTACAGCCGCCCGTCGCCGACTGCACAGCCCTCAGTTTTCCGGTTTTTTGTCATCTTTCCAATTACAGGGTTCCACACATTTGTGCGCTCTGTTCTTGTATTTATAATGGTAGTAGCATAACCAATCAGGATCTGTCTCAGTTCTTTTATTTTTATTACCAAATCTAGTGGATCTAGAACGTGAACGCGACCTAAAACGACCTCGGCCGCCCCTGTTATACTGACGCCCTCGTGCTGTTTCCAGTTTTTGTAATCTATCGCCCAATTTTTTTATTTCAGCTATTATGTTGCCCTCTGATTTAGAAGCTTCCGGCTGCACCACCGATATATTTGATGTATTTCTAATGGTTTCGCTCACCTTATCAGCCATTTTAGACAGTTGTTCCAACTCGTGGGTTTCTGCCGCTGCCAACACGCTGCGAACTGACGGTGGAAGGAGGTTCTGCCACAGGATTTCCAATGCATTGTCTGATATTTTGTCTCTAGCCAACTCTCGCATTCTTCTCAATAACTGAGAGGGTTTTTGATCACCTAATTCCATTTCACTTATTAATTTTTGTATTTTTCTTGTTTCTGATTCTTCATAGATTGATATTAATTTCTTTTTCAAAGCTTCATACTTTCCTGTAGGAGGCGGGTTTAATAATAAATCCGTAATCTGCATTATAACATCTTTGTCTAATTTTGCCAAAACCAGTTGGTATTTTGCGTCATCTGAAACTTTTTGTGGAGCTAGGACTGCATCAACCTGAATAAACCAGTATTTAGGTACGTCTTTCCAGAATTCTGGCAATCGGGATGTGATCGAAATACCAGACACGTTTTTTGTTTCTTCGTCCTCCGCCATGGTTACAATTAAATATGGGCTTTGAAGTTAATTTCTCAGCCGCCCACTTACTTGTAGCTGGAGAAATGTTCTGCCGCCGCCGCGCCGGATATTGGTGAGTGGTTCCCTTTTCAAGTTCACTGTTCACTACACTGCGCTGCCCCGCACCTTATTCACGGGGTCACCAGTTTTGTGATTAAAATGTTTTGTGGTAAATTTGTAGATATATTGGGTCAGATGGGAGTGTTCGTTTACTGGTGCATGAGCAGCTAGCGGGAGTACGATTTAAAGTCCGAAATCCGTATTACTATACTTTTAATTATTCCTTACAAACTCACTTATTTTATGCGTAAACTAATGTGAAGGAATTATGTACTGACGTATTAACTGTTATGACCGACGCGGGCGACGACTGGAAATCCACTGTCGTTCACCGCGCTCCTCTGAGCTCGGGCGACGTGCAAATCGCCGCGTCGACACAATGCGTCACCACAAGACCATAGGACGACACCTCAGATTCAGAAAAAAATGAAGTGTCGTTGCCTGGGATGGATTACTAGGAGGCAGGTCTCATTTGTGTTTCCTTAGTCACCTCTTACGACACCCACGGAAAGAGATGGGGTGGTGTTATTCTCAACCGATCACCACACGGGTAAAACATTCGAAGACTCACGCCTATAATCCCTGTCAGGGAAGGCAGAGTCTTATGCAGTTCTAGAACCACTTGAAGACACATTTAACGTAATATATTTTGAGGGTTATTAATTATTATAGAGATGGATGGAATATGACATTTCCTAGCTTTTTTATTATTATTTTCGATTTGAAAAATGTTTTCTGGTGTAGTAACGGATACAGGGGAAGATTGCGGTGATACTAGGCAAAATAGAGTTTATCAGAATCAAATTAGTTAAAAAAAACTCAGCGCCAAAAAATTCAGCATTTGCAGCTTGACCAAAAAATAGAGGAGTTTTCAAAAATTGCCTGTATAAATTCCTACCGCAGCGCACGAGCCTGAACCTTCAAAACAGTAAAGCTATGTCCACCACGCTGACCCAATGCGGATTGGTGAATCGCGTAGCCTTTCAAATAACTTTTACTATAATACAAAACATACTGTAAAATACTCTTACGGTAATAAAACAATCATAATGAATAAAATAAACTTCCATGCTGGACTGGGAGTACGAGATAAACATAGAGTGTACCAGTTGCCTACTCTTCCCATGCATACTGTAAAGGTCAGTAAGAGAGACGACAGGTTATATCCTACCCAACGGGGAGATAAAATGTAGCCTATATCCTTTCTCAGGCTATAATCTATCTGTCGACGATTGAACTATATTTTTATTTATTTAGCCGACGATGTATATAGTATTTTTAATTGCCTTATATTAATTTGGTTATTTTTTATAAAGAGTTTCATGTAGCCTTGATTTAGCGTATTTCCTTTTATTTTAGCTCTCTTTACTTATCGAAATTGTGCAAAGTATTTTAGTTAAGAATTATTGTAAAATAGCACAGAGAGCTATGTAATTAGGATTATTTACCTATGTAAGATTTAACTAGCAAGTAAGGCATTCTAGAGTTAAGTTTTTAATTAAAGCATTTGATTTCTGTGATTTTTATTTACAAAATTAAGTCGTAGTCATATAAGATTAGATTCTAATTAGAATTTGTAAATTTTCTTGATTTAAGTAAATAAAATGGAGCAATACAGCTCTCCTTATCCCACGGGCACCTCGCGCGTCATATTCCCCTCGCTCCCCGCGTAACACCCCGATTTAAGTTGGATTTAATATAAATAGAGCGCTGTTCCGGCGCCGCGTCATTCGTCGTCACACATTCCGGGAGCGCGCAGGATATTAGGGAACGCTGCAAAGCCTCGAGTCCCATTGAAGTTTATGTTTTATTTCTCCCCCGCGAAATATCCTGTCTACACCACGTTCGTCGGGTTCGGCCTGGATTGCCTGCAACCAGTCTTCGCGGTGCGGCTGACGTACGTCAGATGGTTTCTGGCCGCATCGGAGCTGTCGTCGTGATACTATCTGTTTACCAAATTTCATCAAAATCGGTTCAGTAATTTAGGCGTGAAAGACGGACAAACAGACAGACAGAGTTACTTTCGCATTTATAATATTATAGTAAGGATTTATCCCTCTGAATTTATGTTGAACGTGGAATCAAGTGGTTTTTTAACCACTGATAGGGATTATAGCTTGATATTAATATTACAAAAGTTACACTTATTTTACAACAGCACTTCAATGGCCCTGGTCCAATAAAGCATTAGGCTTTGTAACCCTGTGCCAACTCACGCTAGTGTACAGTACGACGCATAGGTTTCTATTTATATGACTTTTGTGACTGAGGTTTTGTAGAATTTCTTCATTGTCTTTTCTTTATCAAATGTTTGAAGATACTGATACTATTCCCATCCAAATTCTACAGCTGTGGTAGTTAAGGGTTATCCCCAAATGTCTAATATATGCATGATCAAAATGTCTATTATTTTTCTAAATCGAAACAAAAATATGATTTCTGTTTCTATTACCATGATTAAATACAAAATAGTATAACTTTTCGATAGTTTATTTTTATGAAGCTGCTCCGTCTACTTTCTGAAAGCAATGTAAACTTTCGTATTTATAACTTAACAGCACACTGGGAACGGACCTCCCTAAGCAGTGAATAGGTCATAGTTTAATAATGAAATCATCATCATAGCCTGTATCAGTCCACTGCTGGACATAGACCTCTCCCATGGCACGCCACTGACCTCGGTCTTCAGCTCTCCTCCTCCAACCACTGCCCGCTACCTTACGAATATCGTCACCCCACCTAGTTACAGGGCGCCCTATGAAATGTTGCAACGAAATTGCATAACTTGCGTTGCACCCTGTAACTACTAGAGTCCACTGATAAGTCAGTTTACTTTATTGCAATGCCAATTCCATATTACACGCATATGCGACTATTAATAGAGCTTGCAGTTTGAATATGCACTTGCATGCAACTTTTTATCATAATTATGTTTATGAGTAAGTACCTGAACGTGTTTTTTGTAAGTGGTTATAATAATCAGTTTTTAACCCCCTACAAAAAAGAGGGGTATTATGGGTTATCTGCGTGTCTGTCAATGGCATCGTGGCTCCTAAACGAATGGACCGATTTCTATGCGGTTTTTTGTTAGAAAGCTGACGTCATTGAAATGGTTCATAGCTATATTTGATCAACATTGGCCCAAAGGTTGCCGATAAGATATTGCTTCTTAGCAATGGGGCCGCCTTTTGTACCCTAACTTTATTACTGTTCATAATGTAACTTTTACTCTGTCTCTTTTTCTGTTATGTTGGCGTGCAATAAAGTATATTTGTATTTGTATTTGTATTGGCTGAGCCGTTTAAAAGTTATTTATAAGCGAAGAATGTCAGTATTGATACCAAATTTAATTTTATAATTATTATACCATCTATACATTCCTTCAAAAATAGAGTCAAAGAATACTACCTGTCCCAACTGTAATGAGCAAATTATATATTATTTATGTATGATTTATTATATTCGTATATATGTATTATACATATATGTTAGTATTTATATATTATTTTTATTTCATTATATTTAAGTATTAATAATATAAGCCCTTCTCTTATTTGGTATTTTCTTACGTTGTGCGCAATTCTCTCTTCCCTTTTCGTACACTATTTCTCACTGATTAGGTTGGCTGGAAGAGATCTCTTCTAGAGATAAGCTCGCCTTTGTACACTATTTTTATGTAAATTTTTTCCTACTGTGTTTGTGCAATAAAGAATATATATATACTAAAACAGTTTTGTTTACATATGACTAGCTACACTATATTCACTGAGGTATCCCAGGCACAAGTGAAAAGCAATATAAAAAAAACTAATAAATGCCACCTAGAATTTCTGGAAAGTAACGAAATTTCAGCAGTTGTAGGAAAAACAATTATATAGAAACGATTGTTTTTTGTTAACTTTTTTAAATGAAGCGATCTAAAATTATGAAAGGTCTAGCAGGTACTGAACAAAAAATCTCTTCAAAATCTTATTAATAAAACATTCAGCACTCACAAAATTAAGGCTGTAAAAGAACACTTTCTTTTTATTAAAGCCCACACAGTAATATCCGACGTTGTAATTCCAACATGGCAGGATAAGCGCGGTTAATATTGAGAAATTACCATCATAACAGATTTCATCTGTGCGCCATTTGCTATAACGGACTCTGCGGGATTCGCAAAATGAGCCGACAATGGACGAACATGCCGAGGCTCGAAAGAACCCGTCTTTGGTTCATTAGCAATGTTAACAGGACATTACTTACGTCTATAAGAAGTAAGATGTGTGTCGGATGTCGTTGGTAAGTGCGATTTCCAGCATTTGTCGTGATTGTAAATGGCTTGTTGTTGTTGTTTACCAGCCCGTATACGTCCCCACCGAGGGGTATGGGCCTCCCTTCGAAACACGAAGGGGATTTAGGCCATAGTCCACCACGCTGGCACAATGCGGGTTGGTGGAACGCTCGTCTTTCGAAAATTAATTAATTATAAAATGGCTTAGGCACACCAATATATTCTTCTTGCAAAGTAAGTTTTAAAAGTTTTTGTTTTATAAAAATTGCTAACAGTTTCTTTTTTTAAATAATTTTAGACATTCTCAAAATCGAAAGTTTGACAGCGTTTTTAACAGACACATTAGAAATGTCACGTGGTCACGTGGTCCATGTCAATCACCTACATTTTAGAACTATCGATCTTAGTAATCGCTCACAAAATATGACTTTGTCTAGGTCTCCACATCTCCATGATATTATTTTCCTTAGTTTAATTGTATCCCCAACCAATTATAGGAAAAAAAAACCGGCCAAGAGCTTGTCGGGCCACGCGCATTGTAGGGTTCCGTAGCAGTATGGTTAAAATATGCAGCTGGTTTCTTAATTCTACGAGCGTATTGTCATAGTCGATGCTAAAATCCCCAAATACTATAGTATCAAAAAGAAATGTATTACAAAGTTTGCAGTTTCAGAAATAATTGTAGTTTTGGTCTAAATATAACAGAATGGAAGTATTTAATGCGCGAGCGAAGCGAGCGCGAATTTTTTTTTGTTTTTTTTAAATAGTTTTTTTGGTTTTTGATTTTTTTGCGATAATATTATTGTTAGGGATAATATAATAATATCGAGCTGCTGCTAAAGCAGGTCGCGTGGTGATCGTGTATAATTTTGATGTCATTTTCGTAATTAGCACCCCCAAAAATCTATTAAACGACACCTGAAATGTCAATATGTTACAGCTTGGCTTTCGGCTCGCCTCACTTTTAGCGTGGAACCTTGTATGGCAGCCATTTTGGATTGGGGTACACTTCGTCGTATACCCTCGTGAATTATTCCACATTTTTTTCATTATAAAAATTAATGTTTCTCAAACGGATTGCTGAATCGAAAAACGTTCATAGTAAGCCCCTTCTATCTTTTAAAAAGCTATCCTATGATAACCTACCCGATGATATCGGCGAGAAAAAAAAATCTATCGCCCTTTCACGTGTACGGGAAACACCCGAAAAACAATTTTTTTTCCACTATTTTATTTTGTAGATCTGTTAGGGCAATCAATATGTATGACCATGCCAAATTTTAGCTCTGTAGTACCAAGGATCTAATATTAGTGAATATATTCTTATTAATCCCATCAACGTTTAGCACTTGGTCGACTATTACTCACAAGCTTGAAGGGCCAACTTATGTGTGATAGTTTTCCTTTTAATTTTGTTGTATATTCTATCACCGTGAATTTTTCCACATTTTAAAAACAATCGTTTTGCTTGTAGTGGGGGACACTTGTTTTTAATAAAAAATTTCACTTAAATTTATTTTTTTGCCTTTGCAAATGCTGAATCGAAAAACGTTCTTAGCAAACCCCTTCTGTCTTTTAAAAAGCTATCCTATGACATCTCGTTCGATGATATCGGCGAGAAAAAAAACCATTGCCCATTCACGTGTATGGGAAACATCCGAAAAATTGTTTTTTCCAAAATTTTATTTTTTCAGTCTGTTGGCGCAATCAATATGTATGACCGTGCCAAATTTCAGCTCTGTAGTACCAAGGATCTAATATTAGTAAATATATTCTTATTAATCCCAACTAAGTTTGGCACTTGGTCGACTATTACTCGCAAACTTGAAGAGCCATCTTATGTGTGATAGTTTTCCTTATAATTTCATTGTTTACACTACCACCATTAATTTTTTCACATTTTTAGAATCAACCGTTTAGCTGGTAGAGGGGGGGACACTTGTGTTTTCCAAAAATTTTCACTTTAAAAATTTATATTAGGCAAACAAAGTGCTGAATCGAAAAACGTTCTTAGCAAACCCCTTCTGTCTTTTAAAAAGCTGTCTTATGACACCCCATTTAATGATATTGGCTAGAAAAAAAAAACATCGCCCTTTCACGTCTATGGGAGACACCCGAAAA
The DNA here is from genome assembly GCA_949987775.1 of Aproaerema taeniolella. Lineage (NCBI taxonomy): Eukaryota > Metazoa > Arthropoda > Insecta > Lepidoptera > Gelechiidae > Aproaerema > Aproaerema taeniolella. The sequence continues at coordinate 20,049,236 of OX465248.1, forward strand.
AAATTTTTTTCTAAGATTTCACTCTACAGTTCTGACGGCGTAGTTAATATTTATGACCATGCCAAATTTCAGCTCTGTAGTACCAAGGGTTTCTTAGGAAACCCGCGGACAGACGGACAGACGGACAGACGGACAGACGGACAGACGGACAGACGGACAGACGGACAGACGGACAGACGGACATGGCGAAACTATAAGGGTTCGTAGATTACTACGGAACCCTAAAAATGATGTGACTGACATACATACATACATACTCTGACGCCTGTAATCCCTATCGGAGTAGGCAGATTCTTAAACCAATTGATGCCACGTTTGACATTAATTCTGAGGTTATTTATTAGATGACACATGATGTATACCGGTGAGAGGCTTTCGGTCACAATACAGCCGGTCACAATTACCATTTCTTGCTCTCCCAGGCCAGCGTGGAAGTTGACTGAACATGATAATAATGTGATCCTAAAAATAAATTCTCAGCTCAAGATCTTCAGCACAGCAAACTGAAGGAACCCGGAGAAAATGTTTATAGATTTTTTTATTTATTTTCCTTTATGTAAGTCCCGTTCTCTATTACACTTTGAGGAAACACTGAATGATATTACTTTTCCTTATGTAAATTTGATTGTGTCAGAGATATAATGTACGCTTCTATGGGTATGTTTTTGTTGAATATGAGTTGTAATGTTTACTTATAAGAGTAATAAGAATCTAAGAAGTAAGTATGTATGAATGAAAATAATATATTGCTCGAAAGCACAGTACAATACTATAAATTTAAAACGTAATGTAGTAGCGAATGCGGACTTATATCTGAAGGAATCTCTTCCAGTCTACCTTAGAGTAATATTTTTTTTTCTAAACATAGGTAATAGATAAGATATGTAAGTTTTCTAGCAGTGAGATGGCGAGACGCATTTCCATTGAAAAATGATAAACCTACGAATAAAATGTAGTATGTTTTAATATTTAACACTTGGCACAAAGAGAGAGGTTTATTTTAGTTACGCGTGTATTTTTCAATTATATTCTCCTATAGAGTTGATATACAGGGCTTTAGGTAAATCTCTTACAACCTCTCGGGTGGTTAATAAGTCCATGAAACTGAACAACTTTCCCCCAATAATAGGTCAAAATACGAAAAAAAATATTTAGAGTTCCCATACAAACTTCATCAGCATATAGCGCATTTTGTATGGGAGAACAAAATTTGTTTTTCGTATTTTGACCTATGTTCCTTGGGGAAAGTTGTTCAGTTTCATGGACTGATTTAGCACCCGAGAGGTTGAAAGAGATTTACCTAAAGCCCTGTATAACTAAACTAATACCAATCAATAAACACTACATTAATGTGGCTTGTTAAAACAGCTATTTAAATATTAATTTTATAATTTCACAGAAAAACCGTTTATTTTAATTTTATATTTACTTTTCAGCTTTCATGTCAAATTGGGGTTTGAATTTCTGATATAAGTATCTTATGAATTTTGGTATAAATTAGTAGAATAACTCATTTTGGTATTGTTAAGAATTAAGCGGTGATAGCCCAGTTGGTAATGAGCCAGACTTGTAATCCGAAGGTCGCGGGTTCAAATCCTGTCGCGGGCCTGTACCACTAAATTCGTCTTTTCGGATTTATGTACGGATTTCTAATTATCACTTGCTCAACGGTGAAGGAAAACATCGTGATGAAATCCGCCCGTCCAAGAAAATTGATTTTCGAAAGACGAGCGGTCCACCAACCCGCACTGGGCCAGCGTGGTGGACTATGGCCTAAATCCCCTTTGTGTTTCGAAGGAAGGCCCGTGCCCCTCGGTGGGGACGCCGTATATGGGCTGGTAAGAAGAATTAAAGTTGGTTTCAAGATAACTATGTAAAACAACCGTCAATAGCCAAACATTTTACAAATGACAAAACTGGTAATTAATTACTTACGACCTTTGTTTCTCACGACGTGTTCTATCTGTGAAATGCCTAAAACACGTATTATAATTCTCCACAAGCCGATAAATCTACATCCGAAATCGATTATCCATCTCATTTCCACAATAAAATAATCAATTAACGAATCAAAACGCGTGACAAGGACGAAGATGGATAGCGTAGGGGCTAAAGGAAGCAAGGGAAAATATTTTTCACAGGTAAGCACTCGACCTTCCAGATGGTGTATAAATCAATGTGACATTTCTTAGGAAAAAATAATATTTTTTTAGAGATTAAATCATGATATGCTGACGGTAAAATTCTGTTCTGAATTTAGAAAAAGCTTTGATGTGTTGAATTGTCGAATGAATAAACAGTAAACATTTATTAAGCCATTTTTGACTCAAATACCCATACTACTCGTAAGGTTTTCCCTTGTGTCAAACACGCATGACCCGAGAATAGACACCTGATTTTTACACAAACATTTAATCCGAATGAGATCAAACCCAGGATCCGTCGATCAAGAGACTCAACCAAACCAGAGAAATCTTAATTTTTTTAAAAATGGTTTCAACAATAATTTAGTCAATCCCTTGAGCATTGTTTGCGTTTAGAGGGGGTAAAATTGCATATATATTATGATATGCCGAGAAGTACTAGAAATTGTCACATTACAACTCATGCAACTTATTTGATGGGTATTAAGATACTGTTTGCTGAAACATTCACTAACTGAACGCTAAATCCCAAGCACTAGAAACATTTCTCCTAGAAACGACAACGAGCTTGCAAACGAATCTTCATAATTTCAGAGGTCTATTCTCTTCCATTTCATGCACCGCATCGTAAATGCGATTCCTCATACAATCGCAACGCACCGCAATGACGTCATCAAATTGCAGAATAGCCCTGCACACCTAGCGGAAAAAAGTTTTAAATAAACAAGCCCGCCGCCGCCATACTGTGCTGAAACTCACTGTTACAAGCTTGGTGAAGGGCTATGGAATAGGCTGATGCACTTAGAATTTATTTTTATTCAAGATTGACTTTTAGAAAAATTTAAGACCATCATTTAAAAAAATAACTGTAAATTTCTGATTACCAAGCAACCATGGAAAGAAATTGCTAAGCTCCAGAGTTGATGATGTTATGAGATGTTTGTTCTCGGGTCATGGGTGTTAATGTCCGTCTTTATGAGTGTGTTTCTGTCTGTCTATATGTGTCCGAGGGACCCGCGACACAAGGGACAACCTTAGTATGGGTCTTTGAGTGTATGGCGTTTCTTTGTTTTTATTTAGATATTAAGTCAATTAAAATAAGCAAGAAGGAAAGTTGTATGATAGAGTTAAAAAGAGCAACCCTCGGAGTTTCTCGCCTATTCTTCTCTGGGGAAGACTGCATCTTTGCGAATAGGCGCAAAGTAAAAAATGCTATTTATTCACAACTTTGACTTATTTTACGTAACATCCTGAATGTTCTATGAAATAAAACTATTTTTGACTTTGATTTCTTCTTAGCGATCGTATTTAAAGGATACTTTTACCTTTGAGGAAGGGTAACTTATTTTTCTTAAGGTTATAAAAATCTCAGTACCTAGTCGTGTGGTTGTTAAAAATATAATCGGTTTTAATCGACTTTTTATAATTGAGTTATTTATTTGTTTTTAATTGATTGATTTGATACTTTTAGTGTATCTAATGACAGAGCATGTTTAATAATTATTTGGTATCTTTATAAGTATCTTTATTCTGCCCATGGAAAAATGTTTTAAAAATCAGATAGGTGTGACTACACGTACTATGTCGTTCTCCTTTTTGTGTTTATGTGTTATGTGTTACTATATCGTAATGAATCAATGTTAGCGTCTCTTTATCTATCTCCATAAATGTATGTGTCTCTCTTTTTCCTCAATAAAAGGCAAGAGCCAACCAGAGGTTTAAAAGTGCAATTCGCATATTATGTTCACCGCATTTCTAATGGCCTCACAACCCACCGGGCCTAATAAAGTGGGTCGAGCAAACATTCTCCCAGCTAAAACTACGCTTTTTAACTAGAATTTTTAGTTGCTTTTGTGCAAACGGTGTCTCGTCTGGGTCCGGTTGCTTTGCCTACATTCTTCCTGTCTTTTTGTCCTCTTTCCGCTTAATGTAAATGCTACGATTGGCAGCATTTGTTTCTTTGTTTTCCAATTTAAAACGCAGGAAACTTTATGTGGAGGTTCTTTTGGAAACAGCCAGTAGGCTGTTTAACAATGCCGAAGTACATCGTTTCACTGTAGCTATTGGCTTATATAAGTATCATCGTATGAGTATGCCGTACACTGCAGAACAGAATGGCGCAGCTGAACGCGAGAATACTTCGATTACGAGAAATTAAACAAGATTTCTGAGCAAAAACGTAATTTATATTTGCAAACTCATGCACAGCGAAGTACAGTGCAGACAGGAAGAAAAAATAAGCACACTAGCGACACCAAGTGTCAAAAAAAAAAATCAATACATAGGCTCAGGCAAACACATTATAATGCCAATATTAAAATTTACTTTAATACTCCCACTAAATTTTAATTCCTATATTAAATAGAAAACAGTACATAATATGCTTGCCTGTCCCATATTTTTAAAAAAAACTTACATAACAGACATTATAGCATCTCTTATATGTTCATATTTCAAAGTAGGTAGCGCCTTAGTAAAAATATCAGCTAATTGATCAGAGCTTTGTACATATTTAATATTAATCAATTTTTGTTGTACCTTTTCTCTAATGAAATTAAACTTTACATCTATATGCTTAGTTTTCTTATGAAAAACAGGATTATTTATCAATCTAATAGTGCTTAGATTATCAATACACAAAGTGGTACAATTATGATTAATATCTATTTCTCTGAAAAATTGTTTTAACCACAGCAGATTTTTGGCAGCTTCACAAGCAGCCATAAATTCAGCCTCAGTTGTCGATAAGGCGATACAAGGTTGTTTTTGACTTGTCCAAGATATAGGACCACCATTTAACATAAAAATATAACCAGTTGTTGATTTTCTTGTATCAAGATCCCCAGCGAAATCTGAGTCTGAATACCCAATTAAGTCTTCTTGACCTCTATATTCAATACATAAATCTTTAGTTTTAATTAAATATCTAAGTATTCTTTTGAGTTGATTAACATGATGCAAACTTGGATTATTAATATACCTACTTAGCAGATTAACACCATATGAGATATCTGGCCTGGTTGCAGTAGACAAAAATAACAAACACCCTATAGCTTCTCTATAAGGAAAGTTAAACTGTTCATTTTCAACATTTTTGGTTATTTGAACATTTACATCAATTGGTGTACTGCTTGGGTTTGCATTACTCATGTTAAATCTATTTATCAATTGTTCAATATAATGTTTTTGATGAACATATATAGCATTATCTGATTTTATAATTTGTAATCCAACAAAGCGATTTAACCTTGATTCTTTAATATTAAAGCCTTGCCTCAAATAATTTATTATTTGATCTAATACAGTATTTGATTGTGACATGATTAAAGCATCATTTTTACATACAAGATTAATAAAGCTTTAATTCCCTGGAAATTACCTACAAAAACACAATTATCTGCTTGTGATTGCACAAATCCAAATTTCAGTAGAAAACTAGTAAACTTTTTATTCCAACAACGGGATGCTTGTTTCAAACCGTACAGGGATTTGTTCAGTTTACATATTTTGTTTTTAGGTGCTCTCACTCCATCTGGAATTTCCATAAAAATATCTTCTTCCAGTTCTTCGTATAAAAATGCAGTTTTGACATCTAATTGTCTAATAATCCAGTTGTATTCAGCAGAGATAGATAACAATGTTCTAATAGATTCATATCTTGTAGTAGGTGAAAAAATCTCATTGTAATCTATTCCTTCAATTTGTGTGAAACCACGAGCACAAAGCCTTGCTTTGTATCTGTCTACTTGATCATTTTCATTCCTTTTAATATTGAAGACCCATTTAGAGGTTATGGTTCTCTGGTTCTCTCTATCGACAAAACTCCAAGTGTTGTTAGCTTCATGAGCTTCTAGTTCTTCTTTAATTGCATCTAACCACAATTGACATTCCTCACTGTTGATGGCTTCTTCATAGGTTACGGGAACATTTAGCTCCATCAAATTTGCCTCCAATTGGTTTCTTCGTGGTTTCAAAGTTACATTTGATCTATCAATGTTGCTCAAGTCAACTTGTGACGGTTCATATGTAGTATCATTCTCTTCAGGATCAGAATAAATACTATCATTACTATCATAATCGCCCTCCTCTGTATGATCATTGTTGTCTGTGATTTCCTCCACTGCTTGATCAACCTCTTCAGTAGCATCATTATCATCATCACAGATGTAAACTTGTGCTATACTTTTTCTAAATTCAGGAGTCTTTTGTTCATTAAAAATTACATTCCGTGATACAGTTATTCTTTTTGTGTTTGGATCATACATTTTATAATTATTGTTGTCATAACCGACTAACATCATTTTCCGGCTTTTACAATCCAGCTTCTTTCTTAACTGATCTGGTACATGGACATATCCTTCACATCCAAACACTCTAACATGATCCAAACTGGGTTTAAAACCACTCCACAATTCCATTGGTGTAATGTTTGGTGTCTGGCTGGAGGAAGTGCGGTTCAATATATAAACAGCACAATTAACTGCTTCTGCCCAAAGATAAAGGGGAACATTTCGAGCATAAAGCATAGATCTAGCACTTTCCACTATTGTCCTTATTTCCCTTTCTGCCCGGCCATTTTGTTCCGGTGTGTATGGGGCAGTGAATTCGTGAGTAATTCTTTCACTCTCTACATATTCTTTAAATAATTTGCTTGTATATTCTCCTCCATTATCGGTGTGTAATATGCGTACGCCATGTGAGAAAAAGTTTTTAAGTTTAGCGTTATATTTCTTAAAACAGTCCAACACTTCACATTTGTTCTTTATAAAGTACACATATCTAAAACTTGTTGCACCGTCTTTAAAAATAACAAAGTATCTCATACCTTGAACTGATGGCACATTGAAAGGTCCACAAACATCACTGTAGACAACATCACCTGGATGCAGGGGCTCTCTGTTTGACTTCTGGAATGATTGACGAGCATGCTTACCATAAGCACAACCCTCACACACAAATTTGTCACAGTCTGATAGGTCCACACCGGTTATCACATTGTTTTTGCACATTTTCTGTATTTCTTTAACATTTAAATGTCCTAAACGTTCATGCCATGTTTTAAGGTCCAGCTTTTGCACTATATTGCACACTGGATTTAATACAGTTTTAATTTTTAGTTCATATAGATTGTTATTTAGTAAAGTCCCACACATCACTATTTCCTTGTCCTTGTAAATCAAAGCGTCACTATTTTTCTTCACAATAATATATCCTTGTCTCATTATTGCTCCTTCAGAAAATAGGTTTCTTCTTAATTTTGGTACATAGAGTACATCTTTCAAGATACTTTCCTCCCACTGCCCATTGACACACTTTTCAATCAAAATACTTCCTTGGCCAACCACTTCAACTGATTCTTGATTTCCTAGTTTCAATGGGGATCCTGTGTACTCATATAATTCTACAAAATTCTCTCGCTGATAGGACATGTGAGCCGAAGCACCGCTGTCTAATATCCAGGAATTGCACTCATGATCTTTCAAATCACAATTCATTACATTAAATGCCAACATATTCTTCTCTCCTTGACATTGTTTCTGTTTAGGTGCACGGCACTCTTTGGCAAAATGTCCTCGTTTCCCACAGTTGTAACATACAAAGCGATGTGATTTTTCACTAGTTTCTTTATTTTTTTTCTTCGATACAGCAGGCTTCTTCTTTGTGTTTTGTTTTGCTACCAATAAAGCCGTTTCATTCTCTTCTTCTACATTCAAGCTGGCCTCTTCATCCAGTAACCGAGCCGTTAAGTTTATTATGGTTTGTTTTGACGGATCGAGTGATATCCACGCCTGACGAAGAGATCTATATTTTGGTGGTAATGTACTCAATATTTTTGTTATTACTGCAGTATCACTGATTTCTTCTGCATTCTCTCTTAACTGCTTTGCTAAGCTTTCAACTTTGGCAATATGTTGAGCAATTGTGTCTGATGGTGACATTTTGTATTGATAAAAACGCTCATGTAACATCATTTTGGTCATCTCTGATTTCTGCTCATAGATAGACTCGAGTTTAGTCATCACTTCAAGAGCTGTTTCGCAATTCTCAATAAGTGCTACTTGTTTCAAATCCATAGCAGAGGTTATAATAAACATAGCCATTCCATCGTCTTTGTTCCATTGAGTAGCATTAGTTTCCGGTTTTAGAATGTTGATATCCAATCCTTTTGCACGCAGGGCGCATTTTATTTGGAATTTCCACTGTTTAAAATTGGTTCCATCAAACTTTTCAAGGTTTAAAGTCTTTCCGAATTCCATTTTAGGTTATGTTTGACACGCGTTCCTATTGTTTGATTTTTGATACTACTTTGCTGTTTTCACTGCTCTTTGTTTATTTTACACTCGCGTCGCGTGGGCCTGGGCCCATAACCACTTCGATTACGAGAAATTAAACAAGATTTCTGAGCAAAAACGTAATTTATATTTGCAAACTCATGCACAGCGAAGTACAGTGCAGACAGGAAGAAAAAATAAGCACACTAGCGACACCAAGTGTCAGAAAAAAAAAATCAATACATAGGCTCAGGCAAACACATTATAATGCCAATATTAAAATTTACTTTAATAAGAATAGGATTTTAGTCGAGGCAGCAAGAAAGCATGCTGTAAAATAAAGACCTTCCTAAGAAGCTGTGGGTTGAAGCTGCTAATACTGCGAGCTATGTACTTAACAGAACTGGGCCCATAACCTAATAAAACAAAACATTTCCCTATAGTTTTAATCAAAACACATCTGAAGCATTTCAAATTTATGCCAATATAAAAAACAATATCTGATGGCCAGTTCAACAGGAATGAATAGAAAAACTTTGATTTAAAAATCTATTTATTGTTTTAAAATCTGTTCCTAGTCATAACTTAAGAACATGAGGATCTTTTTTATTAGCTTTGATTATCTTTATAAGTTTACTAGCTTTCCGCCCGCTTGGACTACAGGTAATATTGTGCCCAACTGTGGGTTAAAATGTAGCTTATGTCTTTTTCTATGGCTCTAATCTATCTCTGTATCAAATTTCATCAAAATCGGTTCAGTAATTTAGGCATGAAAGACGGAGACAGATAGCGTTACTTTCGCATTTATAATATTACGAGTAGTAAGGATAAAATTCAAGGTCCTGCCTCACTGATTTAGCATGACCCAACCCAAGCTCTTGGACCTAGAAAGCTGACATTTTGCACAAACGAATATTTCATAACCGCAACTAAGTCCTGGGCTTTTTTTAGTTTGTGTGTTTTTCCCTGAAGGAGTGTAGTCTTTAATTTCTCAGCGCAAGAGGTATATATGTTTTATGTATCAAAATTAGTGCCTTCCGTTTATTAAAATCTTAAATTTTTCATAGAACACAATGTTGTCACCAATACTAAAAACAACATTGTTGTACTCGTTTCACTGTTTACAGTCCTACTCCGACGTGAACAATGTATCTCCATTAGGAATTTACTGAGCTTAAAACATTCGTTTATAAATCAAAATAACTAGGTTTCAAACTTGATCAATCGAAACTGTTGAATGCATTTGAAGGTGTATTTATCAAATTAACTAATGGTAAAAGTTGTGGCTTCAATTAGACGATGAAGGAAATTGAGCTTGCTTCGTTCCCTACTAGTTGGGAACTTGAAGCTATTACGAGAATTTCAAGACACAGGTGGAAGCTTGCAAACGTGAAGACGCATGTGTAATGAGCAAAATTGTGCAAAGTTTTACAAATTTGAATATAATTCCTAAGAATAACAGTTTCTGGATGAACTTTGTATGCAACAGTTTATACTTCAAGCTTTTTTTTGTTAGACGTTTCTTGATGTGATGTGCGATCTTTAAACTGTATTAATTTTTACCACTATCTATTCATATTCTATCGTCTGGCTGTGCCAGGATATTTTGCCAGCTAGTTGCCAGTACTTTTAATGTTAGTAAATAATGTTACTTTTCTTTGACCATTAAATTAATCTTAACTTTCGATTGATAATTTGTAGCACAGTTACATCTATGAATGTTATTACAATAGAAACGTATTGAAGGATATTAGTAGTTAGTTTAGTTATCACTAATTAATTACACAAGTGAGCAAAGCTATTTGAAAGGCACGAGGTATTTAATTGATAGCGAATTTTCTCCAAATAGCTTAGTGTGCGTCAAGTTGTTATATATAGAGCTAGATGAGTCTAGCATAAAAATAAGTTTAAAACAAAATATAAAGATCTTACAAGTCACTACATTCACACGAATTTTATCTATCCAAGCACAATTTATATCCAACCACGTCAATTCAGCTTTGGTTGGGTTAGAGTACCTACAACAAATTGTATTGAAAAACCATTTGTTTCCGCGGACCCTTCTTCAAGACTTACAGCCTTGATAAGCTAATATGTCAGAGGCAGGCATTCTCGACAGATGTCCTCGTCAGACAATATTACGTTGGAACCCTGCAACCTTTTTAGGACAGATTCCCGATTCCGTTAGATTTTGTTTCGAGGTGTATAAGGATGAATGGTATTTTTGTCCCAAGTTTTTGTTGATGTATTTTTTTTTTTGGATTGAGCAAGTTACTGAAGAAAGTTTTGTTGGATACGAAGGTAACGTTATTTTAGTTTTCAATATTGATGAAAAATAATTTATACTTGGTCATATGATGCAGATGCTTTTTTTTAGTAATTGTTGTAATGTTACTGAAGACAACAGTCGTCGTGGAATATTACTACTGATGTAAACAAGATATGTCTTCTAAAAACCGGATTATTTATACATATCCTCAAAATATACCAGTACCAGCCTCCTCCAGTTCTACTTGAACCAAATCTACTTCGTGGTTTTAGGGACGTAAAAGTTACAAAATGAAAAATACTTGTTTTCGTTTATAAAGTTTACATCCACCTTCTTATTAGTCACATACAGTCAATTTCTGATAAGACAAAAAAAAACATTAATTTTCTCATTTTCATTTAATTTATTTTTGAACACTAGCGCAGTCATAGAAAAATATTTATTGGCGGACCTGGAGGCTCAGAATTAAACAAAAAAAATGTGTAGGAATTTTAAAAAATCGAGCAGTCAGTCAGTGATGGTTAATAAACAAATAGAAGCTATGTTTTTACCTAAGTTTCTAAAAGATTTCTTCCTTTTAAAATGTAAATGAAAAGGAAGAAATCTTTTCAGCTTCTGTTAATTTAAGGTCCTATATCAATCCAATTCCTTGACTCACTCACGTGAAAAACACCAATATGTTTGTAAGCGACGCCGACGCCACACAATACAAAGAAATGTTCTCATCAAACTCAACCGCACAAATAAGCAAAGTTCAATGGCACGAAAAATTGTGGTGAACATAAAGACAAACTTTTCGAATCGACCGAGCTGACGCAATATGATACTGTAACTTCTAAAATTGTTGTTCTGCTTTATTTACTTTATTGCCAAACGCTGGTTGGGGTTTTCCGGCTTGTTTTGATGTATGGTATTATTTTTTACATATTTTTAATTTAATTCATTAGGTAATTCAATTAAAAAAACTAATATTCATTTTTTGCTTCGTAAAATCAACGGCTAGACGCCGTTCAATTCACTAATGATGAGTGGGTCGAATCGTGTACAAACGAATTGTAATGGTCAATTGAGTCCGCGGGCTTAGCGGACTGTGGGCTCAGTTGACACCGGAATGATTTGAAGAAAACACCCCGACCCGCCAAGAAAACGTTATGTTGCAAACTTTTAGCAACTTGACATCCATTTGGCGGTGGCGCCGCCAGTCAAAGCAGCTGTCATCAAATGTATGGAATTTGGATAGTTCTCAATTTCGCCACTTTAATTAGTAAATTGCCGATCATTGTCATTCTACCGCCACTGAGACGCCATTTCTTAACAAAAAGTTTTTTTTTTACTTTACGGAAGGGTTGCTGAAATAATTGTTGTGTTTTTTCTTTATTTTGGCATTAAAATACCTGCTTTTAACATAATTCACCTCAGTAAATTTAGTTTTACCTTTTTGACCTAGGTATTATTGTTAAACGTTAATCACCTAGGTGCATTTTACATTAGTTTTTAGGGTTCCGTACCTAAAGGGAAAAACGGGACCCTATTACTAAGGCTCCGCTATAAGTCCGTCTGTCACCAGACTGTATCTCATGAACCGAGATAGTTAGACAGTTGAAATTTTCGCAGATGATGTATTTCGGTTGCTGCTATAACAAAAAATACTAAAATGTAGAATAAATCGAATAGTTAAGGGGGCTCCCATACAAAAACGTAATTTTTTGCCGCTTTTACAGAGATAATGGGTTTTATAGAGTCCGACTCGCACTTGGCCGGTTTATTTTATTCTATTACCTGTAGATATGAGGCTGAAAAAAATGCTTTGAGTCGTAATAAACCAGAATATTGTTTCACGTTACAACCAAATAAAATTGTTTTTCATAAAGTAAATCGTCACGTCGTCGCGTCTTATAAGATTCTGCTTAAAGTATAAAATCCTGCAAGTAGGTGTAACTTATAAGATAAAAGAGCAAAAGTGTCTTTACTCGAAAACCGTTAATAAATATCTGTTTCGCTTTTTTACAGTTGCGTGGAAAAAAACTGATTATAGTTTCCTAAATATCAGCACATGTTTTGTATATAAAAAAAGGCCTACCAACTATTTTATTATTTACTTTGCCAAATAATGATTAAATGGGTTTTAATAATGTAATTACAATTTAAGTTCGAGTCAGTATATTATGAAGCTAATGTATTTTGAAAATTCAAAAAGATTTTGCGTTCACCTAATTTTACATTAATCTTTGTAAGTACACCAAATGAGGAATTGGTACAGAAATTCGTAAAGTATAGGGTTGAACCTGTATTTGAACCGGCAACCTTACAGCTCTTTAACCAACCAAACTACACTGGGCGTCAAAAATAAGTAGTACACTTTTCAAATTGCAATTACTCCTAAACTATAGTAGTTACACTTATGAAATAAAAAGCAGTTTATAGTAAACTTAACGAAGTTTATTAAAGTTATATTTTATTTGGCATGAATAAAGTTTCAAACTTAAAATTAAGATAAATACTAAAAAGTATCAATTTTTAACGATATGTCAACCACTTAATTTTCACGTTTTGGAACTTTTTCACAATTTAATAACTTGTGTTGCCGCCTCGGGCTCTAATTACAGCTTGGATCCGGTTTGGCATGCTGAACACTAAGTTTCGGAGGCGGTGTTGGGGAATATTTTCCCATTCTTCTATCAGCGCATGTTTTAGAGCCCTGAGTGTGGCAGGAGGTGGACTGCGCCTTCTGACTAGCCTCCCAAGCTCATCCCAGGCGTGTTCAATCGGGTTGAGATCTGGGCTTCTCGATGGCCAAGCCATCAAGTTGATGCCAACCTCCTGAATGTACTCTTGTACGTGGTGAGCAGTGTGTGGCCGGGCGTTATCATGCATTAGGATGGCTCCATCACCCATATTTATTAAATATGGCCCTGCATACTCGTTGAGGATCTCCGAGGCATATCTTTCACCAGTCAAAGTCCCATTTTCTATTACCACAAGCTCTGTGCGACTCTCTGAAGAGATACCAGCCCATACGTGTACAGAGCCCCCGCCATATTGGACTCTTTCCGAGATACAAGCTTGAATGTATCGCTCACCGGGTCGTCTGTAGACTCTCCGCCGTCCATCTGAAGTGTATAAAGAGAATCGAGACTCATCTGTGAATAAAACTCTAGCCCATTCTTCTTCGCCCCATTGTACGTGTTGACGGGCGTAGCGTAGTCTTGCTACGCGATGCTCTGTCTCAAGTTTGGGGCCATTTGCTGGTCTTAGAGGCTTCAGGTTAGCTTCAGCAAGTCTTCTTCTCACTGTACTCTCACTGATGTAGTCTGTTCGAGTCCGAAGAAGCTGTTGCTGAACCTCAACTGCATTAAGGTGTCGATTTCTTAACACAGTGGAAACAATAAAGCGATCTTCTCGGGTACTTGTGCACCTGGGTCTGCCATTACCTCGTCTCCTTAGATGGTTTCCAGTCTCTTCGTACCTTTGCTTTACTCGCTGAACCGTTCTTAAAGTTACACCCACCCTCCTTGCAGTACGACGCATACTGATGCCCACTTCGAGAAAAGCTAAGATTCTTGCACATTCTTCTGGTGAAAGAGGCATGATTAGTCAAATTTACTCTCTGAAGATACCTATGCTTTTCAATTACAATTGCTTTATCAGCAGCGAATGTGTCAAACACAAAAATCCTAAGTAAGACAACACCTTTCAACAGTTTAAAAAAAGTGTTTTTATTTATTCGTTTTTTTTAAAGTCAAGCATTATAAGTTCTTATAATGCATGAAGTTTTTATTGAATAAGATTAAATTTTCTTTTTAACCTTTTTTGTTTCAAAGGTCTAAGTTTTATAGTTTGGGAGAAATCGCAATTTTAAAACTGTACTACTTATTTTTGACGCCCAGTGTATTACCGCTCCGTATCCCGTCATATTTACGACAATTTGACGAAAATCTTACTATTTACAAAAGTTTTGTACTACCAAGCATTTTGTATGAACTGTGTATAATCTAAATAAAGGTTGAGTATTCTCGAAGGTGAATAACCTTTTTATCCATGATCTCATTGGCGTTTGAAATTTAATTTAGTAAAACTCCTGGAGTAAAACCTGGAGTAAGACAATCTAATTTGTCCGTTGAAATATTGTTATAGGATTTATTCACGAGGATATCAAGTTGAACCTCATTACTAATGAATAAGAAAGGGCTACGAAGATTAGTGATCTATGACAGTACCATTGGTCACTATTAAACATTTTTTTATTTTTCTTTATTAAGGAAAACATACAGTTATTCTACACAAAATACTTATTCTAATGTAAACTAATCCATAAGCCAATCAAGTTTTCTTTAATATCTAAGAAAGAAAAAAACTCATTTTGACGATTTATCCTGAGTAATCCTTACTAATATTATAATTCAAAAGTAACTCTGTCTGTCTGACCGTCTTTCACGCCTAAACTACTTAACCGATTTTGATGAAATTTGGTACAGAAATAGATTAGAGCCTGGTAAAGAACATAGACAACATTTTATCCCACAATTGGGCACGATATAACCTGTAGCCCACACGGGCGGAGTCACGGGCGGAAAGCTAGTTAAAAATAATTAACTATCAATCGTCTTCTACGACTCAGTCGGTGCAAATACTTGCAATTCTAGTATTTAGCATAATAAAACAATCAATCTACTACACAAAAATATCAACAACAAATAAATTAGAGGTACATAATAAAAAAAAGGGGATAATAGACACAAAATCAGCATTTTTTGTAAAAAACTTCAAAGTTCAATAACTTGAGAGCGGTTAAGTTTGGGGTGAGTGTTTCATAGTCGAATCAGTCAGAAACGATGCAAACTATGCGCCCTTAACGAATCTAGGCCGACTTTTCCTGTAACCCTGTATATTTTAAATTGTCGACACGCCATGTATCTTTTTAAAATGAATAGCAGGCTTAATAACAAACTAAAAACATTCAGGTCATGGTGACCTGAAGTGAAACGTTTCCGAGATATTTGCGAGGCATAATTAAAATTATTGACATTTATATTTTTTTTTACTGTTTTTTTTTCGGAAATATCTCAGGAGTCTGTTATTTAAATCTAGGACAGCATATGCATGGTGTTGCAAATTTGTTATTGAGTCCACAGTTCTTTTCGATGAGTTTTATGTATGATACGCCACCCACTTGAAAAAATCATGACGTTGTGCCTAAACGTGTTCTTTTAGCTTTTATTTTTAACAAAAGCAATTTAAAATTTCTAGAAATTAATTAATTATTAACTCAGTAGAGTGTTGTCAATTTAATTACACATACCTCAAATTGGGTATCCGAATACATGAAACAAGTATTTGAAACTGAAATGTTTTAAATAAATTATTCAGACACTCTAACCAAATTCGATAGTATTGTATAAATTTGGAAACGCCGAAGAACATTGTTTGTAAATGTAACAAAACACATTTCAATGGAACTCAATTAGGAGTTTTTTAAACTACAGCCGGTTTGGTCAAGTGGTAGTGGCACTGCCTCTTGATCGAAGGGTCCTGGGTTCGTTTCCCAGTTTTTGTGTAAGAAGCAAATGTTTGTTCTCGGGTCATGGATGTTTGTTTTGTGTGTAGCGTTTGAAAAAAAACCAATACAATATATTTTCAATGGATAGAAAAAAATAAAAAAATCTTAATACAAATAACACTTATTGTACTGAAGGAAAACCATGGACCGTTATTTTATTGGATTGTCTTAGTAAAAGTCATTCAGTGTATTAAATGGACTATTGAGTTACGAAGGTCTCGTTGGTGATGGACATTTAGACCTTCACCGCCCATTGTCCTTTGTTGTGCAATCCTATATCTAGTGATCTTACGAAACATTTGATAACCAAAGCGATTATCAAACCAAAACGTCATGTAGTTCTGAAACCACTTTATAGTCCAGTCAATCTAAGAGGGCTTGTATGGAAAAATGAGATTAATTGCACATTGAGGGATAGTTTAGAATTATATCACATAAACCACTGAACATTTAAAATTCACGATAATCCCCGATTTTTATTTAATAATTATTGAGTAATCAGGCAAAATTGCAATTACATTAAATTTCAGTGTGAACATAAAATGAACAACAAGAGATTTTTTACATGAGACCTTCTTTTAGGATGTTTTACTAATAGCAACAATAATCCCTAATCAATATTAACATATTGGGCGAATGTTAAATATAGTACGTAAAATCAAGTATAACTCCAAAACAATTATTGCACAATTAGAGATATTTTGTTACAGTATGTACATAGTTACTAACAATAACCATGTGAATTATCTCCAAGGTGACTTAAATACTTTTTTTTTAATTCACTTTTATTTGATTTTTACCCTCGTGCACTAAAGACACATTGGATTTTTTTATAAATCCTTAGAGTAAGATGATTAGTTGTACTTAAATAAGAAAAATCCCCGAGGAATTTGAAACCATTTACCAATTATTAAATAAAACATTATTCGCGAGCGGGGCAGGAGGGAACGGTTGCGCGCGGTACGCGGCGGGCGGCGGCGCCTGCTTCTGTTACTTGCTTTTGAGCGTGCTTAGCATTGGAGTAGGTAAGTGTCTATTTATACCGAGTAGATCGATGGTAGGTAGGTAGGTATCACTATTGAAACGAGGTGTTTAAACCTATTGTAACTTGAAGGTACATAATAACGTGTAACTAACAGCCTTTCTAAAAATGAAAGGACATGAGCCGTCAAAGAAACGGAACAACTTTTCCAAACAGTAAATTTCAGGATACGAAAAAATACGATGTCCAATTAGAATGAAAAGTTAGTATGGTATGGAGATGGCGATTTTTTTTTTCGTTTCATCAAAAATTTTTATTTGGTAAAGTTGTTCAGTTTCCTCGACTAATCGGTCATGTCCTTTCATTTTTCACCTGATACCAATAGGTATGGCAATAAATTATCTCTTCGAACCTCACTAAAGAACAATGTGCAAAATTGTCCCAGTGTTGTAGCATCATAAGCTATGTACGGGTTGATGAGTTACAGAATATGTATGTGAAAAATTACTGAATGAATGAATAAATAATTAACTAATGTGTTGTTGAGTTTGTGTCCTTATTATGATTAATGATTGTAAGGCTCGAAAGGGGGGGGAGGGGGTTTAGCAAAAATCACGAAATAACAAAAGGGGAGGGGGGGTGTAGTAAGATATCACGTGGATTTATTTTTTCGTCAAACGCGCGATTACTAAACTGAAAAGCGGCGTGTAGTGTGGCTTGGTGAAACCGACGTTGATCTTCAACAAAACACAGTGCCAATAACTGACTTGCAAGATGCTTAATCTAGTTGTTAGTGTTGAAGAAAGTCTTGCTAATCCATGGTCCGAGGACATGTACTTACCAGGTTGTTTTGACTGGAATCAAAATAATATTACACCATTCCTTTAATATTATTTTGATTCCAGTCAAAAACAACCTGCAACATTTCTGTCTAGACATTTTTATCATGGTCGTTCATTTCAGAATAAAATTAGATTATACTTTGTACCTGTATTTAAAGACAATATTCAAAAAATTTCAAGATTGTTTGTAGGTAATAAAAAAGACACGTGATTTTGGATGGGAGAGGGGGGGGGGTTAGTCTTACACCTCACCACGGATCACCGAGGGGGAGGGGCGGTTGAAAAATGCTAAAAAAACATCACGTGATTAATGGACGGCCCCTTATATGTCTTTCACGTCGAGGTCACCACTGTTGAGTTTGTGTCTTTATATGTCTTTAATGTCACTATGAAGTTACAGGTATGAGACACTTAGAAGGTTAGATCTATGTAGTAGATCTAATTTGACTGACTCCAAAGTTCATAAAACAGGAAAAGTGTTCCAATGAAAGATTCAATACGGTTCACGAATATTACGCGTTTATTAGTTTTTCACATGTGTTAATTTTAGTTTTTCACATGTGTTAGACGCGCAGGGAACGACTTGAGAGCCGAGCGCCGCGCTCTTACGACTAGCTTACGTACTATGTATAGTTATATCCCTACAGTGGAATCTATGAAATATACCTAGACTTTCGTATTTTTTGCAAAAAGGGCTCAGTGTTGTAGCATCATACGCGATGAACGGGTTAGTGAGTAACTGAATATGGATGTGAAAAATGACTGAATGAATGAATGAATTAATTAATTAATGTGGGATTTATGAAATAGAGACTGAAAGGCTAAACTACATTTGCCGTGTAAAACCTATATCTTGCAAATACACATCATGTATCACGTATGAGCTTGAGCTCCTTGGCATGAAGTTATCTGCCAACCTTCGGGGAGTGTGCTCATAAGCTGCACGAGCTCATTTCGCCTGACTCATTCTTCTATCGGACGCCCAGACGCACCGCTGGGTACCATCCCTATCTTGTTGATATCCTGCGGATTCGCACTGAGCGCTTTTCATCATCTTTCATATTGCGCACTGCTAGGGAATGGAATTCCCTGCCTGCGTCTGTATTTGTGCGTTCATATAACCTGAATCTTTTTAATAGGATTCTTCTAGGTGAGCTTGCTACATCCTTGACCGCATCTTTGCCATGAGCTAGATTGTGATCAAGAGCGAACCCATTATTAATTTAAAAAAACTAAGGGGGCTTTAATTTAGATATTCAAGGTCTATTCAAGAAAGCCCTTCTATTCAATTTAAAAAAAAAGATTGAAAGAACACTTTCTTTCGAGACTCTTATGAGCATATAATATATGTATTTTATATTTATGTATTTATTTTATTGTAATAAGTATCGTTTTATTATTGTTGTATTTATTTAGTATTATTATTTTTTTTTTTTCTGTAAACTCTGTGCGCAAATAGGCATAGACATAGACATACAATTTATTCACAAGTACAGGTACACATTACATTACACACAAAAATAATAAAACACAAGTACACACAGGACACAATGTAGGCGCAAGAGTCATAGCAGTGTGCACCGCACCTATAATCTCTCTATACCCCTTCTACTCATACTATTTCTCACTAGTTAGGTTGGCTGGAAGAGATCTCTTATTGATAATAATAACTATGTTTGTGCAACAAAGAAAATATATGTATATATTAATCCCGGAGCGTACGGGACTACCCAACGGTTGTCAATCTCTACTCCAACTGTACACTCTTTTAAGAACATTTAACGCGCATATAAACGTCGAATTTTGTCATTCTGTTAAATCAATAAAATACGTTTGCAAGTACATACACAAATAAAGGATCCGACCAAGCCACTTTTGCTCTAGAAAATGAAAAAGATGAAATAAAGATTTACGAAAGTGGGAGGTACATAAGTAGTTTAGAGGCTGTATGGCGAATTTTGGATATCCGATTCATGAACGCTTCCACACCGTGTTCCATCTCGCGGTTCATCTTGAAAATGGCCAAAGAGTGTATTTTAATGAGCAAAACCTCGCAGACCGACTTATGAATCCACCAAAAACGACATTTCTTGCCTTTTTTGATCTGTGTCGTACTGAGAATTTTGCCAAAACACTTTATATTATCAAGTACCGGCATATTATGTCTGGATCAATTCCTGATTCGTACGGAGGAAACGTGGAGTGGATGTTGGCGTGAAAAAGGAACATGGTTTGGGCAGGTTATACACGATATTCGAGGCCCCACGTCATTTGAAGCATTGAAAACTGTAGGTGATATAGTATACCCTACTTTCCAGTTTGCTTGCAAGGCTTTAGGCTTGCTTGAAAATGATTAGTACTGGCATACAGGATTGGGTAAGGCCACATTGTGTCACTCACCACGTATGATACGTGAGCTGTTCACTATCATGTTGGTGTTTTGACAAGTGTCTGATCCGCTAAGCCTGTGGCATGCATTTAAAGAACACCTATCAGAAGATTTTAAACGACAAATCGAAATGCAGGTAGAAGGTGATATAGACCATTTAACAGATGAAGTGTTCAACAAATGTTTGATAGAAATTGAAGAAGAGTGTTTGGGTTTATACGGGCTTTCCTTAAAAGAATACGGCTTACCACAACCAAGAAGGCCTCTAGCATTAGAAAATAGAGAATTGGTTTAAGAAACCAGCAATGATGTGATGGCTTTAGAGAGGTTAGTCAGGATTAACTGTGATTCATTGACAGACGAACAAAAGTCAGTCTACGAAAAAATAGTAAAAAGTACATATACAAGCGAGGGCCAATTTGGATGCTCCAGGAGGAACCGGCAAAACCTAACTATTATATTTGATTTTGATTACACGTGATATTGCCTCAGCTGTGGCATCTTCAGGGATTGCCGCAACACTATTGCAAGGTGGTCGGACCGCGCACTCTGCCTTAAAATTGCCACTCAACTTAAAAAATGTAGAAACGCCATTATTTAAAATTTCAAAACAGAGCTTTGCAGAAGTGTTAAAAAAACAAAAATAATTGTCTTGGAAAATACTGAATAAATGTTTTGTTGAATAAAATTATTTATAATATACACTACACACAATTGTGTCCCAAAATATTAATAAATGTCGTTTCTATCACTCATATCTACAAAAAAACACGTAAGTCTATATTTCGTCATTCCCACATTAATTAATTCATTCATTCAGTCATTTTAGGAACCCATCAATCCCTACATAGCGTATGATGTTACAACGCTGATGGGCCCAAAGCCCATACATTTTTGCACATTGTTCTTTACAGATTGTTTTCAGTCCTTTACTACCAACTCTAACTGTATCATCGTTTGAGGGTTTTCCGCATATAAGACAAGACATGATTTTGCAGCCGCACGTCACACAAACAGGAGACTTATTATTGAAATAATAGAATTCCAATTCGCATACGAATTGACGAGATTTGTATGCGATTTTCATGCGAATCTTGTCAATTCGTATGCGAATTGGAATTATATCATCTCAAAAATTCGTCTCCAGATCGTGAAAGACGTACGTTATTGACGTACAGACCTACCGCTACCCTATCCGCTATCTCTTTGTCCCGTGCGCAACTGATAGCTCCGTCACGCTCTCACACTGACCATGCTTTCCGCGGCAACATCGCGGCAAGTTCAAGCGCGGGCAACTTGTTGGTGTTCGGATAAATTTATATTTATGCCTTTTTGCAGAACCTTTGTCACTTAGACAAGAGATTATAATAATTTACTGTAAAGAAAATAAGTTACATGGCACAGTCAAGAAAATATTTCGTGTGTCTTTATTGCTCGATAGGTAAATCTTAAAATAACACTTTTTACATAGGTTCTAAGAGAGTCACCTGGGTGCAAATTTTACACAGGCTTTAGGTTTTCATTTAACTAGTATAAAGATAAAAATCCCCGAATGCTCCATTTTCTAAGTATAATTTTTCATACCGTTAAAGAAAACTCATCGTATTGTTAAGAATTCTACGTCTTGAGCAAGAGATTACATTAGCAACATAATAATAAGATATCTAATGTTATAAATGTAGATTATCACTGAAAGTCCATTTAATATTTAGCAGATATTAGTAAAAACGCAACTTTAGGTATTCCTCAAATCTGAAAACCCACACAACTACTAAATTGCCACGAATAGTTAATAAAATCATAATATTATTTTTTTCAAACCAATTTATCCATGTGTCTTTAGTGTAATACCAATTCTTTTATTTACCGGACTATTATGCCACTTTTGAAATTAATTATTAGGGTTATTGGATGGAAAATTAAGTAAATTGGTGATAGGTTAAGGATGGGCTTTAGAGATTTTTATGGTTATTTTGTCCAGCAATTGACATGTTTAGGCTAAGGGGTCATCCACATATTACGTTACAGAGTATGGGGGAGGGGGGGTCATACTAAACGTGACAGTGCATGTTAAAGGGATACCAAAAAAGCGTGACATAGGGGGGGGGGGTTCAGAAAGTGGAAATTTTGCGTGACGTAATATGTGGACGGCCCCTAATCGAATTATAATACATTAAATAAAAAACTTAATACGATAAGCCTAAACAAGTCAATTTCTGGATATAAGAACCCTTAATAATCTCTAACGCACATTTTCAACCTATCACCAATTTACTTAATATTCCATTCAATAAATATAAAATTAATTCAAATATCTTTATTTTATAGAACATTCAGAATGCTACCTTAAATAAGTCAAAATTACATTAAACACATACAAACGTACATTAAAAGATTTAAATACATGTATTCACATTCGTTTTTTTGACCCTACTGACTCTACGCCTATTCACAAAGGTGCAGCAAAGGTGCAGGTAATGTCAAATGTGGCACTAAGTGGTTCCAGCTGTTCTATTTTCCCTGCAAGAAATTACAGGTGTGAGTGTATAGAGAGATAGGCGTATATAATAAGGAAGAACAATTCAAACACTTTACTGATCCTTCTTATAGAAGTCGGATTAACTTTTGAACTCATGGATTCAAGAACATCGTCGAAGGAACACATTATGCATGTATATTTTAAGGAGCTTTGCCTGCAAAGTGGAGCAATATCGTTGCATAGTAATTGTTCATTTATATGCGCATCTTGTAAACATGTAAAGCCAGACTTATTGACTTGGATGTTTCCTCCAGCTCGGCCCAAAGGATATTTCCATGAGATAGTTTGTCAATTCAAGTTATATCAGTTTGTTGATTGAGTTTGTATTTTTTTACGATTATAATAATTTTCGTAACCGTTATACATGACAAAAAACTGTATGACGTTTGACAAAAAATATGTGAGTTGTCAGGTTACGAAAATTATTATAGTCGTAAAAAAATACAAACTCAATCAACAAACTAATATAACTTGAATTGACAAACAATCTCATGGAAATCATATACACACATAATCACACAGTTAGAATTTTACTATAGGATAGATATTTGCTAGTTAGTTTACTATATATTATGTTAGTTAGTTATGAAAGAGCGGTGACTCCTGACACAGGCGTTGAGCTTACTAGGAGTCACCTGCCACTATTTTTAAGCTAACCCTTTGTAGTAAGGAATAAAGAAAAGAAAAAAAATCTTTGATCTTGTATTAGTCATATTTCACAAGAATGGCAACAAAAAGGTACGATCAGACTATCTTGTCCAAGCCTGAGAAAGAAAAGAGGGGAAAAGATTTTCCTAACATTATCAAAGAGGGAAGAACTCTTGAGTACAAAGTTGTCAAAGTCACGTTAAGGAGTTGGCCATCCGGACGTTTCGTTAATCATCCGGTGTCCTCCACAGTGAACCACTTATCCTTGTTATCTCAGTATTGAGGGTACAGTGCCGGACTAGTCAGAAAATGAGCAAAATCTTGGGACAATGTTTTGAGTGAAAAAAATGTCTTAAAAACTTTTGATGACATTGATGTTGTTTGTATCTCCAAATGGTGTATTCAGTATTTTTTTATTTGACTTATTAGGATCTCCAACAAGAAATATTTGATTTGATTTTCTCATTTTATTGATTTTCTTCCGATCATCGTCATAAGCCCCTTTACGTCCCTTTAAGCCATAGCCCATCACGCTGGCCCAATGCGGGTATAGTATTTCATTCAATGTTCAATTAATTTCGTTTCTTAAGTGTGAATAACCAACAAATTCTACAGCATTATTGTACTTATATTCCTCTCGATGATTATTTCACATTTCACACTATTGGGTTTAAAAAAGAGTGAAATGCTACCTAGAATCACTAAATCTAAATCCAGAACTGTGTGGTTATTGCTCTTATAATATGTGCTTGTCTTACTAAGTATTCCAGTTGGTACAGTTTATATAGTTTTGTATTGTTAAGCACCCCATTCGAATAGATAGTAAGAGAGTTTCAGTTAATGTATGAAATGAAGTTACTGTGTATAAGATTCGAGGTTTAACAATTCAATTCACGCGTCAAGAGACCTCTAACGTATGAGGTTTAGATACACTTTAAGTAAAATTACTAAGCAAAACTTTTACCTTATTACTACTAAACTAAATACAAATTTTGTGCGTAGTAGATATTGTAAATAAATGTATGTAGGTAAGTACTTACATGTAGAAATTAGAAATAATCGTAAGATAATCTATATTACTCCAAGTAATCTGTACTTACGTACGAGTAGCATCTAATTCCAAAGTTTGCTGTGCCCTAGCAGGGTTTCACATTTTTATGTTTAAAAACTTACTAGAAAATGTGAAAATGCAAATAAAGTATTGATTAAGTAGTCACCAGAGATGACATGGTTAGTGAAATGCAAATACAAAAATATTTATTTCCTTTTCCAGACACACTTAACATAAAATTGCTAAAGCCTCTTTTTAAACATGTAACATGCCTGAGCTAGGAGACTCCGTTCTTCCACATTTATTTAAAAAAAAAAAAATTAAAGAAAACCAGAAAACATAAAAATATAGTGTTGATGAGATAAAATATGATGTGCGTGTATTTGTGTGTGCGTGCGTGCATGTATGTGTGTGTGTGCGTGCGAGTGTGTGAGTGTGCGTGTGTGTGTGTGTGAGTTTATTGTGTCATAAGTAGTGTTACTTATGTGGTTTAGTTATAGATTAGTTTTCGTTTCAAAATTCGGTTACGTTTAGGTAGGTAAGTGATTAAGTGGTTAAGTGGTTGTGGTTAGCCCTACAACGACAATGTCTTGGGATTGGATGCTGTCAGAGATTGACAGCTCCACTAACCACGGTACTTAGATAAGTCTGTGTAAATAATACGGTAAGTTTTTACGAGTATGCTTATATTTGAAGGAAAATTTCACACTCCTTTGAAATAACCGCCCTGAACCAAAACAAGACCAGTAGGTACTTTCATTATCATCTAAAGAGCTAAGAATAAGATAACGACAGCGTTTAGAAGCGACAAGTAAAGTGACTGAAGATGTGATTGTAAAACGTTAGTACCTATCCGACTCACTCCCGGTAATAAAATCGCTTTATCTGATGAACTCGCAACAAACCCTTTAGGCAAAGAATGACAAATATTACTACAATACAGAAGCGACAAATTACTGTTGTCTATCAATTCCACGTGTTTATTTTATACTAGCACGACTAGCTTTACGCTCGGGACTTCGTTCCCGTAGGAATTTTTTCGTTAATGTTTCAATGTTTTTATTAGTTATGCTATTCGGGACGGAGAAAAATACAATAAATCAAAAACCATGAAAATCGGTGCAGCCGTTCTCAAGTCGTAAGAGTTCGAAGAAACTAGACTTTGTCTATACTAATAATAATATTATAAAGAGGAAAGATTTGATTGTTTGTTTGCATTGAATAGGCTCCGAAACTACTGGACCGATTTGAAAAATTCTTTCACCATTAGAATCCTACATTATCCATGATGAACATAGGGTACATGATTTTCCCGAATTCCCACGGAAACGAAGTCCCAGGTGGAATGTTAGTTTTATACATATATTAAGATTCCGTCCGGGACTTCATTCTCGTGTGAATTCGGAAAAATTATGTAGACTATGTTACACAAGGATAATGAAGCATTCTTTAATGAAATAATGTTTCAAATCGGTCCAGTAGCTTCGGAGCCTATTCAAAGCAAACAAACAAACAATTAAATCTTTCCTCTTTATAATATTAGTATAGAATATTGACCAAGCAACGGTTTGGGTTAATGTTGTAATGAAGCTGTTTCTGAATGGTCGGTCCCAGGTTCAAAGGCGTTTATTCTTGTTTAGTGATACTTAAATAAATAAGATTCATAAGCATATGTTTGTTTTACACTGTTTCCACACTGTAAAGGGTACTTATATCCAATTCACTTTCCTAGGTCTAAAGGTTCAGGCTGGGCATTGATGAGTCATTTTATATTATTTACTTTTTAGTACTTATCATTTAAAAGTAGAAAGTTAATCAATTTTCAATTTTCTTCTGGTTTCCATTATCTTTAAATATGTAATGATGGCTTTTGAACATTTCCGAATACAGTCAAAAAATACATGACAGTGTTAAATTCATGAATACACATAATATTCAAGTGTTCTTAGAAGCGTTATCAAAGGAAATAACTTTTTTACAAAAATACAACTAGAAAATTGCGTCAATGGAAAATGTGAGAAAAAGCGAAAACGTGATATGAAACGCGTCCCTTCTTTCTGTCAGGTTTTTATTGCGAGGAGACAAAGAAACGGTGTCGGCAAAGAGTAAATGACAGATTAAATAGACTTGACATCGTATGTTATATTCTTTATAGCACAAAGTAAGAAAAAAATACAGAAATATAGTGTACAAAGGCGAGCTTATCTCTAGAAGACATATCTTCCAGTCGACCTGACCGGTGAGGAATAGTGTGCTAAACGGGAAGAGAGAACTGCGCGCAACGGAAAGAAAATACCAACAAAGAGGTTAACATAATTAATACTTGAATATAAATAAAATAAAACATGAATAGAATTGTCCACGTTAAAACGTTAGAATCAACATACTGCAATTCTTACAATGCCTATCATCAGATAACCACAACCCAAAACGACATCTAGATATTTTATCTGGTTTTTTTTTTAGATTTAGTAGTTTTTATTTTATTTTATTATGAGATGGATAAAGCGACGGTTAGCGCGCTTGTTTACACGCTGTGCGATACAAAT
The DNA here is from genome assembly GCA_949987775.1 of Aproaerema taeniolella. NCBI lineage: Eukaryota > Metazoa > Arthropoda > Insecta > Lepidoptera > Gelechiidae > Aproaerema > Aproaerema taeniolella. The sequence continues at coordinate 20,076,478 of OX465248.1, forward strand.
CCTGCACACACGGGTGTACATTAATCGCGTGAGGGCTTAACTTTTGACCCCAATCTTGACCAAGGTCATAGATGGGATCGACGTTGAAGCGAGTTAACCCAGAAAATGATAATTAAGGCACTGGTTCTCCCACGCACTGACGGAACACAGCAAGCATCGGACTTCGGTAGAAGGGTGGTCGCGAACAAAATGGCCAGACACAGAGCCTACCACACCGCATGAAACCATAGGACACCACCTCAGATTCAAAACAAACTGAGGTTTCGTTGCCTAGGATGGATTACTAGGAGGCAGGTCTCAATTTTTTGTTTCCTTAGTTGCCTCTTACGATACCCACGGAATGAGATGGGGTGTTATTCTCGACCGATCACCACACATTTACCTTCCATTCAAAAAAATAATTAATTGCTTTAGAATTGACGGATTAATTGCGTAAAGAACGCGCAATACAAAAAAAACACATAATAGGGTACGAAAATAAACGATTAATAAATAAATAAAGATATACATATTAAAAAATTAAAAAAATGAATAGTACATAATTAACAATCTTTAACTATTTTATATCTGTAAGTGTTAGAGTAGAAACGACTACAACTGCTATACAAGCGCATTCGCACTGAGCGCTAATCATAATTTTTTTTACTGCCGAGATTTTGGTACAAGCAATCGAAATCTTAAAGTAAATGCTACAAAAAACTAATAAGGCTCCAGTTAAGATAGAGTAGACGTCCTCACTCTTTGCCTCAGCGTTTTAAGTTCAGTAAGAAATAGAACATCAAAAGTGGGGTTCCAATTTCGCTATGAGTTTGCACGAGCGAACTTTTTACGATTGCTAATGACAGTTGAATTACTTTCACGTTTTCATTGAATTACATCCTGCCTTCTGGTTTTTATCGAAGGGTAAGATGAATTTTCTATCAATGATGTATTTGAAGAAAGATGGGTTTTTTCTTTTAGTAATCTTTTAATATATAACAATGACTTCCTGACTCATCAACGCTCAGCCCAAATCTTGGATTTAGAATGCTGTTTGGCATAAATGTTCCTTTTATAATGTAGGCAAGGAATCAGGAAGGATTTTCCAAAATTCTTACGGGTCGAAGTCTTAGGAATCGTCTAGTTTTATTATATGTATAAGAGTTTGAGAGTTTATTTCTTCTATACTTAACATATTGCTTTAGCGTTTACACAAAATAATTGTTAAATACTCGTTCCATTTTTTTTCTGCGATATTAAACTATGGTTTTTTTATCTTACGTTACGTTACTTAATTAAGTTACGATAAAATTATACTCGTGATCAAAAATAATCGAAAAAGAAGTTAATTAAAATGATTCATTTGTGTACAATAATAATATTCTTTAATCATAATTATATGGGGTGATTCATTTAGCAAATGTTTAAGAGGATTTTCTCAGTGTTATTTTCCCATACAAACGACGTCAATGAATTCCATCTCCTAAACGTAAACGAATAATATAAATTATTAAACAAACTTATCTCATGTCTCATCAGCCCATATTCAATTAAACAATGAAGGGGTAGTAGGCATAGTCCACATCCCTGGATATCAATAGGTTAAGGGCTGATTCTTCCTATAAACTGATAAAGGTAAATCTGTTGATAACACGTCATTAAACATGATGTTTATTGTACACACAGGAGATAAATTACAGACATGAGACAGACATACAAAAAGGTAAAGATAGGGATATATTCCTTGGAGAAAGGTATACAGTCTTATGGGCTGATACACATCTTTAAATTTGCAAGCTAATTTAAAGCCACCTGAGATATTATTACTGAGGCACAAGTAAATTTTGTTTTTGCAGATTTATGGCAATATTACTAAAAATAAATTTTGTCACTTTACCATATAAGTTTAATAGAGAACTCTGCAGCTTTCAACGAACACCAAACTCAAAATACAAACAAATATCAGTAACAGCAACTTTGAATACTCTCATTTCCACATTTCTAACAATCTCTTAAACCAGACAGGCGGACAACATAGTCAAACGGCTGTATGAGCTTGTGCCGGCCACCACAGAAACTATTAAGGCTTGCGGTTCAGTGGCTAGCGCGTCCTAATGAGAGAACCAAAATTGAGGGCAGTCTACAGAATGAACATTAAGTGTTTTACTTATGATAACTTATTCTGTCCGAAACTGTGATTATTTCAAGATACTCACATATTTATCTGTTTTCACAAAACTAAAGACGCAAAGTTCCTTGGTCTTCTATTTGTATCGTGGGTCTCTTGCAACAACACAAAGAGAGACACGAACACCAATGACTCGACAAAAAAAACACCTCCTTTTACACAAATATTTTCCTTAACTAGAAATTGTACCCAGGACCCGTAGAGCCGTAGAGTTTTGTTGTAATATAGAAGAAAAGCTGATAACCACAATATTCAAGACTAGCATTCCACTCGGGACTTCGTTCCCGTGGGAATTCAGGAAAATCATGTACCCTATGTGCATCACAGATAATGTAGAATTCTAATGGTGAAAGAATTTTTCAAATCGATTTCGGCGCCTATTCAATGCAAACAAACAAACAATCAAATCTTTCCTCTTTATAATATGTATAGAAGACAAACGTGGCGCCAGGTGGTTCTGAAACCACATTATGCTCTGCCTACCATAAAAGGAATTATAGATGTGAGTGTTTGGACAGAAATTTGCAAGTATATTAGCTCGAATGCGAGACAAGATAAAGGGCTAGGAAAAAAACAGTATTTTTTTCAAAAAATCGTCTGTTTCGTACTATTTATTTATTTATTTATTTACTTTATTGCAAACTTCACAGCTTATACATGTTACATTACATAGCCCTTATATTAAAAATGTATACAGCCAATTAAGAAGTTAAACATATTATAAACTGTAGATTTAGATTAACGGGTAGCATAGATATATGATTAACAAAACAAAATAGATTGGATGAGTAATGTAAAAGTAAGTACAGTGTGTGTGTGTGTGTTATGTGTATGTGAGTGTGTGTGTATTACATACCTATTTATAAAGTTACACCCTTTAATAGGGCTTCATTACCTAGTGAAAAGTAACGGATGAGAATCGGCCTACAACTGAACAAAAAGGTGAAATTACGATAAAAGTAGTTCGACCAGCGACAGCCTTTAGTAATTTTTTTCCGATTTTATATCGGTTGCATGGACAAGGTGGTTCAGTTTCATTAAGAAATTATAGCCTTAAGTATTGCTAATATTGATTGTGATTCCATTTTGAATTTTTTTTGATTTTTTTTTATAAGATGGGTTAACTCTTGACTTCAATCTCGACCATAAGGTCAATGATGAGGTCGACGATGGAGCGAGTTAACCCAGAAAATGTCTATAAAAGCACTGGTACTCCCATTCACTGACGGAACACAGCAAGCTGTTAGGCGAAGGACTTCGGACTTTTTATATTTTATTCTAAATAATTCATTGTGAGTAACCCTTAATTTGCGTTTGGATCCAAAACTAGTCCGTTTGTCCCACGTTACGTTTTATGTCCAGAGCTTTGTGACAACACATTAAAACCGTACCTAATTAAACAGTTCATTCATTTTGTGGTGTACCTACTTAGGCTGTATATGTAGTTGAATCTTGTGCTCGCTCGTTTAGTTTGCATTATACGTTGCCACGGACAGACGCCTTTTATTTACCTCTCCGCATAGAACATTCTAGTGGCGATCGAGGATATAATTCGCGCTTGCAAGCATAATGACAACGGTCGGGAAACTTCGGGAATTCGATATAAAAAGTGGAAATTGGTCATCGTATGTGGAAAGACTGGAAATGTACTTTTTAGTGAATTCGGTGAAAGACGAATTGAAATTACCCACCTTAATCGCATCGGTCGGCGACGAAGCATATGAACTTTTAGTGAATCTCGCGAGCCCTAAAAAACCTAAGGATTTAACGTACAAGGAAACGGTGGAATTAATGCAAAAACATTTACAACCGGCACCATCGGCTTTGGCGGAGAGATATAAGTTCAGACAGCGGCGTCAGGCGGTAGACGAGAATATCGCGGCGTACGTAGCGGAGTTGAAGCGGCTTTCAAGGTACTGCAAATTCGGGAACAGCTTAAGCGACCACCTGCGCGACCAATTCGTATGCGGCATTAGAAGCGAGGTGATTCGGCAGCGATTATTTGCTGAAAGTGATGATATAGCGTTCAACGACGCGGTGAAGTTGGCAAACTCATTGGAGGCGGCGGAAAGGGACGCCGCGGCCGTGGAACTAGGGGGCGCGGGCACCGGCGGCGAGTCTGGCGCGGGCGCGGCCACCACGACATCAACCATCAACGCCATGGCGGCGGCGGCCGGCGCTCGGCGAAGGGGCCAGCGGCTCGCACAAAATGGCGGCAAGGCGGCGGGCGCTCGCCGCGGAGAACCGAGGCGCCAAGACAGTGGACAGTGCGGGGCCTGCGGTTCGGATCGGCATCGCGAGAACACCTGTCGGTACAGAGACTTCGTGTGTAGTAGGTGCAAGGAGACGGGACATCTACGGCGCGTGTGCCCCGTTCCGCCAAGAAATTCGGAGCGCCGCCGGGAGGGCCAGCGCGGTACCATTCACTACGTGGATAATGGAAGCGAGGGCCCGGGCGACCTCTCAGGGGAAGGCGGAGACAGCTTTTCTGACGAGGAGAGCGCGGAAGAATTTCTACATAACCTCTGTTTGAGCGACTACAAGGCGGTGAGTGTACCCATGTCAATAAATAAAAATATAATATCTATGGAGGTGGACACGGGGTCAGCTATTTCGTGCATCAGTAAAGAAACCTACGATAAATATTTTAGCAATCTTTTTATACATCCCTGCAATACAATTATTAAGTTTTACGATGGGTCAAAAATACGTCCAATCGGTATTATTAAGCCAGAAGTAACTTATAAAAATAACAGCAAATTATTAGATTTGTATGTTATAGAAGGGGGGGGGTCGACTTCCTTATTGGGGAGACATTGGCTGGCAGAATTACAAATAAATATACCAAAATTTTACTGTAATAACGTAGACACACGGAATTCTGACAAAATTTGTAACGAAATACGTGTTTTGGTCGATAGATATAAGGAGTTGTTCAGCGGTGAGCTGGGGCGGTACACCGGCGGGTGCGCCACGTTGCGAGTGCGCGAGGGGGCGGTGCCCGTGTTTCACCGCGCGCGGCCGGTGCCTTACGCGCTGCGCGAGCGCATCGACGCCGAGCTGGACCGCATGCTGCGCGCCGGCGTCATCGAGCCCGTCGACAGCTCGGACTGGGCCTCGCCTATAGTACCAGTCAACAAACCTGACGGCTCGCTCAGGATCTGCGCGGATTATAAAGGTTCCCTAAACCCTGTTTTATTGGTAGATCGGTTCCCATTACCTAGGATTGAGGATATTTTAGTACAATTAAATGGGGCACAGTATTTCAGCAAGATAGACTTGTCACAAGCATACAATCAGATCGTTCTTGACAGCTCAAATATGTACACCGTCATAAATACACATCGCGGGCTTTTTAAGTATAAAAGGTTGGTGTATGGATTATCATCAAGCCCAGGAATATTTCAGAAAATTATGACAAATTTACTAAATGGTATAGCCAATGTTCACGTATTTTTAGATGATATAATTATCGGAGGAAAGACAAAACAAGAACATTTACAGGCGCTGGAGTTAGTTTTCAAAGATTAAATAGTCGGGGTTTAACTTTAAAATTAAAAAAATGCATATTCTTGGCAAAAGAAGTCTCGTATCTAGGTTACATAGTCTCAAGGGAAGGTATTAAAGCAGATCCGGCTAAAATCGACGCAATTAATAAAATGCAAAAACCTCAGAATGTTTCCGAACTAAGATCGTTTTTAGGACTTGTTAATTTTTTCGCGAAATTCGTAAATAATTTTAGTTCGTACTTAGTACCACTATACAGATTGTTAAGGAAAGGAACGGAATGGCAATGGACGGAAGAATGCGATCGAGCAGTTGAGGAAATTAAGACCTTATTAACAGGCAGTAAGGTGCTAGCTCATTATGATCCGGCAAAACCTTTAATATTAACTTGTGATGCAAGCGCACGGGGCGTCGGCGGGGTGTTGAGCCAGCCGGGGGCGCGCGGGGAGCGGCCAGTCGCCTATGTATCGCGCACACTGACACAAGCGGAAAGCAATTACTCACAGATTCACCGGGAAGCGTTAGCAATCATATTTTGTGTACAGAAATGGCATCAGTACTTATATGGACGAAAATTTTGTTTAAGAACAGATCATAAACCATTGGTATCGATCTTTGGCCCAAATACGGGAATACCAACTATGGCAGCTAGCCGCATGCAACGATGGGCAATTATTTTGTCAGCGTATAATTACGATGTTGAATATGTACGAACAGATAAAAATAGTGCAGACGGGTTATCACGGTTACCAATAAAGGAAAATAAATTAACTAAATCATTGCCAGAGCAAACACATTTACATTACGTACAAGATGCCTTGTTATTAAATTATAACGAAATAAAGAAACAAACATTTAACGATCCTATTTTAAGTCGAGTACTAGGCTATCTAAGGGACGGCTGGCCGGAAGATTGTGAAGTCACCGCGTTACAACCTTACTGGAATAGGAAAACAGAATTATATGAGGAGTTAGGGTGCGTAATGTGGGGGCGTAGATTAGTCGTTCCAGCAGTATGTAGGGAAAGGGTTATTAATACTATTCATGAGCCACACATGGGTATCGTAAAGTCGAAGGCGCTAGCTCGCAGCTACGTGTGGTGGCCAGGCGTGGACGAGGCGGTGGAGGCGGCCTGCCGGCAGTGCGGCGTCTGCGCCGCGCATTCCGATGCTCCACCGCATCACACGCCACGGCCTTGGCCGTGGCCCACTCGCCCCTGGACTAGAATTCACGTGGATTTCTTAGGGCCTATTTACGGAAAAACTTACTTAGTAGTAGTAGACGCTACGTCGAAATGGATAGAAATATTTCACGTTCCGAGTACCGCGGCACCAGCTACTATAGGTAAACTACGCGAATTGTGGAGTAGGTATGGCATTCCACGTCAGGTGGTTTCAGACAATGGGCCGCCATTTACGGGCCAGGAATTCGCGCAGTTTTTAAAAAATGACGGTGTTGAGCATATTTTTACCGCACCGTACCACCCATCATCCAACGGAGCCGCGGAAAACGCGGTAAAAATATTTAAAAGAGTTATAAAAAAAGCGGCCTCGGAACATAGGGATATAGAAACGGCACTGAATACATTCTTAATTTACTATAGGAACACGGAACACTCGACAACCGGAGGGAGTCCAGCTATGTTATTAATGGGTAGAAGTTTGCGTACACGATTAGATATGCTTAAACCGGATTTGGAAAGCAAGGTACAAATAGCGCAAAGGCGACAAACAGAAGCTACAGGTGGAATTGATAGGAATATTAGAGAGGGGGATAACGTATGGTTTCGGCAGTATTTAAAAGCAGACAAATGGGCTCCGGGTAAGATAGTAAACGCTAAGGGCAGTACTGATTTCGAAGTTATTAGTGAACAGGGTTTAAGGAATCACAGGCACGCAGATCAATTGAAACGAAGATCTAGAGGATCACTAGTAGTACCGGTCCGTCCTGAGCAGGGTCTTGTCACGGATAGCCCAATTAAAAATAACAAACAGGTAGGACAGTCCGAGCTGAACGACATTCCAGGGACGCCGGCAGCAGCGCGACCAGCTAACGTAGCCGATGACGCGGAACAGTGGCATAGCCCCAGCACATTCGGCTCGGCGTCGACATCACCGTCACCCTCACTACCAAACACACCCGTTAGTACAACGCCCACTAATACAACCCCCAAGACCGTACGTGTACCGCCCCAACTCAGAAAGCTGCCCATGCGGGCATGTAGGCTTAAAGCACCGAAGTATAAATAGGTATCAAAGCCATTCCTCTAATAAAAAAAATAAAAAAATATATATACATTTAAATATTTGTAAATGAAAGGTTCCTAGAATTAATATAGGTACTCTACTCAGCAAAATAAGTTGTGAGGAAGTGTAAATAGGATAAGTAAAACTGTTAACCTTATGTATAAGAACTGATTGGTATATTTAAATGGAATTTCAGAATTTTATATATAAATATGTATAGGTATATATATAATGTATATATATCCTAATTTCTTATTTGCTTTTCTTGTTTATTAAAATGTAAATTAATTAACTAAAAATGTAAAACTTAGTTAAGATTAATGATAAATAAAAATTCGTATTCTTAGTTAAGAAAGGTTTAATTTAAGATTTTGATTTAAGTTGTGAGGAATGTGGTGTACCTACTTAGGCTGTATATGTAGTTGAATCTTGTGCTCGCTCGTTTAGTTTGCATTATACGTTGCCACGGACAGACGCCTTTTATTTACCTCTCCGCATAGAACATTCTACATTTCACAAATGTAGTACATTTTAAATGTTTGTGCAGTTATTCAAAACATTTGACGTATATTCTATGCAATATAATGATACTACGTCAATTAGAATTTTAATGGTGTTTTTATGTAATGTTATTTCTATTATATTTTATTCTTATTGCTCGTGACTGTATAAGACTGCACCAGGGCCCCGATTCTGCAACTTCAGTTGTGTGTAGATGGAATGGAGGCAATTTTTCTGTATCGTTGGCAAAATTAAGAACTATTTAACTTTCATTTACTTGCTGACAACCACCACGACCAGCAGCGCCACCGCCAACCGAACGTAAAGTTGTGAACGCCTAGCAACTGAAAATTCAGTTGGCGGTGGTGCCATCAGTCAAAGCACCCGTATGTTTTCAATTTTGCCACCTGAACGGATAAAATAGCGACCATTCCATCGACACACTACTGAACTTACAGAATCGGGGCCCAGAATTTGAACCCGCAACCTTCCGGTTACAAATTTGGCTCATTACCAACTGGGTTATAAGGCTACGCTACAATCCTAGTTATATTCCGACTAACTCTTTTGCTGCGTTTGGTTACGAAACCCACACTTATCCCACATCACTTTCAAAGTCCAGGACCTCGTGACGTTTTCTAAAATTTAATTGGGGTCACCGGGGTAAACGGAAAACGAGTCTTCTTTGTAGGAAAGCTGAAGGTTTTGATTTTTTTATGTAGGGTGAAAATTCACCTTTGCTTCAAATTAGCTTAACGCCCGAGTCTTTTATCACGTGGAAGTTTTCAGCCTTCCAGCTATCTTCGAGCAAAAAATCACGTGGATCACTGCTCTTTACAACGTGAAGGCAAACACGCTTTTATAAGATAAGATAAGATATTTATTTCATAAAAACTTAAGCTTAAATACAAAAATGTATAATGAACAAATTTTTAAATTAACAACCTAATTAATTAGTCCAAATGCTTATTATATAATGCTGTATTACAATATGAATACAGAATGGCACCTACTCGGTCACTTCAAATTTCTTGTATCTCTTATAAAATCATATGTCATAACTAAAAGCTCTCAACAAATTAAAGAAAATATGAGAACAAATTACATTTGTTTATTTCTCATTTTCTGCTTCTCGAGTAAGTACACTTACGCGCACAAGTGAAGATATGTTAAAGTTAGGGAAATTCTGCGTAACGAAATCTTCGAAGTTTCATTTAAGCATCAACTTTTCGCTAATGTATAATGTGAAGTATAAAGTGTTATTCTACCAAACCCAAATTCAAATTAAAAAGTAAAATAATTGCAATTCTAGCCATCAGTTACACGGTTTGTCATCTTTTAAAATGACAATTTCATATAATTAATATGACATTCTTAAAATTAGGATGCGCATTAGTCAACATTATATTAATTTTGAACTTTTTATGGGTATTTTTGAAATTTGATAAACTGTATTTGATATTCGCGATTTTAACACATAATTCATTACTAAAACGGGCCAATAATATATACGCTAATTTTGACCCGTTTTATTATTAAATTATGTATAAACTGTAATTATAAAATAGCTAGCTATACACACAGTCATGTCTTGGATGGTCGTAACCATCTGTTACATTAGTTATAACATTAGAATCTCTCTGATTGCTACATTTCGTTTTTTCCCAACAATATCTTTTTAATTATTACTTTCGTATAAGTCATATTTAGTATTATTGCTTCTTGATGTAACTCAATTTGTAACCAATAAAATACTTGATTTTTACACTATTTCCACGTATTTTTTTATATTTTTATGCGACCAGTTTCAATTACATCATATGTTATCCTGAAGATTATTTAATCGAAACAGGTCGCATAACAATATAAAATAAACAAGTGGAACTATTATAAAAGTCATGGTTTATAGTTGTAAGATAATTCATACTCTTTCCTGTAATTCCTCTGCCACTCTCACTATTATCATAGTTCATATTCGTTAGTGGCTGATGTCGTATGTTAAATAGAATAATGTTAAAATTTCCCAGGTATTTTCTACGACACAGTACCACCCCTACTTTGGCATTCTCAAAGACAGTTATATGAGTTGCATAATAAACGAATCAAGATCCTGTTTCACATTTCAACTTCAGGCTACAGGTATGATTACATTTGTTATGTTAAAAAAAATACATCTTGGATTTTTAATTCTCATATTTTATTTTATTTGAGAAACAACTGCTTTTATTTTTAGGTAAGTTCTGTGTTAGATTCAGTTCGATTAGTAAAGCCAATATTAGGTTTCTCCATTATCAAATTTAAATTATAATGCCAAGTGAAACGTTTAAGTAAACAATAAAGCTATTAATTAATATAAATATGTAATTATTTTACAACAACAACTCAAGCCGAGGCAATCTCTCTTAGCAGCCCATATACGTCTCCACCGAGGGGCACGGGCCTCCCTTCGAAACACGAAGGGGATTTTAGACCATAGTCCACCACGCTGGCCCATTGCGGATTGGTGGACCACTCGTACTTCGAAAATGAATTTTATTAGACGGGCGGGTTTCATCACGATGTTTTCCTTCACCGTTGAGCAAGTGATAATTAGAAATCCGTACATAAAACCGAAAAGACAAATTTAGTAGTACAGGCTCGCACCAGGATTTGGACCCGCGACCTTCGGATTACAAGTCTGGCTCATTACCAACTGGGCTATCAGCTGAGGCAATATTCTCGTGAAATCAAAGTGAAGTCATCTGAGTGGCGATGGCGTGATGTACGAGTTTTGTCGCGGGCCGTGCTAGCTATGAACAATAACACAAACCAAATTTGATACATCTCTAATCTCATTGTCACTTTTAAATTGACTAAATATGAAATTTAAAAAATTATTTCACCACTGGCATTCGATTGTTTATAACTTTTAAAAAGCTAAACCTATTTTGATCAAATAAAGCTTTGAACTATCTCTATTAAGTCAGATTTCAAAAAAAAAAGCATTGAAATCGGTTCATTTGTTTAGTAGCTACGATACCACAGACAGACACACAGATATACAGATACACTTATAACACCCCTCATTTTTCTCGGGGTTAAAAAAGGTTGAAACGTAACTTCTTATGAATTTTGATCTTCATTAACACTAGCTTCTACCAAACAATGTAACAAATTTCTTTAGCCACTAAATTATGGAAAGCACTGTACATAATGTAACTCCAGGCTCTTGCTTCGTCTCAAGTACTAAACTACTTAATATTCCGTAACTAAGCAGTTTACCACACCGTTCCTTCCATAGAGTAAAGAAATATCTTACAAAATGTTAGGAAGACTGTTCAAAATATGTTTTGAAAATAAAGGAGAGGGTGTAGGCTGTGGTTTTGTTTGAAAATTTCAAAGGACAGGTTTGGAGAATAACTTGTTATATTGATGTTCAATATTGAACTTACCGTTACCTAGTTTGCTTGGCTAAGTGGCAAATATCACAGTTTCAACATTTAGTACAAAAAATTACATTTTACCAAAGTTATGAATCACTTGAAATGAAAAGTGTTTTCTTTTTCCATAACTTGTAATCAGTGCATCGAAATTATGGGGGTGAATGCTATCAAAAGTAAGTACACATATGCCCTCGAAATCCGGAATGCTATTTGGAAATTCCGGAAACAGTTATCAATATATATTTTTTGTTTGTTTTTTTCTTAGAATTGGAATATATATATATATACACTACTTATTTTCCAATAACCAGTCTGGATTTCAAGGTCATATCCATACTTTTGATAAAATTTTTCCCCATCATTCCGATCACTGGTTTATTATAATAATAAAATTTCATTTATTAATACAAAATAGATCCATGCACTTAAAAGCAGCACAGTGAAGCCCGATCACTTTCATAAGTAAAATTACCTAATCATTCAATATTTCTTTTAATATTATTATGAATATTTATTTATATGTGTAATATTTCTAGTTAAGTATTAATAGTACATAGTTATTAAAGACTTCCAATGGCGTTAGTACTTACCTATACTCTATTACACTACCACATAGAAAGACTATTGCGTAATTAAATTATTATGGTCATTTCTTTGTGAATAATTAAAATTTAAAGCAGTACCTACCTTAATTGTGTTCAGTCCAATTTGTAAATACTGTACTTTATTAAAAAGTTATTTTAAGTAAATCAAAAATATCAGCCCCAGGATACCAAAATTATAAGGAGCTATTCTAATGAATAAATATGCGATTTTGGGTATATGCGATACATACTTGCTTATATTATTACTAGCTGACCCCGCAAACGTTGTTTTGCCATATGGATTATTTATAGAGTTCTTTTTTTAAGTTATATACATTTACCAATTTCTCATACCTATTGAATATATATATATGAAATTTCATCAAATCCGGTCGGGCCGTTTTGGAGGAGTATAAACTCTAAAACTGTGACACGAGAATTTTATATATTAGAGCCAGCTAGAAGAAACTTAAAATAATACAAAAATCTTAATAGAACGGTGGTGGTAAGCCACTGTACAACTTTAAAATTAAAAAAATTGTATCACCTCTGACATTGGATTGCTTATAACTTTTAAACAGCTAAACGAATTATGATCGAATACAGCTAAGAACCATTTAAATTACGTCAGCTTTCAAACAAAACAAAACTGAATCGAAATCGGTTAATTCGATTAGAAACTACGATGCCACAGACAGACACAGATACGCAGGCATACAAATACAAACGTTAAACACCCATCTTTTTTTCGGAGGTTAAAATCAAGTCTACAGAGCAATTCATGCCACAGGGACTAAATCATCAGAAATAGTCAACAATTAGAGTAATTCCTCATGGAACAAAAGATGTCAAAAACATCAAAGATAACCTCAAAAACCGAGGTGTCATAGCCGCCTGTAGTCTTACACAGCCCCTCCTAGACACTGTCTGTCAGGGAGTAGTTTTTGACAGTTCGTCAGATCTGTTTGACTTGTGATGTCAAAAAGTAACAAGGGTCAACCTCAAACTAGTGTCAACTGTTATTAATCTCGATTTATCTCAGCCGTCGGCTCTCGAAGTCGGACCTCGAGGATTTTTGTTTGCTTTGGCAGATGTTTGTGTTTGAGTGTTTGTGTGACCCAAGTTTGTTTTGTAATAGTTTTAATATTGTTATTATTCCATCCAATAATATTGTTGTTACTTATTTCACCTGATAACCCTCACAATTTGTGTCAAACGTGGCATCTAGTGGTTTTAAGTTATTCCCTTGTGTCGTGGGTCCCTTAGAATAGAACAAACATCCGTATTTATATAAACAGTTGCCCCGATTGAAAACATCCACCTTCTACGTCATTTAAAATGAAAGAAATTTCACAAAATCTTTTTGATTTTTCACAAACAAATCTCAATACAATTTAATCAATACTTATTTCTCGTAAGCAGAAATCTCAAAAGACTTCAATCGTTGCACCACATGAAAATAACAGTCAGACAATGGTCTGTACTATGAATATTGCTCGAGATTTTAAAAGCAAACCGAGTATTATTCTCGTGAAAAGTGTACAAATATTTTCCTTCCGTCTACGAAGTGACTTTCTCTCTGCTCGGATTATTGTTTCCTGAATATCCAGTGTTTTTTTAGGGTTCTCTGCAACTATTAGAGTTGAGTTACAACTTTCCGTGCATTCTTGAAATAGCTTCACAGTTCAGTGGTACAGTTTTATTATTGTAGTTTTTGCTGAACTCAGAATTAAATAAAGAAATTCTTGTACATTTCTGAATGGTTTTTGTTAGGAGATATTTTATATGAAGTGAATAATATACTTAGATAAAGTATCCGCCAAAACTATAAAATCTGAGTAGTGAAAATTAATTTAAATAAGTTAAACTAAATTCCTTCCATGCTGGACTGGGAGTGAAAGAAAAACTTAGAATGTGTCAGCTACCTACTCTTCCCAGGTATATAGTAAAAGTCTGTAAGTGGGATGCGAAGGTTTTGCTATACAATGGGCAAAAGGCTGACTAACTCTCACCATTATACAGCTTGTTCCATCTGACAGCCCTTAAAATTAGTGTCAAAATAGCATTCTACCTTGGGATTATATGCGTGAGCGAATGTATCCTAAATTAAAGAAAATATAAAAGAAAAACAGAAAAAGTTTCTATTCAAAATAAAGCAAAGTAACCTAAAAAACACAGAACCCTTGAGACATGGTATATCCCCGCCTTCTACAAACTTGTACGTATTCCCCCGCGGTACAAAATGTTAAAAATAACCACGGCCCGGATTAGTTCCAAGACGTCGGCAACTGAACGCCTGGAGGCAGGGATGTATCCAGCATTTATGAGGCCCTCTTTTTCTTATCGTAATAATATTGTGAGGATGATCATATGCACGTACGAGTATCTAATTATGTATACACACAATTATCTATATAATAACATATATTTGGCAAACTTGACTTGCCCAGGTAATGCTAGCATACGCACGTGAATATTTTGTCATTTGTATCTCAATCCGATCTCTAATTCTAGCGCGTGGGTCAGTAAGGAACAGTTGAAATGACCTCGACAAGACAAAACTGTCAGACGCGTGTATCCATAGCCCCATTGATGTCAATTTCCATTTGTCCTGAAGTAAATTCATAATTTTTTATTTGTTTTCCAAATTTAAAACTTTAAATTCTAGTCCTCAGAATTTCAGTTACCATGGTAGTACTGTCACAATAATTTTCATTCCAAAAACGAGCCAAACTATAAGTTTTACTATGTAGTTTGCTATTTGGCGGTTTTGAAACTCCGACACCCGGTTTACAAAAAAACGTATGTCTCAAATGCCCGGAGTGAATTGAAAATAAAGTTAAAATATTTTTTTATTCTGTATTTAATAATATCACAATCATAACTTAAATTAAAAAATAAAGTAAACCAGGTACTGATAATGTTTTAAATATGAACAATTTAGGTCCTTATGCTTGTTAGCATATTCCCCGTAATAGGTCTCTGTTTAAGATTGTGTTCCGATGGAGTTTCGAATCAACTTGATTTCTCGTATCGAGTAATCTTCGGTACAACTTTTCAAATATTATATTGGATTGGTCAGGATTTACCGGGACATGTTTCTTTTTATGAGTTCACGAGTTTGTTTTTTCTAAAGAACATTGTGTTGGAATTTTTTGGTAGGTAGTTGTAAAGTTGTGCCTAGTTATAATTACAATCACTAGATTGGAAAAATAAATGTTGCGGTGGTTTTGATAGATACAAAATTGACAACAGGTATACAGGGTAGAAAAATGAGGGGTGAGGCAAGCGAATTTCATAAAATGTTTGAATGATGTTTAAAAAAAACAAAATAAAGTAATGTTTACTTTAACCTTAGTGTGGGCCTTTGAGTGTGTAGCGTTAAAAAAACAGCGCATGTAGTAAGCTATGTAAATAAAAAAATGTGTCAACTATCTAAATAAATTTGCGAAACTTAAGATTTTTTCAATCTTAAGCCAAACAAACAGCTTGCTGTGTTCCGTCGGTGCGTGGGAGTACCAGTGCCTTTATAGGCATTTTCTGGGTTAACTCGCTCCATCGTCGACCTCATCTTTGACCTTATGGTCAAGATTGAGGTCAAGAGTTAACCCATCTTCTAATATATTTTTTTTTAATCCAAAAATATTTTTTTCATACTTAGAACTTTGTTCCTTGTAAAAGTTGTTCATTTTACTGGGCTGATTCATATTTAAAGTCAATTATTTAGCCATTTTGAGTGATCAGTCTAAAATACAAATACAAAAATAGAAACAAATTCCTTTTTTCCACACACAATATTGTCACAAACATATAGCAATCATTTTCAAAGGCAGCGTGGAAAGGGTGTGGGCACAGCAAGCTGATTTTAAGCCCAACCTGAGTCACAAAGAGGGAAGAGAACTAAACTTGGATAAGTAAGTAATTACACAAATTAATACATAAATGACAACATACATTAGCAAAATAATCAACTTAATTAATTTATCGGGTGCAACTGCGTTCGTGGGCAAGTGCGAAGGGTGCAACTGCGAACGGGTGCATATGCTACGGACCCTTTAATTTTATGCAACATTTAAAGTTTAAAATTTGACTTGGAACCTATATTTTTGGGACATACCAGGTCTTCAAAATTTTTTTGGATATTTAATAACAAAAGTTTCACACACCTTTTGAACCGGCGAAACGTCTCCACAGCACGTATATATGTAGCACGTATGTAAAATCTAAATGTTGTTTTATGTTTGAATAAAACTCAGTACGAAATAAATCTATTTTTAGATTTTACAGCTGTTACAGATAAAATCCATTTCAAGCAGATGACGACCTATTGTTATTTATTAGATTACACTTTTGACAGAAAACATGAGAGTGCACTTACTCGTGCATTGTTGTATTCGTGCAGTTTTTATTTAAAAATAGAAACAAGTTCGTTTACCTTGGAAAACTTTTAAAAGAATTTTTCCAATTATTTTCACGCCATTCAACATTGTACAATTACATCGTCACATTAGGACAGGGAACTTAATGGGTGACCTATAATGAGCGTTTCCGTACTTTAGAACTGCACGTTGAATCGTTGGTTTCTGCTGTTGTCGATTGACTACAGTCGATAAACCAAGACAGAGGCCATTTGGTAGTTCGAAAACTTTGACAAGAGGGTTCGTTGAGTTTGCAACATACTTGATTATATCTTAAGATAAGGCAGGAAGCGGCAACATCAAGACATATGTTAACTTCCTGGGAGTTTTAGGAGCTCCATTAAGGTGTACTGGCCGGCAGTTCTAATCGCGATTAGATGGGGTAGTGCCCCAAAACTGACCTAAGAACAAACAAAACAACTTCATAAACTACCCAACATCTTAGCTGCTGTTTGCGAAGCTATTAATCTCTTGCCAGCATCCCAAGAGTACGGTCATTTGTTCCACCCCAATACTTGAGTAATTGTGATTCTAAGAACTATTTGCTGAGTCTTCAGAGCAATGAGATTGCCTGTAGGAAATGTTCTTTGTGTGAGTTCAATCAGGGTTCAGGAAGTCGTATTGAAGAGGTTGAACTTTGCAGTCGGAGAATGGGAAATTATCACTCTATTTAACTAACGATGGTAAAATAAATGGCGTTTTATAAGCAAATACTTAAATTGATAAACTTAGAAAAGACTTTGTTTTTACAGAAGGCAGTATTTCTGTTCAAGGCGATCCGCTTTAAATTTAAATGAGAAATAATTATTGTCGATACTACCAAAGCCGTATAATAATTGAAGTGATTTTGAAAGATTTTATCATCCCACACAACAAATATCACTTTAACTCTAAAGTTAAAAACAATTGTGTCACTTCCGACATTTACTGCTTATATTATAATTATTCTTAAACGGCTGAATCATTTTTGATTAAATACAGCTAAGATATAAACCATTTTTACCACGTCAGCTTTCAAACCAAAATAAACCGCATCAAAATCGGTCCATTCGTTTAGGAGCTACGGTGTCACAGACAAACACACAGGTACACAGATACCTAGGCAGACCCACAGATACATACGCATAACCTATAACACCTCTCTGATTTTTCGGGGGTTAATTAATAAAAAAAGATCACGGCATCACACACATAAAAAGCGTTTTAAATGTGTTCTGAAATTACTCTCCTTATTTTTCTAAGTATAATAAGTTAAACCCCATGGGAACCATTATGGTCGGCTAAGAAGACGGATTTAGATATAATTTAATTAGAATATACAAAGGTACGCCTTGTTAAATATTTACACTCAATGGAACTTGAATTATGTAAGCGGTGAAGTCGACCGTTTAATTATTCATAGCTTAGATGCTGCCAAGATAATTTAGCTGGGTTATTTTTGTTATAATTATTATTATGAGGTCAAAAGAGCTTAAAAAACTCCAGAGGGAAAGCGTTGTATATTTTACCTCGTGTAGATCAATCATTTCTCGGTGGATTTTATTTGATTGTGAATTTTACTTTAAAATCAAATCTGTGTACCAGGGCCTCGATTCTGTAACTCCAGTTGGATGTCGATAGGGTTTCAGTTGAGTTTCGATAGGATGAAAGTTGTGTCTCAGAAGTGTGTCAGTGGAGTGTAAGCTGAATGAACACCTTAATGACTTCCAAATGGAAAACTTATCGTTCAAAATCCATTGTCTATGTCCACCGATCGTTTCTCAATGATTTCTCAATGATTTCTCAATGAAACACTGACTTGGTATAAGTTGTATGATAGGTCATTGCCATATAAGTATTATTCCATTTCATAAACATAGAAATAAGTTGAAGTCATGTTAATGCACCACTGACATAAAGATGTGTACGACATGCACAGTTATTTTTTCTATGTCTATGACTACTTTACAACAAATCTTTCGAAACTTCACTGACCTCTATACATGTATATACTTTGTATAGAAATACAGGTCATTGAGGACTTTTGGTTAAGAAAGTGGTATTCAACTTATTTCTATGTCTATGATGTACCCAGTATAAAACTCTGAAATGTTAATGGATACGAGAAAAGAGGACATTTTAAAATCTCTAAGGAACACCATTGATGAAAAATTGCTTGCTTGCTTGGTCTTTAGATCAATTCTTGTTTTTGTATATTAAATGAAATTAAACTTAGGTTAGGTTAGGTTCTCACGGGCTGAAAAGAAGCACGATTGGTGTTCTTGAGGAAATAGGGCAGGTCTGCAGATTCTCTTTCTGCATACCGACCCATTTGCCTGCTGGACGAGGCCGGAAAACTATTCGAAAGAATTATTTCCTCTGGTTCAGCACGCACTTGTGGAGCGTCGGCCCCGACTTGTCGAATGACCAGTTCGGTTTCTGACAGTCACGCTCGACGTTGACGCGATTGCGGCAAGTCTTCATATTAACAACGCCTTTAACTCGTTACCCTGGAGGACGATAAGGGAGGTACTGGTTTACCATCAGGTACCTTCCTACCTGTAGCGCCTGGTTGAAAGTTACTTGCAGGACAAGTGCATAAAGTTTAATGGTAGAGATGGAGTTCTTCATCAGAGGAAGATGACGTGTGGGGTACCGTAGCATAAACGTGGTACTGTGAAACTTCGAATATTTTAAAATTACATGATTTATTTCTTCAGTTATCGTATTTTCCGCGGACTACAATGCCTATTAGCAAATTACCACGAACCAAAACGTCACTAATTATTTTGATGCCGTTTTGGTTTGTAAGTAAATTTTTTTTGTAAAAAAAATTAAAAGTACTAGTAATTTTCGAAAAGGAGTATATTTTTTCGAAGAACAAACATTAAATAAAAACTAGTCAAGTGCAAGTCGGACTCGCGCACGAAGTACTATTACTTATAAAACCGGCCAAGTGCAAGTCGGACTCAATAAACACCATTATCTCTAAAAAAGCGGCAAAAAAATCACGTTTGTTGTATGGGAGCCCCCTTATATATTTAATTTATTCTAGTTTTTAGTAATTTTTGTAATAGCAGCAACCGAAATACATCATCTGTAAAAACTTCAACAGTCTAACTATCACGGTTCATGAGATACAGCCTCAGACAGACTTTCTATAAAATGAGCAAAAAATCACGTTTTTTGTATGGGAGCCCCCTTAAATATTTATTTTATTCTGGTTTTTAGTATTAAATACTATTAAATACTAAAAACAACAAATTTTGTTATTATAGGGCCAATGAAAAAACATCATCTGCGAAAATTTCAACCGTCTAACTATCACGGTTCACGAGATACAGCCTGGTGACAGACGAACGGACGGACGGACGGACAGCGGAGGCTTAGTAATAGGGTCCCGTTTTTCCCTTTGGGTACGGAACCCTAAAAAACTTAGTCGTATTGAGAACCTCCTCCTTTTTTTAAAGTCGGTTGAAAAGTGGTACTTATGGGATGGTAAATGCCGAAACATCTCTGACTCTATTTTGGAATTTTATGTTTTAGAAAATTTTATTTTCTAGAGTTTCTACAGAAGTATGTCTATGTCTAAGTAAGAACGAAGTTACAAGTACGAGTACTTGCTGAACAGTAAGATTGCATTAAGGTTGTATAATGTTACCATTATGTTACTAGCAATTGACGGCTGGTTTGGTCGAGAGGTAGTGGCACTACCTCTTGATCGACGGGTCCTGGGTTCGAATCCCAGTTGGGGCAAATATTTGTGTTAAAAGCAGATGTTTATTGTCGGGTCGTGGGTGTTTGTGTCTGTCTTTATAAGGGGTTCCGAGGGACCCACGACACAAGAGAAAACCTTAATGTGGGCCTTTGAGTGTATGGCGTTTTATTTATTTATAATTTATGAAACCAAGATTATGAAATCAGGTACTGTCTAGAATCCCCAGGGATTGTTTGTATAAAAGCTCTGGAATAGTCAAATAGAGTATGGAATGAGATTACATAGTATACACTACACATACACAGTGTTTTAGGTATCGTATACAGTCCCGGAACAGCAACCAGCAATGAATGCAGGTTTCCATTGATTGTAAATATAAGGGCAGATAACATTCAGAATACCTAACTACTGGGTGAAAGGAACAGAAAAACGAATAATCCTTATGCTTTGTATGTTTGGAATTTATTAGATTAGGAATCATTATTATATTACTACTGCAAAACTATGCTCAATCGTACTTTTTGTAGATATTCCGATAAATATTTCATTTTCATGAAAAAAAACAACTTTTTGAATGGCCTCTCCTTGCCTGATGTGCAGATTCAATTCTTGTCCCTATTTACAAGTTAAAACCCTCGACTCACACCTGGAATAAAAGTTGCAATTTATATAAGTAATTCATATAAATAATTTACAGCATGCTGAGCTATTTCCAATATGTAAGTCAGCTGGGTCAGATGGTCACTGGTCAGCTAAGACTCTCGTCGTAGTTAGGTATGAAACAGATAAACGCTAAGTGGTAATCACTTCTTCAATAATTCAAATATAAGAAATGCGATGCACCTATTTTCTTGCTGTGTTTTCCAAAAAACATAATATTATGTTTTTCTCAAGCGTCCCACAGGTTATGAGGGCAAAGAGATAAGCGTGAACCACGAGTAATTCGTGATTTTGTAAAGATAAAGACTAAAAAATTAAAAGATCAATTTTTGTGATAAAAACTAAAAGACTGACCTGCAGCAGCTGATACCCGTAATCCGTTCTAAAGTACAATATTTGAAGCCTGTTTCCAAGCTTTTACTTATTTCTGGCCTGGTTTTTAAAAGCTTTCGGTACATTTTATGTTATAATAGATATATAACAATAATAAAGAAATTGAAATTCTGACAATTTAAAACATGTAAAAGAAGCAAGTCTCGCAACATGCTCGCACTGCGTTTCTCTACTAAAAAAGGTTGTGGGATATAATTTTTTGAAGTGAAAACTTCTTTAGCGGCGTTTTGCACTTTGAAGTATGGGTAAAAATGTTAAACTCGCGTTAGGACACGTGACTGACCCGTGACCCTGATCGAAAATTCGTAAGGCGGAAAATAAATATAGGAAATTAAAACTACAAAAGTCAAGATTTCATCCGGTGTCAGCATAGAAAAAATTAAATTAAATATTAATGCACTACGTTAATGTTCAAGTTTTCACTTCTGCCGGCACTCCCGGAGTGCAACTCGTTGTTTTTTTTATTAAGAATGGGTTCGCTCTTGACTTCAATCTAGCTCAGGGCAAAGATGTGGTCGAGGATGTAGCGAACTCACTCAGAAGAAGCCTCTTCACTCGTACTTTAAAGATATTCGGATTGTATGAGCTCAAAAATACAGACGCCGGCAGAGAATTACACTCCTTGGCAGTGCGCAATACAAAAGATAATCCCTTAGGAAAACTATAAAATCTTCTAAGTATATATTTCTTAAATTTTTCTGCTGTAACATTTAATTACTTATTTAAATACACTTCTATTTTTCCAATTAGAAATAAGAATAGCAGCTCAAAATACGAAAATCAGATGAAGTAAGATTTATCATGTTTTGCATTAATATTTATTTTATGACTGAATGAAATGGTTCAGAGTGTAACAAGGAACTTATTTTACATAAGTTTTTTTGAGTTATAAAATAAGTTATATTTTCTACAACAGTTAGCCCCAATACAACACAATACAATACTTTTTATTGTACACCAAAAAATATAAGTATATCAAAAACTCTATAAATTTATCAGCCGTTTTGATTTATTTCTTCCAGGCAACAAACCGAACCATTACAGATATTTTTAAAAGCTATTCAGTGATACTTTAGGGCAGGTTTAAAAAATGAAGTTCGATACTAGACAGTCGAGTTCAACACGGTGTGTGATAGTGTTTTGACAGGTACTTACGAACACTTATAACCCATATAAAATTTATTGAAGTGGTTAACGTTACATTCGCACTTCGAAAATGTCCTGAATGGGCTCCGAGAAAAAATGGGGTACTATGCCTTTTTTGTTTGTTTTTGTTCTACTTGGGAAGGACGCACTACCGAGCCCCCAGATGATAATTACATCATGGCAAGTCACTGACAGTGATTACTTCTGAGTGGCATTGGCGTTTCGAAAATTTTTACGTATTGTCTCTGAATAACGTGACTCTGGCTGGAAATCGTCACCATTTTCTCAAACTATTGAGAGACGATTGAGATTGCAACGATAATCATTTGGACGGCACTGTGAGACCACTGATCTCATAATGCCGGTAGAGTGTCGATAGGGTTTCAGTGTAATGACAATGACTGATTTTTACAGAATCGCTAGCTGTGTGTTTGTCTGTGACACCGTAGCTCCTAAACGAATGGACCGATTTTGATGCGGTTTTTTTTTTGTTTGAAAGCTGACGTGGTAAAAATAGTTTTTATCTTAGCTATAATTAACCAAAAATGATTCAGCCGTTTAAGAATAATTATAAGCAGTAAATTTTGGAAGTGACACAATTATTTTAACTTAGTTATAGTGATATTTGTTGTGTGGGATGATAATATATTTCAAAATCACTTCAATAATTATACGGCTTTAGTAGTATTGACGATAATTACAAATCTTATCTTAAATTTAAAGCGGATTGCCTTGAACAGAAATACTGCTGAAAGAACTGAAAGAACTAATTCTTTAATTTTGTAAAGCATTAAATAAATGCTATCCACGCAAATCTTTAAAAAGAAATGATCGAATACATTGCTGTCACTACAATTGACAATTGTCGATTTCTCTACCTATCACTGTCATCTGTAAGTTTCGCAATTTATCAAGTCTGTTTCAAATGTATTTCTTCACTAGTTTTTCACCCGGGACTTCGTTCCCGTGGGAATTTAGGAAAATTATGTTGCCTACGTATTAATCCAGGGTGTCAGTTATCTCCATACAAAATTTTATCAAAATTGGTCTAGCTTTTGAGCGTGAAAGTGTAACAAATATCCATACATACTCCTTTCATCCTCACAAACTTTCGCATTAATAATATTAGTAGGATTACACCTGGAAACGACAAAAATCCATCCATTCTGTAAATGAGTAATTAAAGTACTAATTAAGTGAGTTCAAGTGTAGTTCACCTACCCTTAAACAAGAGTAAACGAATTTATAACTTTTGCTTTTGCCTTCTTCTCATGTAAGTGACAATTGTCTTAACTAAAAGTGTGGTGATCGGTTGAGAATAACACCACCCCATCTCTTTCCTTGGGTGTCGTAAGAGGCGACTAAGAAAACACAAATGAGACCTGCCTCCTAGTAATCCATCTCAGGCAGCGACACTTCATTTTTCCTGAATCTGAGGTGTCGTCCTATGGTCTCATGCGGTGTGGTAGGCTCTGTAAAGGGCCGTCTGGTTTGCGACCACCCTCCTACCGAAGTCCGACGCCAAACAGCTTGCTGTGTTTCGTCGGTGCGTGGGAGTACCAGTGCCTTTATAGACATTTTATGGGTTAACTCGCTCCATCGTCGACCTTTATGGTCAAGATTGAGGTCAAGAGTTAAACCATCTTATGATAAAAAAAAGAAAAAAAGAGTAAATATCTTTAAACTGAAACTGAACTTTACAATCGAGCATCGGATGTTTGTTATATTATGACAAAATTCCGTTGATAAATAATTCAGTTTAATTACCGTATCAGTTTCAATTAAAAAAATAAATTAAATTATTGTACACTCAAGAGGACCTTTTTAACCGACTTTTTTGAAGTCGGTTAAAAAGGTCCGTTAGTTATATGTGAATATCCTTACTCCGATAAACGTTTTAAAAATACTAAATATTAGCAGGATTTGCATTTTCATTTTCTTTATATTTATAAAATAAATACTATTACATAAATTTTAATGCTATTTGACTACCAATACTGGCCTTATAAATTATTGTACACTCAAGAGCACGTCAAGCTTGACACTTTGGACTTTGGACCGGCCCTGCATTGTATGGCACGCAGTATAAATCAGAGCTCAGCTTAAACTGGTAGTGTAAAGCGTGACCTGCTTTTGACTGTACCATTCGCTAATAGTGCAATGGGGGAGGCATTTGATTTAATTTGAATTTACTTTTCTATATTTTTTTAAAACTACTAAATACGTACAAGAAAGTTAGGTTACTTCGTACAAAGAAATCGAATTTGAAACTAAAGAAACAAAAGACGTCTGTAAATGCAACAAAATCAGCTGAAAGAACTGAGGAAACAAGTTTGAGCTATCTCAAAGACTACAGTGATAATGACTGTAGTAAAAACGAACCAGTTAGTTCGTTTAGTCTTGTGCGACAACGTTTCTCGACAGAGGAACATATGTGTAGTACCTATAGAATAGAAAAGAAAAGTTCCACAAAGAAAGGTTGGACCTTTTAAAAAATTAAATGAGTCTAAAATTTTTAAAAAGTACCACCCCCGACTTTCATCGCTTATAACTCCTAATCTACTGAACCAATTTTGTAAGTTTGAAGTTTGAAATCGCATCGACATCGGTCCATTCGTTCAGGAGTTACGACGCCACAGACAGACACACAGATCGACAAACAGATAAAAAGAGATACACGCGTTAAACTTATAACACCCCTCTTTTTTGTTGGGGATTAAAAATAATAAATCTCTAGTAAATTACGAATGTAAATTTAATTCTATGCGCAACATTTAACAGTTAATTTAATAATATAATTTTCCTGTTTTTGTATTAACTAATGATTGTGACTATAGATTTATTACTAGCTTTTCGCCCGGGACTTCATTGGAGTAACAAGCATCCATACATCCTCACAAACTTTAAACAAATATTAGTTAATATTGCCCTTTTTATTATTCCCCATTACCCCCTATGTTCTCAGCTATTATTTCTATAGCTATTATTATTTTATGTAATAGTAATAGCTAGTATTACTATTACATAGGAGGCAATGGTAATACAATTTTGTCGTGCCGTTTTCGAATTATAAAAAGGTCCGTTAGTTATTTGTGAATATCCTTCACTCGGGTAAACGTTTTAAAAATACTAAATATTAGCAGGATTTGCATTTTCATTTTCTTTATATTTATAAACCAAATACTATTACAGAAATTTGAATGCTATTTTACTACCAATACTGGCCTTATAAACCTAAAACGACTATTTTCCGACCTCACGTTACTAGTATTTGGTTAACCGTTCGCGGTCGGTGCATTACTATTCAAGGCACAAACCGCTTGCATCGGCCAACTTCATGTACGTACTTTCCCCGCTATGATAAATGGCTGATGTTGCCATTTATGTGGTGGATGATTTCCAATATTATCTACCGCCGCTCTGGGCCCCGATTTTGTAACTTAAGTTGTGTGTTAATGAAATGGAGGCGATTTTATTTATTCAGGTGGCGAAATTGAGAACTATTTAATTTTTATATACTTTCTGACAACAATCTCCACCAGCAGCGCCACCACCAACCGAACGTAAAATTGCAAGCTACCTAGCAACTGAAAATTCAGTTGGCGATGGCGCCACCGGTCAAAGCAGTCGTCATTAGATGTATGGGATAGTTCTCAATTTCGCCACTTGAACGGATAAAATGGCGACCATTCCAACAACACAACTTAAGATACAAAACCGGCCAAGAGCGTGTCGGGCCACGCGCATTGTAGGGTTCCGTAGCAGCATGGTTCAAATATGCAGCTGGTTTCTTAATTCTACGAGTATATTGTCATAGTCGATGTTAAAATCCCCAAATACTATACTATCAAAAATAAATGTATTAAAAAGTTTGTAGTTTCAGAAATAATTGTAGTTTTGGTCTAAATATAACAGAATGGAAGTATTTAATGCGCGAGCGAAGCGAGCGGGAATTTTTTTTTGTTTTTTTTAATAGTTTTTTCAGTTTTTTTTTTTTGGTTTTTTTTTTTTTTTTGCGATAGTATTATTGTTAGGGATAATATAATAATATCGAGCTGCTGCTAAAGCAGGTCGCGTGGTGATCTTGTATAATTTTGATGTCATTTTCGTAATTAGCACCCCCAAAAACCTATTAAACGACACCTGAAATGTCAATATGTTACAGCTTGGCTTTCGGCTCGCCTCACTTTTAGCGTGGAACCTTGTATGGCAGCCATTTTGGATTGGGGTACACTTCGTCGTAAATGCTACCCTCGTGAATTATTCCATATTTTTTTTACTATAAAAATTAAAGTTTCTCAAACGGATTGCTGAATCGAAAAACGTTCATAGTAAACCCCTTCTATCTTTTAAAAAGCTATCCTATGATAACCTACTCGATGATATCGGCGAGAAAAAAAAAACCATCGCCCTTTCACGTGTATGGGAAACACCCGAAAAACAATTTTTTTTTCCACTATTTTATTTTGTAGATCTGTCAGGGCAATCAATATGTATGACCATGCCAAATTTTAGCTCTGTAGTACCAAGGATCTAATATTAGTGAATATATTCTTATTAATCCCAACTACGTTTAGCACTTGGTCGACTATTACTCACAAGCTTGAAGGGCCAACTTATGTGTGATAGTTTTCCTTTTAATTTTGTTGTATATACTATCACCGTGAAATTTTCCACATTTTAAAAACAATCGTTGTGCTTGTAGTGGGGGACACTTGTTTTTAATAAAAATTTTCACTTTAAAAATTAATTTTTCGCAAAAGGAATGCTGAATCGAAAAACGTTCTTAGTAAACCCCTTCTATCTTTTAAAAAGCTATCCTATGACATCTTATTCGATGATATCGGCGAGAAAAAAAAACCATTGCCCTTTCACGTGTATGGGAAACATCCTAAAATTTGTTTTTTCCAAAATTTTATTTTTTCAATCTGTTGGCGCAATTAATATGTATGACCATGACAAATTTCAGCTCTGTAGTACCAAGGATCTAATATTAGTAAATATATTCTTATTAATCCCAACTAAGTTTGGCACTTGGTCGACTATTACTCGCAAACTTGAAGAGCCATCTTATGTGTGATAGTTTTCCTTATAATTTCATTGTATACACTACCACCATGAATTTTTTCACATTTTTAGAATCAACCGTTTAGCTGGTAGAGGGGGGGGACACTTGTGTTTGACAAAAATTTTCACTTTAAATTTTTTTATTAGGTAAACAAAGTGCTGAATCGAAAAACGTTCTTAGTAAACCCCTTCTGTCTTTTAAAAAGCTGTTTTGTGACACCCCATTTAATGATATTGGCTAGAAAAAAAAAATTCATCGCCCTTTCACGTCTATGGGAGACACCGGAAAATTTTTTTTTTTTTTCTAAGATTTCACTCTACAGTTCTGACGGCGTAGTTAATTATTTATGACCATGCCAAATTTCAGCTCTGTAGTACCAAGGGTTTCTAAGGAAACCCGCGGACAGACGGACAGACGGACAGACGGACAGACGGACAGACGGACAGACGGACATGGCAAAATTATAAGGGTTCGTAGATTACTACGGAACCCTAAAAACGGAGCCCTGGTGACTACTTGCAAGCCCTATCCATTGCTATACAATGAGGCAACGCGGCCACTTTTACATCTGGAAGGTTCCGAACCGGCAATTCATTTATTTGACTAGTCCGTAAGGTGTTATTTTTATAGTTCTGAGTTTTATTGTTAATAGTAAAATTTAATTTTGACATAATGAAATTGATAAAGATTATCTATATGAGGGTATGTAGTAAGCGGTTCAATAAAAAATGTTAGTGTAAAATAAATGCTTCACACTCACACTAAGGTTTCCATTGCTGTGTCGTTGGTCCTTCGGAACTTACACAAAGACAGACACGAACAGGTTCTTACCACGATTTTTTTTATGAGCTTCCTATATTTCAACGACGTTGCAAGCATCGTAATAAATAAAAAAATGTTCTTGGACCATTCACACCGCACCAATAACCCCAAACTAAGGAAGGCTTGTTGTACTGAAACCTGAGTCCATATTACAGAACGCGACTCAGACTTTGATCTTTACTTGAGTAGCAGTCGTCTTTGTCATTTTGATAGTGAAAGAAATTGACAATTAATACTTAAGTATAAAATCTGATTTTCAATAAATTGGATTATTTGGGAATCGACCTCGCTACCTTCAGATCAATAGGCAAGGTCATCACCAACTGAGCTATAACACCAATTGTGGTCACTGGGAAACTATTATTGAAAAGTTAGATAAACCTTATTTTACATTCTTTTTCGAGTTATGATTGCAAGTAGACGCAAACAAATTGCAGACAGAAACCTAGTCAACAGTAAACATTATCTAAAAGCAGCCTTACGAAAAACATCTTCCGTCTCTCTCGCACACGTGCAAACTATACCCCTGGAGCTCATTAATCACCGAGTTCAGGTGATACAAGACGGAGACGAGATGTGGCCCATCAGTCACAGCTGAGGATTATCTATGGCAATTATGTGGCATGATCTATTTGAGCACATTAGCTGGTTCATATATTATAAGCTTTTCTGTTTCGGATGATAAGATTGTCATAGCTTTGTAAGCGTGATGTATGGTGGGTCTTGATCATATTGTGGCTCTTGTGGCGTTTGATTTAAGGGTTATTATTCTGGTTCTCAGTTTGACCTGTATGTATTTGTATGTATGTATACATGTTTGTATGTATGTTTGTCCGCGATTATCTCGCGTTTGGCTGAACCGATTTTGATGCAGTTTCCAGAAAAGTATTTGTTACATTTAGGAGAAGGTTTTAGTAATTTAACCAACTTCAAAAAAAGGGGGGTTCTCAGTTTAAACTGTATGTATGTAAAACAAAAATCACAAATTCGCTTATACTTTTCAAAGCTAACACTTCGTTTTATTAACCGACTTCAAAAAATGAAGAGGTTATAATTTGCACTAAAACTGGAAAAATAAAAACTTTTCTAAAAAAACAGAACCAACTTCAAAAACGCGAAAAATAAATATAATATCATTTGATGTGCTATGTAGTACCTACCTACTGAGCTGTTTGAAGTCGGTGCCAAGAAAATTAAGTTTGATAGGCCACCTTCACACCGACTTCAAACAGCTCAGTAGGTAGGTACTACACAGTGCATCAAATTATATTATATTTATTTTTCGCTTTTTTGAAGTTGGTTCTATTAAAAAAAAAATATTTTTCCATTTTTTATTATTATTATAAGATGGGATAACTCTTGACCTCAATCTAGACCATAAAGGTCAAATGAGGTCGACGATGGAGCGAGTTAACCCAGAAAATGTCTATAAAGGCACTGGTACTCCCACGCACCGACGGAACACAGCAAGCTGTTTGGCGTCAGACTTCGGTAGGAGGGTGGTCGCGAACCAGACGGCCTTTTACAGAGCCTACCACACCGCATGAGACCATAGGACGACACCTCAGATTCAGAAAAAAAATGAAGTGTCTCATTTGTGTTTCCTTAGTCGCCTCTTAATCGTTTCTTTTTAAAGGTGTACTTGGATTATTTTTTTATTTTTCATTATAACATTACACTACGTTACATACGTCATTAACATCAAGAGATGGGGTGGTGTTATTCTCAACCGATCACCAAACGGCTAAAAATCACTACATGGCTGTCCTGTTTTTAAGAAAATTATTTTCAGAGGATAATTTAGAACTTTAATGAATACCACTTAGTACTGAACCTATCTCGACAGTAAATATAACGCTTATATGTTTATAACTCTCACAAAATATCATATTAAAACACTCTAGGTATAACAAAATTGGTTTAAATTGAGTCGTCGTCGATCCTGCGATTAGTCTCCTTTCGTTTCTCTCAAAGTTTAGCTGGAAGAAAACCTTCTAAGGGATAAGCTCGCCTTTGTACATATAGTTTTCTTTAGATCTATTTCTTTTGTTTTGTATTTCTGATTATGTGCAATAATGTGTTTACATACATACAAATTATGACATAAAACAAAGTCCCCGCCGCGTCTGTCTAAACGCAATAGACACAAAAACTACCTACTGAACAGATTTCATACGGTTAGTATCAATGATTCAAGAGAAAGGTTTTTATGTATGATATTCATTAAAGTTTTCATAATTTGGTTGAAGTATATTATTACGAGAATCTTTGAAGATGTCTAAAAAATCAAGCCGACTGGGAGTTTTCATTGAAACCCTGCCTAATCCCTTTAAGAAGCTACTATTCAATGCGAAAGAACTAATACAAAATAAATTAATCCCCTCGTCAGTCAGTCAACTCACACACCCTTATATATTTGACATTTATACGATGGCTAAGAAAGGATGGATTGAAGGGATTAAGAACAAGATCCATCTTAGTCTATTGTCATAAACGTCGGAGTACGCCTAACTTTATTACAAGAAGAATAAAAGTTTAATCAGTTTCTAAGTACTGAGAGTAAATATATTATACTGTCGAGCTAGGTACAAGAGGAGCTGTATCAAAAGAGTTGAAAAACTACGATTAAAACTTCGTCTAAAATTCCTATTAACGCCGCTCGCGATAGTAATCTCGCACAGCATGTGTGCATTTGGCGCGCGAAGGCTTAAAGTATACTTTTTTGGGTCTGTTTTTAAATATAGTTACCACTTAAATTACGTGGAAATACAGAAAAAGAGAAAAAGTTTACAAAAGCTGACTTAATTTTCAACTTACGGCAAATTTATGTGTTTAAAAAAATAGGTTTGTAGATGGATAGATAGACAGATAAACTCAATCCACCTTAAGCTCCCAACATACCCTAACCCTTAAGATAGGTAAATTAAATTCTATTTTTACACAGTGCATTGGAAGAGACATAAAAGTATGTTATAAATCTAAACTGTAACAAATATTTGCATGCCTATTAGGTTAGGTAGAATATGTGACTTACTGTAAACATTTTTTACTGATATTTAATGTAAATCGTATTCTTGCAAATAAAATAATTTGAATTCGAGAGAAGCTAAAACTAGGGTAGACCTCTGACAATATGTCTCCTGGACCCTCAGATCAACAACTTAAGAATAAGTTTAAAAACATAAATATAACCAAGATAGGCATAAAAATACAAAAATTGTTAACTGGTTAGGTCAGAGGAACCTGAGTTATGGAGGTCAAAAAGCAATCACCTTACTGATTGTAATTATACATACATATATACACACACATATGCTCACGCCTTTAATCCCTATAGTGGTAGGCAGAGCATCAGTGGCTTTAAAACCACTCAGTTGTATCAGTGACTTTAATTTATTATTTTTATTGTTATTGTAAAAATAATAAATTCTTGATACACCTTCATGTTAAGGAAGGAAATTGTTTGTAAGCTCTACAATCAATAAACAATATCATGTAAATAATAGATTAACAATACACCCTTTTTAGATCACTTGTTTAAGTAACACAAATTAAACAAACAAGCATGACGTAAAAGTACTTAAAACAAATGTTTGAAAACAAGACGAGTTGGTTTGTCAGTCAGTATGTATTTGGTTCGAGGTAAGCAAGGTTGTGGCGCAATGAAGACTTTATTTATTTTAACGTGCTTGTTTTACCTCTGTCACTGCAACCAACTTGATGATTGTAAGTATTTTTTCATCTTTTTATAACTTCTTTAATGATCACTACCCATTTCGATTCCAGTGTTGCTAAGTCTCTGTTTTCCAAATACTTTTGTATGGAGGGCCGCGTATCAGGTCACTTTCGATATTATTGTAACAAGATAGAGTGTACTATAACACCTCTTTCGAGGGCAAGCAATAAAACATGTAGCTCTTCCGCGAGGTGTATATTTTACGAATAAGAACAGGCACTTCTCTTACATTTTTTTTATTACAATCGTAGAAACAGTTAATTATCACTTTACAACGCTTGGGAAAGTGCTATTTGCACGCCTATGATCGCATACATGAAATTACTTCGCGAGCTCTTTACCATGAATGGCGGAAGACCAGATCTTCAATCATTTCGAATGCTGACATCGAACACCATTTCAAACCTTTTAAAATGATATTCGAATAATCTTCTTCGAAATGACCGATTGAAAAAGGAGTTGCGTTATGCCTGATCCTCTATGAAGGTCTGCATACCACAGTACACATTTAGCTACCAGATGTACTTGGAATTGGTTGCCTACTAACCCATGGTATTACGGTGAGAGAAACCCTCATGAGGAAACTAACATCCAGGCAACTGAACGTGTGCCTAAACATGAGGTCAGGTTCCCTGTTAGCAGCATTACGGAGGTCAGATGGCAGTCGCACTGATCTGCAAAACCCTGAATCAAGAGGTCAGGTTTTCTTCAAACCCGAAAGAGGACAATGATCTAAAAGAAATAGACTATCACTTTTCGGTAGTGTTTTTTCTTATAGAAATTCGGATGTTATTTTCCTACTGAATTAGTTTTTCGTCAGTCTCTTTAAATAAAATATAACAGAGTAGTGGAAGGTCTAAAAACAATGCACATTAGTGTCTACGTCTTATCTGAATTATTATTCAGACCACGCATGACCATGATCCTCAATCATCGACTGTAATTTGAATTGAATAAATTAATTAACGTTTAAATGTGTGCAGATAACAAAAATAATGTTTTATTGTATTTAAATGTCGAAATTGTAATTTGTAATTTTGTAACACCATATCTGTAACTTCAGTTGTGTGTCGATGGAATGGAGGCCATAATTATCTATTCAGGTGGCAAAACTGAGAACTATTAAATTTTAATATACTTGCTGACAGCCACCCCGACCAGCAGCGCTACCGCCAACCGAACCAAAAGTTGTAACCTACCAGCAACTGAAAATTCATTTGGCGGTGGCGCCACTGGTCAAAACTGCCATCATTAGATGTATGAAATTCGGATAGTTCTCAATTTCACCACCTGAACGGATAAAATGGCGACCATTCCATGACACACAACTGAAGTTCCAGAATCGGTGCTCGGATTAGTTTATCTTTCATATCATCTCTATTTTCCTATAACCATATAAATAAAAGAAGGAACTGACTGACTGACAAACATATCAACGCACAGCCCGGAGCGCTGATTTCAAATTTTACAAGTGGTTCTTTATAAGGTCTAGGGGTGCAATAAGAAATTATTTTTCAAAATTCACCCCAAAAGGGGGTGAAACAGGGATCTAAAGTTTTATGGGAAAATAAGATTAATTAGCCTATTTTATTCGAATCTTCACATGAGAACTCCTTTCGGTAATAGAGTAAACACGTGTCTAAGGTTTTTTCGGAATTCAACCCTTAAAAGGGGGAAATGGGATGAGAAAGTCTGAAAATCAACATGTGTATAATTTGTATGTTTATCAGGTCATTTTCAACATTTTACAACGCATTAGATAAGGTAGGAAGAAGAAAAACAAAATGTATTTACACCCAAAAAACACCATATTTTTGACTGCTATGTCAAATCAGCTGCTCTTTATTGCGTCATATACTTTTTCGTTAGGCATAATATGTTTTTCTAAGTATTTTATTTACTTTTCATTACTCATAATCGGAAAGTAGGTCTGAAGTTGCCCACGGAGTAATACTAAAAAGTTATACTTTTTAAGCCTAGGGAGAATCGCTTTCAACTGACAGCTGTCAAATTAAATATTAAAAAAACATGTTCCAACTTCCTATACAGCCCTCTATTACAGCGCAATGTGAAATTGAAATAACAAAAGTTAAGTATTCATTAAAAATGCTTTTTTTAAGACTGTATCATAATAAACTTCTTTAAAATAACATAGATTTTGGCAAAATATTTACTATTTTTTTAAATCATGAAAATATAAAAAAAATGGCTGAATAGCTGCCCAGCTACAGAACATAATAGGCGGGAGAGTGGCATGCCGATCTACATTTGTTTTTTCGAGTTGTAGAGTTTTGTACCTTTCGCATAGCAGCAATGAGTTCAGCTTATTCATGTTTTTATTTTTACTTTCTTTGTATTCGTAATGAAAAGCACAGTGTTTACCTCGGGTGAAAGACTTATTTAGTCCCTCGAACTATTAGCTCCCTCGCTGCGCTCGGTCGCCAAATCCCGTCTCGGGACTTAAATAAGTTGCTTTCACCCCTAAAGTAACAATGTACTATAGCAGCGTTGTGTACTTTGAAGTATGGGTGGGAATCCGGACGGATGGCAGCCCTATGGTAAAATTATCTCTGTGACAGATGTCAACGATGTCAATGATTATTCGCACATAGTGCGCAAATACCGATAGACTATTTTACTGGATTTAAAGTAGACAGTTTGGTTGAGTGGAAAAGTTGCCAGATTTTAAGCAACAGGTCGAGGGTTCGAATCCTGAGAGAATAACAGACTCTTTTTGTGTATTTTGTTTTATTTCCATATTATTGCACAACGTTAATTTTCAAGTTTTCACGCACTCCCGGAGTAATAAAAAAACCCGTTGTTTTTTTAATATTATAAGATGGGTTAACTATTGACCTCAATCTTGACCATAAAGGTCAAAAATGAGGTCGACGATGGAGCGAGTTAACCCAGAAAATGCCTATAAAGGTGGTACTCCTATCCGACGGAACACAGCAAGCTGTTTGGCGTCGGACTTCGGTAGGAGGGTGGTCGCGAACCAGACGACCCACCGCATGAGACAACACCTCAGATTCAGAAAAAAACCGGCCAAGTGCGAGTCGGACTCGCGCACCGAGGGTTCCATACAAACCTAGCTTAAAGGTATTGTAGACCTGAGTATTTGATATGAATTTCAATTTAATACCTCAACGCGTTCATGAGGAAAGGGGTAGTAAGTTTAAAAATATTAAAAATATTTTTATGATATGATGTAATTAAAAATTTATGGTTTTCGCAATTTTTCCTTTATATGTGCTATAAGACGTTGCTTCGTACCAAATTTCAAGATTCTGTGTTCACGGGAAGTACCCTGTAGGTTTTGATTCCTTTGCGAGTGTCGAAAATTTGCGGAAATTTGCGGCATAAACGGCTGTATCTTTTGATTGCGTTGGCTTAGAAGTTTGATTTTTTCGCAGCTTCAAGGGACAGTAGACCTGAGTAATTGATATAAATTTCAGCTTCATACCTCCACGCGTTCTTGAGAAAAAGGGTCTTGACAGACGGACGGACGGACGGACAGACGGACAACAAAGTGATCCTATAAGGGTTCCGTTTTTTCCTTTTGAGGTACGGAACCCTAAAAAATAAAGTGTCGTAGCCTGGGATTGGTTAATTATATGTTAAGCTGTAAAATACATTAGTATTAGTACAATTAGATAACAAAATCTGGTTCTGTGAAAGAAGGACTTTTTGCTAATCAATTTAAATTTATTTTTGATTCTTAAAATTATCTATGTCACCATGTGATTTTGCCTTCACAGCCGTCACAACGACTTCACATACATACATACATACGCTCACGCTCATAATCCCTAACGGAGTAAGCAGAGCATCAGTGTTCTTAGAACCACTAGATGCCCCGTTTGACACAAATTGTGAGGGTTATCAGATGGAACAAGTTCACAAGTTCAGAACAACTTCACAGTCTTAAATAAAATTTTATTTCTGAGAACTACATTGTTAAGAATATTTACGAAATTCCTACAAGAACGAAGTACCTATCTGGCATCCTCTAGTATTACACTAAAAATAAACACAACACGTAACATTATTCCTGATAATGCTATCAGGGCCCCGATTCTGTAATTTAAGTTGTGTGTTGATAGAATGGAGGCAATTTTATGTGTTCAGGTGGCGAAATTGGGAACTATTTAATTTTCATACACTTGCTGACAACCACCTCGACCAAACGTGAAGTTGCAAACTACCTAGCAACTGGAAATTCAGTTGGCAGTGGCGCCACCAGTCAAAGCAGCCGTCACTAGATGTATAAAATTTGGATAGTTCTCAATTTTGCCACCTGAACGGATATAGTGTGTGCACACCCTAGTGAGTTGTATGAAACCAGCCTTAACTATGACGCATATAACTTAAATATCAAATAATAGGGTCAATGCTGCCAGTCTAACTAGTCGTCTTCGCGTAAAAACAGTGCCAAGTTAGGTACCAGTTAGTGAAAATGTAGTCCCCTTCGGTTAACTTCGTGCACCAAAGTACGGAGAAAAGTGCAAACTCTGGTGCCGAAGACAACAAAATTAAAATGAAGAAAAGAAGAAAACTAAATAACTACCAAAAATAAAATAAAAAATAAAGCCAGAAACCTTAAAAGAAAAAAGCCTAAAAATAATAAGACCAGAAATAAAATAACGAAATAAATAAACAGCGAGTCAAGGCAACACCAGGCGACTAGAGAAAGTGAAGAAAGAAAAAAAGATGTCGCTGGGTGCAGTTCGTGTCGGATGAGAACGCACTAAGCAGCCATCAATTAAATTCAATTTCTTGTCTTGTGTTTCGTGTGTGAAAACTATTGTTGATTTTAAATAAGAAATGTAGCAGTGTAGCTCAATTTATGTAAGTACTCGCTAAGTACAACAGGGTAAAAATCCTTCAGTTTAAATCATAGGGCGGAAAAAAATAAATCATTTTTAGCCCTCACAATAGTACATTGGGTTTACAAGTCCAGTCCTTCTTTCGGTCATGGTGTCAACGAGTTTGCTCTGTGAGAATAGTTGGTGTTTTAAATGACAGACCCCAAAATAAAAAATAATGGAAATGGCTAAAATAAAATAAAAGGGTGTGCGAAAACGACCCCAAAAGGCACAGGATGTCTAATATATATATATATATATATAAATGTACTAATATAAAAGAGGAAAAATGTTGGACAAGCCAAAAACTTACATAAACAATTGTTGTCTCAAAAATAAGGGGGGTGGTGAAGTGTGTGCACAACCTAAAAAAATTGTATAGCACTAGCCTTAGCTGTGACCTTGATGAAAATACGAACATAGTACAAATTATTGTACATTAATATGGCATTAGTAAACTGTTGTCTACCCGTGTACTCTTATGCAAGTAATCGTAATCATAATATGTTTAGTGTCCATTTCTGTCAAGTAATGTTATAATGTGTTCTCTCAGAATGAAAGCCAAAAATTGTAGTTATACTACCAATTTTTGTCTCAAAAGTAAGAGGGGTCGTGTAGAGTGTGCATGCCCTAGTAAGTTGTATGAAACCAGCCATATCTATGACGCATGTAACCTAAATATCAAATAATAGTGTCAATGCTGATGAGAGACACAGATGTATTTTAATACGAACCCATGTCTTTAGGTCAAATAATAAATTAAAATATCAGGTGTCATACTATGTATCTCGTTCTATCAAAGCTCCCACATGAAAAATGAAAAAAAAAGAAAAAAAAATGAAAAATATTTATTTCACTTAATTTGTAACATAATAATATAGATTGGGTTGATGCCTCCTTTTAAGCTTGATAAAGCCTGTGGCAGGAGACAACGCTCTTCCATGGACATAGTGATTTTATGGTTAACTTGTTATAGCAATTTAATGAATGATATAATTTTCCTTATATAAGAGAAACAAAGAATCTTAATTACTTACTTAACTAATAAAAAAGAACAAAATAAGAAATAAAAACAAAATCTCAAAAACAGAACCAAGAGTGCATGTGCGCATATCGAATGCATGTGTGTGTGTGTGTGTATACAAACCAACATTAGTATACAAACCAGCCAATTTTCCAAATAAACCAGTATTCTTTGAGTATTCTTCCAACCAGCTTCGCGTTTTCTTTTTACTCTCCGATTTCTACAGTATAGAAAGTTGGAACAGGGTTTTTAGGGTTCCGTACCTCAAAAGGAAAAAACGGAACCCTTATAGGATCACTTTGTTGTCCGTCTGTCCGTCCGTCCGTCCGTCTGTCAAGACCCTTTTTCTCAAGAACGCGTGGAGGTATGAAGCTGAAATTTATATCAATTACTCAGGTCTACTGTCCCTTGAAGCTGCGAAAAAATCAAACTTCTAAGCCAACGCAATCAAAAGATACAGCCGTTTATGCCGCAAATTTCCGCAAATTTTCGACACTCGCAAAGGAATCAAAACCTACAGGGTACTTCCCGTGAACACAGAATCTTGAAATTTGGTACGAAGCAACGTCTTATAGCACAGATAAAGGAAAAATTGCGAAAACCATAAATTTTTAATTACATCATATCATAAAAATATTTTTAATATTTTTAAACTTACTACCCCTTTCCTCATGAACGCGTTGAGATATTAAATTGAAATTCATATCAAATACTCAGGTCTACAATACCTTTAAGCTAGGTTTGTATGGAACCCTCGGTGCGCGAGTCCGACTCGCACTTGGCCGGTTTTTTTTTGTTATAATTTGACAGCTGTTAGTTGAAAACGATTCCTAAGGTTGAAAAGTATTACTTTCAACTCACTGTTGACCGTGTGGTGATCGGTTGAGAATAACACCACCCCATCTCTTTCCGTGGGTGTCGTAAGAGGCGACTAAGGAAACACAAATGAGACCTTCCTCCTAGTAATCCATCCCAGGCAACGACACTTCATTTTTTTCTGAATCTGAGGTGTCGTCCTATAGTCTCATGCGGTGTGGTAGGCTCTGTAAAAGGCCGTCTGGTTCGCGACCACCGTCCTACCGAAGTCCGATGCCAAACAGCTTGCTGTGTTCCGTCGGTTCGTGGGAGTACCAGTGCCTTTATAGGCATTTTCTGGGTTAACTCGCTCCATCGTCGACCTCATCTTTGACCTTATGGTCAAGATTGAGGTTAAGAGTTAACCCATCTTATAATAAAAAAAAATATATAAAAAACTCAGGCAACTTCAGACCTATTTTCTGAGTATGAGTAATGAAAAAGGTTCTTTCTAAAAAAAGTGATTTCCTCACGTGCGGGAGTTTTTTTTAACAATTCTGGCTCATCCTTGGTCGAAGAAAGCCATAGAGACGTATCGACTTGTATTATTTGGTGTAAGCAGGAGGTGAAAGGTTGTGTTTATTTATCTTAATTATCCAATAGAGTGGCATTTTCATTAAAATGACGAAACTCCTTAAATAAAGATTAAAAAAAAAACATTTTTTCTTATTACAGTCAGAGATATCGACAGGATCAAACCGGAGGCTTCGTGTAACGCCCAAGGTGGTATTTGCGTCATACACAGTGACTGCCCAGATGACAAGCGGATGTCAAGAGGGCTCTGCCCGAAACAACAGCACATGGGTATCGAGTGCTGTGCCGGACGTGAGTAATTTATAAAAAATAAGTTAAAAACTAAAACCCGATTACTGAAGAATCCCGCTCTAAAAAGTATGAAACAAGACAATACTCGTAACTGAAATATTTATGAAAACTTTTAAATATATAAGGTCCTAATTTATTAGTCACTTTCCTTTTAACACGTTATTGTGTAGGTCAAAATATATCATTTGAGTCAAAAAACAAAAGCATAATATTAAATTTAAAAGGTCTTGAAAAATTTTGTTATGATATTTTTTCATTACTATGTTGAATAAACCCATCCATTCAAACGTAAATAATAATGGCAGTAGTAGAGCGGGCGAGCGGGGAGTGGACGGCTATAATCGAAAGAGAACCATTCCTTTATCTTTAAATGGAAAATTCATTTGTTATTTTTTTTACAAAATTTAATTTTCATATAATTAATTTTTATGTTGTTTTTTGGAATACTATCAACCTATACAATAACGCCTTAGAAGGTAAGTGACTAATAAATTAGGACCTTATATATTTTTTTATAATAGCTATTTATTAAATGTAAACTACTATGGAAAGTATAGTAAAATATTTTTAAAGAAAAAGCAAGTAGTAACAAGAAAACTTAATCTAGACAAGGGCACTGACATCAAGTCTGTGGATGCTAATAATATCTTACCAAAAAAAAATAGTCAAGCGACAAAACATTTTATACATCATTTTAAAAGTAGTTTCATACTTTTCTATCAAATAATATGTGCAAAGGATTGACGATGTTTTCCGTTAAGAGTACCCGATGAGCATGTTTTAAACTAAACCCCTTATTCCTAAACGTGATTTGAAATTAAGTGACATTTAAGAGAATTGCGGGAGCGTTTGAAAATATTTCGTATCTCTTTTTAAGTATAGCCCAGTTGGTCACGAGTCAAACTTG
The DNA here is from genome assembly GCA_949987775.1 of Aproaerema taeniolella. Classification (NCBI taxonomy): domain Eukaryota; kingdom Metazoa; phylum Arthropoda; class Insecta; order Lepidoptera; family Gelechiidae; genus Aproaerema; species Aproaerema taeniolella. The sequence continues at coordinate 20,117,324 of OX465248.1, forward strand.
TAACCGGAAGGTTGTGAGTTCAAATCCTGGTGCGGGCCTTTACCACTTAATTCGTTTTTTTGGATTTGTGTACAGATTTCTCATTAATTAATTATCACTTCCTCAGCGAGCCATATGCGGCTTTAGACCCTATGAAAGCTCTGAGCCGTGGTTTAGGAAGCTGAACTTACTAACATTGCCGAATATGTATATCTTCGAAGCCTGCTTTGTGAGATAGTATGGTTATTTATTGAAAAAGGCTAATGAGGTATACCCTCGTATGATTCGCCATGCCTATAAGTAGGCTGGTGTTGGATCGCTGCCCAAAGACAGCTTTATGTTTAAAAAATAGTTATAATATGTGCATAAGAATTCACAATAGGTTACCTAACGAATAGAAAAAGTTGACATCTAAACAATTAAAAATAAAATATACAGATGGTTAATGGACAATAATTTCTAGAGTATTATGTGAGTTTTCACTTATGATGACCAACTCCGTAGATAAATACTAAAGTAATTAAAATTATAATAGATAAATTCATTTGCCTTTGGCTGAATGGCAGAAACATAATGTAAGAATAAGACCTCATTATACCTGTTCAATGCAAATACATATTTAATTTCAATTCGTTTTCAAAAAGCACGCGGCCTACCGCATTGGGCCAGCGTGGTGGATTATGGCCTAAATCCTCGTGTTTTAAAGGAAGTCCCGTACTCCTTGGTGGGAACGTAGCCTCTTACCAGCCCATATACGTCCCCACCGAAGGGCACGGGTCTCCCTTGGGAACACGAAAGGGATTTAGGCCATAGTCCACCACGCTGGTCCAATGCGGGTTGGTGGACCGATCATCTTTCGAAAATCAATTTTCTTGGATGGGCGGGTTTCATCACGATGTTTTGCTTCACCGCTGAGCAAGTGATAATTAGAAATCCGTACATAAATCCGAAAATATGAGTTTAGTGGTACAGGCCCGCACCAGGATTTGAACCCGCGACTTTCGGATTACAAGTCTGGCTTATTACCAACTGGGCTATCACCGCTCACCACATTGGAAATGAATCTACGCAATTCGAAAAAATAATGTTCCGAATTTTTGCCTTTTTTCAAAAAGCTTAAGCTACAGGACGCAGGATTTCGCAAAAAAGCAGCGGATATTTATAAACAGTTAGCACGTACCGCAAAGGTAAGTTGGGGACTCAACAGAGAGATCATAAGGACCATTTATGTCGCTGTTATTGAGCCTATTGTGATGTACGCCGCAAGTGCCTGGTCTTCAGCCACAGACCTTCAGATGATCACGAATCAGCTGAATGCGCTCCAGAGGGGCTTTGCCCAAAAAATTTGCAAGGCGTACCGCACGGTCTCGCTCACGTCGGCACTTGTCTTGTCAGGGCTCCTTCCGTTGGATCTGAGGATACAGGAAGCCGCTGCCCTATATAGGATGAAAAAGGTTATATCTCTAGACTACCTCCCACCGGGACTGGAGCTAGAACGCATAGTAAGCCATACAGACTTACCCCACCCATCACAACTCATAGCAACCGAGTATGAACTCCTTGAAAAGACAGACCATGACACCTTGACCAGCTACCAAATTACCGGACCCCAGATATACACGGATGGTAGTAAGATGAAGGACAAGGTGGGAGCTGCTTTAATCTGGTGGGAGGACGGTGAAGAGACTAAGTACTCGACTTTCAACCTTCACCCCTTATGCACGGTCTTCCAATCTGAACTCTGTGCCCTTTGTAAAGCAGTGGAGATGGCTAAAATCAACAGGAACCCAACTGTTAACATACTCAGTGAATCGAGATCCTCACTTGACCTGCTCAAAAATCCCAAGCTGAGCCATCCCCTTGTTAAATCCATTAAGGATAATATAAAAGAGATCAGAGCTGAGGAAAGAGAGGTCAGGCTTTTCTGGTTGAGAGCTCACATCGGAACAGCCGGAAATGAACGGGCTGACGAACTTGCCAAAACAGGCGCTCAGAAATCAGTTACTGCCCCAGACTACGACAAAGTCCCCCTGTCATACATTAAAAAAAAGATCCGAGAGGAATCTGTCCACAAATGGCAGGATAGATATGACACCTCTAGCACAGGTTCAGTCACGAAAACTTTCCTGCCGTATGTCTCCGAGGCGTACAGTTTGGTAAGGTCTGCGAAACTGACACCCTTACAAGTGCAGGCCATGACAGGTCACGGAGGGATAGCGGAGTACCTACACCGGTTCAAGTTAAAAGACAGTCCCGGATGTGAGTGTGATCCAAACGTCAGTGAGTCTGTGTGGCACATAATACTGGACTGTCCCCGCTTCGCAGCTGCAAGGATGGACGTGGAAATTCTCATGGACACCAAATTAAGCAAATCAGTATTACAAAACGTCATAACTGATTCCCAAAAAAGGCACTATTTCCTCGCGTACACGGAGGCTATATTTCGCATCGCCACCAAACGTAACAGTACGTTAACTACAGCAGCACCAAGGTACCCCCCATCTCAAACATCTCAAACGCCCTGCACAAACGTCCAAGTCACACAAACGAGTCATAAACAATCAGAGGAAATGACCACCCGCCGGTGTAACACAATAGACCAATTATTGATGTACGGAGAGCACGGCGAACCCGGACTAAGGACTCGTGGAGTGGCATTATTCATGGACAGTAACACAGAGAGGCTCAGAATAGGCTTCTGTAGCGTCTCAAATCGAGGAAACATAACAATATCACCAGGCCTCGCAGCTCTATTGAATGGCAGTACTTTCAGAACGAGCATGAAACGCAAGACATTTAATGCGTTATCAGAAATCAAAGTAGCAAACTACCGCTGTCGACTTGTGCGGTCTCGCAATAAAACAGTAGCGCTATTTGAAGGGAGTGCAGAAGAAACTCAATTCGCTCAAGCATGCTCAGTGCTAGCAAATCTAGAGAGTGACAACACGGTAACATCCCGCAAGATTAGTGTAGACGCAATGGTGGTTGGACTTGCCAAAGGAGCAGGTTCGGACTACAATGGTTGTATAAAAGCCTCAGAAGTACATGAGGTGGTAGTGTATGAAGATTGGGGGGAAAACTTGAACTTCCTCTTACCACACACACCAAACACCGAGACATGCATCGGTCACACTGACAGTCCGGGTCACTCCATTGCGGGAACACTTAGCGGATCTGAGAAGTTACAACGAAAGATAGCACAAGCCAATCAAACGAAGATGAGAACACCAAGGGAAAAACCTTGATAAGCACAATATTTAACGCAATTAATGCTGCAGCTACCAAAATACCCGGCGCCCTCAGAAGAAAGACTGACACAATGACCTCAGTAGAAAAACAAGCAGCAGCAGTTGAGTTTTTCATGAGAAGCCCTCCAAAAAGACAGCCATCAAACCCACCATCTACTAGAACAAAAGCCGATATGGGGTAAGTCGATCCGCCTACCCTCAGACAAGCAGTGTCTCCCCGCGACCATATGGTGAATGCATTCCTTGAGTTCATGGCAGTCATTAAAGCGACCAGAGAGGTCAATCTTAGGACCTGCGAGAACATTTTGCACTCGTTCCATCTTGAAAATGAAGGACTGCTAAAGGTAAGACTCGAGGAAGCAGATGCAACCGTATACAACAACGACACCTCCCAGGTTCTTAAAGGCTCAGAAATAAGTCGGCATATGGCCGCATATAGCAAAACCAGCGGCTTTGTCACTCTGGACGATGAAAAAACTCGGAAATCAGGATTAATAACGTTCGAAACCCCTTCAGAAGATCCTATAGTCGTCACAGCCCGATGCACGAAGGTCATGCTATACGATAGGATCCTTAAAATGTCTGACACGATATCTAAAGTTTCTTCCGGTGACATAGCCTTCGAGTCCTGGGAGGTGCCAAACATATCATGGATTAATGGAGTTCCTGGATGCGGTAAAACAACCTGGGTGGTAAACCGTTTTGAGGCTGAACAAGACTTGGTAGTCACAACTAAAACCGAAGCGGCAAAAGACCTTAGAGACAAACTTGTGAGCCATATAGGAGCTGTCGCCAGAACCAAGGTGCGAACTCTTGCATCCGTTCTAGTTAATGGTTTTAGAGAACCGAGCAAGGACAGATGCAGGAGACTCATGGTGGACGAAGCACTCATGAACCACTTTGGAGCTGTTATTATGGCTGCCCAAATTGTCAAGGCTAACGAGTTGTTGCTGATCGGTGATAGAAACCAACTACCCTATATTGACCGACACAATCTTTTCCCTTTAAAATATAGCCGGCCTGATCTAATTTGTAACATTACGCAGGAGCTTCTGTGCACCCATAGAAACCCTCTTGACGTAGCATTTGCCCTTAGAGAAGTCTACAGTGGCATTTACTCGTCGAAACTTTGTACGCACTCCTTAAAACTTGAAAGGTATACGGATGCTCAAATCGATCGAACCCAGTCCGAAACCCTGTACCTTGTGCATACACAGGTAGAAAAGAGATCCCTACAAAACGAGGGATACGGATCGGGTACCGGGTCACGCATCCTCACCATACACGAGGCTCAGGGATTGACGTACAAAAAGGTGGTGATTGTGCGCACAACAACGACCAGGCAGGAGCTACACGACAGTATCCCTCATGCTGTGGTTGCCATATCGCGCCATACCGCCAGCTGTAAATATTATGCGGATGATGGTAACGATGCGATAGGCAGATTCATCAAAGAAGCAGAGGCGGCTGGCAGGGAAAAAGTGGTCAATTACAACCTCAGAATGGCGATCAAAAGTCGAGACAGAGCCGTCATGGATGCTTTGAGGTCTGGATGCAACAGCGGGGAACCGTCACTGGTTTAGAAAAATACATTATGTAAAATATAAATATATATCTTTATTATAGCTATTTATCTACCTACTGTAAACTACTATGAAAAGTATAGTAAAATATTTTTAAAAGAAAAAGCAAGTATTAACAATAAAACACTTAATCTAGACAAGGGCACGGACATCAAGTCTGTGGATACTAATATCTTTATTATAAAAAAAAAAAAAAAAGCTACAGGACACACCCTTAACCCAATCGTCTTTATTTTAGGCTCAAATTGTAGCTGACTAAATTTTCTAGAGGAGTTTTAGTCAAATTTTTGACATCATTCTTCGTTTCCAAAATATCAAGCCCCAAAATAAAAAAAATCGAAAAAAAAATGTTGTTTTACAAATCAATTAATATAAAAAAAGCAAAATGGTCAATCCTCAGCTTGTATTATTTGTTCAATAATGTAGGAAGCAGAAGATTGTTCTTGGTATATTAAGATCTTTCCAAATGGAAATCTGTGGTTTCTGCCTATCCAAATGAAAACAAGGCATAAGCTGTTAATAAGTATGTTAAAGGTAAAATAACATTAAAATTTATCAATCCTATGTTCCAGTTTCATCCAGAGAAACAAGGTGTACTAAGCACGGTGGATTTTGCGTGGCGAAGAACATGTTTTGCACCGATCGTCTGATTTACCGCGAAGCGACTGACTGCCCTGAAGATGCCAAGTGCTGTATTTTAACTTAAATCAACATTTTTATTAGATATTTTATAATTTTAATAAATATTTCAATTTATTTTTTTGCTTTATTTGACTCTTGTAACATCTTCAGTTCTTTTTGGGAAGTACTAGTTTAGTACGTATCTAACTACCTACGTCATGTAAATACTTTTAATTGTAGTGTTAAACGAGATTAATACACATACAGGGCTTTAGGTAAATCTCTTTTAACCTCTCGGGTGGTTAATCAGTCCATGAAACTGAACAACTTTCCCCCAATAATAGGTCAAAATAAGAAAAAAAAAATTTGAGTTCCCATACAAACTTCATCAGCATATACGAGTAAGTACCGCATTTTGAGTGGGAGATCAAAATTTTTTTTTCGTGTTATAACCTACGTCCTTGGGGAAAGTTGTTCAGTTTCATGGACTGATTAACCACCCGAGAGGTTGAAAGAGATTTATCTAAAGCCCTGTAGAAGTATTAACATTATATGTCACCGGAAAATTGTAAAAAGCGTATGATAAATTGCCTAGTAAAATTATAAAACGAAACTTTAAGGGCCGCCTGCATGAAATAATGATAAGTTAGGTTAGGAAAGGCTTTTTTAGGTTCGGCTAGGTTAGGTTGCATTAATCTATACTACCCAGCAATGCCCGAATTATTTCATTTTTTAATTTTTGTTTCAATTGTTATTATTCTGACATGATATGAACAAAGGTATCTTAAAATTAGTTTTTGGTGTGGAAAACATTTTCCTTGTTTAAAAAAAAACAAGTGTCCATATGGACACGCTAGGCATTCGTAATACGATAAATTAAGAATAAAACCCAATTAGAACTAAAATGAAATTATATTTGTGAAATAATAAGAAATTACAGGTGTAATAACTATTTTTTGGTGTGAAAGTCTCTGAAACATTCAATGCATAATCCAACATCGCATTTCACGCAGGCTGTTCTTACTGCTGATGATTTTGCCTTACAGTTAGGTCCAACACAACGCCTCTTCTTTTCATTTTTTAGCACAAAGTGCGCTACATTATCATAGCGCGACGCTTGTGATAAAGAGGAACTGCTAGGCCGTCCACCACCCTTGGGAGCTTCGCTGTATTTACCCAAAAAATGGAGTACTATTTGTCGCCTGAATTCTAGTTGGGGAATCTTCGTACCCGTTTTCCGCTGCAGTTGCCAAGCATTGTGGACACAAGCATCAATCATCCACGTGAGCAAAGACCAGTACCACTTTTTGCTTCTGATATGAATGCGATACATATTTATGTTTTCGTCCATGCGATCAACGCCACCCATAAATCGATTATATTCCCCAAAAAGATGCGGACGAGGTACCTGGACAGATGTTTTGTCTTTTTGTGAGTAGCGTTTCACAGATGATATAGGCTGAACTCCCAAATTATTTGAAGCAATTGAAACGATAGAATTATCCATCCATTTGACCACTACTACACCATCGTCTTTGCTTATAGCAGATTCATAATAACCACGCTCCTTCTTCTTCATCTGTTTTTTGGCGGTGAGTTTAGGACATTTTTGTAAGCGATTTTCTCGGATTGTACCAGTTGCGCCATAACCTTGCTGTCGAAGATAATTTAGTAAATTCAAGCTGGTGAAAAGATTGTCAAAGAATAAATGATACGGCAATTTCTTTTTGCCTTCTTCAAACTCATCGAGCAGTGTAAGTAGGGGTGCAGCGGCTTTGCCAAAGTGTTTTTCGTACTGAGGATTTCCTTTGAAGGATTTTCCTTGATATATTTCGAAAGACACCAAGTATCCATCTACTGTGCACAAACTCCACAACTTATAGCCAAACCTTATAGGTTTTCCTCTAATAAATTGTTTACATGAATGTTTTCCATAGTATTTGACCATAGTCTCATCAAACGAAAAATTTTGTTAAGGCATATAATATTTCATAAATCTTTTTTTTATTTCGTCCATCAGTGGCCTCAACTTCCACATTTTGTCGTGCTCGTTCATTTCGGTATTGTCCACGCAATGAAAAAAACGCATAATCTCTTCAAATCTATTTCTTCTCATGCAATTATAGACAAGCTCGTTTCTAGTGTCTTTTTGAGAACTCCAATATAACCTTTTATTAGAAACAGGATTATAACCACTCAAAATCAAAATAGCAAGAAAGCAACGCATTTCTTTGGCAGTTATATTTGGGTTAGGGCAATTTTTCCATAAAGCATACTGATTGGATTGACTAACAAACATATCAATTATATCATCGTCTATAAACAGCTCAAACAACTCAGGAGCAGACAGGTTTTTCAAAGCATTAGTACATTCAAGCTCAGGAAATGGTCCTAAAAATGGCTCTAAGTCCCCACGTACCCACGTCCTTTTCTTTTTACCAACAAGTCCGTCGAAGTTCGGTTCCTTGTTATGATTTGGATTTTGATAACGAACTTCCGCTTCGGCTAACAATTGCCTAGAGCTCAAGTTATCTAATCCACCAGCAGCATCTTCGTCCGCAGAGTCTTCATCAGTTAGAACTGAAGGTTCTGGTGGTGCGATGAAAATCGCCTCCGGAACTGGGACCTCTTCGGAATCACTATCCTCTTCCTCACACTCCAAAACATTCAAAACATCATTCAAAGTTTGCTTATTTTTGAATACACTTGCATCCAAGTACCTGTAATAACAACATCAAAACAAAGCGTCAAATGACATGCGAAGTGCTTAGCGTGTCCATATGGACACATAACCTCAACCGCTCAAAAACCATGATTTTGAAACATATCTCATTATATTGGTAATGATTATCGTAGATATTATAATAACTTATATTTCAACACCAAAAACACAGGCAAAGCGGAACAATTTTTGATAATTATTATATACCCGTTATTTTCATCCATTTTTTCACCACAATTGAATTTCAAGCACAAATAAAAATACAGCCGCCGTTAGGAAGTTTTTTTTTTTTTTTTTAAAGAATGGCTATCCGCATTGTCGTTAGGAAGTTGGATGACAGTAAACAAAACGTCAAACCACTCATCTGACAGTAATAAGAAAGTGTTGCCAAATTTGAAAAACCTTTGGGGTTGCCAATATTCTAATTTTAATTTACCAAGAATTTTGTGTCCATTTGGACACGCTAGGCATTGCTGGGCTAATATTATAAAAAGCAAAGATTTGTATTTTTGTATGTAACGAATAGGCTCCGAAACTACTGGACCGATTTCAAAAATTCTTTCACCATTAGGATGCTATTAAGTTGGCACATAAATAATGAGCGATTATGACAAAATGGAAAAGACCATATATTTATAACTTATATTATTTATTTGTCAATAACATAAGCACCGTCAGAATCAACAACGCGTCTCCACCTCCCTGGCAAAGAATGAATAGCGTCTGTGTAAAACTGTTTTGGTTTTGACTTAAAGAATTCATCTAAGAATTGTCGTAGGTGAACGTCATCATAAAATTTTTTTTCAGAAAGTGCATTACTCAGGGACCTAAATAAACAATAATCTGTCTCTGCCAAGTCTGGCGAATACGGTGGATGAACAATTATCTTCCAAGAAAACTTCAATAATTGTTGCTGTACGGTTTTTGCGATATGTGGTCGAGCTTTGTCATGCAAAAAGAAAATCTTGTCGTGCTTTGGACGTTTAAACTCGATGTCAGTTTTTAACTTGTCAAGATAGTAACAGTAGGTTGCAGCGGTCATGTTAGTATTTCTAGGAAGAAGGTCCCAGTATATGGTTCCATAAATATCCCACTAGACGCACAACATAATTTTTTTAGACTGAGGGTCTTTTTTTAGAGTTGGATTTCCGGATCAATTTGGACCTAATCCACTTTTCATCCCCAGTAATCAGGTGGTCCAACCAGTTGAATGTGCAGCGAAAAGACAGAAGTTGTGTACAGACGTCTGTGCGATATTGAAGCTGATATGGAGTTAACTAATGTGGTATCCAAACACCATATAAGTACCTTTTTCCCAAATCGTGCAAATTTCGTTCTATTGTGGTGTGAGAACATTCGAGAAGTATAGCAAAAGTACACGATGTAAGCCTGGGATCTTTCTCAATTAACGACTTTAATTTATCGACGTCTGTTTCCACTGGTCGGTCAGACCTGGGCTGATCACTTAGTGTGTAGTCGCCACTACGAAATCGTTGGTACCATCTTTTTGCTGTTGCCTCTGATACGACACGATGTTTACCCCTCGATACTCAAAACAATGACTGAGATGAACAAGCGCCGCTCGCTGTTTATATACCCTCGACCATAGAATGTTCTAGACTCTTCTTGAAAAAACTAGAAAACTTTTAACTAAACGCTCATTATTTATGTGCCAACCTAATACATTATCCCTGAGTAACATAGGCTACATAATTTTCCCGAATTCCCACGGGAACGAAGTGCCGAGCGAGATGCTAGGATTATAAAAGTCCGTCAATATAAAAAACATGGCAGTTTACAAAGAACCGAGAGTTTATAATCGAATCACAATATTACGGGATTGAAAATATTAGGGTGACATAATATTATATTTTCTCTGGATTTGCATATTATTTTATAATAATTATGCAGTGCAAGCAGACAAAATATTTCGCAAATTGAGAACTCATTTGTGAAATACAGAGTCGTGGAATAAACGATTAAAATCTACTTGCGCCAGTTAAACGCCTTTCAAATTACCAGAGCCTCATTACATGGAGCAAATACTGGAAATTCACTAATGAAAAGATGATTAAAATTCCCAATTAAATTTGCTTGGGCTTCCTTTTTTGCACCGTCTTATTATATTAAGCTCATAATTTTGGAAACTGGTGGACTAAGGAAAATAAATAAAAAAAACATCTAGTAAATACAAGTGCTTATTCTAAAGATTTCCAGACGATCTACAATTTGCTCTTTTTGTAAGTGGTTGAAGAATATTACAAACTAAAAATGTATATGAATACAGATTTATACCAAACAAAAAGTTATATTTCATCTGATCAGTTTTTTTACTCATTTATTTGCTAAAACAGAATATACTATTATTTATTCTGTAACAGAACAATTTACAAAAGGATGCTTAAAGATATATTTAAAATGTTATAAACATATAAACAATGTTATACCTATATACCATTTCATTTCTTTATTGACTATTTGTTTTTAAGAAAAAACTTGGAGCAGAGAACTCGGTATATAATGTAATGATTCGTGCATTCTAATGGGTTCATTAAATATTGTTTCAAGAAGGTATTTTTCTTTTTCTATCATGTCGGCAGTTGGTATTGTACGTTAGTACTATTATTTATTCTGTGGTATTGCAAAGCGAATAGGTCTGTATTACAAAACGCGACTCAGACTCTGGCCTATACTTAAGTAGCAGTCGTCTTTTTCATTTTGGTAAAGAGAAAAAGAATCACTAAATACTTAAGTATAGATCAATACTTGAGTCTCCTTCTTGTAATATCGGCTTTAGACAATAAAGGATTTTTTTACGATGGTGAAACTCTCTCTTCTAAGCATTAAGCGAATAAAGTAAAACGCAGACACAAAAATAAATACTTGAAGAAAGAAGGTTTTAGACTAATGAAGAAACCGCTACATCATCCGTATGACTAACCATTCAATCTTTTCTTAATAATCCTCTCAAAACACTCAGCATTTCGCTAGCAAAGCTATTAGCCATACAATATGTTTTATTCCGCTCGGTTTAACATAGACATTTCTTGTAATTGGTCGAAGAAAAGCTTGTTCTGAGCAGTGATTCTGATAGTCAAGGCATCTAGTCTACTAATCGATGGCACCTCAATGGCGGTTGAATGATAATAGTGACAAATTGAGAACTATCGTAACCTCATACTTTTTTTATTGTAAGATGGGTGAACTCTTGACCTCAATCTTGATCATAAAGGTCGAAGATGAGGTCGACGTTGGAGCGAGTTAACCCAGAAAATGCCTATAAAGGCACTGCTACTCCCACACACCGACGGAACACAGCAAGCTGTTTGGCGTCGGACTTCGGTAGGAGGGTGGTCGCGAACCAGAAGGCCCTTTACAGAGCCTACCACACCGCATGAGACCATAGGACGACACCCCAGATTAAGAAAAAAATGCCTGGGATGGATTACTAGGAGGCAGGTCTCATTTGATAACAACGCTTGAAACCAGCAGCGCAACCACCAACCGAACGTTATGTTGTAAATTACTTATCAAGTTAACATTTAGCGGTGGCGCCGCCAATCAAAGCAGTCGTCATCAAATGTAATAAAATTTGGATAGTTCTCAATTTCACCACCTGAAAGGATAAAACAGCGGTGGATTGTCATTCCACCGCCACTGAGACGCCATTGATTACTGGAATATCCCTCTAGTACCTTTTTGATGGCAGTGAAATTACAAAAGTCTTCTTCTTATTATCGTAAAGGTATAGTCAAGTGTGTGGCGAACTTGGCTAACCCTGGTGTCAGAGTTTTCAAACCGCACAATGGCCTCTGACTTGGTTTTAACGACTGTAGTCAGTCGACAACAGCCGGGACCGACAGCTTAACGTGCCCTCCGAAGCACGAAAACGTTCGTGATAAATTGCGTGACTTTGGTCACCCATCAGGTTCCCTGCCTCTGTGTACGTTTTAACCGTGTGGTGATCGGTTGAGAATAACACCACCCCATCTCTTTCCGTGGGTGTCGTAAGAGGCGACTAAGGAAACACAAATGAGACCTGCCTCCTACTTATCCGTCCCAGGCAACGACACTTCATTTTTTTCTGAATCAGAGGTGTCGTCCTATGGTCTCATGCGGTGTGGTAGGTTCTGTAAAGGGCCGTCTGGTTCGCGACCACCCTCCTACCGAAGACCGACACCAAACAGCTTGCTGTGTTCCGTCGGTGCGTGGGAGTACCAGTGCCTTTATAGGCATTTTCTGGGTTAACTCGCTCCATCGTCGACCTCATCTTTGACCTTATGGTCAAGATTGAGGTCAAGAGTTAAACAATCTTATAATAAAAAAATAAAATAAAAAAAAACGTTGCTTAACCTCAGTGATCGGTTGATATCAGCGAGTGCCATTGGGCTACGAGCGCATTAAGAAAGTGACCGACCATTATTATCTCTTCAGGTGGAAAAATTCAGAACTAAACAAGATTCATCTATTTGATATCACTTGCCTGGACTACCAGCGCCACCGCCAACCGAACGATAAAGTGTAAACTACCTTGCATATCTCGACTTAACATTCAATTGGCGTTATATAGTTTTCTTAGATAATATTTTTTTTCTACCTGTATGGATAAAATGGTCACCATGGTCACTCCACTGCAACTGGAAAGCCGTTGATTAGCAGAATTTCCGCCCTGTGTAGGTAAGATAAATATAACAAGATACTTGGAGAATATTGTATCATTGTAGTATGATTACTTACTTGGAAATAGCTTACGTGAATCAGTGATAAGTTTATTGACCTTTGAATTGCATAGCTCTAAATAGCATGGCTAAACTGAAATCCAATTCACATAGATAATCATGTATTATTTAGTTATTTGTCATACAAGGGTGGGAACACAGCTGAACTGAAATCCACTTGTCATAGATAATTATATATATTAAAAGCTTCCCGCTTGGGAGTTCGTTCCCGTGGGAGTCAGGGAAAATCATGTAGCCTATGTCACTCAGGATTAATGTAGTACACTAATGGTGAAAGAATTTTTGAAATCGGTCCAATGGTTTTTGAGTTTATTCGTTACTAGCATTCCGCGCAGGACTTCGTTCCCATGGGAATTCGGGAAAATTATTTACCCTATGTCAATCACGGATAATGTAGGATTCTAATGGTAAAAGAATTTTTCAAATCGGTCCAGTAGTTTCGGAGCCTATTCAATGCAAACAAACAATCAAATCTTTCCAACGTGTTAAAAAAAAAACCAAAAAAAAGATAATTCAAAATTAATTAAAATTTAGCTTATTGCGCAGCTACATGACAAGAATTTCATATAATTTATATGAAACTTTCATTTTGAAAGATGTCAAACCGCTCAACTGATTACTAGAGTTGCAACTATTTTCACTTTTAGAATTAAATTTTGGAATTTCTTTTTTTTTTTTTTGAAACACCTTGTATATTACTAGCTTTCTGCTCGGGACTTCGTTCCCGTGGGAATTCGGGAAAATCATGTACCCTTTGTCCATCACAGATAATGTAGGATTCTAATAGTGAAATAATTTTTCAAATCGGTCTAGTAGTTTCGGAGCCTATTCAATGCAAACAAACAATCAAGTAATCAAATCTTTCCTTTTTATAATATGTAGAGATTAGTATAGAAGACATACAAAAAAACAAAATTTTCCTCTTTATAATATTAGTGTAGATGTAGATTTAGTTATTTGTGATACAAGGGTGGGAAGGGGTGATTGCAAACGAGTGGAAGTATAAAAACCCCTAGGGTTGAAAACACAATTTTCAAGTTCATTAATGATTTAAAACAAAATGGTTAACAATATTATCTTAAATGGACTTGATTTCTTAATATCGAGTAGTTTTTCATGTTTATAGAGTGTTAACCTTTTTCTTCGCTTTTTCGTGAGCTTGCCGTGTTCGAAATTTTTTGTAAATGAGGACATAAAACTAAAAAAACTATAAACTTGCCTTACTACCAAGAAACATATTTACATGACGTAGAGAGTATTTTTTTAGAGTAAGCCTCTTAGATTTTAGAAAGTTTTAAATCAAACAGAAATACAAACCAGAAAGTACTTACTTGCGAAGTTATATGAGAGGAAATTGATATGAAACTTCCACAGTGAAGCCAGACTAAGTTCAAGTTAAGTAGCATAGAAGTACATGAAAGAAAATTAAATTAAGACAACAATTATGCTTGAACAAATATTAGACGACATAATTATCGCGAAATTAGTTCAAGCTGATGTTGATACGGATGCTCTGTGGTCTATAAAACTACCTGACTTCTAAGGTATGTGATTTGATTGGTATTTTTTTTGTTAGCCATATTTATATGTCCCACTGCTGGCCCTCGTTTTGACCACCTATTGCGGTCCAATTAATTGTCCCTCCAGGCGTCATCAAAAGCGTCTAACTCGTCTTTCCATCGTTTTCTTGTTCAACCCCAAGAAAACAGTGGTAATATGTGTTACACGCTTTTACTATTTACTAGCTGATGCCCGCAACTTCGTTTGCGTGTTAATTTAGATTTTTACATACAAAAGTTTTTTTCCGCTAATTCCCGTTCCCGTGGGAATTTTGCAATATCCTGTTGCAACTAAGCTTTAAGTCTAACTTAAGCGGTTTAGATTTTTCATACAAAAGGATTTTCCCGCTAATTCCCGTTCTCGTGGGAATTTCGGAAATTCCTTTCTTAGTGCACCTTTACGGTACCTAAGCTACGTCCCTTCTAAATTTCAAGTGCCTACGTTTAGCCGTTTAGGCTGTGCGTTGATATGTCAGTCAGTCAGTCAGTCAGTTTCTCCTTTTATATATTTAGATCATACATCGCAGTATTCCACCAAGTCAAGGCAGCAAAAAATTTGCAATCGTACCATCGTTATACTGAAGCCAAAAGGGCATTGTTGTTCTTGGAAAAATTACATTATGTGGCAATGTTTATGTTATGATCAGAAATCTGTAATTTTCTATGAATGCAAAAAAGGCTACCTTTATGAAATGCAAGTAAAACAAAACTATTTTTCTAAGTATTTTTTTTGAAGGACTTTGTGTTTTTTGTAAATTTTTGATTAAATAAATTATATTCTTTAATTATCTTGGCTACCAGATACCTAGACCTTATTTCTTCTTTGAAATCTTGTTCATTAATTACATGATTATCTTTCTCTCATTAGAAGGTAGCAGGCTTTCGTGTCGACCTTCATTAGTGCTTCGCATTTATTTCAATGTAACAAATTTGCTACGGGCAGTAGGTATTCATCCACATCCTATAAATTAATTTTTAAAAAGCATTTAATAAGGTCATTTTTTTCATAGAATGTTTGTTGTATTTCGCTTACCTACACAGGACGGTGATTCTTCTAATTACACACAAACATGCACACACGTGGACGTACACGCACTGTTAGTCGATTTTTTCCTTTTTTTGTTTTATTATTTTATTTTACAATTCTTTGTTTTAAAATATAAGGTATGTTACATAGCAATTAGTTCGTCTTTGACTGTAAGCTACTTATTTGTCAGTAGAATCGTTTGTACTGAATCTCGAGATTCGCAGGTTAATTGATTTGTTGGCAGACTTTGTAATGGCTCATTGTAAGTTAATTATTTAACAATCTACCATTGTCAACTTATCTTTTTGGAAATAAAAATTATTTATTTATTATTTATTTAATGATTTTCAGTAGTACTGATTTTTTTTTAATGACTACTAGCTGACCGCCCTCGACTTCGTTCCCTGGGGAATTGTCTTGGTAGATTTTTTTTAAATATAAACCTGGTCGTGACAATAAGGAACACAACAAAAAACGAATCATCTAAATCGATCAAACCGTTCTCCACAGTTAAAGGGTGAACAGAAGAAATAGGGGTTCATCCTTATATAATACCAGCTTTCCGCCCGCGGCTCCGCCCGCGTCCTAATTTAAAAAATAATAAAAAGTATACTATAAACCTCGCGGAGCCCGAGACCTTTCCAACGAATGCAAAACCGTGGAAATCTGTTCGTGCGTTCTGGAGTTATAGCGTCAGGAAGGAAAACCCGACTTATTTTTATATAGTAGATTTAATAAGGTCATTTTTTTCACAGAATGTTTGTTGTATTTCGCTTACCTACACAGGACGGTGATTCTTCTAATTAATGGCTTTCAGTAGCACTTAATTTTTTACTGACTACTAGCTGACCGCCCTCGACTTCGTTCCCTGGGGAATTGTCACGGTAGATTTTCTTTTTTTTTTAATATAAACCTGGTCGTGACAATAAGGAACACAACAAAAAATGAATCATTTAAATCGGTCACACCGTTCTCCAGTTAAAGCGTGAACAGAAGAAATAGGGGTTCATTCTTATTTAATAATAGATTTCATCCATACATATCGAAAAATTGAAAACTAGCAAAATTATCTAACGCCTACTGCAAAATGCAAAATTTAAATGGTGTCAAATGAAGTTCCAACATTGTATTGAACTAGGACTGACTGCAGACAATCGATGAAAATACGCGTACTTTGAACGCAAAACGAGATACATCAACAGAAACAAGAGAAAAAAATCATATTGACATTTATTTCAACACGTCAACACGACGACGACGGGTTGTTGTTGTGGGTCCCTTGGAACATACTTACACAATCACCCATAACCCAAGAACAAACATCTGCTTTTCACATAAATATTGGCCCTGACTAGGAACCAAATCCAGGATCCGTCTATCAAGAGGCCGCGCCACTACCAGTCGACTAAACTGGCCGTCAAATGATACATCTAAACCTAAATGTAGCGCCTAGTGGTTTTAAAACCACGAGTGTCTAACTAGTAAAATAGCCAACTTAAATAAATCTCGTTTAAGCTGCAACTTTCTGCAATCAAACGGTGTCGCAAACGAAATGTTTTTAAAGACTTCCCAGCAAGCAGTTTTCGTTTTTTCTCCTATTTTGTTCAAGTGAAGTTTAATTAAAATTATATCAGCTTGGCTGACGTGGTATGCGCTACATAGAACGGCAAATTGCACTTAATTCGTGCTAAATTAGTTTCCTTGGTTTATTTTCAGTTACTTTTCTTTTTCTCAATACTAGAACCGAGAGGAAAATTTTCTTTCCCTTTTTAAAAACTGGAAAAGTTTTGTAGCTGCTTTGGAAATGTTATTTATCTATTCTTTTTTAAACGTTTCTGTAAAGATGAAAATATCCCTCCGGCCGTTTTCGCAACTGGGATTCGCAACTAGTTGTGAACCAAGAATTATTAGTCGTTGTTCGCAACCAGAGGCCAATCAAGAGAATTTTTTCTTTAACAGCAACCTGGTTACGAACAACGAATCAGAACTTCCCAAACAATAATAGTTGCAATGAGAGAACAGCATTTCTTAATTCGCAACTAGTAGCCTAGTTCGGTTAGGACGACCTAGATTGAGGGACAGGGGAACACATTTATTAAGATTTCTTATTTTCAGCCTCCTATATTTGTGTACTATATTAAAATTGTTAGTCGTTGTTCGCAACCGGTTGCCAATCAAGAGAACTTTTTCTTTAACCGCAACCTGGTTGCGAACAACGAATAAAAACTTCCCAAACTAACATTTATGGGGTGGCTATAAGTTAGTACGCAAAACTAAAGGGTTCATCATGTTCATGAAACTGAAAAACATTCCCCAAGAATCCATACACAATTCTAAAAACAAATTGTCGTCTAAGGCCCGTATTATTGATGGCGTCTCAAGTGTCTATTTGAACTCTCATCATCCAAAACTAGATTTGAGTTCAAATCAAATGTCAAGCATTGCTCTTATTCAAGAAAGCATTTTCAGTTGAATTGTATCAGCTGTCAGCTGAAACTAGTTTAAAAACCGAGTACGGAGATTCCAGACACAATTAATTTTCAATTGTTATGGACCACGATCGTGGTCTTAGAGACTGGACGTATTAAGACAGAAAGTCGCTTAAGTAGAGACTGAATAAATTAATAACCGACTTGGTATTACATGGATCTCACAACTTTTTACCGCAGAACAACTGAGTTGCGAGATTTGGTTTTTTGACAAGTATTGTTTTTGATGGGATATCATTTGCGTGATACGTGATAAACAAAGATCAGACCTGACATCTGTTGAGTGACATTTCAAATGTCATCTGAATGTCACTTAGCACATGTCACTCAGTGGAACTTTGATCAACGAAAGTGATGTTCTAGAATACAATCTCAAATTGTTGTAAAGCTTGATTCACGACTGAGACGCCTTCAAGCATACGGGCCTCAAACTAAGGGAATCCAGCTGAACGTTCGAGTTGTATAAAGTGGCGAAATATTTTATTCATATTTCATATGTTCTTCGAAGAAAAAAGCTCAGTTTACAGGCTGATTCAAATATTTATGAAGTTGCTAGCTTTCCGCTCGCGGCTCCGCCCGCGTGGACTACACATTATATCGTACCCAGCTGTGGAATAAATTGTAACCTATATCCTCTGCCAAGTTGTAATCTATCTCTGTACCAAATATGTGATTTGTGATCTCGTACAAGGTTGGGAAGAAGTTTGATGCATGTGAATCAACCCACAGGTGTTATTTTTTTTTAAGCTTAATTGTTTATACTAAGAAAGGAGCTACTGCTATTTATATCTTTGCAAAAATTAAGAAGAACCTGCTAACAGGCCCTACCAATTTGCACATGGTCAAACTTAAGTTTCCTTTTATGGAAAAAGCCCTGAAATACTGAATAACCACTAAGAAAAAATAACAACGAGATATAGCATTCAACTCGCGAGTCACAAACCATTCTTACTTATTCTTTCTCTTATCAAGCTTGGCCCAGGACCCAAGCTACAAGATAAAGAAACAATAGTTTTTAACTAGTCAGGATGCCCGGGAGTTCGTTGTCTTGAGAATTTCGTATAATTCTTCTTTACCTACTTCCTTTCTTCTTCCCTCCTACCGAAGTCTGACGCCAAACAGCTTACTGTGTTCCGTGTCGGTGCGTGGGAGTACCAGTGCCTTAATTGGCATTTTCTGGGTTAACTAGCTCCATCGTCGACCTCATCTATGACCTTGGTCAAGATTGAGGTCTAGAGTTAACCCATCTCATGATAAAGAAAAACTATTCCAATTTTCAAATTTCTAGGTACAAGGGTTTGGGCTTGGCCGTGATGAGTCAGTGAGTTACAGGACCTGCAATTTTCTATCAAAAAACAATTTTGGCTTTTCATACTTAGAAAATATGACTGAAATTACTGAATTACAACTGAAATTACAGAATCTGGGCCCCGATTCTGTAATTTCAGTTGTGTGTCGATGGAATGGAGGCCATTTTATCTGTTCAGGTGGCAAAATTTAGAACTATTTAATTTTCATATACTTGTTGACAACCACCCCGACCAGCAGCGCACCACCAACTGAACGTAAAGTTGCAAACTACCTAGCAACTTAAAATTCAGTTGGCGGTGGCGCCACCAATCAAAGCAGCCGTCATTAGATGTATGAAATTTAGGTAGTTCTCAATTTCGCCACCTGAACGGACGAAATAGCGACCATTTCATGGACACACAACTGAAGTTACAGAATCGGGGCCCAGTTTTATTGAGAGGTGAATTTTTTTCTTTATACATATTTTGTCCTAGGTTCCTTGGAGAAAGTTGTTTAATTTCATGGATAGAATAACCTATTTAAGTCAAATAATATGTTTTATTATATCATACTGTCAGCCACAAGACGTCCACTGCTGGACAAAAGCCTCCCCCAAGCATCTCTACATCGATTGGTCCAGCGCCACCCTCATCCAGCGGCTTCTCGCAATCCTTCTTTACCAGATCGTCTGTCCACCTTATGCGGCCTTCCTACGCTGCCTATTTATTATTGACAAATATATTTTATAATTACTAACAACTACTTTTCCATGCGAGCGTAATGAAAAAAAAGATATTCTGTTCATTCCGCTTCAGCTCATAACCTACAGACGCGATACGTAAATCGTGATCAAGGGGGCGTGATAAATCCCTCCTTATGTGATAGTGGAACGGATAGTCGTACGTACGCACGCGCTAAAATTCTTATTTATGTCCCTGGAAACAACAATGGGAGCTTTTTTTGAGTTATTCGCCTCCGAAATACGGAAAATAGCGAGAAACGAGGTTTATTTGTAGGCCTGGATTGTGTGTGCAGATTTAAGGGAACATTTTGTGGTAATTGCTTGAAGTGAATTGCTCTAGTTGCGTCAGATAAAGTTAGGGAAAATAATTGGGGAATTAAAAAAAAATGCAGCCATATCTCACTGCTGGGCAAAAGCCTGCCCTTTATTCTGCCATAGAATTCCGCCTGGGACTTCGTTTCCGTAGGAATGCGGGAAAATTATGTAGCCTATGTTACTCAAGGATGATGTAGCAATTTAATTGTGAAATAATTTTTCAAATCGGTCCAGTAGTTTCGGAGCCTATTCAGTGGCAACAAACAAACAATCAAATCTTTCCAGAATGAATGAATAATATTATTAACTATAGATAATGTTCTATCCTACGCTACAAACACCCAGTACCGACTGATGGTCGCCGTCGCCGATGTAGACCGCGCAGAAGATTATTACTCTGGTAATCTCTGTGGGAAATTCTAACTAGAAATAAAATTACCTACAAAAGACTTGATGCGTTTGAGAAAATTAGCAAATTATATGATTGAGTTAAAAAAGCAACCCTTTGAGTTTCTTGCCTATTCTTCTTTGGAGAAGACTCTACTTTGAACCATTTTAAGTAACATCCTGAATGTTTTATGTTATTATTGACTATTGACATAGACTTAACCATGTCTGAGCTAAAAAGGAGTTTGATAGCTTACTAGAATAGTGATACTAGCTTACTAGGTCCGTCCATATATGATAGTGGAACGAAGAGATGACTTTTCTAAGATTACGATGGAAATGAGCTACATAGCTTCAATGATATTTTTCCACGATAAAAACGTATGAGTCACCGACTTCAATCCCAACAACAGTTCGCACAGTAGATAACTAGTATTTTTTCCTGACTACAATGCCTATTAGCAGATAACCACAAACGAAAATGTCAATTATTTATTTAGATGATGTTCTGGTTTGTAGTATTTTTTTTTGTTGATTTTGTTGAAACCGCTGAATCATTTTCGATAAAATGTATATAAGACCATCTCTGAAGTATACTCTTTTGAACAAAAAAAAATATTTTGAAAATCGGTCCATAATTGGCGGAGGAATTAGTGAACATATTTTTATATTAAAAAAAAATACATACAGTTGAACATAGAAACTGCTTCTTTTTTGAACTCGGTAAAAATAAATACTATATTTTCAACATTTTCAGTTCACCCTGTTTTTGATTACAGTTCTGAAACGAACAAGAACAACATGCAAATTTCCTTCCCTCAAAAAAAACTTTTTCATTAATAAGTTTACTGCAAGTAAGAAGCCCAAAAACCAAAGCTTTAAAGGGCTTCCTTCATCAATCAAAGTGTCGCAATAAGGTGTACTTACAGCTTTAACTGACGTTGATCGAGAGGAGATTATGTTGACTTACAAATCTTACACTGTTGTGACTACCGATAAGATAATGTTATTAGGAAATGACAATTTAATAAACCTATAACTAGTAGTACATTTTTTGTAAAAAGTAATAAACTCAAACTCAAAAGTGTTTATTTCATTGAACATATAAAATAATACTTGAACACGTCAATATGATGAATTACATTAGCACTTTTGACTTTGCGCCTATTCGCAAAGGTGCAATCTTCCTCAGGAGAAGAATAGGCAAGAAACTCCGAGGGTCGCTCTTTTTAAGTCAATCATATAAATTTTCTTACTTTTAATTTTAATTGACTTAATATCTGAATAACTCTGGAGCTGAGCAATTTATTCCCATATGGTTGCTTGTCTAACAGATAATCCGATATTCTATAATAGCCCTTTTTATAAAGTTTTTGTTTAGTCATCGTCTTAAATTTTTCTAAAGGTAGGTTTTGAATACACATGGGAATCTTATTGTAGAAGCGTATACATTGACCCATAGGAGTTTGTTACTTTGTAGAGACGGCTGCCTAGTATATCCAAGTTATGTTTGCTTCTAGTGTTTACATTGTGCCTATAACAATTTTTCTTGAACAATTGTTCATTTTTCTTTACATATAAATGAATATTAAATATATACTGTGACGCAAATGTCAAAATATCTACTTTCATAAATCTATTTCTAAGAGACATTCTAGGTCTCATTTGATAAATCACGCGAACAGCCCTTTTCTACAGGACAAATATCTTATTGATGTCGGCAACATTACCCCACAGTAAAATGCCAAATGACATTAGGCTGTGGAAGTATCTGAAATATACGGTTCTCGCGGTTTCTACGTCCGATAATTGACGGATTTTTTAACCGCGTAAGTTGCTGAACTGAGTCTGTTCGCTAACTTATCAATATGATAATTTGCGTCAATAGTGACACCTAAGAATACAATAGATACTACAACTTCCAGTTTTTCATCTTTCATAAAGGGTCATCCATACACTCGTGCCTATGGGGATTAGCCCCTTACGGGGTAGGCAGAACGTCATGTAGTTCTAAAACAACTTGACGCTACTTTTCATTTTATATGACGCCACATTTCATCTCATCTTATAACACCCCCGGAAAACTGGGGAAATAGTGTTAATTAAGTTTTAATTTTGTTAAATTCTTTTTTATATGTATGTTAGTCTGTAAGGTATTTATCTATGGGCCTAGTTGCCTAAAAATAAATGATTTTATTATTATTATTATTATAACCCTCGTTCCGATGGTTGTAAGATGGAAGGTAAATATAGTGACGATAGGTTTTCAGCCTTTCTCCAACCTTATTACAAAACAGTCCTTCAGTAGGCCTGGGAAGATTTAGCTAGCATATTGTAAGTTTTTCTTTCACTCCTACTCCAGCGTGGTAGTCATCACAATATTTTTAAAAGGTTTAAAAAAATGTAAGACCATAAAAAATAATTAGGAGGAGATAAAGACGAAAAAACCTTAAATTAAAAAAAAAAGGTTTGCTTCGTTCACTCCATTGATAAAATACGTTTGTGCCGAGTGACCCTGATTAGATAAACATCTGAAATTTGGGAACAGTGGTCCGTAATAACTTAAGTAAACTATTCAATCAATTCACTTAGCTATGTCTGCTAAACCGTACCGATTCCCATTTATTTAAGTTCTTCCTTCTTATCTTATCGAGCTTGCACTATCCCACTTCTGAGCAAAAGCATTCCTCACTTTCTTTCATGATTTCCTGTCCTGCGCCAGTTCTACTCAGTTTTTCTGCAGTCCATATTGCAAATCTACTCACGTTAATGTTATTGAAGACCACTTCCTTGCTAGCTGAGTAACAATAAAAGTATTGCATCAATACAATTTCTCTAGAAACTTGTCGCGAGCTGTAACAACGTCATTCTTTTCCTCCGCTCAAGTAACTTCAATTCTTTGAGTCGCGCTTTCATGTACTTTTGAATTTTTCAGTTTCCTTGACTTGTTGATATTTATTTACAGATTTATATTTCAATTTGTTGATAGAGTGTGTTCAATAAAAGGTTTCATGTACTTTAACTTACAAATATGACTGAAATAGACATTTTAGCGTAGCGCTTTGTGGCATTACTCAGACAAAAATGAAGTTGAAAGTGTTTTGAGAAAAGTTAAAGTAATATGATAACAAGAAAAGCGCAATTATCATTGAGCGCAGCAGCACCAATCTAGGTTGTCATATTGACGGAGTAAGTATCAATAGCCTTAGATACGCTGATGATTATGGTGTTGTTGAGCCCAACGATCGGTGCTCTGAGAAGACTCTAAGCCGTATGTGAGGGGTACGCGGTGGCCTATGGGCTCAGATACAACGCGAAAAAGAGTGAGTTGATGGTATTCAAGGCGCGCACCAAATGCTACTCTATTGTGCCACCGGTCTTACTATGCGGTTCTCCTCTAAATAGAATCAGCAAATTTAAGTATCTGGGCCACTGGGTTGCCGAGGACCTAAAGGACGACATGGACATCGAGCGGGAGCGTAGGGCGTTGTCTGTCCGATGTAATATGCTAGCCCGCAGATTTGCAAAGTGTACAAATCAGGTAAAGTTTACGCTGTTTAGAGCCTACTGTCACCCTTTTACACTTGCAGTCTGTGGGTGTGGTATACGCAGAGGGCATACAGCGCGCTACGCGTCCAATATAACTGTTACGGTTGAGAACGCTGGTAGGTGGTGAGGTATTTGATTGTACAAAAATTAAAGAATTAATCGGAAAATAATTGTGTACTCGCTTAGTCATTAAAACAGAACAACAACATAGACACAAAAAAGTTATATAGAAACATAGACACAGTAAAAAAGGTTTCATCTTCAACACGCTTCCCCCCTCGGGTGTGAGGGCAGGCGCGCCAGGCGCAGGGCAGAGCGCCGGCGCAGCGTGCCGCGCGCAGTCCGCACGTCAGCCACACGCACGCGCCCGTCGGCGCCGGGGTACACAGCTTCAACGACACCACGAGGCCAGCAGCCTCGCTCTGCATTTGGGTCGATCACCAACACTAAGTCACCCTCTTGAAGTTGGTCATCGCTTGTGTGCCTCATAGTTCTTGGCAACATAGAGGGCAGGACCTCTTTCAGCCAACGCGCCCAAAACATATCTGCGAGACTTTGAGCGACTCGCCATTGCCTTCTGGAACATACATCTGTATTGCGCACTGAAACAGTAGGAAAATTTGATGATGTCCCCAACAAAAAATGGAATGGTGTTGATGCCGTTGTATCTTGGGGATCCACAGATACGTGAGCCAGAGGACGGCTGTTAACTATTGCCACAACTTCGCACAGCAATGTCAATAGTGTCTCATCTCGTGGCGCCCTCTCTTTTAAAACAACCTTCAGTGCCGATTTCACACTTCGTATCAGTCTCTCCCATGCTCCTCCCATATGTGGACTCAGAGGTGGATTAAAGTGCCAGTTAACTCGGTAATTAGGAGCCTCTTCTTGCATTTTCTTTAACTCAGCATCTGCTCCACGCAAGTTAGTCCCGTTGTCTGAGTACAAGTCGCTAGGCCAACCTCTTCTTGCCGCCATTCGCCGAAGAGCCATGATCAAGCTGTCGGTAGTTAAGGAGTGCACAACCTTGAGGTGAATGGCTCGTACAGTCATGCAGGTAAAAATAACTCCATATCTTTTCTCGTGTCTTCTGCCAACAGTAACGTCAATTGGTCCAAAAAGATCTAAACCACAATGAAAAAAGGGTCTGGTGTGATGTGCAACCCGTCCAGCAGGTAGGTCTCCCTGTCTCGGTACCGCAGGTGTTGCCTTTCTTATTCTACAAATGAGGCATCCTGATGCGACACTCTGCACAGAAGGACGCAAGCGTACGATCCAGAAACGTTGTCTCAGCTCATTGATCACAGTCTCATTATTTGCATGAGCAGCAAGAACGTGGTAATACATTATGATAAGCTGTGACACGTGACTTCGACCATCTAAGATAGCAGGCCTTTTAACATCCTCGGTCACATCATTTGTCGCATCGATTCGTCCATGAACTCTCAGCACCCCACTTTCATCAAGGTAAGGAGTGAGACGAAAGATCTTGCTTGTTTTTGACAAGGGCTTGTTCTCTTTTAATAAATTGATTTCATTCAAAAAAACTTTCAGATTGCGCTTGCTTAAGTATCAAAATTTCAGCTTCTCTTATTTTTGTAGCGTCAACAGTGCCGACTTTCTTCTTCCATTTGTCTAGGGCCACTAGAACAGTTGCAGTAGCGCGTAACAATCGCATCCAAGAAGAAAATCTATTTGCATCGGGAACGGGTAATGGATCTAAGGGCTTGATAACGGCTACAACAGAGGTCTTTCTGAGCTCAACATCATTTTCAGTCTGAGGAATTCTCAGGTTAAATTTGTTTTCAGGCCAATCCTCCTTTCCGAGGAAAGCATGTCTTCGGCTGGAAACCAGTACAATCCTAGAGTTCTTTCTCCTTCATTAGCTCCTTCGATACTGAACTTAACGGCACTTGGACCGAGGTCTTTCTTTGGCAGACTCTCTAGAACCTTCTTACTATTACTGGTCCAGTTACGAATCTCAAATCCACCTTTCAAGTGAATGTTTCTGACATCCTGTACAAGCTCCACGGCCGCGCTTTCTGATTCTATGCTGTCCATCAGGTCATCTACATAGTGATTTTGGACAATGCTTCTGACAGCTCTTGGCTTCTCTTGCTCATACAGTAAGGCGTTTTTATTTTTGACGTATTGGGCAACAAAGGGGGAACAACAAGCTTCAAAGATGAGCGAATTCATAACATAGAT
The DNA here is from genome assembly GCA_949987775.1 of Aproaerema taeniolella. Taxonomy (NCBI): domain Eukaryota; kingdom Metazoa; phylum Arthropoda; class Insecta; order Lepidoptera; family Gelechiidae; genus Aproaerema; species Aproaerema taeniolella. The sequence continues at coordinate 20,143,782 of OX465248.1, forward strand.
GTCTGGTGACTTCGTGCTAGAAGAATCATCCCTCAAAAGGAATCGTAAAGCATCTTGGTCTTCTTTTCTAATTTGCACACGAAGAAACATATCCTTGATATCACCTGTGATTGCTATAGAATGTTCTCGAAATCGTAGCAATATTCCAAACAGGGAAACAAGCAGGTCTGGTCCTTGCAAAAGGTAATCATTTAGCGAGTAGCCTTGTATCTTTGCAGCAGCATCGAAAACGAGACGCAATTTCTTTTTGTTTGGATTATCAACCCCAAAATGAGGTAGATACCACAGTCGTTCACTTTTTACTTCTGGACTAGAACAGAGATGCGCATAATTATTTTGAAGCAAGTGCTGTACACGCTCTCTATATCGTGCTTGAAAATCTGGGTTCAGCCGCATCTTCTTTTCCACGCCTAGGAGACGACTGAAAGCAGTAGGGTAGGAGTCTTTCATCTTGATGGATTCATCCTTCCATGGCAGCCCAACCTCCCAATGATCTCCAACTTGCTTCGCTGTCGCGTCAAGAATCTTCAATGCCTTAACGTCGTCTGTACATTTTCGTGGCTTAGTACTGACTCCCAGAGCATCCAAAGCAAATGAACGCTTAACAAGTTCGTTAAGTTCCTTCAGGCTGCATTCGTCTTTGCTTTTATCTTGTGTAAGGAACAGTGTATAGGCATTAGTCATACCGTGAGGACGGCGTCTACAAATGGACTTTCCATGCACAGACCATCCTAGGACACTGCGAGTAGCATTAGGATCGCCTTCAATAATCTCTAGCGGCGCAAGAAGATGGTAATTATCTTGTCCTATAATCATAGCTGGCTTCATTTCGTCTGAACAAATCAAGTTCTTAATATGAGATAGATGGTCGTACCTCTCGGGGCGAAAATGTTGACTGGGAAGATTTATTCCCTTAACTGATCGTGCGGTAATCTTAAAGCGGTTGGAATGTTCGCTTGAAATTTCAAAGTCTAGCAACTGGGTTTGACATATGAGAACACTATCGTCCCATGCGCCACGCACACTTAAGCATTCTGGGCGGCCTTTCAATCCAGCCTGTTCGGCAACCATGTTATTAATCATTGTGATGGTGGAACCGTCATCGAGGAGAGCATCAGTGACGATGTCACACTTAGGGCCATGAATGCGGACGCGGACGTACTTCAGCAACACGTTTGACGGCATTAAAGATTTAGAAGTGGCGGCTATTTGTGTGGCTGTAACATTTGCTGAACATTTACCGGCATCATCATCCTGGGATTCTTCACTGACTTCATTAGTCCTAGTCTCAGCTTGCATTGCGTTTACAGAGTTCACTGTATTTTTAATGGGCCAGTGCAGAGTTTTGTGATGGGGTAAACCGCAGTCATCAATATCGCAAAGCGGGGCTTCGCAAATGTTTTTATCGTGATCACTGTCTAAACATTTAGGGCAAAGTCGGTTAGTGCGCACAAAGGACCATCTTTCCTTTCGGAGGGCGCGCTTGAACTTTGGACATTCAGTGACAACATGATCGGAGCGCTTATGACAAAATCGGCATTCTGTTGGTTTCGTGGATTGAGCTAAAACCGTATGGGGCTTCTGTAAATTCGACTGAGTAACTGGGAACTCAGGTTTTCGTGAAGAAGTTTGAAGAAGAGAAACTCCAACGTTTGAAATTTTTTCCGCCTCAATCTCTAAAAAGTTAGACAACTGTTCAAGCCGGGTTAATGTACATAAATCTTTTTTCTCGTGAACATAGTTGGCCCATCGGGTAATCAGACTGCATGGTAATTTCGAAAGAATAATTGTAGTAAGTTCCGGACTCCTTAGGTAATCTTTTTGATCTATGGCTTTGACAGCCTCTACGCAGTTTTTGATTTTTATTGAAAAAGAAACAATGTCATTATGATACGACAATGACAACGTCGGAATTTTTCGAATTTGACTTACAATTTTCGTAACAACAATCTCGGGACGACCAAAACGTAACTCCAATGTTTTCATTATATTTTCAGCTAAAACATTTCCCATCAGGAATGCAGAAACACATTCTTTGGCCTCGCCATTCAAACATTTACGCAAGCGGCACAAGTTTTCTGCGTTCGAGAATTGGCAGATTCTAGTCGATTCGTTGTAAAAGTTCTTGAAATTTAGCCATTCCATAGGGTCACCTTTAAACAATGGTAGCTCCTTAGGTGTCGCCATGCGACTTAACATCTTGTCTGCGGAAGAAACCTTTCCGCAATCGCGAGCACAACCGAGGGCCAAGTCGTGCACTGCGTTGGCTAACTGAAGTATCGCTTGATCTTGAACGACGTGGGCTGAAGGGTGCTTGTCATGTAGGGCAGATGCGGAACGTTTTTCTTGTTCATATGTAGCAGAACGGAAGTTATCCTGTGCAGGAGGTTCAGGATATCGCGCATTCTGTGTCACTGTTGTGCGACGTAAAGATTCATTATGTTGCGATACCCAATCCTCCGTTCTCCGTGTTGTGGAAGCCGACGAAACGCTGGAACCCGCACGTGAACGACGATCCTCCAGCTCTGCTAAACTAGCGTCCAGTTCCTTCTCTACTAGGTCAAGCTGAGCTTGCGTTCTCACCTCCTCCATCTTCGCCTGCATTTGCTTCATTTTGGCCTCCTCTGCAGCTATAAGTAGACTCACTCTTCTCTTTTCGCTGTTTCTTTCGCTGTGCCTTGACAGAAACAACTGACTTAATGGAACTTGCTGGTTTTGACGAGTTTTTCGTAGAAGAGGAATCTCGGAGCTTCTTGGTGGTATCTGGCAGCCGCGAAGTCGATGGTGTTGATGACTTTGGTGCAAGCTGGTCTTCACTTTTGGCTTTTGAGCGAGTGAACATCTTGGTGATATTTCTTTATACCTCGTGTGTTCTCGGTCGCTCGAAGGACCAGATGTTACGGTTGAGAACGCTGGTAGGTGGTGAGGTATTTGATTGTACAAAAATTAAAGAATTAATCGGAAAATAATTGTGTACTCGCTTAGTCATTAAAACAGAACAACAATATAGACACAAAAAAGTTATATAGAATCATAGACACAGTAAAAAAGGTTTCATCTTCAACAACAACAATGCGTTCAGGGTGCTGATGCGGCTGCCGCGGTACTGCAGCGCGTCCGGAATGTTCGCGGAGGTGCAGGTGGACGGCTTCCATGCCGTCATGCGCAAGCGCTGTGCCGCCATGCTGGCGCGGGTGCGCGGTAGCCCCAACACCATCCTGAACACTATCGCTGACAGATGGGACTCGCCATTTGTCGCTCACTGGGTGCATCTGCATGTTTCGTAACCATATATACATTTAGTTTTTATCTAAGTTAATTTTATTTATATGATAACAATTGGTCATTTAATGTTTTGATTTAATTTAAATTTTATATTTATTTATTTAATTTGATAATTTGTATGGGATTAAATTTTAATTTAATTGAATTTTAAAAACAATTGATTTCTAATTTAATTTTGATAATATTATATAATATTTGTATAGTGACTATGGGGTTAGTACCTGACTAATAAATGATTTCAATTTCAATTTCAATAGGGGTTTACGTAGTACGGGAGCCGGCCTGCGGCCGGCCGCCATCTTGGATTTTCTAAAATGTGATGTCACATTTCTAAACCTATCAGATCGATAGAGGATGTTTAGACAATCAAAAAGTATAGAGAGTCATTTTGTCGTATCATCACCAGGAACATAAATATAATTGATTTTTGTAATACTTGTAAAATCAACCACTAATTATCTAAATTAAAATAGTGATTTTACACTTTCAGATTTTCATATTCAAAATTTATTCAAACTAAAATTCTATCGTAGCCTGACGACAATCGCTTTCATGTTCCATGAATGCGCTACAACTGCGCTGAGCAAAGTTTTATCAGGCTTCTATTAGGTAAACTTACGCTATTGTCAGTTTGAGAAGTTCTATCGTGAGGTATTCTTCATGAATGCTTTGATGCATAAGCAAGTCCAACTCTACTTTGAATCAATTCTGTATAAGGGCAAAAAATTGCATTGAAGAGTCGTGGTATAGAGGAATTGTGTTTTTAAAGCCTTTTGATAGACCTTTCTTAACACACTCATGGATTTTGGTTATTTCACTAAGCATTTTAGATAACAATATTTCCCGTTATAGAGTTTAACTCGCTTCTATGTAGTGACCGATAGATAGTTAAATTAAACTATATCAATTACTAGAATTCCACTCGGGACTTCGTTGCCGTAGGAATCGGGAAACTTATGTAGCGTATGTTACTCAGGGACAATGAAACATCCTTATGGTGAAAGAATTTTTGAAATCTGTCCAGTAGTTTTTAAGTTTAATCGTTACAAATACAAATCTTTTTATAATATTAAAGTAGAATACATATTGAAGGCGACGAATCTAATAATACGTAGATGATTAGTGTGCATTCGAAAAATCAATTATTGCCTAGATAGAACAAAAAATTAGAAACACTTTACATCTTTACTAAAGTGTGTTTGTTTGTTTGTCCAGCCTTTACGTCGAAACAGGGGCAGTTAGAGGGCTGAACCACTTAAGTGGCTTAAAAGACACTTAAAGTCACGGGCAGAAAGCTTAACTAATATAGCTTAAATTATATATTTGGTCAGGTGGTAGTGACGCTGCCTCTTGATTGGCGGGTCCTGGGTTCGATCCCCAGTCGGGGTAAACATTTGTGTAAAAAGCAAATGTTTACCCCGACGTGTGGTTTGGGTGGGCGTTGATGAGTCAGTATGTCAAGACCCTAATTGAAGGTCTTGACATACTGACTCATCAACGCCCACCCCAAACCATTGGATCCAGAAAGCTGAAATTTGGCACAAGGGTCCCTTTTATAAAGTAAGCATGGTAAAAAGAAGGATTTTACTAAATCTCGCTGGAATAAAGTCTCGGAAATCCTCTAGTAGCTAACAGGGAAACAGCAATAAAGCTTTCGCCTCCTCATCCGTCTCTATTAAAAGTTTCTTTGTTTATCGACACGTGCAGTAGAAGTTGCTTATTTTTATTTTTAAAACTCGTGCTAATCCGTAACAAGGATTTGTATTGGACTGTCCAATGCACTGGCGAGGAACTCTCATCGATCAATTAGGATTGTCCAGCGGCAGTCTATTTAGTTTCTCTCCACGTAAGCCCGCTTGAAATAGATGTTTATGTTTTATTTTATATGTTATGGTTCTCCTAATATTTATCAATAAGAAACCTGTTTTCTTAACAAATTCACTTCTTCTGCTTTGCCCTCGCCTATTTCTGCTACGTGACCCCGCTGACTGTCTTAATCTTTCGGCGCCATTCACTTCGCTGGTAAGCATCGTCATCTGTTTTAGTATGTCCTTCCGGACATTTGTCCATGTAGTTTACAGTTATATTATGCCTCTGATTAACTTAAAAATTGGTTGTTACAGTCGGTTGCCACCTGACACTAGGTCTTAATCTTCTTGGAAGACTTGAGAGTCACTGTTGATCGAAAAGGTTCGTTCGCTTTCTTTAATAAAGTCTCAGACTTATGAGTCTATCACAAATGAAGACTTTTTCATTTGAAGATGTTTGAGAAACTCCCGTTTGGTTTTGATAACAGAGTTTTTTCTCCGGCCTTTTTGGTCTACGGTAAGTTTTTTATTTCTATCCTATCCTCCAACGACTATAAGCTGTTGACAGGCATTCCTCAACTAGCCACCTAAGGATGCTCTCTCTAAGATTACACATAATGTTTATTTTTTAAATCACGGTGCAACAGACTGACGTGATCATAAAGTTAAGAGTACCCGCATATAGTAGTTTAATCTTTGAAATTAGTTTTGAAACTTTTTGAAACTTCAAGCGGCATTAGATTTCAGTTTTTTTTTCATTGCAAAGTCAAAATGTCAAATGAAAATCGTTTGACAAACGTCACTGTCAATATTTTACATAGACCGATCTTACACATTTAATAACGATCGATGTTTAGATTTTTCTTTAATATTTTAAACTTCCACCGCAGCATCTTCGTCTCCGGATCCGTAGCGAATACATTCGTAGCGTTGGACCTAGAGATTGCAAACCGGGTCCGGCCGGGCCCGGCCTTTCTTACTGGGCCCGGACACTGGACCCGGTAGGTATGAAAACCGCGGTGCGAGAGCACCAACTCGTAGAAAATCGGCATGACAACCGCAGCTTTTTTGCTAATTGCTTAACTAAATAGTAATAGTAACACTCACAAGTCTTAATAGCTAAAACTTATGAAAAAACATAATATTTTGCTTTTAGAAAATAAGAATTTGTTTTGTTAATTTTTTTATTTAATAGGTACATCAACATTAGTACATATAGTTTTAAGGTATATAGTATTATAGTTGTACAGTTATGTTCTATCAATTACAGATGTACACAACATTGTTAACATAATTGGGTAAGACAACATAAGTAATTAAACTAAACTATGAAAACAAAACAAAACAGTTATTCTAAATAAATGAGATCAGATCACAGACAAATAATAAAATAAAATATATATTGTATACTTATTGTCGACTTAGGGTGGACGATTTATACCAAAGCTACCAAAGTTTATCTATCTAAGTTAATGAGAAAAGTTTAGTACTTTTAACTGTGTTATTATTTTCTTATTCTAAAGCTATGTTTTCAAATAGACATTAGGTAGAAGGAGTAAAGAAAAAGACCTGCTTGCTTAAACTTATAAAAATTAATGAATTACTAATACTACCATTACTGTTCCGTCCATAAGTAAAAGTAATCAATTCTGTATTGAACCAGTGATTTTGAGACTTTGAGTGAGACTGATTATGAAGATTATTTTGTAATTTTCTAGTTTGAAATAAATAATAGGTCGTTACATATGAAATTGCCTTTTTTTCCTCAACTCAAACTCAAAAATGTTTATTTCATTGAACGTATAAAATGTGGTTTAAGTACGTAAATTACATTAGCACTTTTGACTTTGCGCCTATTCGCAAAGGTGCAGTCTTCCTCAGGAGAAGAATAGACAAGAAACTCCGAGAGTCGCTCTTTTTAAGTCAATCATATAAATTTTCTTACTTCTAATTTTAATTGACTTAATATCTAAATAACTCAACCTTTAATTTGTTCATAATGTGTTTGATTGAACAGCTATTACTAAAACTATTTTTTTATTTAAAGCTTGACCATACAACGGAGATTTTGAGTAATATACTTAATACGCATTTACTTTGGATTTATTTACTGAAAGCGAACTTTCTTTCAACAAACTTAGTATGATGAAAATTACATAATATTGTCCAAACCTTCCACAAAATTTTATGAAAAATTCAGTTTTCCAAAAATATTGTATGAAAAACAGAAAATTAATTCGTAACCTTGAATCATTGTCTTTTTCCATTCATATACAGCAAATTTTCAAAAAATACTTGAAAGATTTAATCGCTAACACATCAACCCGGGTTGGCGACGAATGCTACCGGGCCGGGCCAGGTTATCCAATGGTTTGAGCACATAAGCCACAAATCACCAAAAAACGTCAGAAACAGATGTCTGGACTTCATCGTAGAAGGCCCAAAATCTTGCGGTTGAGCCAGAAAGCATTGGTTGGATGGGATTTGAGCCGATCTGAGGGAAAATAACTTATGAAAGGAGGATGCCAAAGACCGTTTAAGGTGAAAGAAAACTACTCGGAAAGCGGACCCTCGCACTAGGCCAGGAAAACCCTAGGTAGAAGAAGGAAATTATAAACTTCTGAAACTACTCCAGTAGCACAGCTAAAACGAACCCCAGCCGTTCATTAAATTCAGTTGACACATTTAGTGTACGTTGTGCTACTGTGTAAGTATGTACACAGTTTATGAGTTTCTTGGTAACCTTAGCACAAGCACTGACAATGAAGATGTTTTGTGTGGAAACAGGCCCTCGTATATTCAATTTAGCATTACTACCCAATCAACCGATTTATTTATTTTTATTGAAAAATGTAATTATGTTTTTGGAACCTTTTTCTGAGATAGTACATCAAAATTTTACTGTTTGGTTAAAAAGAATGGTATATGCGAGATTTCTAAAAAAATATTTTTCTTTTCAAAAATTATTAGAATTTACTAACTTTTTTTTTACATCAAGTTACTCATTCTTGCATTGTCCTGATGTGCTGGCTCGTCTACATAGTTTTACGTTTACTTGCCTTGAACAATTTTAAAGATTTATCAATTTTGAAGTAGTAATTATCGGAAGCAATTGTCTGACTTTAAGATGAAGATTAATTAATAAGACTTTGTAAGTGTTCAGTGGTAATATTCTTGATATTATCAGATTTCACGTAAAATATTACTTGACTTAATGAAGCAATAGAGAGGAGATAAAATACAAAATTAATTTACTGTTTCTGAAGTCATAGGAATTTAAACGAGATCTTATTTCAAATCTTCATATTTTCAAGAATATAGCACGGAGATACTGAGATTAGTGCAAATTATACCAAATACGACGTAAAAGGGATTTCTTGTGATGCCAATTTGTATGGGATTAAGATTGCTTGCGTATTAAATATGTTTTAGAAATTTAAATTTAAATATCTTTGATTAATGCAACTGTAAAGAAGCACATATTATTATCAGTTTTAAAACAAATAAAGTATTAAAAACTTACAAATTAGGTAACTCTCTACAATATTTGAACTTGACACGGCCATATTGAAAGACTAGCATCCCGCTCGGGATTTCGTTCCCGTAGGAATTCTGGAAAATTATCTAGCCTATGTTACTCAGGGATAAAGTAGCATCCTAATGGTAGAAGAATTTTTTAAATCGGTCCAGTAATTTCGGAGCCTATTCGTTACATACAAAAATACAAATCTTTCCTCTTTATAATATTACTAGCATCCCGCTTGGGACTTCGTTCCCGTGGGAATTTGGAAAAATTATGTAGCCAATGTTACTCAGGGATAATGTAGCATCCTAATGGTGAAAGAGTTTTTGACATCGGTCCAGTAATTTCGAAGCCTATTCGTTACATACAAAAATACAAATCTTTCCTCTTTATAATATTAGTATAGATATATGAACTTCATCTATACTATTTTATTTATTTCCGTGCTTAGATCATTTGTTAATTTGATGTACATTATGTTTTAGTAAAAAAGCATGTTACCTATCTCTAATAGATTTAAGGATTCTTTGTAATTCTTCTGTAAGTATTCTAAGTATTCAAGTTAATTCGTTTTCTACTTTGGCGCTATCATATGCGACGTGCATAGCTTTTTTGTTATATTTCAAGCTGTTGTTTTCTTGTTGCTGAATGGTGTGTATTTGAATAAGTAATTTAATTTTAAAACCAAAGATGTCAAAGAAAAAATCATAAAATTTAAGTTGTCTATTACACTCTATATTTACAAGAAATTTACTCCAACCCATCTGGAAGAACGAGGAATTTACTATCCTGGAACATTCTTTACAGCATTAAAAGTTTGTTCGGAAGAGGCTTGTAGCCTCGAAGGTATTTTCGCAAGTTTCCAGTCTAGAATGCAGCTGAATATAGTACCTTAAGACAGCTTACGGCACAGACGTGGTTAAGTGGCAAGCCGAGCTTAGTTAAATAAGTAAATGCATTACCGTAGATATCGTACCGTTTTGTGCCTGCATTAATAATGAAAACTATTTTGTTTATCTTCTGGATTAGTAAGGATTCTTTTTAGTTATTCATAGTTTTTTTATTGGCTTAAAATATATTGTGTGACACCAAATGTTTTTTTGGATCCTATCCTATCCTGAAATTAGTGTGATGTCTAGTAATAACATTTTATTGTGACGCCCACCAAAAACAAACAGGGTTTATAAAACAGGTTAGCAAATACTTGAATGGTAGCATCTATTACAACTATGATAGGCCTTGTTTTACCGAAAAAAATAAGTTAGGCGCAAATTGGCGCTACGCAACCCCGCTGCTATCAGAATGCGATGCTGCTTTTCATGTTTTTTTTTTCAGTTGTTAATATTGTTTCATTGCAAAATGGACTGTATTCGAGTAAACAATTTAGTTATAAGCAGAAATCTTTAAATATACTAGAAAGTCATTCAGAGTGAATGATGGTCTCAATTCAGCGTTTCAGTTTTTATTATTATATTTAGCTCACCCCGTTTGTTTTATTCTTGGGTCAAATTTAGTAATTCAAATTTCACCCTCTTCCTGTCAACCGATTAATCTGAAATTTTGTATACACTTTGGATTTTGGTGACAATACAATTATGTTTATTCATTATCATTATAAATTCAAGATGGCCGCCGCTACAAAATGGCGGATAATTTATGTTTTATTAATCCCATCAATATGGGTATCAAATGAAAGGGCTCAACAAGCAGAATACAATATACTATAAAAAATTGAAATCCAAGATGGCGGCCGCTACAAAATGGCGGATAACGTAGGTTTTATCAATCCCATCAATATGGGTATCAAATGAAAGGGCTCAACAAGCAGAATACAATATACTATAAAAAATTGAAATACAAGATGGCCGCCGCTACCAAATGTATGTTTTTAATAAAAACTAAAAACTAGAAAATAAAAATAGGTTTATTTTTTGGTTTTTAGTACATTTATCTTAAACATTGCAATGTATGTTTAACATAAAACCGTTTAACTTACATTTATCTTAAACATTGCAATGTATGTTTAACATAAAACCGTTTAACTTAAAAAGTTTTTTTACCTATTTTTATTGTTAATATGACCCTTACACCCTATATTAGTGTATCGGAGTGAAATTGTTAGAGTAACGACCTCCAAAAATTTTTTTTAGTCTAAAAAAAATATTCTTTTACGAGAGACCTAAAATTAATTAAATAAAAAAGAAAAACTTTTTTTGTGCGTTACATTTTAGCTAAAAATATCTCCGTTTTCATCAATCAAGTGTAGAAATCTGATAAATTTATAAACAGAAAACAGCTTGTTTTATTTAATTGAATTCCCTGGAATGTTTAAAGGTGACCAAATAATCCTACATAAATCCAATCAATCAAGGTAAAAAATAAATGCGGATTTTTTTTCACAAGTCACTTTGTAACCGCTGCGTTGGGAGGCCAATCGATTTGCCCAATTAGCGTTTATTGAATGTTGTTCAAAAGGCAATTCCAACAAGCCTGTGAAGTAAGTGTATTTTTATAAAGCCTATTTTAAAAAATCATTTTTCAGTATAAACTTTTAACATGAGATTCCCTTTCTTATCATTATCACTCTAGTTAGAATTCTCAAACTGCTTATTGAAATGTACTTTCTGGCGAGCTACTCATCATTAAGCTTAATGGGACTTAATTTTACTAATAATGGTAACCATTTCATCCGTTCAGGTGGCGATATTTAGACCATTCTAAACCTTATACATTTAATGACAGCTACCTTGACGGGGGGCACCATCGCTAACTGAACGTTAAATTGTTAGGTGGCTAGCAAATTAGCAACAGGGCGGTTGTCATCGAGTGTATGAGGCTTAGATACTTCTCAATTTTTCCACCTGAACGGATAAAATGGTCACCATTGTCATTTAACTGCCATTTATTTCTAGAATAGACGACCTGGAAATCGTACCCGGTAATTCTCTGTTACGATTTTACCTCACAACCGCTATACCAATAGCACTCTGTGGCCAATTAGTGCTCGCTAGATAGCTCAACAGGCGATTTTGTTGGCTCGTGGTGATTAAAGCTGTAAAAGCATGTCAAGGACTTCGAGTACTGATGTAAAAATAGAGGTCTAACGGTTTACAAATAATTTTTCTTTTGTGAGACTGATTTTGCTAGTTCATTTTTCTGGCTTGTAATAGATTTTTTGTTAATGCCTCAAAATTGATTGCACAAATCTAAAGGGATTATAGTAGCAACCGTATAACCGGCCAATAGTACAGAATACGGTAATTAATCATGGCGTCCACGATTTCTGTGATTTTGGGTGGTCACCAATATCAAGTAAAGAAACCCTTTAAGCATTGTAATACTTCAGGGCCTCGTTGATCAACAGGCTGCACCGTTAGCAGGTAGGGAATGACGATTTTGAAGCACTAAAGTCCGTATTACAGAACGTGACTCAGATTCTGATGTATACTAGAATATCATTTATTCGGTGGTCACACACATACTAGCAGTCGACTTTGTCATTTTGATAGTGAGAGAAAGAAACAATCAGTACTTAAGTATATGACCCCTCACACATGGTAACACATTCCAGTAAGAATTTTCCCAGATTTCTGAAATCTTTTTTTACTACAAAAAGTACTAGGATGCCATAACATCGAGAACATGGATACGCAAAGAGGTACAAATTGAGAGGGTAGAGTATGGGCCGGTTGCTCGTTACCTAAAGTGAGTTTCGATGTAGTCCCAGTATTGTGTAAGTTTGTAATGTCGCTTGGGAGCGAGCTCCTTTTAGAAAACTCTTTTAAGAGGTCATTTTTGGGAAGTCGTATGTTCACTTAAGTTTGTTACCGTCGCTAGGCATAAATATTAATTTGGCAGTGTTCTATGCCACATGGATTAGAATATTTCTACTTTGTAGACTAATTTAACATATGGAAGAATAACAATCCACCCTGGACTTCGTTCCCGTGGGAATTCAGGAATATTATGAAGCCTATGTTACTCGGGGATAAAGTAGCATTCAAAGACTGCACCTTTGCGAATAGGCGTAGAGTCAGTAGGGTCAATAGAACGAATGCGTATGTATGTATTTAAATTCTTTAATGTTTGTTTGTATGTATTTCATGTTATCTTGACTTGTTTAAAGTGGCATCCTGAATGTCCTATAAAATAAAGATTTTTTATATTCTATTCTATTCTAATGGAGAAAGAATTTTTGAAATCGGTCCGATAGTTTTTGAGTTTTTTCGTTACATACAAAAATACAAAAACAATCTTTCCTCTTTATATTTAGATAAGGAATTTAAGGAATTTTCTATCAATTTAATTCTTAAAGATAAAATCATTAGAGAGGATCGAATTTTAGTCCCTTTTCTCGAGTCATTCATCATCATCATCATGTCAGCCGCAAGACGTCCACTGCTAGACATAGGCCTCCACCAGGGATCTCCACCTCGATCGGTCCTGCGCCACCCGCATCCAGCGGCTTCCCGCAATATTTGTAAGTCATCAATCACAGCGGAGCAACTACCATCAGACCACCGTGTCACAACTAACAGGAAAACCTGACCAAATTTGATCATGGTTACTCATTCAGTCTCCTAAAAGTGCACATTTTTCACGATGTTTTCTCTCACCGTAAGAGCATCGGTTAGTATCGGTTAATGTGCAGTTAATACTAATACATAACTCAGAAAACGAGTCATTGCTTAATAGCAGCGCTGGGTATTGAACTCGGTACCTCTAACTTATAAATCCGACCCGCTAGCCGTTAGACCACAGACACTTTCACATCCACTAACGCGTTCAAAACGTAAATTCTCTTTTCTTTACTCTGTCGCCCACCCTGTACTTACTGAACGTCTTAAAAAGCCTTTATTAACACCCGTCTTCGTATTCCGAAGAAACTTGGAAATTCCATTAATATTACAAAGCTGGAAATCTCCTTGCTTTGATGTATCATTTAAATACATTCAAATTACTTGACATATTAAGCCCGCATGCACAGTCGGCCTAAGACTTTTCGAGTCAAGAATAATTGAGTAAATTAGACAGCCGCTATGGGGAAATGTGTTCGTAAAATATGAAAGTGAAGATGGAACTCCATTTCGTGAACAATATTTTATTCAGCATCGCTAGAATTTAAGAAGCATTTGCATTGGTTGATGTGAAATTAGAATAAGAAGAGACAAATTTCGTAAGTCAATTAAAATAATATTAAAAAATTAGATTAAACAGCATCTTTAATAATAAATACATGCCACACACTCTTCTTTTTGTTCTATTAACTATGACTTACGCAATCGTAACACTTACAATCTGATGAAGCCTCACAGCCTTAATAATCATACCTTATACTGATATAAGGTATGATTATTTGACGGCCGGTTTGGTCTAGTTTTAGTGACGCTGCCTCTTGATCGGCGGGTCCCGGGTTCGATCCCCAGTCGGGGCAAACATTTGTGTGAAAAGCAGATGTTTGTTCTCGGGCCATGGGTGTTTGTGTTTGTCTTTATGTGTATTCCGAGGGACCCACGACACAAGGGAAAACCTTAGTGTGGACCTTTGAGTGTGTTAAAAAAAATAATAATAATAAAATAATGACTATAAACCTATGAAAAACAGTGTAATTCGCAGTACGTATTATTAGTAAGACTGTTAAAATCTTATTAGTATTCGATATATGCATCAAGTCTACGGCAAGTTTGTATTACCTCTGCCTCCTATGTTCTTAGTGACACTAATGGGAACACACCCCCTGTGTAAATATAAATTTACCTTTCCCGGTTTTTTTTTAATTTAACTTCCGTTTGAATTATAAAAAAGGCCCAGTATAATTTATGTTTTACTAGCTTTCCACCCAAATTGTATGAAGTGGCAAAAATTTATTTATACTTCAAACTATGTTCGTCGGGGAAAGTTACTCAGCTTAGTGAGCTAATTCACATTTTTAATGGGCCTTTTTATATACGAAAACGGCACGACAAAATTGTATTACCATTGCCTCCTATGCACTAGTGATACTTGAAGCTGGGAACATAGAAGGCAATGGTAATACGAATTCTGTCATGCCGTGCCGTGCCGTTCGAATTATAAAAATGCCCATTTATTTACTAGCTTTCCGCTCTTGGCTCAGCCCGCGTAGACTACAGGTTATATCGTACCCAGCTATGGGATAAAATGTAGTTTATGTCCTTTCTCAAGGTCTAATCTATCTCTGTACCAAATTTTATCAAAATCGGTTCTGTAGTTTAGGCGTGAAGGCGTAACAGATGGACAGAGTTACTTTGGCATTTATAATATTAGTAGGGATTTAGGAAAACAATCTAGCTTTCCCGCCTCTTATTCTGAGTACTACGTCTGTTAAGTATGTATGTTTGTCGAGGATCCTTCAATATTATTAGGAGTTTCTTGTTAAAATTCGAAAACTTTCCACATTTTCTAGTCTAAAGCTAACAAGTCTGCGATCGAGTTAAGAGTTTGCTTGGTTGGGTTCTTTCCTATAGGCTTATAATAGCGTTAGTTATAAAATAAGTTATTTTACACACCTTTTATAAGAGGTAAGGTATTGTTTACGAACAAGGAATACAACACAAGGAAGTACAAAATATGGTGTTTTAGACAGAGTGGAGAGACAGAAATGAGATTAAAAAGAGGACCCTCGGAGTTCCTTGCCTATTCTCCACTGGGGAAGACTGCAACTTTGCGAATAGGCGCAGAGTCACTAGGGTCAAAAGAACGAAGAATATCCTGAATGAACGAATATGTTTCTGTGTACTTGATGTATCTTTGACTTATTTTAAGTCACATGCTGAATATCTTATGAAATAAAAGCTACTCGTATTTAAAATTTAAATTTGAAAAGTCACGAGCATTAATGCGTAAACATTGTCGCATTTTCTAAAATATCTTTAAAAAATTGTTCTAAATTGCCTTAATTAACTTATCTAATTATGAGACACAGCTTAGCATACTTATTTATGCGAACTAATAATTTTGACAGGTTTATTAATTAGAATACAACACACAGAATTAGAAAAAAAAGGAAAAAATTATGGCACCAAATAACTTAATCTTATTTCAGCAAATATCAATCATTCTACCCATAAATCTTTGTCGTAGCTTTCTCTTTTTGCTACTCTGAATTTACTTACACCTGCAATACAAACTTATGTTAAATCAGATGGTACATTGTCTGGAACAGGCGCCGGGGGTGGTTTACAACAGCCAAAATTTACTTGAAACTAGAGATAATATACATATTGCAAATGAACATGGGTTATTTCCTAACACGCTGAATTCGGTAGGTGTAAGTTTGTTGTAGGAAGCTACGAAGTTGATGAAGATGCGTCTTTGTATATTTGAAATATTGTTATGATTATTTCTATACAAATCTGACGAACGAATTATACTATGTTATAAAACATAGTCCGCTGCCACTTCTGTCTGTCTGTCTGGACGAGATAAACTCAAAAACTATTGAACGGATTTTAATACGGTTTTCACAAATTATTCAAGAGAAAAGTTTATGTGTATAATTATATAGGTAGATATACAATAATATACATGGTATATTTTTTACTACTATAACAATTTTTTGTACGTAATCTATATGATAATTAAACAGACCCGTATTTTTTTGTTTCTACGTTTCATGTAAATATTTCAAGCTAGATCGTCTGAAGCATGAAAATAAATCAAAACATTTGTATGGAAAAAAAAATCGTCAAATTGACTTGAAACTTTGTAATAGTATTCTTCAACACAATTTGTGACACCAGTGTTTCAAAAATATAGTATACTAGCTTTCCGCGCGCGGCTTCGCCCGTGTGGACCACAGGTTATATCGTGCCCAGCTGTGGGATAAAATGTAGCCGATGTCCTTTCCCAGGCTCTAATCTATCTCTGTACCCAAATTTCATCAAAATCGGTTCAGAAGTTTAGGCGTGAAAGACGGACAGACTGACAGACAGATAGACAGAGTTACTTTCGCATTTCTAATATTAGTATGGATAATTCATTACGAAGTCTCGGGTGGGAAAATAAGTTCCACCCGAGACTTCGTAATGAATTAATAAAGCGAAGTGTAAATAGCCATAAAAATAGAAAACAAATAAAATATCAATAACCAAAAACTTTAATAAGGCGCAAGCCCTTATTAATTTATTTATAGATTTAAGTTAGATTAAGTAATAACTGTAGGTATGACATGGAGTAAAAATTTTTTTCTTATTAAAACTTTTTGCTCAGTTCCATGACGTTTAATAGTTATTTAACCCAGTTCAGCTATAATTCAATATAATATAATGTAAAGCAAAATAGCTACAAATTGATTTCATTAAAGCACAGACGCATATGCACATTGAATACATCCGTCAATACTATAAGTACTTTTATAACCACTACCGAATGCATGAAACACATACACACAGAGCATAGACATAATAATTATCTGAGGTTTGATACCTTTGAAACTATAATGCCTTTGTAACGAAAGCACTGAGTTTGTTACCCGTCTAATAATGTAACATTGCATTATTATAGTAGAATATGTTCACATGCTTTTTATTTATTTATATTTAATACACATTATTGCGTTGTAGCCTGCACTACATCGGTTTTTCTCTTACTATCTCTGAGGTATACTGAAATAGATAAGTCCAACTTTTCACACAGCTGCAGCCTTTGTATTATTCTGTAAGAGTTTGCAATAAAAAGTTTACATTATAAACAATTATAATCAAATAATACTACATAAAAAGCAAGGAAATACAATTTTTGAACAATCAGAGCATTATTTCAAAAATAATATCCAAAGCGTTCCCTCCAAAAACCCAGACAGACGCAAACCGACAAAAACTGCTAACGACAACATTTTTATTACAAAATTCGCGTCAGTTTTTTCGGTTGAACTGCAAATTTAATACTGCCCCTGCATACATTATCCCCGAAAATGGGGAGCGAACCAACTGGATGAGGGAAAAAGGACAAAAAAAGAAAAATGCAACACGTGACGGCGATGCATGTATAAGTAAAACGTCGGACTGTGGTGTATTTTTTTTATTTCATTGTGACAGTTTGTCAGGCTGCCGGCTACCGCACGGTTTTCGGATTTATTATGTTCTTCTACTTTTTTCACTGGACAAACCATTGTGAGATTAATTTTGCATAAAAATGCCTCTTTTGTTTACGTTTTCCTTGAAATTGTGATACTTTTTTTTATTGTACCTAAATTCTACGATTACACACCTTTACTTTTTCTCCACACCTTAAGGTTGCCGGTAAGACATTGCTTCTTAGTAATGGAGACATAACCTTCTGTCTTAAAATGTAATTGTATCTTATTTATGTTGGAGTGCAATAAAGTATATTGTATTGTATTATAAAATCCGAATGACTAAGCAACCAACTTTTCCAACTTTTGTTTCTTCTTTAAAGCGTGTAGGCAGGGTTTAACTAAACAAAGTCTATCAATCGAGATTTATTGTGCTCAAACTAGATCCTTCCATTTTATTCTAAAAATAATTTGCTGTAATGATTACTACGAAGTGAAATAACTGTTCAAAATAATAAAGCTGTTAAATATGTATTTTACTTTTAAATCAAGAAAAAAATATATTTCTCTTTTAACCCATCTTAATTCTTAAATAGACCCGGAGTTACAGCAGTAAAGTGTATTCCATTAGGGCTCTCTCACCTGGTGGCAACTGATAGCAGTAATTGGATATTGGTTGCAATTAATCTGACTGCTTCCTACCTAGATGTGGGTCGATGTCATTGCCCTCTCAGGTTCTGGCGTGTTACTACGTATAAGCACAGAATAAATAATAGAACTAACGTTTAAGATTATAGCGGAATCATTTTGTGGAAAGATCAAATTTTGTAAATGGATGAACTATGAACGTAATTAGCTTCATGCTTTGTAAGTATGCCACTATAGTATAAGATGCAGAGGCCTATGTTTATGCTTGCTCGGTGAAGCGGCCAACAGTGTAGTCATTTAGAAAAAAAAACCTATGTTTATGATGATTTTGCTTAGTTAAAAACATTCTTTGCTTGATAAAATGAGAAAGCTAAAATACCACTAACGATATCGGCATCAACGACGTTGAAAAAGTAATTCACTATTTGTTAAAAATCTAATCACTAAAAAAAATAACAAGCGGTAGTAGCCTAGTTGGTAATGAGCCAGACTAGTAATCCGAAGGTCGTGGGTTCAAATCCTAGTGCGGGCCTGTACCACTAAATTCGTCTTTTCGGATTTATGTACGGATTTCTAATTATCACTTGCTCAAAGTGAAAGAAAACATCGTGATGAAACCCGCCCGTCCAAGAAAACTAATTTTCGAAAAGCGAGTGGTCCACCAACCCGCATTGGGCCAGCGTGGTGGACTATGGCCTAAATCCCCTTCGTGTGTCGAAGGGAGGCCCGTGCCCCTCGGTGGGGACGTATATGGGATGTAAAAAAAATGAATTTCCAAATGACCGATGATTTTGTGTCAAGAGTTAGAGTAGGGGCAGAACTAAGCACACAAAAATATTTAGAACTCCAAATTTCCCCCCTTTTAGCGATTAGATGACCTTTTTATTTTAGTAGAAATACCGGTCTCATGAGTTGTGTTGAGAAGAATTACTAGATTGATATTTTTCCCTTACAATTTTTTTATGTATTTACGTGTTTCGGACGATCTATGTAGCTTGTTTGTGTGAAACATAAAAAACAAACAAAACGAGTCTGTTACATTTCTATAAAATTTTACCAGTGATAAAAAGTCACTCTGCCTTAAAAAGGACTATTTTCTTACATTATGTTATAGTATTAATCTTCGGACCATCAATCTGCCTTAACTATTAGCCAAACATCATTGATGGTAGAGCTAAGTTATTCAAATAACACAGATGTGTACACATGATCCTATATCAACATACGTAATTAGAGAAGCTACTCAAGATCAGTTTAGGACGCTATGTTACAGGAACATTGAATAACATGATACCTTAATGAATTTGATATTGGTACGCTGGCTGTCTGATATTGATTGGTGGGAAAATACAAATGGAATGAGTCAGTAAAGAATCGGTAACTTCCATGGACTGGGAGTAAAAAAAATAAATGTGCTAGCTGCGTACTCTTCCCAGACGTACTGTAAAAGTCAGTAAGTTAGACGCGAGGGTTTTACTACATTGTGGGCGAAAGGTTGACAACCTCGCACCACTAACTTCATATTTCATCTTATAACCCTCTGAATTTAGGTCAAACGTGGCATCAATTAGTTTCAAAACTACAGATGCTCTGTCTATCCCGATAGGGATTTTAGGCGTGAGCGTAAGTATGTATGTATAGAATCGATTTGGGTGAAAGGAGACAAAACCGTGATAGCCCAGTTGGTAGTGAGCCAGACTTGTAATCCGAAGGTCGCGGGTTCGAATTCTGGTGCGCTAAATTCGTCTTTTCGGATTTATGTGCGGATTTCTAATTATCACTTGCTCAACGGTGAAGGAAAACATCGTTATGAAACCCGCCCGTCCAAGAAAATTCATTTTCGAAAGACGAGCGGTCCACCAACCCGCATTGGTGGACCGCTATGGCCTAAATGCCCTTCGTGTTTCAAAGGGAAGCCCGTGCTCCTTGGTAGGATGTATATGGGCTGATAAAATAAATAATTTTTCACGTCAAAAACGTAAGAGTCACCGACTTCAATCCCAAAAAGAAAATTTTTTCGAGAGTTTCTCTCAATTTCTTCAGGATTCCACCATCAGATCCTGGTTTCCTTACCATGGGCCCACCCTTGGGATACTCCCTTTTCAACAAATATAAAATGCTGATGACTATCTTACCTATTTAAGAACTCTAGTACGGGATCTAAGATCAGCTTAGCCAGTTATTTATGACTAAGAACTCAGAACCTGTACTGAATTAGGCTTCACGAACTTGTCAAGGTGGATAGGTAGCTGAGGGGAAACCAAAATGATTACATATAAAGATAGAGGAAATACACAGAAGAAGTAGAATATAATATTTTTATCGTTCCTAACATTTACTCTTCAAAAACGTCAGAATATCAAAATTATCAAATATCCGACGTATTTGAAGTCAATTTCACGCTGTAGGATAGAATACGAGATTTCCTTCACATTTTCGTAACTGTACCCCCTTTAGCTAGACAGGTGTGTTCCGGGAGATGTGAGCCGAAAAGCAATTACATTTCTCGGCCCTCCTCGAGACAGTGTTATGAGTCGAGATCATGATATTGTAAGTGAAAGAGTAGATAGGTTACTTTAGGCGTAGAGTATAAAATAGCGTTCACTGTTTGAAACTGGATGATTACTCTGTTAGCCTACAACCAAAACTTCGAAGCGCCAGATGTTAGTGCGTCTCTGTTTTGCGCTATACAGATAACGGATAACAGATAACAGTTAGTGACATTTATTCACTACCTTACAGAGTAAATGTCCTGATCAGCTTAGCAACGTACACAGAGGCAGGGAAGCTGATGGGTGGCCAAAGTAGCAAATTATCACGAGCGTTTCCGATCTTCGGAGGGCATGTTAAACGTCGATCCCGGCTGTAGTCGATGACTCGAATCACAGTCGTGAAAATATTTGATAGTTTGAAAACTCTGGCATCAGGGTATTCAAGTTTGCCACATAAATGATCTTCACAACAAGGAAGAAGCTAATTACAACTAACAATCGGTCGGTAACTAAGTAAAGTGACGATATTCGTTAGGTAGCAGGCAGTGGTTGGACGAGGAGAGCTGAAAACCTAGCTCAGTGGAGTGACTATATAGGAGAGGCCTTTGTCCAGCACTGGAATAACCCAGCCTGATGATTAATATTAATTAATACATAAAGGCTATCTCTCATGTCATTTAATTGATAAGTTTGGTGATCTTTTAATGCTCTGAATAATACATCGATAGCGTATGTGTGTCTGCAGTATGGTGTTAACAAAACTCATGATAAAATATGTAAAAATAAATCGGATTACAGCGTTTGTAAATAATTAAAAGTTTGGAAAATTGTAAATAATTCACAAGTGGATTATTTACAATTTTCCAAAAAATCTTTAAACTGAGCTGAATACTTTGATCATAATTCTATACTATTCCAGTAACAGTTTTTTATCATTAGACTTAATAATATTGTTGTACTCTGTGTGAAATGGAAATAATTAGCGTTTTGGCATAGGATGATTTATTATAAGCGCTATCTGTTAAATATTACAAAATGTACGCAAAGGATAATTATTATTTTTATTATTATTATAAAATAATAAAATAATTATTATTATAATTTACGAAATATATAATAATAATAAATTATTATAATAATATTTAATAAATATTATTATAATTTATCGTAAATATAAATAATTTACGAGTCATCTTGTAAACTTCTATAATATCATTGATCTTATGAGCCAGGATCCTTTGACGTGTGATATGAATTGTTGTTTGAAAAGGTAGCTGATTCTGACGTAGGGGTATTCTTAAGGGTTCATATATCATTTTGTTGGATTTTGCAACGATTTTACTGCTTCTATATTAGCAATCGACTTAATAATGTCGACGTTACCTTGTGATGACGTTTCGTCTTTTCAGAAAAATGTAGTTATATCTTCGAAAAAATAAATGAATATTGTATTGCAAGGTCATTTTCAAGTGTCCTCTCAAAAGTGGATCACTCGAAAATTAGATAGAATATAAAGATATCAATTATTTATACTGATTATGAATGTTATAAGAAACTTTGTCAAATACTAGGCAAAACCTCAGGTATAGGTTTTTAGGGTTCCGTAGTAATCTACGAACCCTTATAGTTTCGCCATGTCCGTCTGTCCGTCTGTCCGTCTGTCCGTCTGTCCGCGGGTTTCCTAAGAATCCCTTAGTACTACAGAGCTGAAATTTGGCATGATCATAAATATTAACTACGCCGTCAGAACTGTAGAGTGAAATCTTAGAAAAAAAAATTTTTTCGGGTGTCTCCCATAGACGTGAAAGGGCGATGAATTTTTTTTTTCTAGCCAATATCATTAAATGGGGTGTCATAGGACAGCTTTTTAAAAGACAAAAGGGGTTTACTAAGAACGTTTTTCGATTCAGCACTTTGTTTGCCCAATATAAATTTTTAAAGTGAAAATTTTTGTCAAACACAAATGTCCCCCCCCTCTACCAGCTAAACGGTTGATTCTAAAAATGTAAAAAAATTCATGGTGGTAGTGTATACAATGAAATTATAAGGAAAACTATCACACATAAGATGGCTCTTCAAGTTTGCGAGTAATAGGCGACCAAGTGCCAAACTTAGTTGGGATTAATAAGAATATATTTACTAATATTAGATCCTTGGTACTACAGAGCTGAAATTTGGCATGGTCATACATATTGACTGCGTCAATAGACTGAAAAAATAAAATTTTGGAAAAAACAATTTTTTGGATGTTTCCCATACACGTGAAAGGGCAATGGTTTTTTTTTCTCGCCGATATCATCGAATGAGATGTCATAGGATAGCTTTTTAAAAGATAGAAGGGGTTTACTAAGAACGTTTTTCGATTCAGCATTCCCTTTGCGAAAAATTAATTTTTAAAGTGAAAATTTTTATTAAAAACAAGTGTCACCCACTACAAGCAAAACGCTTGTTTTTAAAATGTGGAAAAATTCACGGTGATAGAATAAACAACAAAATTAAAAGGAAAACTATCACACATAAGATGGCCCTTCAAGTTTGCGAGTAATAGTCGACCAAGTGCCAAACTTAGTTGGGATTAATAAGAATATATTTACTAATATTAGATCCTTAATAGTACAGAGCTAAAATTTGGCATGGTCATACATACCTATTGATTGTGGTTACAAATCTAAAAAATAAAATGGAGGAAAAAAATTTTTTTCGTGTGTTTCCCACTAACGTGAATGGGCGATGGTTTTTTTTCTAGCCGATATCATCGATTGCGTTATCGTAGGATAGATTTTAAAAGATAGAAGGGATTTACTACAAACGTTTTTCGATTCAGCAATCCGTTTAGGAAACATTAATTTTTATAACGAAAAAAAATGTGGAATAATTCATGAGGGTAGCATTTACCACGAAGTGTACCCTAATCCAAAATGGTTGACATACAAGGTTCCACGCTAAAAGTGAGGCGAGCCGAAAGCCAAGCTGTAACATATTGACATTTCAGGTGTCGTTTAATAGGTTTTTGGGGGTGCTAATTACGAAAATGACATCAACATTATTTTCGTGATTAGCATAAATATTATATTATCGCAAAAAATAAAAAAAAAACAAAAACAAAAAAAAACAAAAAAAAAATATACCCAAAAAAAACCAAAAAAAAAATTCGCGCTCGCTTCGCTCGCGCATTACATACTTCAATTTCATTATATTTATTTCATTTATTTTTCTCGCCGATATCATCGAATGAGATGTCATAGGATAGTTTTTTAAAAGATAGAAGAGGTTTACTTAGAACGTCTTTCGATTCAGCAGTCCCTTTGCGAAATATTAATTTTTAAAGTGAACATTTTTGTTAAAAACAAGTGTCCCCCACTACAAGCAAAACGATTGTTTCTAAAAATGTGGAAAAATTCACGGTGATAGAATATACAACAAAATTAAAAGGAAAACTATCACACATAAGTTGGCCCTTCAAGCTTGTGAGTAATAGTCGACCAAGTGCCAAACGTTGTTGGGATTAATAAGAATATATTTACTAATATTAGATCCTTGGTACTACAGAGCTAAAATTTGGCATGGTCGTAATATTGATTACGCCGACAGATCTAAAAAATAAAATAGTGGAAAAAATTGTTTTTCGGGTGTTTTCCATACACGTGAAAGATAGATAGATAACAGCTTTATTCACTCCAATAAAACACATCAAAACACATAAACAAAGCAATAAGAAAAAGTTAAAAAATAAAAACAAAATTAAAAATAGTAAGAATCAGTCGACACTGAGAGTCACAGGAGTGAAGAGGCGCTGACTCAGCATTATGCTGCAGACAAAGACTACAGCGCTGATTTTCCGTCAGGACCTAGAAAGCGCGAGGCATTTCTTTTTCTCGCCGATATCATCGAGTGGGTTATCATAGGATAGCTTTTTTCAAGATAGATGGGGTTTACTACGAAAGTTTTTCGATTCAGCAATCCGTTTGAGAAACATTAATTTTTATAAAAATAAAATGTGGAATAATTCACGAGAGTAGCATTCACGACGAAGTGTACACTAATCCAAAATGGCCGCCATACAAGGTTCCACGCTTAAAGTGAGGCGAGCCGAAAGACAAGCTGTAACATATTGACATTTCAGGTGTCGTTTAATAGGTTTTTGGGGGTGCTAAGTACGAAAATGATATCAAATTTATACAAGACCACCACGCGACCTGCTTTAGCAGCAGCTCGATATTATTATATTATCCCTAACAATAATATTATCGCAAAAAAATTAAAAAAATCAAAAACCAAAAAAAATAAATAAAACTATTTAAAAAAACAAAAAAAAAATTCGGGCTCGCTTCGCTCGCGCATTAAATACTTCCATTCTGTTATATTTAGACCAAAACTACAATTATTTCTGAAACTAGAAACTTTTTAGTACATTTCTTTTTGATACTATAGTATTTGGGGATTTTAACATCGACTATGACAATATGCTCGTAGAATTAAGAAACCAGCTGCATATTTGAACCATGCTGCTACGGAACCCTACAATGCGCGTGGCCCGACACGCTCTTGGCCGGTTTTTTTTGATGAAAAATTGACAAGAACAGACAAAAAATAAATGAATAATTCATTCGTAAAACAAGAAATATCCACCATTTTGAACAAACTTCCCGCCTCAGTATAAATATCACTTTTGACACGTACGCGAATCTAACTAAAAGATAAAAAGTATAAATTAACAACTAAAAAAAAAATCAAAGCGGGATAAAAAAGTTAATCCAAAGAAATCTAATTACTGCTAATGAATGAAAAGACGCGCTTTCCGTTCAATTTGTTTTTAGACTAGATAGACTTTTCTGTCTAGTTATTTTTTCTTTTGACTTTAATTGGTTTCTAAAGTAAGTAATACAACGAAATACTACCTCAAACCCTTTTTATCTTCCCATAGTGTAGGTGTTTTTCAAAAACTACAAGCTAATCAAAAACATAAACCAATTTTCTCCAAATATTCAACCAACGTTTATTAGCTAACCGAATAGAATAGAATAAAATAGTATTTAGGGCTCTTTTATTGTCGTGAGTGTTTGCGCCCGCGTGCGGGCCAGGCCCGCATGCGTGCCACCCAGAACCTATAGTTTCATACATGTTTTTCTTTTCCCGTGTGCGTTTGGCCCGCCTTACAATAAATATATGTGTGAAATGGTAGGTTGAGGACAGCACGCATACAAGCCTGGCCCGCATGCGGGCGTTAACACGCAGAAAACAGGACAAATTACAGATGTCATATAATATTTAGAACAGTGTTTTCAGCTTTTATGTATGCATGGTATATTTCAAAATGTTAGTATGTTAGTCACGGTTTTTTTACGGAAATATACTACAACATGCCATTCAAAAAAAAATTGTGTCAATTAATACAAAATGTCAATAATACTCAAATAAAATATGTCAAAATCAATAACAATTCAATTATGTCGAATTTCAAGATATCCTTAGTACGATAAAAGCAATGTTGTAGTAACCATTTTGTCAAATTCACTTTAAACGAGGCTGCTGTGGTTCGACAATGTCATTTTCATACATTATTTTTGACGTTTTGTCTGAATTATTTTTTAAACCGCCGTGGCGTAGAATTTTTGGTAAAAATTGAAACCTACGCAAAAATTTTCAAACTATGACCCACATTTCTGCAAAGCTCTGAGTTTCCCGGGTAAAATATAAAAAATATCTCTAAAAAGAATGATCTAATGTAGCATAAAGCTCGCTCGACGTTTGCTCTGCAAAACAAAGGTAATGAGACCACAAAAAATGTAAAACAGCACTAACGACTAGAATCGTAACTGTTGTAAACCACCCTTTTTCAAAACACAGCACAAGTGTTCGCATAGTTTTTATCTTTACCGACGACCATTAATCAGACTGACTCGCTACCGTAGAAACTTTTCGAAAATAAGAAAAGTTTCCTTTCACTTGAATTAAAATCCTCAACGAGATGACTGGTTGTTTTTTCCCTTTTTTATTCCTCGAGGACAGATTGATAAACTGCACTTTGAAACTGACGATTGTGCTAATTGAACTCTTGAAGTTCCATTTTGCTCCAGTTTTTTTTTCAATTTGCTCCATTTTCGAGATTCGTTCGACAACAAGCGGATTTTTCTTTGCAAAATTACTTTCGCTGAGTTTTCTGGAACAGTTGGAAATTTCTATTAACTTTCGCTTTAATAAAGTTGGACTTGTGTTCTATTTCAAATGTGCTCGCTCTTTCAGCTTCCATTTTGTTTGGAGTGTGTGGTGTTGGTTTATTCATTCTTCTTACTATCGTGTAGGTATAGTCAAGTATGTGGCGAACTTAGCTAACCCTGGTCTCAAAGTTTTAAAAACGCACAATGGCCTCTGACTTGGTTTTAACGACTGTAATGTTGTCATTGGAAAACTGTAGTCATCCTATATGATCTTGATAAGTTTCAACATCGACAACAACCTGGACCGACGGCTTAACGTGCCCTCCGAAGCACGGAACTGCTCGTGATAAATTGCTAGTTTGGTCACCCATCACCACTTTGGTCATTTGTAACTTTTTAAACAAAATGAGTGAATATGAAATTTTATTAGTGGCTGTGGTGATACACGCAGAGAAATCGTTAGTGACCAGCTTAATAGCGGGGATATAGTTACTACAACATCACGGAATATTTTTACTTAACATAGAAATACCTAGAAAATCCTGTGCAACGGTAAACCTCCTCATTGTAAGCGATATACGAGTGTTTCATATAAACCTAATTTCACCGCGGGTGCAATGTGAATTCTATTTGGTGAAACATTAGTATTAGAACAAGCTAAAGGCTGCTAGCGATTTACGCTCCCAATTTATATTACACTCTGCATTCCGACATAATACGGGGTGACTTAAAAGTAAGTTAGTAAAACTGTAGAGGGTTATTCTATCCATGAAACTGAACGACTTTTCCCAAAGAACCCATATGAAATTCTAAAAAAATCGACTGCTTAAACTGAAACTAAGTTGCAGAAACCTTCGTTAAACTTCTTCTTCTTATCGTGTAGGTATAGTCAAGTATGTGGCGGTGTCAGAGTTTTTCAAACCGCACAATGCCCTCTGACTTGGTTTTAACGACTGTAGTCAATCGACAGCAGCCGGGACCGACAGCTTAACGTGCCCTCCGAAGCACGAAAACGCTCGTGATAAATTGCCACTTTGGTCACCCATCAGGTTCCCTGCCTCTGCGTACATTGCTTAACCTCACTGATCGGTTGAGATCAGCGAGAGCCACTGGGCTAAAGTGAAAACTTGAACACATATTACTTCCTTGCGGTATAAGAAGTTATCACTTCACCCTCCGTCTTACGAATTTTCGATCAGGGTCACGTGACCCTGACGCGAGTTTAACATTTTTTACCCATCCAAAAAGTGCGCAATGTCGCTAAAGAAGTTTTCATTTCAAAAATTAAAAAAAAAGCTCTTAACTCACACCAGCCATGCAAGGGATGCAAGTGTGAGGCCGCGAGCGTCGCCTACCGTCGTATTTCTTACTAATGTTACGTTCACTCGCTACGCTCACTTACTCAGACGCGGATGGATGTTGGTATTTCGGCTGAAATATAACTGCAATGTGGTTTCTTAGTTCCAAAGCAAGATTTTAGTTCGTGAATAACTTGTGTCGCCTTAACACTGAGTTGAAGTGGTCTTTGGAATTGAAATTTTAATTTTAATGGAAGTTTTGTCCGGCGAATTTATTTCAAGTTGCATTTATTGAGTAGTATGAAAACTGTGCATTAATCCTAATTATTTTTCTTATCATGTAGATATAGTCATGTGTGTGGTTAACCCTAGTGTCAGAGTTTTCAAACCGCAGAATGGCCTCTGACTTGGTTTTAACGACTGGTGTAATTGGAAAACTGTAATCATCCTAATTTATGTGAAAAGTGTCTTGATAAGTTTGGCACTGATAGTCAAATAGTCAAGTACTGATGACAGTATCTTGAAACACTTTCCCCCTTATTAATAAACGAGATTGAAAGTTTGTGACACTTAAAAGCCTCGCAGTAGTGTTAAAAAAACATGTATTCCTTAAAAAAAAAAGATATATTTTTAAACTCCCCCGAGACTGTCATCTTTCTTTAAATCACTTTTATAAATAAGAGGCTAGACGATTAGAGTAAAAGTACTTACTGTGTTTCTATTTTCTTATTGTGGTTTGGAATGTTTCGTATTTCCAATACCCAAGTAAATTATTTTCGAAAGACAAGGAACGAGACAGACACTGTTTGCCAAGAGACATTAAGAAAATAAAATCACTGTATACGCCAATGCCCAATTTGACTACATCTGTAATAGTGTAAAAATACTGGCTACCGAGGCACCTTGTCGTTGTGATGTTGGGAGCAAGGCGAGTAAATAAGACACACCGATTCTGGTTAACTACTCATTTTATTAGAAAGTTTGATGGGTTTATATACTGAGTTCCGAGGACACTTTCTGACGACAGTTGACAATATTAAAATACATGTTACGAAACCTGATATCTGAAATATAAATAATGGACAATTTCTATTGGCATATTTCTCCTAATATGTTAATGACGAGTTATCTTATTAAATACTACGTATTTAGAGGTGTCATATGTCACAACTATAAAGCAGCTTGTTCATTGTTTAATGTAAAGGAGTTTTCACACTATATACACTACATCATATTTTAAAAACTAAAATAAAAATTAAAAAACACTGTTCTTCTTCTTAGCGAGTCGATGGCAAGTAAGTACAACGTTGTGGTCGAGAACGGATTGCGTAGCGTCCATTCAGCCTTTTTATAATTCAAAAACGGCACGGCATAATTGTATTCCCATTGCCTCCTATGTAATAGTAATTCTAGAAACTGAGAACATAGGAGGCAATGGTAATTCAAATTTTGAAGTGCCGTGCCGTGCCGTTCGAATTATAAAAAGTCCCATTAGGTCTTGTTGCGTGCAGGTGGTAGGGGTAGGATACACACTGCATGTCGCAAGGTGGGCATGGTTTGCACCTCTCTGCACATACAAGTCTGTGTTTTTGGAAAATCCCCAGCAGGACATGTGTTAATATTACTCTGATAATGTGGCCGTTCTTAAACATTTTCAAAACTACATAAATAAATGAGGAACAGTTAAAAGCATACTTAAACATTTTTAAGGTAGGTATTTTGGGTGAAGTTCAAAATTTCTCGTTTAATGGAGAAGAAAATGACTAACAATTTGCACCAGCCGCTTGTAATGTAGAAATGACGTGTACATTTTGAAGGTACCACATTCAATCTAAACACAAAAGGGTAATGCACGGTACATTGTCTGATGATACACTTGAGGACAAACTTAATAATGTTTTCAATTAAACATTACTCTCTGTTATACTTTTAAATATAAACGGAAATTATTATGTAGGACATGAACAGTAGCTTAGAGTTATATACAAAACTAAATTCTTCTTCTTATCGTGTAGGTATAGTCAACTTGGCTAACCCTGGTGTCAGAGTTTTCAAACTTTGTTTTAACGACTGTAGTCAATCGACAACAGCCGCGACCTACAGCTTAACTTGCTCTCCGAAGCATGGAAACGCTCGTGATAAATTGCCACGTTGGTCATCCATCAGGTTTCCCACCTCTGTGTACGTTGCTTAACTTCACTGATCAGTTGAGATCAGTGAGAGCCACTGGGCTACGAGCATTTAATAAAATTAAAATGTTGGATCACCCCCTATATTTCATTGCTTAAACCTTTTAAATGGCTGAACCAATTTTGATCAAAAATATCTAAAAACCATCTAAATTACGTCAGCTTTCAAACAAAAGAAAACCATCGTCCATTGGTTTAGGAGCTACAATGCCACAGTCAGACACACAGATACACATAAATACAGACATAAAGACACAGACATACAGATACACAAATACACACGTCAAACTTATAACACCCCTCTTTTTTGTCGGGGGTTAAAAATAACTATCCACTGATTCATAGTTCTCGATAAAACTCTTTTTGTACACATTTACCCGTGTGGTGATCGGTTGAGAATAACACCACCCCATCTCTTTCCGTGGGTGTCGTAGGAGGCGACTAAGGAAACATAAATGAGACCTGCCTCCTAGTAATCTATCCCAGGCAACGACACTTCATTTTTTTTTCTGAATCTGAGGTGTCGTCCTATGGTCTCATGCGGTGTGGTAGGCTCTGTAAAGGGCCGTCTGGTTCGCGACCACTCTCCTACCGAAGTCCGACGCCAAACAGCTTGCTGTGCTCCGTCGGTGCGTGGGAGTACCAGTGCCTTTATAGGCATTTTCTGGGTTAACTCGCTCCATCGTCGACCTCATCTTTGACCTTATGGTCAAGATTGAGGTCAAGAGTTAACCCATCTTATAATAAAAAAAAAAACATGGTGAGATGTTGGCATCAGCTCTTTCTCTATCTGCCCAACTGCTGAAGTTTCTCAACCACCACATGATCAAATTCACATATTGAACTTGGGTCCATACTCTATCTTTCCTTCTCGAAAAGGCTGCCTGCAGTTGCTTTATAAAGAGAAAATAAATACTATTTTTTATTATGAAACCTTTACATACATACATACGGTTTTAGAAAACCACTTAATTCAGTGGTTCTAGAAAACCACTTAATGCCACGTTTGACACAAATGGTGAGGGTTATTAGTTGGAACATGTTGTGTAATGGTGAGAGGTGGTCAGCCTTTATGAAAACTTTTATTTGTAAAGAAAAAGTAAAAATACATTGATTAAAATTCTCGCTGGGATTGGTTCTTGTAACAGCGCCAAAATATCGGATTCTCATTTAAAACAAAAATCGTGGAAAGAATCCGTTACAATATATTTAAAACTATTAAAAATCATCATCATTATCATCATACTTAGCCCACATCAACCCACTGTTGGGTATAGGCCTCTTCTCTGTAGCGCCAATCTTCACGGTTCTGTGCTAACCTCATCCATAGAGATCCCGTCAATTTGATTTTATTTAATTAAAAATACTTACTTTATTTATTCTTCTAAGCGTGTAGGTTTGATCAGGTATCGAGAACTGAATCACCCTGGTGCCAGAGTTTTCAAACCACCATGGCCTCTGACTTGGTGTAACGACTACACACATCAAAGACTACACAAAATTTTGTTTCCGTCACGTTTTCTCAAATTTCAAGTAAAACAAAATTTATTGATTAGAATTGAAAATTCAGGTTTAGCACTTACTCGTCTATAAATTATAGCTCGCCATGTATCTCGAGTATGCTTTTATAGCTTCTCAAACAGACCTTTTTTGTATGAAAAATCGTGCAATATCCCTTGACCGCGTTGTTGTGTATATTAACGTGGACTTTGGTAAGCCATCAGGTATCCAGTCACATCAGATCAGCTATCGTTTCAGATCAAAGGTTTTAAATGCACGTTGATGAGTTAGTGAGTCAGAAACTGCAATTTTGTACGTAAAGAACTAATGCGTTAAGAATTTGATCCGTTTTGGTTGTCTTGAAGTGTAAGCCACGCAAGCAAATTGCGCGTTCGCGTTCACGACGACCGCAACAAAGCCCTACTGCTTCTAAAGGTGTGAATGTATACAAAAGGGCGCGAAAATGTATACAGATGTAATTAAAGTGTTTACTACGCCTCAGGTGGGGTTTTGTTTCAGTGTTATTTATGGGTGACGTTGTAAATAAAACTATGAAACGGACCTTAACGC
Source organism: Aproaerema taeniolella (assembly GCA_949987775.1). NCBI lineage: Eukaryota > Metazoa > Arthropoda > Insecta > Lepidoptera > Gelechiidae > Aproaerema > Aproaerema taeniolella. The sequence continues at coordinate 20,176,287 of OX465248.1, forward strand.
CCTTACGTATCACTCTAGGGATATTTAAAATCATATTGCAATTCGTTTAGTCCCTATCCTTACTAATTTTATAAATGCTATAATAACTGCCTATCTGTTACGCTTTTACGCGTTATCTACTAAACCGATTTTCATGAAATTTGGTAATCTATCTCAGATTAGACCTTGGGAAAGTACATTTGCACCACCCGTTTCTGTTTTACCCACTTATTATTTATCCTTTACGGTTGCCTGGAAGAGATTGCTTTTTAGCAATAAGGCCGCCCTTCCGTAGGTACACTTTCTTGTTTTTTTTGTTTTTTTTAAATGTGTGTGCAAATAAAGAGTTAAACAATCGACCGCATCTTTGCCCTTGGGCTAGATTGTGGTCAAGAGCGAACCCTTCATTAATAAATAAATAAATTTTATCCCACAGCTGGGCACATCATGACCTGTAGTCCACGCAGGCGAAGTCGCGGGCAAAAAGCCTAGTTTTCTTATAAAACACTAGAGGATTCCCAACTGCGTTCCCAAAGGAATTTCGTAAAATTCTTCCTTTTTCCTTGACTACTTTATAAAAGGAATCTTTTGACCAAATTTCAACTTTCTAGTTTCAAAGTTTTGGGCTGGGCGTTGATGAGTGCATGCGTCATTGATATATTTCGTGACTTAGGTACAATGAAATGCAATGACTTTTTACAAATTAATTTATTTTTAATGTCTTAATTTACTAAAATGCAACAGGTTTGATTCGGGGAACAATCGGTCGCTCGCTGGAACTTCATATTGTCTGGGCATCGGAAATTGCTTGGAAAGCACTCGCCACCGTTTGCGCGGCATCGCTTGTCATTTCTCGATACTAATAATAAAAAATAAAATATTAAATTGTTTATTCATTTACAAAAAGGCATACATGATTAGCATTAGAGATTACAAAAGTATTTAAAAAAATAAAAGAAAACTTAACTAATTAATTATGTATAAGCCTGAACTAGGTAAAAGTGTTTCAGACAATATACGATGGTATATTGCCTATCTTGTCTTTATTTCTGATACTATGAAAAATTAATAGGTATCTATCTATCTATCTATGGAGGGGACGCCCGTCAGGCACAGGCGGATGATCAGTCCACCTATTTGGGACCATTTCACCCAGGTATAAAATGAAATGTAATCCCATTTATTCACCAATACCAAATACAAGGAATTAAAAAGTTACTACACAAGGAATTTACTTATATTGCACAAACCTTACTAATATATAAACGTGAAAGTTTGTATGGATGTTTGTTACTCTTTTACGCTCAAACTGCTGGACCAATTTTGATAAAATTTGGCATGGAGGTAGCTGATAGCCTGGATTAATACACAGGCTACATTATTTTCCTAAATTCTCACGGGAACGAAGTCCCGGGCGGAAAGCTAGTTCTTTATCATTTGAAATGTACAGATGTGCTGGCCCATCAGGTTGGTTAGGTACAACAATTTTGTTGTAAACCAGTTCTTATCGTAACAGCAGAGAGTGCAGGCGTGTGGTAACCTAATATGTGGCCCTCTGTACTGTGTTAGCAAATAGTCCTGACTCAGCATATGTCGTAACACGGCTGTGAAGCTGGTATTTCGTGAGAACCTTAATATTATATTTGTTAACTCGTAAAGAGTGGTTTCAGTTTTGGTCATAATTTAGCTTATTGGAAAAATTATTGCTATTTATGATAGCATAATTTGGAAAAATGGTGATATTATCAGACAAACATACTTTAATTTTTATGCTAGTGACCTTACTTTGTTTTTTTTATTATAAGATGGGTTAGTTCTTGACCTCAATCTTGACCAAAAAAGTCAAAGATGAGGTTTACGATGGAGCTAGTTAACCCCGAAAATGCCTATAAAGGCACTGGTACGGAACACAGCAAGCTGTTTGGCGTCGGAATTCGGTAGGAGGGTGGTCGCAAACCAGACGGCCCTTTACAGAGCCTACCACACTGCATGAGACCATAGGACGACACCACAGATTCAGAAAAAAATGAAGTGTCGTTGCCTGGGATGGATTACTAGGAGGTAGGTCTCATTTGTGTTTCCTTAGTCGCCTCTTACGATACCCACGGAAAGAGATGGGGTGGTACTATTCTCTATTGATCACCACACGGCTTGCTTTCCTTTACGACTTTAAAACCTAAGGTATAATAACTTACCACCATAACAGCATTCTACATGATTTCTCTGCTGTCTTGGACACAGCCCTTTCATCGGAGTCGCTTTGCCGTCAGGACAATCTGATACTTTCAAACATAGCCCTCCTATTGCTAAACATGGAAGCTCGTAGTATGGTTGTTCGTTAGCTACAAATAAAATTTGTTTTATTCATTAAAGGACTTCAAAAAATGAGGAGGTGCTATTTTCGACTGTAGGTATGTATCTTTTATATTTATGTTCACTGATTTCTTCGCCTGGACCGATTTTCAAAGAGTATACTCCATTTCGTGGAAAGAGTACACTCCGTAGGTAGTTCCATTGTCACCAAGACAAGATCTGATAATGGAATCCCAGGGAAATCAAGGGAAAAACTCGAATTTAATAAAAAATATACCCATTACATATCGGCTTTAAAAGATCGATGAACCAAACTCATCGTGAAATCAGTATAAATATTGTAGAGAAATAGCACAAAAGTATGCAAACAACAAACCTTCAGTCTTTTGTTTTTCAGAAATTGCATAAGAATTTGATTCTGCATGACTGTTGCCACTTGCACTTACAACAAATATATTCGATATTACTACACCGATAAATATTATACAAAATTCGTGATTCCACATGTTGTTGACGTGTTTATGGTTATGGTTCTAAAATCTGTTTTTTAATAGTTTTTTTTTTCATAAGCCAGTCAACTGTGCACTCTGAATGGAAATTCGCGAATACTATAGAATGCGTGATTGATAATAGAAATATACGTAGGTTTTTATACGTTTTACCCGCATATGTAAATTTTGTTTTCACTGATAAGGTTATTGCGTATGTTCCTCTATAGCTCCGGTTTTGTTTTGTTATCTTTCTAATGTTTTATTTTGTTCGTTAAGGCGTCAATTGACAGTCTTGCACACATTTTTAACAACTCAACAATTAAAAATTGTGTACCACTCCAACATTATGGGATTCCTAAGGTAAAGGGCTACTAGGGTTTCTAGGGTAAAGGGCTAAGGTTTCAAGTAAACTATGGATTTCGAATATTTTATAAAACAATAAACCTAAAACTAAAAATGTCTTATCTCCCCCACGATCGACCGCCCATAGCTCTTAAACGACTGAACCAATGTTGATCAAACATAGCAAATAAATATTTCGATCACGTCAGCTTTTAAGCAAAAACCGCATCGAAAACGGTCTATTCGTTAAGGAGCAACGATGCCACAAACAGACACACAGATTCACACGATAAACAATAATACCCCTCTTTTTAGTCGGGGGTTGAAATAGATATTTTTCTTCTTCTTTTCGTGACGATGGAGTATAAGTGAAAGAACATTGAAAGGGTTATAGTTTTTTTTCCAAAATGGCGGCGCATGACGAAACCAATAGATTAAGGACATCTACTTATACAAATATAAAAATATTAGTTTCAAGTACGTTACTAAGTTATTGGCACGAATGAAAATCCTCAAAAATTCAAATTGCGCGCGCTCCAAACTGAGACACAGTGTTTAACATTAGGTACATTATGAAATTATTGGCACGGTAAAATATTACAAAAGTAGGTTTTTTGCATAAAACAGAAAAAAATTTTTTTTAATATTTATTATTATTTAAAATTTTTGGGCAACTTAATTCTTCAGCAATAATGTACACTCAAACTTCACGATCACGACTTTTTCCACAAAATGTGTAAACAGTTATAAATTCTTTACATCCTGTAAAACGTCGAATTAAAAAACGAGTTGGTACTTACTGTTACCTAATAGCAGTTTGATAACATGCAATCCACTTTTTATTTGTGTGGAAATGAACCTTTTTGTTTTATAAAATCCACAAAAGCCTTTTCCAGATATCACCTTCATATCAGTAGGCAAGGTCGTCATTACCGACTAAACTATCAGGCTAATGAATCCGAGTTATACATAAAATTTTCAGTTTTGCATATACAGGGCTTTAGGTAAATCTCTTTCAACCTCTCGGGTGGTTAATCAGTCCACGAAACTGCACAACTTTCCCCCAACAATAGGACGAAAAAAATTTTTGTGTTCCCATTCAAACTTCATCAGCATATAGCGCATTTTGTTATTTTAATATACTTAGTATATTAAAATAATTAAATTAGGTAGCAATTACTAAATTTGCATTTTATAATATTGTATAGGTTTTTAGGCATTTGGATTGAAGTGTGCGTATAGTGTAATAGGAATAGTAGTATGTAATTAGAACATTAAAATTTTATATTTAAATTTTGTTTGTGATAAGCATAATAATTAAGCCCTTCTTCGCCTGAAACACGAACTTCCTTCAGGCATATTTGTTATTATTTCTGCCCTAATTTTAAATATATTGTTACAAAAAGATTTATATGTTATAATTATTATTAATAAATTTATTTGAATTTTAATAAACTCACCCCTTATATCCCTCGTGATAGAATATATTGAATCATGTGCTTCTTAAACGTGACGTACGTTTGACATGCATTCTGAGGGTTATTAGATGGAAAATGAGTATAGGGTGATAGGTTGTCAGCCCTTCGCTCATGATACAACGATGACCTCATGTCCCATTTACAGACTCTTACAATATGCATGGGAAGAGTTGACATCTGGCACATTCTAAGTTTTTCTTTCTTTCACAGTCCAGCGTGGATTTGAATTTATGCAACCTTACAAAATCACAATCTCGTTTTCATTTGGGTACAGAAGAACTTAATGTGATTCCTATTGTTATCGTTAGTGACAATTAAATCTATATCAGTTGGTTGTGGTGGTCATTTGCGTAATTGCCAAATAATACAATGCTGTATAGTTTTGCTAATGGCGAAACAGATTTTAATTACTAGCAGAATAACTCTAACATTTAAAATGTTGTAGCACCGCTGACATTCAATTGCTTATAACTTTGAAACGGCTAAACCAATTTTCATCAAATATAGCTAAAAACCACTGTAAACACATAAACTTTCAAACAAATAAACCGCATTAAAATCGGTCAATTCGTTTAGGAGCTACGATGCCACAGACAGACACACACATCGTCAAACTTATTACACCTGTCTTTTTTGCCGGGAGTCAAATTTTTTTTTTGTAAAACCTTCCGTACCTGGCAAAAAAAATGACAAAAAAGTATGCAATATTAACAATTTCCGTGAACAATACATTGCTCATATTCTCGTCATAGCAAAGAAGTCGTACAGATGTTTCTAGAACTAAGTCGACAGGAGCAAGTAAAATAGCTAGGTCTTCAGCTCGAACAGAGTACGTTAAAGGTTTCACCCCTAGGCAATTTCATACTTACTGCCCATGTCTAGGTATTCCCCTATATCCCGCAGGTGCAGAAATGTCGTAAAATGTTATGCTTCTGCCATATAAAGCACTTATAACTTAGGGCTATGTTGAATAACTTTGCATCGTCTGGGTAGTAGGTATAAATTTTCTTAGAATGTTTATTGTAGTTATTATGGTGAACTATATCAACAAGATGGTCTTTTTTTGATACATTTAATGCATTTTTCCCGGTGACGGTTGTATAGCGTGCATATTTTGGATACTCCATGTAAATTGTAGGTATGATTTAATATTTAATTAAGTAAACAAAAAAAGAACTGAAAATTGTCTCCTTTATTAGTTAGTCACTCTATTGGTGTTAATTTGAGATACTGGGAGTTTAACCTCTAAAATAGGTGTATTTCGCTTCTCATTCGTTTTTTTTTAAATATTTTTAAAAACATGGATATATTAAATTTAAAGCAACATCTATAGAACTCTTTTCAAGACGAGTCTTATAAAAGAAACGAACAAACGAATATTCGAGCTCATCAAAACAAATAATGTTGAAAAATGTATACGAGACGAAGTGAAGGAAATTAAAAACCTTATTTACGGCCGCCGAATTTAATTCAGTTATGAGGAACAAACAGTAAAGTCGGATAAATGTTCTTGAATTATTTAACGTCATTTTTGTTGTTTCTTTCTCTCGCCAAACTGAGAAGTTCGTATATAAATTGTGAAGAATGAAACATTTCTTATTTGAATTTATTACTGAGTTGAAATCCTTACTTATTACAGTACTTTTGCGATTTTTTTTAGGTGTTGATTATTATTTTTTTATTATAAGATGGGTTAACTCTTGACCTCAATTTGACCATAAGGTCAAAGATGAGGTTGACGATGAAGCGAGTTAACCCAGAAAATGCCTATAAAGGCACTGGTACTCCCACGCACCGACGGAACACTGAAAGCTGTTTGGCGTCGGACTTCGGTAGGAGGGTGGTCGCGAACCAGACGGCCCTTTACAGAGCCTACCACACCGCATGAGACCATAGGACGACACCTCAGATTCAGAAAAAAATGAAGTGTCGTTGCCTGGGATGGATTACTAGGAGGCAGGTCTCATTTGTGTTTCCTTAGGGTGTTTCCTTATAGGTTCTATTAAGGTATAATAATTTAAACTTTCGCGATGTGAACATATAACCCGAGGTAATATAACAAGTCTTTCACCCACCATACGGTAAAACCCTAGCATCCCATTCACTAGCTTCTTTAGTATGGCTGGCAAGAGTTGGCTGTAGGCACATTCTAAGTTTTCTTTTCACTCCTAGTCCAGCGTGGAAGATAAAAAAGTCTTAGGGAAATTTCAGTTTTGAAGGTCTTAGAGTTTAATTATTATGTAAATAGTACCAAAATCATCATCAACATCAATCATGGTGTAAAGCTAATAGCCGCATGCGCATGTCCCGGATAAACAAGGCCCGCATTCTCGCGTAAAGGGCGAGATAACCCAACCCTTCTCGGTTTGCCGTCTAATTTACTGAAAAGATAACCATCGGTGGCGTCTTGGTACAAGAGAAAGGATCTTGGCGGTGGACTTACTTGTCAATTACTTGATAATATCATTATCTTCTCAACATATTATAAAACAAAGTCCCCCGCCGCATCTGTCTCTCTGCCTGTTTGAACGCGATAAACTACTGAATGGATTTTCATTTGGTCTTACCAATAAAAAATAAAAAGTCCTGAGCGGTAATATAGTAATTTATGATTTTAAGAATTATGTACTTTGTAATTTATGACATGTAAAACAAATAAAAACCTTTTAATTTTTTATTTATTTTACATGTCATAAAATTACTTAGCCTAACTTAAATACCTATTCTAAATTAATGATAAAATTAATAAGGGCTTGCGCCTAGTAATTTTAAATGGTTTTACTCACACTATAATATCGGCATCGGGCCGACAGTTTCGATCCTATACGAGGACAATATTTTAATTTCGACACTTTTTTAACATTAGACCGCGTTCTTTTCACGTTTTGCTTGAGCTGCTGATTTGTGAAATCCGAAACAAGGTTAAGTAGACGCTACACACTCAAAAGCCCACCCCCACACTTCCTTGTGTCATGGGTGTGTATTGTTTTTTTTATATTTATGACTTTTAAAGTTTTAAAACGAATGGGTTTGCTCTTGACCACAATCTAGCTTAGGGGCGAAGATGTGGTCGAGGATGTTGCAGAACACCCAGAAGATGCCTATTCACTCAAACTTTAATGAGACTCCAGTTGCATGAGCCCAGCCACACAGACGTTGGCAGGGAATTCCATTCCTTAGCGGTGTGCAATATAAAAGATGAAGAGAAGCGACAAAGAATCTCGACAAGGTAAGGGTAGTAGTCCGCAGTGCGTCTGGACGTCCGATATAAGAAAAGGGCAGGCGGAATGAGCTCACGCACCTCATGGGCACACTCCCCAAAGTACATCTTGTAAAAAACACATAGGCAAGTTTAAAGTAAATCAGTCTCTCATTTTTTGCACCAAACTTGGACGGCTAAACAGAGGCGCAGTCAAACCGCAACGTTCTTACATAATTGCTGCCCTCAGGACTAAGATAACGCTAAAAATACCTCAAATCTTTATACCTAGTACATGACCGCGTAATAATTAATCCATTGTATCTTCTAAAGCTGCTGAAGTACATACCTACCAGATTATTCTTAGCGTCTTCGGATTTATTAACTCATTTTTGATAGACGGTTGGGATGAAGTAACCCGGAGCCGAGAACAAACAAATTTACAAACAAACATTGGATCCGCCCCAGAATCAAACATAGAAACCGATAACTAAGAAGCAACATTTCTAGCCATTACTAATCATCGACAAATGTCTCTTAAATCTGTAAAATTATACTGTTACAGTTATGATCCTAAAAACATAATTATTTAAATGCATATAGATAATATCTAATTACAGACTACATTATACAAAATAATAACACAAATGCCTGAACTAGGACTAAAGGATTTCATTTAATTTTACAGTGATTTTATAGTTCATCATCGTCATCAACCCACATACGTCTCACCCGAGGGGAATGGGCCTTTCTTTGAAACAGCGAAGGAGTTTAGGATATAGTCCACCACGCTGGCACAATGCGGGTTAGTGGACCGCGCACCTCGCGAAAACTCATCATGGGCCTCTGCATCTTGACAGATGATTTAAGCAAGCGACTGTGTGAGATCGGCAACGTCGTTCGTGACTAAAACCGATTCTGGAACTTTACATCCGTCCGTACTAGTAGCACGCGTACTGAGGGTCCGATACAGAACGGAATCCTTCAAATATGTATTATGTCTTTTAGCTCGTTTTTCGGCTTAATTGAGAAACCAGGCAGTGTCATGGGTTTTGCAACGCTTGAGATAGATTTCCTCATAGGTTTTCCTCCATTTATTGCGGTCTGCAGCGAGATCCTTCCCGCTTGGGCTTAAACGCGACATAGTACACAGTTTATGCATCGAAATTACGCAGAGAGACTTATACGACTAAAAATCCCTAAAAATAAATGAAATATCTCTTTTCCATGCTAAAGGAGCAGGTGGAAATATACATTGTTATTAAATTCACGTTTTTTCTTGGAAATAATTTCCCAAATCCTAAGCTAAAAGGGATCATTATATTACTCAGCCTTATCGTATTTAGAGCATGTTATTGTGTACAATGGCTTCCAAAACATACTGCTTAAGAGTTTGTACGTGACGGATTGGGAACAACGAGTCTTAGGCTGAAGACTGAAATAAATTTGTTCTTTTAGTAGTTCGTTTGAAGGTCATGGTAGGCCCGTGTTCTTGATGGCGTCTCAAGTGTCAATTTGAACTCATATCATTCAAGATTAGATTTGAGTTCAAATCAAATGTTAAGCATTGATCTTATACAAGAAAGCATTTCAAGTTGAATTATGTCAGCTACCAGCTGAAGCTCTGACTCATGCAGTGATGGCGTTTTGCATTTTGTATGCTAAATTTGGCAGATTTCTCAATTAGCATATATAAAATGCTATGTATGCTACAAAATATGCTATGTTAGCATACTAACATATGAAAAATAGACTTATAATATTCTATTTTCAATAAATATAGCACGAAAATTCTTTTAGTTTAATAAAATGTAAAGATGGAACGAACGACTGCGTCTGTTCCGAGACTTCTAGGGAATTTCCCCTCCATAATTGTTTTTATGACGTATGATTCAGACTCTCAGGCCCGCATTATTAGAAAGAGACTCAACTCTTGATATATACTTAAGCTCGATTCAAGACTGAGACGACTTCAAAAATTCGGGCCTTAGACACTGTGATCATGTTTTTTTTTGAGATTTTCATTTCTCAATTAGGTTGAATTTTCAATGTTTATCACTTTTAAAGAACAAATACTTTAGAGCGTTTTTAATAAAATTTTAAAATAAGTGAAAGTAGTGAAGTTATAGGTACTTTAAAAGATTTAAATACAAACATACGTATTCGTTCTTTTGACTCTACTGTCTCAACGCTTATTCGCAAAAGTGCAGTCTTCCCCAGAGAAAAATAGGTAAGAAACTCCGAGGATGCTTTTAAATACAATTGAATTAGTAATTTCGTTATTTTACATGACAAAGTGAGTTTTTTTGTTTTGGATTCACAGAACAACTAAAACGAATCAACATGATTTTGTGCAAAGAGTTATCATTCATGCAAACAAAAGCGCGGGCGGAAAACAGATATATGTTAACTCAAAGGCACCCAAATAATCTATAGCTCAGTCTGTAGGTAGTTTTGCATTGCAAGAGGTGGCGTAGAAAATGTTTTGACACAATATTGTTTAGGTATGGCAGGTTAATAAAAATCCAAGTTCTCGACCTTGAAGGACCCAGGCGTTAGCCGCCATCTTGAATTAAAGGTGCCAAAATTAGGTATATTTTAAATAACTTCTCAATTGTTTACTAAATCACAAAAGTGTTTATGAAGGGTTTAAAGAAAACAAAATTGCCTACATTTTTTGCACACATGATTATTCTATAAGTCTTAAAGGTAAAAAGTTACAAGCGACGGAAATAATAATATTTACAAAAAATAATTTAGTTTGGGCTGTGCATTGATATGTCAGTCAGTTAACACCCTTAATCCCCTTAGGGGTAGAATAAATTTAGGTTTTTTAAACCTAAACAATATTGTGGCAAAACATTTTCTACGCCACCTTTTGCAATGCAAAGGCCTTTGCATTTCCCCACAGACTGAGCTACTAGGACAAGAGTCCATTAAAATGTATCCCTGACTGGCTAATACTTTTACCACCATAGAAAATCTAAATCTTCCTGAAAATACTGTTTAAGTAAAAACTAAGTACCTACTTATCTGTACTTCTTTATGTGAGACTCGGGCCGCATTACTTCTACTCGAATTTCGGCGACTAAATAAAATAAATTTGGATTACGAGAGGGCTCCGGTATAAACAAGGATTTTATTTTTATTTATTTAGCTTCCCGTTCACATCAATTCCACCATTTTGCATCGAGATTTTCAGTTAAATCTGAATTTATTTAAGAGCAACTGAGGTTTTTTATTCATTCATTTTGTTAAAAGCCATTTTTGTAAATTAATGAACAAACAAACATGAATTTTGTAAACTGTATTTTTTTAAAATAAATTATGATAAGTATAACACTTGCTTGTATTTTTGAAACAAAATGTAACTTTTGAGCTTAAGAGTTTAAAATATTTTTTATAAATTATATTAAAAACAAACATCATAAAACCTGCTGATTTATTTACTTTGTTAAGTTCCAATTTGTTTGAGCATTTCTTGTGTAATCAAATGTAATAGATTTATGAAAGTGTTGAAAAGTCATTACTGTAATAAATCGTACAATACACTACAATACAATATACTTTATTGCACTCCAACACAAATAAGGTACAGTAAACTATTCTTCATACCGAAGGACTTCCTACCGTAGTCCGGCGCCAAACAGCTTGCTGTGTTCCGTCGTGGGAGTACGAGTGCCTTAATGGGCATTTTCCCATCTTATAATAACAAGCAAAAAAATCATCTAAGATACGAATATAATCGTTAGCTCTCGTTTTGTTTTTGAAGGTTAGGTTCAAATGAGTTTTTTTTAATATATTTTTTTTTATTATAAGATGAGTTAACTCTTGACCTCAATCTTGACCAAGGTCATAGATGAGGTCAACGATGGAGCGAGTTAACCCAGAAAATGCCTATAAGGCACTGGTACTCCTACGCACCGACGAAACACAGCAAGCTGTTTGGCGTCGAACTTCGGTAGGAGGGTGGTCGCGAACCAGACGGCCCTTCACAGAGCCTACCACACCGCATGAGACCATAGGACGACACCTCAGATTCAGAAAAAAATAAAGTATCGTTGCCTGGGATGGATTACTAGGAGGCAGGTCTCATTTGTGTTTCCTTAATCGCCTCTTACGACACCCACGGAAAGAGATGGGGTGGTGTTATTCTGAACCGATCACCACACGGCAAAAAATTTATTTTTTATATAAAAGTGTAGAGCAGAGTTTAATGGAAGTGTCATTAAACGTTTCTCAGCAGGAGGCGGCAAGAGGCTTACCTCTCACTTTCTCTGTCCATTTGAAAAATTACCTTGATTGAAAGAACTCTATCCATCATGGTGACTCGGATGTGAGAAACGTTTTCTCAGTACCTTTGAAGCGCTCGTAGCCAAGTGGCGCTCGCTGATCTCAACCGATCAGTGAGGTTAAGCAACGTACACAGAGGCAGGGAACCTGATGGGTGACCAAAGTGGCAATTTATCACGAGCGTTTCCGTGCTTCGGAGGGCACGTTAAGCTGTCGGTCCCGGCTGTTGTCGATTGACTGCAGTCGTTAAAACCAAGTCAGAGGCTATTTGGCGGTTTGAAAACTCTGACACCAGGGTTAGCCAAGTTTGCCACACACTTGACTATACCCACACGATAAGAAGAAGCAGTACCTTTATTTTCTTTGATAAAGCTTCAAAAAAAAAAAACAAAGAAAAGCATAAGTTAGCTATTTACTTCGTAGTTAAACTTTCTTGGGTATTTCTTATATTTAAATTATTATTTTAGCTATTGCAAGACAGCGCATGATAGAAATAGGGCAAAAAGACTTGTTTTACCAAAATACTAGAAAAAAATTATATTTTTGTATACAAGACGTATTTAAAAAGCAACTTAACTTCAAAGTTATCCATAAAAGACAAAGCAAATTATACAAACATACTTACCAAAAATTAAAACAATTATTTAGTTTTATAATAGGACGTTACTCAGGTCCGTATTACAGAACGTGACTCAGACTCTGATCTATACTTAAATAGCAGTCGTCCGACGCCAAACAGCTTGCTGTGTTCCGTCGGTGCGTGGGAGTACCAGTGCCTTTATAGGCATTTTCTGGGTTAATTCGCTTCATCGTCGACCTCATCTTTGACCTTATGGTCAAGATTGAGGACAAAAGTTGACCCATTTTATAATAATTTAAAAAAGTCTTTGTCATTTTCATAATGAGAGAAAGAAACAGTCAATACTTAAGTGTAAATCAAGACTTGAGTCTCCTTCTGTAATACGAGCCTTAGTCAACAAACTGAAATTGGCTCATTTTTACGCAAAAAACAAATCGTAACACCCAACCAAGAAAGGATATTTCTTTTTACGCGTTGGACTCATCCGACATTCGTACATCTAAGATCTATGACATCGCAAGATAGGAAGCTGAGTCACCCACTGATGGATCATTGATGTGTGATGATGAGCTGCAATTTGTTAGAACATTTTAGGGGAAAGACTACACACATAATAAATATACAGAGGTCATCAGGTTATACGATTTTTGTTGCAAAACCGCTCCTATCGTAATAGTCATAAAGTGCACGAATGTAATGATTCATTCTGGCTTCTACTTAATAAGAAGTAACAAGGTAATCAGTAGCCCAACGGTCTTAATTTACGTTTGAATGTGAACTTCTACGCTGGATTGGGTGTGAAAGAAAACGTACCTAAATGTTACCAGCTCTTTCCTGGCAACCTGTAAGAATCAGAATTTGGGAAGTTAGGGTTTTTTTTTATTTTTTTTATTAAGAATGGGTTCGCTCTTGACCACAATCTAGCTCAGGGCAAAGATGCGGTCGAGGATGTAGCGAGCTCACCCAGAAGAAGCCTATTCACTCGTACTTTAAAGATATTCGGGTTGTATGAGCTCGGAAATACAGACGCCGGCAGAGAATTCCACTCCTTGGCAGTGCGCAATTGTTTATTGTGTTTATTGTGGCGGTATTGTTTTATTGTGGACGAAAGACTGACAACCCATTATTACTTTACTCATGTTCCATCTAATATCCATTAGAATGTATGTCAAAAGTGTAGCTCCAAGTAGTTTAAGAATGACATGATTCTCTACCTACCCCAACAGGCATGTAAGACGTGATCTTCAGGTTTATTTTAATTTTATCTATTGTTTTATTTAAGTTTTTTTGTTCATATTGTATTATAATTTTAAAAATTTGCATGCCGTAATTTTAAACTGCAAAATATGTGATACTATTTTTATGTTGGGATTTACGAATGTTACCTACTATAGTTTTTTTGCAAATAAATGAATTGAATTAAATTGAATTGTATATTTGTATCAATTTGAAAGTCAGAATGTGAGTTTGATCCCGCTCGGGGCTTTTTTTTTAAACGGGGGTTCACATAAATTGGAGTTTAGAATGAGAATTTTATTACTCGTTGATTTTTTTATAAAAATATTATTTTTTAATGCAAAATAAGTTTCAAACCGTTAGCTAATTTTTTAAAAATCTAATTTAATTTATTGGGGGTTTTATTAAATGTCACTGCAGCTCGAGCACGATAGCGACAAACTCGCGAGGCGCGCCACACTGAAACTTCACTTTGATTGCGCGAGGGCCCAGCGCAATGGCTTGCTCGCCCTGTGGCGTTGTCAATGTTGACATTTTGACGTAGGACCGTGGCGCATTACGCACGCTATCACCATCATACTCTAGCTGCTGATCTATACTAATATTATTAAGACGAAAGATTTGATTGTTTATTTGTTTGTTTGTTTGCATTGAAAGGCTCCGAAACTACTGGGCTGATTTGAAATATTCTTTCACCAGTAGAAAGCTACATTATCCCCAATGGACATAGGTTACATAATTTTCTCAAATTTCCACGGGAACGAAATCCCGGGCGGAATGCTAGTGTCTAATAAGTACGATTTCACTGAAATCGCTAAGTAGAAAAAAAAGTTAAGAAGTATCATACAGCACGTTTCTTATTGTCGCTAAAGTCTTTACTTGATGTGAAAATATATCAAATACGCAGCTCAGATGTTTGAACTGCAATATGAGCATTTCGGCACAGCGGTGCTCTGTTTATTCAGCTCGGATATTAGTTTTGCGATGAGATACGAGACTGCGGTGTTGCTTCCACCAACGAAGGAAATGTTGCTGCTAACTTCACATCAAGTTAACTGTTTTTCAACAGTTAGACAAATATTTTAGTCCGTAAAAGCACCGCAGATTTGCTTACATGATATGACATCATTATAAATGATATTTTTTTCAATGTGTGCAAAAACGTTCTTGTTCGTCTAAAGAAGGTTTATTTAAATTCTCTTTGGTAATTACTGGCTTGGTCTCTGGTGTCACCGACGTTAAATATTAACAAAGATATTTTTTCTAAGATTGTACACAGCTCATTCTATTCTAACTTATTTTTTCTATGTCTATGACACAGCTAGTAGTTTGTTTTCATCTTTGAGTATGTAGGTTTTCATCCATCAAGGTCGGAGCCATACAGCCAAATCTTTCTTAGGAAATTTCTTCCAATCAAAGTCTTTAATTAAATGAAGGCAAACTAAAGCCAAATCTTGAGTTTTCTATTTAATGAAGGAATTATGACAAAAATCTTTTATAATATTCTATTTTGTAGCCGGTCCGATAAGTTTCAAAAAAATAAGTTAAATACCATCAAATTTGGCTTTCTTTTGCCTTCATTAAAATGAAGACTTTGAATGGAAGAAATTAAAGAAAGATTTGGCTGTATGGCTCCGACCTTTGCCTATCCGGATGGATGAAAAAAATTACTACTACTCTCTTTGATGTCACCTATGTCACGCCTTAGTAAACAGGGTCTTTGGCGGGAACTCGGCGTGAGCGGTTGCTTTGTCAATTGAATTTTCGTTTTCGGCGTGAAAAAGTTGTTTAATGTGTAATAGTGATAGTGTATTATGCAGTAAATTGACTAAAATTCGTGTAGTGATGAAAAATTCAAGTGATAACAGTGTTTCTGCTCCGTTTGGTACCGACAAAGATCCTCGCGGTTGTGTTTCTCGCCGCCAGTTTTCGTAAAACAGACGCTATCCGGTTTTACGCAGAACATGACGAGCTTAGGTTAAGTTGAAGAAAGAAGATTTTTCATTGAAGACATGGCTGTATGGACATAGTTTCCTTTGCCTTTCCCGAAAGGGATATTTAACAAAAAAAAAATTAGTAAACAGATATATGGGGCCATATTTAAGAATCTATCTATCTAAATCACTTCGTTTTATGGATATGTGAATCTTGTATTTTAAAGCAAAGCATCGCAGTTATTGTTATATTGTATCAATAAAACAATATATCCACACTTTAATATACAGTGCTAATATAAAGTAATTTTCAAAGACCTAAAATGTTTGCTAGTGAACTTGCTTTACAAGAGCGTCATGCAAAAACTTGGAGTACTTACATCTTACCAGAAGCCTCTAAGGATGGCATTGGATTTCAGCCTCGCACTGTTATTGACGACAAATTATACGCTCTAAAATTTTGGGAAAAGGTACAAACTCTGTTTATTACTTACCTACTTACTTCGCTGACTCAAGCTCAATTTCATTCTGTCTTGTGCCAATTTGACCATTCGAGCACTTTCAACACTTAAAGGTCTTTGGCGAATTCATCTTCCCAGCGGTATCTTAATCTGACTCAACAGGCGGCGCCCAGAAGGTTGTTCAAGATACCTATGGTCTTTCAAAAACGCAGTGCTCCCTCATCTTCTCTAAGTGGCTTTTATTTCTCCGATGATTTTTCGCTCAGACGCAAGCTCTTCTATCCCTTATTTATACCTTCTGTGGGGTCCCAGAATCTTTTTTAGGATTTTCCTTTTACAACAGAGAGCATATTTTCTTCCTTTGACGTTAATGTCTTTTGTATATTATTATAATATTACCCGCAGCCCCAAAACCTCAGTTTTGTAAAATTACATTAATTAGGATTTTTTGATTGGATTTTTTTGGATTTTTAATCTTTGGAAGACGCTGTTGGCGCAAGAATATTCATTGTACTAATGAGACGCATTTTGTTTGGCGCCTAATCGCGTATTGCCGCAGAGCCAAATAAAATTACCCTCAATCATTTAATACCGGTAGAATTAATGTTCTATTCTGGCAAAACTTTTACGGTTCTTCGTTTGCATCTTGGCCCTTCTAGAGTCTGGTTTGGTCAAGATACTTATCTATTTATATAAAAATTAGTTAAGGATAGAGATTAATTTGCATGTTGTAGGCTATGTTTCCTTTATGAAACCCTCAATAAATAAAATTGGATAAAAAAAATCTAGAATAGTCATAGTAGATCCATCGTGCTTAGATAAGACATATCGCCGGGTGGTATAAAACAGAAAGCAACACACCATTTTTTCCTCAAAATATCTTAATTTTTAATGCTTTCCCGTTTCACTAATCGCCAACGACAGTTGAACTAAGGCTTTTTGATTGTTTGTCTTTATTTTTGCAGAAAAAGGAATCGGATAAGAAGCGTCCTGAGTTTCCGGCTACTTTTGCCGAAAGTATGTCATTTATCATAGCTCGAGTTTGTGCTCCGATCAATATTACGTTAGTGGAATGTAAACTTTTTAACGACAGGTAAAAAAGCAAAAAAAAAATACATTAATTGATATTTTTTACCAGCCCATACACGTCCCCACCAAGGGGCATGGGCCTCCCTTCGAAACACGAAGGGAATTTAGGCCGTAGTCCCCCACGCTGGCCCAACAGATACACTACATCTATCTACACCTATCCATTCAATGGAAGAGGGAGACTCGATTAGTAGTCTGGAATTTTGTCGTTTTTTGTTGAATGTCGACGATGAAGATAAGTTTCTTTTTTTTAAACATTCTGTGGACAGACGAGTCAAGTTTCGACCGTCGTGATATCACAAATTACAATTATTTGCACTACTGGGCACCGAAGGCGGAAATAAACTCAAAAACGTTGAAATCGACCTAGAAAAAACTGAATCACCTTTATTGGGCGAACTCTACCTGCACTAAGTCAAAGGGGATTTTTGTGACGTAGACCATAAAGTTTGTATTGACATTTTTTTGGATAGCTTAATATATGAGGATGTTAGTAAAGCGGTTTGTACTTTGTACACATGATGTCATAGTAAAATTTTGAATCTTCTTTTCGGCACATGATTTAAAAACTGTTAAGGAATTTCGGGTGGTAAAGACTTTCATAGCTTTATTAAACTATCAACTTTGATAAAAAGTAAAATGTAATTCCATCCAACAAGCTTTATTTTAAAACTAGCTGATGCCCGCAATTTCGTTTGCGTGTTAATTTTTTTTTGTACAGAGTACACATACAAAAGTTTTTTCCCGCTAACTCCCGTTCCCGTGGGAATTTTGCAATATCCTGTTGCAACTAAGCTTTAAGTTTACTAAGGTACCTGCATGCCAAATTTCAAGCGTCTAACTTAAGCGGTTTAGATTTTTCATACAAAAGGATTTTCCCGCTAATTCCCGTTCCCGTGGGAATTTCGGGAATTCCTTTCTTAATGCACCTCTACGGTACCTAAGCTACGTCCCTTCCAAATTTCAAGTGCCTACGTTTAGCCGTTTAGGCTGTGCGTTGATATGTCAGTCAGTCAGTCAGTCAGTCAGTTTCTCCTTTTATATATTTAGATTTTGTTTAAAATGAAGAAATTTGGTTATTTTCGTAAAAAATCTTAAATTTAAAAAAAATATCGAAAACTATTAACTTTCAGCCATACATAAACTGGGTTAAAATGTGGCATTTTGACTGTCCTATCACGTCCTGCCAGGAATACGTCGAGTTTCCGCTAACCCTGTTTATATTTTCAGTGTTGGAGAACTTATATGGCTACACTTCATTTTAACAGTTTCTGACTATTTGCCAGTAATTTACTACATTATGTTTCTCAGCATTTACGCTCCAAAAGAACACCTTTATTGTTCAAAAATGGTGACAATTTTCTATGGTACGTAATTTTACTATTGTTGGCTTTAAATCAATAAAAGGTTTTTCATCCCCCCATCCTGGGAAGAGTATTCTTGCTCTTCGATATTTGAATGCACAAGCCGTACTTAGTGCTCACGATGTATACATTGAATTTAGAACATCGTGTGCACTAAGTTTGTGAATTCAAAACATCATTAAACCTACATACTTCTACTTTCATGGTGCCGAATTCATCATACAATTTTTGTAATTTGTTAGAAACTCAAACTCGGAACCTCCTTAGTGTACTTTTTTTAATTTGCTTTGCGCGCACCATTTTTTTTCACGTCATATTGTTAAAACCTTTGTAAATGTATTTTTTTTTTTGCATTTAGTCATTTCCTCACTGAGGTGGGATGAAAAGCTACGTGTTGCACTCGAGTGCAATGATTTTACTTTTAATTGAGCACGCGGATTCAGATTTTTACATACAAAAGTTTTTTCCCGCTAACTCCCGTACCCGTGGGAATTTTGCAATATCCTGTTGCAACTAAGCTTTAAGTTAACTAAGGTACCTGCATGCCAAATTTAACGGTTTAGATTTTTCATACAAAAGGATTTTCCCGCTAATTCCCGTTCCCGTGGGAATTTCGGGAATTCCTTTCTTAGTGCACCTCTACGGTACCTAAGCTACGTCCCTTCCAAATTTCAAGTGCCTACGTTTAGCCGTTTAGGCTGTGCGTTGATATGTCAGTCAGTCAGTTTCTCCTTTTATATATTTAGATTAAAATTAAACTTTATGTCTAAGTAATAAAGTTTATAATACATTATTTTTATGTCAAAGGGAAAAATATTCCGAGCAGACAACGATGAAGGTGGAATTTGTCTCTTTCTTACAACGTGAGTGTGACATTAGTAGAAAGAGATGTCATCCACTTATATAGCTTTATCTTCGGAACGCTTTTGATGTGATCGTAGGCATTCCAGTAATAGACTAGTAAAAATTCATTGGGATAAATTTACCAAAAGAAAAATCAAAGAAAGGTCAAAAGGCAGTTTATTTTTCAGGCAAAGGACCTACTTTAAATTATAAACTTTGGTGATAATTTCAGGCTGTTCCATGCAAATTGTTTTAACTGGCTTTTTCACCTTACTGTATAACTCCGACATATTGGTTTTACATTTAGTATTCGCTTGGAGTGGAATTCGATATAATGCTCCATGGAATAGGTTAGTTCAGTATTATTATTTTTTTAAACAATTTAAAAAATAGGTTATTTCAATTTCATAATCTGGAAGCACGGTAGAGGGAGCACGCCAAGTCGAAATTTAATTATCTCTTATTACATGTGGTTGCAGATGTGACAAGAATATTTACAATATCAAAGGTGTAATGATACATTGCTACGAATTGGCTGATATGTATCTCTTTTCAAGACAAAATTCCACGAATTTTGTATATTATGAAGCCGTATTTAATTACAGTGGACATTATTTTCAGTCGTCTCAATCATTATACTTGAGGTAAAGGATAATACGTAAATATGTTAAGTAAAAGGTACAACTTTCGGAGTAGTCAATAAAAGCGATTTACAAATAATTTCACAGTAATTTTGAACCTCAACGACAATCACAATAGTTGTACCTTTACATTTTAACAATAACATTCAGAAATATATTTGTCACCTAACCCACATATCGTCATCTATATTGTAATATGTACGTAGTTAGATTAGCACAATACATAACACAATGTAAGAACAAGAAATATTTTTTTATAGACTAAGAGTTC
Source organism: Aproaerema taeniolella (assembly GCA_949987775.1). Lineage (NCBI taxonomy): Eukaryota > Metazoa > Arthropoda > Insecta > Lepidoptera > Gelechiidae > Aproaerema > Aproaerema taeniolella. Next base: position 20,196,801 of record OX465248.1, read on the forward strand.
GCTCTTGTCCACAATTTAGCTCAGGGGCCAAGATGTGATCAAAGATGTTGCAAGTTTACCCAGAAGATGCCTATTCACTCTAACTTTAAGGAAATGCAGACGCAGGTAGAGAATTCCCAATATAAAAAAAAAGTGTTCAGAACGTATCCGAAGGATCTCGACAAGGTAACTGTGGCACGTCTGGGCCTCGATTCTGTAACTTCAGTTGTGTGTTAATGGAACAGTTGCGATTTTATCCGTTCAGGTGGCAAAATTGAGAATCACCTAAATTTAATATATCTAATGACGGCTACTTTGACTAGTGGCGCCACCGCCAACTGAATTTCCAGTTGCTAAGTAGTTTGCAACTTTACGTTTGGTTGGCGGAAGGGCTGTTGGTTGGGGTGGTTGTTAGCAAGTATATGAAAATTAAAAAGTTCTCAATTTCGCGACTAGAACAAATAAAATGGCCTCCATTCCATCGACACACAACTTAAGTTACAGAATCGGGGCCCTGGACGCAAGCGGAATGAACTCGTGCAGCTCATGAGCACACTCCCAAAGTACATCTTGTAGAAAGCACACAGGCAAGCTATATACTTAAATATTTTTAAAATGAAGGTAAACAGTAAATGCAATTCAAATGTATGATCTTAAATCACATTCTGCATTTATACTACGCAAAAAATTTGCCACTTTTGGGTCAGTCAGCAGACGTGGCTATAACAGAGTACATTCGAATCTTAACGACGATCACTATAAAAATAGTTCTTCGTAATTCTTCAGACACAGATTTATATTGTATCTACTTGAAAACTGAATAGATTCTGTAAAAAAACACTAATGGAAATAGATTCGGAGTTGTGTTAAGAAAAACTAAGTACCTATCGTTTGTTGTTTTTTGTTGTTTGTTTTTTTGTGATATTTTGGTTTTATTGGCGCAGGCCTGTACTTGGCCTTCTGGCGCTATGTTTGTTTTTGTATTAACTCTGTTTCCAAGGCTGTCCAAATATTAAGTAAATAAATAAAAAACATTTAAAATTTGCTTAATTTTCAGAGAACGATTTGTAGAAATAAATGACTTCAGACATAATGTATATCTATATTACTATTATTTTTTCGTATGGATCGTGGCCGCTGTTTGCATAAATCAACTCTTCAAAAAATTGTTATGGCGGGTAAATCTTTTTTTTAATACAATTACAATACATACATACGCCCGAGCCCATAATCCCTAACGGGGTAGGCAGAGCATCAGTGGTTCTAGAACCACTAGATACCACGTTTGACACAAATTGTGAGGGTTATCAGATGGAACAAGTTGTATAATGGTGAGAGGTGGTCAGCCTTTCGCCCATTATACAGCAAAACCCTCGCATCCCTTTTACAGACTTTTACTGTATACCTGGCAAGAGTAGGTAGCTGGCATATTTTAAGTTTTTCTTTCACTCCCAGTCCAACATGGAAAACGATGGAGCGAGTTAACCCACAGAAAATGCCTATTTAGGCACTGGTACTCCTACGCACTGACGGAAAACAGCAAGCTGTTTGACGTCGGTCTTCGGTAGGAGGGTGGTCGCGCACCAGACGACCCTTCACAGTGCCTACCACACCGCATGAGATCAAAGGATGAGATTGCCTGGGGTGGATGATTATGAGACAGGCCTCATTTGTGTTTCCTTAGTTGACTCTTACGACACCAACGGAAAAAGAAAGGCTGGTGTTATTCTCGGCCGATCACCACGCGGCAAAAAAAACAACGCCGTAATCATAGCTGTGAATTCGTATTTGACGTATAACCCAAAATGACATGTGACATAAGTACATAGCAGAAATTGAGATAATTTGTAAATTAATATTATTTTTATTTCCTCGCATACTGCTTTGTAAAAGTTTAAACGTAATACCGCGCTTCACTCTCTGGACTCTAGTTACATAACACATAAAGCAATTGTATCGTTTCTAACTATTGATTCACTTCCTAACGCTCGAGAAAAAAAAATTGTTTATTTCCTAGAGAACAATTTTACAAAAAACAGTGTTGAGGCTTCTTTTAAGTAAATTTTTTTTTCGAGAAAATTGATGTTATTGCAAACGCTTGTTCATAGTTAAACTAGCTTACACTAAATTAAAAAAATAGGTCTTTACCTATGAAATTGCCGATTTTTTCTCAAGCTTTATTTTATTCATAATTTATTTGATTGAACATCTGTTACTCAAATTGTTTTTTATTTAATACTTTGGCCATATAACGAAAATATTGAGTCAAATTAATACATATTTATTTTAGATTTATTTGCTGAAAAAGAAGCTCAAATATAGCTCGTTTCATCAGTTGCCCGTTTCATTGCTTATTTTTGCTGTACCGTTGTTACAGTTACAACTTTTAATAAACTAAGTACGATGAAAATTAACTAAATGTTGTCCAAACCTTCCCACAAAATTTTGATAAATTTGGATTTCGCATTCCCGAGAAAAATCCAAAAACGTTAGAATGGAAAATTCAGTTTTCCAAAAATATTGTAAGAAAAACGGCAATTTCATAGGTAAAGACCTATTATTTTAATACAATAAAATTTCAGGTCCAAATAGGTTTTCTTAGAAAAGTATCAAAATTTTGGTCTGAAGGTTGTTTTCTCACGGTTTATTTTTAATTTAATGTAGTAAAAATACTTCAATGATATAATAAGCTGTACTGTTTTCGTACCAGGTGATTGATAATATTATTTGGATTATGGTGTTTATTTATATCACAACATTATTTTATACTTATTTTTTATTTTGGTATGAAGACTTGAAATATATACCCATAACGAATTCACAACACATTTTTAATTTATTGTTGGAAATGGTGAGCATATTTTTTATTCCTTTCTTTTACTGTGGAGATAGGCTAGGAATACGTTGACATCTTGCCTATGTGGCTACATTTTTAAATGAAAAAATAATTGAAGTAATAGCTTTTCAATCAAATAAGTTGTGAAGAAAGTAAAAGTTGGCTATTTCATAACTATCATCATAAGCATTTACATCTTAACCTGTCCCCGATTCTGTAACTTCAGTTGTGTGTCGATGGAATCAATTTCGCCACCTGAACAGATAAAATGGCCTCCTTTTATCTGTTCAGGTGGCAAAATTGAGAGCTATTTAATTTTCATATACTTGCTGACAACCACCCCGACCAGCAGAGCCACCGCCAACCGAACGTAAAGTTGCAAACAAAGCAGCCGTCATTAGATGTATTAAATTTGGATAATTCTCTATTTTGCCACCTGAACGGATAAGATAATGACCATTCCATCGACACAGAACTGAAGTTACAGAATCGGGGCCCAGATGATTCAATCAACATCTATGTGATACCGAGAACACCGCTCTGTGACTTTCAGAATAATTCGGTTCTGAAAGTCAAATTAGTTCGCACTTGTGGCACGTGTAATATCATAAATAAATCATCATCATCATCATGTCAGCCGCAAGATGTCCACTGCTGGACATAGGCCTTCTCCAGGGATCTCCACCTCAATCGGTCCTGCGCCACCCGCATCCAGCGGCTTCCCGCAATCTTTACCAGATCGTCGGTCCACCTTCTGGGAGGCCTTCCTACGCTGCGCCTTCCGGTACGTGGTCGTCACTCGAGGGCATTTCTGCCCCAGCGGCCATCATAAATAAATACCTAATAATTATTACAATTATTTTTAGCTCACAGGGTCCCACTAGTGTATTTATGATTATTGAAATTTGAATTATTTTTTCGTAAATTTCAGCCTTATTCATCATTTCCGATTTACGCGCCTCCAATTATGCATATTACTTTGGCAAGGACTAGTAAAAAGGTAAATTCAGCCAATATTTATCGTATAATAGCTTCCCGCCCGGGACTTCGTTCCCGTGGCAATTTGGGATAATTATGTCGCCTAAGTGTTAATCCAGAGTGTCAGCTGCCTCCATACCAAATTTTATCAAAATTGTTCCAGCCGTTTGGGCTTGCAAGAGTAACAAACATCCATACAAACTTTCGCGTTTATAATATTCGTAAGGACACCTACACTCGACAGCAAAACAGACTTTACAATTACACGTTAACCCAGAAATGTGTAACCTGCCCCCCGATCGCGGTAAGTTTAAGGTGTTTACCAAAATTAAATCGTTTACGTTTCCTTTATATTCAACCAGGAATTTAATGGACACGCGAACGGTTAAGCTTTGGTACACACGTTCAAACTTACCGCAATCGAGGAGCTGGTTTTCTTTTGTCTGTCCAACAGATTTTCTGTTGTCTGTGTTATTTTAGAGTTAATCTTGGTTCTTATATTTTACACTAGCTATCCATCCGCGGCTTCGCCCGCGTGGACTACAGGTACCCAACTGTGGGATAAAATTTAGCCTTTGTCCTTTTCCAGACTCTAATCTATCACTGTACCAAATTTCATTAAAATCGGTTCAGTAGTTTAGGCGTGAAAGACGGACAGACAAACAGACAGAGTTACTTTCGCATTTTTAATATTAGTAAGGAAAGGAAGTAAGGATTGTATTCTAAGAACACATAAATGAACTAATGCTAGCTTATAATTAACTAAGTCAGAGGCTATGTGGCGCATGGAAAAGTCTGATACTAGGGTTGGTCAAGTGTGCTATGCACTATAATATCAACAAGATAAAGACTAATGCTTACAGAAAACATTTTTCTATTTGAAATCAGAATAAACTGCAAATTAGAGAAATTTTTGACACAGCTGTGCAAAGTCGTATTTTGATTTGATTAACTTTAAAATCACAAAGTAGCAAAATAGTCCATCTAGCATTAAATTGCGAGTGCAGCGAGTAAAATATTTAAATAAGAGTTGGAGTACATAGAAGTCTACAACATGTTTATAAATTGGGTTATGTAGGGAAGATGACAGTCGTTTGTCTACAGGGTGAAATTGAAAACATTCGACAAACTTTGAGAGATGAATCTACCCATCATTATGAACAACTTTATCTATGGGACCAACTTTCCTACTAAAAAATAAAACCGGCCAAGTGCTAGTTGGACTCGCGCACGTAGGGTTCCATACCGTTACCTATAAAACCGGCCAAGGGCGAGTCGGACTCTATAAAAACCATTATCTCTATAAAAGCGGCATAAAAATCACGTTTGTTGTATGGGAGCCCCCTTAAATATTTAATTTATTCTACTTTTTAGTATTTGTTGTTATAGCTGCACCCAAAGTACATCATATGTGTAAATTCCAACTATCTAACTATCACAGTTCATGAGATACAGCCTCGGAGAGACTTTCTATAAATCAAGCAAAAAATCACGTTTTTTGTATGGGAACCCCCTTAAATATTCATTTTACTCTGGTTTTTAGTATTTGTTGTTATAGGGCCAATAGAAATACATCATTCTAACTATCACGGTTCATGAGATACAGCCTGGTGACAGATGGACGGACGGACAGCGGAACCTTAGTAATAGGGTCCCGTTTTTTCCCTTTGGGTACGGAACTCTAATAAAAATCAGTTGTTCCATACATTTTGGTTGAGTAGGTATTGAACTTTTGTATAGAACAGCAGACTTTAATTTTTTAGTTGGGTAGTTGGTCCCATAGAAGAAGTTGTTCGTAATCATGGGTAAATTCATTCCTCTAAGTTTGCCGAATGTTTTCAATTTCAGCCTGCATTATTAAGTTATCTAGTTATCTACCAAAACCTGGTTCATAACCGTGTACCGAATTAAACTGATAGGAAAAATAATTATATGTTAATATTAAATCAATTAATATTTTACAGAAAAAACTTGGGTTTCACAGTTCAGCAGCTGTTATTTCAATATTTTTTTTTAAAGTGCTTCAATCGGTGACTTTGTCTCAATTAAAAACATTAAGTGACGCCAGAGCAGGCATTGTGTTTGATGGTTTTCCAGATGGTAAGGTTTTTTTTAATATCCATTCAATCTTTCTGTTCGCGAGGGGAGTTGCTACAGAGGAAACGTACACAGAGGCAGGGAATCTGATGGGTGACCAAAGATGCAATTTATCACGAGCGTTTCCATGCTTCGGAGGGCACGTTAAGCTGTAGGTCCCGGCTGTTATTGATTGTTGCTGTTGTTGATTGTATATTATTCAAAAACATTATTCATTATTAATCATATTATTAAATACATTATTTCGATAAATTAATAAATTTTACAAATAAATTAACAAAAATGCCAGTCTGCCTGCCGTTCCACTTTTGCAATGCCCGACAGGGTTCAAATGTATATAGAAGAACATATTGTAGATAAAGACCTTTTATACTCTGTACATATGAATAGCAATAAATGATTGAATTGAACTGAATTGACTACAGTCGTTAAAACCAAGTCAGAGGCCATTGTGCGGTTTGAAAACTCTGGCTCCAGGGTTAGCCAAGTTTGCCACACATTTGACTATATCTACACGATAAGAAGAAGAAGAAGCTACTTTATACACGGTTTAAGGGATAGCTTAGAATATACTTAAATGGTGGAATCTATTTATTACTATGATCGGCTTCAAGTAATATTTTTTTCACGGAAACGTCGAGTTTTAAGGAGTAATCGATGAAGGTAAAAAATATCGATGGTTATTGCTGGTATTCGTGTTTTACGCTGTTATTATCGGTTTTTATTGAAAAATTGAGTGTATGGGAATGAAGAATTTAATTTTAAACCAGAAAGTATTAAAAGACATAAAAAAACGGGTTGCACTCCAGAAGTGCCGGCAGAAGTGAAAACTGAACATTGAAGTTGTGAATTAATATGGAAATAAAACAAAATACACAAAAAGAGTCCGTTATTCTCTCAGGATTCGAAGCCTCGACCTGTTGCTTACAATTTGGCAACTTTTCTCACTCGACCAAGCTGCCATCCGTCCGGGTTTCCACCTATACTTCAAAATGCACAACGCTGCTAAAGAAGTTTTCACTTCAAAAAAGGTGGCAACCCTATCCTACGCATTTTAGATCACGGTCACGTGATATCTGACGATCTGACGCGAGTTCATCGCTATTTTAACATTTTTTCTCCATACTAAAAGTGCTCAACGCCGCCAAAGAAGTTTTCACTCAAATAATTCTAAAAAAATTCAAAATTCGAAAACGCTTTATTTTCATAGAACATACAAAGTGTTTCTTGAAAACGTCATAAAAATACATTAGCAAAATCAATGTAAATAATTGAGAAAAATAGTGAATTACATTAGCATTGAAACTCCGAGAGTCGCTCTTTTTAGTCAGTCATATGACGTAATATCTGAATAACTCTGTAGCTGAGCAATTTATTCCCATGGATGCTTGTCTAACAGATAATCAGAAATTCTTTAATACTCCTTTTTACAAAGTTTTTGTTAATTATTGTCTTAAATTTTTCTAAAGGTAGGTTTTGAATACATATGGGTAGGTATCTTATTGTAGAAGCGTATATACATTGACCCATAAAAGAGTTTGTTACTTTGTGGAGACGACTGTCTAATAAATCCAAGTTATGTTTGCTTCTAGTGTTTACATTGTGCCTATCACAATTTTTCTTGAACAAATGTTCATTTTTCTTTATTAAATATGTACTGGGACGCAATTGTCAAAATATTTATTTCCATAAATCTATTTCTATGAGACATTCGAGGTCTGATTTGATAAATTACGCGAACAGCCCTTTTCTGCAGGATAAAGATCTTACTGATGTCGGCAGCATTACCCCACAATAAAATGCCATATGACATTAGGCTGTGGAAGTAACTGAAATGTACGGTTCTCGCGGTTTCAACGTCAGATAATTGACGGATTTTCTTTACCGCGTAAGTTGCTGAACTGAGTCTGTTCGCTAACTTATCAATATGAGGACCCCACTGAAGCTTTGCGTCAATAGTGATACCTTAGAATACAGTAGATTCTACAACTTCCAGTTTTTCATTTTTAACCTGTACATTGGTATTAACCTGTTTAGCATTGGGCAAAGTAAATGTTAAACAGGTTAACACCAATGTACAGGTAAAAAACTTCAAAAATGTTCCTGGGGCCTTGGAAAAATAATTTGGGTAGATGGTCCAAGTTCAGGTTTTCAGTTTTTGTCTGTCGGTTACATTTCTTCCATGATGGACTGGGAGTAGAAGAAAAACATAAAATGTGCTAGTTGCCTTTTCCAGGCATAGGTACTGTAAAAGTCAATTAGTGGGATGCCAAGTAATTTGCTGTATTGTGGGCGAAAGGCTGTGAGTTTCTCACCACATATCATATTTCTTCTTATAACCCTTTGAATTTATGTCAAACGTGGCATACAGTAGTTTAAAAACAACTGATGCTCTGCCTACTCTGATACGGATTAAAGGCATTAGCATGTCTATATACAGGGTGATAAAAAAACTCCTAGCTATATTCAAAATCCTGAACCAATATCACTTACAGAACACTTTTTTTTTTGTCGGTAGGATTTTTTTTTTCCTAAACGTAGACACCACTCGGGTGCACCCTTCGAGCGCTACCCGCACCCCTCGCATGCCTGGTGTAGAAGTAATGTCTACGTTTAGGCAAAAAATGATCTATTCCCATTAAATAAAACAAAAATCATAAATGTATTCTTTGAGCTATACTGGTTCAGGATTTTGAATATAGCTAGGAGGTTTTTTATCACCTTGTAAGTATGTATGAAGGTGACGGGACGGGATTGTCATGAGAGTTTCTGCGCTTCAGAGAGCTCGTTTTAAAGTTCAAGCTTCAGTGACTTTTGATGAAATTTGCAGGTTAGCAGTGACACAATGTTTTATTCTTTTATTTCTAAACAACGCCAATTTCATTAATTTTTTTGAAAAAAAAAATAGAAAACAATTTTGCTAAGTTACAAATCGGGTGCATAGGTAGGTACTGGATTTTACAACATGAAAATGTATTTTCCGATGGATATAAATATTTAACATTTTTTACCTGTTTCAGGTCAATTTCCACTTTTATTTTTGTACCCAATTTTTTTTAAATCTTTGTATCTGGGCCCTATCTTTGGAAGGCTATTTTTTATATTTATAACTGTTTGGGAGTTTGTGACCTTTGTAAGTTCAAATTTTTCTTATTATTACTCATAATGCATTTAATTATTTTTTAATTGGCGGTGATGTACATAAGTTCTGAACTTATTATAAACATGAGATTAGAGTATTTATTTCAACATTATCAATTTCAAAATTATAACCGTGTGGTGATCGGTTGAGAATAACACCACCCCATCTCTTTCCGTGGGTGCCGTAAGAGGCGACTAAGGAAACACAAATGAGACCTGCCTCCTAGTAATCCATCCAAGGCAACGACACTTCATTTTTTTTTGAATCTGAGGTGTCGTCCTATGGTCTCATGCGGTTAGGTAGGCTCTGTAAAGGGCCGTCTGGTTCGCGACCACCCTCCTACCGAAGTCCGACGCCAAACAGCTTGCTGTGTTCCGTCGGTACGTGGGAGTACCAGTGCCTTTATAGGCATTTTCTGGGTTAATTCTCAACCGATCACCACACTGCGTTAAACTTAATAGTTAACGGTAAACGTATGTTTGACACTGATCCTTGTATTTATTTTGCCCTGAAATGTTTTGAATTTTCAAAATCTGTTATTTTACGGCTACTTAAGTATATTAGGGTTGAATATTTTATCTTTAAGTATTTAGTAAATTTAATTTTTGGGCTTCGGTTTTTCGGCCGTTGGCTATTTGAAATCTGTGGTACTTTAAATATTTGGTATTTTAAATATTAGGTATTTCGATTTCGGGTATTTTGGGCTCATGCATTTTAAGTAAAGGCATTATGCTTTCTGATATTCTAATATGTACCTAAAAAAGGGTAGAAAAAACTATTGAAAAGGTTGGAAATATAATTTTAAAACTATATTTTAGCCTCTTAACGTAAGCTAGTTTCAGCAATTATTGTGGTAAAAAGGTGTTAATTACATGTCTTCTTAAGAGGATCGTCTCAGTGTTTTTTTTCCATACAAACGGCGTCAATGGATTCCATCCCCTATACGTCAACGAATCCCTGTGAAATTTTGGTATAGTGTCAGGAACAAAAAAAATAGGTCCGTACGTTTTGGTTTTTTCTTGATATTTTTAGTAGACAAAACGATATTTGAGACTAAAAGTCAGCATTTTTCGCCAAAAAAAAATCTCAACTTAAGAAGTGCCTGTTACTAAGAACAATTTTGGAAAAACAAAACGTTCGAACCTCGTCTATACGCTTACAAATCGATAGAGACCAAACGTACGATTTCACTAAATTTTGGGGTAGGAATTCATTGACGCCTAAACTCATAATTTTGGAAATAAAATTTCGCCGGAAAGCTGCAATTGTCCCTTTCGCACAAGTCTGAGGCGGGTGGTCGACGTCGAGACAGCATGAAAAACAACTGAGACGCTAGTCCAAACTGAGACGCTCCTGTTAAGAAAAAGATAACCGGTTAAATGTTCTCAGATTTTTATGTAATCTTTTTTTTTAGATAATGGTATACCATTGCTTAGTGGAAGTAGTGGTTTGTGAATGGCCTATTGTTGAAAGGTGGCATGTTTCCTTATCGCTGTGTATTTTAGGATGGGCAGGCATATTATTTTCTCATTTCCAGGTATGTTAGTCAGATTTATAATTTATTTTAATTATCAAGTAGAATAGAAGCGTTGATAGCCCAGTTGGTAATGAGCCAGACTTATAATCGGGAGGTTACGGGTTCAAATCCTGGTGCGGGCCTGTACCACTAAATTCGTCTTTTCGGATTTATGTACGGATTTCTAATTATCACTTGATCAACGGTGAAGAAAAACATCGTGATGAAACCCGCCTATCCACGAAAATTTGTTTTCAAAAGACGAGCGGTCCACCAACCCGCATTGGGCCAGCGTTGTGGACAAATAAGTTTAATCACTTTCATCTAAAAATTGTTTTGCAATGACTATTATTGACTATTTTATCCTTGAATTTACAGATCCGACAATATTTAGTCCTCGTGTTTAATGATATATCAGGTTTAACAGAATTATTTGTCATAATGTATATTTATCCATTGAGAAGACTAAAAGAAGATTTATCATTTTATTATTACGGTGATTCTATTTCCAAAATCCGAATGTTTACCCTGAATCTAGAAAAACTAACCGTAATGGTAAGAAAAAAATTTATACCAAAATAAACATTGTAAATATAAATTTCATAATAGAGTATGGGTTCGCTATTGACCATTATCTAGCTCAAGAAGAAGATATGCTGCAGGAAAAAGGAGGTTCACTCATTAGATGCCTATTTACTCGATTTTTACAGATTCTAAGATTATTTGCGTTCGGAAATTCTACATCTAATTAAGTTTATGATGTAAGCTTCTTGGAGTAGACTGCTACTTATGATTTAAATTAAATATTAAGAATTTCGGAAAAAAAATTGAAATTAATTAATTAAAAGTAAAAAAAAAAAATCCAAGCCATTACTGTCCCACTGCTGGGCAAAGGCCTCCCCTGCAGCCCTCCATTTGTCCCAACCCTGTCCAAATTTCATCCAGTCCTTTTTAAAAGCAGATACGTCATCCTGTTATCTTTTTCTGGGTCTGCCTTTTACGGCGGCGTTGCCCGTCTTAGGGCACCCATTGAGTGGCTAGGATGGCCCACCTGTCAGGATGCATTCGGCTTACGTGGACGGCCCAATCCCATTTCAGGGAAGCGGATTTGCAACCAACATCTGCTATGCCTGTTTTAGAAAGCAGCGCAGAATTTCGGACATGATCGATTCTTTTAAGACCTAGCACGGAGCGTTCCATGGCTCTTTGGCAAACCTGTGGAGTTTGAACTTTTGACGCTTTGTTAGTGACCAAGTTTGCGCACCGTAGGATAATCAAAGAAGAATATCATAATCCAATCAGCCAAATGTGAATAGTTTCTTTAAATATTAATTAAAAAAACCGACACTTTAAAAACAGACTTAAAGCGTCGGTTCTTATAGGACTGACTTCATGTTACATTTAATGACTCTCAAAATGTATATCAAATGTGACAAAAATTGTACTATGAGAGTTATTCTAACATCGGACATGCTATTAACTTAGCAGAAAAGTGAGGTTAGTAACAATGAAAGAAAATGTTTTCTTAAATTCACAGGTTAGTTTGGGTTTTTTAATATTTAATTTTCTTACGGGAAGATTTCTTAAATTCACTCTATATACCTTAATTGCTATGTTACCTGTCCTCTTTGGTGCCCTGTGGAAAATTTTCCAGAAAAGTGTAAGTTTCACGTCTTTAAATTTGTCTTTCTTTCTTTTTTAAAACCATTATTTAAGTAAACGCCCCGACTGGGTATGGTTTCACTAAAAAACCGCAGCTGTTTTAGAAGTAGTCATTTATGATACTTGGGTGGGAAGAAAATTATTGCAAGACAGTTGTTTTCTATCTTTGAGTATCCATTCCACCGGTGTATTACAAAAGTTTTTCAATACAGTTGCCAAAACACAATTAAATAGGAAAACATACTGAATCTTATTTTGACAGAAGTTATGCTAAATATTTTTAAAACTTTCATTTAGCCTTTACGTGTTTTATTTTAAAAAAATGATCAAAATAGTAATAGTTTAAACACATTTCTTAGTTATGATTAAAACGTATGTATTCTGTACCTACCTAATTTAAAATTTAAATCGGTTTTACTGTCGTTATTTCAATCCAGCTTCAGGCCAGTATAGTTTAAATCTTCATCACGAAAAATGAGGATATAGATCACTCACCACATTACGATAATTTACCCTTTATAACACTCAATGAAATATCTGAAACAATTGTCCTCTTCATTTGTTCAATGAGCGAATTTGAAAGAATAACGTTACATATTTTATGTTATGTGCAATAAATAATGCATCTTATCTGCGCCTTTATAGACATTTTCTGGGTTAACTCGCTCCATCGTCGACCTCATCTTTGACCTTATGGTCAAGATTGAGGTCAAGAGTTAACCCATCTTATAATTAAAAAAAAAAATTATAAAGAGGAAATATTTGTTTGTTTGTTTGCATTGAATAGGCTCCGAAACTACTGGACCGATTTGAAAAATTCTTTCACCGTTAGAATTCTACATTATCCTGAACATAGGCTACATATATTTCCCAAATTTCCACGGAAACGAAGTCGCGGGCGAAAAGCTTGTTATTAATATTAGAATTTTACTATACAACAGGTATTAGGTTCAGCTTGTAATAATAGTCTTAAGTATTTTAAAATAAATAAATAAACCTTTCCTAATACTGGCAAAAGAATCTAAGCACTGGATTCCAAGCCGGCGGCAGCGACCACCCACTGTCTCTTTTGAAATTCGGTCACTGTTTGATTTCAATAGCTTTCCGTAATTCTTGCGGGATGAAAATTCTGTCTTTCAATAAATTTACCGAAGCGTATGAAATGTTGCGTGTCCGAATTCCAGGCATGACGAGAACATCTAAGAACGGTAGGCTTCCATTCTCCTCTGGTTTCACGGTGATATTTTTACAAAACCAGTTCACATGAGAGGTTAAACTATCCACTTCGTGTTTTGGTACTCAGGATAAAACATCGTTTACGCACCTCCACCACTAACGCGGGAAGAAGGCATCGAAAACTGGGCGAGAAAATTCGCACTTTCTCGCCCAGTTTGTGAAGGCTTCCTTAAATATATCAGCTGCTGCAGGGAGAGCCTACAGCTACACCATCTATTTGCAAATAATATTTCTGCTTTTGTTTTAAATTTTCAAGCAATGAATCTTTCCAAAAATCCCCGAATTTTATACCTAAAAGATTGATTCTGTCTCTAATATTTTCAGAGTCGCAATTCGTTGATGCGCCCCGTGAAATATTGGGGACCAAGCGACTATCGTACGAGACAATTTAGGAAACATTTCGATTCTCGAACTGTGAGTAAATCTTAATATATAAAAGAAAGTCAGGTTTGTTCGAACACTTATAATTCGAAAACGGCTGGACCGATTTGATATAATTTGGTATAGGGGTAGCTGACACCCGGGATTAACAAATAGGCTACATATTTTTCCGAAATTCTAACGGGAACGAAGTCCCGGTCGGAAAGCTAGTTTTAAATAGATTATGTTTAAATGGGAAAAGTCTAATAGTCATCATTTAATAACATTAATGTTGATTTTGTTTTATTACTGTGCAAATTATGCTACCTGTGTATAGTAATTCATTTGCTATCTATTGATGTTAAATCAGAGACAAAATATGAAACAATCTTCGAAATTATATAACACACAAATAAAAAACTTAATATCTATCCTAAACTAAAAACCGAATGCAAAAGGATTACTAGTACTTGGCTAAAATCATTGAACTACGAGGATACTGAACACCTGCTTAGTAAATATAAATAACTAAACTAATATGGTTTGTTAACATCAACACTGACGCACGCAAGGACATGTATCACCCACACAAACATACATCACACCCAAACATGCACAAACACGCATACACACACACAGACAGACACACACACATACACTCACACACACAGACTCTCACACACGCACACATAACTTTCATATAATGCTCTTTTCTCTTTTAAATATACTTTCTTGAATGTCTTCTGTTCTAGATTTTATTGTTATTATGTGGTAGAAGAGCGGGGTCTCCTGATACAGGTTTTATAAACTTACAAGGAGATGCCTAGCCATGTATGTATTTAATGTTAGGTTTGGCACAAATAAACAGTTTTCTTTTTTTTTTCTTTTTTTCATTTTTCATCTTAATTGTATTTTTTTCTTCAAAGAATGTTTACCGAAATATGAAAACAATCAAAAGTGATTTTTTTATCAAGCTGTTTGGCGTCAGACTTAGGTAGGAGGGTGGTCGCGAACCAGACGGCTCTTTACAGAGCCTACCTCAGCTATACCTCAGATTCAGATCAAGTTTAGGTGTCGTTGCCTGAGGCGGATTAATAGGAGGCAGGTCTCATTTGTATTTCCTTAGTCGCCTCTTACGACACTTACGGAAAGAAATGGGATGGTTTTATTCTCATCCGATCACCACACGGAAAAAAATTATCATGATTTTTTAACTCATAAAATACACTAAGTAATAATTTTTTTGCCTTTTCAGTTTATCGGCTCGATGGGTCCTAGATATTTGTGCCGGCATATGTTAGAAAGAGCTGAACAACCCAGCTATAGACTAGACGTTGAGTATGCTGATAAAGCTCACAGTATTTTCAAGTCCACCAGTAACATCCTCAAAGATAAACTTTCCAAAGTATCTGTTGGTGTACCTGTAATGCGGTCTAGTAATAGTTTATCAATCTCACCATCTCAACAACTTGATTCAAAAATGAAACTTGAAAACACAGTAACTTCTCCAAAAACAGATAGGGGAGAAGTAGAGAAAACTAACAGTAATGCGTTTGAAACAAATGATAAATCAACAAAAGACTCTTTCGTCGAAAAAGATAGAGATAGAGTAACTTCTCCAAAAACAGATAGGGGAGAAGTAGAGAAAACTAACAGTAACGCGTTAGAAACAGATGATAAATCAACGAAAGACTCTTTCGTCAAAAGCGACGGAGTAACTTCTCTAAAAACAGATAGGGGGAAGTAGAGAAAACTAACAGTAACGCGTTAGAAACAGATGATAAATCAACGAAAGACTCTTTCATCAAAAGATATAAAGATATAATTTCTCCAAAAACAGATAGGGAAGAAGTAGAGAAAACTAACAGTAACGCGTTTGAAACAGATGATAAATCAACGAAAGACTCTTCCGTCAAAAGAGATAGAGTAACTTCTCCAAAAACAGATAGTAGAGAAGTAGAGAAGACTAACAGTAAAGCATTTGAAACAGATGATAAATCAACAAAAGAAAGAGATAGCGATTCGTCAGATAAAAATGACAAAGATGGTAAAAAAGATATCCAGCGGAAGAAAGATTCTTAAAAAAATTATAGATTCAAGGATTCTGCAGGGCGAGGATGTGCATTTATGAAGCTTATCTAAATGGTATTTCGCACAATATAAAGCAATTATGAAAATTTAGCTTAATTTCTGCCATCACCTTTTAAAAATTAGTTGCCTTACTAATAATATTAACACATTTCGTAATACACGTTTATAAAGACCAAAAACCTATAACTTATAAGCAATGTATATTTTATTATTAGTAAGACCAATCGTCATTTATTTTAAAATATCTTGAAGTATATCAATCTTATTCTTGATCGGTTTTCCTGTTGCGGTGACGCTGTCTCTTAGCCAACGATTGTAAAAACCAGATCTTCCTCAGGTCCCAAACTTGACTTTACTCAACTAGGTATGAAAAACGTTGAGACGATTGGAACAGGCATGATAGCTCGTATCTCTATCTGATTCAATTACGGTATACTTGGTTAAACACCGTCAATTTGGTCGAGTGGTTGTGGCAATTCCCAGTCGGGGCAAATATTTGTGTAAAAAGCAGATTATGGGAAAACCTTTGTCTGAGCCTTTGAGTGTTAAGCGTAAAAAAATATTCTTGCCCAAATAACGCCTTAATTCTCAAACTAATCGAAGTACCAATCCGCTATTAGGTAGGCAATACTTCACCTCGCCTAATAAAGCTGGTATTACGTGCAGTATCCGATCGTTTCGGATAAATGTGCCAGCTCAATCACTGTCACAGCACGCGTCGCGAGTATTTGTTACAATACGTTGTATTTCACCTGGGAACTAATCAGTTGTAGATAGTATATTGAAGAGTTGATCCGAGAATTAAATGTTTAATATGTTTGAAGATCTTGAAGAAGAAGACAAGTATTTAAATAGGTCTTTGTCACTATGTGAATTTTAATATTTCATCTCTACATCATTTTGCAAAGTCTCGGCTTTACAGATTTAAGCTTTTCGCCGTAGATATTAACGATTATTTTGATGCCTTATGACATCTAGATGTTACTGTACTTTGAAGATAATTATAATTGCTGTTTGTGTCGACGAGACGAACCCCGGTCTTGTTCTTCTTATCGTCAAGTGTATATAGTCAACTGTGAGGCGAACTTGGCTAAACCTGGTATTAGAGTTTTCAAACCGCAAAATGGCCTCTGACTTGGTTCTAACGACTGTACTCAATCGACAACAGCCCGAAGCACGGAAATGCTCGTGATAAATTGCCACTTTGGTCATTCATCAGGTTCTCTGCTTCTGTGTGCGTTGCTTAACCTCACTAATCGGTTGAGATCAGCTACAAGCGCTTCACTGATCCTGTCACAAGAATAGTAATGTTAAGTGCATGGTCCTGTAAAGATTGCCGTTGATACGATTAAGAGACTTCGGATTAAGAGCATTTCGGCTTTTAACCGTAAGACGTACAAAATAAAATCTGTTTGGTAACAACATCACTGATAGTATAAGCGCAAAGTACCCTCAAGAGGCCCACAAAACCAACTATCCACATACCGCATAAAGTATTAACTCAATCTGTATGAGATGATTCAGAATTACCACTACTGAAGAATCTCAGCTTCTTACCACAACAATTTACTACAAGCTTGTTTTTAAAATTAAAATAACACCTAGCAATAACGCCGCCTTCTTGTACACTATGTTATGTTTGTTGTACTACCAGCATTTCAGGAAAATTATGTAGCCTATGTTACTCAGGGATAATGTAGCATTCTAATTGTGATAGAATTTTTCAAATTCGGTCCAGTAGTTTGGGAGCCTATTCAATGCAAACAAACAATTAAATTACAATATTGGTCTTACATTGAAGCGGTGATAGCCCAGTTGGTAATGAGCCAGACTTGTAATCCAAAGGTCGCGGGTTCAAATCTTGGTGCGGGCCTGTACCACTAAATTCGTCTTTTCGGATTTATGTATGGATTTCTAATTATCACTTGGTCAGCGGTGAAGGAAAACATCGTGATGAAACCCGCCTGTCCAAGAAAATTCATTTTAGAAAGATGACATTGGGCCCGCGTGGTGGACTATGGCCTAAATCCCCTTCGTGTTTCGAAGGGAGGCCCATGCCCCTCGGTGGGGACGTATAATACGTATATGGGATGGTAAAAAAAAAACAATCAAATTTTTCCTCTTATAATATTAGTGTAGATGGTTTTCGTGCTTCAGAGGGTACGTTAAACTGTTCGTAATCAATCGTCACACAACAAATTTTCTATACCTACTCGGTAAGGAAGCGAAGAAACGGCTTTGTCAGAGAGTGTTCAAATAGATGCTTGACATGTCAAGTAGCTATAGGAAATTTGTTGTGTGACGATTGATTACGAACAGTTTAACGTACCCTCTGAAGCACGAAAACCATCTACACTAATATTATAAGAGGAAAAATTTGATTGTTTTTTTTTTACCAGTCCATATACGTATTATACGTCCCCACCGAGGGGCATGGGCCTCCCTTCGAAACACGAAGGGGATTTAGGCCATAGTCCACCACGCGGGCCCAATGTCATCTTTCTAAAATGAATTTTCTTGGACAGGCGGGTTTCATCACGATGTTTTCCTTAATATAATAATATTATTCGTACTACGGGCCGACTCTCGTCTAACAGTGGAGCTTTACAGGCTTTAACTAATTAAGCAGTACACTAATATACAAACATAATTTTACATTTTTAATAATTTTTTGTAGATTTGGTTTCTCAAACGAGAGCTCTTAGTAGTGTGTTTGATTCAGTTTATCGCCACACGGGGATCGAAGGCGTTTCGTTATTAACGAGAACACTTCATCACGTCCAAATGATGACCTCCGAGTTGTTTCTGCTCTCCTAGTACCCATTTTGATTCTCATTTAGGGATAATGCATTGTCGTTATACTGACCTTCTTTTTTTTCTTTTCTATTGTGCAGTGTAAACGAATAGAGTTTTCTGTCTGCTTCGAGTGTTCTAGTGAATTTTTTATTTTATTTTTATTATAAGATGGGTTAACTCTTGACCTCAATCTTGACCATAAAGGTCAACGATGAAGCGAGTTAACCCAGATAATGCCTATAAAGGCACTGGTACTTCCACGCACCGACGGAACACAGCGAGCTGTTTGGCATCGGACTTCGGTAGGAGGGTAGTCGCGAACCAGACGGCCCTTTACAGAGCCTACCATACCGCATGAGACCATAGGACGATACCTCAGATTCAGAAAAAAATGAAGTGTCGTTGCCTGGGATGAATTACTATTAGGCAGGTCTCATTTGTGTTTCCTTAGTCGCTTTTTACGACACCCACGGAAAGAGATGGGGTGGTGTTATTCTCAACCGATCACCACACGGATTTGCTCAAGAGCACGTCATTTGATTTAGTTCTGTCCATATTTTGTATGTACGTACGCCTGAAATTTTTGAATGAAAACAATTAAATTGCGCAGTGTTTCAAAGTAAACCAGAGGTTGCAAAACATTATTGAAACAAAATCAGCTGCCGAAAAGTTGCAAGTCATTATTTGAAAAATAATTTTGCAAGCACTTAATCATTCAAATAAATACCTACGCTATGTTTTTGTGCTAATAATGGTACTACGCTTTTCACCCTACCTATTCAGCCCTACACATTGTATTCTGTAAGAATGGTTAGGTCAGGGCTGTCAATGTAGATAGCTAGTGTAAATTTTTTGGTTACGTATTAAGGTGATAAGTATCCAAATTGGATAGACCTCCGAATGGACAAAAGGTATAATCCAAAAGGTACATGCCTTCCGAATTTAATAAGAAAGAAATCTAAATATATATAATTTTCCACGTTAAAAACGTATGAGTCACCGACTTCAATCCTAACAGTTCGCACAAAGTAGATATCT
This sequence comes from Aproaerema taeniolella, assembly GCA_949987775.1. Lineage (NCBI taxonomy): Eukaryota > Metazoa > Arthropoda > Insecta > Lepidoptera > Gelechiidae > Aproaerema > Aproaerema taeniolella. The sequence continues at coordinate 20,216,532 of OX465248.1, forward strand.
AGTATTTTTTGTGGACTACAATGCTTATTAGCAGATAACTACAAGCAGAAATGTCATTCATTTATTTAGATGATGTTCTAGTTTGTAGTATTTTTTATTTTTGTTGTTTTTTTTTAAAGCGCTGAATCATTTTTGATAAAATTTATATGGGACCTCTTCAGGAGTATACTCTTTCGAACAAATAAAGAATTATTCAAATCGGTTTATAATTGCCGGAGTAATCGCGTAACAAATATGCAAAAAAAAAAGAAAAAAATACTATCGCATTGAGAACCTTCTCCTTTTTTGAAGTCGGTTGAAAAGGAGAAACTGACTGACTGACTGACTGACTGACATATCAACGCACAGCCTAAACGGCTAAACGTAGGCACTTGAAATTTGTAGCTTAGGTACCGTAGAGGTGCACTAAGAAAGGAATTCCGGAAATTCCCACGGGAACGGGAATTAGCGGGAAAATCCTTTTGTATGAAGAATCTAAACCGCTTAAGTTAGACGCTTGAAATTTGGCATGCAGGTACCTTAGTAAACTTAAAGCTTAGTTGCAACAGGATATTGAAAAATTCACACGGGAACGGGAGTTAACGGGAAAAAACTTTTGTATGTAAAAATCTAAATCACGTAAGATAGATGTTTTCAATCTGTGTACTCTGTACAAAAAAAATTAACACGCAAACGAAGTTGCGGGCATCAGCTAGTAAATGAATAAAATACATTTAATGCACTAAACCTTCCTACACCTACATCATCTAATCTTTTATTGCATATCTGTTTAAAATTGTGTATCAGTTTAATTTAAGGCGAGTGTTGTTGTTTTCTTTCTCTTTTTTTTTCTTTAAGCGCGTAAAAAGTCGATCCTTTTAAAATAAGTTTAAATTAGGTCTTTTTTAAGACGTATATATTAGTTGTAAAGCTACCGCTGCAATTTCTGCCACAGTAACTAATATTATATTGTAACAGTTAACTAAACCATATTGGCACTCAAGTGTAACAAATACACTATGGCGACGATCACACCACACTCTTTTTAATTACACCATTATTTATTTTAATTTATATTAACCAACCCACTAAGTATAACAAAAAGAGCGGTTTCCCCCAACACAAGCAAACATTTTCTTAAAGGGTGACTCCCACAACCCACTATATAGTAAACAAGTTACTGAACATTTTTTTTTTTAATTTTGTATTTGTCTTGAAGCGAAAAATACAAATTTTAGTTATCAGTAAGCATATTTGTAATGTTATTTACCATCTCCACTCGATTCATCGACTGCATAGGGGAAAGTCTCTTTCCCAGATAATTAAACTATGATTAAATTTTTTAAACATTTTTTTACCAGCCCATATACGTCTCCACCAAGTCCATATACGTCTTCCCTTCGAAACACGAAGCTATAATCCACCACGCTGGCCCAATGCGGGTTGGTGGACCGCTCGTCCTTTGAAAACGAATTTTCGTGGACAGGCGGGTTTCATCACGATGTTTTCCTTCACCGTTGAGCAAGTGATGGTAGTGCCAAATGGTAGTGTCTAGGGGGAGAAATGTAATTAGAAATCCGTACATAAATCCGAAAAGACGAATTTAGTGGTACAGGCCGCACCAGGATTTGAACCCACGACCTTCGGATTACAAGTCTGGCTCATCACCAACTGGGCTATCACCGCTTTTTTAAACATAAAATCCAAAAACGTGGCACAAAGGTTCCTTTTATGTAAGGAATATGGAAGGATTTCCTCTAGTTATAAATAATGTCTCATCAATGAATTTCTTTGATCAACAATACTCCAATTTGCATCTCAATTTGTTCTGAATCTGAGGTGTCGTCCTATGGTCTCATGCGGTGTGGTAGCCTCTGTAAAGGGCCGTCTGGTTCGCGACCACCCTCTTACCGAAGTTCGACACCAAACAGCTTGCTATATTCCGTCGGTGCGTAGGAGTACCAGTGCCTAATAGGCATTTTCTCGGTTAACTCGCTCCATCGTCAACCTCATCTATGACCTTGGTCAAGATTGAGGTCAAGAGTTAACCCATCGTATAATAAGAAAATAAAAAAATAAGATAACGGGTCACGAAAAAATCAGAGCTAAATGTTGTCCGCGTGAATGAAATTTAAAACAGATTTTAGTTGAACCTAATTCTTCTTCTCAGTTATTTTTGTACTGACGAAAAATAACATGGCTGAGGCAGTATCTTTTCACCATATTATTAATTTGAATGTTGTTTTGGCGTCTGTTTTAAATCCTTACCTACTAATATTATAAATGCGAAAGTAACTCTGTCTGTTTGTCTGTCCGTCCGGCTTTCACGCCTAAACTATTGAACCTAGGAAAGGACATATGCTACATTCTATCTCATAGTTTGTCAAAGCGGGCGGAGCTGCGGACGGAAAGTGAGTGGTGTTTTTTTTTCCTTTTTTTTTTAATTTCCGCCATAGCACCTGGTTAAAAAGTCACAAAAAAAATTAAGTAAAAGCTCACGGCTCAAGTAAGCTGTTATTTACCAAGACGTTTTTTTTCGCTTCGATCCAGTATCTTGTTTGTCTATTTTTGATCGAAGATGATTTTGATCGGTGCCAACCCTAACATGTGTTAGGTTATTCCGCGTCGATTTAAAAGCCGCGATCGTGACCTTACTGTACGAGGACAATAAATACCCTCATTTAATACTTAAATCGATTCACAGGTCGCCAAGTCTTGATACTTTACCAAAATTTACAACTAATGCTTTTTCGACATATGAAAAGGCGAAATCACTTGATACTTTGCCCTTGAGCTAGACTGTGGTCAAGAGCAAACTCATTATTATAAAAAAAAAACTTAATTTTTTTATTGATACTTAGATAAGATTTTTTCGTTTGTGTAAAGTGAATTAAGATTTTAATATTGATTCACGCTGAATTGAGGTTTGTTAATTTTGATTTTTTTTTTCAAATAACTTTTAAATTAGTATAATGAAACCTGCAGTATGCAGTGCTAGCTTTGAAATCACAGTTTCTAATGTAAGAAGTTCTAAAAGGTAAGTGAACATATATTCTTATAATTTATCAATTACCTGTAAAGTTATCACATATTTACTTAAATTCCCTTAATATAATTGAATAAAAGTTTACGAAATTGTTTTCTGAGCCTTTAACTATCAAGACTATAAAATCTTACCACTTACATTGCATATAAAAACGTTTAACACCTTACAGAAAAACTAAGCACCATTTGAGCCTTGAAAATACAATCACCTTATTCCGTAGAAAACACTCTTTTATAGCAGACATGCTGTGGATAGGAAAGTCTTGTGATAAATAAAATATTGTGAAACTTAAAAAACGAAATAAAAAAATAAATGAAACTTTAAATTAGTTAGTGAAACTTTAGAGGGTGATTCTTCCTATTAAACTCAACAAATTTCACTAAGGTACCCATATGAAATTCTCAAAAAAAAGGGGCCTTCTCATACTAAGACTATCAGCTGATAGTGCAAATTGTATGGAAAGAAGAATTTTTTTTCATGTGAATTTGTTAGTACAGTAGGAAAATTCACATCATAAATTTTCACCAACTATTTATAACTTAATACATTAGGTCGTTAATATTGACAATTTCCGTAACCACACAAATTAAATACTCAATAATTATTAGTAGATAAATCATAGTTATAAAATCAAAATGAGCAAAGATTTGGGAAATCGTTGGAAAAACCTAAAATTGAATTTGGGTGAGAAAAAAGCCGATGCTCAAGTCGAAAAAGCCGCCTCTATAACTAAAGTCGTGAAATTGACGAAAGAAAAAGGTAAGTGCATGTACCCTTCCATTTTCTATTTGCGAAGTAAGCTTTTTGTAAGTTTATTTTACAATCTATTGTCATAAAGACTTTTGGTTGGCCTTAAAAAAGTTTTTTTTTTCTCGAAATGTCAAATCTTAATATTATGTACTTACCTAAGTACTATATATTTAATGAAACATTATTATATAAGTACAACGTTTTTGTATTTAGAACAGAAACAAGAGCATCGCAGTTTAAATTTTTCATAAAATGTTTTCTTTTTACAGTTTTTCCAACCATTTTCTAAATCATTTAAAAATATTAATTTTGCCTGCGGCTCTCTTGTTTTTGCGTTTCATGTTTTTTATAAAATGTTGTTTCATTTTATTACTTTTACTTGTTTTTAGTTTGAGCCGCTGGCATTTTTATTTTGATTAGATAGTATATGAAGAACAAAAAAACGAAAAAAGTTTTTTACTTTTGAAAATCTAGCGAACTATTTAATTAATTTTGCAGTAGTTACATGTTAAAAAGTTGTAGCAAGATTTGAATACACAATTAAATAAATAATTATACGGGGTCAAGCTAAATATGGGTTTATTTAGCCCCTGGGTTTTTTTTAAAGTGACAGGTCTTTTAAGTTTAAATTGTTATGAATACTGTTGTTACAAATTATAAAATTTAGATATAATGTTTTTTCACACCAGTAAATTACATTGGATTAAATACATTTATTAAAGATTAAGGACTAACATTCTGCTCGGGACTTCGTCCCCGTGGGAATTCGGGAAAATTATGTAGCCTATGTCCATCGGGGATAATGTATCTTTCTAATGGTGAAAGAATTTTTCAAATCGGTCTAGTAGTTTAGGAGCCTATTCAATAACGATAAAATCTTTCCTCTTCATGAATAGAATAGATATAGATAGATACAGAAAAGATATAGATATAGACATAAATTGTGGTAAACTCTAGATAAGCGGTATGTATATTTGACACATAAAAGATGCATACAAGTTTCTTGAATTATAAATCTGAATTTAATTACGACATATAAATAGTGTGCAGAATACAGAGTGTGTCTAAACAGGAATGACTGCACTTATGAAGTTTTTTCTGCCAGAGTTTTATCTTTCTCATAAATTGTTTATGCTCTCCTACCGCAACTGAAGAGGCTGGTTCCCCCCATCTTTCCTTTTTCTCACAATATTTTTTCATCACAACTTAATGTTTAGAAATTATACTTATTTCAACTTTACCAACCAAATCCCAGAAGAGTAATAAAAAATTTCGAGCATTGAAATCAGAGAATCAAAATTTCAAACAATGGCACACCGTATTCACATGGTTGAATATTTAAAGGCTCGCTTGGGTAATGTAAATTTTGATTTGCATAAACATTTCGCGCCAGCTACATACCATCACACCTCCATAGTATAAAGTTGGTAGAATTATTCAGTCGTAGGAATTGGTGGAGCTAACACCTGCAGGAGGTTTATTTATTTGTTGCTAACATGTTATTGTTTCTGCCTTTGTGTAATTTTTCTGTTTTTTTTTTTAAATCTTCTACAGAATTTCTGTTTTTGTCTTTTTCTGTTTTCCACGTATGTTAAAATATGTCTAGATCTTTATTTCATCGTCTGATGTTCTTAATATTTTCTTATCAACTAGATTCAAACTTAAGATAATACCTGAAATTCATATTAAAAATGTATGTAGCCCCAATATGGTTTTCTAGATACTTGACTTGTTTTACTTACAATTTAAGAATTAATTGTTTTAAAATTACCAGTTTAAAATATTGTGTCAACTTATTCAACAAACTTGCTATTATTAATCAATTTATCACAAAAACTTAAAAAAATCTAAATTAAGGTATAAAAATATGATTGTAAAATCTAAAGTTTTGGTTCAATTTGTTAACTAACTATAATAATATGTTGTAGCTTGTCTAGTGTTTACTGTTGGTCAAAGAAAAATCTTTTTACTTTTGGACGAACTCCAAAAAATATATCCTCGACTTACTTTAATGCAGAGTGCACTAATTAACAGTAAAGCCGCAGCGTTCAGTGCAGCGACAATCTCTTATCTCAAAAAGAAATTCATATTTACAAAAACATTTGCTCATTTTCAACGTCATTCGCTTTTGCAAGTTTTCGTTCGGAAAGTGCATCTCATTTTGTACTTTTAAACTAAAAACTGTTTTTTATTTTATAACGCCTCAAAAAATCTTAAATACTATTTACTAGCTAAAGCAACAGTGAACTAAACATACCATAAAATGGAAGATCACTTAATAAAATACATAGTGTATAATAAAACACCAAAATGTAGAGATTCTATGAATTATGAAGATATAAAGAAAACTCAGAAGAAAGAAGAAGCTACTGGGCTATTTGACAAGAGACTTCTTCTTCTATCACCTGATTTGGGAAGGTATGAAGGTAAGGCTGAAACCAACAGTAAGTTCGAAAGATAGTGTCTGCTTTTGCTCGCAAAAATAAATCAATTTTTAGAACATGTAAATATTTGTACAATAAAAATTGAATAGGATGCTACATAATGACATGTTTAGAGCAATTTTTACCAAAAATACAACGCACGGCTAAGCCGCAGTTAGTTGCTAATTAAACCAGACAAAAAAACTGGCATTATTAAAATAAAGGTTATCTCCTAACGGTGCGCTAAGATTGTTAAACATTGGCCTTAACATTTTTAAATTAGTTAGAAAATTGTATAAAAATAAAAGGTTCAACCAATTTTAACAACTTTCCCCAAGAGCGCGTAGGTCGAAATATTCCTAAAATAAATCGTTGAAATATAAAAATACTTGGGGGAATATTGAATTTATATGTTTTTGGGGAAAACATTTAGTTTCAGTTTGGCTGCAGTTTCTAAGTTAAAAATTACTTCGACCAAAAAAAGTTTTCTTATAATATCATAAAGTTACAAGTTATAATCAATCTACCTTCTTTCAAATATAATGACATAATTTTGACAAAGCAAGGGTTGTGCTTTTTATGTCGTCAGCTCTTTTTTTGTAACTAATTGTAATTAAGCTGTATGTAGTTGGGCTCTGCACGATTTCACCGTAACATTATAAAGAGACGATGCACATAAAAATAAAGATAACCAAGAATAAAGCTACCAAAAAAGGTTGAAGTGATTTCCGAAAACCAAACCAATCTTTAAAAGTGAATTGAAAAGTATTTTATGGCTATAAAGAACGCTATTGTGCTGTGTGATGTTCTATACTAAAGAAAATTGTCGGTTAGGTTCCAAATGTGTTTCTATTGTTAGACTTTACACCTGACGTTGAAAATGTTAGCGCCACTGCTTTTCAGTAAGTGATTTTTCTTTCGCAATATAGGTTGAAACATTTGTGAGCGATTTTAAGTTAATTATTATTGTGTCCGTCGTATTCTTTGCAGATAAAAAATAATCTCTTTTTTATGTGGAAGCTTTTAAGTAGCTTTTAGTTACTTACATATTTTCCTATGTTGTAAAAATTGCTGTAAGCTCCCAAAATAAAATAAAACAAAATTACTGACCTCAGAGAAAATTTTGCCTCATGATACACTAGATTATTATTAATTTCAGTTACATTAGCCACTTTTTACAATTGTATTTTTTTATTGTTAAGGCGACTGTGTTGATTTTGACAAGTTAGTTATTTTTTTCGTACAATAAAACAAAACTTAAAGATGTGTTGAAGGTTCTAATAAATACAAACAATAATCGTCTAAAGAATCAACTGTTTTTGACTCACTGCGCGTAGCGATCTTTAAGATTTGGGTATATAGAACGGCGTAAAAAATAAAAATCACAACGGCACACAAAAAACCTTTTTCGTTATTTAAAATGTCCACAGCCAACAATTCTATTAGGTATTCAAACTGATTTTTCTTACTAACTTGCTGTCTTTGTAATTTTGACTTGACTTATACGTTATTATAATTTTAAACGATTTACTCACGTTACTTAAAATCGACGTTTTGCCGACAGTATGTAAAAAAAAATGTGTAAATAGTATTCAAATAGACCTTTAAACCGTCGCGTTCTTGTTTACGGCGCGTGCGATATAAATCCTGCACACACGTGTGCGCAAGAATCACGCGAAGGTTTCAGGAAACATAAAAATGGTCAAAGCTAATAATTTTTTTATTCTCATTTCCAAACAAGTTAAAAAAAGAATTATCAAAGTTTTAAAAAACTTAAAATATATTTCTTACAACACTTGATTTTGAAAGTGAATACGTTACAAGCTTATGATTTTAATAACTACAACAATATAAGTGAAACCACAGAATAAGTATATATTTTTGGTAGTGCAGCCCACCTAAAAATTGCGTCAAAATTACACAAGTTACTTTATAGAAAAATGCCAGTCATTGCAAACAAAGCATTTCCTTGTAGCTTTACGACTCAAAGGGTTATTTCTAGAAGTATCTTTATGTTAGTCACACTACAAAAACATCTAGACATAGAAACAGTTTTCAACGTTCGTTCCTTTTGCGATATTGCAGTACACTACGGAGATGGAGTCATTTTCATCTTTTGGCATACTGTGTTAAACTACATATGACTCCTGGAATTGGCGTATATTGATAGCAAGGAGATAATAGGTATAATGTGGCGTCTCAGGTCAATGAGATAATATCGTTTCCATGGGAATTTGGGAAAATTATGTAAGCGGTGATAGCCTAGTTGGTAATGAGCCAGACTTCTAATCCGAAGGTCGTGGGTTCAAATCCTGGTGCGGGTCTGTACCACTAAATTCGTGTTTTTGGATTTATGTACGGATTTCTTATTATCACTTGCTCAACGGTGAAGGAAAACATCGTGATGAAACCCGCCCGTCCAAGAAAATTTTCGAAGAGGAACGGTCCATCAACCAGCATTGGGCCAGCGTGGTGGACTATGGCCTAAATCCCCTTCGTGTTTCAAAGGAAGGCCCGTGCCCCTCGGTGGGGACGTATATGGGCTGGTAAAAAAAAGGCACGGGGCAAAGAAGAGAATATACTATGTAGTTTAAATTGTACGAATAAAATGGTTAATCAGGTTTCCATTAGACATAGCTTACGTTATTGCTCTGAGGGAAAATTCTCAGAAGCACGGCTTAATAACGATGGGGCATTTCCTCATACCCATTAATTGTGCCCTTGAACTGATTTTGTGGTTAGCACCGTTTAATGGAACGCTTCTTGATACTTGATTAAAAATTTCTGTTGAATGATTAATTGCTTGAAAAGGATCATTTTCTTACTAAAGGTTTACTAATAACAAAATATACTTTTACAGTAGTTTTTAAAGAAAGAAAAACATGTTTTTAGCACTTTAACACATCTTACAAGTTTAACTTATATCTAAGCACCAAATTGGCTTCCCCTTAGCATACTGTCAAGATCAGCAGGAATCATCGATACTGATTTCTAGTAGTTGCACTCTAACCTATGCTTTTACGGTGAAAGAAGACGTGAGGAAACCTTCACATACAATTGCACATGTAGGCGATTTAATGTGTAACCATGATTCAATCCCGTCGGTTAGGTTCCCCTGTTAGATTGGTAGTCGCTCCACTACAATGATTAAGACCCAATTTCACCATACTCTGTTAGTTAATTAACAGACGATTAGTAGCTAACCCGAGATTTGACAACGTCATTTTCATACTTTTTGTTTGACGGTTTGTCTGATTAACTTCTTAATCGTGGATTAACTAACTAACAGAGTATGGTGAAATTGGACCTTAACCTGCCAAATCGTGGAACATAATAATCAAGTATACTCCAAATGAGAAACGACAATTATTATTTCTGCAGCTCAAGCACAATGTGTTCGCTGGGAAAATTGCTGTAGTTAAATGTCAAAAAAGTGTCGATATGACAACGCCAAAGTGCGTGAAAACTTATCACAAGTGAAGTTTCATCGTCATCTAAGGGGTGTGACTCATGAGTTTGTCGCGGGCTGTGCTAGCTTAGCTGCTAATGGGATCCAAAGGACTACGTATAATAATAATGTTCTGCTTCGTGTTGATTTTGTCGATTAGTTTGATTGATGCACATTGCTTACTGCGCATTTAACTGGCCTTGCTAAACAGATAAGCTTACAACACTACAGGTGGGGGGTGGTACAATATTTTAAAATCAAATTTATATGATTTAGATTCTTTTATTGCATACCTTATTATGAAAAGAAACGTACAAAGCAAATTTGAAACTCAAAAGTGTGAAACGGTGGCTTTATTGCTAGACAGCGGTTACTTCCAGGCAATCCAAGGCGAAACGAAAACACAAAAATATCCAGAATAGCGCAAAAGTAATTAATAAAAAAAAAGATTCAAAACAAAAAAAAATACAAAAAAGAAGTAATAAGAAGTAAAAGTTATCTGATATTATCAAGCTGAACTTAACCAAGAAAATAAATAAAACGTTACATACTTACACACATACATATGCTCACGTCTTTAATCCTTAACGGGGTAGGCAGAGCATCAGTGGTTCTAGAAAACTACGACACAAATGTTGAGGGTTATTAGATGGAACATGTTGTATAATGGTGAGAGGTGGTCAGCCTTTCGCCCATGAAGCAAGACCCTCACGTCCCATTTCCTGATTTTTACAGTATGCCTGGGAAGAGTAGGCAGCTGGCAGATTCTAAGTTTTTTTTTCACTCCCAGTCCAACATGGAAGGTTTTCAATAAAATAAAACATTTTTCAATCAAAAATTATTTGTTTTATAAATAACTTACTCTGTGCCGCTGCTAGCTTCTGACTTAAAAAGTTAGATATCTCAAAATTTGGCTGCAGTTAGCACATCGGTTTAGTATCTAATTGGCTCCTAACAAAGCTTCAAGCTACTGTTTTATAACAAACTTTAGTAATAATTGTAGGAAGTGAAAATGGAAGAAACTGAAGAACCGCCTAAATTGGTAAAAGAGAGAAATGAAAAAGGAGGTAAGTTGAAGAGCTTGTAGTGTATATATTTTCCATAATCATTTTCAAAATATTGTTTGAGATTTTCACCGTTTTAAACATACTATAACGGGTTCTTACCACGATAATTGTTTTAATTGAGTATCTGATATTTTAGCGATGCTGAAAGCAACTTAAGGCTTGTCAAAAAGATTGATCCAGCGTATCCAGAACGCTTGTTTGCGTTACTGTTTTCCGCTCCCGCCAAGAAGTTATATTACGCCATACTTAAATAAATTTGGAATTTTAAATTTGGCAGCACGTCAAAAAATATTCTTGGAGACTATGCTTTTTGAAGTAATAAAGACAAAAAGACCAACATTTCTTTATGATAAAGTGAATTGGTCACGTGGTGTTCGCCTTAACAAAGCTAGAGCCTGCTCCTACGTTATGAGTATTCCCAAGCATAGGACAACAGCTTTCCGTGGTAGTTTCAGGTATCAGGCGACCAAATGCTGGGATAATATACCCCCCCCCTATTCGGGAACTTCCCCACAAACTCACCTTTAAACGTACTTTTAAAAAACATTTACTTGATGAACAAATTCTTGAAAATGCAGAAATATATTCCCGCATAAGGTTGCCTGATGTCTGAATTCCATGATTTTCATTATTTTCATTGTTGTGTAAGGGTCGTATTTACAATAATATATTTTAAGTATGTTTGTTTTTAATTTCAATGTATTCTAGTCACGGTCACGATATCATACAATTAATATTTACACTATACTGCAAACTATATTTAAATCCTTCGAGAGTTCAACTACCGTTTTACACCTAGCTCACACTATTCACATACATTTCTGCTCTCTCACACACAGACACACATATGTATTTTACATACAATACACTTCTACTACCAAAAACAAAGGTTTAATATATCAAACACGCACTTTCATAAAAACACTAACTCTCACTTAGTCGTCGCAAAAACGCAACCGTTCACTGCTTGCAAGGTCCTGGCAGAATAACAGCGCTGTTGTGGTAGCCCACAACAGTTTTATGCTGAGCCAGCGCCAATTAATTGGCACAGTAATAATTTATTGTAATAATTAGGTACTTGTTTTTGTGTTATGTTTCCATGTTTTTATGTATTTTTTTTAGTGTTTGTTTTTAGCATTAAGTTTTTTCCTGTGTCAATTTAATAAAGTGTTTCTATTCTATTCTATTCTATTCAACATGATCACGATAAACTGAAAAACTGCTAGTAGTGTTAGGTGCATACAACACGGTTTAAGACCCTCTTTCTAGTCATAACATCGTCAAAAGTCAACATTAATAAGGTTATAAAAATGTCAATTTAAAAAATCTCCCCGAGTCATCCCCGGTGCAGAAGTACCATTTCTACACTGGGCGTCAAAAATAAGTAGTACACTTTTCAAATTGCAATTACTCCTAAACTATAGTAGTTACACTTATGAAATAAAAAGCAGTTTATAGTAAACTTAACGAAGTTTATTAAAGTTATATTTTATTTGGCATGAATAAAGTTTCAAACTTAAAATTAAGATAAATACTAAAAAGTATCAATTTTTAACGATATGTCAACCACTTAATTTTCACGTTTTGGAACTTTTTCACAATTTAATAACTTGTGTTGCCGCCTCGGGCTCTAATTACAGCTTGGATCCGGTTTGGCATGCTGAACACTAAGTTTCGGAGGCGGTGTTGGGGAATATTTTCCCATTCTTCTATCAGCGCATGTTTTAGAGCCCTGAGTGTGGCAGGAGGTGGACTGCGCCTTCTGACTAGCCTCCCAAGCTCATCCCAGGCGTGTTCAATCGGGTTGAGATCTGGGCTTCTCGATGGCCAAGCCATCAAGTTGATGCCAACCTCCTGAATGTACTCTTGTACGTGGTGAGCAGTGTGTGGCCGGGCGTTATCATGCATTAGGATGGCTCCATCACCCATATTTATTAAATATGGCCCTGCATACTCGTTGAGGATCTCCGAGGCATATCTTTCACCAGTCAAAGTCCCATTTTCTATTACCACAAGCTCTGTGCGACTCTCTGAAGAGATACCAGCCCATACGTGTACAGAGCCCCCGCCATATTGGACTCTTTCCGAGATACAAGCTTGAATGTATCGCTCACCGGGTCGTCTGTAGACTCTCCGCCGTCCATCTGAAGTGTATAAAGAGAATCGAGACTCATCTGTGAATAAAACTCTAGCCCATTCTTCTTCGCCCCATTGTACGTGTTGACGGGCGTAGCGTAGTCTTGCTACGCGATGCTCTGTCTCAAGTTTGGGGCCATTTGCTGGTCTTAGAGGCTTCAGGTTAGCTTCAGCAAGTCTTCTTCTCACTGTACTCTCACTGATGTAGTCTGTTCGGGTCCGAAGAAGCTGTTGCTGAACCTCAACTGCATTAAGGTGTCGATTTCTTAACACAGTGGAAACAATAAAGCGATCTTCTCGGGTACTTGTGCACCTGGGTCTGCCATTACCTCGTCTCCTTAGATGGTTTCCAGTCTCTTCGTACCTTTGCTTTACTCGCTGAACCGTTCTTAAAGTTACACCCACCCTCCTTGCAGTACGACGCATACTGATGCCCACTTCGAGAAAAGCTAAGATTCTTGCACATTCTTCTGGTGAAAGAGGCATGATTAGTCAAATTTACTCTCTGAAGATACCTATGCTTTTCAATTACAATTGCTTTATCAGCAGCGAATGTGTCAAACACAAAAATCCTAAGTAAGACAACACCTTTCAACAGTTTAAAAAAAGTGTTTTTATTTATTCGTTTTTTTTTAAGTCAAGCATTATAAGTTCTTATAATGCATGAAGTTTTTATTGAATAAGATTAAATTTTCTTTTTAACCTTTTTTTGTTTCAAAGGTCTAAGTTTTATAGTTTGGGAGAAATCGCAATTTTAAAACTGTACTACTTATTTTTGACGCCCAGTGTAGTTCATTTCTTCTAAATACTCACGGAACTCATTCAAAACTTGTCACTGCAAAACACGCTAACAAAACCCAGCACGTATAGGTCGAACACTTTTTTCGATAAACTTATTTTTAGTTATTGCCACTATTCTTCGATCAACTATAGAAAACTAGATACACAATCCACAACAAAAAAGTTCCCTTACTAAATGATCACCCACTTGACGTTTTGGGTTGTCTTTTCGTTTAGTAGCATTCGTTCGTTCCGAAAGTAACCATGCCTCAGTGCGCAGTTAAAAAATTGTAAAAATCACACCTCCAGAACATTAAAGGAATATGGAATGACATTTTTTAAATAAGTAGTTTTGTAATTATTATATGTGAATTGAAATTATCTTGGTATTTGGCCAAGAAAAGGTTATAAAACATTTTTTTAGTTTAATTTAATAACATTCGGCGAGAGTATAACCCTTTAAATTGAATAGACACCAGCCGAACTTACAAATCCATACCGTTGTATTTCAACATCATTTGTTCGGGTTATGCAGTGACTCTGTTCTAAAACAAATAGAGTCGCTGTTTTTTTTTCTATTGTTTTTTTTTTCATTTTCATCTGCGTTATAAAATTTAAGTGTAAAGAGTATATATAATAATTCTGTTTTCTATACTTACATTAAAGGTATTATGGCAAATCCATTAATCATATAAAATTGAATTAATAAAAAATTTTACGTGCGTGACGTTTACAAACATAAAGTTTTATTGGATTTTTAGTTTTCCTAGAGATCCTGTGCGATGTGGACAGTGGACATCCGTGATCGCACGTCAAAGATGTGAAGATTTTTTTTAGCCGTCGCTAAGTAGTGTCTTTTGCTCCAAGCATTTTTTAGAAAGTGACTCGTATGTATGTACAAAAGGAGTCAAAAGGTTACAGAAAACAGCTGCACCTCAAATAGTATGTACCTTTTTATCACTTTTGATTTGGAGTTTCTTGTATTGAATAAAATAAAAAAAATATGTTTCATCTTCAGGACAAAGATGATGACAGCGAAGAAGACAAATGTTTTTTTTTTGAGTTGGTTGCTTTTTTTAAAAAATAAATTATTTCTTGTACTTAAATATCTATTTAGTTTCATAGCTAATTTCCTCTCTTAAATCTTAATAGGTCATTTCTGTTCAAAAAATTATACTAAGTTTTAAATAAGCAAAACATAATATATGTGTAATCGAGAAAGACACAGTTCTTTTCTTTTTTTATAAGTTATTTCATATTTCATAAAAAAATAAGCATAGAATATTAGGTTTATAAGCAATAATTAAGAAGAATGGCGGCGGCTGTGATTATCAATTGTAATGTATATTAGTCGTCGGTTAATTTGAAATGAATGTGATTTTTTTAATAATAAAAAACCATAAAAACTAACATAAAAGTAAACGGCTGAACCAATTTTGATAAATCATATCTGAAATCCAGCGCAAGAAGAAGCTTTCGAATAAAATAAACTGCACCATTAACATCATCAGTTTGAGAGCTATGATGCTCCTATACATACACAACACAATCAGGGTTTAAAAAGAAAACCACACCATTTCGTAGCATTTTGAATTTGTTAAAAAGTTTGTACGAAGATTTTTTTATGTGAAATCGACCCAACTAATATATTTTTAAAATTAACAAAGGCAACTCCACTCCTCCCATGTTCTACGTGACAGCCAGTGTCATCAAATTGTCTTACTTTATCCTTTGTTCAAAACCAAAAGTGGTATTTTACAAATTAAACAGATTTTATTTTCGACCTTATAATATTACGTTAAGGTTTAAATTAGATTAAAATGTTTGACACTTTAGAACTTTTTCATAATACATGAAGTGGTATACAACTATCTAAGTACGTATTGTAGTTAGGACACTTTTAAATTTCATTTTGTATGGGACTGTGTATCTAGTTTTCTATAGTCGATCGAAGCCACTATTATTATTTTTACGTACCGTATACTCATTTAAAACAATAATAAAAAATAATCTCATTTGATAATAATCTTAGTTCTTATCTCGTTAGTTTTTTTATGTTACCTATGTTAATATGACTTCAATTATTAAGTTAATATAACTTTAATTATGTTACAAATGATTGTATGTAATGGATGAATACCGCGTTACCTAGTACACCTAGTATATTAACTTAATTATTCGACTAAACTTTGGTGTCTGTCTTCATTTCGTAAAATGTTCTGTGGTGCAATTTCACTTTATGTTTCTAAATATATTTAAGGGTGGGATTCAACCCGTCAAAGATCTTCGTTCCAATTTCGATCTAGGATGGCTCATATCTGTGAGCTAATGCTAATATATTTATATGGTCTTCCAACTTCTCATCAATATGCCTGTACATTGGACAGAGATCTTTCGACTAGTAGAATACCACCCTAACATCTGTAGTAAATCGACAACAGTCACCGACGCGATGTTTTAAAGTGCCTTTCAAAAACTACACCCTACACAATCGTAATTTTAATCTATGGTCACCCATCAAGATGTATGGTCAACCATCAACGTTGCATGACTCTATGATTTATTTAAATTTTAATTAAAGCATATCAATAAGCTAAAAACGCGTCAATGGCATTTAATCGCACTATAAAATTTAAACACAGCTATAAAATAAAATAAAAATTTAAAAATCAAATACAAGTTGGATAAAGGCGCAGATCCACCGCTGCGCATGCTGTGCACGAACACGCGGCGCATTTTAGTTGCGTGGATTAGATCAAAATCTAATTTGTGCCATAATTTCATACTCTCTGAGTAGATAATCACCTGGCGTTTGTCGTGTTTGTGCGTAGCGTGTTTGTGGGTTGCAGTGGACATAATCACATACATTTTCTTGCAAAGCGAAGCTAAAGATACGTGCGTAGCCTCTTCGTGCGCCGCGGTGGGTCTGCGGCTTAAGAGTAGTCCCAATATTGGATGAATTTAAATGAACTACAAAACTAAGGACGAATCAAACCACGAAACATTTCAGCTTTCACCATCAAACTTAGTACTATTATTTATTCTGTGATCGAACGATCAACCGATTTGCCTGTGAATGTGAAGTTGAAAACTTTATTAAGGCGACTACAGCACCCGATAAAGGCAGCACACATAGGAATAGTGCCATCTCCGTCTCTCAACAGGCATGGGCCGGCAGTGCGAACAGTGTCGATACACGAAGTTTAAGGACTATAAAAGCGTGCGTGCGTAAAAACATGTTCGAAAGTTAGAAAAATGAGATTTATGGAAAGGTGACAGCTTAAATCGAAAAATGCGTTAACTACTTATAGAGAGTGTTCAATCACGAACATTTTGATAGCAAATTCTAGTTCCTGTGTGCATTTTACTATCGTTTTTACAGCTTAAAAGATACACAATATTGGTATTTAGAGGTGACTTTGTGAGCTTTTTCTATCGAACCAAAAGTGCGGAATCATGTTTTCAGCAAACTACTTATCTAGTTTATGTCCTGAATATTACCGTAGTATTTTTTTTCTTCGATTTAATGCAGTGCGTCATGCTTATCTACGCATCATAAAATAGTAATTTAGGTGCTGTAGTCGCCAGAATTTTATAAGTATAGGTTTCTCGGGGAAACTTTCAGTTTCATGGAGAGAGGTACCCCCTAAGGTTTTGCCAGCTTATTTAAAGTCATTACATTTAAGTAACTGTACAATTTTGATACAAATAAAATAAAGGCAATAATATAAAAGTTAAACATATTTATGATTTGTTTAAAGCGATGGTTCAGTTGCAATTTTTGGCAACAATTCGGGTGGTTTAGATTGAAAAGTCAATGCTAACCACCTCAAACCACGAAAAATGAAAACAAATTTACAATTTTCAGTTTGCTGAAAGTAAAGTTCAGTAAATAACACGGAGAACATAAAAACTTTATTTTGTTACATGCTAGGATAAAATGTTACAAAATTAGCTAAGATAAGTGCGTAAAAACTTCAGAAAAAATATCTTAAAAAATATTGTTATTTGGATAAAATATTAAAAGACCATTTTTCTTCGAGAAATGTATAACACAGTTAGAATCTATTTATTTATTAATTCTTGTGAACAGTATTTTTTTTACTTTATTACTAAGGCGTTAACTGCTTACAAAAAGGTATCTTAAAGTATACTACCAACCCCATTTAGTCTTGCTTTTCAAAAACAAATCAAAATCAAATGTCTACACGGTTTACATAAATCATAGAAAAATTTGAAACAAACTGATACAGTTCTTCTTTTTTGTCTAATCCAAACCCGCCGCCATTTTGAAATATGGCGTCAATTTGTTATAGCCTCAGTACACGAAAGCTATTGCAAGTGCAAGGGCTAAAAATAAAAGATTAATTTCCTTTAAAAGGTCGAAGAGTATAACTTTAATCCTGTTAGACATACACTCAGGGCCGTTTTAAGTTAGCAAGGGCCCTTGGGCTTTCAAAAGTAGCAAAACAAAACTACAGAACATAAAACAATAAAACTTTTAGAAAAAAATTTACCAAGCATTTAATTTTTTAGTAAAGAAAATATAAAAATAGGTTGAATGATAAACTGACCCTCGGTAATTTATTTTTTACAATATTTTTTAATTTCAAAATCGAGCGTGACTTATTTTAGAAACTTATTTCTAGAATAACTTCGTTGAAAAGAAAGTCTACGGGATGTTTTGAATTCAAATGTATTTATTTGCAAACAAGGGTATACATAGGATGAATAAGTTATTTAAATAAGATCAACTTTTCCAGTATTGTATTAGTAATTTCAATATTTTGAGTAATTTCTAATACAAAAATAAAATTTAAAATTTAATGGTATTTACATACATACATACATAGATACGCTCACGCCTATAATCCCTAACAGGGTAGGCAGAGCATTTGCGGTTCTAGAACCACTATTTAATGGTATTTCATAATTTAATATCTTAAAAACTTGGTGAAAAATAAAATAATTATTTTACGAAAAATAAAAACAAGTTGCGTAGGTTTCGGTATTTTAAAAAAACAAGATTCTTTCTCTTTTGAACTTGCATTACATCATCAACAAAGGAGATACACAGACAAGATACTGAGTATTAATTCAATTGACTCTTGGGTCCCTAAAATGTTCAGGGCCCTGGCCACTAGTCCACAAATTCTTTGCTGTAACGATGGCCCTGTACGAGCGAACGAACTTAGTTGCAAGACTGAAATTGGATTTGTTGAGTTTATTACCTAGTTTTTATTTAGCTTTATATGAGGTTAGCGTATCCCCGGTTTGCTTCTGGGATTTACGCGTAATCTTCTTAGGTGTTAGCTTTTAAATGTTACTCTGAAATAAAATGATAGGAAAGTTTTGAAGCTTATTTCAAAAGTTATCGTAGAACTATTTGACTCAATGTTATTTTTAAGACGAATAAAATGTCCTCATTCAGTTACTTTTTTGTTGACTTACTTAAAGCCCAAGAAAATACCAAATTAATCCCTTTTAGGAAGCACTGCAGTTACAAAAATTCAACCCCGAAACTTTTTTTGTATATCCCGCTAAAACATTTTATGATTTTATGAATTAATAGAAATAAACACACAAATACATAAAACGTGACATGGATTTATACGCTACACATGTTTATTTTTTATACATTTTCTGGTCACTCTAAAAATATTTAGATGTAGTAATTTCAACGTTCTTTTATGGTATCGGTGTAGATTTTAACGAAGCGATACATAGTTAACTCTTATTGAACAAAAGCCTATTCAGTTTACTTAATAATTGCATCAAATGTGGTGTCAATTGTTTTCAGAACCACATGACGAACTGTCCACCCCCTAAAGGATCACAAAGGTGATATATAGATAGATAATAATTATAGCGTTAAAAAAATACCTTCTCCACTTCGCAACATAACTCTATTTTCCTCGCTTTAACACTTATATAAACTTTCTAACACCATAGAATTCATGGTTACCATAGTATATCCATCGTTTGAAGCATTTTCATACGACCACCTATGCTGGTTTGACGTGTTACATAAAGTGTTTTAACGTTGCTACTCTAACAATAGAGACGTAAGGGTGATTTTTGTTTGAACGGTGATTTTGCACACATTCACGTGGTTTTCAGCTGATACGTGAGTGATTTTCCATTAAAAGGTTGAAGTTTGAAGGCGCTGTTGTGATTGGTTTTCTTTTGTGGTCTTTACCTACATGTTAAAAAAACTGTGTCTATATTCTGGTTGATATTACCTTGTGCTTCCATTAACTTCTGTTTCAACGACTAAGTATATTTTATTATTCATGAGTTTTGAATTCAATTCAGTCACAAATACGGGGACTTTGAATTAGTAAGCGAAATTTTAGATGGCAGTTCTTCTTATAAAACAGAAAAACTTTTCCCAAGGAAATTCTTTTCACAAATTCATAATAATAAGACAATCAGCTGATCGCTGAAGATGTATGATTTTTTAATTATTTTGACCCTTCCTTGAAGTAAGTAGTTTAGTTTCATGGGCCGTTTTGCTAACTAATTGAAATTTTTTTGTTTGTTACTCCTATATTATGCAAAAAACGCTGGATACATTTTGATTAAATTTGGAAGTAACGTAAATAAAAACATAACTATAACACACTGACTACTTACATAATTTTTCCAAATTTCTACGAGAGCAAAGCATCCCGGGCATCCTACAGTAAATAATTCAATAACAATAGTAATGAACCTAGCTAACAATAATTCTTATACAAATACATTCTTATGTTGACCTATCCATTAAAAGATGTTGCTGAAAGTATCTGTTGTTATCCTAATAAAAGTCTACCCTCATAAAAGAAATCCATACGTGCTATAGAGCCTTTGAACTTAATACCCTCGTAAGTTCCTATCTTTGTGGATCAAATTTTCTAACTTTTTCTGTTTATCGCAGTTTTTGAACGATGGAAAAACTCTGTCGAGAAGGCTCGCAAAATGAAGGTAGGTTATTCATTTTTCCACAAAGGAATTTTATAAGATTTTTTGTTAATTAAAAGAGTTTGTGCCAAAAGAAAGTTACTAACTTTGTTTACTTTAAAAATAAATTAATATGGATCGATAACATAATGAAACATCTGTACTATTAAAAATTCTCCTAAAATGAAAAAAAAAAAAAGATGTTTCAGTCGTTGAGAAAATTTATAAAAGCTTCTAATATAGTAAATCTTTTCTGAATTGATTTTATTTCTCTTGGATGTAATAAACACTTATTTTTTGTTAATCATGATTCCCGACTCATAATTACGAAACATAAAAACTTTATTATTTTGACCGTGAAAATCGTAATTTCCCCGCATTTTTTTTGTCATCATACTTTAATATAAAAAGTATATTTTGTATTATCATGCCATATACATCCCCACCGAGCGACCCATATACTTAAAGCGTAAAACAAAATTTCTAGGTGCATTGTATATAACAACACTGAAGGGGTGTAAGGTAGAACTATATTTCTGATAATACGAAACCAGTTTCAATTCTGTGTATATTATGAAAAAAAAGTTGTCACCATGACTCGTCGGAAGCTTTGTCAACTAACACCCTCGCAGAGCTTTGTTGTCACCCTATTAGGAAATTTGCTTTTGCTTTGTACACATATGAGTCTTTCCTGATAATAGTGGGTAGTTTGAAATTTTCGGATTAAAGTTCATTAAGTTACTACCTACGATAACAATTTTGTTTATTAAAAAAATTGGTAGAAGCCGGACAGTTTATCGTTTGTACGTACTAAAGACAAACGCGTTATAAACCAACTCCAAATACTCATAACAATATATATTAGCATACGCAAGAAGACTTTACTCTGATGAAAGTTGATTGCCAAGAAAAACATAGCCTTATTGATAAAAAAAAATTAAAAATAGTTTTAATACAAAAATATTCCACAAAAAAAACACAATTTCACTTGCCTAGTTTTCTATCTTTGCTTTCTAACGAACCGAATAGAGTCCATAATTCCTCAGTATGATGGAATGATGGACTCTATTATATTCAGTTCTACTGGGGTCCGATCACGAAACCAATCGAATTCAATATAATAGCGTCCTTGATAGACTTGTGCGGCACGAAAGTGGTATACAAAACTCGCACAGTGATGGAAGAAATGAGGTGGTTTACCATTTGACGGAGTTCTAATTAGATGCATGAATTAGATACAACGTATTTCATAAATACACAATAAAAAGAAAATGATATTTTTTTGAGATTATGGCCTGGTTACTAGACCTTTGGGCCAAGTCTTACTTAGAACTCACCTTCACCATCATTTTAATTAAATATTCATAATATTAACACTATTTTTAATATATTTGTAAAAGTCCAAAATTAAATTCAAACTCGTAAATAGTGCTAACTCTAGTACAAGTTACACGGTTTTGACATCTTTCAAAATTGAAGTTTCATACAATGACC
Organism: Aproaerema taeniolella; assembly: GCA_949987775.1. Lineage (NCBI taxonomy): Eukaryota > Metazoa > Arthropoda > Insecta > Lepidoptera > Gelechiidae > Aproaerema > Aproaerema taeniolella. The sequence goes on from OX465248.1 coordinate 20,238,597, forward strand.
GCGACATACTTTTTTATATAGAGCTGCGCATCAATACAAGGTGTTTCAAAAAAAACACAAAAAAAAGAAATTCCAAAATTTAATTTTAAAAGTGAAATATTCGAACTCTAGTAATCATTTGCACGGTTTGACATCTTTCAAAATGAAAGTTTTATATAAGTAATTAATAGGACATTCTTGTCATATTTGTAATTGAGCTGAGTAATAAGCTAAATTTTAAATAATTTTAAATTATCTTTTTTTTGTTTTTTTTTGAAATACGTATAATTTTTTTTTTCGTTTTATAGGGTACATACGATTTTATTTATACACTCTATGATAAATAAAAGTCACGCTCTACGTTTTTCTGTCTGTTTATCCGCTAACTCCTTAACCACTCAACGGAATGGGTCTTTTTATAATTCCAACGACACGGCGCGGCAAATTTTTATTTACCATTGGCCCTATGTTCCTAATGTTGCTAGTGTCACTAGGAACATAGGGGGCAATGGCAATAAAAATTTTCGAGCCGTTTGAATTATACAACACCAAACCGTTTTCACCTTCATGAAGATATTTTTTTCCGGAAGGCGTTATAGATCCTAATTGTAATAATTATAGGTGGAATAAATCCTAATAAATTTTTTTGCACCCGTGCCAATCCGAGATAAGTGCAAGTCCGCTATAAAATTGTAGAGCACTAAGAAAAAAATCAACCAAATCCAAGCACACATGCATTCAAAACGTTCCATATCTATTCAATTATGTAGCCTCCGTCGCATTCAAAAGGAGTGTTGGTCTATTCCAGTAGTCACGAGGAGCAATAAAAACAGATTGGATGGTGTGTAAAGCGGTTTAATGCAGTTCACGTTTCACACCTATATACATCTACAAGTATGTAACTAGCGCGGTACTGGCATGCTAAAGGGGAGTCATATTTGTATCTACCGTAGTGTTGTGTGGTTCTCACGCGATTGCACTTCCTTTACTGAGTTCTGAGATAAAAAACTATAATATCTTAAATTTAAAATGTACAAAAAAAATATTACATCTATTTAAAAATAAATAAAAAGTAAAAGTAAGGGTTTTACAAATTATAAAAACATTATTTTAACTTCGCGTTTAACGTCTAGATTGTAAAGATTTAATGAACTATATAATAAAGTTCGACTGAAAGTTCTTTTGGGTGAGCTTGTTTCAACCTCGACCACATCTTCCCCACTGGGCTAGATTGTGGTGTAGAGCAAACCCATTCTCTACATAAAAAAGTCTCATTAAAACACATTTTGGCAGCAAGTATGAAAAAGTGGAGTGAATCACGGAAGGTTTTTGAATTCCTCTAGAATTAAAACTTTTAATTTGTAAAATCTTGTCATCTTGATAATAGTTACTTTTAAAGAAAAACTTGTCTTTTTGATCAGACAATAAAAAAGCAATTAAGCTGGCGTTCGTGAAAAAATACTATTTGTTTACTCAGTAGTTTATCAAAGCTCAGCATCCGAAAACGGTTTTCATTTAAATTAAATTACTCCTGAAAAATGTATTTAATATAAATAGTAACGTATTGAAAACAAAATTTTCTTTTTACTTTGGAACAGTCAAAATTTTAAATAAAGACTATATAGCATTATACAAGGTATTTCAAAAAACCCAAAAAAAATGATAATTCAAAATTAATTAAAATTAAGCTTATTGGACAGCTCTATTACAAATTGACAAGTATGTCATATTAATTATATGAAACTTTCATTTTGTAAATGTCAAACCATGCAACTGATTACTAAAGTTGCTACTATTTCACTTTTAAAATTAAATTTTGGAATTTCTTTTTTTCGGGTTTTTTTTAAACACCTTGTATGTATATAACACTTATAATTACTCAGTTTATTATGTCAGTAAATCATTTTAAATTACGTAATACGGACAAAATAACATAACAAAATTTAACGCGGCAGACAGCAATAACCATTTATTTAACGGCCCCAAATAAAGTTGTAATCATTCTAAACAGAACAGATTGTGAAGTTACTTTAATGAGTACTAAACTTTATAACTTTTTACAATGTTTGAGTAACTTAGTAAACGCTTAAAGCCTACCAAGACTGCAGAAAGTTTTTACAATTAACGTTTTCAATTTAAATATTCCTTAGTTAAGCAAAAAGTCTGCCTTAATACAAAAAAGTAAATCTACACATTCATTAAAATTGGTTATATATTTTTGTGATATTGAAGCAGGACCCGTTTTTCAGAAAACCTTTTTTCCTATTTTTTTTTTGAAAAAACTAAAAGATCAGGTGTACCTAGCCATTACCGGGCGCATGAACGACAAATTGCAAACAAGCCGAAATGGTCACAAATGTCATTATGGTTATCATTTCGACAACTCGTAAACCTATTCGGTAAAGAAGGAAGTAATCAAAAATTATGTCAATTTTATACGAGTGCTCGTTATTTCAATGTGAGAATAATATTTCTGTTTCTATTTTCTCTTCAAGTGTTGACAAGGACCATTAAAGTATAATACTCCGTCTAGCCTCACTCTCAGCGTTGTTAGAAGTGAACTCGAGAGAACTGTCTGTAAAGAGATTATTTGAACTGATTTTAATATTATTTGAGTGAAATAGGAATTTACTTTTCAATACAGAAGGTATAGTTACAGTGGACGTTATGTTGAGAAAAAAACTACTTGGAACGGAGCAAGAAGAGTTATACGGTTCGTTTTATTTTAAGTTTCATAAAAACATATAGTCAGGTTTCTTTATTCGCATTGTTACCAAAACTTATTCTACGGGGTGTTTTTAGTTACTGTGAGTCTAGTAATTCATAGTAATTTTGAATAATAAGGAAATATTTTGTAGGTAACCATTTAACAGCAAACATACTACTATATTAAAGTAAACTACTAAACAGTACCTATTGGATAAAATCTTGCATGTGTGCGTGAAGTGTCTGGATAGACATATTAATTACTCTTAGGTCTAATTTTTTTATTCTAATGAATGTTAAAACTGAGCAAACTAAAAGTTGTCGAAATAGTACATTATGCTACAAGTGTGCTAAGTTGGATATTAAATTAGAGGCGATTTTAGAGCCGAGAATGAAATATCTAATGCGCATGCGTGTCATACGACGTTTTTCAACACATTTGCGAGGAAAGAAAGAATTAAAAACTTTCCTTTGATATGGACGGCTTCAAACTATCACTTGCATGTTACGCCTCTGAAAGTATTTCTGGCGGTGTACCCACGTAGGTTTCCTGTTCTGCACTTGAAAAATACATTTTTTGTGTTGTATTTCTGACAATAATTACAATCTGATGAATACAAATACCGTCTGTGAAAACCAAGTGAAAACATCTGAAAAGAGGCGCGATTATTTTTTCTTTTTTCGCTAGCAAAATGAGATTCACATTGACAAGTATGCCATACAGCCAAATAATAAAAAAAAACTTAACTATATATTTTCACGTTTTAGCATAAATAAATGATAATTTTCTGTTAAATTTAAATGATTTAGTGGAATGATATTTTTATTTACAAATAGTTTAATATATACACTTAATTTTAAATATAAAATAATATCTGATCTCTTTGCTGAAATTTAGAAAAAATGCATTACGTACTAGTGTTTTATTTTTATTACTCACGGGCCGGTAAAACATACAATGACATAAGACCCACGTTATGAGCAAATGTGTTGAAAATTCAATTTTCAATCGTTTTTTCTGTTTCGAAGAACCAATTTTCCTTATTTTCTTTGTATAAAAATGTTTTTCCTTTTTCAGAACGAGTTCTCTACGCGAGGAACAAGCATCCACCTGGTTCAAAACCTACTGTGGTGGGTGGAACACCTATCACCGAAGAACTTGCTATTGTAAGTTATTTCCTTGTTCATGTTAAAGTTGACTTTATGGTAGTAATTTTGCTGAAGAAAGATAAATTAATGTGGGATTTAACGCAACCGCTTAAGGTGCTCCAGAAAAAAACTAAAAGCTTATGATTTTCTTTGCTATTTCAGTATGAGTGGACCGTAACATTATAATGTAGGTTGTTAGTACAGTCATCTGGTTGATTGTGCCCGATTAAAGATTCAAATAAAACCTAGTTTCTAGGAATTCCAATGTTTATTTTCTGAGAGAAAAAATCAAATCACAAAAAAAAGCTCGAGTAGTTTAATTTTAATTTATGTATGCACATAGAGCTTATTATATACAGATAATGTTAATGTACGGTGGGTAAATATTCTAATGTGTGTATAGGTAACGTAGATTAAAAAAGTCTCTTTAAAGTTCGAGTAAATAGGCTTCTCCTGGGTGAGCTTGCTACATCCTCGACCGCATCTTTGCCCTTGGGCTAGATTGTGGTCAAGAGCGAACCCTTCATTAATGAATAAATAAATATAAGAAAAATAAAAAACAAAATACAGGGGAAAAAACGATGACTTCACAAACTTATATTTTACTAAGCAAGTAAATTTAATAAGTAACGTCTACCTGACATCTATCTAGTAGGATTTGAACTAAGGCCTACAAACATCAAAAACTTTTTATTTATTAAATTATAGTCTTACAGTGTCCAAGAGTAAAAGAGAAGCGGCTTCTCTCAATATTTTCAATAAGTAAAAGGCAATCGACATATTTTACTGTCTAATCTTGCATACAAACCGCCATATACCTACATGATACTTTCAGGAACTTCGCATAATCGTATTTGGAACAGCTTCGTGCCCGCCTCGAGGAGAATGGATCCGGTCACCTATCATCATGAGGCAAGCTGACCAGCCCTTAGGCTACGGAATAGCTGCTCCGAGAAATGGCTGCCGTTCGCTTTTGGCCGCTCTTCAGGCGCATATTATCAAATGGCTGCTGTTCGATTCTCGACCTCCTGCGAAAGATAACAAGAGTGTTTTGCCACCCGATACGTAAGTCTTAAAAAATGTCGTTCAAGTTTTAAAAAGAGGTCGTATAATGATAAAAAGTACACAAGCAATAGTATATAATTATATCTTAGAACATAACTGCATGACGACTCACACAGACCATGGCAGAAAATCAGTGTTTTGCTCATTACACCTTCGAGCTAAACAAATAACTGAGACATGTGCTTTTTTAGACTGTTGCAGCACACAAAGTAGGTACGTATATCTATCATTGTCTACTGATAAGATTTTATTTATTTATATGTTTCTGTTACGTCTATTTTTTGTTACTTTTACGCTCATTGTGTGTTGCAGAATTGTAAAATTAAACTAGCATTCTATTTAATTCTTGAAAGCATTTTAGCCTTTGCTATTAAATGTTATGTAATTATTAAAATTTTACTTTTTGTAAAATACCTATCATCTGAATTCTTTTAAAATGGTAGAATCTCGTGTAAAAAGTCTATGTAGTTACAACAACAGCTATAAAATTCACACCTCACGTGAGAAAGAAATGCTATAAAACAGCTTTAGTGCAAATAAAAGCACCGAATGCACCCAATGCTTCAAATAAAACATATCCCGAGACAGACAAGTTGTTCCAAATACGTGACTACTTCACATAGTGTCGAGAGAAATAAATGCAAAAGTAAAGCAGCAGTGTATCGCGTTGCTATGCAGAATAAAATAAAATCCGAGCCATTTCCCTAGACTCGAATCATTTTTAAACATTGAGCCTGTATTGTACAGCGTCAATATTTCAAAACAAGGTGTATGGGGCGATATCAGAACAATATTGTTTCTAGCTCGGGGCGAGGTATAAAAATTACAAACGTTACTGTGATATTACATGGAAAGTCGTAGATACTTGGACAAGTATGTTAGTTTTTGGTGTTTTGGGTGACTTTAAATAAGATAGAAAAAATTAAGGATGTGAGTCAGCCTACGAAATTGAAAAAACTTTCCCAAAGTAACATAGGTTGGAAAAAAAATCTCGCCTTTCCATACAACTTTTTCGATCAGCTGATTTGCGATTGTTTGGGATGTCGAAATTTTTTTTTGAGAATTTCGAGACTTGCAAGTGGTGTTTGAGGTGCTGTTTTAACATGCTAGAGTGTATTATATTAACTGATAAAGAACGCTTTGGAATTTATTCTGACGGAATTTTGAAACATTCGAGAGGAAATTCGTGTTCAGATGGAATACAGGAAATTCCTGTGCAAGTGAATTGTAGACCTACATTGTCTGCTACGATTTTTATTCCAAATTGGTAGCTGAAACCATTACAAACAAAAGTTTTCTAAGGCGTCTCGTTTCCAGGACATAACCTATCAAAGTTAAAGCGGTAAGGGTTTAGGTTTAGAAATTGATGATTGAGTCAAGATTGTCTTTTTTTAATCCCCGACAAAAAAAGAGGGATGTATCTGTATGTCTGCGGCATCTTAGCTTCTAAACGAATAAACTGATTTCAATGCGGGTTTTTAGTTTGAAAGCTGACGCAATCACGATGGTTCTTAGCTTATTAGATAAAATTGGTTCAACCGTCTCAAACTAACGTAACGTAAACGTAAGTCAATTTTTTTAATTTTCATATAATGGCTATCCTTCCGCATACTATATCATTGAAGCGTTCTCTTTCAAAATCATGCCGCTACTGGTTTAACAAATAAAAGGAGTGAATATTATTTACAACATTTTTGAAACACTTGGAACTTTTGATTTAATTCAAAAAATTAAGGATTTTTATAGATTTTTATATTAAGCGCTTTTCATGGTATTAAATAGTTAACACAGCATATAGATCAGCAGTCAAAGCAGTGTATTAAGATATATTTGATCATTTTCGTAGAAAAATTGTTCGGATCGTAAAAGCATAGAATACAACCTATTGTTTATGTGGTGTTCTAGTATCTGCAATATGGGTTTGTATAGTGTGTTTCCTCAATAGGGAATTTGCATGATTTTTAGGGTTCCGTAGTAATCTACGAACCCTTATAGTTTCGCCATGTCCGTCTGTCCGTCTGTCCGTCTGTCCGCGGGTTTCCTAAGAAACCCTTGATACTACAGAGCTGAAACTTGGCATGATTATACATATGAATCACGCCGACAGAACTGTAGAGTAAAATCTTAGAAACAAAAATTTTTTCGGGTGTCTCCCATAGACGTGAAAGGGCGATGAATTTTTTTTTTCTCGCCAATATTTTTGAGTGGGGTGTCGTAGGATAGCATATTAAAAGATAGAAGGGGTTTACTAAGAACGTTTTTCGATTCAGTACTCCGTTTGCGAAATATAAATTTTTAAAGTGAAAATTTTTGTCAAACACAAGTGTCCCCCCCCCTCTACCTGCTAAACGGTTGTTTCTAAAAATGTGGAAAAATTCACGTTGGTAGAATATATAACGAAATTAAAAGGAAAACTATCACACATAACTTGGTCCTTCAAGTTTGCGAGTAATAGTCGACCAAGTGCCAAACACTGTTGGGATTAATAAGAATATATTTACTAATATAAGATCCTTGGTACTACAGAGCTGAACTTTGGCATGGTCATAGATATTGATTGCGTCGACAGATCTAAAATATAAAATTTTGGAAAAAACATTTTTTCGGGTGTTTCCCATACACGTGAAAGGGCGATGGATTTTTTTTTCTCGCCGATACCATCGAATTGAATGTCATAGGATAGATTTTTAAAATATAGAAGGGGTTTACTAAGAACGTTTTTCGATTCAGCACTCCGTTTGAGAAAAAAATATTTTTAAAGTGAAATGTTTTGTTAAAAACAAGTTTCCGGGGGGGACACTACCAGCTAAACGGTTGTTTCTGAAAATGTGAAAAAATTCACGGTTATAGAATATACAACGAAATTAAAAGAAAAACTATCACACATAAGTTGGCCCTTCAAGTTTGCGAGTAATAGTCGACCAAACGTTTTTGGGATTAATAAGAATATGTTTACAAGGTTCCACGCTAAAAGTGAGGGGAGGTCGAAAGCCAAACTGTAACATATTGACATTTTTAGATACCGTTAAATAGTTTTTTGGGGGTGTTAATTACGAAAATGACATCAAAATTATTTTAACAACAGGTTGATATTATTTCTAACAGTAATATTGCCGTAAAAAAAAACAAAAAAAAAAAACAAAAATAAATCTTCGATGGCATATATCTTTTTTAATTTCATAGTTATTCGAAAAATAGTTTTACTAAACTGTTTATTACTAAGCTGTTGAGGATTAATTTAAAAAAATAATCATGCATATTCCCTATTAAGTATTTACCCACCAAGTTTATTGTCTCCTAGTAGTAAGGTTCAAACTGGAATCAGCTTGGCTTGATTTCTTGAGGATCTGAGTGTACAATAAGTGCAACTTATTCAAACCCATAGAATAACATGTAATGATTTATCAATCAATAACATACGTATAGTCACTCAGCCAGACTGTCAGTTTAAAAACTTCTTTGAGAAAGACTGCACCTTTACGAACAGGCATATAGTTAAAAATACTAATGTTATTGACTTCCAAAACATTTTATACCTGTAATCATTTACTGCCTATTTTTATATTGCCTGTGTTTGTTACACTAATAAAACTTTTTGTAAAGTTTCAAAGTTACCCATAAATATTTAATCTTTGGCACAGAAATAGATAAGTAAACGCTAAATGATTTCCATTTTAAGTTTCTCTAGCATTCGTTACAAGTATTCGCAAAATTCTAATTACAAGCGAAACCCGTCTATAATGTTCCCACTCCTCATTCCAGATTCACAAACTACAACTGCATACTGAAGCACAACAGATTCTAAACGCCACTCATAACTCTATGCCTCGTGCTCGGGAATAACTCCGCACTATGCACCATCAGGCGATATTTTACCAGAAATGGACGATTTTATGGTCCACCCATTCCGCAGTGTTTATTTAAATTATTACCTATACATTCTTCTGTAGCAGCTATATTTTTGTTTTATAGTGCAAGAAAGGCAGTTTTAAGATGTCAGTTCACGATAAGTTCTACAGATTTGTGGTTCCACTTTTAGTTTATGACAATTTTCAAGTTTGAATTCTGTAAAGACATAAATAGCGCACCTACCTATTTATCTCTACCACAAATATGATCACAAAAATAGTAAGAGTAACTAACGTAATAATTACTAACTCTTATTAGTATTACAAAATCATAAACTTTGATTATTTTTCTACGAATCCAACACGATGGAGACTTAACTAAAATGTACCTTAATAATATTTCAAATTAATTGATCTGCATTAATACATTTCTGCAAATAGAAATAGGAAAAGTATTTTTTGGGTTGCCTTTTTATTAAGTTTCTCAGTTATTGTAATCTCTTATGTGCTAAAAAAAATTGCTTAGCTATTTTCGTGTTTGCCATGTATTTAGGCCCCTAGTAGATGGCGTATTTTAAACGCGCTGACGACGCGCGTTTCAAAACGCGCGTTTCCGGCGTCTTAGGAGCCGATTTTCATAGATTTAAACGCGCGTTTTACGCGCATGTGAAGTGCGTTCGAAACTCATTTGTATCCGCTGTTTCTGCGTTTATACGCGCTGTAAACGCGCGTTTTACGATTGCCTCGTGTGCTGAGGTTACAAGGTTGCGTTCCAATCGCGTTTGAAGCGCGACTACGCGCGTGAAACGCGCGTCGTCGGCGCGTTTAAAATACGCCGTCTGCTAGGGGCCGCTCATAAAATAATTTTCTTTTGTCGACAGTTACCTTCGCCCTTCAGAAGAGCGTCAAGACGAAGCGATGTGGAGAGCTTGCAGTGAAGTTATTTGGAGGGTAGCTGGAGGGTTCACTCCCCAACCGGGAGTCGAAGTCGAACCCAAAGCGATAGTAGCGCTGCCTACTGACAACAGCTACATTCCACATAGCACTCAGTATTATCAAGATCAAGTTACTGATACGGTAAGAGAGTTGACAAAAAAACAACGTTGCAACCTTATGCTGCAGCAAATTTTGAGTCAATGTCAATAGGGCATGATTGGCGAGACAAACCAGCAATCTCTATTGACATTCAATGCGCTCGCATAGTAAATGAGATAAAATACTGTAATGTTATTATTTCATACTAACTTTCCATCATCAGAAAAATCACGTATTCTATGTTCATCACGGAGAATGTAGGATTCTAATCGTGAAAGAATTTTTCAAATCAGTCCAGTAGTTTCGGAGCCTATTCAATACAAACAAACAATAAAATTTTTCCTCTTTATAATATTAGTACCTATAGATACATTTTGTGATTCATTTAAAAATTAGATTTTTAGCTCATAAAATACCCACTGATGACAGCTAGCTGAAGGTGCCAACTGCCAACTCTTCCCAGATATACTGTAGAGGCCATGTAAATGGGACGCTAAGGTTTTTCTGTGTCGTGGGCGAAGGGCTCACAAGCTATCACAACTATATTCATGTTCCATCTCAGAATGAATGTCACAAATGGAGTAAAGTGGTTCTCATGTGGTTCTAGAATTGTATGATGTTCTACCTTTTTACAGGCGTAAGTGTGTGGGTGGATAGATGGACGATAGAACCATTTTGTACTTTCTTTCTTATATAAAGTCAAGTGTGTGGCAAACTTGGCTAACTCTGGTGTCAGAGTTTTCAAACTGCACAATGGCCTCTGACTTGGTTTTAACGACTATAGTAAATCGACAACAGCCGGAACCGCTAGCTTAACGTGCCTTCCGAAGCACAGAAGCGCTCGTGATAAATTGCCACTTTGGTCACCCATCAGGTTCCCTGCCCCTGTGTACGTTGCTTAACTCACTGATCAGCGAGCGCTACTGGGCTTCGAGCGGTCTTTTGTTCTTTGAAAGATCCGTTAAGTATGTATTTGTGAAATTTTATTTCATGTTAAAAATGACCTTCATTAGTTATTTGTATAATTGATCGAAAGCGTAAGTCTTCCAAATCTAGTTACAGTGTTTTTTTAATTTTCAGAGAATCTAAGACTATGATTTTTATGTTACAAGCTTCACCTTTTTGAGTTCAAAAAGCTGGAGGATTTGCAGATTTTCATGAAGCGGTATATGTATCTGGTATGTATTTATTCGCTATCTATAAAAAATATGACTCAGTTCTACACCGTTACAGGTAATGGGAATTTATAAATGCTGATGTTAGCAAGCCGATACTTGGAGCAGATTTCCTTAATTATCACCAACCAAACCAAGCTTTTCAAGACTGCAAGATGTGCATTCAAAACGCTGCACTTCTCGCTCACCCACATCACTGGCTCTTCTTACACATGCGCCGGTGCGGTACTACAGCAACGCATAATAAAAAAATGTAGCACATACGATAGATAGCTGCTATCTATCTACCTGCATGGCTATAAAACAGGGTGAAATAATTAATTTGTGACCAATGCTGCTACATTACTAATTGTACCTCAATGTTCCACACAGAAAATGTATAAGTGTGTAGTTAACAACCCTCGACATTAAACATTCCTACAACTTTCTTGTGACATTATGATGGTTTAAATGCGATGACACACTTGTATACCATAGTTTTTGATTTCTGAATTTTACATGTGAGTAATTTATTGTAATATTTAGTTTTGTTTTAGCTGCAAGCTGAAGAAGGTCCTGGAGCGTTGATCTTATTATACTCTGTGGTTCTGACAAGAGGACTTGAAAAGTAAGGAATTTCATCCATTACAAGCATGTCTGTTCTCCGCGAAACGGAGTCCTTTCAACTTGGCTCCTACTTTCCGGAGTACATCTGTACCAGTCACCGATGAGCTTGCACTCCTTGGCATGAAGTTATCTGCTAACCTTAACTTCGGCACCTCCATCGAATACAAAGCTCAAACTGCGGCCAAAAAGCTAGACATCCTTAGTAGGGTAAGCAATACTTCACGCCTGATCAACTTCTAACCCTTTATAAGGCACAGGTCCGATCATGCATGGAGTATTGCAGCCTCCTTTGAGATGGTTCGGCCAAATATCAGCTAGCCGCTCTGGAATCGGTGGACCGCAGAGCCAGGAGGCTCATTGGTGACAAAAAGCTAGTTATAAACAAACTCCAAAGTCTAGACACAAAGTAGCTTTGTGTTTTCTAGAAGATGTACTTCGGGGAGTGTGCTCATGAGCTGCACGAGCTCATTCCGCCTGCCCCTTTCTTCTACCGGACATCCAGACGCACTGCGGGGTACCACCCTTACCTTGTCGAAATTTCTCGAATCCGTACTGAGCGCTTTTGTTCATCTTTTATACTGCGCACCGCTAAGGAATGGAATTCTCTGCCTGCGTCTGTATTTCCGGGCTCATATAACCCGAGTCTCTTTAAAGTTCGAGTGAATAGGCATCTTCTGGGTGAGCTTGTTACATCCTCGACCACGCCTTTGCCCCTGGGCTAGATTGTGGTCAAGAGCAAACCCATTTGTTATAAAAAAAGTAATCTTTGTTAAGGTAGGTTGAGCGAGCATCACGTGGTTTTAAAATCACTTGACTCCACATTCGATATACACTTTGAGAGTTATGAAAAGAAACATCAGTATTGTAGTTATAAATAGTCAGGCTTTCCCCCACGACACAACAAAACCCTTGCACTCACTTACTGGTTACTACGGTATGCCTGGGAGGAGTTGGCAGCTGGCACGTTCTATGTCTTTCTTTCACCCTTTCAGATACTTAATTGAATCTAAAGTATAGGAGTGAATGAAAAAATTAGAACGTCCCATAGCTAGAGAAGAAATGTCTGGATAAAAAATACAATACCTTTTACTTTCAGTGCTCCCAATTTTTGACTTTTTGTTGTAATTTTTTTTATTATTATCTACTTCATTAAAACAAACATAATCGGAATATCTTAATACCGTCAAAAAATGTACTAACTTATTCTACATAGTCGAGGTGCATCCTTAAAAAACTACCACTTTCAGGAAAGAAAAATAATATAATTAAATTAAGAATCAAAATTTTTTACAGCATCAAAAAGGACCTGGATGGTAAACTGACATACTTGGTCTCATCGCACGTGGAGGGATCTTTGAACATTGTAACTTTATTGCTGACTGGTCGAGCCACACCGTATCTACACAATGGGGTTGTATATGTCGGTGATGAAGATCACTATGTAAGTAAAAAAAAGACTTTTTCTTCATAGAATAAATTTGAAATTTAAAAAAAAAATAACCTCCGACATTTAGGGCCTTACCACAAAAAAAGTAAAATTTAGACAATGGCTGTATGGACATAGATTCCTTAGCTTTTCTCGAAAGGGATAAATTTAAAAAAAAACAACGAAATGACAAGCTATGATGCACAGACAAACACACAGATACACACGTCAAACTTATAACACCCCTTATTATTAAAATAATTATATTTTAGAAATATGTGATAGTTTTTTTTTTGCTTTTGCTTTTACATGTCACAAAGGAGAAATGATTCAATATCTGTACAATAACATTGGATACTGTTTCTTACGAATAAAGTCGCGGGAGAACTGCTTTTGTTGATATACTCGTAACTCTAAAATAATTTAAAATATAAAAGTCTATACTACTGGACTTACTTGTTTTTTTCTTTTGAGTTTTTATTACGCAGTCGGTTTTTTTTATTTTTTAAATTAATTTATTTTATTTTACGCTTTCTAGTTAGGATCAGATATTTATATTTGTTTATTGATCTCCTCATCGGCTATATATATATATATCTCACTTTGATAAAAATTGAACAATTTCGGAATTAAAAAGTACATTTAAGTGAAAAATCGTAACTAACCAACTTTATTAAATCGTCATAGATCCTAAACAGTAATTCTGATTAAAAAACATGTGAGAAACCTAAACATGATTTTTAAATACCTATTCAACGATACCCCACTTGACATAGTTAGTCGATTTTTTTTTTTCACATTATGGCGTCCAAAATCGGCCATTTTGATTTTTCAAATTTTTTATACTATCTATGACACTCGCGCCGTCATGACGAATCCAACGACGTATCATTCATCAAAATCGGCCCACGCGTTTGGTCTAAATAAACAAACATACATATGTACATACATACATACATACATTTGCGACGCGCTATCGGGTAATAAAAAAATGTGTATAGCCTCCGACATTCGATTGCTTATAACTTTTATACACAGAAACACGCGTCAAACTTATAACACCCTTCTTTTTTGTCGTGAGTTAAAAGCACAATTTTCTAATCCTTTCTCATTCATGACTCCTTGCTAAATGCCAGTGAACTCATCAATCGTGACAAAAGAATCTCTTTAGGTTAAGTTTTTTAAGAAATGAATAAAAATGCTGACTTGTAGAAACGAAATCTTAAAAAATATATGTACTGCAATGAGTCCTTGCTCATAAAGATGATATCTAGATCACAATAACAATTCTTACTACCAAAGAGATTCTAGTTCATTTTTTGTTCATAAAATCCTGGCTGAAATGTTTGATTCCATTCAATTCACACCGGCCGCTTGTAAAAAAACAAATGACGGTTTTACCAAATTTGAATTTTGAATTTATTATAGTTTCTGTTCTGTTTTCGATGAATGGAATCTTCAAAGAGAATTTAAAACACCGCATTTCATAGAATACGTAAAATAATGGTAAAATATTATAAATAATTATTCGAAAAAAAGTATTTCGTATCTGTTTTCATTTTAAATATTTTGTGGTGGTGAAAATGTTTCATTGTCATAGGCTATGCCGCAATTTGGAATCCTCTCTCGAAGTCCTGTGGGATTGCTCGTGTTTTATGGCGGGGAAGATTCTGGAGCTAAAAACCTTAGCAAGTCCAACCCAGGGTCCAGGTTGAAGACTCCAGCTTTACCTATTTGGGTGAGTTAATTAAGATTATCTTATTGAGAAACGAACTATGCTTGTGTCATGAAACCTAGCTTTCTGAGCAAGATATCTGATAATCAAGGCTTAAGCACTCGTAGAACTGTGGCGCCCACTGATCTCAACTGATCAGTGAGTTAAGCAACGTACACAGGGGCAGGGAACCTGATGGGTGACCAAAAGTGACAATTTATCACGAGCGTTTCTGTGCTTCAGAGGGCATGTTATGCCATCGGTCCCGGCTGTTGTCGACTGTCTACTGTCGTTAAAACCAAGTCAGAGGCCATTGTGCGGTTTGAAAACAGCTCTGACACTAGGGTTAGCCAAGTTCGCCACACACTTAATTATACCTACACGATAAGAAGAAGAAAAAAGGCTTTTACTGACAGTGTGACATGTAATGGGCTGTATCCCGCAAATATTTGGCTGTACTTGCAAAAAAGTTTGAAAAGATAATGAAAGAAAAACAAATAAATTTTATATTTATACATACTCGTAGCTTAGTAACGATCAAAGAGTCATCTTAGGTAGCCGTGTCACTCACGCCTATAATCCCTTTAGGAGTAGGCAGAACGCCTCGTAGTTCCTTTGTTCTGGCCGCATATTTTGATGTCAATAGGAGAGTTTTATTTATAAGTAAATGCAAAAAAAAAACATAATTGTAGCGTTTATAATTACTCTGGTATACTGTGGAGTTTAAAATACAGTTTCTAGTACTTATGCTTTATATAAATTATTAGTCAATGTTAAGTTTCTTAAGTTCTGCTTCGAAAGAAGTTCCGTGCCCCTGAGTGAAGAAATGTTTGGGCTGATGACGATGATGATGATATAAGCCTTAGCCTTGTATTGTATGTATGTATTTATTCTTTATTGTACATAAGCATAAGTTACACAAGACACAATATAAGAAAAACAGTACAAAGGCGGACTTATCCCACAAGGGGATTTCTTCCAGCCTTATCCATCAATTGGTTTATTCATTTCTTAAGAACAATTTAGGTTCATCTACACTAATATTATAAAGAGGAAAGATTTGTACCTATTTTTGTATGTTTGTATGTTTGTAATGAATAGGCTCAAAAAGTACTGGGCCGATTTAAAAAATTCTTTCACCATTAGGATGCTACATTATCCCTAAGTAACATAGGCTACATAATTTTTCCGAATTCTCATGGGAACGAAGTCCCGAGCGGGATGCTAGTTATTTATAAACTGTTTTTTTACTCAGGTGACAAGCTGTTCTGGACACTATGGAGTATTATTTAATACGAATCGGGAACTTCTGAGGAACTATCATGCTGAGAGAAGGTAAGTAACTGAAACATTGACTTTTGATACTAGAAAATGTCTGCCTTGGGTGTCATAAAAGGCGACTAAGGAAACACAAATGAAACCTGCCTCCGATTAATACGACACCACAATTTCTTTTGAATCTGAGGTGTTGACCTGGGTTAACATGCTTCATCGTTGACCTTATCTACAACCTTGGTTAAGATTGAGTTCAAGCATTTAGCCCATCATTAAAACAAAAATAATTTAAAAAAACTAAATCTTTTATATGGAAATTCTTGCAATTTAAAATGTCATAATGTCCAAACTAAGTCAACAAAAATGCAGTTTTTTTTTTTGTAACGCATTTCATATCTACATTATATATTTTGTTATTTTTTTATACAATAAGAACATTGTATAATATTACATTTATTTAGGGGAATGACGAGACAAATCGTGTATTTCTCTATAGCGTTAAAAAGTTTTACAGACACGCACACACCATCTTGAATCAGGTGCGCCATTTTACGCTAACCCACTTCAGCAATCTAATTATTTCTTAGTGCTTACTGTATGTTCTGTTTCCAAATGAATTTTTTGTCATTATCAGATTTGACATCCACTACTACACATGTGGAGGCTGCCACGTGCTTCTGAATGTTGACACTCGAGCTCATGAAGACGAGGCGGGGTCTACGAAAAATGACGACATCAGCGCCACTCCTCTTGAGAAGTTGATTCACACTAAGTAAGTTTCAGTGATATACTTGACTATAAATACGCTAATTACTCTATCGGGGTAGCTGATATAAAACCAGTTGATGCCACAATTCACATAAATTCTATTTTTAACTAAAATTATATGAAAGGTTCTAGGTTGTAAGTCTTTTTGTCTTCAATACAACAAAACCGGTCAAGTTTCACTAAATGACGCTTAAAGTATGCCTAGAGAAACTTTGTAGCTGACACATTGCTTTTCTTTGGCTAACAGTTACCCGTGGAAAATGATTCCATTTTGTTGTTAATTCTTATTGGTTTCTGGGACGTGGTAACGAAGCTCGACCTTTTTTTATTTAAGAGATGGCTTGAGAGTGACATAGGCTACTTTTTCGGACTTTTGATAAACGATACATACTCAAAGACCCACACTAAGGTGGTCTCTAATAACGAACAAATGGTCTCTTTGATTTGTTCGTCATTAGTCAACTTAGCAAAAAGTCAACAATTTTTTTATCAGTACTCTTCGCATACAGTCCACTTTGTAAACGGTCCACTTAGCAAACGGTCCACTTCTTAAATGGTCTACTTCTTAAATGGTCTACTTGCCGTGGGTCCCTTGGAATATACACAAAGACAGACAAGAACGTCGACGACCCGACAACAAACATCTGGATTTCTACAAATATTTTTCCCAGTCGGGAATCAAGTCCAGGACCTGTCGATCAAAGAGAGCGTCACTACCACTTGACCAAACCGGCCTTTACTAGGTTTTTTTCCTTTCACTTGCAAAAATCTGTTTTAATTTGTTACAATAGGTACAATTTATTGACTTTACAGATGGCAAGACGCTAAAATATCTTGGACCGGACCAGCGCCAACCGACCCTAAATGAAGAAAAATAATTTAGTCGGTAACTTCTATTAATTATTCTAAAATTTAGTAGTAATAACTAAGTAAACAAACATATCATTATTACTCTTGTGATTTACCTATAACTTCTTATATGTATTATTATATATGTACCTTACTTACCTACTTAAGTAAATAATTATTATTATACGTAGTGTAATCTTCTTCTATTTATAGGGCCTGCCTAGTAAAATTATCTTTAAAACAATTATATTGTATTCTTCCTATTTTAGTGCTATAAAAGAAAAAAAGTATATATCAGATTTCACAATATAATTGTAGCTAACATAAAGTACCTAGTGATTCTATTTTCTTATTATGGTTTGGAAAACTTCGTATTTCGAAAAAGTATATTTATTTTTAAAAGACAAAAACGAGACAGACATTGTTTACCGTGAGATATTTAAAAAAAGGAGCACTTACTTAGTTGTAAACAAGTATTGATTAAGCTTTAAACTTTGTGGTAGCTTCAGAATAAGTAATAAAAATAAATAAATAAATATTTTATTTACCTATCTTTTCTATATTTATTTTATTACTAGCATCCTACCTATTTTATTACTAGCGTGGGAATTCGGGAAAATTACGTAGCCTATGTTACTTATGGATACTGTATAGCATCCTAATGGTGAAAGAATTTTTGAAATCGGTCCAGTAGTTTTGGAGCCTATTCGTTTCATACAAAAATACAAATTTTTCTTCTTTATAATATTAGTATAGATTAACTAGCTTTACGCCCGAGACTTCATTCCCGTGGGAATTTGGGAAAATCGTGTACCATATGTTCATCACGGATAATGTAGGATTCTAATGGTGAAATAATTTTTCAAATCGGTCCAGTAGTTTTGGAGGCTATTCAATGTTTCCGCCGTGTGGTGATCGGTTAAGAATAACTCCACCCTATCTCTTTCCGTGGGCGTCGTAAAAAGCGACTAAGGAAAGTCAAATGAGACCTGCTTCCTAGTAATCCATCTTAGGTAACGACACCTCAGTTTGTTTTGAATGTGAGGTGTCGTCCTATGGTCTCATGCGGTGTGATAGGCTCTGTAAAAGACCGTCTAGTTTGCGACCACCCTCCTACTGAAGTCCGACACCAAACAGCTTGCTGTGTTCCGTCAGTGCGTGTCAGTACCAGTGCCTTAATTGGCATTTTCTCTAAATCGCTAACTCGTAAACTCGCTCCATCGTCGACCTCATCTATGACCGTGGTTAAGATTGTGATCAAGAGTTAACCCATCTCAAAAAAAACCGAATTTAAAATGAACTTTGAGTCCTGTCACAATTCTTAAACATAACTTTACCAAGTTCTTCGATCACAAACATTATCTTGCAATAAGTCTGCACGTATATTTGTGATCAATTCAGATTTAATGTTAGATAAGGAACCCTTGTAGCCTCGTTACGATGAAGATGATCGATTGCCCCTTGACAAATGTACCAATAAAAGTAATTTATCAAACTCAGCGTCAATCGCAGAGGTGCCTCTGCCTCACCTTGGGAGAATTTTTCGGTAATTTTTAGCAATTTTGCCAGTTTAGGGATATCGAATTTGAGACTGTTACGTAGATATGAAGATTGTAATGGAAATTTTGCATGTAAAGGTGATAATGGACTAGGTCCCTTTTCATATTTAGAAGGCAAGCTCCTACCCCTTGGTGGGGACGTTTATTATGGGCTGATGACGATGACGACCTGTTATTAGAAGAGCTTTAGGTATGTATTATTTAGTTCATTTCATTACTTCATTCTTCATTATCGTGTGATTTTGGGAAATCTAACGTAGCCGATATGTTTTATTCTGATGTCTAAGGTATATAACAGCAAAGTTTTATCAAAATCCATCCAGTTTTTTTTTCGTGGTTAGGTAAAAAAATCCGAACATCTAATCATAGTTCTCTTCATAAACTTTCACATTTATAAAAAGATTTGTAAAACTAGTTCAGTTAACAATTTTATCTTCTCTTGCAGAACATATAGCTAGCTAGCAGAACATCCTTAATCCTTAATAATATTATAAATGCGAAAGTAACTCTGTCTGTCTGTCTATCTGTCCGTCTTTCACGCCTAAACTACTGAACCGATTTTAATGAAATTTGGTACAGAAATAGATTAGAGCCAGGGAAAGGACATAGGATACATTTTATCCCACAGTTGGGCACCATATAACCTGTCGGTCACGCGGGCGGAGCCGCAGGCGGAAAGCTAGTATTGAATAAATAAGCTAGCTTACACAAGACAACCTAAAATTCAATAAAATGGTGTCCGAACCCAACATTTGTTACAGTCACAGCTGAGTTGTTTTAAAGAACCTGAATTTAAAAAAACTAAGTTAAAATGAAAAGACACTACCTATATCATTATACTAAGATGGATGACAATAACTCTAATAAGATTGACATGGACATGGAAAGACATGGAAAAGTTACCTACCACTCAATATTGCCATGTACCCTATCTAGTTGTCAGAATCATGTATTCAGAACTACCCCTGACAAATAAACATTTATTACCCCCATATGAGATGATATTGATGTTATGGTGTAAACTTCGACAGCATAAATTACCAAGTTTGGCAATGAAATAAAATTTTATTACCGTCAATCTGGCTTGACCACTGTCCGATGGCAATTATCCATTGTTTTCCAGTTTGCAGGCTGCTATTGTGATAACCTGGCTTATTTATAGCGGTCACATTTTACTTCAATATTATTCAACGAAATCTACGAAAACATCCGTGCTTGTCCCTCGCATATGAATCTAAAAGTAAGGCTAAGACACAAAAAAATTTAAGTGCTCTCTTGCCACCTAAAACATAGTAAAATTTTGTCTTGATATCATTGTAATTTTTCTTTTTAATAACGTAGAAAACCTTTGCAAAATGGACCGATTTCATTTCTAAAAACTTAAGTCTCGCGCAGTAATCCTATGTGTATCCACATAAGGTTTTAAAGGCCTAAGAAAATTTATCATACTAAATAAACACATCCTTCCTTTAACATGCAACAATATCAGTAGACACAGATTACAGTATAGAAGCAGTTGGGTCCGACTATATTTGATTTATTGTCAACTAAGGCAATTTTCCTATTGTTACTGAAGTATTCGACCGATTTGGCCGACATTGCTGTTTTTTGATGAAGGATTCTTCTAACCAAATAGCTAGTTTGACTATTGCCATGAACTTTTTACATTTCATCGATTTATTGCTGTTTTTAGGGTTCCGTACCTCAAAAGGAAAAAACGGAACCCTTATAGGATCACTTTGTTGTCCGTCTGTCCGTCCGTCCGTCCGTCTGTCAAGACCCTTTTTCTCAGCAACGCGTGGAGGTATGAAGCTGAAATTTGTATCAATTACTCAGGTCTACTGTCCCTTGAAGCTGTGAAAAAATCAAACTTCTAAGCCAACGCAATCAAAAGATACAGCCGTTTATGTCGCAAATTTCCGCAAATTTTCGACACTCGCAAAGGAATCAAAACCTACAGGGTACTTCCCGTGAACACAGAATCTTGAAATTTGGTACGAAGCAACGTCTTATAGCACAGATAAAGGAAAAATTGCGAAAACCATAAATTTTTAATTACATCATATCATAAAAATATTTTTAATATTTTTAAACTTACTACCCCTTTCCTCATGAACGCGTTGAGGTATTAAATTGAAATTCATATCAAATACTCAGGTCTACAATACCTTTAAGCTAGGTTTGTACGGAACCCTCGGTGCGCGAGTCCGACTCGCACTTGGCCGGTTTTTTAGTTTTTTTTATTATGAGATGGGTTAACTCTTGACCACAATCTTGACCAAGGTCATAGATGAGGTCGACGATGGAGCGAGTTAACCCAGAAAATGCAAATTATTGCACTGGTACTCCCACGCACCGACGGAGCACAGCAAGCTGTTTGGCGTCGGACTTCGGTAGGAGGGTGGTCGCGAACCAGACGGCCTTTTACATAGCCTACCACACCGCATGAGACCATAAGACCTTCTTAAGGACCAGCTTTCCAACCAGGACTTCATTCTCATGGGAATTTGAAAAAAATATGAAGTCTATATGTTAATCCAGAGTGTCAGCCACCTCTATACCAAATTATATCAAAATTGGTCCAGCCGTTTGAGCGTAAAAGAGTAACAAACATCCATAAAATTTTATTAGGGAGTAAGGATAGTAAGGATTAGTGATTTTTTATTTTATCAGAAAAAAATTCATTGTGATCAAAAAAATATCTTAATCAAAGTTTTATTAATCGAATTTTAAGTAAAACATTCCCACGTATAATTTTCATGTACTGAATGGTTGTTTTAAATAAGACGCAAAAAAACTCATATCTGAATTAACAATTACGAGGAATTCAATTTAAAAAATACTTCAAATTTTTCCCTACTCAAAATCCCTCTATACGTTCTCGTCTATTTAGCGTACAAAGCGGTGGTCTTCAGCCCATTGTGCAGTTTGTTCTTTATGGTAATCGTGGCTCAGAACAATGGGCTTGGATAGTCGGTGTCGGCAGTGTCGGCAGGATGCCATTGTAAATCAGCTTTCGAGGACAAAGTGTGTCCGCCGCCGATGGTTTAGAGTGATTTGTCAAAGGAGAAATTTAGGAGGCACACAGTCATGTGTGTGCTGAGCTATGATAGTAGGATTTGACTGGCAATAAATTTAAGTCCCAATTTCTTACTCCATTTCTTCCCACATTGATTATTTATTATGATTTAATGATTGAGGACCTCAAATCAATTTGAAAAGGCTTAAACTTATGCTTAAACACAAAGAAAAATAAGTTATTGGATTCTGTGACTCAAGTAAAACAAAAACGTCACATTTTCAACAACAATAATAATACTATTGACTAAGATAAATCGTAAACAATTTGAAATGTATTAGTTATACAATGATGATGAGCCTTTTCACACCAACAAAAAGACGACCAGCTCAGTATATAAGACCACATTCAGGATCAAAGCACACGTATGTGGTACACAAGCTTAAGATAAACGCACATACAGTCTGAATTGAAGTGCCAGTGGCCACACCTGCCATTATTCTTGGGTAATATTTTTACAGTTGCACTCGCAATATACTGACTTAGTTTCTTATTCTCGTAGTGCACAGGATATAAAGTGCAATATAAAGTATTTCAGGGTATTGCATCCAGGTGCAACGCGTAGACGCTATCAATAAACTCAAGCGCAAACATTACTCACTCTTTAGCTGCGACCTAAGCGTTGCAGGGTTGGTTGGGTTGCCTAGTTCTTTGCTTGGAGAGTTTCTAAGAAATATATTTCTGTGGAGACTGTTTCCGTAGTGGGACGCAATTCAAAAAAGAGATGGTAACAACATTGAGAGACACAGTTTCATGTCTCTGGTAGAACCGATAACCGTTGGGGCAGAAGAGTTTTAGAGTGGTGATGATTTCCGTAAAGTAGCAGGACATAGGTCGAGAAGGAGAGCATGAAGACTGTGCTAAGTGGCGTGCTATAGGTGAAACCTATCTCCAGCAGTGGACTAACACAGGCTTATGATGATAAAGATGAGAATGACAGTTCTGTGTTACAGATTAGATGTGATTACATCGAAATCCATGTAATTACATACTCGGTACCTAATGAATCAAAGAATTTCTTACTTTGTATCACATTCACGTGCTGCGTTCATGACACAGCTATACCCAGTTTTTTTTAAACAATGTGTTCGTTTCTAATCCAAGTCATTACAAAAGTTTCTTTTAAATGGTATACACCTCGAATTTATTGCGTTTATCAACTCACAACCACAGATATGCTAAATCTAATTTCCGTAGTCCTAACCAATGAGGTATTTTTCCTAATGTAATCTGATGGCATCGTATAGAGCTTCTATTTTGATTTTGTATAGGTAATATTTCTTTCTCAACCCTACGAATGAACACAAGGAAATCCAGGTAAACAATACAGTGAAGTGAAACTCATTGGACTGGCTATTCAAAATTCCAGTCAGTTTTTTCAAATTGACCTCGCATGTGGTGCTGAAAAAAGACCAGAATGGCGATTGAATTCTCCAAACGCGAACGATGCGGTGTCGTAATTTTTTATCTGCTATCCCTTGGGTGCGTTTACCGAATACGCCACGTGTGCTGCCAAAATACCCTCTATTTCATGGTTGATAAAACTTGAAATATGTCTGCAATTTAGATGAACGAATTTAGGCACTGCTAGGAAACCAAGGGAGTGGACAATCTTTTTAAGCACCTAGGTTACTGTGAAAACATTATTATAGAAATTCCACAAGTGGTTATGCTTAAATTTTATTGTGATCTATGATTGATTAAGATAGATTAACCAAATTACCTATAGAATATTGCAATCTATATTGCCTTGTTAGATTTTTACCAAAGTCATTACATTATCGAACTTGTTCATCAAAATATTCGAATTCATTATAACAAACGGTTTTGAAATAAACAAAATTAAGTAAATACTTCATTATATTTTATCCTAAAACTAAATGATTCCTAGGACAATAATAAAATTAAATTTTCTATGTCTAGGACAAATAAGCATAATTTAGCAAAAAAACGTCAGTAAGTTGTCAGTGCACTCAACTTTCCAAAATTTAGACTAGGAAGCTAAATCTGCATTAGCCTGCGTTGAGGTCGGCCGTGAAGCCGCTACATCTGTTACGAAATGTCTGACAGTAAATCGTGTCCGCGAACAAGGTTTTGTATTCAAACTTTAGCAATTACGTTAGTCAGGATTTAAGTTAAGTTTGGAACTTTCAAAACGGGATGGATGGTTACCGTTGGTGCGACATACTGCTCTTTAGTTTCGGAAGCGTTTTGTTGGAATCTAATGAAGCAGAGGAATGCACATAACTAGCGCAAATGTAATCGTTCTATCTATATGCTAATGGGGCATCATTTGAAAATCGTATATTCAAGTAATTGTGAGGAGTTTGGGTGTTTATGTATGTTTGTACTTAAAACAACAACGAAAAAATGATATGTTATTTATCTGTACAAGCCTTGCTTAGTTTGGGATAAGATGACGCAGCTTGAGTTGTTGTTTAATTTTTTGAACAAATGTTTCTTGGGGATTTTTTTACAAAGAATGGGTTTGCTCTTCACCACAATCTAGGTGCAAATTGTTCATTTGTTGGATTATATTTGTTTAGTTTAGCGGGTTGAATCATCGTATTTTTAATTTTCGGTTATTTATAGACGATCAGTGAAAGTCA
Source organism: Aproaerema taeniolella (assembly GCA_949987775.1). Taxonomy (NCBI): domain Eukaryota; kingdom Metazoa; phylum Arthropoda; class Insecta; order Lepidoptera; family Gelechiidae; genus Aproaerema; species Aproaerema taeniolella. The sequence continues at coordinate 20,263,439 of OX465248.1, forward strand.
TCCATAGTCATAGTTATTCTTTTGCAGTGTAGTCTTTAATAAATCAGCGCAGTAATATCATTGTTATGGAGTTAAACTATCAACTCTTGTTTAATCATACGATCGCCCTTAAGGGTCACACATCTTACCACTGGTGACTCCGACTCTTGTGCATTATAAGAAAATCTGAACAAATTGCCAGACAAATTTTTCATCCCGGGAGAAAATTGGATGTATTAAAACGACAACTATTCTCTAATTGTAAAATGTCCAAACTAGGATATTAAATATTTTCTTGAATCTTTGTATAAAGTTCTTTGTCTTTTTTTGTTCTTCCAAGAAATTTATCATTAGGAAAAAATGTTCACGTTTCCAAAAGCCTGTGAATCTCGGAAAGTACTTAGCCACAGACTCGACAATCACATTTTACTGGTCTTTAAATGCAACTTTTTCTTGTGTTTTAACAATTTATGGGTCTTTTTGCGGCTGTTTTTTAGGTTGTTTTGGACATTTAGGCGCACAATTGAATTATCTTTGAAAAAACTCTTGCCCATAGTATATTTATTCTAAACTCTTAACTTTTTTTCTTACACGAGGAAAATTTGTTTTGATATAAATCCAACTCGCACTTTTTTGCCATACTAATTTAAAATCACATAGTAAATAATATAATTCTACACTTTGTGCAATACTTACGAATTGTTTAGTAGTAAAAAAAACACCTCATAATATTCAATATTGCATTGAAATAAGAATATTCCTTAAATCTTTATTAATGAGGATAATTAAGGACTAAATCAAATCGGATTACAGATCCATTGATCTTGATGGCCTACTTACACGCTATAAATTTGTCCTTTGACGTTATTACGTTCGTATTAATCAATAACTAATCATATTATGATGTTTGGGTACTTTCACTTATTGAGATAAGTTCATGTATTTTGTATATTACACAATCAACCTTTGGAAACCTTTGGCGCTCAACTGAACTGTTATAGGTATCTATCTACGTTTATGATTGATTCACTGTTTCGTGTATCTTTCTTTTTGTATTATTTATAGCTTTTTTAGACGCATATTGTTACTTGAAAGCAGTATACGGAAAAACCTATTTGGTTTATGTTATACTGTATTTAAAACGATGTAATTTGTACTTGTAATAACTTATTTTTAATAAAAAAAAAAAAATAGAAAAATCGACTTATATCGGCTTCGTATAGCTCTCTGTTGTGAAGAGATGGATGATTGTTTCTACATGTCAAGTTTAGTGTGTTTCCCGTAATATAAGTTCATTGTTATTATTATTGTTCCCTTATTGTTTACATTTAACTTTTTTGTAATTTTATTTCTATTAGATAAAATTAACCGTGTGGTGATCGGTTGAGAATAACACCACCCCATCTCTTTCCGTGGGTGTCGTAAGAGGCGACTAAGGAAACACAAATGAGACCTGCCTCCTAGTAATCCATCCCAGGCAACGACACTTCATTTTTTTCTGAATGTGAGGTGTCGTCCTATGGTCTCATGCGGTGTGGTAAGGCTCTGTAAAGGGCCGTCTGGTTCGCGACCACCTTCCTACCGAAGTCCGACGCCAAACAGCTTGCTGTGTTCCGTCGGTGCGTGGGAGTACCAGTGCCTTTATAGACATTTTCTGGGTTAACTCGCTCAATCGTCGACCTCATCTTTGACCTTATGGTCAAAATTGAGGTCAAGAGTTAACACATCTTATAATAAAAAAAAATAATTAAATTAACTACTTAAATTAAATTTTAACCTAAAATTAATTTGCAATTTTGTCGCCGGCTACTGCAGACCTTTGTAAAAGCCTGTGCCTTGATTTACTATTACAAAATTCTAAGTAACTTGAAACCACTTATTTGAAAGAATCAAAAGAAAATGCAAAAGAATGCTTTTGCGAAATTACCTCTCCAGTTCATATAATATTAAAGAGCGAAATAACCTAAAGTAAAATTTCTGAGTACCTCAGCAATTAAACAAGATGCTTATCACAAAACATCGGGGCTACACGCCCTTGGGAGTGACCGCAGTCAAAGAGAAGCCTACTTTGAAATTTAGACTTTGGTCCATATCACAAAAGACTTAATTCGCTTTGTCTAATATTCACTTTGACATTTTAATTTCGTAAAAAATAAGTCAGCTGATTAAGTCGACCACAGGATTTATTTATTTATTTGCAAGTAGCTTATTACATTTTCAATTAAAATTGACTTTTACGAGTACGAAAGTACTCAAGTCTATTAGTTCATTACTGAACTAATTAATAAGAGAGTGTACCGTTTCAGTGAGAAAATAGAGTCGTCAAAGAATGTTTGTATTTACTTTTTTGGCTAAAAAACATTCCGTCGTCATGCATTAGTAGGTAAGTGAGAAAGATTGTCAATAAACTATTTTTCATTTCATTGAGTTTCAGACATGTTAATACAATTTTATAAAAAATTTAAACAAAAAATGTTAATGAGTTCTACACAGTCCACGCGGTCACTATAGTTTCAGGTTGCCTGTAGAACTCGTTCTTGTTTGTGTTCGTACTAACGAAGTTTGCTATATATCTAATGACTAGACTATCAGGCAATTTACTGCCTCAACCACCAGTGTCTACATCGCAAATAATTTTTATTGATTAAATAAAGAAAACTTCAGACTCTTTGATAAGAAATTTAAATGAAATAGAAGTGAAGCATACACCAAATTAGAGACGAAGCAATAATTGCAGAAATTGCAAATTAAAATAACGGTGATAGAAGTTTTCAAGCTTGTTTTTTTGTTTTCTGCTTATGCATTGGGTACTAGGAGATTTCTAAAAGTATGAGGGAATTCCAAAAACATCGTCTTATTTTTTATCTAGCCTAACTCTTTTCACGTCATAATGAGGATCTCTGTGAAAAATTGTATCTTTCTTGATAACAATTTCAAGGTTACTGAGTCAGTGAAGTGAAGATATCATTGAAATCGATCATTTCCACAAATAACTTTCCAGAAAAATCTTTTGCTTTACACCACACTGGCAAAGATATTAGCTGTACTGAGGTAGGTAGATTATCATCGTCTCGAGGGAAATGCCTCTTAATTGAGTTTAATGCTGCCGTTTTGTCGTGAGATGTTGCAGAGACTTTTTTGCTTCGTTAAGTTGTCTTAGCAAGGCTTTGTTATGTAGTGGGTTATGCATTTTCTAGTTTGAGTTCTATTTTTCGAAACTCTTTTAACATATTATCATAATTTTTAGCTTGATTTTGAAGGACCAGACATTTCTCAGCTAGCATTTATACAGAAAGTTGGAGATAGTTTTTCTTTAATTGTTAATGATGGATAAAAGACGTATTCTACACCACCAAGGTATATTCGAAAGAAAAATCCTAATTAAGACTGATTCATGCTTAAACCATTCAAATTTTGACTGTCTATTATTAAAACAGATCATCTACTTTAAGTTTTCTAGAGTTCTATAGCTCTGACGGCAAATATAATAGCGCAAAAGCTTGTTATAAAAATGTTTTTTTATTAATGGACTTATTAAATACATAGTCAAGCTTCGTCCTCTAATAGTGTGTATTCTATGATTATTAAGTGTTGGACTTTCTGTCTTGATCTGGCCAATGACCACTCTCTTAAATGTAAAAGGAGCTTCGCCAGTCAGCTATAAAAGCTTTAACGTTTTTCTTAGCAATATAATTTACGTATAAAAATGTATGAAACGTTCATGATCGATTGTCCTTCTTAAATTTTTTTCATATAGATGTTTGTGACGATCATCCCGTGAGAATATCTTAATCTAAACAACTCAGACATTCGTAAAATGTGCACATTTCAACTTGATTTCCTTACAACATAATATGCCGTAACTGTGGCCGTAATATAAATATTTGACAAAACATTTGTATGGGTAATGGGTTGTAAATTAACGTAGGATTCCCTAGACGAGCCTAACGAGGCTTAACATGCAAATATACTCAAAATTACTTCACACACCTAAAGGGACTTTTCAAAATCCATTTTACAAATTACTGAAATTCGGACGGTATCCCAAAGGGGTTTTAATCTTTGCAATTATTATTGTTATCTTTCAGATTCTTTTGCTTGTTTCGCAAAATAACTTGTTTGTTTTATTTTATGCACGTTTATAAGTAGGATAATAGAGGCAAATATTAAGTTTCAACCGACAAGGATTTAGGTTCAGGCTAGAGTTATTAGGATAATAAGTTGATTGAAGCTCTCTTTAATAATGACAACAAGTAAAATATTATTAAAAATAATGTAAATCGATATTTTTATTTTTTTACATTAAATAACTCGTAAAATTCATCTTCTAAATACCTACAAGTATAAACTTTGGCATATAATATTTTCAAATTTGTGGATTAATGCCATCTATCGCATCCTGTAAATACTGTTTCCATTCCATTTTCATTCCCGCTTTAGTTTTCAAGTAATAAGCAGGAAAGTTCGTCAGATGGCGTTTCTGAAAATATGTGGGCTGAACTTGCTTTAGTTCATAGGAAGCTACAAAGATGGCGCTTAATAAAATCAAGATTTGTAGTCTATCTTCTGGCTAGGACAGTTTTGATCGGAGAACAAACATCTGATTTCCATTTAAGTGGAAATCAGATATTTGTTCTCGGATCAGGATGTATTTACGTCTAGGATTGAAAAATGAATGTCCAATGTGACGTTAAGCTGTTCCAAAAACGTAAGACGTTCTGCTTACCCAGAAAGGGTATATAGGTGTGAATGTGAGTGGATTAATGGATAGATAGATAGATTTGCTAATTTTCTGCCAGCGAATTTAATTGAAAAGATATTACTCCGAACTTAAAGGCTTTAAGTTTCATCAAAATGAGTTCATTCATGAAGAAGCAAAATCGTCCGTACTTCGAAATATTCCCGTTTATGATAAATAAATAATACGTTAACTCTATTTAAATCATTATGCATTATCACATGAGAGAATATGAAATTTTAATGAACCATTAATTATTTGGCAAACCACAGTACGTAGCTTTAATCCATTGTGGACATGTGGATAAACCTTGGTCTCATTGTTTGTATGTTTATTTATGTAAATCGTACCTTACATAGTAAGCGCTTTTTTCATCAGCTATCTAATCTGAAAGTTTCATTAACTTACCTCTATCTAAGGCATTCTGCTAAAAGTTAGCTGCAAAGTGCATAATACAAAAAATCAAGCCGATTGGTTAAATATTTCCAACCACTATGTTTTGGATTTATATTTCCAACCACTATGTAATTTTTAACTTCTATCATTTTAATAGGTACTTTTACTAAGCGCACTGCTTTTTAAGAGTTCTATTTTTTCGACAAGAATTTTAACACAAAACTTTTTCCACTTCCTGCTCCGCCAATAATAAATGCACGTAAGGTAGGTTCCGTGTCAACTATTTAACGTCATAATTATAGTTTGGTTTTATCGATATTCATGATATTTTCATCTGAAAATTTTAGGATTAAAATGATCATAAAATTGTCATGAGTATCCTAGTTTTGATTGACTTATTCTACCTATATAGATAGATTTACTGATATAACTTTATTTATAGCATGTTGAATTTCATTTTCTCTTGACAAAAAGGTTTAAAACAGCTCCTTTTTTTACAAATGTCGTAACTGATTTTTCTTCCTATTGCCTATTTTATTTATCTCGTAACTTTGGTGGCTCCAATTTGAAAGTGTAGATACCTAGATAGATGCTTAGAATCTACTTTACTATTATAATATAATAATTTAAGGTTGAAGTATTGAATTGCATTGTAGCTTGTTATGGCACCTCCGAATTGATTGTACCGTTCTTGTTCTTTTTTGTTTTTAATAAATTATCCGCAACAAATACGTTTCTACGAAGAAGGAAAGATTTTACAACAGCAGATTTTTCTAAGTATAGGAAACATCTCTCTGAATGCATCTGGTATTTCACAGTTAACTGTCAAAGTGGACAGTTAACTGTAAAATACCGGATGGATAAAGATTTTTTCGCAGTCTCATAATTGTTTTATCTGTGATGTATACATAGATACGCCATTAACTATTATACTTTAACAGTCTGGTCAAAATAGCATAGAAAGAGTTTGGCTACTGTGAGTGAATAAAGTAATTTAATTGTTTCTTTATTCACTCACGTTCAGGCAATCTGTGTCGTCAAGTGCTTTAATGACTACTTAATGCTTTACCTTCCAAGTTAATCACATCATTTCTTGCAATCCTTTTTCTAACCTTGTTCATAATCTTTAAAATAATTTTATCAATTTAACAAAATAAGAATGAACTAGAAGAATCCATTAATATACCCTTTACGTTGTGAATAGAAACCGCTAAACAAAAAATAAGCTCTAAGAGTTATAATAAATTGTCCTTTCTGCCTCTCGGTAAAGGGGTGGGTCATTGTTAGGCCCGGGAAGCGGTTCTTTTGTGTCAGTTTATTTACGTTACTTTCTGCGGTTTTGTGCTACAAAAGTTTTTTTTTCGCAGGAAGTTTGCGCATCTATATTTCATGTAGCAGGATAGCCGTTCCTCTAGTCAGGAATTGTGCTTGAATAGGTGGACTTGAATAATGGCATGTGCAATGGTTGTCTTAGTCCTTTCATGATTGTTTTATTTATTGTTCCTAAAGGTTTTGTGTACAGAGTTACTGCAAATTCGTCACGATTTCTTCAAGGGGTGCTAGTAGAGACTATAAGCTATCATACCACCTTCGGGTAGATAAGGAAAAAATGTACCAATTTCAAAAAAATAATATTCCTCTGTTTTTTTAAGAAAAGTGGATTATACTAGGTACTTGTTGCGGTTAGCAACACTAAGACGTCTTATGACGTATGTAAATTAAGAAAAATACTGTCAGATAAAATTTGTCCAAATAAAGTGTGCCACGGAGACATTAATTAAAATATTAAGTGTTATCCAAGCTAGTGTTTCACTTCACAACAAACATACAGTCCACTAGTCCAACAGTACTTCAAATAGGGAAAAACAAATATTACGTATTTAATAATAAAAATAATAAAATTCGCATTGTTTGTGAATGATCATTTATAGAATCTTAATTTTTTTTTTCAATTTTTACCTATTCCTATGACAATACAATTTTATTACAAAAAATTACCAAATAACTTTGTCGGCGTGACAGTTATATAACATGTATGCTTAATAAGCTATTTAATTCCCTAATTAAATACAACTTAAAAAAAATTAATACGTTGAAAAATTTATGAAAAATGGATATAATCGGGAAAAAGTGAAAAATCGTAATTTTTAGAACTTATTTATGTTATGGTTTAAACTTCAATTTATAACTAATTTTCAAAGTGCGAGTCCTTATTAACAGGTATAATCCAGGCACGCACTCTTGTCCATAATTGAGTTTTTAGAACGTCAATAGACAAAGTGTTCGTGATTTCACTTCCGTCCATCTACACACGAACGCCTATAATCACTTTAGGGGTAGGCAGGACATCTACATTATTTGACGCGACATTTGATATTTAATCTAAGGGTTATTTGATGAAACATGAGTATAATAGTATATTGACAGTATTTAACGGTTAGCCTTTTGCTCTCAATACAGCAAAATCCATGCGCCCCACTTACTGGCTTCTACAGTATGTCTGAAAAGAGTTGGTAACTGGCATGTTAATGCAAAAATTAAAAATCTGACACAAAAATAAAAGTTGGAAAAATCAAATTCATATGAAGTTTCGCACATATAAATGTTCGTCTAGATGTTGGTATAAGTTATTTTTCTCAGTACAAGTTGCAAGTACGAATACCAGAGCAATCTTTTAAAAGAACTGCTGCGTCCGACTGCAAAGCAGAACCATTAATTTCGTGCGAATCGACGTTATCTATTTGGCAAGACTTTTTTGAAGGTTTTAAAACTATTCTAAGTGGAAACTTAGACAGTGATGTGTTGCCACACTCACTGGCCGTTTGTCACTAGCTTCTGGATTGTGACCAATTTCCTCGTGAAGCTCACAGATTAAACTAAAATTTAATTTTTTGACTTTCTTTCTTCTTTTTAACGCTTAGTCCTGTTTTTCATTAAACAGGACTAAGCGTTAAAAAGAAGAAACTGACAAAATGTGTTTTAGTTTTTCCGCTACTAGTCAAATAAAGCAGTCTTGTGCGTAATTGGTTTAACTTACATTTATTAAAAGTTGCTTCACGCGTTTGTAAGCCTTCTATTTTCGTTGTTTTCATCATGACCTTGGAATTGAACTTTATTCTTCTTTCTTGGGCTTAGTCCTGTTTTCGTTCAGGGTTTGCTTGAACATGAATTTTGTGACAGTCTAAAATCGACAAAATGTGTTTTAATTTTTTCGCTAATAGTCAAAGAAAGCAATATTGTGCGTTTAATTTATATTTATTAAAAGTTGCTTCGCGTGTTTGTAAGCCTTCTTTTTTTGTGGTCTTCCTCGGGAGCTGATAACATCGAATATATTTTTTTCATCAAACGATGCAAATTTTAGGTTAGAAAAAAAACAGAGTAATAGTCAGAATGGCAATTGTATTTAATGATAAATAATCAAAAAGAATCGGAAAAAAAAACAGTATTCGTTTTCGATAAAGCAGCAACAATATATTATTAACCTAATCGTTTTATTCTCCCTGCTAATTCCACTCGGAAATTTTCAATTGTGTCGCAGTAAATTGAATTTGAGGACTTTTTCTTTACAAAAGAGAAGTTGCCTGCGTTTTATCTTGCACGGGAATTAATTTAACAACTTTTTCTTTCAGCATAATCTTTGTAAGGAATTGGAAAGAAGTTGGCCGCTTTCTTAGTCGTTTTCACGCAATTTCTTGCGGCAGTAGAGTTGTTAAAACAACTTAGTTTACTCTTTTTGTTTTTAATTTAACAAGTAAATTATTTTTTTATTTGTTTAATTTAGAGAAAAACATTTATTAAACAACGTTGAAGGCGCTCGATTGACATTAGTAATGCAGTTTTAAATTTATTTTTGCCTCTCAATACAACTTAAGCGATCCTTAGTATGAGATGTATTTTTTTTAAGAATTTCGTACCCATATCCCGGGGAAAGCTGTTTTTCTCTGGTAATATTACACCCCAAAATAGAAATCTGCTTTTTTCACAAATGTTTGCATTAACGTAGAATCGAATCTAAGAGTAAACAATTTGGTGGAAATGTTACACCACTAAACCAAGTCGTAAAAGAAATATGAAATGCTCGTAATGGACTTAAAACGTACCCCTTAAAATGCCCACTCATGGTCTATAGCCTCTTGGGGAGCCTACAAATGACCCATATGACCTATTTTTGTTTTCGAGAGCACTCGTTCGCTTGATACGTTGGAAACTGCCATTGTCGGAGCACTTTAGTCAACGTTACTCATTTTCGACTTTGCTATACATTTTGTGACCGGAAAATCGTTTACTTTTAAAATATCAGCTTTTAAAGGTAGAAGTCACTTTTAGCCTTTGATGGTGCTCCCCTGGGGCGAGGTATAACGGATCTCTTTGAATTTAAAAATAGATTTCCTTGTAATTAATTTTAAGGTGCGGACTTTGATCGAAAATTTCCGGAGAGATTCAAAGCCACTCAGTTTTATAAAATATTAGAAGGTCTTGTTTTGCCTTTTTGATGTTGTTCTTCTTTGTTGTGAAGGGTAGATGTCTATTTTTTTAAATAATAATTTAAATTAAGCCATTCAATTTTGTAAATAGACTAGTATTTGTTAATATTATTATACATATTGTTTGAAGAAAATAATAAAACAATGACGTGCAAATAAAATCAGACCGTGCAAAATTTCGATTTATTAGAAAGAGACACAAAAAAGTTTGATGTGCATTTTTTTTTGAGTTTATTTTTTGACAAATTTTAAATTTCATTTCAAATTCCGTTATCGAGTCATTGTACGTTTATCAATATGTTATCTTAATAAATAAAGTTGAATATCAGTCATATAATAATTTTTAAGCTGAATTATGAGTAGACGAAGATAGCTTCCTCCTCAGATAACAATAAACCACAGACTACCATGAACCATTCGCGTGAAAATCTATTTCACTTGCGAAGTCCATTACGAAGTTCTTTGGAGCCAATAATTTGGAGTCCTATCGCAGTCGGCAAGCTAATCTAAACTGTTCCACGGTCAGACGTAGTAAATCCGAAACCCAATTTATCTTTGACGCGCCGTTTTATACTTACTTCTTCAGAGCTTGGCCTCAAGCTGTTTCCTTTTAGGATGTTCAAAAATTTTTTGAAAAAGGATGAGGTATTTTTTCAATTTTTATTGAAAAATGCTGCAGACTAATAGTCTAGACAGGTACTTATTGAGTTGCGATTTTATAAAATTACTCAAAAAAAAGACTGAAAAAATTGCATTTCCTATCAATTTTATATGTCTAAAGCATCCTCGTTATTTTTACCCGACTGCCAAAGAAGGAGGGTAATGTTTTTGGTTGTCGTCTTTGTATGGTACCTATTAATCAAAGTTTATTAATAACTTTTTAACATTCCCACCTTTTTTGTTTGGGTGCATCTGAGCTATTTAAGCCTGATGTCGTAGTCGTGTTTTTTTTATTCATAAAAAAAGTATATTAAAAAATTCAGCCAGTCAGACAGTCCAATTGACTAGAGTAATAGTTTACAAAAAAAACTCAGATGCGTCAAAGTCCTGCGGTGGTAGAAGCTAGTTTTAAAAAAAAAATCCTCGAGGAAAATCATTCAAAGAGGAAAGACAAAAAAGTACGAAATTTTTGAAGCGTTTTTTTTATTATAAGATGGGTTAACTCTTGACCTCAATATAAGATGGGTTAAGTCATAGATGAGGTGGACGATGGAACGAGTTAACCCAGAAAATGCCTATTAAGGCAGCTCTACGATGTTTCTTGCTTCGATGTGATTAGATGTACCGCAAGGCAATCGCAGTAATTACAAGTTTAATTCGCTACGGAACCCTACGACCGAGGCGGAAAGTTGAGTGGTCTCTAGGTGGACGTTTCGTATTTATGATACTGGAGGAAAAAATATATATCTTGTAGTATTTATTTTGAAAAAAAGACTTGTAGGCTTCAAGCATTGATGTATCTTTAGATTCAAGTGGGTGATTGAAGTAAATTACAATTAATTGACTTCAATATCAAAAAAAAATATGTAAATGATTGAAGTCAATAATTAGGTCTTTTATTAATAAATTATAGTTAAATAGTTAATAAATGGTACAGAAAATCATCAATGTGACAACCAAGAAAAATTCTTCTCCTTTCTTATACTAGTGCAGGGGTCAACAAATGGCGGACCGCGGTCCGCATGCGGACCACCAACCTATTTTGTGTGGACCGCGAGAACACAACAACTTGCACTACAGAATACATAATTTAATAAAAATTTTGTTGTCGTCAATTCGAAAATGGCCAGGCGAAGTGACCGCGATGGTTATTTCATTTATTATAACGGACCCCGAGCGAAACTACTTGGTGACCCATGTACTAGTGTAACAACCTGGTTTGACTACGAATAAAACAAAGTCCCCTGCCGCTTCTGTCTGACTCAATGCGATAAACTCAAAAATTTGTGTGTACATAGGTGAAAACGGTATAAAAATTCGTGTGAATTTTCATAACATTTTCACCTATGAATGGAGTTATTCAAGTGGAAGAAGGTTTATGAATAATTAATTCCCGTAATTTCCACCGGAACAAAATCCGGGCGGGAAGCTAATATGTTATAAAAACAATCTAAACGGGAACTGCTACAGTAAAACGCGAAGTTTTAACGTGTACTAATGAGGACTATCCACTTCAGTGCAAGATAAATGGCTCACAAGCAAAATTGGAGCAAATTTTTTCATCGAACTCGTAAAACTGGTCCCAACTGTAATATACGAAGCTGAACGTGCATCCAATGGGTAGGTAATTACAATTTTGCTGCCAACAGATTTCTCCTCTGGATATTTTTTTGTAATGATTACTAAAAGTGGAATATTGAAAGTTGGTGAGATTTTTTATTGCACAGTTGGTTCTTTTAATTAGATATGTCCTATCTAATTTAATAACCGGTTTAAAATAAGTTTAAATTAAGACAAACTTACAAGTTTTGAACATACAAACAATACATAAATAATAAGTAAACACAATACACTCAAAAGTTTTCCCATATGTCGTGAGTCCCTTGGAACACAAACACGAACACACATGACCCAAGAAAAAATATCTGCCTATTACACAATTTTTTTCCCTGACCGAGAATCGAACCGAGGACCCGTCCATCAAAAGACAGCATCACTACTATTATAATTTGATTTAACCAGTCATCAATATATTAATAGTGCTCTACGTTCATAGGAGAGCATGATGGTGAGCATTATTGGCCATTGTGGTTCTCTCTATTATATTATTTTAATGACATTTCTACTAAACTTTTATACAAGGTGTTTCAAAAAAACCCAAAAAAAAGAAATTCCAAAATTTAATTTTAAAAGTGAAATAGTCGCAACTCTAGTAATCAGTTGCACGGTTTGACATCTACAAAATCAAAGTTTCATATAATTATTATGACATACTTGTCATATTTGTAAAAGAGCTGTGCAATAAGCTAAATTTTAATTAATTTTAAATTATTATTTTTTTGGGTTTTTTTGAAACACCTTGTATAATGTGTCAAATTTTATAATAAGCGTTCATTTTCATACTCAAATTTATCCTTCTTATATTTTGTGTGAATTGATTTAGAAGTCAGCTTCTACTCGACTCCTTTACTCATCTCAAGTATTGTTTTATCAGCAATAGTTTCATTATTTCAGGTAGTACAAAGTCTTGAAATACATTCCGTTATTTAGAAACTAATTTCTGGAAAATAAACACTCTTTAATTTAATTAAAAAGTAGGTCCAAAAAACATGTTAGTTTAATAGAATTAGTAATCATAAGCCAAACTAATGTTTAACGAATTCTGGTAAAAAAAAAAAAAAACTTTTGTAGGTATCATAATTTCACTCAAAATTATTTTATCTTTACTATTTTGTGCTGCGTTTCACCCTTGTCTACAAATAAGTCACTTGTGTAGATAAGATACCTCTCCTACTTGCCAGCTCAAAAATCTAGGCAAAATAGCATTCCATCTCTAAACACGTAAAATAGTCTTCAGCTTAACCCTCCGTTTCTAGAATACCTAGATCTCTAAGGCTCATAGCGAAAAGCAAATTTCGAAATGGAGTTTAATGACCTACGGATCACATTCAGCACCAATTACTGCTGTAAAGCACACTCTCATCAAGCATGTAAATAAATCCAGACCTTAAAATTAACACTTTAAGAGTCATATTCACTTTGCTCACCAACTAAGTTTAATGTGCACTTTCAAGCTTTGCAACGAATTTGAAACGTACGTTGAACATTTTAGAGTAGATTTTGAGTTGCGCGGGATTTAAATAGCGGATATACATTAGTGAAGCGAGCGTAAAGAGTGATACACACGGGCTTACCCGCCAGTTTCAATGGAATTTGGGATTGCACTTTGTTTAAGCTGTTTAACTTGTATTCACTAAAGCATTTTGCTGTAATAGGATCAAGTAAATAGTTTAGTAACGTGTGCAGTTTGGAATAGTTTGATATCAGTATTTCTGTGTGGATTCATCATTCGCGGTACTGAGCAAGTTTAATAGTCTATATCTAGGCAAAGCTGCTCTTATCTCATAGACTCTATCAGATCAAAATGAATAACAAATATAGGAAAGTAGAAAACTAAATCTTTTGAAACTACTCTTTTTCTAGGATCTTTTAAAGTTTGTTTCCTTTGTGTTTTTTTTTTGTCCTTCCTTATTCGTAGTTATAATCAAATATGTGGCGAACTTGAATAACTCTAGTCTCAGTTTTAAAAACGACGAATGGGCTTTGACTTGTTTAATTATTGGGACTGACAGCTTTACGTGCCCTCCGAAGCACGGAAACGCTCATGATAAACTGTCAGTTTGATCACCTTTCAGGTTCCCTGCTCTTGTGAAAATGCTTGACCGCACTGATTGGTTCAGATCAGTAAGTGCCATACTGGGCTACGCTTCATATTTTGACTAAACGAAGTTTTCACTTCAACAATGATACAGTTGACACTTTGTGTTGTTACTTACCCGTAGTACAGTCCATTCCCTGAATTAAGTATCCACACATATTTCTAAAATCTTCTTGTCTACTGGTGATAAGGGCCAAATAAAATCAACTTAGCCCCTTATCTTGGGGAACTGAGTGTACTTAGTTTGGGGTTGGATGGCGTTGCGTGAGTTGTCCCTTAATATTTATTTAATTATCTAAAAAGGTTAACAAGGTCCTTTTTAGATAATTAAATCTAATTTTTTTTTATAAATTTTGTACCCATTATGTCATGGAGTGGCGATAGCCCAGTTGGTAATGAGCCAGACTTGTTATCCGAAGGTCGTGGGTTTAAATCCTGGTGCGGGCCTGTACCACTAAATTCGTCTTTTCGAATTTATGTACGGGTTTCTAATTATCGCTTGCTCAACGTTGTAGGAAAACATCGTGATGAAACACGCCCGTCCAAGAAAAATTATCGAAAGACAAGTGATCCACCAACCCGCATTGTGTCAGCGTGGTGGACTATGGCCTAAAATCCCCTTCGTGTTTCGAAGGGAGGCCCTTGCCCCTCGGTGGGGACGTATATTGTCTGGTAAAAAAAATGTTTGTAACCATTTCCGCAGTAGTCTAACCAACCTTGAAAGATATTTGAGTGACAACGATGAAGTTATTTTTAAGTTTATTCGAAGAATTGTATGATTTGAAATAAGGAGATTATTTAGTTTAATTAGAAATTGTTGTAGAGTAGATTTGATATATTTATTTCACAACAAAACATACAACGTCAAATAAAAAAATAGTAAGTTCAGCTCATGTTATGGTCATCACAAAAAATTGATGTATTCCTAAATAGAGCCTTAAATTCTGTTGGAATCTGTCATCACCTTAGGTAGTGTGTATCAATCTTAACGAGAGCAAGACGGGATGTTAAGCCTCACAACGCTTAGGATTAACAAACCAGCGTTATCTACGGTGTTTGTGTGTGTGGATACGTGTTTGCTTTTCATATTTCCTTCTTTGTATAGTATATGCATTGTGTTCAGCGTGGATTGTTTATTTTTGCTCCACATTTTGGAGAGGGGATGAAATGATGTGCTTTATGTTGGTAACTGTGTTTATTATTGTTATAGAGGCAATAATGAAGAGATGAAATGGTTACGCCTATATCCCATTTAATTACAGGACCCTGACGTAAAAAATTGCGAAATACATACTTTTAAACGTCACCGAAAGCGTTTTATTACATCTATAAAGTTTTTTTAAAGCAAAATATTTTTTTTTTTACTGTGGTTGTATGTTTAAATTAATCTGTCATCACATCATTTTCCCAAATCACTTGCGTTATAGATTACACAAAACGCTTAAAACCTTTAAAAGTCACTTGGTAAAAGAAAAAAGGTCCAAGTAGTGAATATGTTCGCTCTATGTGAGGTTTTATCAATAAATTAAAAAGAGGGGTGTTTGTGTGTCTGTCTGCGGCATCGTAGCTAAATGAATGGACCAATTTGGATGCGATTTTTTAATTGAAAGCTGATGTATTCGGAATAGTTCCCAGCTATATTTGATCTTTGTCCAGTCATTCAAAAGTTATAAGCAATCGAATCTTGGAGGTGATGAAAAAAAAATCTTAGAGATATTATCAGTTTACTTAATGGTTCAGCTTCTTTCAAAGTTCAATGCCTTTCAATAAATCAATTTAAATAATTTCTTTAGGCAAAAATATGTATCAAAATAGTAAACTATCTTAAGTTTTTAACAGATTTTTTTTAATTATTTATCTTTTTGTATTACGCTTGTGACGTTTACGGCACATTGTTTCAGACACAACAGCATAATGTTTATTCAGAGTTGAGGTAATTTGGTCAGTATTATTCTTATGTAGGTAGTTCATTAATCGAATTTTATTTCATCAGTTTGATGTCCTATTTTGCAATAATCGTAATACATTTTTATAAATATTGATAATTGCAAAAATTTTCTCTCTGAAAAATCGGCTTCTTGCTGGTTAGTTTAAATTACATACATCATATGCGACTTTGGGCTACATAACACTTTATAGCTATAACTATTGAGCTATTTTGAGCACTGTACTTAGCAAAAAATCCCTCCAAAAGCCAAACTATGAAATAAAAAAAAAGTAGCAAGCAATCTTACCACTAACTCGTAGTCGTAGCACAAACCAAGCGTAGCATTTTGTAGGCTGTAGATATTCGTAGCTCTTTATTTGTAGCAGTTAGTGTAGGAGTTTATAATTTATTTTCTCTTTTCTAATACGGGATAATACAGGGCTTTATGTTTTTTAAACCAACTATTAAACAATTTCGATTTCTATTTCAACTATTTTAAACTGCTACTGTATGGCTATTTAAAATAAATCCATGCCATGTCTATGCTACCATTACGGTACCAGCATATAAACAGAGCGCCATCTTTCGCTTCAACATTGAACTAACACAAAGCGCTGGAAAGCAATCTCCTTTCCTCTAAATGAGAGCCGGGGGAAAATAGGTTCCAATTTTGAAACAAAATTTCAGTTGCCATGCGGCTTTGCCCGTAGAAAGTCGTGTTGGCAGTAGAGCGCGGGAAAATTCAAATTGGATATTACCGCGTTAGTCATTAAAAAAAATCGTAAAATAGTATTGGAATTTGTGACTTAGCTGCTATTTAAGAAAGTACTTAATTATTGTGAACTAATATAGAGTGATTATAATTTAAGAAATCGGTGTTTATAAAGTGACGTTAACATGCTTCTTGAGACATGAAATTCAAATGGATATTTGATCTATCATCAATTCACCATGTATTTTGAAGGGTAACGATTTTATAATTATAAATCTTAAAAATCCTGTTACAATTTCTTTGTTATTTTTCCTTTGTTTTCGGTGATAGCTTTGCTTTTTTTACTTTGCTCTTTGATGTCTTATGGCTTCAGAAATTTTAATTAGTCCCTTTTCTCTTTTTTGGCTTGAAAGAATAATTAAGAGTGTTTGTTATGATTACACTTCTTTTGCGAACTTTTGTTTTAAGAATAATTTATTTAGATGACGATCTTGCACTTTAGATAAGATCTGTGTTTATTTTGTTTTTGTTTTTTCTAGTTCGTGTAGTATAGTGCCGCATTACAAAGAAGTTTTGTTTTACTTTTTTTTGCCATATATTACTAACTTAACTTTAAAATTTGAGTTTTTTTTCCATATTAATATTCTATGTTACTTGGTTCACCGTTGTTTATAAGTGGTTTAAACTATTGAAAGTACCTACTCAAGTAGCGGCTCTAGTAAGTAAAAGTTATATTTTTCTTAGAAAATGGAAATAAATGATTTCTAAAATACTTTAACAAGTCTTTGCCTGACAAATTGTTTTTTTTTTGTAACAATGTAATTAATTTTAAAATATTCAATTTACGTGCAAATATTTAAAGTTGTTTTGCAGTAAAAAATCTAAGCAAACCAAGTAGCGAGCAAACAGCTAGTACAGAACAAGTTCTGTAGTACTATTCTGTACTATGTTCTAAGTCCATGTTGAGCCAGCGGAGTAAAAGTAGTAAGTAAGGTGTAGCAAATACCATTAAAAACAATTGGTCTTCCACACTAATTGGTCGATCAGTGTCGAAATGGTTTTCCGCACTTTCCCAATGTGTAAGCTTTATTCACTCTACATGTTTAATCTATGCTAACCTCGCAGTTTTAGATGCTAGGAGATATTCTGCGCTTTAAAATATGTATTTTTTATACTTAGATTTGTGGATGTTTTGGAACTGAATAAACATGTGGAAAAAATAATTTTGTGAAATTTCCTAATTATTATTTTATCGATAAAAATATTATTATTCTACTTTATTAATAGGCAAAAAATAAAAAAGGATCAAGGGCTGCGAATCAGCAGAAAGGTAGATGTAGGTACCCAATTTATTCTGTGAATTAGATTGCACGATATTGGAATATCGAATAATCATACAGAGTAATTGATTCTCGCCTTCAGAAATTGCCTGAAAAGAAATGTGCTCCGCTAAATAATATTCTTACCTACGAGAATGATTTTTCTCGGATGCTTCCACCTATTTTAGTTCTATACTGTATGCTGCCTTAATGTATTTTTAGTACCTCTTAATTTGTTTTATAATGAAACGAATTTTCTTTATTTTTATTTTTTAAACAAAGCAAAGACATAAAGCATAATTTAGCAGCAATAACTATCTTTTTAATTTTAAGGAATTATATTTTTCATGTGTGACTTAAGTATTTATGTCTGTGGTTTATGTTGTTTGCTCAGTATTTATTGTTAATCAAATCGGTATAACCACGTAATCATTAATAAATAATCCGACGATAAAATAACAAAAACGAGATTTGGAACGTTTTTATAAACACTAGGGTCTGCTAATAACATAGGACTAGCTTTACTTATTGTTTTAATCACTAGTAATTATTTTACAAGGATACAGTAAGTCGTGTAAGAACGATCGGTGTCCTCAAAACATTAAGTCACTAGTAATTATTCTTTGTTATACTGTCACGCCTTGGTAGTTTGATAAAAATGAAAATTGGTCAAATTGTGAAGAACATCCAGTTTGTTAAAATATAACCACGTAATCATTAATAAATAATCCGACGATAAAATAACAAAAACGAGATTTGGAACGTTTGACCCATTTCACCAACGAAACTCTAACCCAGCACTCTGCTTACAAAAGGATTTTTCTAAACAGAATTTGGCTCGGAAATCCATTTATTTCCATACAATGCGCTTGGGATGAGGATTAGGTACGGAATCCGCAGAGAATAAAAAGTACGACAATCAGTTTTGGGTTTTATTTTATTCCAATTAACGCCCTTTGTGCGTGTCAACGTATTTTTGTTTGGATAAGTATCTAATTTAATTTTGGAGCAATGTTGCTCGAGTTGGAGGATATGTTTGGACAATTAATTGATAATGGGATTGAAATGTACAGTTTTGTACAGCACAATGCTGAATTTAGCTCATTTTGCTTAGGTTAATCTAGTTCTTATTTAATTATTGTATCATTGATTTAATTTTAGCAGTAAAATTATTTTATTAAATTCAAGTATCAGTTTAAATATAATAAATAAAAAATATATACTGAAAGAAAATTTAAAAGCGCTCAAGAAGAAAAGGTTCTAATACAGCAGAGCTTTTCTAATACAAAATTCCAAAAACAGCTTCTACAATCATTATTAAAATTTAACGCGGGGTCGATTGGCCTCACTGAACTTTACAACATGCCAAAAACAGCAGTCTGAAATAATTATTAAAATTTAACGTTGAGGTTGATTGGCATCACCAAAATTTGAATTGTGGCGTCTATAATTATTTACAAAACCAAAAGCAAAAAGAAGCGCTCGTAGCCCAGTGGCGCTCCCTGATATCAACCGATTAGATAGGTTAAGCAACGTTCATAGAGGCAGGGAACCTGTTGGGTGATCACAGTGGCAATTTATCACGAGCGTTAAGCTGTCGGTCCCGGCTGTTGTCGATTGACTAATTGACTACATTCGTTTAAACCAAGTCAGATACCATTGTGCGGTTTGAAAACTCTGACACCAGGGTAAGCCTAGTTCACCACATACTAGAATATACCGACACAATAAGAAGATGCATAAAATACTTTTAAGTCACTCCTAATACCTCTCGACTGACCGTTTTTTAAGAAATAAAAAATATTCAATAACTCATCCATCATCTAGGGTAACATTATTGTAACCTGTGCTCAACCTGCAAATTGAGACATTATTATTGCATTATTACGGTAATAACCTTTTTATAAAGAAGAAAGACGAACAAAGTAGACTCCTAACATAAGTTTGATAACCTCGTTTCTGTAAGTCTCGAACTTTGCCAATTTCTGTTTCGCTCCTTCTCATACATAATTCACGGTGTAAGGTTAATTTTCTACACTATACGTCTTCGCCGTTTAGAATATTCTTTTATTACTCAGGGCAAATTTTAACTTAGAAATGTTTTTACAAAATTCACAGAAATTTTCTTATTTTTATCTACGCGGAATTTTATCATATCATTGAGATGGAATTTGCGTCTTTATTTTGTTGACTTTTATAAATTATTGTTCGTTTTAGTTTATTAATTTCATAATATTTCATTTTCTAATAACTTTATACGAAAGTTAAACAGAAAAACTAACTAAATACCACGCTCGATATTTTATTAAATAAATTAATAGTTAATTAATTAATAACAACTGTGAAGATAAAGTTTCTGGATTTTCTGTTAAAGTTTCTAAATGTATCTAGAATGTATCTGAATGTATTTTTAGAAATTCGACAGAAAAAGTTCCTGGTATTGGGGTGCTATAATTTGCTACTAATATTTTTTTCTCTTTTTCTAAATTAGATTTGTAGCTATAATTTGTGCGTACTGTAAATAAAGACCACAAATTTTATTCCCTAAAAAGTTATGATTATTTATATTAACAATAACCTTATCTCATTATTCACTTCTTGTTTATCCTCCTAACATATATTTAGCACCGGATTATAAGCACCTTTGGGCTTACCTTATCAGCTCATTAATTATTATAAACATAAAGCAAATACAGAATACGCGTGTAGCGTTCACAGAGTTATCTCTGACGTGTGAATAGCGATTCATGTCATACGTTCTCACTTGTTCATTAAGTGACATCTGTCATGCAAACTTCATTTCCTGGGTAGGATTGTACATAATTAATTGCTCATTTATCTTTATCAGTTACAATCGTTCTTGTGTTGAGTTCAGCTGGGCTAGCATACGGGATAAGAGAAGTCTCTCATGAGAGAAGACAAATTATGTCTTCTCTTCACTTTATCTCTCATGTCCTAACATGCCAGCCTCAAAAGAGTAAAAACTCTTCGAAGACAGCGCTATCTCTAAGTAGAGATAAAGGAATTGCCATTATGAAAAAACTTAACCATTTTTACAGCTTTCAACACTAATTTCATTCGTTCCCATTCACTCTCTTGTAGTTTGAAACACCCAAAATTTGTATTTTAAAAAAAAAATGACATTTGTTTGACGTTTCAAGCGGTTGAATTGAAGTGTTGAAAAGACTTTTTGGCGGGAGTTTCGACTGAATAGGCGTAAAATTTTTCTCTCTCGTAAAAAGTTTTGAATTTTATTTATAACTTGAGTTTTTGTGATGGGCGCTAAAAGTAAGCGCAAGAAAAAAGAAGAAGATGATATCGGAGATCCGGAGAGCGGCGATTCGGACTCCGATCGCGATGATTCTGATAAGTATCAGATTTTCAAAGTCGAAAATTACTGTCGTCAGTACCCCGAAGATGGCGGGAACTTTGAATATTTAGTTATTTATGAAAGTGCAGACTCAAAACCATTAGGGGACAAAGACCTAATGTCTATTGGTACTGCAATTAAAAAGCATAATAAAGGAATAAGACGATTCAAGCGCATAAATAGATATAAAATTGGTGCAATATTTGAGCGGCCAGGGCTTGCCAACTTGGCGCTAAATAATGCTAAGGCTCAGAAAGACCTAAAACTTAAAGCAAACATTCCAGCCTCTTCAACCGAAACAATTGGCGTAATAAGAAATGTTCCCACGGATTTATCAAATAAAAGCATTTATAAAGGTTTGTCAAGCTCCAAAAACATTGTAGCAGTTCGTCGTTTCATGCGGAGGACCAGAGACGATCAAGGAAACACATGTTTAGAGCCCACTCAGACAGTTGCAATTACGTTTGCATGTCCCACCCTGCCCGACAATGTCGACATTAACTCGTGGTACTTCGAGGTAAGTCCCTACACCCCTCCGGTACAACAATGCCTTCGATGCCTTCGCTATGGTCACATTGGAAAATTTTGCAAAAATGCCCAGAGATGTTCTGTCTGTGGAGATGGACATCACTTCTCAGATTGTTCTAAAACAAGTAAAGAAGCAAAGTGTGTACATTGTGACGGTAATCATATTGCCATCTCAGCAGATTGCCCTATTAAACAGAAAAAAATCGAGGAAAATAAAATTAAACACAAAAGAGTTGCATATGCTGATTTATTCAACGAGAAGTCTTTTCCATCTTTAAATGCGAAATCCAATCCCTCTGACCTTTTACAAAAACTGATTAAAAATGATATTTTCTTTAATTTATTAATTGAATCAATAGTCAAAATTATTTCAACCAGAAAGGAAGAAACACCTGTCACTTCTGAAAGCATTAAAAATGTTTTACTATCCACATTTAACACTAAAAATAAAGAAATCTTAAAGTCTAATTAATATTATGGATTTTTTAAATATAATGCAATGGAATGCTCAGTCTATTTTATCTAACAGATATGCTTTTACTCATTATTTGTATCAAAATGACATTCATATAGCTTTACTTTCTGAGACATGGTTAAAGCCAATCAAAAAAATTAATATAAAAGGATATAAAATTGAAAGATTAGACATAGGTAATGATCATAATGGTGTAGCCATTCTTATTAAAAATAATTTACATTATGAGAGATTCAATACTTATCATGATGATTCTCTTCAAAATTTAGCTATAAAATTAAAATTAAATAATTATTATTTGACTTTAGTTAGTTTTTATAGTCCTACATTAGCACCTTCACCAAACTTTTCCTATTCTCACCTTGATAGCTTAATTAAATCTATTCCATCTCCATTTATTTTAGCTGGGGATTTTAATGCCCACCACACCATGTGGGGGTGTAATACTACCGATTCTCGCGGTTCTGTGTTGTTAAGAGTAATAGATGACAATGATTTATGTTTACTTAATGATGGGCGCCCAACGACAGTCGGATCCAATACTTGGAGACCTAATGCTTTAGACCTTACTATTGTTTCTCCTACTTTAGCAGTAAATTGCAACTGGTTTGTAAATGATGATCCTTTAGGTAGTTATCATCTTCCGACTATTACAAAGTATCTTCTGAATAATTCTGTAACAGAAATGATTAACAATGTTGGTAAGGGAAATTATCATAGACCCAATTATAATAATGTAGATTGGAAAAATTACAAAGAAATAGTATCTAGAAAGCTCCATGATTATATTTTTGATCCTTCTAATTTGTTATTTTCATATAAAATGTTATGTGACCTGTTATTAGAGAGTGCTAATGAAGCAAGTGTTATTCTACACACACTAAAAAACAATTCTACACACACTAAAAAACATAGACAGAGACTTCCTTGGTGGAATAACATTTGTACTCTTGCTGTGGAAAATTGTAAATCAGCTTATTTAGAGTTTAAATTAGATCCTAGTTTAGAAAATTACATTAAATTTAAAAAACAGCAAGCTCTGAAAAAACTTACTTTAAAAAAGGAAAGAGATTCATCTTGGCTTGCATTTTGTGAATTGTTCAATCGACATACACCTGTATCCACAATCTGGAAATTGATTAGAAAATTTAATAAAACTTACGTTGAGAAACCCATTAATACTAATTCTGACTGGATTCTGGCTTTTTTAGATAAATTTGGATCAGATTCAATAACACATACACCTTCAAATATTAAATTTACATCATCAAACTCTACAAATAGTTTTCTGGTTAAGCCATTTACAGAGAAGGAATTTTCTAGTGCATTAAAATCAAGAAAAGATACAGCTTTTGGCTTGGATAATATCCCTTACAAAATGTTAAAGTTTCTGTCTGAAGATGATAAAAGATTAGTTTTGAGTGTTTTAAATTACCTTTGGAGCGAAACTGTTATACCGCCTGACTGGAAAACTGATTGTATTGTACCAATTTTGAAGCCTAACAAAGATGCTTCTCTTTCTGATTCATACAGGCCTATAGCTTTGACTTCTTGTATAGGAAAAGTTTTTGAGCAGCTGTTAAAACAACGGTTGGAGTTCTTTCTTGAGTCAAATAATCTTTTGTCTTCAAATCAGTTTGGTTTTAGAAGAGGTTTTTCTGCGGCAGAAAGTATCAATCATTTGTATCTTGACATACACAATTCATTTGTATATAATCGGCTTTTGGTGTGTGTTTTCTTTGATATAGTTGGAGCTTTCAATAATGTTAATCATCAGGTGCTTGTGCAGGAACTAAAACATCTCGGTATTCCTGAAAAAATTATTGAATGGATTTATAACTTTTTGCATGGTAGAGAAATATATGTAAAATTTAATAATAATTTGTATGGGCCTAAGTATTCTAATTTAGGTGTTTGTCAGGGGGGAATATTAAGTCCATTACTGTTTGTACTTTATATTCATAGATTGAATGTCATTCTTGGTACAAAGGTTAGTAACTTGCAATTTGCAGATGATTTAGCTGTGTATTGCTCCGGCTCAAATATTAGTGTAATAGAACATAATCTAAACTCTGCTCTAATAAATTTGAAAAACTATTTTAATTATTTAAAATTAGATGTAAGTCTAGACAAAACTAAGGTTATTATTTTTAGCAGAGCTCGTATAGTTCTTGCTAACATTAAATTTGATGGTATCAATTTGCCTATTGTTGACGATACTAAATTTTTGGGTGTAACTTTTACTAGAACTTTGTCCTGGAACAAACATGTTCAAATCTTACTAGATAGAGCTTCCAGAGCATTTAACATACTAAAATCCCTTGCTAGAACAAAATTAGGGGCAGATCCATTGGTATTGCTTAGGCTTTACAAGGCAATAGTGAGATCACATTTTGAATACAGTTACTTTTGCTTTGCTGCCAATGCGAACTTAGTTCAAAAGTTAGATATTCTGCAAAACCATAACTTGCGTCTTATAACAGGTGCCATGCGGACAACTCCCATTATTTCATTACAGGTAGAATGTAATGTTCCTCCTTTGAATTTCAGATTCAAATTTCTTAAATACAAGTTTCTTTTAAAACTTTTTTCCATTACTCGTAATTCCCTTTTAGAAAAACTTCTTGCCTTTGAGCATATTCCTTCTCCAAGGAATTCTTCCAAGTTCCCTTATATTCTTCTTGACTTCTCAGTTGTAAAGTCACTTGATCAGCAATACCTGCTATATAAGAGTAAAGATAAATGGGCATGCTATGAGGGAGTTTATGAAAGCAAATTTTGTGATATGAAAATTATAATTAATAAAGACCTTAATGTAAAAGAAGAAGTATATGAACATCTATCGAAATGGTCAGGATACAATTTTATCTATACTGATGGTTCTAAATCGGAGCAAGGTGTTTCATTGGCTTGTTATAATGAGAAAAATAAAGTTGGCCACGGTTTTTGTTTACCTGCTGTATCAAGTGTATTCACTGCTGAAGCGTTTGCTATATTGACAGCGCTAGATAACTTGAAAAAATCTCATGTGAGTTCAAGAAACTGGTTAATCATTAGTGATAGCATGTCAGTCTTATCAGCACTACAAAACAACTCCTACAGTATTAAAACGAGCTACATTATATATAAAATTAAAGAACTGTGGACTCAATTATCAAATGAACACCAAATCACTGTTGAATTTACTTGGACTCCAGCACATAAGGGTGTAAAGGGCAATGAAAACGCAGATTTTTTGGCAAAGACAGTTAATTTAAGGGGTGGTCAGCTCAGTCGAGTTCAGAACATTTTTCTACCTTGGCAAGATTTAATTTCCGTTATTCGAAAGAAAGTTATTACAGAGTGGGCAGAGTACTGTAATTTAATTTATCAAAATAAAGGCGCATGGTATGCTGAAATTAATAAAGAAATTGGCAAAAAACCCTGGTTCGCAAAAAGCAACAAATTCTACAAGAGACAATTTTATACTCAGATCTGTCGCTTGAGGTTTGGTCATTGTAAATTTAAAGCTCATCTTTATCGAATGAAAATTACATCTTCATCCACTTGTGAAGAGTGCTCGCTAAACGTAGACCAAACTTTACATCATATATTTTTTGATTGTCCAGCGTTCAATTTGCATAGAATTTTAATGATAGATAAACTCCTAGATATATATCAGATTATCCCGCCATCACTACAGGAAATACTTAAAAATTCAGCAACTTACGAAACTATTTTTGAATATGTCATATCCAGCATTGGAGAGTTATAATTTGACTTAACTTGAAGAAAACATTTAAACACGGAAAAGACATATAAACACGGAAAAGACATATATACACGGAAAAGACATATATACACAGAAAAGCGACATATACACGGAAAAGACATATACACGGAAAAGACATATAAACTATTATGAGCATCAAGATGACTATGAAAAATGGATTACGAATGACTTTACTGTTTAATTTACGAAAGATTTGGCTATAATAGCCTTACTTCGGGTATTACCTGACTGGCGAAGAAAAAAGAAGTTTAAGATTTGGCGAAAGCCTTAAAAAAGATGAACACAAGAAATACTGCTTATGATTTGGCTGTATGGCACAGTTCCATTGCCTATCCATTAGGATGAATTTTACTACTACTACTGAAGTGTTGAAAAACAATTTTGCGCGGAAAAGTTATTTTAGGTGTTTTTCATTGTTTTATTTTGTTTATCCGGGTTCTATTAAGTTGAAATTGGTACTTATGGTTGTTCCACCATAACGACCGATTGCCATTTATCAAGAAGTGAAGTGAAAGCGCTAGTGTTTATATCCTTTTCGCGCGGAAGAGGATATAAATACTATACGCTAGTGAAGACTGTATAATAATTTGTTTCTCGATTGCCATTTATGAAGAAATTGTGAATATGTCGTCCAAGAAACAAGTGTAAGTAAATTCATACAATAATATCTTTGTTATACAATAGCACATGCAATGAAAACAATTTGTTTATCCGTGTTTTTTTCTTATTTGAGATTAGCTGTATCAATGGTTATTCTACTTTAAGAGAAGTGAACTTCTTGCCGTGGTGCCACATAAGTACTTATTAGTCTTTTATAATATAATCTTACTAGGTATTCCTTTTGAATTGCTGTTTTGTTTATGACTCTGCAGGGTGAGAAGCAATGCTGCTCAAATTAAATATCTAGTGGAGTACATGGCAGCCCACACCAATTTTGCGGCACGAGAATTTAAGGGCCCGCTTGGCGGCGCCCAATATGAGCAGCAGTGGGCTCGACTCAAGGCGGCTCTTGATGAGCTAGGTCCAATACGGACAGTTCACCAGTGGAAACTTGTGAGTATAAACAACAATGCAACAATTTTTAGACCTACACTTTATTACCTACATATATTTTGTTTATAACCTAACTCACAGAATATTTATCAACTATCGTGTCAAGTTGTTAAATTGAATTTAGTTTGGTGAATGGCTGTGTCGATGCAGTTGTGCTAGTATCATGTGGATACACACTGGAGATGATTGGTTCAGTTAGTTTCTGGTTTAGTCAAGTTGTTTTTGTTACTTAAATAAGGAAAATAGGTATGAGTAATGTATGTATCTTGCACTTATGTTTATTGTAGCACCAAAAAACCAGCCACGAGCATGTCGGTCCACATAGTACAGTTTAGGGTTCTCTAGTTGAAAACATGCTTCGTAAGCTAGTCTTGACCAAGCTGGTCTAAGTTAGTGAATATGATATGTCCTCAGTTCTTATAAACTAATTTGATCGACCATTACTTGTTTGTATGTATGAGTGTAGGTTACATTTCTTATTTTATAATAGTAACATAAAGGATAACAAGTTTACAATACTAAGCTGTGATAGTATTTCTATTAGTTTCACTGTAATATAACTGTGAACTTATCCAGTTTTTTAAAAACAAAGGTTTAGCTGGTAGAGGTAATTTGAGATTGAAAAAAATTTTCACTTTAAAGCTAAATATTAGGCAGACTGCTGAATCAAAAAACGTTCTACCCAAACAAAAATTCATTTTTTAACAAAATATCCAATAAAACCCCACATAATGGAAATGGCAAGTAAAAAAAATTGTCCCCCTTTCATTTGTTTTTTTAATAAAGTTTTCATTTTGCTGTTTTTTTGGTGTGATCAATATGTATGACCATGCCGAAATTCTGGTTTGTAGTACCCAGGCTCTCTGAGGAAAACCGCGGAATAAAAGATAGACAGACATGGTGAAACAGTAAGGGTTCGTAGTTTACTATGGAACCCTAATATTGTAGTATATGTCGGTATTAAATAGGTGAATTGTATTTTTAGTGTTGGCGTGATCAAAAAAAAAAAGCTCGCACTGAAGGAGCTGCAGTTGCCAGAGGTCGCCTGAGGACTGGGGACAATACATTTGTCCCAGAAATTTCTGACACCACAGAAGTGGTGTTAGGAATAATCGGGTCAGCAATGGCAACTGGGCTGGGGCCAGCAGAGACACCAATAGGAGTAAGTATATATCACATTTATAAGGAACTTGTACAATTTATTATAGTTTACCTATGGATAAATGTATAAATGGTATCGTTAGCTTTGAAATTAGTTACAATTTATGAATATGACCTGCCAAATACTGGATCTCTGAATGAGACTAAGCACTGGGAAGAAGAAAGAAAGACCATTACAATCTGTGAATATAATATGTATATAAATATGTACATTGTTTAAAACTGCATAATACGATGGGTATTTAGGTAAAGGAAATCAATAAAAGGTGGTCTTTTTCACAATGATAAAACGATGGCCAGTTTGGTCAAGTGATAGTGGCGCTACCTCTTGATCAACAGGTCCTGAGGTCGATTAACTGTTGGGAAAAATATTTGTGTTAAAAGCAGATGTTTTTTCATGGGTCATGGGTCTCAAGGAAAACCTTGATGTGGCCCTTTGAGTGTGTAGCGTTTATTATTATTATTTGTTTCTCTCCTATGGGAAATCACGGCAAGAATGCCGGTTGTTTTGGAAGGTGTGCGTGGGTGTACAGGCCCCTTCAGATACTATTATGTATTGGGATATGTACGCCTAACGGATACTATCACTGCCTGCACTATTGAGGAGATACAGCCAAAGAGAGCGCCCATTTATGTATGTATGTATGTGTGTTTGTAAACATAAACACTTTACTGCACATAAACAAAGGTAGAAACAATGGGTGGGTAAAAACACATATTAAAATGTACAAAGGCGAACATATCCCACTATAGGGATTTATTCCTGCTAACCTTTGAGAGAAAAGAAAGGAGACTGAAATGCAGGATTGGTGGTATTTGCGGAATAAACTGATTCTAAAAATTACAAATTTTTAGAAGAAAGCTTTTAACAATTAAATAAATTAACTTTAAATAAAATCAAACCCATTAATGTATTACTTAAATAATGTACATATGTACATTTACACTGTTATTAAATTGGTATTTTTATATGTTTGTAACGAATAAACTGGAATACTACTGGACTAA
Source organism: Aproaerema taeniolella (assembly GCA_949987775.1). NCBI lineage: Eukaryota > Metazoa > Arthropoda > Insecta > Lepidoptera > Gelechiidae > Aproaerema > Aproaerema taeniolella. The sequence goes on from OX465248.1 coordinate 20,292,739, forward strand.
TTAAAAAAAAATTGCATTACAATGCTAAATTATCCCTGCTGTGTTTTTTTGTGTGAATAAATGTTATGTCTGCTATGTCTAAGTAACATAGGCTACACAGTTTTCCCGAAAGCTAGTGTATGATATAAAAGCTGTCGTGAAATCTATGTATTTATTTTATGTAACCTAACCTTTTGTTACCATTTTCTAGCAACCACTTCTCGACGACCCGCAACCGAGCACATCAAGAGTCGAGCCAACTGCTGAACGTTCTCGGCGGGGGCAAAGACGTCCGCGGAAAGAGACGCCCCCCACACAATTCTTAGATGAGCAAAGAAAAACCAATTTGTTACTCAAGGTATATGCTTGAAAATAGACTTAATATTAATTAATTTTAAAAAACATTGCCTGGCTGGATCGATTCTGAAGTTTTTTTGGTGGTGATTCCAATTGCCTGGCAAGGCTTAGATACCAAAATATTTTTTCTGAAAAATCCACTGGTAAAATTCCAACTGGGACAAAGTCATTGGCTGGACTAAAAATATACCTATATAATAATAATAAATCATCTATTATCAGGCTTCTAGGTCCACAGATAAATACCTTACAGACTAATATAAATCTACTTACACAAATATTATAAAGAGGAAAGATTTGTATTTTTGTATGTAACAAATAAACTTAAAAACTACTGGACCGATTTCAAAAATTCTTTCAGCATTAGGATGCTACATTTTTCCCGAAGTCTCACGGGAACGAAGTCCCGAGCAGAATGCTAATATGAAATATAGTGAATAGTGTATGGTTTAAAGGATTCTTTAATTTTTTTCCACACAATGATATTACCTGTTTTTATTCATACAAATATTTTTAAACTTAACTGATCTCTGTGAAAAATCCAACAAAAATTAGTAATGGGCATTTTATTTTAAGTATTTTTAAACACGTAATTAAGGCTTTCAGATTCGATTTTGCGCCGGAAAGCAGCATCTCGCCCCTTTGCAAAAACCTCAGGCATGGTCGGCCAGCGAGACAGTAAGAAAATCCTCAAACACTGAAAATAGTCGTAATCAACTAATTAACTCGCTATTATTTTTCAGCAGCCAATTGATAGAGTTGAAAATCTGTGGCTAGTTTCAACAAAAATCACACACGGTTTGATTATATTAACAATGTAGTGATATTTAATTTCAGGAGCTAATAGAAGAAATCAAAACTAGTAACGGACACAGGAAACGGGCAAACGAGCTTAGGGAACTAATGTTACCACGCCGCAGGTCAATATAATAGTTTAAATATCAATGTAATTGTTTAAATATTGCATCCGGTGCAAAAGTATGGTTAAATATGTATGTTTTTCGTTTGCAATTTCTCCACGCAAACAGATTTGCGGGCGGAAATCTAGCAACTATGTTACTGTAAGTTTCTGTGAAACCCAATCTTGTATAAGCGTCAAGTAACCATTTATTTAACTACTTACACGTCACACTAAAATTATAAAGAGGAAAAATTTGTATTTTTGTGTGTATGTATGTTTGTAACGAATAAACTCAAAAACTACTGGACCCACCGACCGACCGATCGACCGACCGATCGACCGACCGATCGACCGATCGACCGACCGACCGACCTATCGACCGACCGACCGACCAACCGACCGACCGATTATGTGTTCAAATCGCGAAAGTTCAGTGTTGTAAGTACTGGACCGAAATTTCAACAGTTCTATCACCATAAGAATCCATGAGTAACATAGGATACATCATTTTCCCGGATTCCCACGGGAACAACGAAAAGGTAGCTAGTTTATAATATAAGTAGGATTTATGAGCTCCCCTGTCCCTTGTGGGATAATCACAAACCCCCACCCCCTTTGTATTGCAGTTATTCTATTACGTTCCGTTAAAATTAGACTGTGTACAAAAAAAAAAAGATAAATAAATAAATACATGTAAGAAACCAAAATTTCACTTAAAAATATTTAATAAATAAACAAAATAATAAAAACAAAATTAATAAAAAAAATTAAGAAAAAAATCTATCTAAAATTTGTTGTTGCCGACTCTGGGCTGCTTGAACCAAGCGGAAAGGCTGCTCCTCGTCATCATTTGGATCGGAACGCTGCACTTCCTCTTCCTCCAGTTCAACTCTGAAATAAATGTACATAAACTTTAATTTTCTATGTTTGAAATAAAGCATAATAAACATTTAAAAATATCATATTTTCAGTGAAAGATAGTTAATTTTACTTCATAGTCTATATTGTAATGCATTCTTAGTTTCTAGGTGCATATCAATATAAAATACCATATTATTTATTGCACACCTAAAAACAAAAACACCTTTATCTAATAATTTGGAATGCTGCGGTCATTTTATTATAAAGAAATTTGAAGAAAAATTCAACCGGTTTAATTGAGAAAGATTTTTTTGGTTTTCCGGTAATTAAAAATCAGTAGTTTCTGTAAAAAAACATCAAACATCTTTCGAATCTCACAGATAGTTGACGTTTATAATTTATAGTAATTCAATTATGCATTTTTGACTATTGTCTTATATCAAATAGTAAATAGAACTTTATTTTTAAATATTACATACCCAAAATGCTTCATTATGTTGTAAACAGTGCAACACGCATAAATTATTGCACTGGCCTTCTCCGGAGAGTAATGGAGCCCTCGGTCGAGGCCGAGACAGCGCAGGCTCCCTTTGAGGTAGCCGTTGGTGCGCTCGATGGCGTTGCGCGCGCGGCAGTGCCACGCGGTGTACCTCTCTTCCGGAGAGTTTGGCACAGCGTGGACTATCGGCGTCATCAGCCACGGCTCCAACGGATACCCACTGTCTCCTGTTTGAAAAGAGATTTTAAAAGATGAATAGACCACAAATATCTACTAACTTGTTACTTTATCTTTTTCAGGACCATGAGTGACTAGATTTATATAAGTATTATTATCTACCTACCTACCTGCCTGCCTTCCTACCTACCGCCTACCTACCTACCTACCTACCTGCCTACCTACCTAATTGTATATCTTCTACTTCCTAATACAATAAATGAATTCGTTTTTACAAAAAATGAAATTTTATTAATGTACCTATACCTAATAATCCTTTATGAAGTAAGTGCATACCAACCCAAAATAAAATATCTTCCTATTCCGTTTTCGTGTAGTCGCTTCATTTCCTCTTTCGCATTGCTGTGGTGCCAGATGAAAGAATCATGTACCCTCCCTGGGTACCTCGCATTCACATGGAGTATGCGGCACTCTGAGTCAGCAATCTGGAAAATATAGTAAATGATAAATTATCTTGATGGTATATACTTATTTTAATTTACTTTAAATTTAAATTTACTGTTGTACACTTTTCTTAAAATTGAAACAAAGTGCAGAAGTTACAAAGTTAAACCTACTAGGTACCGCAAAAAGTTTTATTTCCACCTGCAATGAGATTTCACTGAGAAATAACAGAACGACAGAGGTTTTATTATTAATTTTACTTACTAACTGGACGTTGAGGGTGTGGAACCCCTTCCTCAAATTTTTATATTGGACACCTTGTGGCCCTGGGGGTGGGAAGATTTGCACGTGAGTACAGTCTATTACCCCCAAGACATCAGGCACGCCAAACTTATTTTGAAACTCCCCGGCTACGATGCGACGAGACTCCTCTGTGCTTGGGAACCTCACCCATCTGTTGAAAAGCCTGTAATAATCAAGTACAGAGAGTTAATTAGTTAGATATTAGAATCTAGAAAATAAGTGTTAATGAAAACATCAACTAACTGTTTTATTACCTGCTTGTTGCTAAGTCAAAATAAGAATAAAAATTAAAGGTCTTAATTTGGCATAAAGGTTCCTTTTTATAACGTAGGCAAATAATGAAGAAGGATTTTTATGACAATCATACGGGAAAGAAGTCCATCGATGAAACGTTACTTTTTGTACAGTTGGGGTCCGAAAGTGGCATAGGTTACTTATTTACACGTGAACAAAGTCGCGAGTGGAGAGGTATAAATTGATCATTAGGTAAAGCCGTAATAAACTTATTAAAATAATAGTCCAACGGCTAGCAGTCAGACTACCGAGTTCGATCCGCAGGCCGCTACGTATCAGTGACTCGTTTTCTGAGTTATGTACTGTACATAAGTACATAGACTTTATGAAAACGATGTTAACGTTAAGGGAAAACATCGTAAAAGGAAAGCTGCACATTCAGAAAACATTTTGTAACCATGATAAAATCCGGTCAAAATAAAAAAATATATTTTGTAATTCCCCTGTTAGAAAGGCATTAAGGAAGAAGTTGGTATTTCTAATTTTTCATTGCGGTGTACCTACTTAACTAATAGTCTCTTAGGTAAGCTAGGTTTCCATGGCAAGACCTTCCACTTCTTAACTCCTATCGCAAAGAAACTTCTAATTGAATAAACGTAGGTGTACCTAATTTAAAGTTAAGTACCTCGCGGAAGCGTTTAACAATATTTCTTATACTATATAGTTTAATAAGAGCATGTTTTTACACGCTCCCGTGAGGCTCATAGCAGGCGGTTCATATATATGTTGTAGACATACCTTGTATAAACTGCGTTTACGAATTGAGCCAGGTACTTGCTTACAGTAGTCTGGGCTACGCAGACAGAGTGGGCCTGGCCAACTTGGCGCTGATAGCCTCCGCTGGCCAGGAACTGAATAGAGCAGAGAATCTAAAACAAGATATCGTATAATAAGGTATTATGATATTGAAGACCGTTCAAGTTAGAAGATACAATACGATATGAGTATTTACTTACATGAACACCTATGTAGTAATTATTCTACTTTATTTGCTCACAAAACACAAATTATATAGAAAACATTGTATTAAAGGTAAGGTATGTATGTAGGTATTAATGCATTTGGTTCTTGCTGTAAACAGTACAGACTAACAGCTGTAAGCTATAGGTAGTTTAATAGATACTTACTTTGAGGTGGGCGGGATATCCGTCTCCGGATATAGGCGACAGATCCTCCAACAACTGTTGAACCATATATTGACCCATCGGTTTACTTATTCTGAAAATCTTTCGAAATTCAGCGTCAGGTAAACCGAATGGGTCACATATGTCTCGGATCTGTCGCCTTTGAATTTTCCGGGCTTGCCGCTCCTCGTAGACGGCATATAAATAATTATAAAATGCCACAGCCATTTTCACAAAAATAACTTTGAAAGTATTATTTCCAAACTTTCTCTTCGTTCTCTTCGTGGCGGGAACACGAAGACATAAATTCCCTATTTTAAATGTCAAAAACTCTCACGGAAGCGCGCGCATGTTAGCACATGAAGAGAAATTGTCTATGGATTGAAGAGCGAGAGTCATTGAAGAGTTTATCTCTTCTCTCTACGGATGTCATGTTAGCGCAAGTAGACAAAATGACGTCACATCTAGAATGAAGAGATAAAGGCGTAGAGAAAACCTTCTCTCATCCCGTATGCTAGCCCAGCTGTAAAGTCCACATAAGACAAAATTGAGAGAAAGATTTGATATAATTTAACGTCGTAATCAAATGTCAATCCCTACTTATATTATAAATGCGGAAGTAACTCTGTCTGTCTGTCTGTTACGCTTTTACGGCTAAACAACTGAACCGATTTTGATGAAATTTGGTACAGAGATAGATTAGACCTTAGGAAAGGACATAAGCTACATTTTATCCCACAGCTGGGCACGTAGCTATTTCAAAATAAAGTCGATTGATGAGTCTCCTAGCTGTGCCTGAGGTATAATACCGATATTACATTAATAGCTATTAAGAAAAATATTTGGAGTAATCCCCATAAGTCTCACTGATGCATACTAAAAGTTGCAAATCCGGTACTTCGAACTCCCAGAGCTATATTTCAGCTCACACTGAATCTCTCTAGCTTGGTGGATTTTAGTTAGTGGGCAGCTAAATCGCTGGAGTTTGCAAGTTACCTTTAATGCGGTTTCAGCTTAACGACTTATATCTACATTTTACTTCAAGTACGAGAGACAATTTTTTCAGATTAAAATCAAAATAAATATCTTAATTTATAATAAACACATTACCATCCTTTGCGTCGCGCAGTCGGGTAAAAATGCAGGGTACAGACTCACTCACTGATTCATCAACGCCCAGCCCAAACCCTATGACATAAATATCTGAAATTTGGCACAAGGGTTTGTTTTATAATGCAGGCAAGAAAAAGGAAGGATTTTACGTAATTCTCAAGGGAACAAAGTCCCGGGTATCCTCTAGTTAATAAATAATGTGAAAGACAAAGCCCAAACTGAGGTTTTTTTTGACTAATGGGTCCTTTAGTCAAATAACAAAGACACGAACACCCAGACTCAATAATAAATATCTGCTTAAAAAATATTTGGCAAAAATCTCTCAGATGCACCGATATTAACCATATTGGTCGTTTAAAATTAGACTTAGTAAAAAAGTAATAAGCCAAGAAACCAAACCCTCAATTAAAAAAATAATAATAAAAATCTTCAGAAATAAAATAAAGCTAATTAGTAGTCATTATAAAAGTAAACAGTGTCTGTTTCGGGGTTGTTTATCAGGTTGAATAGGACAGAGAAAAATGTTTAACTCATTTTAATGGGCTAAATTACTCTTGTTACGCGAAAAAATACAAAAAACAAAATGCAAAAAGAAGAGTTCATTGTAAATTAACAAGGTTATGTGAAGTACGTGACTTTTACCTACTGAAATGCATATTTGTTACGTATTGTTTCAATATTTTAGCCTTTTTATTAAGGTTAAAAATGAAATTACTTTCTTTTTAATCTTAATATTTAACGAGGCTTCAGCCACTCTAAATGACGTTTTATGTGAAGGTTTATTTTATTTTAGGACAATCTGAGAAAAGGATCGATAGTTTAAGATGGCTTCAGGTTAGATGCATACTCTGTTAGTCGATGATTGAAGTATGACCGCACAGAGCCACTCTAGGCGTGTTCTAGGGCGATCGTTTCTCACAACACTTAAGTGATTTTGCACTGATATTTGTAAGGCAGCGTGCGGTCATTCCCCTAGTTCCATCTCTTACTCACTCTCTCTATCTCTCGTAAGAATTTATTTCTAAATAACCTACGTTCAATGCACCTCTACTGGTTACGTGATCGATGTACGGCCGATATTTGTCAATATCTGTCACTGTCATCTGTATAGCGTAAGAGAGAGATGTATTGACATCCGACGCTTTGAAATATCGGTCGTAAGCTTACAGAGTAGATGTTCAGGCCACGTTCCGCAAGCGGTGTGCTCTACACCTGCAGAGGATCCGCGCCAGCACTAATAATGTCCTGGAAATAAATGCTAATCGATTTTACGTTTGCTATCTTATGAACTGGATAAACCTTATGTTAAGTATAATAATGCTAAACGGTAGTATGTAGTTGTCAAGAATGGATCTTTGGTCTGATAGTTTACTTTACTCGATATAGATAAGAAGCACTTAATGTGCCAACAACCAGCTTTTTTTAGGAATGCACTGTAATAATAATAATAATAACTATCATCACGAAAATTGTTCTAGACAAAATGATGACAGCCTACGACTCCTACACTAGATTTTATCCAATAATCATAACAATGTAAATTAACTTTGCTGTAAATAATATATAATATTTTCTATTCGAGTATGAATTATACTTGTACTCACGTCTGTTATACCTTTCAGGGTGGGCAGAACGTCATGTTGTTCTACATAGAACCATCTGACACCACTTGACATTCATTCGGAGAATAATTAGATGGAACATAAGTATTATGGTGACAGGTTGTCAGCCTTTCGCCCACGATATAAAACAAAACCCCTCACGATCCACTTACTGGCTCCTACAGTATGCCTGAAAAGAGTTGGCAGCTGAGAATTTTTTTTCACTCCCAGTCCAGTATGAAAGTAATAGACATAAGAGAATAAAAAGTAGATATGAAACCAATAATAGGCATACGTGTAAAAAAAAATCTACTAACACGGGTCATATGAAAGCCTATTTTCGAAGATAATTACCAATACATTTTCCTGGAGTCATCTGCCACGAGTGGATCAGTATAGTGGCTTTCAGCCCCTACTCGGTTAACTCTCTGAATAGATATAGTTCCAAGTTCTCAAGTAAGTTTTGGTACAGATTATAAGCGTTGGCGAACTTTATTACTTGAGTGTTTAGGAATTGCTCGTCTTCTGTCCGCATGTTGTTTTAATATTACATTTAAGGCTTACAACGCAACATTTGAAAATTCAAAAAAGAAATCACCGTTATCGCTTGATGTTTTTGAATCACAACCTTTGTCAATAATACACATAGGTAGAAACTCAAACTCAAAAGTGTTTATTTCATAAAACATATAAAATGTTTCTTGAACATGTCGATACAGTGATATATTTACATCAGCAAAATAGTGAATTACATTAGCACTTTTGACTTTTATCATATTACATCAGCTTTTGTCCCATTGGGGTAGGCAGAGACCACAGTTTGCCTCTTTCGCGTAGAGGAAACATTACTTCGCAACGTCAAAGTCAAAGTCAAAGTCAAAAATAGCTTTATTTCATAGAACATTCAGGATTTTACTTAAAATAAGTCAAATTAGTGAATTACATTAGCATTTTTAACGCTTAAACACGGTACTCCTAACACGGCTTTTTCTTAACACGTCAATGATAAAGTTTTTATCAATTAAATTTTTAAGCTTTCTCAGAAAGCTCCAAAAATAAGTAAATTTTCTTTTGAATTAATTTAAAAAAAGGTACTGCTAGATTCCCAAGAATCACTTCATTAAACAAACAAGATCTAAGCGTTCAATATAATCTGGGTAACCGCTCACAACTCAAACCAATGTAAGGGTTCAGGTCACATCTGGCGTGAAAGGTTCCGCCAGGAAATAAGGACCGGTAGCTCGGGGGCCGTGAAAATATATTCCACCTTTTAATAAATTCTACGGTAGAACAGCAGGTGTTATATCATTTTAAATATTCTATAGGGATTCTCTGTTGTCTACACTTGCGCTTCCTATCTTTGTTGAGGTGTTTCTAGCTATTGAAATAAGTGAAACTAATATAAAATTATATCAGGAGACAAAAATTATATCAGGAGACATTGGAGACAAAAAACTAGTATATAATAAACTTATAGAGGCTAAAATAGCTTTCCAATGTGTTTTTATAAGATGTTCCTATTTAAGAAAGTGTGCTCTTGAGTGATATAATATCCCACACAGTAAAGGCATTCGGTTTGCTCAGCTATAACTTAAACCAAAGAAATTAAATTAAACAAAAACTTTGTAAAAAGGGCTATTACAGAATTTCTGATTATCTGTTAGACAAGCAACCATGGAAATAAATTACTCAGCTCCATAGCTATTCAGATATTAATTCAATTAAAATTAGAAGTAAGAAAATTTATATGATTGACTTAAAAAGAGCGAACCTCGGAGTTTCTTGCCTATTCTTCTCCTGAGGAAGACTGCACCTTTGCGAAAAGGCGCCAAGTCAAAAATGCTAATGTAATTCACTATTTTGCTCAATGATTTACATTGATTTTTCTAATGTATTTTTATGACGTTTTCAAGAAACACTTTGTATGTTCTTTGAAAATAAAGTATTTTTGATTTGATTTGATTTGATTTGAGACCACAAAGCAGTTTTTTTTACCAGCCCATATTCGTCCCCACTAAGGGGCACGGGCCTCCCTTCGAAGCACTAAACAGTTATCAAAATTAAATTTTCTGAACCATCAAAACACGCAGAGGGTATCTACGTTTTTCCTCTCTGTAAATTTTGTATGAACGGAACCAATTTCGTAAGGCAAAGATGCGGTGGCAAAGAAAAATATATGGAGTGCTGTGGATGCGTATCAGAAAATATTTTCGGAAGAAAAACGGTATCATCTCGAGTTGATAGTATTTCTCCTACAAGTGTTATCCTATAGAAAACGAACCAATGTCATAATCGTGACCTATATAATTATTGTATGATGCCAAAAGTGTCACGAAATAAAACAACAGAAAATATATATCTTTGATATCAATCTATTGATTGATAAAATAAAATCTATATTGACTGACTTAATTTTTTTTACCAGCCCATATAATTCCTTCCCCCCACCGCACCGAGAGGCTCGGGCCTCCCTTCGAAACACAAATGGGATTTAGACCATAGTCCATCGCGCTTTTTATAAGGAGAATCAATCGCTTACGTTTCGCTAGCTAATTTGAAGCCACCGTATGTAGGTACAAATAAGGAAACCCCAAATGTGTGGAACTTGAAGAACTTCAGTTTTTTACAGATTAGTATTTGCCCGTCCTTCTAGGCCAGATTTTTCTTCGTAATTTACAAGTTTTGTTAAACAGAGTGCAGTTTGGCACGCATCCAACGCGTCGTATCTACTTTATAGTGAAAGGGTGTGGATAATCTCGAGATTTCCTTCAAATACATTCTAATCAATAGAATGTGAGGAGTAATTTGGATGTGGTGTTCTTTCATCATGTTTTATGTCCAATATTTCACACGAAACAAGGATATAGATGCGGTTGAGGATATAGCACGCTCGCCGTTATACAGCCACTTAACACTCCTCCTTAATTTAAAATCTTAGTCTTAAATTAATTATAACTTATAATTGCAAACTTGTACTTTAAACAAAATATTACTTTCAAGCTAAAGTGGCTTGATACTGTATTCCTTATGAAACGATTTCAGAAATAAATCTTCCAAACTTTATATTGTCTAAAGATCAGCAACTGAATCACTTTTAGGACAATAAATATTTTTAAATCTTCGATCTCAACTCAACTTTTTCATGAATAAAGTTGTAGCGAGATCTTTATGTTTAGAACGCCTGTTTATAACTCCATTTTTTATTTAGGGAGAATCTATATGTTTTGCACGCCTGTTTATATCTCCATCTTTATGAAGCTAATGGTGCTTTGATTATCTATCAGCACACTTGTGTCGACATTGTTTGATAGTAGTTCATCACACAAACTTTTGAAGTACAGCAGTTCCTTAATGCATTCTGCAGCAGCTATATATTCTTCTTCACTTGTGAAAAAACCTTAATAAAGAATAAGATCAAATATAAAACATATAACGAATACCTATGTTCGATAAAGTATATTTATTCTTCGCTATCCATTTAAGATTAGTAAATAAATCACAGGCTCCAAATGTCTCCATATTTATTTTATCAAAATATCAATAACTCTTTGACGAATAGGTAATTTACAAATAATTACAAAAAAAATAATCACATAACACGCCACTTTTTTTTATCGTGTGGACATAATCAAGAATATGGCGAACTTGACTAATACTGGTATCAGAATTTTCAAACACCACTCAAAGAAACAAATATGTTTCTATATAAAAAAGACATAAATGATAAAAAAAAGTATTCACAATATCTTCATAATTCCTATCCCATACTTTCAGTAACGATTATAATCCCTGACGAGGTAGGCAGAGCATTTTGTGTTTCAAATGTCAACACGTTTGTCTTTATGAGAGTTTTATATGCAACATGATTAAAGTAGTAGCAGATAGGTCAGCCTTTCGCCCATGCTACAGCATAACCTACACGCCCCGTTTACTAGCTTCTATGTCTGAGACAAGTTGGCAGCTGGCATATTCAAAATTTTGACTTCTTGTCCCGTCTAAAATCAACTTAACTGAAACAAACAAAACACACCACAAAGGTTTTGTTGGCTGATTACGTTTTTGGATAGTATACGAGCAATGTTTATGACGACCCTTTTTTGTAACCCCGGGCCATTCCAACGGTTCGCTTTCATTTTCAACTAATAAATATACCAAACGATTTGGATTGAATGTTTTTGAAATTTCAATTTTGTTTGTGGCCTCTGTTTTTTCTGTTTTAAATTTTAAAATTCAATGGTTGCTTTTGTAGGCAATTCTTGTAAAGCAAATTTTTTTGGCTGTTTTTCAAATTCTAAGTATTTATGTTATTATTCAAGATGTTTGTTTGATAAACACACATATTGTAGAATGGATCTTAAAGTTAGGAAATAAGTTGTTAGTAACGCACTGTAGGATATTTATCTTTGTCGATTACTAGGTAAAATTAAAAGCGGTCGGCTTTAAGTCGGACTCGTAAGCTGGTACTGAGTTTGATTACCAGAGCCACTATGCATATCAACCAATCGATGCTTTTACCAGTGAGGAAAAACATCTTGATGAAACTTGCACATTCTGAATGTGTAATCATGATCCAAGCAGCGTTGCGGAGAGTTATGGGGAGGTCGGTTAAGAGTGAGTTTGGTCAATATGTATGGTCGGTCAAGGGTCTGCTTGGAGGTCAGGTGGCAGTCACTCGACTTTAATTACTTGATCTAACAAATCCTGGATCTTTTGGTATTCGGATATTCCGAACACGGCCTTTCCTCAGTATGTCACTGGTGTAAGTAGGTTCGCCTAGGGCTCCCTTTTCTAACTACATGTGAATGTAGCGTGAGCTATATTTATTTCATGAAAAGTCTATCAGAAGAATTAAAACATAATATAAAACACATTTTTGTCGACATAACTATTAAATGAAGCATCATACCACATACAAATCTATGACCTTTTGTGTTCGTAGAATTTAATAATCCACATAGCACAAGATCGTAAAGAATTTCCATTATGGAATTTTGTGAAAAAGGAATTTTGTTCTTGTTATACGCATATTAACCAAGCTGCATATTGTAAAAAATGATTATTTATTGATAAAAATGTTTCCATTATACCTATTTCTTTATCATACGATCAAAAAATTTTACATGAAATCAGTTTCGGTATATGAAACTGATTGCATGTAAAAATTTTTTACATTATTATCCTAATGCGAACGTTTGGATTGATGGATGTTTGTTTGTTACCCCTTAAGATTGGACGGATATTGACGAAACTTTGCAGTAGTATAGCGTATGCTTCAAAATAACTTCAAGGCTACGTAATTTACCTGATTTCCCACTAGAACGAAGGTGGCAAGCTGGTTCATTTATAAAATGGAGTTTCTTCGAGAAATCATTAAACAAATCGTAAAATCATAATTCCGTGTCAGATATATTTTTTAAAATAACAAATATTGTAAATCCTTTGACTTTAAAATTTTACATTAAGACAAACACAGTTGTCATTATTGTGAAAACTAATTTCGTCAAACAAACTCACTGAGCATTCACTGAACTAAGCAAAACACTAGAACGACTCACGTAATTGTATTAAGCAATTATGTTCAGAAACAGACCCATTTTCACTTAACTAAATTAATAAAATATGCCTGAAAATGATCTTTCTTAGTTAGGCATTGTAAATTAATGAGGGATATCCATTTTAGCGGCAAAATTTGGAATTTTGTAATGTTCTCTCGTAGGCTGTAACAATTGGAAACATTACCGTCCGCTTTATAAATGAGAGTAATAAAATTTCATTGCTGCTTTGTAAGGACACCATCCGATCTTTTTCGACACTTAGCCGAGCCTAAAACTGTTACGGTAACCGCCTCATTGAAATTACTTTACTTGGAGCACTATCCAGATCGTATTTCACAACGGCATTATTATAATCAAATTAGAATACTTTAGTTAATTTGTATATCCATTCTGCTTTTACAAATTTTTTGATTCACTAGGCATCAAGTGGTTTAGTTGAGTTTTGAATGTACTTAGATGCTTTTTTTTATTATGAGAAGGGTTAACTCTTGATCTCAATCTTGATCAAGGTCACGGATGAGGTACGATGGAGCGAGTTAACCCAGAAAATGCCTATCAAGGTACTGGTAATCCTGCGCACCGACGAAACACTGCAGCAGAGGTTTTTAATGGCAATTTACCTTTCCATTATCTAGTGCCAACCTTTCAGATTGTTAGTATTTCGCATTTTTTCGTCTCAGCAGCTCCATATTGTATAAATTGTGCATATTTTAGTCAAAACTGAACAAAATACACATTGAACTTAGAGACTAAGTCAGTTTTTCTCGATCTTTTCAACATAATATGTATTTGAATTCCAGAATTATGTTCTTGACGAGCAACCGCGCTAAACCAGCGCACTTGGCTATATGGCATCTCTGGAACCTCGATTTTAATCCAAATTGTTTGGCCTTTCTAAATATCGTGGACGGCACGAGTGATAATAACAACTTTTATAGTCGTTCGGTGAAATACAACGAAGTATATTGAAGTAGTTTTTGAGTAGTTCGGTGAAGTATATTGTATTGTTTTGTATTGTACAACTTTTATGGCATTTATAGTAGACTTCTCACAATCAAGTATTATCTTTGAAGGAGCCCATGTGGAAAATCTTGCTTTTATTAGCTGCAATATTGTTTCATATGTTTTCTGTGATTTTCTATGAAAAAATGCAAAAAACAGGGGTATATTATTTTTTTAGCGGGTTGTATGTGAAAGGCTGTGGGCAAGTTTTGAATGTACCGTTGAGCAAAACAATGTCGCAATAGATCTAAAGACTCCCCACTTTGGGAGGGCAGAAAACAAGGATCCTAGGTCCCGTTATCATTAAAATAGCCATCAAAAATTCCTGATGAATTAGAAAAATTGATCAGGAATTTCTACATCTTCCGGCAGCTCGTAGTGCAGTTTTGCTACATTTAATTCTTCATTTCTGCAGCTCGAGTACGATGGTGATAGCGCGCGTAATGCGCCGCGGTTCTATGTCAAAATGTCAACATTGACAACGCCAGAGGGCGAGCAAGCCACTCGGCTGACGCTGAAAAGTGAAGTTTCAGCGTCAGCCGAGTGGCGCGCCGCTTGAGTTTGTCGCCATCGTGCTCGGGCTGCTAGCGTTGTACAATCCACTTTTAATGTTGTTAAATTTAGACAGCTCCAAATCAAATCTACCTCATCATTTTAAAGTTAAAGACAGCTTCCTCGAATTGTCTTTGTATCGGGTCGTAATTTTTTCAATATATATTTTTCCAAATTACTCATTTTTTTCCAAAACTTTAACCTCTACCATATTTCGCATGCATTGTTGACTGTGTGTTTTTTATATTCCGCGCTAAAAAAAAACCTATAGCACAGCTGCTATTTATTTCCATTAGTATAGGTCCTACGGTGGTAGAACTTACTGCCTTCGTAAATCACTTTGGTAGGTGCCACCCCGTTTCATTGGATACAATTCTAATTCGTTCATGCACTGCAATGACGGATACGTTCTTTTATTAATATAAATTAAAAATAATTATTTATTTTTTTCAAAGTGTTTACGATTTTTGAAAAGATGAAATATTAAATATAAAACCCTGCATTGATAAAATAAACGCCAAAAACTGCTGAAAAAAGGTAAAATAAAATAAATACTTACTCCTAACTAATATGTCTGCTAATGGTTTAAAACTATACAGAGTTTTTAACCATTTCTTATGTCTTAGTGCTTTTTTTATTTTACCGCTTCCACCTTATCTAGCACGGTACACACGGAAATAAAAAACAGTGATTTCATTCAGACGATCTTAATGAGATAATTGAACACTTATCATTGCTGCTTTCTTTTAATCTGCCCCATACCTTTCGTACCAATAAAACCTCAAGTTCATTCGCAAAAGAACAGTTACGAAATAAGAAAAAATCTTGTTTCGTAACTGTGGTTACAAAAGTTATCAAAATGGAAAAAAAAAATTTTTGTAAGTGGTATCGAAACAATAAAAGAAAATTCTTGTTTCGTAGCTGGTTACGAAATACTAGTAATGAATATGGACTGAATATTTATCATTAAATATAATATGATTTGAATATTTATCATTAAATATAGAAAACACGGCATACATATTGACATTGATGTTACCCTTATATATCGTTTAAAATAGCGCCAGTTTTCGTAGTGCCAATGTTAAACCTGACTTGCTGCTGTCTGTACATTTCTAAAACAACGCCCAATCGACGTCACCCTACAGCGACAATTCAATTAACCGGAGTCAATATTTCAAACAAAGAAGGAGCGAAATTCTTGGCTGTCATTTCTTATTTTAAATTTTAATTAACTTATTCACTTTTGCCCTTTCAATGACAAGCCGTTATTAAGAAAAGGTAGCTGGCATTCTAACCTTTGGATTTTCTGTTATACGCATGGAAATCAATGTGGATTTATTTTTCTTTTATCCGCCTTTGTTCCGAGAAAATATTTTCTAAGAGAACTTGGGATTTAGAATTTTTGTCTGTTAAAGAGAGATATCCAATTTGGAGACAGTGAGATTTAATACTAATACTACGTAGGATACGCTTGAACCAGACTTTTTTTAAATAATGGAAAGGATTTCTACATAACATTATGGTTAATAAACGCCCTTATAAAGGGTGACTTACAATTAGTTAGATAAACTTATGGGTTTCCCAAACGACCCATGGGAAGTATTTTATAAAATGTTTACCCGCGTGAGGGGTATTCACAAATAATTTTAGGGAAAGAAAAATGTTCGGCACAAATGGGACTTAAACTCACAACCCCAGGATAAGATATTCTGGTGCTCTAACCAACTAAGCTATCGTGTCGAGTCAAGCGGTGAAATCTCTTATTCCTTTACTTAGCACATTACGAGGGCTGATTGATAAGTTTCCGAAACGACAAAGAAAAACTGTAATATTCTGTTTAAAATAAATTTATTTCTCAATATAGTTTCCTTCTACCTCTATACATTTAGTCCAGCGTTTCTCTAATGCCGTTAAACCAGTTTAAAAAAATGTTTTCTCCAACCCTTCAACATACTCGTCCACGGCGACAATGACTTCATCATTTGATGAAAATCTCTGGCCACTTAGCCATTTTTTTAGATTTGGAAACTAGTGGAAGTCGCACGGTGCCAGATCTGGGGAATAAGGTGGATGCGGTAGCAATTCAAACCGTAATTCATGGACTTTGGCGACTGTAATCATGGAAGTGTGAACAGGCGCGTTGTAATGGTGAAACAATTTTTTTTCTTGACCAAATGAGGTCTGTTTAATCGAATTTCTTCACAGAATTTTTGCAATAAGCTCGCGTAGTACTCTCCATTTATAGTTTTTTTCCTTTTTGCAAATAATCCACAAAAATAATACCTCGAGCATCCCAGAAAACAGTCGCTATCACTTTACCCGCCGACAAAACCGTTTTCGCTTTCTTTGGCCCAGGTTTTCCACTCTAAGTTAGATTGCTCTTTTGTTTCAGGAGTATAGTGATGTATCCAGGTTTCGTCTACAGTCACATAACGTCGTAAAAACTCGTTTGGGTCTTGCTTATACAGCGCCAAACACTCCGATGAAACGTCCACGCGACGTTGTTTTTGGTCAACGGTGAGCAAACGCGGCACACATCGCGCGCAAAGCTTTTTCATTCCCAAATGATGGTATAAAATATTGAAAACGCGTTCAGACGAAATGCTCACCATCTCTGCTATTTCTCGCAACTTCAAACGACGATCGTTCAATACAATTTTGTGAATTTTTTTATCATTTCTGGAGTCGTGACTTCATTTGGCCGGCCAGACCTGTGGGCATCTTCACAGCTTTGTCTTCCACGTTTGAAATCAGTTACCCAGGTATGAATTGTACTCAATGCAGGAGAAGAACGGCCTAAAACAGTTTCTAGCTTGGATTTAATCTGGGTTGCTGTTTTCCCTTTCAAAAAGTAAAATTTTAGCACTGCACGAATTTCGTTTCTTTCCACTGTGGAGAAAAAGTACGACAGAGAAAGTTCTAGGAGCTCTCTCGAAAATTCTATCTGCTCGATTAAATTCAAATTTGGTGTTCCATATTTGAAAAGATGACAGAATATAATAAAATATTTTTTAAATGTACATCTCTTTTTTAAGTTTGTCATTTCGGCCAGTTATCAATCAGCCTAAGTACGTCGTGCGTGTAGGCTAGCGCCATGTGTATCTCGTACGTAGAACTACAGACTAACAACCACATATTCGAAGTAGATTATCAAAACCTATTAACGAAAATACTTAATATATATCGTTAATAGGTTTCTCCTATTATTGTTCACCTGTTCACCTGATCCGTGCTCGAGATTCTTCATTATGTGAATATAGCCTTGACGATGGAGACCTAAACCATGTATTTTTTGTTTACCCTTTGTAGGCCACTTCGTTTTCTTTAGTCATCTTATTCATCTCATGTTTTATTTTTTAGTTTTAGTTTTTTATTTCGGTGTCGACTATTTAGATCTGGGACGACCTAGGGAGCAGCAGAATACCAGCGTCTGTGCTATTTATTTAGCGCAGACACTATGCTGAGCTGCACCCTATGACACTACGCTGTACCCAACGTCACCTAATTAGTTATAAGTACGTACCAATCTACTTGTAAACAGTTTAGTGAAATAAATTTATTTTCTTTCTTTCTTTCTTTCTCTAAATTACCCTTCCCATTTCGATTTCCCTTCTACCGTTTCAATAATGTTTACTCTTTTTATGCGTTCGCTTCTTTTATTCATACTAATAATATCTAATTGTAAATAATTGCTTTACCTGTAAATTTTGGTTTGTAAATTTTTATTACTCCAAACCTTTTTATGTTTTTTGTCACCAGTTGCTTATTAGAATCTATATAATAACTTGATAATGGTGCAAATGGCCCCACGTCCGATTGTCAAACTAAAAAAAAAGTTTATAAAAAAGGGATGTGTTAGGTACTAGGTAGTTTCTTTTTTCTAAAAAGTAAAGTAAATTAAACTATTTAATAATCAGTGTACGAAAACATAGAAAACATATTTTTTTAAAGATTTTCAATTCCAAAACTTTGTTTGCAACGCAAAGCTTTGACCAATGGAAGGTGTATTGAATATTTACAAAATATATTATTTTCTTTTGTCAGCTTGAGCTTTCAGTTTGAAACAACTTTCAGTTTAGTTACAGTTAATGCCTTATACGGCCAAAGCTTTACTCTCTCGTAGAAATGAAATAATGGTTTAAATTACCATCTTTCGAATCCACATTCTCAAATTGAAAGTCTAATTATGTTTGGTCGCTAACGCTCCAGCTTTTAAGTGTTACCTTTGTATACCTGTAGATATCTATCTGAAAAAAGTATTCTGAATTTTATATAATAAAATTGCAGGGTTATGACTCACTTACTGATTCTTCAACGCCAAGGCCAAACTTTTCGACCTAAAAAGTTGAAATTTGGCACAAAGATTCCTTTAATAACTAAATATTGAATAAATATTTACTACGGAATCGTGCTCCCAGTATTATGTCTTACCGGTAGGTGAAATAATTTAGTTGTTTTACCAGACACACACTTAAGGAAGGATTTCACGAAGTTCCCGCGGGAACGAATTCCCTGGTAAACTCTAGTAACATGGAAATGTTTATACATAAAATGTTTCTTAGATCAAATTGTTACAAACAAACACTCCAATCTTATTTACTCCCATAAAGTAGAGCGTGGCTAAGTAATTCGTCAATAAAATGCAATTGCCCGTAAGGAATTCCTTTTATTGCTCGATTTAAGGACTTACCAAAGGGGTTTAGGCTAGGCGTTTCCTATGAAAGACGGATTATTTGAATACAATTCAATTAGTGATTACATACAGTAAACGAATTAGAATTTTTTCGCGTTGTTTGTAAATTAATTGTAATTAATCTTATTATTTTTTTTTCTTTCGTTCGGTTAAAGATAGATTTAGTTATAGCAATTTCTGGATACAGTAGTTTATTTTTATGATAGATACGTGTTAGAGCAGAAAAAAACAACAAAATAATTTATTTATCTTTTAACATTTCTGTCTAATGGGCAGTTTCACTTCTAAGTATGAGAATATCTTTGTCCAGAAGCCACGCTCTTCTCTAAAAAAACAATTTATGTAAATACATTATTATTGCCACCCAATGAGCCGTCGCACTATCGAACACGCAACAATCAAAAAAATAATGAACTTAATACACCATGAAAAAAAAATACGAAGAGATAAAATAATTTTCTGGACAACCTATCAAAACAAGCATACACTCCGCCTGCAAATCCAGTTCCGTGATTCTCTCTAATTCCTGCAGATATTGTCACGTTACACAATACGAGACGTGTCATAAACTCATAATCTTGGTTGATGCGCCACCGTGACAGCTTAAGAGGCTTACCAACTCGGATTATTCGCGATTTAATATTATTTTTTCAGGCCAGCAGGTGCGTCTGACGGCAAGTCCCTGCCTGTCAGCTCGCCCCTTTCATATCGGAGTTCCACGACGAATTTAAACAATTTCGCTATGCTGCGGGATCGGCAAAATTAAACTCGCGAAACAATATTATTGTTCTTCTTTTTTTTCTGTAATTTAATTTGGTTTCTGCTGATGTTAGTAACTCAAACATTTGCTTTGAAATACCGCTAAGTATGAATGGTTATCATAGGAGTAATTCAATTTTCTTGGATTTATTTTATGCTTTTTTAATTATAAAATGGGTTAACTCTTGACCTCAGTCTTGACCATAAGGTCAAAGATGAGGTCGACGTTGGAGCGAGTTAACCCAGAAACTGCCTATAAAGGCACTGGTGCTCCCACGCATCGATGGAACACAGCAAGCTGTTTGGTGTCGTACTTCGGTAGCAGGGTGGTCGCGAAACAGACGGCCCTTTACAGAGCCTACCACACCGCATGAGACCATAGGACGACACCTCATATTCAGATAAAAAATGAAGTGTCGTTGCCTGGGATGGATTACTAGGACGCAGGTCTCATTTGTGTTTCCTTAGTCGCCTCTTAAGACACCCACGGAAAGAGATGGAGTAGTGTTATTCTCAACCGATCACCACACGGTTGCTTTTTTTGATGAATGGTTCATTTAGATATTTGATATTATTTTTCAAACTTTCAATACGTTTTTTAGGGATTACCTTAGCATGTACTATTTTAAAACATTAAGCCTTGATTTCGTAAGTTTCATAATCTGTAACACTTTCACAGTCCCCAAACAAACGCTTCCGTGGATTCCCAATGTTTTTGTTTGGGTCCGAAATAGTTTAAGTAGGTACCAGACTTGTCATAATGAACTATTAATATTCCGATTGTGGTTGTGTTTCTGTACAAAATGAATTTTGATCCGGACTTGTGCGGCTTGTCTATCGGGACCCACATGTGATTAAAGTTTTGAAACGGCAGTTTAATTGCTAAACAGCAACATGGATAAATTAACGTTATAGACTTTCTCATTTCATTTATAAAAATGCCGTTAAGCTCAAAAATAAATAGTCAACAATTTTTTCTAGGCTAAATTAACGATATCAACTGTTACCTTATATTTATAAAAAGTCCCTTAAACTCAAAAATAAATAGCCAACACTTTTTTCTAATAACGCTAAGAGAACCTTTTAGCCGAAACGTAAACGAAAACATTTTGTACTGAAACTTTCCAGATGGATGAGTTTGGGTGTGTTTTAATATCGTCTTATTTTGAGCTGACGACGCAGCTTTGAATATTTCTGTATATTTAGGAGTGAAAACAGCATCAGTACATGATAAAGCCATGTATAACAGGCTTTTAGTTGATATTAAGAGTTTTTTATTCAACAAAAACTTTAACTTTTGATTAGTAACATTTTTCCTCAAAAAGATTTTTTTTGAGAAATTTATCTATTTTCTGGTCTTGGTTTTAAACTAGCATTAAATGAAAATTAATTTATTATCTTTTGATAATTTTAAAATGACTGAGCGAATATATGAAAACCTGTCATTAGCACATTGAATGTGCCATCTTTCAGCTCCTTTCGTGCATATTTTAGAAGGAAGGTTAAGAAGGTTTGCTGTGTTTCGGGTGGAAGACAACCTATTTATCACTTCAATTTTTTAAATCTAATGGAGCGATCTTGTAACCACATAAAACGTGCCTACCTTGAAAGGAAATTATTGAGTCTTTAGACATTATATTATCGTTTTCTATAGAAGTTTTTTGAAGAACTGATTCCTTTATGCAATTTTTTTTTTCGGGAACGTGAAATCTAAATGTTACAAAATTTTGTGGGGAAGCTTGGATAACCTTATTGACTTATGGAAAGAGAAAATTGTAAAAAAGTAACTCAAAGCAAAAAAAGCTGTGAAACGGGCAACAGATCACACAGTTTTGTTTGAGCTTCGTTATCAGTAAATAATTCCAACATGAAAATGTATAAAACTCAAAATCTCCGTTACATAGCCAAATTTTACAATGAAATAGATTTTTTGTTATAGGAGTGACATGTACTTATAGCTTATTATGTCCTTAAATAAATTATGATTAAAAAAGTAATTTCAGACATGATGAACAATAAAATACTTGCAAAAGAATACAACACAATATTATTTATTGCAGACATAGGAAAATACAAATAATACTAACAGTGATTACGATACAAGGCAAATATTTCATACCTTAATTTTCTTCAATAACAAATGACTTGCTTATATGTATTGTTTACTATAGTTAAGGTCATAGATGAGGTCGACGATGGAGCGAGTTAACCTAGAAAATGCCAATTAAAGCACTGGTACTCCCACGCACCGACGGAATACAGCAAGCTATTTGGCGTCGGACTTCGGTAGGCGGGTGGTCATCGCGAACCTGACGGCCCTTTACAGAGCCTACCATGCCGCATGAAACCATAAGACGCTACCTCAGATTGAAAATAAACGGATGTGTCGTTGCCTAAGATCTTTGAGTATTTAACCAGACTGGTTAAATACTCAAGCCTAAGATGGATTACTAGGATAAATACTCAAAGCCTAAGATGGATTACTAGGAGGAGGCAGATCTCATTTTTGTTTCCTTAGTCGCTTCTTACGACACCCACTGAAAAAGATGGGGTGGTGTTATTCTCAACCGATCACCACACGGCGATTGTTATCCCACAGCGAAATTTTTTATCGGCTTTGTCTCAGTATAACCACAATTTACAATATATCACGGTTTTACTCACGTTTCTAAAAATTGGCGTCGGCATCAGTTTAATCAATTTTGATAGCTGCGAATAATACCTTTTGGAATTTTATTTCTACAAAACTGAATCTAAATAACGGTGTCCTTCTTCATTTATCATTTTAACAATAAACGTTTAAACCGCAAACATTCCAGGTATCGTTCATATCACGACCCACAAATCACTTTCGCATTATTGAATCAGGAGATAGCAAAAATCACCAGCCGGAAAATCCCAGCTAACCTTTTTGGGTAGGATTTTAGGAAATAAATGATTTTAATATAATTTCTTAACAATTTTTATCTTTTATTTCCTAAAGTTTTGCAATATTACGCTTATTATAATAATTATAATTAATGTCAAAATAAAAAAAAATGAAAATCCATATAAGTTTCGTCAATTAAATAACCCGCCCTGAATCTGACCCGGCCCAAACGTCCCTATCAAGCTGGCCGCATTGCCGCGCTAGACTGCAATTGATAGACGCTGGACCAAGTAGGAGCCAGAGCGGGAGTCACCACCACTAGCTGACAGTCTCCGGCCAATCTCCCAAATCAACTCTCTACCTTCACTAGGTACCCCAGGGACCCGCCGCGCCGTTTCAAATGCGATGGGAACAAATAAATTTAGTATTTCTGAAATATTGTTGAAGCCGTTTTGAAAAGAGATTCAATGTTTGAACAATGAATTAATATAAACCGTCAAACTCAGAGGAAATTTGGTGGTTTAAATTTTTGATAGCATGGTTAATCAATTTCGCCACTTTTGACTCACAAACACGTTAACGAAAGAAAGTAAATTTACTTTACATTTTCCTTATTTTGTTTTGTCAGTAGGCCAGTGATTCATCTTACTTTGCATGCTGTTAGATATTCGTAGAACCACTGAAGTAAGCACGCCGTCTCAAGATTGACGTAATATTATTTAACAGTCTTAATCCCTACTAATTATATTAATGCAAAAACAACCTCTGTTTACCTGTTACACTTTCACACCAAAACTACTTTGGATTTTGAAATTTGTACAGAGATATATTAGACCTTGGGAAAGGACATAGGCTACAGTCCACGCGGGCGGAGCCGCGGGTGGAAAGCTAGTAAAATAATAACACTGAAATAAAGTTAACTCTTTTTGCCATCAACAGTATAAAATATAAAATAAAAGCACGATCCTATGTAATTCCCAAAACGACACTTATAAAGAGTAACATAGCTTCACAAAACATAATCGGAAAATATTTGACACTCGAAAAGGAAAATCATAAGAAAGAGTTCCCTCGTGGTGTTTGCTTTTACTCGGTTTGTAAAAAAAACATTGAATGAAATGATATCGTATTTGAACCTTTCCCATTATGGACGGTTACAGATAGGCAAAAAAACGTATTGGTTTTACTTCGAAACAGGAAAAGATGGGAATGAATGCGAAGAACTTGATTTTTGTTTCCTGTGGAAAGTATGAAATTAATCTTGGCTGTATTTTAGTTTTTTTTAATGGATTTTTCTTTTGCAATTTGTGCTAGTGCGGAGATCATTTTAATAACATAAGGCTATCCCATTTTTCAGAAATAGTGTTCTTATCGTAACAATTCAGAGTACATACATGCACCAGCGCATCACCAAAGGGGACAGGGGGCTGGAGGAAGGGGGGGAGGCAACTACTTTTTCCCTAGAAAAATAAAAAAATGTAGCCAAATGGTCAACTAGACTTCGTGTCATACTTATTATAATGGCCGTAGAGGTAAGACCTCCATTTATATCAACTTGCACCCCTGTTCCGTTGTGGACACATGTGGTAACCTGTTTTGGTAGTCCTCTGTACTAACAATGGTACTAGCTAGTGTTACAATTGCCATTTATGTTTGTATTTATATCTATAAATAAATGAGAAGTAGCGAGTCATTCCCAACACAAATGTCATCGGACTACTTTCTGGGAAGTCTCAATAACTTGTTGTAACCGTGATTACTGAAATAAACGCTTATTTATTTATTATTTATTTACTATCGCAGCAGCTTTGCTTTTTAAGATTATTATTATTATTAATCTTAAAATTAACAATAAAAGGTTTTCAATTTAATTGATTGGCCTATTGTGATATCCAATGTAATAAAGTATTTTCTTTTATTTTCTAAATAAACACAATTGTTACGTTCAAAATTTGGAACGAATAACTTGTAGAGAATTGGCTACAAAGCCAATATCAGATAACAATGCCGTCTTCCTTGACTCTGTGAAAATTTCACGAGAAGGTAAACAACAACATACATTAGACAATATGCTTACTTGTTTATTGCAAGCCATAATAATATTTCGAGGAGCGTAATGAGAACCACGATACTTTAAGAAGATTTAAATTGTTTATACCAAATTTTAAGCCCGTATTCCTTGACTTTATTTCTAAATGCCTCAAGAGTAATTGAGATAAGGAATAATGTAAGGTTGAATATAATAAAATAAAGGCTTGGAAGAAGAATTATTGTTCTATATTTGACCTTAATACTGAATTAAGGTATTTCGGGGCCTTAATTACTTTAAATTGAAGCGCTTATTAAAGCGCTTGTGGCCTAGTCACAGCCCAGTGGCGTTCGCTGATCTGAACCAATCAGTGAGGTTAAGTAACGTTATTAGGGGCAGGGACCCTGATGGGTGACCAAAGTGGCGGTTTCCGAAGCGTTACCGTGCTTTAGAGGGGACGTTAAGCTTTCGGTCTCGACTATTGTCAATTGACTGAATTTGTTCAACCAAATCAGAAGCTATTTGGCGGTTTGAAAACTCTAACACGGTTAATCAAGTTTGATTTGTTTATACCTACACGATTAGACAAACATTAATTTAAAGATCGTGTACAATAAAATAAAAAAAATACTACAAAAAACTATAGTTATTTACGCAGTGACGAATATAGCAAAAAATGATGACGAAAATAATAATGAAATAATTCTGAAATTGAACACGAATAACTCTTTGTAAAATCACTTGTTTAATACGTAACATTCTAGCGTAACTAATTAATAATCCAATTTAATGTAAAAGAAACGAAAAAGCAAATAAGGTAGGTACGGAATTTCCTCATGCAAAGAAACCACTTAGAAAAACAGATTGTTGGTCGCAGTTAGACCTTGAGATAGAAAGCCCCTAAAGCCATAACACAAATTGCCCAACACCCAAACGGATTCACTACTGACGACCTCTTGTACCCTAATTATATAATTCCTAGTTTCATTTCCCCCATCCAACCCTTTTTTCCCAAATTGCTGTTACGGTGTTTCGTTATAATTCCGGCTGTTTGTTTTAGGCCCTTTGATTTTTTTGTTGACCTTACCCTCCGCCCAAGGGTATGAATCTTGGTTAAGGTAATTGTTATCTTTAAAACGAAGCGGGTTTTGAGATAGGATTTGTTTGAAAGAAATATTGTGTAGGTAAATGATTAAAGAAACATTTGCGCTAAGAAGTAAAATGCGAATGTGTACGATGTGATGGTTGCTGACAGTATAATTTCAAAGTCATTATGAATCCTTGATAAATGAATTAATTTTCATAAGATCCTCGTAGAAATAAATTTGCCTCAAGCAGAATACTAAGTTGTTTTAGGTAAAGACCTTTGTCACTTTTCTTTTTTTCTCATTGGCTGATCCTATCAAATGACTCTGAAATAGAAAAAGGTTCTATAAATTCACGTGTCAGTTGAAGTAAATGAGATATCACAGTGCTTATTCTAGTTTGTTTTTATAGGTACTGTACATTCGTTGTATTAGGTGTGTGAACCATAGAAAAATTTTTTGGACGATTAACTTTTTCTCCATAAATTGGAAGTTGAAACTGTTGCAATGTGACCCTGAGGGCTTGTATTAATACTTGTACTCTAAAGGTACAAGTATTAATACAATCTCTTTGGCTGTATCTCCTAAATAGTGCAGGCCAGATATAGTATCCACTGGGTGCACAAATCCCATCTTAAAGGGCCCATACATAACGTTCTCTGAATGTTGGATCTGTATCAAATAACTTAATAATACTGAAAATCATAATTGGCTTCGCAGTTTTTCAATCATTATTGATTTTATCGTTGTCATTGTCAGAAATGATGATGGTAACCACCAACTAACGTGTCTTTTCATGGCCAGGAGTCAGCTTGATTTTTGATGTTCAGATTTTCAGTCTGCAATATGTTAACTGACTGGAAATTATCTACAATTAAAATATCTCACTTTCCTTATTGCAGATGAATAGTTAAGTAGGTATTTAGCGAACTTGACTGACCCTTGACAGTTAACTTTGATATTTTTATTTCCTCGCGAGACTCAAAACCATAAGATCCTAATCCAGATAGTAATTTTAGCAATGTTATCTCTAGCTCTCGAATATCTATTTTTTTCCTCACATTTGCGTTCATCCAGTTGACAGCTGAACCTAGTGGGAACAATGGTTGATGGAATTTTCCGTATTTTGAGTAACTTACAAATATCATGTCAAAATGTCTGACATAAGAGTTGTAGGAAAGCAAATATTTTCTTAAAAAGCAAATATTTATGACTTTTGAAGGTTTCGTTTACAAGTTATCATATCGTTAAGGAGTAGAGATAAAGAGTACAGTTGTCTACTGTAACATAATTTTACTACAGCGGTGTTATAAATAAGTGTTTAAATGTATAGTGATAATATGTCCCACATCAAAATGTTTGTCGGTTGTGGTTTTCCGTTCTTGTTTTCCCACAGCTTTGAAAGTAAAAAACAAATAGTTGGCACGTTTTAGGATGTATTTGCTCAACTTCCGAGTTTGTATTTGAACTATTTCGCATTCATAATATTCTGTTTTCTGAAATTTAATTTTGTAGAGTCTACAAATGTTTGCAATAAAACTGTTTTTAAATAAAATGAAATGTGAAACTATTTAATAGCTTTACTTATTTTTCTAAACTTCTAATCTATTACAGAACTATTAGGTCCAATGCTTCTATGTGATATAAAGAGGGTCAAACGACAAACTATTTGTTAATGTTTGTGAAAGTGTGCAAATCCTTAATTCTTTGATGTCGTGCTGTTTTACACTCAATGTGAAAACACCCTTACATTTTTTTACATAAAGAGAATTTATGGCACCCATTCACAATGACTATTTCTTTCCCACTCCTAATAACATTAAAGTAACTGCAGAAACAATGGCCGAGGTCGCACTAGTTTCAAATAAAATAAACAGGATCCACACTTAGCAATTCGACCCAGAATCCAAATAGGTATTTTGGAAACTATTGTTTTTTTTCAACGGCCACTCCAAACAGGCTGTGTGCTCAGCTCATTGCCAGTGCAAATCCTTAATTCTTTGATGTCGTGCTGTTTTACACTCAATGTGAAAGCACCCTTACATTTTTTTACATAAAGAGAATATAAGGCACCCATTCACAATGACTATTTCTTTCCCACTCCTAATAACATTAAAGTAACTGCAGAAACAATGGCCGAGGTCGCACTAGTTTCAAATAAAATAAACAGGATCCACACTTAGCAATTCGACCCAGAATCCAAATAGGTATTTTGGAAACTATTGTTTTTTTTCAACGGCCACTCCAAACAGGCTGTGTGCTCAGCTCATTGCCAGTTAGCATACAAATGTTTGTCTTATCCGATGTTTTGCAGAGTTAGGGATGCTAGAAGTGGTGTACGAAATCCAGGCACTGAAATAAACAGATTATGTCCTCTGTGTTTCTAAGTATTCGACATTAAAGCATTTAAAAAACATGTGTTGCATTTAGCTGTAAGTAAGTTATTTTGCAGAGAAAATTGTGTTAGTTAACTTACGATTCATTATGTGGGTAATATTGATATTTGGCCTTACGAACGGAGTTTTTAGTGACACTGGTGACATTAGAAACTTTGGAGGCAATGATAATACTTTGGTCATTCAGTTTAAATTATAAAAAGGACCATTTAATCCTTTGAACTTCATGCGTTTTCAGTTAAAACTTACTTTTCTTCGTACTGATCTAACTTTTCTGCGATTGTTTAAAGATTTATTAAAAAATATGCAACGGCTTCAATAAAAAGTCTGATTTTATGCTTTTAAATTTAAATATCGCTTCCTATTAGAATTTAATTCTTTGCTGTCCTTGCTATCAAATGGCCTGTCCTGCCATTTTCTCGCGACACTGGCATGCTTGGAGGCTAACGATGAATAAATTTTCCATTCCCCACTTTCCCGGTTCCCCTTTTATTTTATTTTTTCTAGTTGCAGCGGTTAGATTGTTCTTTTGCTTTTTGTTCTCTGTGGAAATACTTAATTTGAAGTTAAATGGACGGTTGAGACAAAAAACTGGATTTGCTAATTATGGCCAACTCGCTTTTCCGTTGTGCCGTTGTGCTTGAATATAAAGTAAAATTAGATTGTTCTATTTTGAATGTTTATCTTTTTCCGCATTTTGAAAGCTTAAAATATCCTCGAATTTTCTTTTTTGCTTCAGTTGTGTTTAATATTAAAGTGTTAGTAAATGCGGTTTCATAAGTTGATTTATTATTTAACTTTTACTTAATTTTTTTCCTTTTTATTAGTATTTTCTACGTAGAATCTGCAAGGGACGAAATAATTTTCTTGCAGGTCATAATAATTATCATATGAGTTAACTAACTTACGAAAACGATGATTATAATGATAAAGGTGACGACAATAGGACGAAAAGTAAATCACCTTCTAAAATCCCTAAAACAAAGTGCCCGTATTTATTAAATGACTGAACCTACTTTTAGCGGTTTAAAAACTCTGACACTAGGGTTAGTCAAGTTCGCCACATACTTTACTAAACTTACATAATAAGGAAGTAAAGGAAAAATGAAATGAGTCTTTTTATTCGTGAGTATCGAATCAAGTGATTAGATAACAGTTCCAGGTCAGGGTAGGTTCCTATCTCTCGTTCGAAGAGCAGACATCTACCGATGACAAGAGACGATAGCACCGTGGCGTGGCGATTCTATTCTTGTAGTGTGAACACTAAACAGACTATAGTAGTCAGTTTATCGTTTTATTTTGATTGGATAACTAAGCTGGATGCTTGATAGAATATAAATTCTCATCTTCTCTACTATTTCATCCCTACTAATATTATAAATGCGAAAGTAACTCTGTCTGTCTGTCTGTTACCTTTTCACGCCTAAACCGCTGAACCGATTTTGATGAATTTTGGTACAGAGATAGATTAGAGCCTGGGAAAGGACATAGGCTACATTTTATCCCACAGTTGGGCACGATATAACCTGTAGTCCACGCGGGCGGAGCCGCGGGCGGAAAGCTAGTATTCACATATGGAACAAAATAAAAATTTCTTTGACTAGTTTTTTGAAGAATTTGGTAAAATTATAGTTGCTTACTTTTAGATGAAACCAGCGATTTGATCTTTCACCTACTTTAGCATGCACAGATGCACTGATATGTAGCGTGGGTGACTTTAAATTATCAAAAATTTAAGATGTGAATCAGACGACTAAACTGAACAACATTCCCTAAGAAAAGTAAGGAAATTTAAAAAAAAATCGTTTCTATATACAAATTGAGTGATCAGCTAATTTCCTTACTATAGATAGTAAAAAAAAATTGAAAATTTCATAAAGGTTCCATGGATAAAATTATTTAGCTTCATGAGAAGAATTCCTCCGTAACCTTTCACCAATTTTTAAGTTTAATATAAGATTGTTAAAGACTTCTTCAACAGTAAAATTTATAACTTAAAAAACATTAATGTGCGAAAAACTGAGATTTTACTTTTGAATCTACTCTACTTATCTAAAAGGCGAGACTAGCAAACAATTGATTTTTATAGTATTTGCTTCGACTGGTAAACGACTCATAGATACAAAAGGTGAAATCACTTTTATGAAACGAAACTCGTCGAATAAACCCATTCTAAGTTTGTCCCTTTAAATTGTCCTTCTACAGACTGTCAAGAATGCTTTTTCTAGAAATTAAACGAAAAACTTTACCTAATAGATTGAACTCGACACTGCCAAGGAAAATTCCTTTCAAAATATCAGAGATCATTTAGCTGAGGGTCCACAAGCTGGCTTTTCGTCTTCATTACGTCTACAAGAGGCGGCAAATTCCACTTTCGTCCAACGATTTATCCCTTTGTAGAGAGTACTGACGAAACACAGACAACACGACCATTGTCGGTGGGTCCGCAAAGCCGTTAAATTTACATACAAATACAGCGTTTCTCTGATTTTGCATGGCTATATTCTTTATCTTCATGTGTAGACACAGTGACGTATTACCTCGTATAAATTGCTGCGGGTCGGTGTAATTGGACTTTACGAATGACGTTGCTGTTTTCTCTCGAAAAAATTGGTTTTATTATCTAGGGGTAAGCGTTGCTTTATGTTTACCTATCAAATGTAACTTGTTAAATAAACACAATTGTGGTTTAAAACTTTTATGAGAATTTATTTGCCCTGAAGTCACTGTTTAAGCAATTTTTATGGTTTCGTTTTTTTTTTGTTGGTATATTCCACACGTGGTAGTTGAATTTTGGCGATTCCAATTATATTCTGCGTTTAATTCAATTTTATTTAATGCTGTTTCATTTTGTCTTTCTACTTTTTTCTTTGTCTTCAAAGATCAAAAAGATCTTCATCAAATCTGTAGTCACTATCACTTCTGTATAGTGTTTCTCGGCAAATTTCAATTCTCATCTGGGTAAATTTCAATTCTCTAGGCAATAGCTCGTGCTGAAATCTATTAACAGATCACGGATTAAGTCAATTCATATCTATGTTTGCAATACCGATTGTGGTTTACAGCAACAGAGGTCAAAGCTGTGAATACGTTTTGACCAAATAATAGAACATAGCTTATATAATCATGCATTTGATTTCTTGATTGAGATTTCTGATTGGATGGAAGTTGCTAACTTTATTCTTATGGTGTTAAAAATCTTATTTGTATAAAAACATAATTTTATTTGCAACTAGCAATCCGTTTGGGACTTCGTTCCCGTGGGAATTTGGGAAAATTATGTACCCTATGTCCATCACGGATAATGTAGGATTCTAATGGTGAAAGACTTTTTCAAATCGGTCCAGTAGTTTCGGAGCCTATTCAATGCAAACAAACAAACAAACAATCAAATCTTTCCTCTTTATAATATGTATAGAATATAGATATAAATACTGGAGAAAAAAAAACAAACAAGCGGAAAATGCTTCCAATAACGACATATACGATACTTTTAGTAACAACATTACTCTGATAGAACTTGAGTCATAAATTGTGCTAACGTTGTAGAGAACGAAGATCAATATTGCACTATAAACATTTCAGCAAATAAATAAACATAATTCTTCAGAGGAAACTCCTGCTAGAATTGCAGAGGCGCTGGCACAGCTTAAATTGATTTGCTTCTAAAATATTACTCTCAATCTGCTGTCGGTGATAAAACTGCGCATAATAATGTAATATTCTCAGTGAAATTGTTCAAGTCAATTTATTGGTTAGTGAACTCCATCAGCATAACTGTTTGGTCAACAAAACTCTTTCATCAACAAAAGTGTCCCTATAAAATTGTTTCCTTTAACACCGAATGATAGATATTTATATTGTATCTACCTTTTTACGTTTTATTATTCTATTTCACATGGAATTGTAAGAAAGGTCATTTTGCTAAAATTATTCCCGGTCATTTGTGTGATACTTTCTGCTTCTATTTGGTGTTTCAACTATCTTTAATTTTTTTCACTCAATTAACAGAAGAAATTATTCATTGATTCTGTTGGCAGCTGAAGGTACAGTCACAGTCATTTTTTGCTACAGTAATTTTTTCTCATTTCCCTCAAAGATTTTCTTTTAGTATGTAGATGACTTTTTATCCGGTCCCTTTTGAAGTTCATGAGTTTGATGTGAATCAATACCACCTTCTTAATATTCGACGCAGGTCCATCGAAATTCTATTATCTGGATCTCCTTGAAACTCCTATCATATTGGACGTGTATATCATATATTGTAGCAATGTTGTATTAATCAATTTTTGGCTACATTCCAAATGTTGTTCGGAGAATTGAAAATTATTAGTAGCCTTATACAGGGCTTTAGGTATCTCTCTTTCAACCTCTCGGGTGGTTAATCAGTCCATGAAACTGAACAACTTCCCCAAGGAACATAGGTCAAATTACGAAAAAAAAAAATTGATCTACCATACAAAATGCGCTGTATGCTGATGAAGTTTGTATGGGAACTCAAAATTTTTTTTCGTATTTTAACCTATGTTCCTTGGGAAAAGTCGTTCAGTTTCATGGACTAATTAACCATCCGAGAGGTTAAAAGAGAAATACCTAAACCCCTGTATACTGAACAATGGGAATGGTCTATAGGCTGTTTTATTTTTGATTCCTCAGAAAACATAATTGCTAAACAAATAAATTACTAAATCAAATAATTGTTTACATGTCTCTATACTTAATTCAACTGCAGTTAAAAGATTCTCAGGGGAACCCTTCTTTGATCGGGCGAGGAGTCAAAGTCGCGTTTGAACATACTTGTCTTCAATTTCACTTCCTTTGAGATCGTCTGTGTCACTGATCTTACAAGTTAAAGATTTGAACTTCATTCTGAATTTTATCTTCTTGTGAAGTTTTAAGGTCGATTTTTGTGAGGAGCCACGGTATAGGATTCCTGCCACGTCGTCGTACAGAAGGTCGTATAAGATGATAAGAATGCGTTCGCTCTCTGCAATTTGATCGTATCGCTATACTACATTTGTAGAGTAGTGTGTTCTTGTGCCAAAAATAAGCGAGTGCCTTTAATTGGTTCTGATATTGTAAAAGACTTTACTTACCTCTGTTTACTAAACTTTTTTTTCTCCATTGAAATAAAAACAAAAAAAATAATTGTGCTTAAATCAGAATTTGTCAAATTAAACTCTGACCTACTAGAGAGATTTGGCATAAATCAACAATTAAATTTAAATAAGTACATCTTTTTTTTTAGTCAAAAAATAAAAAATATGTCAAACAAGCCACAACGTCTCATTCCTGAGGCAAATGTCCCCATAACGCTGTCCGCATTTCGTTTATAAAAGACAAAAATAAAAAGACCGTAAAGATTTACTCGTATATTCTACAAAAGAACATTTTTAAAATAAAGATCAATCGGGCAATTGATTACAAAAAAGGTTTAGGCACAAGTATACTTCAAACACGTAAAATTACATGCCATATTGCTAGCAAAATTGAAAA
Organism: Aproaerema taeniolella; assembly: GCA_949987775.1. Lineage (NCBI taxonomy): Eukaryota > Metazoa > Arthropoda > Insecta > Lepidoptera > Gelechiidae > Aproaerema > Aproaerema taeniolella. Next base: position 20,326,831 of record OX465248.1, read on the forward strand.
CCCTTGAAAAATAGAAGCACTTTGCTCATGTTATGTTCACGATATCAGGATTAATCCATGTTTTAATTAATCACGGCAAATTATCAAAAGTACCTATTAATAAGCTACTACCGTAGTATTTTTAGTATTTTCTAAATTGTTACTAAAATATTGTAGTTAGAGATGAAAATAACTTATCCTAAATTAAATAAATTGTTTGAGCAATCAACTTAAATGTTTTCTTGAACCCACAGTCATTAACCGTTTCTAACGGAACATCATTAATGGATCCCTCTACATCTAATCATGTTTCAAAATAGCAGGTCGCCTGGACCCTTTTTAGGTCGAAGCTATCCCGTCTGACCCTTCGGGACAAACCATTTCTAATCCAAACGTCTGTGGAACGACGCAATCGGGAAGGGTGATGTCCATTGCCCCTTTTCTATTTTCGTAAACGTGCACATCGTAAACAAGAGTAGCGTTGTAATAGCACGTTCCTCGAAATTGAATCGTTGTTTTGTTTCGGGGTGAAAGACGATGGGTGGGCTGGATTTTTGTCGATCGTTTTCCGTGTCAGCGTATATTTTACTTTGAATTATCACGTTTACTTCGTTTTAAGAGGGATGAAAAATGATCGGGTGCTCTTTACGTAATAAAGACGTTAGAATAAATTGTGTTTGAAGATGAATGGAGTTCTGTATTGTTGGGATCAAAACTAAAACAGCTTTAACAAAATACATTTCCTCTTTGTAATTGAGTTTGGGTTTCCTTCAGTCGATTAAGTTTCCCTAATACAGATCACAAGGCACAAACAAAAACATTTTTTTTTGCATATTGTTAGCCAGAATGGCCGGCAATATTCAACGTTATAACTATCCAGAAAAAAATTAATATTTGTCAACAATTTATTCAAACAAGCTTTTACAGCTACACTGCTGAATCAATTTTGAAATTTCAGCACAGAAAAAATTATAAAACAAATACATTTCAAAAAGCGGATTAGACAATAACATCCCTCTTAAAACTCAACCATTCCAGAAAAGTTAACAAAATTAAAATTAAAAGTTTTAATTTGAATTACAACCGTAATTTCTATATTAAATAATGTTGTCGGTACACACTTGTAGTAAAGGCTATTTAAGCATTACTTTTATGTCAGGTTATTTAATTTATGTAGGATCGGATCAAGTACTAAGGCACATAAAAAAAATGTTTTAGCCAGATCTTGAAACAACTTCATTTACGAATGATCACTGAACCATTTTATTCCCAAACTTCGCCCTGTGCCACCCAGTCAGAAATCCTGTTCCGAAAGTACCGAGAAAGCTGCAAGTAACTTTGGCTGTTTCTTTTCTGGAATCAGTTGACCACTATCGGCAAAGTTGAGCCTCATCCCCAGGACTCACTTCCATGTAAACTTGGAAACTTTGCCTACGGAGTTGCAACTTGTTAGTATCGAGTTTGAAAGTGTGGTGGTAAATTAAAAATTTAGTAACAGAACTCGAGGGTTGAACGAGTTATGCTGTTGCTTGGGGCTGTTGCTTGCTCAAAGTTGTTATTGTGCAATTTTACTACTTTGATACTCTGCTAAACGCAAATCCGTGTTAGATTAGTTTCAACTTTATGATACCTATTGAATGGTGTACAGAGATGATAGCATTGCTTTATCAGATTTACTTACAAATACTCATTATTATATAATTTATATTTATATAATACTGAATTCTCTTTTGTTTCAGATGCGGTGTGTTACAACAAAGAATAACAAAAATTAATCAAATAAATAAAAACACAACAAAAATGATAACATGACGAAATATGCATCAAACCGGACAGTTCCACAAAGCTCGGACTAAAATCAGTGCATCGAGCATGTTTCATAATGACAGTGCACAATGTGTTGGCAAAAATAGAGTAAAAAATCCCGCCCAAATAGTCTCTTTCAATTTGTATTGTTTTATTGTTATCACTTGTCTCTCTTTACAAACTGTAAATTCTAACACTACAAATATGAATCGACATTTAAACGATAAACCTAAAAGTGTTGTTTATAATATACAAAAAGATGCTCCAAATGAAGATAACTATGAAGATCACGAAACTCATGCCAGTGAAAACTTCGATTTTACCAAAGTCAATTTTGAACAAAACCCGTACGAGGATTCACTCCATAAATTTTACAGCCAAGAAAACAGCTATAGCAACTATGAAGATTATAAAAAGTTTTATCTTAATCCTGCAAATCCGCTGCCAAAATCTAATGTGAAATTTAAAATAAGTAGTAGGATAGTCCAAACTAAATATGGGAAACTACAGGGCATAGTGTTGGCTATGGATGAACACAGATATCTGAGTCCGCTTGAAGTTTTTTTAGGAGTTCCTTATGCAACGCCACCAGTTGGATCTAACAGGTTAGTCTCAAATTTTCATTCCGTGCTTGAAATTTTAAGCATCTTTTAAAAATGATAGTAATAATCTTCATTTAATAAGGAAATGTATAAGTATGACTTTTTGTTTTAATACAATGGAATTGGCATCTTTTATAAAAATCGTGGTTTTAATTTACTTAGACCACGTGAATTCTTGACCCTGTTAATGTCTCTCAAAGAATGGATAAGTACGCTTCCGAAACTAATTGTATACACCGTGCTCCTGAGGATAACCATTAACTTTATATAGCTTTAACTAATAAAATCTTATAAAGGAAGTAGTACTTAAAAATGCTTCGTTTCAAAGTTACTTGTGAAATTATTTAATCGGGTTGTGAAGTGAGAAAGGGTTTGTATTCAAACTGCGTTGCCGCTTTTATCAAACTTCATTTATTACCCGAGAGCTAAATCTTTGCATGTCAGATAATTCATGTCAAGGTATTTAGTTTGTATAAAAGTTTAAAATGTATAAAAAATAATGATTCGGGAAAGTGTTCCTAATATAAAATGTTTATCTTGACAGTCTGAATAGCATTTTGAAGTTAATGGATATACTCAGAAACATTGTGTATATCTTAGTAGTTGGGAATCAATTCACTGTGACCGACGAATTCGAGGTTAAAATGGACTTCCTCAAAACTTTCATATCAAAAAAGCCCGTTGGTGCATAATGTGAGCAAAATGTAAACATCAAAACAAAAACAGCCTGCTCCATTGCAAACTACATCACGCTCTGGCCTGCTTTTGGAAGTATGTTATACTACAGCACGTATACTCCGAACTAGATAGCAAGGCGGTCAGTGGCTATTACGCTTCCAAACAGTGGGTAACGATCTTAGTTTACTATTTCAATATACCACAATGTCCATAATGGTAAGATTATATTATACGGATAACCCTGTCAAACACAGTGAATCCTAACCTATAGTGAAATACTATATAAGCGTAGAAACCAATGCGTATAGCTACTTTCCGCCTTACTAGATATTTGTTTCGTAGTATAGTTGTTTCGTAGTATAGTTGTACTAGGGGCCGCACATTAGGTTATCAGATGAGTGCACTCTGCGTTGTTGCTATAAGAACGGTTTTTCAATGAATATGAGGTAACCTGATACGCTGGCTTCTGCACATACGGCAGCATATCTGGCTGTACATGTTGACCTTGACGTCGCCCTTATCTCGCTTGTAATAGCGGCGGCTTTTGTAGTGCATCTGATGTGCTGCTGTATGTACATTGAATAGCATTTCTCTTATCCATAGGTTTAGCCCAACACGAACGCCTTCACCTTGGGATGGAGTAAGAGTATCAGACAGGCCCGGTCCAGCTTGCCCACAGAAGCTACCAGATCTAGACGATGAAAGGACCATGTTAGAGAAAATGCCTAAAGGCAGACTAGAATATTTGAAAAGACTGATACCTTATCTTAAGAATCAAAGTGAAGATTGTCTATATTTAAACGTTTTCGCTCCTTTGCAAAGTAAGTACCTTTACTGTTCTTACAAACAATTGGATCCTGTTTTTGTATTGTTTGCTTTTGTTTTGTATTTTCTTCTTTGATACGTTTTCTTTTTACTGTCTGATTATCTTTTGTTACCTACTGTAAAGATATTAAAGGAATAACACTAGTTATGCGAGAATAACTACTTTGTACATTGGATTTTGTAATATAGATACTATATAAGTGGAATGTTTGATTTATCCAGCATACTTCACCAGTAAAACAACAAAGATAAACTTTTACAATATGATAGATAGATAGATAGATAAAAACTTTATTCACTGCTGTTACAATCATTGTCAATAATAATAATAATAATCTTATAACTAAGTATTAAGTAAAAGTAAAACTACAATTAAACAATAAGTAACGCAGTGAAAGGGCGCTGACTCAGCATACGTACTGTGGGTAAACCAGTTTGGATTTCCCACAGCGCTGATCTTCCGCCAAGACCCAAAAAAGTGACAGAAGAGCTTATCAAATGGTAAGAATTTAAAAAATGAAAAACATACATAAAAATAAATATGAAACTAACGTATTGTGAGCTATCCTTTCGCAAAATTAATAAATATACTTGTCAAGCAAAAAACATTCCAATCTCTAAAATAATTGAGTAATAAAATAATTGTAAAAATATAATTTAAAAAACAATGTAAATGGAAAAGGCGATTGGGAAGTTACTCAGCTACTTTGATTTTTTTGAATATTAATAAGATGAAGACGATAATTGCGTTTAAAAGCTTGAAGATTGGTTAAATTACGGATCGGTGGTGGAATGTTATTCCAAATTTTAGTAGCTGCGTATTTAAAACTTCCTCTGAACGCCGCAGTTCTATGGACTGGTAGTGCCAGAATACAAGAACGGGCTAAACGAGCCCGGTAACGAAAGTTTGAGTCAGAACACCATACGAGTTTGCTATACAAATAATCAGGGCGCTTAGTTTTAATGATGTTAAACAAGAGGGACGCGAACATTAACTTCTGTCTCGCACCAATCTTTAACATATCTGCATCATTAATATAAGGGGTGACGTGTGAGCGAAGCGAAACAGGAAAGCAGTATCTTATGCAGGCGTTCTGAACTCTTTGTAGAAGTTTCTGAGTTCTGGATAAGAGACAGGGACTCAGAGATGTCATACAATAATTCAATTTAGACAAGACTAGTGTCTCACAAAGTAAAATACGGATATTCGTACTGAGAAACTCACGTATACCGTAGAGCACCTTGAGTCTGTAAAAACAGTTACGGACTAGACCTGCCACGTAGTTTTCAAATCGCAAGTTAGAGTCCATAACTATGCCAAGATTACGTGCTTCTGCGACAAGCTCAATCTCCTCGCTCTGCATTACAAGTTTAGGATTATGTAACAACATTGAATGCATTTGTTTTTTGGAACCAAACAAAATGTATTTAGTCTTGGAAGGATTTAAGACTAATGAATTATTAGCAGACCAAACACACAAGCGATTCAAGTCATCTGTAATTTTCTCAAGAGATGCAATAATGTCATTAGGATGAAAAGACATGAGCAGTTGTAAATCGTCCGCGTATAATTGATAACGACAGTTCTTTATGCATTTTATGAGATCCGATGTGTATAAAATAAATAGCAGCGGTCCCAGGATAGAGCCCTGGGGAACACCTCGGTTAACTGGTGTTAGATCTGATAGTTCTATACTACCATCCATTTTTACTATCTTCACTCTTTGTGCACGATCAGTAAGATAACTCTGGAACCACCCAAGAGCCGAGTGTTCAAAGCCATAGTATTTTAACTTCGCAAGAAGTAGCAAGAGGTTTATTGAATCAAAGGCTCGAGAGTAGTCCAAGAGTATCAGAGCGGTGCCTTTTCCTGCATCTTGAGCAGTGAGTATCTCGTCAATAACGTCATGAAGAGCCGTGTTCGTTCCCAGACCCTTTCGAAATCCTGACTGAAAAGGAGGTAAAATAGCGTTGCATTCTAGATAAAGCAAGAGCTGCTGATAAACCACTCTTTCCAAAACTTTCGAAAGGCAAGGCAATATGCTGATTGGCCTTAAGTCCTTAAAGTCCTGGGGATCATTATGTTTAGGTATCGGCCGCACTAATGAGACTTTCCACGCAGAAGGGAAAGTAGAAGTACGAATTGAGGTATTAATAATATCCGTAATTACTGTCAAGGTATAGGGCAGAGACAATAATAACATATCAGCTGTAAGGCCGTCACAGCCTTGTGCGTTAGATTTTAACGATAAAATTATTTTAGAAATAGAAGCTTCGTCTACAGTTTTTAACGAAAAATATGAAGTGCCGAATTTGCTACTTTCAAAATCCAAAAATATACTATTAGGTACAATTCCATCACCGGGAACATTCACAAAATGCTGATTAATCTTATTGGGGTCATTTATCTCTAAAGGAATTTCGGGCGTTTCTTTGAAATTTGGTAGGATATCTCGCTTGAGGTTTTTCCAAAGTGCCTTTGGTTGCTTGTTATTTAAATTAATTTTTTGAGAAAAGTATGCCTTCTGCTCGTAAAATAAACTGGAATTAACTAGATGTTTGAGTGTTTTGTATTGAGTCCTATCAGAATCGTTTTGTGTAAGTTTATACTTCTTATGTGCTTCGTTACGTATTTTCATCATGTGTCTAATGTTATACGTTAACCAGGGTTTGGGTTTATCCTTCAAAGTTAGACTACTGGTGGGACTAAATAAATCGTACAAATTTTCTAAAAACTCTGTAAAAGACTTTACTTTGTCATTAACAGAGCCAAGATTTGTAATAAAAGTCCAATCCGTATTAGAAAGAAGTTCATTGAAAATTGCCAAATTAATGTTCCTAAGAGGACGGTATGTTATCGTCTTTGGCTTTGGTTTTTCCTTTTTAATGTTGAGACTCCCATAAACTATAGCATGTTTGCCAAGTTCCCTGATATGATCTACAACTATATCCGAAATAACACTGTCTGAACACAGCAGGTCAATGAGTGTCTCACTGTCCTCGGTGAAATGGGTGGGTTCTGTGACGTAATTGGTTATATTAATATATTCAAAAAATGATAACAAACTTCTGGATTTCGACTCATCTTTATTTAATAAATTAACATTAAAGTCTCCAACTAATACGAGCCTGTCATGCTTTGGAAAAGAAGTAATGGATTCAGTAAGCGCCTCAATAAATATATCAATATTAAGCCAAGGTGGTTTATAGGCAGTACCAACAATAATAGTGAATGAGTTTATATTAAACTTCATCCATAGTTGTTCTACGTCTTTAGTTGGTGGAAATGAGCAACGTTGACCGTTCAGCACACGTTTTATGTAAAAACCCACCCCACCTCCACTCTTGCGAGTACCTAGTACACGTGGTTCATTAACAAAGCGATAGCCCGGTATTTTAGGAGCACAGCCTTCTTCACCCCTTTTAAGCCAGGTCTCATTAATTGCAAATATATCAGGTGAATGTTGTAGCATAGCTGCAGTAAACTCATTTTTTTTGGTATTCAGGGAACCAGCATTAAAAAGACCAATTCGTAGATGTTTTTGTTTAATCATTTTCAAAATAATAATAGAAGTAAGAAAAAAAAAATAGAATTAAGTAGTACGAACTAAACAGGTCAGGCCCTTTCACTGCAGATGACGAATACGTAGAATACATAAATGACAATGGCATTACATGGGAATGCGATTTGATAAAAACAAAAGTGATGAGCATCGTTAGAATTAAACAAAAGACACAGAAGTAAAGGTATGTTGTGACAGGAGAACAAATTTTGTCTTTACAGGAATAAACCTCAAAAATATTAAAAATTTTAAACATTATATTAAAATAGCTGCTATACACTTTAAAAAGACTTAACCAAAACATTGCAAATACAATCAATGATGTACAAGATTTAGACATTTTGTGCAGTGGAGGCATTGCGAATAAAAACCCTATCCAGATCTGTTTCCATTCTGAAGATATGGACCTGTGAAGTGTCAGTCTTCCGAGCAAAAATGCGACCCTCACGCGTCCAGGAGTACTTCCAGCCAAGGGCCTGGCACCTATCACGAACTTTCTTAAAGAGTACACGATTCATCTTTGTTAATCTCTCATTAATATGGAAACGGCAGCATTCATGCTCAGGAAGACCAAGACCATCAGTTGCAGCTCCACGACGTACACGACATTGTTTCAGAAGATCATCCCGTAACGCACTCCTTGCCAAGCGTAGGACAATCAGACGGGAACGAGGATTATTTTTCTTTCCTTCATCAACAACGAGGCGCTGAGAGCCGACCCTTTTGGCACTGACAATGTCTTTGTCCTCCAAGGTTATTCCGAGCTTCATAGCTGCAAGTTTCACAAGATGTACAGTTGATTCGCCAGGAAATTCAGGTAATCCAGAAATATCCACGTCATTAAGCAATAAAGACTGGTCCTTTTCGTTCAAATCTGATTGAAGTTTTGTGACAGTCTCTTGCAGCGATATTAATTCTGGATGTTCTGTCTTCTTAAATTTTAAGAGGTTCACCTCAGTCTTGAGTGCCTCATTTTCTATCTCCAATGCACTGATCTTGAGATTAGATACAGCCAAATCCTTTCTCAGATCGTCAAGCTGTTGACATAAATAATTAGTTGTGTCATTAAATTCTTTTTGCAACTTTTCAGCTGTGTCGCGGATTTCCTTTTTCATTTCTAACGTAACTTTCTGAAGTTTACAATCCAGGAGTTCTGATAGTTGATTGTAGGTTATAGGGCAAGTTTCAGCCTTATCAGATTTCAATTTTTCCTCTGGCTGAGTGCTTTCAGCTACGTCACCCGATTGATTTTGAGGTGAAATCTGGTGAGCTCCGCGAACGGGTGTGTCATCTTTCCTTGGACGAGTTGAAACACGCGAGCACGATTCACATCGCCATGATTTTTTTATTTCGTGAAGGTGACTATTATAATGGGCAGTAGTCATATTCAGACATGCTCGATGGTAGTGGCCCTTACATAGAATACACTTCAATTCTTCATAAAGGATTCCGGCGTTACAAGCCAGGCACCTCATTGTAATTCACGAACAAAAAAAGTAGAAATAAAAAAAATAAAAAAAATACAAAAATACAAAAAAGTCCACTGTCTGTAGAAGGATTCGAACCCGGCACCAATTAAAAAATAAACAAAATTAAAAAAAAATACAAAAAGTCCTCTTGTCCGCTCAGGGATTCGAACCGGCACTAGCCGCGTCCAAGGCACTGATAATTCCAATGCACCAACTGTTCGCTATTCAAAGTTTCGAAATCACCCTTCCCTAGCGACTCGTATTATTTAAGTCCTATTATTTAGTTATGAAGGTAGATGTTTTTAACCGGTTCTTTTATTAATTAATTTTAACGTTCACATAAAATCTAGTTTATTTACAGTTTAATCACTTTAATTTATAGCGCAATTTTAGTTAATTCACATTTAGTCACTTCACATTGGCGCTAGTTTTGATTTTATATACACTAACACAACTTCAAAAATGTTTACAGTGCACAATGGACTTGGAAGTTATTTGCCAGTTACTAGTTATTTATGCATCAAATCACTTCACAAACGTTAGTGGAGTTGAGGAATGATGTCTATATAAAAATACGCATTTCACAAGAAACTTTTGACGAGTTTAAACTATTTTTAGAATTTAAAGTATAAGATACGATGTACACAGTGCGACGGTTGCGCCCTCTGTCCCCTCTGCGCCCTCTATGAATAATATGATGACATCATGTGAGTAAAAGTCTGTAAGTGGGATGCGAGGCTTTTGCTGTATAATAATAATAATAATAATAATAAGTCTGTCGCATTTACATTTACATTGGCCGGTTTTACATTAAATTGAGACACAAACATATTGGCGATTTGCGTAGCATCTTGACAATTATTTACAGACAATGGAATGCTGGGTTTATGACTAAGGTTTTTAGTACATTTCCAAAACTTTGAAAAATCCTTTTCCTTTCTGTACTTGGCTAGAATTTCCATTTTTATCTTTTCTTGATTATTTTGGCAGTAACGTAACTTACTTTTGAATTCCTTTCTACTATTTAACATTTCATTATAAACATAACCTTGTTTTGGACACTTATGTAAAAGCCACATTTGATAGGTTAGTCTAGCCTGGCTGTGGCTATTTTTAACATGAAAGTTCCAACCAGGTAACTGTCTCTTTTTTATTACAGATTTGCCTATATAAGAATTTCTTGCAGCCATAGATATACTATGAATAATTTCATCATGAAGTTTATTTATTTGAGCAAGATGGTTTAGATTTTTACAATTTTTTGTGTCACAGTTAAGTTCAGAGAATTGATTGCTAGATAAATATTCATTGCATAATTTCACATATTTAGATTTCTGTTTCATGTCTCTTTCACCCCATACAATTTTATTTAAATTCTTATATTGGTCGTTATGACACGTCTTAGACCTAATAATATTTAAGTCACATTCAAACGCAATAGGGAAATGATCCGACCAGTATACATCGTAAATAACAAAAACATTACTAATGAGTTGTAACGCGCTCTGCGTGGCAACACAGTGGTCGAGCCAGCTGGTCGTACCGTGCGCATCGCTTCTATATGTGTATGTACCTGATGATTCACCCAAAATATCAAAATCAGCACATACCCAGTCCTGGTCCGTACAGTAAGACTTAAGTTCGTCTCCGAATAGGCTGTTCACATCCGCGTTATAGTCACCAAACATAAAAACACTTTCCACATCGTTATCTTCTACGATTGCACTTAATTTACCTAAGCATTCGGTGAATAGGGGTAGGTTATCCGCGCACTCTGTAGGCATATACACCGACATCACTAATAGGCTACTATTATTATTATACATTAGACGCACTGCAGCGATACGTTTCGAACCACTTTCTACCGGCACTGCATTTGAGAATAGACTCCGCCTCCACAGCAACGCGACTCCTCCGTATGGTCTCCCTTTTAGCGTCTTAATCGCCGTGTCCATTCCAGAGACGCCATGATACGCCATGATACGCATAATGGGTGGAAGGCTGACCACCTCTCACCATTATACAAGGTGTCCCAAAATTCAACGATAAGCTGGAATCAGAAGATCGGCCTGCCCAAGGCTACTCCAGGAAAAATAAGAAAAAAATTCTATCGACCTTCGCCTTTAAAAAAAAGAAAAAAAAGAAAATTATTTGAAAATTTACACCCTTGAAGACATTTTCCGCTACCATGACCACAATTTTGCGTATTACGTAATTTTGTTATTTGTTTTGGCAACCTAAATAGCACTGCTATCTACCACAAACCTTAAAAGACCCAGCATGCCTCTGGGTTCTCGACACGAATCCATCAAAATATTTTTTTTCCCTAAAATTTTGATTTTTTCCAACTTTCAGTCCACATTTACCCGCCGTGGTGTAAAAAAAATGTATTGACACTATCATGGCAACTTTTTTTAAAAGTTGGCGCATCTAATTAAGATTCTAAAATGGTATGAAACTTGCGAAGATTACGCACCAAATAAAAAATATCGTTATAATTTTAAATAAAGTTGGCATTAATACAGGCACGGCATCGCCTTAAAAAGGATCTTTTTATTTTTCTTGCATATCCTCTGCGATTTATTTCATTAGCAGCGACGTTAATGGGTTGCTGGGTTTTTTAAGGTTTGTGGTAGATAGCAGTGCTATTTAGGTTGCCAAAACAAAAAACAAAATTACATAATACGCAAAATTGTGGTCATGGTAGCGGAAAATGTCTTCAAGGGTGTAAATTTTCAAAGAATTTTCTTTTTTTTTCTTTTTTTAAAGGCAAAGGTCGATAGAATTTTTTTCTTATTTTTCCTGGAGTAGCCTTGGGCAGGCCGATCTTCTAGTCCCGGCTTATTGTTGAATTTTGGGACACCTTGTATAACTTGTTCCATTTGGTAACCCTGACAATTTGTGTCAAACGTGGCATCTAGTGGTTCTAGCTACCACTGATGCTCTATCTACCCCGTTATATTATAGGCGTGAGCATATTATGTATGTATGGAAGTAATTATGCTACGATTCTCTTTAAATGTGATTTGAATAACATTAATATAAACATTCATATTATTGTAATGGGAGTTATTTTTTCCATAAAAAACAATCAAATCAGATTATAGTATTTGAAACGGTTATGAGTAACATTTATATCGAACAAAAAAGTTTTCCTCAGAAATCTGATTTCAAATCGAAAAGCTATTGAAGCAATTTGCGAATGGAAATCAGCGACGGCAAACGGTTTTATTCGAATTGCTATAAAAACTTTATCCTTGAATAATATTCAGGAAATGTTTAAGCTAGCCGGATCTATTTGTTTTCTCTTTTGTTTTAAAAACACTAAAATTGTTTATTATATCGAAGCAAAGCAATTGTTTATAGAAACAATGATAGTTATATTACTTTTCTGAACTTCACGTCCAAAAAATTTCAATTTCTTGTATTTTTAATTAAAATGGTTAGGTACTTCATATTTCCAAAATGTTATTAAGCGTATTGCCTAAAATATAAACAAATAAAAACATTATTTGAATAATACATACTATTTACCTTAACAAAATGAAATGCTTACTTTATTCCACATCTTACATCGTGTATAAAAATAAAAGCTGTATCCACATACAATTTATGTAATGATGTTTAAGCTCTAACATTTCATAGAATCCTTCGGATTAAAATAATATTTTGGCAACAATTCAAACAAAATACAAACCACAAATAAACAGTATTCATTTGTGGCATATGTCGAAATCGAATGAAAGGTCAGTGAATCAGCACAATACAATATTACCATTTATTTTCCTGTTAATCCCACATAGTGCAAATAACAAAATAGGTATTTTATCAATCAGAAAAATTACTTACTTAACATGGCAATTTTTTTAGTTTTATATTTAATTTGGTGGTATCGCATTGGTACCTCTTGGAAGCACTATATATTGGTACCACATAGACAAATATCTGAAACCCGGTTTATTCTTCGACCTTATTTAGTCTTAAGAACTTTCGGTTATTTGTCGACTGTATATCGAATTTCAATATGATTGGATTTCTTATTTCTACATGGCTGCAGACAAATTGATATATTGACTAAAGCCTCCGCCTTTGATTCCTTTCAGAGTTTCTTTAGGCACTTTGTTAAATCCTTCTCTCAGTTTTACTAGGGAGTCAATTTTTACGCTTTTATGCATTCTTATCCTTTTTTAACCCCCGACGCAAAAAGAGGGGTGTTATAAGTTTGACCGCTATGTGTGTGTGTCTGTGTGTCTGTGTGTCTGTGTGTCTGTGTGTCTGTCTGTGGCACCGTAGCTCTCAAACGGGTGAACCGATTTGGATGCGGTTTTTTTTATTTACAAGCAGGGTTTTTGGCGATGGTTCTTAGATACGTTTTATCAAAATCAGTCCAGCCGTTTCAAGGTCATCAGCTCTTTTGTTAGCTGCGGTAGGGTTCTTAGACTCTTAATGTGTATTTACTTTACTTTCAAACATACATGTGACCTAAAACTTGAAATACTCATGTATGCTTAATAACTATGCAGGGTTATGGAACTCTTGGTCTGATGCTGCAGCCAGGATATCCAGAACACTAGCACACTCTTAAAAAAATAATAGCAGATATGTCGTGTTTGGACTCGTTTTGTTCAGTATTTGATTCTGCATACAATGCAATAGTGGCAACACGGTGAGCTGATGCTGCGGCCAGGATATCCAGAACACTAGCACATCCTTGAAAAAATAATAGCAGATATGTCGTGTTTGGACTCGTTTTGATCAGTATTTGATTCTGCATACAATGCATTGGTGGCAACACCGTGAGCTGATGCTGCGGCCAGGATATCCAGCACACTAGTACACTCTTAATTATTTTGAAAATAAGTTAAAAATTTTGAAATAAAAATTAAATTAAAAATTTAAAAAACCCCCCCCGCAAAAAAGTAAAGCGGACATTTAAAAAGTAAAAAATAATACCTTTCGTTGAGCCATCAAATTCATTTCAGAAATACCTATATATATATTTTAATTATCGAAATCGATGGATGGCACGATAGGGTTTGCTCATTAAAATGGCGCTATGATGTCGCGTCGGGGTACCGCTTTAGTGAATCAGTGAATAGTCAATCAAATGAAGGGTCTGATTCACTAAAGCGGTACCCCGACGCGACATTATAGCGCCATTTTAATGAGCAAACCCTATCGTGCCATCCATCGATTTCGATAATTAAAATATATATATATAGGTATTTCTGAAATGAATTTGATGGCTCAACGAAAGGTATTATTTTTTACTTTTTAAATGTCCGCTTTACTTTTTTGCGGGGGGGGTTTTTTAAATTTTTAATTTAATTTTTTTTTAGTTTATTCGGCCTCTTGAAACTATTTTTGCTTTCTAAAATATAATACGTTTTGTACTTGTTTTATAGTACCTAATCTTCAAATATTTTAGTAAAAAATCTCAACGATAAAATAAAATTTGATTTGAGAATCAAGCCCGGTTTATAAAGCAAAGAAGTTATTGAAAAAACTTTGATCAAACTAAATTACAAACATTTTACTCTTTGAGATACATTTTATAAAATATTATGCCTTTTTGTTATTTCAAAATAGTTTCAAATTCAGTTTGCCAACTTTACGCTAAAAATAAAATTTTGAGAAGACTTAATGAAAATGATGTGAAGATTTTTTATACTTACTACGTTTATAATTTTTCGTGTTTAGAAGTGCGAATGTAGCAGGCCTGGGTTGGTTACATCTACGTCTAACTATGTCTTACCTACTCTATGATATCATAAATTTTAAAATACAGCGAACACAATCAATCCTAATTAAGATAGATCCAGTTGCAGAAACGTCCAATAAAGTTAATGAAATATCAGATATTTAATATAATGTTGTCACTTGCCGACTTTTTGACATAAACAAGCATTATATTTAAAGAATCTTTAACTTTGATTTCTGCAACTGAGAGATACAAAACGAAAGGGATAGTCCAATAAAATCTAATGTGCAAAACTTTAGCAGCATCTGTAGAGCTTAGAAGTTGCTAAAGCAGTTTTAGGCCCGTATTACAAAACGCGGCTCAGACTCTAGTTTATACTTGAGTAGCAGTCGTCTTTGTCATTTTGGTACTGAGAGAAAGAGACAATTAATATTTAAGTATAGATCAAGACTTGAGCCTCCTTCTGTAATACGGGCCTTCTGCAACTAAGAGACACATAATGAAAAGTATAGTTCCAACAAAATCCAATGTGCAAAACTTTAGCAGCATCTGTGTTCTACAGAAGCTTAGAATTTGCTAAAGCAGTTTTAGTAAATAAATTATGGTTTATTTTCAGTGGACGAAACTAAACTAGCACTGCCAGTTTTAGTGTACATTCATGGGGAGAGTTACTCTTGGAGTTCGGGTAACCCGTACGATGGGGCTGTTTTAGCCAGCTACACTGACTTGATTGTGGTCACATTAAACTTCCGACTTGGAGTCCTTGGTGAGTTTGGAACGACGAATTATATGCTTTGTTGTCATCCCTTTTTGGAAGTACTTTCATGCTTAAAGTTAGATGTAAGGTAAAGTTTTTCAAAGGAATTTTCAGATAAGTAGATTTGAATTTTACAGGTTGACTAACTTTCTTTATTATTTTATAGTCAACTCTTGTTAATTGCTCTGCGGTGGATTTGTCTTTGTCTCGCACATTAGACATATATTTATTTATTTTTTCCTTCTATTTTGCGTATTTAAATCATAATTGTATATTTTATATTTGTTTTTTTTTTAGAAAATATACATGTTTTTGTGATTTTTTCTTCTTTTTTTCTGTATGAATAAATAAATAATATATTAATTATATTATATTTATGTTTATTTAAATATGTGTATTTATGTATCTTATGTCTACGTGGATAGCAATTAAATAGATTTTGTTTATTTTTGGTCATGAAAAATTGTCTTTTTTTAAGATTCAACTTGCTATTTTTTTCTATTACTCTTAAAAATATATACTGCTTGCAACTCCTTCATAGTTATTTCAATTGGATAACTGGTATTGGCTAATTGTGTTACTATATTTTATTTCTTTCATTTGTTGTTATCCTAAATAAATAAAATAAAAGTATTAAAAAAATAATTAACAGTTCCATTTGCAATTCATGATTTAGAAAAGTGAACTCTAAGACAAGTTAAGATACTGAAGGGCAGCAGTTTTCGAGTTGTTCACCAAATCCTAATTTCGTCCAATAACCTCATTGAGTTTCAAAACTTTGAGGCTTATTAACATCGAAACGTTAATTATGAATGACTTTAGATGTAATGCGCTCCATTTTTGTTTACGTCAATAAAATTTAATGATTAATTATCATTAAAATTAAAGCGAAACAATAGTATATCCGAATTAAAATTTTTGTAGGCGATAAATCTTATAATTTATAGATAATTCGTGTGCATTCGGAAAACGACGATTGCCGAAATAGAACGAGAAATTAAAATCTCTGTACCTAGGAGTATAATAAAGTGAGAGCGCCCCTCTTCCCCTAATCACTTCTAAGTAATCCCTCGTTAGTTACTTGGGATATTACATTCTCATGTAATCTTTGATTAGTATTTAACCTGTAATCTTCTTATTGGCTACCTGTCCCACATAATTCCCATTAGTAGCTATTTAAGACCACTGAAGCAAAACTTCACTTTGATGACCTCATTGTTGCTTTGAGCAATTATTTGTAGGTGCTTAATGTTACTAATGTGATTGACATAAACTGAAATTACGAATTTCATAGTATAAGTGTCCTTGTTGACAAAGAAAAATATGAAAATATTAATCAGTTGTTACGTAAAGTGATTAAAAAGCAAGTCTTAAAGTTAATAATGTGATAGACAATTTTCTACCAGAACTGATGCGGAGTGAATCGGCTGATTTTAACATCAACGGCTATTTGACCATGGCTGTTAGATTGCATGTTTTGTTGAAATTGTAAAAATATTTTTTGATTCAACTAATGAGTAAATTTAAAAGCCCCTTACTTTATCCACAAAGTCCGGTCTTGCGCTATCACATGCCAATTTTGCGTGTAACAGACAAGTTCGTCACACCATCTTTTTCATGGGTGATCTTTTATGACATTAATCACTTAACATCTGATTAATGTCATATAAGATCAAACAACATTTACACATATACATACATACATGAGCTTACTACTATGGATGACACTCTCGACGACACTTAACATCTTCAGAACAAAAATTGTATAAAAGAGAAATGATTGTGTACACAACGCACACCTTGACATTGCTAACTATGAACACAAAACGAATATCAACATTCTCTAACACAAATATCTTTCGGCACAACTTGCAACGCAACCAACCGTAAACAAACAAATTTGCTTCGCTTCAATTTTTTCTCCTCGCGAAATATCTGCGAACATACAACTGAGTGTATTTTCCATTCGGATTCGTTTGAATGGGATGCACTCTTTGAATTAAAGTTACCCCTTGGGACTCGGATTTCAGACTGAATATAAATTGAAAATGAATTGGAATGCAAAACGGATTGGGATTGGCTGAGCTAATTTAATTTTTTCTTATGACTTTGTTAGTGCATTCTTCACTTTTTATAGTAAGACACTTGGGATTGTAAATTCTTGAATTCAATCATTTAGGTAGCTTGCATTATCTGAATTAATGACTTTTGTTTCTCTTGTTCAAATGAAACTTAATGGCGATGGGACCACTAAACAACATTTTTAAATTCATAATACTATCTAGGTTTCCTTCAGCCTTAATCGGTAAATTTTTAATTAAAGAAAAACACGTAATAATTGGAAATGCTTCCAAGAAGATGCAGCAAGTAAAACTGTTAAGCAATGTACACTACATTGCATCGGACTAAGCAATCAAAATCTGTTTAAGCATAACACTTATTCCACAGGATTTCTTAATGCAAATCCGGCGCCTCAAGTTAAAGCAAGAGTAGCTAACTACGGTCTTATGGACCAAATAGCTGCACTACATTGGGTTCAACAAAACATTGCGTTGTTTGGAGGCGATCCAACTAACATAACCCTAATGGGCCACGGCACTGGAGCTGCTTGCATTAATTTTCTCATGATATCACCTACTGTCATGCCTGGTACGTATTCTGCATTGATAATAACATTATCTCTAGAAATGGTTGTACTTAATAATGAAATTGTGTAATTATTTTTGCACAAGTAATGTTAACTCCATCTGTTTTTTTTGTGAGTAAAAAATAATGTTTTGTTTTCAGGTCTATTTCACCGCTCAATACTGCTATCAGGCTCAGCATTAAGTTCCTGGGCAATAGTAGATGATCCTGTATACTACTCTTTAAAACTAGCAAAACATATGAACTGCGCTGTTCCAGACGACATGGCAAAAGACCACGAAGCTATCGTAGACTGCCTTCGAGAAGTTTCTATCGAAGAATTACTATCTGTAGACATATCTCCACCAAATTTCTTGACTGGTTTTGGTCCGTCTGTAGACGGTGTGGTCATAAAAACTGATTTTGCAAAAGATTTCTTGACAATGTATTCGACGGGAGACTTTCCAAGTTTCGGTCCACTGAATAATATGAATCAAAATCTGAACATCCATATTAAAAGGAGCGATAGTGGAAGGAGATTGTTCCAGAACAAGTACGATTTGCTGTTTGGTGTTGTGACTAGTGAAGCGTTGTGGAAATTCTCTGCTCATGATATTCAGAACGGCATTGAGCCGGATAAGCGAGATAGAATGCTGAGGTAAGATTTTTGTAAATTACAATTTCAAGTACTACTTTATTTATTAACAAAAATTCTCAGCAATACAGAAGTGCTTATATCTATTCTTAAACTTATTGCCAATTACGGATTTAACTATTTACACTAAACAGAAATGGTTTGGGCTTTATAGAAAGCAAACAGAAACATAAATTGTACAAAAAAAAATTGAAAAATGCTGTACTTAGCTGTTGCAAGTCTACAAAACAAGCACATTTGTGTTTGAAGAATGTTTGTGGTTGCAAAATAGAATTTTATATAAAGTTCTCGGTATATAATTGTGATTTTGTATTGGGACAGAAACCATTCCCGCAAGAAAGAATTATTAATGCGAAAACCGTTGATGTCAAGCTAAATATCATTTCATAAATCAAATTCTAAGTTTAATAAAAGATGCAACAGTAACAAGTAAATGGCGACAGGAGCTAAGCCCACAAGTCATCTGGGAACCAAGTTTGATTTGAAATTCAACTTCGAAACAAGTACTTAGTTTGCGATTCAACTAGGCTCACAGCTGTCAACAAGTGCACATTGAAAGGAAAACATCTCTTAATATTGAATTTGTTTTTAAACGGTTTGTTGATAATGCCTCTGTTTTCAGAACATACGTGAGGAATGCCTACACCTATCATTTGAGTGAGATCTTCTACACTATAGCCAACGAGTACACCGATTGGGAAAGAACGGTAGAGGTTTGTTTTTATTATGAAAGTAGGATTATTTAAAGGGAAGGAGATATTTGCCCGGATTAGATAAGATCTCTCGCTGAAAAAAAAACGATATTTGACTCAGAAGGGTTGTTTGATAGACTGCTTTATGTTTTTAGTTTAAAAAATGAACCACATTGAAATGACTCTCGTTTTAAATCTAATGAGCTTACTTAGATAATGCAGGCTATTTTATAAGGTAAAAAAGCTTCAATTTAAATAATTATAAAAAAATTGTCATTTAGCCCTATTTTCTAAAAATTATTTAATTTTTTTCAACCGTGTCTCCGGATGCGTGTGAAGATCATTGCTAAGAGGATTATTACATTCAATAATTATTATATTACTTCGTTTTTGTGTAAATTTTGAGTAAGCGTCCGGATTGCCTACAGTTTCAATCCTTTAAGGTGCGCTCTAATGTATTAATCAGACAGTACTAAGACCAAGTTTTGCTTCTTCTATTAAAGATTTTTCATAAAGTTAATCACTGATGTGTTACGGTATGATTTTATGAAGCAAACTTTTCAATTTAACTAGATTGAAATTTCAAAGCTCTAGAATGATTACAAAACCCACAACCGATATCAAAGTGAACTCGAAATTGAATTCTAAGCTTGCAAGTGAGTCTCGAAAACTTTGAAACATCATTTGCTCCCAGAAGTTGATTCCATGAAGGGCAGATCATAGTACAAAGACAAACTTTGATAATGTAATGGCACTACAAATCAAAAGTTTACGAAATTCCCCAAGTTGTGTACGTAGACAAATTCCGTCTTGTTTCGTTCTATGGGCCTACTTCTAAACATGTGACTTTGAAAATGAAAAGGTACAACTTTGGGGATAGCTCTAGTTGTTAAGGCTCAGAATTATTGTGAAGAGCCTTATAAATTGCTACCCTGAAATTCGTACCTTTCAGTAATCAAAGACACTAACTGTCTTGATTCAAACATCTCGACAATATCAAGTTGATTATGTTGCTATTCATACTATGTTATGCGTCAATATTAGATTTTCTTTTCAAAAAGCTTTTGATCGCGTAGCACGACAAACTCGTGCGTGGAACTTCACTTTGATTACTCGAAGGCACCGCGCTAAGGCATGCTCGCCTTCTGTTGTTTGATGTTTGACCGCGTAGTTTTCACATTGTGCTTGAGCTGTAGAATAAAAAGTAATATACTTATTGAAATTGTAAAAATAAACATTCAATTTAAAACGTCATTGGTTTCCCAGAAGAAAACATCAGAACTATGTAGACTAATGATAATAGAAATACTTTGTGTTTGTTTTAGAACCCAATAAACACAAGAGATGCAATGGTAGCTGCCATATCAGATGCTCAATATGTGGCCCCATTGGTTCAAAGTGGAGATCTGTTGAGTGGGGGCCCAAAACCTGTGCCGAACGATGAAGAGGGACCCAGAAGGCCGACTAAGACTTTTTTCTATGTGTTCGATTACCAAACGAGGGACGGATACTATCCCCAGGTGAATATTTTATATTATTATGTACTAACTTTCCGCCCGGGTCTTCGTTTCCGTGGGAACACATAAAACTTCCTCTTGAATCACTCCGTCCGTTTGTGAAAACGTTATGAAAATCCGTTCAGTAGTTTTTGAACGTTCAGACTGACAGATGCGGCGGTTGACTTTGCTTTATTACATAGTATATTATGATTACAATCATATTTATATTATGTAGAGAATAACAGTTTACTCACATTTTGAAACTCTTTAAGTTTTTAAATTTTCATGGTTTTGTTGGTACCATATTTAGTAATACGTTTATTTTTTGTACAATAATAGTTGTATCTGTACCTACTAGTAAATCAAAATACAAAAGCGTCCATTATTTCCAGGTCTGTCTCCAAAAAAATGTATCTCTACATAACCGTACAGACCTTTACATCCAGATAACAAAGACATATTTACTTTTCGATGTTTTTATATTCAAGAAAAAGAATAGCGTTTTCTTTCATGAGCTCTGAGATTTTCTTAATACGGATTGGGACATCCTTTGAGAATTTACTAAGGTACTACATTGTATATAAAGGTCGAGGTATGAATTAAAATAACACATTCATAACCGTAGAAAGAACCTTTATAAATACTTACTGTCAAGATAAAACCATTGGCTATAATATCTAGATGTTATAACTTAGAACTTTGCTTGCGTCTGTATTTCCGTGCTCATATAGCCCGAAACTCTTTAAAATTCGAGTAAATAGCCATCTTCTGGGTGAACTTGCTACATCTTCGACCACATCTTTTCCTCAGGGCTATAATCCATAATCTAAATAAAAAAAGAAGAATTTTGATTGTGATAAGGATATAACAGGTTGTTTCTCGATGACTGTTCGCAAACATGAGACCAGTTTATAGCATTAAACAAATAACTTTTATTTTCTTTCTAGTCTAGCAAACAAATTATTTTTAAAACAGTACGTAGTAACGTAAAATCAACTTACTCAGTTTAATTTCCTAAAGTTGGCATAACCCTGTTAATAAATTGAATGCAGCTTAATTGTTTGAACACACCAAACTTCTGTCTAAGAACAACCACAGCCGTGCATCTGAAAATCATAACTTTCAAACTTGGTAACTACTTATAACATGAATAATGTAGATAATATGGCAGATGTTTAATTTAAACTGATGGTGTTTTAGTTGAGACTGCTTTGTTTAGACTGAGGGCATAATTAAGGCTGAATTAATTCCTTTTGTACCATCACGTTTATTCATAAATCAAGATTTCTCTAACAAATTTTTAATTTTGGCTGTTTGGGCTTTGCATATCAAATGAATGTATCTATAGAAAACTCTGTTTGTTATCTATCTGTAGAAAATACATGATTTATTTTATCTAGTAAATAAATTAGAATTTTCATATACACAAATAGAAATCAATACCAGTTCTGAGTGAGACAGAAGTTTGTTTTTCATCAGTTTGAAAAAATAGAAAAGTTTGAATACTTAAATTGGTAAATACATATTTATAGTACCGCTATTTGTATATAATACAACTTATAAAGACTTTTCTACCAGCTTTTATAAAAAAAATTGTGCCTTTTAATTGAGAAATGTCGAGAAACAAATCTTAGTTAGCTTTATTTCCTTTTATTTAAATTTGCTTATAATGAAAATATTTGTCTTATTATTTATATTTTCAATCAAAACCAACCAGATGTTTGATTTCGTAGAAATCTTCTAATACAATTCCATTTCATTTAAATATTGAATATTTATGGTTTTCCCAAGCAAAAACAATTTAGGAGAACCTCTCATAGCAATAGCTAGGCTAAGACAAAATATTGTATAGTATTATACATTTATGAACCGAAATTATTATGCATAGTTATTTATTTTGGTAGTTACTTTGATCTGCTAAAGATTTTTGTAAGTTTTGATAGCCCGGTTGGTAATGAGCCAGACTTGTACCACTAAATTTGTGTTTTCGGAGATTTTTCATTAATTATAACTTGCTTTCAAAAAAACGTCGTGATGAAACTCGCATTATTCCCCTTCATGTTTCGAAGGAAAGCCCGTGCCCCACGCTGAGGACCAATGCAAGACAAACTTCCAATCCAGTTTTTTAATTATTTATACGAGTCTCTCTGTTATTCAAACTCATGAGATTTTTACACTATAAGTGTCAACACTTACCCTCGAAATAAATTCCGAATTTCAATATTTCCATTACAAAGCTATAACTGCCCAAACGCGACGCCTTTCTGTTTGGCATCGATTTCACGATATTCGTTTTCAGCACCACGCTATCAATTCTAAAGCTTGAATTTCCTGTCTAAACCAGCGTCTGGATTGCAATCGAAAATATTTCCTCTTGCATATTCTGTGCAGCAAAGTTGAATAAAGTTCACTAAGCCAAAACTGTACGGCTATTTTATGACGACAACGCTGCCTGCTTTTATGCTAACTTACTCACGTGAAAACTTAGCTTATTTTAATTTCTAAGTTGGCCATGCATTTAATAAAATTTGGTTTATTCAAAACCCACGTATGGAATGGCATTGCATCCCTCTGGTTAAAATATGCATTGGATGGTCCTTTTTATTAGAGCTCATTTCACGTTGTGATCGTTTTTAAATAGCTACAACACTTTGTCAGGTATTTTTTCGCTCAAAGAGCATTTCCAGTCTTTGACCCTATCTCATTGACCAAAAAGTAAAGTAGGATTTTTATCGCACGGCGCGTAAGCTGGTGCGTGACTTATTAATATATGACTGTGTATATTTCCACGTATTTTGATGTATACATAGTTTAGCATACACAATGACATCTATTTATTATAGTTATTTATAAAAATCTTTATGAATATCCCTCGGCGGGTAACCGTTTTAAAAATACGAAAAAATCCTTACTTTTTCTATCTTCACGTTTAACTAGAGCAACGGAGCGACCTGATTTATAAAACATGGATAGTCTGGAAAGATAGCATAGGCTTATTTATAAAGCTATATAAGGTTTATTGCATAGGAAAACTGATGAATCATTTTACTAATTTATAGACACGAAAGATTGTGAGAATTGATTAATGGATGTTACTTTTTCACACTACAGAACGGATTTCGTATTTAGACATCGAAATTACACATAATTTTCCTAAATTTTCATGGAAACCAAGTCCCAAGCGGAAATTTAGCTTTTACCGAACCATAACACTAGCGTAAGTCAACATTGTTACTAACACTATGGGTTAATGACCTGAAATAAAGAATTCGAATTGAATTGAACTGAATCTGTTACATATCCTATTTGTTTGTGTAGAGGATGGGAGCTGTCCATGGCGAGGAAATACCGTACGTGTTTGGAGCGCCATTGGTCGAGGGTTTCGGCCATTTTCCCCAAAACTACACCAAATCGGAAATAGCTTTGTCGGAGTCTGTGATGCTTTTTATTGCCAACTTCGCTCGGACCGGGTAAGTATACAAAATATTAACACATTTTGATATATTACAGAAAAATATACTTTGGAATCGTTGTTCTTCTACAAATAAAGAAATTAATACTTTAAAGACCTTTCTTTAATATACCTATATTGAATTTAGCTCAACATTTACTTTGGAAACAATAAAACATTTTTATTAAAAAAAATCTATTATCAGTAGTAAACTGTTTTAAATCAAAAATTTTGTCGGAAATTCAGAACTATTACGTATTGTATCAGCAAACTTAAACGCTTACCTGCAAAACTTACTATAATTAATTAATGTAGAATATTAAATTAATGAACGACCAATGCAACAGGGCTTTCTTGTTTGCTCGTAGTTACAAATTTATTGCTGTAAACTAAATTTAATTAATATTACAGCCACACAAAATTGCTCGCAACTTATGCTGAGTGGGCTTGCAAACTGCATTAAATAATACAATGCTAGGAACTTGAAACTTGGAACAGTCAGATTTAATATCAAACTTGAACACGAGCTTACTGATTAGCTAAACGAATATGGGCTTTAATACCATGGATATAAGAACTCAGTATGTCTCTTCAGCCGTTCTGCCTCAACTTTCTCGAAACTAAAGTCTAGAATGAATTGTCCCAGATGCAGTGTCTTTGTTGGTCTGAGACTTCACAAATAATCACGCTTTTGTTTTCGGAACGCGAAACAATTTGGACGGGCCGGGGCAGATGAGTTCTATTTTTAAAGTTGATATAACTTTCATGTTCCGTTTCACTGTCATTAAGTCAAAGGCATGACTTTAGTCTTAATTAAAATTTTGACCTTTTAGGAAAGCAAATTACTCGTACCATTAATAATTTGTTGGGTCGCCAGGCGCTACGCTGCACGAACGCGCGTAAAATTGCTTCTCGTATACCGTTGTTTTTGACTTTGTCGAGTAAAAGAGATAATCATAAATAATGAAAACGTACTGTATTAAACTATGTTAATCGCTCTTATTGACTACCTCCAAAGCGGTTCCTTTCATCGTACATCTATACTAATATTATAAAGAGGAAAGATTTGATTGTTTGTTTTTTTGCATTGAATATATAGGCTCCGAAACAACTGGACCGATTTGAAAAATTCTTTCACTATTAGAAAGCTACATTATCCCCGATGGACATAGGCTACTTAATTTTCCCGAATTCCTACGGGAACGAAGTCCCGGGCGGAATGCTAGTAGTCTGTATAATGTTTGAATTTGCTAGGGACGCGCCGTGCCACGTGACACCAGACGCGTCGCGCAACGCCCGCGTCTCTCTGGACGAGCCCTTAGAAAACACCTTTCTAAAAGAAAAATAATTTGACAGACGAATCGCTAGGTTAAGATGGTATTCCATTCGTTCAGTTTCTTTGATCAAAGGAATTGAATTACTCGGTCAAACTGACATTACCGAAATGAGGACATCTATCAGATGTGTGTCAGATAATATTTTATCTAACAAGTTGAACAAATGTCTTGGATAATCAGAATAACACCCTTATTTAAAAGCATCCAAAACTGATACGTGTTTGTGCCAAGTTTCGAATTAAAGCATACAATCAAGGCTCATTTAATACATTATCAATTTCGTTAACGTAATTCACACGTCAAAATGAATTTGGTTAATAATTATGGGCTTCGCGTAAAACAATATGCTCTCTGATAATTTATACGCTTCAGGGTGTAATTTAAGCAATATAATATGTAATTATACAAGAAGTAAGTTTTAATTTTGAAAAAAAAAATGCAAGATTTAATAAGGAAAGGCTGAAAAAATTAAAATAAACGTCTTGTCTTAATTTACCCATGAACAAATTTAACAAAAATTTTACGCTTTGGAAAAGTTGTTATTTTAAATAGCTTCGAATTCTTTTGCATATTTTATTTACTACTTGTATACATTTTTGATTTAATTAAACTATAAATTGATTGAACGGAAAAGACTTAGTTATCAAAATTGTTGTGCTCTGTAAAAAAATTACGGGAAATAAATTTTTACATAAGTTTTTTTAGAATTTCTCGGGAATATACAGGGTATTAAGCAATTCGATCTTATCCTCTTGGGTGGTGAATCAGCCCATGAAACTGAAAAACTTTCCTTAAGAACAAATGCCGAAATATGAATAAAAAAAATTAACTTCCCATACAAACTGCATCAGCCGATAAATCATTTTGTATGGGAAGTCAAAATTTTTCAAGAAGTTTAAGAAGACAACATGAAGCTTATTATATACATGTAAATGTAATAATTTTATTCAAAACTTTTTGATTTTAGTTATCACTGTTCAATAAAATAAGCTAAGAGCAAAGTAATCGGAAATTTTAATGCTTAAATCTCAATAATTTATTTCCAATCTCGGTTTTTTTCTGACTGCATATTAAATTTCAAGATTTTGTCTTGAAATAGACATAAATATCCAAAAAAATACACTTTACAGTTAACATTAGCAAGGATTCTATAAAATCAAGCTTATACCAATCATGCAAGTCCCCGACCGACATATATTATGACCGATACATACATACCTGTAACTGTCATTTTTATAACAAAAAAGAGAGAGCAATGTACTGACAACCTATATGGTCTAAAGTACTGGTCATAGAGTAACAAAATAAATGCCTAGTTTTCAATCTAGCTACTCACAGAACAACGTCTTTGAAAGCCTTAATCCAAATATATTATTCACTACCCAAATACCTTATTCACAGACCCAATCAGATGCAAAAACAAATATATTTGTCCCACATGAATGGTTATTCGCTTCGTTACAGTAACCCGAACGACAACATTCGACAAGAAGTCCTGCTACCAGCCTCGAGGGATCGCAATAAATTCAAGGGAATAAATTGGGAGGAGTATGATTCGACACACCAGAAATATTTGGAAATAGGTCAGTTAACTTTGCCCATAAATCTATTTAATGATTGACTATAAGGGAATCAAAAGGGGATTTGTGAGACTTGAGGCCTGTAAAGTTGTAAATGTTAGAGCTCTGTGGCTAGCAGTGGAAGTGTTTTAAATTATTAGATGGTTATGCAACAGGCACCTTAAAGGAAACTTAAGTAAAAACCTCAACATTTTTTCATATGACAAAGTTTTTCCATTTAATTTTTTAACACGATTTAAGTATCTACTTTATACATTTAACAGCATACCAGTAGATACACTATCAAATACATTTGTACTATTTGAAGTCAACATCAATATTTGTGAATACGATCAGTACTGTAGTTTGTAAACGAGAGTGTCATGCTAATCCTGCCAACATACAAATTATATTTGAATATGTATTTTCCCCATTAGAATGCTACATTATCCCTGAGAAACAAGCTACATAACTTTCCCAAAGCTAATAATATAATTAAGTGGAAAGATTTGTATTTTTGTCACGAATAAACTCATAAACCAATGGACCGATTTCAAAGGTTTTTTCACCAATAGAAAGCTCTCGTATCAGGGGGTAACAAAGAGTACATAATTTATAAATTCCCACAGGAACGAAGTCCCAGGCGAAAAACTAGTCATTTATATTTGTAGCAAAATCAAATACCTACCTAAAACTTCCTTAACGGGAAAACATCTAAAATAAAGTTTATATTCAATGTTGTCACGTGTAGCCGGCAGAAATCTAATTACTTATGAAACCAAACAGCCAATTAAAAGTTTCACCCGACCGACGGACGATAATCCCCACAAATATTAACCTTCATAGTTCCGCCTACAAACTTCTGGTTTATCGCTCTATAGGGTATTCATTGATGTTTCTGTTCACAGGCATGAAACCTCGCCTCAAAAACCATTATAGAGCCCATCAACTATCAGTTTGGTTGCGTCTAGTACCCGAGCTGCACAGAGCCGGTATGGATGATTTCGGTGTGCGCCACAATCTATTCAAGAATCACAATGAACAAGATCTCTATGAAGGTATTGTACGCCCCGATCCACTCGCTCGCAATCCGAATGAAATCGAACAGCGGCGAAATGGGTCCGTGTATTCAGAGACTGCGCTAACAACCGTCGACACGATACTAGCTACATGTGTGACATTACTGCCGAATGGAAGAGACCTGCAAACATCGAACGCGACGGAAAACACTCTAGCTAATTTAGAAGCTGCAGGCTACGCAGCGTATTCAACAGCGCTCAGCGTTACCATAGCTATCGGCTGTTCATTGCTAATTCTAAACGTGCTAATATTCGCTGGGGTGTATTATCAGCGGGACAAATCCAGGTCACGCAACAAACAGCAACGCTTCAACGAGAAACATTTCGAAACGATATCTGGTAAACATTCACACTACCACATGGACCCAACACACGCTCCGAGTTTAGTCGTCGACGTAGAGAGACAGAATAGAAAGAAACATTTGAACGACCCTCACGTTATGAATGTGAATTTCAAAGGGCCATCGGACGTGCCGAAATCACCTAGTCCGAGTTTGAGCATAGACAACATGATGTTACCGAGTAAATTGGGCAGTCGACAGAGTAGTTTCCGGCTGCCGAATGTGAGCTACCCTCAAATGGGTGGGTACGCGACGATGCCGAAGAATTTGAACCAGTTTAATAACTCTCCGCCCTTACAGGAGTTGAGGCAGGCGAAATTCCAGCCTCCGAACGGGGCTACAGCGCAAGGCTCCCCGGGGGGCCGCGACGAGCCCGCGCGGGGGCCGCACGCCACCCTCCGCCGCGGGAAAACACCCCATCACGCGTCTAACCTCCCACAAGCAGCCATTGACGAAATGAGAGTGTGACGTTTAATCCCTACGGACTTTACATTACAGGATTAAAAGTCTTTTTGGATTTTAAAGTGTATGTGAGTGTAAATAGTAAAGTATGAAAGTGATAAGATTTGTTTTGGGAAATGTTATCGATTTTCTGAATCACTGAATATGATTATCGAATAAAAATCAATTGTATTACGATTAAAGTATTTTTATTTCCTAGTCTTAACAAATTTACTGCAAGAAACTATTTTTCTTCATAGAACCAAAATAACATCTAAGGAGAAATGTAAAGAGAAATATTCTCAGATTGTAGTTTCTAGTTAAATGAGTCGGTATGCCGCTGAAACAAAACGGTTTATTTGAGCTTCGTTGAATATCTCCGGACCTCGTATATGGTAGTTAGAAGCGGGCAAAACGCACATTTTGTTAGGAATGCCTTGCGGTCGACGATAAACAAGCCCATAAAGGGTCTTTGTTCGGTTCCCCGGCCGGCATACGTAATAGCAAAATGAGTAGAGAAGGGCTCTGAAAAAATATCGATGAAATTCAAGGACAGAACAGAATATTAAAGTAATGACTATCCACCCATGGCTTCGTTTGCATGGAAAAGTAACCTATGACACGTTCCAGGCCTCCAGCTATACCTGTGAAAAAAATTATATCAATGCTCCACTAGGTAACTTATGAGCAAATGCCATAATTTTTCGGAATTTTCTGAATTTAGGACCCCAAGCTCAAAACATCCAGTATTTTCCGAGAAGAAAAAACAAAAGCAGGAAAATGGGAAAGACTGACTATACACGTGGTCTTAAACTTTTTTCAAACTAGGTACACCTAATTAGGTTATTTTAGAAGAAACTTCTACATTTAATAAAATAAAAATGTGTTTCTTTTTTAATATGTTCAAATATAAAGGTAGGTAATCATTCAAATAATCAGTGATTTATTCGTACTAAACCAGTTTTATCAAAGTTAATCTTTTTATAACTAACAAGTTATCATTTTATTCACACGTTTGTGCCTGTAAATGAAAAAAGCTATTCAGGAGAACCGAGAGCTATTTCGCTTTTTATAAACACACACCGTCTATTGACAGAGTTGCTTCAAAGAAAACTACTCGTGTCTCTTTGGAGTTCCTTTTAAAATTCTTATTACTTCAGCAGCTTGGGCTCTCAAAACATAAATTCAGTCGCTGGTTTCACTAACAGTTGACAATTTCAAGAAAAATATTTTTCTTTTTATTTCATTCGCTACTTCCATTTAGAATCTTTTCAAACTCATGCTGCTTGAAAAAGAAAAACAACTGCCATGTTTTTAGTTTCAAAAGTGGAAATAGTTATACTTTGAGGTTTCTTTATAATTCTTTGCTATGTCATCTTTCTATAGAAACCTATTTATTTATTGAAAAAAGAAAACCTAGTGGACTGATTAATTTAGATTCAAAGCTTCAAACGAACCATATTTTAAATAAAATATTGTGGATTTTCTTTCAAAGGAAAATCGCTAACAACATGCAAATAGCTGCAGGAAATGGTGCTGAGCTAAGCGGATAATATAAAATCAGTTTTATCGATTATCGATAATATGCACCGGGAATCCCTAGAGCGCTGAATGTATTGCCTCATCTTAATATCTGAGTATCCAGAGAGTGACATCTCAAGAGTTCTCGTAATAAATTAACTTCTGACGACGTGATGTGGTTCTGCACATTAAATAATAGAGACCCCTTTTTGACTCTGATTAACCCATTTTCTGCTCCGAGTCACAACAACCCGTAAACGAGGTCAAGTGTAAAGGTTGATTACTTAGTTGATGAGAAATCTGTCAGTAATGAATTTAGACGAATTTGATTCATAATGAATAAGAGGAAATTGTAGGTAAAAAACGCAGCTTGTATAGGTATACTTTATGAAACAAAGTAATCAAATATACTTATTATTTATGATAGTATAATGTATTAGAACGTATTTACGGAAACAAAGCGATGTAGTCAAACATGATTGTAGGTTGTTATTTTTTCGTAAAGAAAAACTCAACATTTTATACCAGCTTTTTATTTATTTATTTTTATTTCAATGGAGGACCAACAGTTAAAGAAACAGTAATTAAACTTAAAGTAACAACGTCGAAACCAGTTAAATATGCATTAGTACTTATTTTAATTCATTCTACTATTGCGAACTAGTAAATAGGTGGAATGCAGTAGAAATGAAACTACGCGCTAAATAAATTCTAAAATTGAAAAGGTACCACCCTCAACATTCATTGCTTATAAATTTTCAATAGCTCAAACGATTTTAATAAAACATGTCAAAGAACCACCGCTAGAAGACTAGTTTTCAATAAAAAAAACTGCATCCAAATCAGTTCACCCGGTTAAAAGTTACGGTGCCATAGACAGTAGGGTGGGTCACGAATGTATGGAGAAAAATAAAATATCTTATATTTAAACGTAATAGTGATAAAAAGGTGTATTAATGCGTTATTCTTAGATATGCAAAAAATGGTTACGATCAGATATCATCTTCAACCTCCGGATTGACCTTGAAATTAAGAAAAAGATACAAAAAAAGGTTTTTAGGAAATTCCCTTAAGAAGTATCAAAATTGGTTTTTAATATAATATTTTGTAATAAAACACTAGCCTATAGAACATACTTGTTTAATTTTGAAAATTAAATACCGCACCTTATCTAATTATATCTAATTTATTGCCTTTAATTCACAAAAAAATCCTTCTTGCTGTCAAATTTTGGCATATCTTTGCGAGACGCTAACTGGTTTTTAATGTAGCCTTCTTTTGCAGCTGCACAAAGCACTTGAAGCTTCTGTGACAGTCTTAACTGCCCTTTCCACTGCTTGGGTATGACAGGGAAGACGAAGCAGAGGCTATTCACCCTCACCTTTTTGATCAACTGTCAAATGTAAATTTTCGTCACTAATTTCTTTTAGATCGGTGGTTCGGTGATATTTTGCTGCCAATCCATCAGATCTATGTAGGAAGATGCATCTAGGTTTATCTACAGAACTTCAAATAGACGGATTTGGTTCTATGTAATGGGGCGAGCTTTCAGTAATCGTCGCGCAGCTAAGTCACGAATGTGTTTTAGCGGATCAGTCAGCAATGCCAATAATAAATTCTCGGGATGGGCAAAATAACCATTTCTTTGAATTACAGGATCGACTTTGGTTTTAAGTTCAGCTGACAGGTACCTAGATGAAGAGATCAGCTTCCACAGGTGTCGTGCTCCATCCTTGTAAGTAAGATGAGTCTTGATAGCGAACCAAGTCGGAGCGTAAACTTTAACAACTTAGGTTGCTAATATTATTAAACTTTCAGATGCAGTTTTTGTTGAAACGTAGGCACGAAGAACACGATTCGCTCGAATCAGCCATCTAGCATGAGACATTTTACCTGGGGATTTGTTGGCTAAATCTTCAGGTAGCTTTCCTTTTGTAACAGCTGGTTTTCGTTCGTTCTCTGCGTAGCTTATTGGGATCAATTCCTGGTACAGTCGAGTTAGTGACTTGCAGAACTGCTGATGCGATAGCTGCCCCTGCTCTGTTTGATACTCCATATTTGTCACAAGTACAATAATCCATGGAAACGGTGGCAGTCCAGTCCGCGGAGCTGGATCAGTTTTTGCATGCAGTGCGAGCTCGCTGTTACTGTGATTAGACTCACCGGAATAAAAATAAGTAGAAAGTGCACCAAGTGGCACAGAAGATGCCTAGTTTTACGTACTTCTTGATACTTGCGCAAAGATTCTTGCTGTTGGAATTTTCTTTTCAGAGATTTCCTAGCTTGACTTGTAGTGGCGATATGTAATGGCATAAAACTTCATTATATCCTCATAAGAAGGTAATATATTTTCTTTCAAGTCACAAATTTCACCAAACAGGAGACATTTCGTCGAGTTTTGAGTACGTTCCATAGTAACAACAAGCAAAAAACAACCTACGACTTCATTAGCTTCCGTGTTACTGACGCAAGAAATGTGGCACGCTAAGTGCAATCGGTGACCCCCCTCAAGCCTCAAATAGCTAACGAGAAGAGGTTTATTGACCTTATTTAGCATAATAACAATATGTTCGGTAAAACGGCGTTATAAAATATTTTAAATCCTGTGTATAATTAATAACTCAAGCTCTAGAAGTTACCTCCTATAACCATAATTTCAAAAACTTTGAAGTAAATCCGGAGGCAGTTAATCATATGCGAAAGTTATATTATTTCAAACATGTCATTTCTAGTCCATTTTGCACCCTTCTGTCGCTATTAGAATACAGGAATCAAGAAAAAAAAATTTTGACCCACCCTAATAGACAGTCATACTTAGGCCAGTGTTCACCAAATATTTAACCAACGATGAGCAGCTAACCAGAGATTTGACAATGTCATTTTCATACATTTTTTTTGACATTTTGTCTGATTAACTTCTAACCGCGGTTTAACCGTTGGTTATATTTTTGGTGAACACGGACCTTAGTGGGTAAACTTATAACACCCTACTTTTTGCGTCGGGAGTTAAAAATAAGGTAAGTGTGTGCATCACCATCCTGATAGTTATTGTAGCAGCAGCAAGAACGAGTATAGTGTAAGTATATATTTAGGTAAATTTTGGTATGTATAATCTAAACTAGCTTTTTTCTCGGATCTTTGTTCGCGTGGAAAATCTGCATATGCTATACAAAATATCCTAAATCTTTTCGGATTGAGTAAAAACATCCAAACTCACAATCATCGAAACTTTCACATGAATATTAAAATAGCGATGCGGCACGGTTGGCATCATATCCAACTTATAAAATAACTGTGAGAAAATAACACATATTCTCAATTCTATTTATAATAGGTACGACAGTTATTAAATAATAGGTACGACAGCTGACCCTTTAGGATAAGTTCTCTCTAACTTCCGTGCCCTACTGGGTCATAATGTGATACTAATCTCAAGTTTCCTCCTATGTTACTATTATGAGAGCAATAAAAATATTTAATTGAATTGAAAATCTAGAAAGCTACCACCACCAAGCCAACAAATAAGCTATCGACTAGTAATACGTACTTGTATACCTATTCATTGTCAAAAAAATATATTTTTTTTTAAATTCCCACCAGTACGAAGTCTTAAATGGGAAGCTAGACACAATTTTATAGACATCATTGTATTGGGTGACTTTAATAAGTTAGCAAAACTTAAGCATGTGAAAAGAACATAGGTTGTAATATAAAATAAGAATTTAGTGTCTCCATTATTATGCGATTGTCTTTTCTTTTTTTTACCAGCCCATATACGTCCCCACCGAGGTGCACGGGCCTCCCTTCGAAACACGAAGGGGGTTTAGGCCATAGTCCACCACGCTGGCCTAATGCGAGTTGGCTGACCGCTCGTCTTTCGAAAATTTCCTTGGACGGGCGGTTTCCATCACGATATTTTCCTTGACCATTGAGCAAGTAATAATTAGAAATCCGTACATAAATCCGAAAAGACGAATTTAGTGGTACAGGTCCGCACCAGGATTTGAACCCACGACCTTCGGATTACAAAGTCTGGCTCATTACCAACTGGGCTTTCACCGCATGCGATCGTCTGATAGCCTAAAATTTCATGTGCGTTTCTTAGGAAATGTTGTTCAGTTTAATAGGTAGCTAAAGTTTCACAAACTAAAGTTTCGCTAACTAAAAAGTCACCCCACATACTTGCAAACCATATTGTATGACAGACAGAACCATAAACTTTCCTACAGGCCTCACAAAACAAGGAAATGGCCGACAAATTCATGGTGATCATCTATCACAGGCTATTCCAGTGGTCCTTTGTACAGACGTCTGCCAAGTTCTCATTGCAAAATGAGACTTATCACGTCTACATAGAATTAGTATAGAGTAACTTAGTGTTCGTTGCAACATAAATATCAAACAGGAACACAACATAGGAACAAATCAAAGATGGGTCACACAAGGCATCCGATTGTCACGTGGCTATGCGGTAATGGACGTCAACGGTGCAATGTAAACGATGAGTTCAGTGCCTTTAAAACAACGGTATTTAGGATCTATTCCCAGTCAAACAAATTCAAAATCAGGGGTTGTTTATAGATAATTATGTTATGTCTGGATATGTGGTATATCTGGTATATGTGGTAATTTTAAAGGAATAATCAAATCTTTAAGGTATAATTTTCCATATTGAGCAGAACAACCTATCCGTACATACAATTTAGAAAAAAAAACTTATCAACTAACGCCCAGTTGCAGAAGCGTTTATTATATCGTACTGTTACTTTCCGTTTTGCTTACGTAAACAAGGGCGGCATTAAATTTAAAGGGGCTTTAATTTAAACAAAGGTTCCTGTAAATGACTCTAAGCCAATCAGAAAATCGCTCAAGTTGTATTGAAAGGCAAAACATTTTACTTCATATTTTAGCCTACTTTTATATGTTCTTTGGCAAAAGTTGTCAGCTGATTTTTCTCCTAATTATTTGCTATAAAATTCAACTAAAACGTTTCTGTCGTTCTACGTATCCAAAAAGAAAGGAAAACCTAAAGGTCGGTGGGTAAGTAATAAAATTTTGAGAGTTAATCTTTTTTTCTAAAAATAAAGACTTTTTAACAAATCCATGTCAAGGATCCCAAAAATCAGTAAGATAATCTCTTGGAGAAAGAACTTATTTCTGTTGCCAAATAGATAATTTATGTGTCACTTGGCATTGGCAGTGGAACGTGAGAAATGGAGATAATTACCTCATTTACTTGTCTTTACATGAAATATTTTGGTAGTGGTATTTTGGTGGAATATTTTGGGATTAGAAACTACTTTTGGCTTTTCCACTCCAATCTTTGCGCTTTCGTTTTTTTTAAAGAGAATTTTCTTATATTTTGAATATGTTTGTAATAAGTGTATATTTCAAAACGGGCTCTACTCTGTACTATCTACGACCGAAAGGTGATATTTCACTTTTATATGGAGCTTGGGCCTGGTCATTGTACAGTACTCCATAAGTCGTCATTAATACTAATGATGACATTAGTAGCGTCTATTTTTACCCGACTGCCAAAGAAGGAGGGTAATGTTTTTCGAGTGTATGTAAGTATGTATGTATGTCTTTTCCTTTGTGACCTCCTGTAGCCTAAACGGCTTGATGGATTTTGATGTATGAGGTATCGTTAGATTTGTCTTGATTACGGGAGTGTCATAGGATACATTTTATCCTAAAAGTCCCACGGGATAAAGACATAATAATATTTTTTAGTGTGCAGTCGGGTATTTTGTTTTTTTAATAATTAATAGTTATTCATAAAATATATTAGTTTTATTGTAGAAAAATATTTAAGATTCATTGTTATTGTCATACTTACAAAGATGGTGGAATGAAATGACAGATGACAGTGACATTAATGACAGTTAAAAAGTGAACGCACGTTCAAAAATCTATCTACCAGTTGAATCTCATGACATCAAAATATTATAAAAAGTTAATGCTCTGGTGTTATTATTCTTAAGCCATTTGTTTTATCCAATATTATAAAGATTTAGCTAGGATTTACTTGTTACATACAAACAAGTCGATTAATTATTAACAATTAAGCATTGACTATTTTGAACGTGAATTGTCAAACAATATGGCAACCTCAGTGTGGCAACTACAAAAACACGTATGATTTTCAATATTTTATAATTTTCTACAAATCAGCCAGGGATTTTTGAAATTTGTTGATATTTTTCCAGGAATAAGCTATTTATTTTTTATTTTTCTGGATACTGTACAAAGACCAGGCCCATTTTGAAAAATCACCTTTCAAGGCGTCAAATGTCAGTACATCTCTATCTTACGCAATAAAGATGACAGTGACAGGCTGTCCGTTGATCGTGAATAATGTACTGTGGAGCCCTGGGTGACCTTAAAAACGATTGCAATGATCAACTGATGCTCGGATGCTCTGCTTACCCAGATAGGGATTATAGGCATGAGCGTGTGTATGCAATGATCAATAGAAAGCTTACCTTTCGTAGACTAACAATTTTTCCATGGGAACAGAACTTACACGAGTGAAATTATGGAGAACAACTAGACTGGAATTTTTTTTTTAGATAGGGGTCAAGAGTTAATTAAGGCCGCCTTGTTGTATGCGCCTTGCACTCTGTTTTATGTTCTGTTAATTGTATTGTATGTCTTTGTGTGCAAATAAAATATATTGTATTGTATTGTAATCCGTTATAAGATGGACTCTTGACCTCAATCTTGACCAAGGTCATAGATAAGGTCGATAATGGAGCGAGTTAACCCAGAAAATGCCCATTAAGGCACTGGTACTCCTACGCACCGACGGAACACAACAAGCTGTTTGGCGTCGGACTTCGGTAGGAGGGTGGTCGCGAACCAGACGGCCCTTTACAGAGTCTACCACACCGCATGAGACCATAAGACGCCACCTCAGATTCAGACCAAATTGAAATGTCGTTGCCTGGGGTGGATTAATAGGAACTTCGACAGATATTACCAGATTCACACTTGACCAGACACACGAGAGACTATTTTTATCAGAGTTTATTTTATTCATGGTTTTAAGTGAAATTTACAAAAACACATCGATCCGTTCTCAGAAACTGTATTATTCGTAAAAACTTACAAATATTATTTTAAAAAACAGTTAATTAAACATCCCCGCAAGGCCTTATTTGAAACGTATTCACTAACGTTTTTATTTATAAATAACCAAACCTAATCATAGTGTTCAGTTTATTCTACGAATCTCAAATTACTAATACATTTAAAACGATAATATTAACTTTCACGAACAAAATAACACTCTGAATAATAAATAAGTAATGGACGATCGGCCATTAAGCTTAAAATCAAAAGTTTTTTTCAAGGTACTTAGATCAATCAGAATGAAACTAAATCATATTGGAAAATAGGATAACCAAAAGGTTTTCACCCACTTATTTATTTTTGGGTTCCACAGTTTCAATAAAACTGCGAAACTCTTATGGATTCACTTTCACGTTTGTTTGACACGGGATATTTTATTTTTTTTCAATTTAAAAAATAAATAACATACACACATCAACACGGTCTAAGGATATTGCACGATTTTTCATACAAAAGACGTCTGTTTGAGAAGCTATAATAGCATACTCGAGATACATGGAGGGCAATATTTTCAGATGAGCAAGTGCTAAACCTGAATTTTTAATTTTGTTTTACTTGAAATTTGTGAAAACGTGACGAACATGAAAAAAAAATGGCGTAAATTCAACCATTTTCATACAAAAAGCAGGAAGAAAGTGTATTTTTGTTTCAAGTAAAACAAAATTTATTGACTAGAATTGGAAATTCAAGTTTAGCACTTGCTCTTCTGAAAATTATAGCCCTTCATGTATCTCGAGTATACTTTTATAGCTTCTCAAACAGGCCTCTTTTGTATGAAAAATCGTGCAATATCCCTAGACCGTGTTGATGTGTCTATTAGTATTTACAAAAATTTCTAAAACATTTTCACAGTCGGTTATTTTAAATGTCAATTAGACATATACTCATATCAATCATTGGGTAAAAAAAAAGATTAACATTTTATTTTAAAAATGGGCTGTGAGTCAACTAAGAGTATTTGCAACAATTTAAGTTTAA
This sequence comes from Aproaerema taeniolella, assembly GCA_949987775.1. Classification (NCBI taxonomy): domain Eukaryota; kingdom Metazoa; phylum Arthropoda; class Insecta; order Lepidoptera; family Gelechiidae; genus Aproaerema; species Aproaerema taeniolella. The sequence goes on from OX465248.1 coordinate 20,365,526, forward strand.
AATTATTTTACTCAAATGATTGAGCAATTATTAAAATTACGGAAGAGTAAGACTGAAAGGGGACTGGAAGAGATTCCCTTATGGGATAGATCCACCTTTGTAACTTGAATTTATTTAATATTATAACTGATGTACATATGTTGTTTAATGTAAGGATTTTATAATATAATAGGTATTATATTATCGTGTCACTATTATTGTTTCCCGTGTTGTACACTTTTGCCCGCTCCAATACTATTTCTCTCTCACTTAAGAGGTTAGCTGGAAAAGAACTCATTAGAGGTAAGCTCGCCATTGTGTATCCTGTTCTCTGTATTTTTTTTGTAAAATGTTTGTGTTCAATAAAGTATAAAAATAAAATAAAAATAAATAAATAATACAATATATGATATAGTATTGCAGAACCATCTTCAATCCAAGTCAGATTCACACTTGCTCTATATTTTATCTCCTAGCCGCACTTTATCTAAACGGACTCAATATAAAAGATCTTATTTATTACTTTACATTTTCTCGGCACCCGCCTCCCGAGTTAGGGCAGCTCTTTCCATTTAGCAAATAGTTTTTTGATGAAGGACATGGACGAAGAATGGGACTGTAAAACCTACCCTCCAGGCTTCTTTTTTTTATTGACCACGGAAGATATTCTTCGGGGGAACGACCCATAAAAAAGTTTATAATTTGCCTCAAACCCTCTTTAGGCAAGGACGTTCGAATGCCGTTTTATGAGTACACTTTAAAAATGATGGCTATGAGTAGTATCTAAAAATAAGGGCGAAAGTAAAAATTTTTAGAGTGTTTTTACAGAAAAAGCTAAAAAAGAAAAAAAATAGAGAAGCTTACGGAAAATATTCTGAATGCCAAAGAGTTATCTCAGACTTTTATCAAAATACTTTTGATATTTTTTAAAAAGATGTTATTTTGCTTTTGCTGCTAGAAAAAACAACCTATTTAAGATTTTAAAAATGATTATATATTCAAAAGACTGTATACCTTGTGATTTTTTTTAAATTACATATTTTTCACTTGTTTTAAACATTTTTTTATCACGAATTTACCTATTTTTATACCAAAACTTTTGGATAACTGTGTACGTTAAAAATGTTCCGAAAAGGAAGCAAACATCATGCTCAATGTTGATTTTCAGACTAGCGTCCACATTCTCTCAGATACCTATTCAAAAAACTTGAATTGGTTACAAAAAAAGGTAGATAATTCACTTTGACAACTCGAGCCCTCTTGTAAAATGCCGACCTCATTTTGTAAGGCTTTTAATAGCTAAAAAAGGTTCAAAGTTTGCTTGTGAGCCTTTGAAAACTTTCCGGTCCGAATATTTGCTAATCTACTTACATGTTTACGCTACTGGAAGTACTTATAAAATTCTAAGTTTACTTGCACTTACTACACATGGTTAAAAAACGGGTTTTTATTGGAAATTCGGTGATAAAAGAAGAAAAATGGATCTTTTCGTAACTGGCTTCGTTAAAAATACGAATTGTGAGTCGTTCGTATGAGGTTACGAATTTTGGCGTCTATGTCACTAATCAATGGCAGTTGAATGACAATCGTGACCATTTTACAAGCTTTTATTTGACTTCCCTTGGCAAAATTGTCTTAACCTTCGAAGACAGAGTCATATACATAAAAATTGATTGATTGACTGTTTAGTTAGTATGTGTGGGACAAATCTTGAAATTGAATTTAAGAACAGTTCTCCTCAACCGATTGAGCTGGAATTTGGTAGACTTATGTAAGTATGTTGACAATGCAATGTTATGGTACCATTGAGCTGGTCTTATGATGGGGTCTGGAGGTGGCCTTAGGAATTTCGCAATGAAACGACACAACTCCATCAAGATTGGGCTCGTTTGATTCGTATTGACGAGTACTTTGCTCCTATATGGCAGAAAAGCTTATTTTTAAAAAATAGTTTTTTATTTTATTTTAGAGTTATTACCCATTCAGGTGGTGAAATTGAGAACTTTCAAAATCTCATACATTTCATGACAACCACCCCGACTACCAGCACTACCGCCAACGAACGAAAGTTATTAAAAATAGAATATTGCTATGAAACACGCAACTTTATCCATTTCGTTTATAGATCGATCAGAAAATGATATTGGTCAAATAAAATCTCGACTCACACCGTAAAAGTCAAACGATCTTTCCATCATTTACAGTTAAGTGTTTACCACCATCTTTTTTTAAATATTCCATCTTCTTCTTTCCAAGCCAAATCTTGTGTCGTCATCTCTTTCTAGCTTCGACACAAAATTTCTTGCAACCTTGAGTTTCGCCATTATGACCTGTTAGGTTTCCAAGAAGAAAATTCCTTCAACCCTTCGGTGAAAATATACTAAAGAAATTCCTAACATGGATGTCTTCTTACCAGCCCATATACGTCCCAACCGAGGGGCACGGGCCTCCCTTCGAAACACGAAGGGGATTTAGGCCATAGTCCACCAAGCTGGCCCAATGCGGGTTGGTGGACCGCTCGTCTTTCGAAAATGAATTTTCTTGGACGGGTGGGTTTCATCACGATGTTTTCCTTCACCGTTGAGCAAGTGGTAATTAGAAATCCGTAAATAAATCCAAAAAGACGAATTTAGTGGTACAGGCCCGCACCAGTATTTGAACCCGCGACCTTCGGATTACAAGTCTAGCTCATTACCAACTGGGCTATCACCGGATGTAATTTACAACATGGATGTAATTTTGTATAATTTGTAAATCTGGACGGCTATTCCAATCAATGAATTGCGGCTGCATGACAATATTTGCCATTTTACCCATTCAGGTGGTAAAATTGGGAACTATCGAAACCTCACACGTTTATCGAGAGCCACACCGACCAGCAGCGCCGTCGCCAGTCAAAGCAACCATCATCTGCTTTGACTGGCGACGGATAGTTCCCAATTTCGCCACCTGAACGTGCCTGACCTATAAAATGATGACTATTGTCGTTTAACCGCCATTTAACAATAAAATAGCCGCTCTGGATCCTGGCAAAACATTGATATATTTTTTATTTATTTATTAAAAATGGGTTCGCTCTTGACCACAATCTAGCTTAGGGCAAAGATGTGGTCGAGGATGTAGCGAGCTCACCCAGAAGAAGCCTATTCACTCGTACTTTAAAGATATTTGGGTTGTATGAACTCGGAAATACAGACCCTGGAATTCCACTCCCTGGCAGTGCGCAATATAAAAGATGAAGAATAGCGCTCAGTACGTATCCGAGGGATCTCGACAAGATAAAGGTGGTACCCCGTAGCAAGATCAGTTAAAATTATAATATTATTTAACTAGTTATGCGAGTTAATCTGTTTCTCAAAGTGATGAAATTTTTGTACCCTACGAACTAAGTAATATGACGGAATTGATTAGAGGAATAGCCGCCCTGATACGAGTATACGCACTGGTTTAACCCTCGGCATACCAGGTAAAAATTTGTAACATGCCATACAAGGTGGGGTCTGACATACCCTAACAAAATGGTCACTGTAATCAGATAGGAATAGGGGTACTGAATTATTATTGCATATTTTTGAAATTGAACATAACCTGAGTAGCACTATATTAAAAAAAAATGAAATAGATTAAATGGTTTGTTGAAAAAGGGTAGCGAAAATGCCATCTTCTGACTACTAATTTAAACTTGAAATCACCCTAAGAATTGATAATTACCAATTTTTGTAATTAAACTGACTAAATTTAAAAAAATTGAACAACGATGATACATCTTTAAATTTTTACTTCAATCTCGAGGTAGGAGTTCTTTAGTTCGCCATAATTGCATTTTGTATATGCTCAAATAACAACAATTCTAAACAAAAACGCATCTAGAGCCCTAAAAAACGCACGCACCACTAAACTAATGGTACTTGCCAGTGTAAGAACGTCGCAACTCCAGCTACTGAGAGCTTCAGATTCCGCGCACGAAAATTTTTGAAAATATATCGATTTTTCACCGCCTGGGGTTTATTAGACCCCACCTGGTATGCGGAGGGTTAAGAAACAACTGTTTCAAACCAAGAGTGTATCTTCATGATTTACCGCTGCATCTCGTGACACAGCCACATTTTACCCTAAATAAACCGCAAGGAATGTCTTACTACGTACGTTGGGACCATAAATTATTTTCAAAGGACACGCAAAGGCCCAGAGATTGGCGACGCGTCAAACTGGAATAATCTCACTAAGAATACGGCTTTCGTGCCAAACTTGAGCTTGGGTTTTGCTCGAGGTGCAGACGTTTAATACTACGAAATGTTGTGTTTTAGATGGCATTTTGAATAATGGTTTAGCGTTTGAAGAACTTAAGTATTAAGAATCCCCTTCGTGTTTCGAAGGGAAGCCCGTGCCCTTCGATGGGGACGTATATGGGCAGGTAAAAAAAGTAATCCTTATCCTTACTTATCTATCTTCTATCTATCTATATCTATTGTGTCTATCTATATCTATCTATCTTTTTATCTATATCTATATGTACATATTATAAAGAGGAAAGATTTGATTGTTTGTTTGTTTGTTTGCATTGAATAGGCTCCGAAACTACTGGACGGATTTGAAAAATTCTTTCACCATTAGAAAGCTACATTATTCCCGATCGACATAGGCTACATAATTTTCCAGAATTCCCACGGGAACAAAGTCCCAAGCGGAAAGCTAGTTTACTTATAAAATAACTCAGAGACTTATAAAATATTTATGATCATGTAAGTACAGAGGCCAGAACATCAGGTTAATCCATTTTCATTGCAAAACTGCTCTTATCGCAACAGCACAAAGTGCACGCTTGTGGTATCCTGATGTGGCGGCCCTCCGTATATATCCTATGCAAAAAATATGAAAATACTGTGAGAAAAGAAAGAGCAAAACTCAAGCTATTGGCGTCTGAAAAGTAAGTAATCTGATATTTTTGATAAGCCAATTAGACACTGGCGAAAATTCTCGCAATTCCATTTCCTTTATTTATTAAATAAGCTGATTTGATGTTTCATTTATTGATATCAGTTAAATTTTAATCATGTTTATTTAAGGCCAATTCTAATTAGATAAAACTGTTACTGATTTATTTTATTTGTTACTGGGTTATTTTTAAGATCATAAGAACTCCAATTAGAGATTAATTTGATTACAGTTTGAAGGAATTTGTGTATTTTTTTTCAGTTTCAACACGTTTTCAAGAATTTCAAGCAAAACAATTGAAAATTTTGGTTTAGCACTTGCTCATCTGGATATTATAATCCTTCCACTTGTCTCAAGAATACTTTTTAATCTTTTGAAACATACTTCTTTTGTATATATAAAAAAAAATATCTCTAGACAATATTAATGTGTATAATATTATGTAGGAACAGGAAAAAACTAGTGGTACAAAAAACTATTTCATCCTATTTACAGCATACCTAACCCTATCTTCGATAGTTTTTAGCTAGGTAAGTAATTTAAGTTCTGTATAGAAAAACTAAATAAGCCGTCAGACAGATGTTCATGTGTCACAAGCAAAAACGATCCCAAACGGAGTCCGAAAGGACTAAAAACCAATTCTGATTTATTGAGGCATATTTTATATCGTCATCAATTCTTTTCTTCAACCTGTAATGTAAGAGTGAGGTTTTTTACCAGTATTTAATTTGTTTGTAAATTTTACATGTTTTAATTTAGTTTTTAAACTCTTGGTTTAGTTGAAACTTTGTATTCTTTGTTGTCTGTGTTTTTTTTTTAATTATAATATGGGTTAACTCTTGACCCCAATCTTGACCAAGGTCATAGATGAGGTCGACGATGGAGCGAGTTAACCCAGAAAATGCCAATCAAGGCACTGGTACTCCCACGCACCGACGGAACACAACAAGCTGTTTGGCGTCGGACTTCGGTAGGAGGGTGGTCGCGAACCAGACGGCCCTTTACAGAGCCTACCACACCGCATGAGACCATAGGGCGACACCTCAGATTCAGAAAAAAAATGAAGTGTCGTTGCCTGGGATGGATTACTAGGAGGCATGTCTCATTTGTGTTTCCTTAGTCGCCTCTTACGACACCCACGGAAAGAGATGGAGTGGTATTATTCTCAACCGATCACCACACGGTTAAAATTGTTTTAAGATTTAATGAAAAAAGACTGTTCTTTTCGTAATTTACCTTTTCTTCTTCCTTATCAGCTCACAATAGGGTAGTGGCTGGTTGAAAAAAGCGGAGGATCGTGCATTGTCGAGGATCAGCAGTGGGCTGCAATACGCTGATATGATGATGATGATCAGCTCGTATACGTCCTAACTGAAGGGCACGAGGCTCCCTTCGACAGACGAAGGGGATTTTGGCCATATTTATGGACTGGTATTGGAAATAATCAATTAAATAAGTTTTGTATCGTATTATAAATCACGTTGCTTAGAAACAACTAAACTGCCGCGAAAACTGCCCGCGGTCAAGCAGTTTACTTTCGTAAAATGTAAAATTAATTACGATACGTTCAATGTAAATAGTTCTTAACCGACCGTTAGTACGCGTGCCGTAAGTATGGATGAATATCTTGTCCTAATATTGGAAAATTAAGTCACGAAAATCGTTGCCGATTTCACACAGATGGATGCTGCTTGAATACTGCCTGTTTGGTCGAGTACTCACGTTGCCTCTTGACCGGTGGTCCTAGGTTCGATTCTCGGTCGGGGCAAATGTTTGTGTTTGTCTTTGTGTATGTTCCAAGGGACCCATGACACTAGAGAAAACCTAAGTATATAAGTGTGTAGCGTTTATTTATTTATTTTAATCTGCCAAGATTGTATTGCCCTCACTGCTATTAAGAAACCAGCTAAAGTCATTAACATTATAATTAGTTAGTCCTTTGACCTTACTTCTGCTCAGATAAATAAGAGCCTGAATATAGCAATGAAGAAAATTCTAAAGGTATTGATTTTCTCCGTTTGACCTTCCCTTATGGACAATTTTGAAGTTGTTAATTTAGTCCAATTAATATGATATGGCAGAGTAGCTGATTGGAGTGAAATTATTCCGATCATATTCATAAAGTTTCCATAGGTAACGGTGTTTTGAATAAGTACTTAGATTTTTTTTACTTGAATAATATATTTTTTTAAAATTATTATTCAAGTTTTTTTTTGTTTAATTGCATATGCATCTTCTTAATCATTTTCTTGTAGCTAAAACAAAAAGTTACCTCTTCTTATGGCCTGATGAAAAAATCTATGTGCCTACTTACTTTAAAATGTATAGGAAAAGTTTTTTTGGATTTGTAACTTTTCTAGTACTCCAACCTCAGTTGCTCCCGTAGAAGTTTTTGATCAGCATACGAAACTGGATCGAATGGCATCAAAAAAGTTTTTGTGAAAAATGCAAATTTTTTTGCTAACTGTAAATTTTATTGAAAATCTGTGAATGAGAATGACATTTCTTTGAAAAATTATGGATAGTCTCCTAAGACCATTTTCGTGTAGCTGCAACGATTAAGTTATTTCCCTTGGCTGCCCCATCATTGAAACTTTCCACCCTGTATACTTCCGAAGACTCGCAATGTAAATAATTACCCAAAACGACATACAAGACGCCTTCAGAGGACTGGACACTTCGTCACAAAGAACAGAATGCATACTTAATGAAAGCTTATTGTGTAACAGTCTCGTTTGGTCATGTTTCAGCTCTGAAAATTTTATACCCTTTGCTTCTTTGCTAACTACCTTGTGAAATGAAAGAGAATTTGAAATTGTGTTGCATTTTTAGCTTTACATCAAGAAATATATAAATATTCTTTTGTTATTTATTTAAATCTTAAATATAACATGTATCTGTTTGTCTCTAATTAGTTCAAAAATGAAGTGTAATTCACCACCCTCACACATCATGTGACTTTTAGCAATTTAGTTAGCAAAAATTGATAATGCGAATCAGTCAACTAAACTGAACAACTTTCTTCGAAGAACATTAGTCAAAATACATATAAATAAAACAATTTTGTCTCTCGATTCAATTTGAGCGCTCAGCTGATTGCTTTTGTATGTGAAGTCAAGATTTTTATTTAGAGAATCACAAACTGTTTTTGCTCGGGGAAAGCTATTCAGTTTCAAGAGAGAATCACACCCTAAACTTTCGCAACTAATTTAAAGTCACCCCATATATGGCTAGAAGAGGGTATAATTTTATAGGCAGGCAGTAATTCAGGTTACCTAATTTGTGCCTGTACCAAATTAACGAGACCTGTGGCGTGAACCGTTACCTAATTCATGACCTATTTGCTTTCGGAACAAGAGTCCCGCACGTCAAAATGGCCGCTAATCGGATACACGCACCGAGACCCACCGAGACCACAGGTTGCTTTGTCTTGTGTATACCTGTAAAACTAAAACTTACGTTCTATGAATTATACATCAGGGGCTAGTGGTATAAAGGTATAAATTTAGCGATTGGTTTGGCAACGGCTCTGACCCAAGGGAAATATAACGGCATAGTATAATTATTTTGTAAGTCAGTTCCCTTCTTGTTAGGTTAAAGTAAGATCGACAACTTTCACTACTACCTGTCACTCCTTCCCATTTTCTTGTCGTATCTCATTTTCTTGGTGACAGAGTTTTCAAACCGTTATATAGCCTCTAACTGTTACTTTAGTTTTCTAATGCAAGAGATGACATCCAGATGCTCCGATATCGGTAGTAAACTTGCACAATAACGCCCTGCCCTTCCTACGAATCTTAGGCCAGATAGAATTATATAGACAGTTATTGCCCAATGAAAAACACTTACAAATAAACCAAATCAAAACAAAATTAAAAAAAAAAAAAACTTACAAAAATTAAAGGTATTTTTGTTAGAACTACTAATTTTCATTACTTAGACCACTGGAAAATACATAAGGGACTAATTTGCATGTTATTACGGCTTAATCCACTCGTCTGGCTGCGAGGGCTGAGGAAAATACTTGTAACCGAACACGGCTTGGGATGTGTTATGTATTCACTTGCTTAAAATCATTTTGTAAAAAAAAAAATACATTTGAGGAAAGCTTTGTAGCCGCACCCAATTCCCTTCTTGCAAAAATTACGTTTAAAGGGAAGGAAGAAGCCAATTACGGTGTATTTCTTTTCATACTCCTATACGTTAATGAAAAACGCATGAGGAAGGTAAAATTTTTGCCTACTTAAAAAAGGCAGTTGGCGGAAAAAATCGTTTAATAAAGCTATTAAATTTTATTTTGATGAAGTAAAATAGCTGGAAGAAATTTCTTAAAGAAATAAGCTGTGCCTTTTGTGTTCGTTTTTCTATTTGTCTGTAATACACTGGGCGTCAAAAATAAGTAGTACACTTTTCAAATTGCAATTACTCCTAAACTATAGTAGTTACACTTATGAAATAAAAAGCAGTTTATAGTAAACTTAACGAAGTTTATTAAAGTTATATTTTATTTGGCATGAATAAAGTTTCAAACTTAAAATTAAGATAAATACTAAAAAGTATCAATTTTTAACGATATGTCAACCACTTAATTTTCACGTTTTGGAACTTTTTCACAATTTAATAACTTGTGTTGCCGCCTCGGGCTCTAATTACAGCTTGGATCCGGTTTGGCATGCTGAACACTAAGTTTCGGAGGCGGTGTTGGGGAATATTTTCCCATTCTTCTATCAGCGCATGTTTTAGAGCCCTGAGTGTGGCAGGAGGTGGACTGCGCCTTCTGACTAGCCTCCCAAGCTCATCCCAGGCGTGTTCAATCGGGTTGAGATCTGGGCTTCTCGATGGCCAAGCCATCAAGTTGATGCCAACCTCCTGAATGTACTCTTGTACGTGGTGAGCAGTGTGTGGCCGGGCGTTATCATGCATTAGGATGGCTCCATCACCCATATTTATTAAATATGGCCCTGCATACTCGTTGAGGATCTCCGAGGCATATCTTTCACCAGTCAAAGTCCCATTTTCTATTACCACAAGCTCTGTGCGACTCTCTGAAGAGATACCAGCCCATACGTGTACAGAGCCCCCGCCATATTGGACTCTTTCCGAGATACAAGCTTGAATGTATCGCTCACCGGGTCGTCTGTAGACTCTCCGCCGTCCATCTGAAGTGTATAAAGAGAATCGAGACTCATCTGTGAATAAAACTCTAGCCCATTCTTCTTCGCCCCATTGTACGTGTTGACGGGCGTAGCGTAGTCTTGCTACGCGATGCTCTGTCTCAAGTTTGGGGCCATTTGCTGGTCTTAGAGGCTTCAGGTTAGCTTCAGCAAGTCTTCTTCTCACTGTACTCTCACTGATGTAGTCTGTTCGGGTCCGAAGAAGCTGTTGCTGAACCTCAACTGCATTAAGGTGTCGATTTCTTAACACAGTGGAAACAATAAAGCGATCTTCTCGGGTACTTGTGCACCTGGGTCTGCCATTACCTCGTCTCCTTAGATGGTTTCCAGTCTCTTCGTACCTTTGCTTTACTCGCTGAACCGTTCTTAAAGTTACACCCACCCTCCTTGCAGTACGACGCATACTGATGCCCACTTCGAGAAAAGCTAAGATTCTTGCACATTCTTCTGGTGAAAGAGGCATGATTAGTCAAATTTACTCTCTGAAGATACCTATGCTTTTCAATTACAATTGCTTTATCAGCAGCGAATGTGTCAAACACAAAAATCCTAAGTAAGACAACACCTTTCAACAGTTTAAAAAAAGTGTTTTTATTTATTCGTTTTTTTTAAAGTCAAGCATTATAAGTTCTTATAATGCATGAAGTTTTTATTGAATAAGATTAAATTTTCTTTTTAACCTTTTTTGTTTCAAAGGTCTAAGTTTTATAGTTTGGGAGAAATCGCAATTTTAAAACTGTACTACTTATTTTTGACGCCCAGTGTATTTGTGATTTTTTCTGTGTACAATAAACTGTTAAATAAATAAATAGCTTCACACTCTACTCACACACGAAACATTGAAAAGAGAATTTGATGTTAAGTGAATGATATTCTCAATAATTTGAATGCATGTATGCTTTTCTCTGTATGATTGTTACGCGATAACTATGCCAATTGTCGGCCGATTGTCAAAATTATTTTTTTTCGTTCAAAAGAGCATAAGTATTTCTGAAATAGTGAGGTAGTGATTTTGCATATCAAAAGAAGAAAAAACACACATTGTATTTATATGACGTTTTAGGTCGTGGTTATCTGCTGATAAGCATTTTTGGAATTGAATTTGATTGAGTAAGAGTCAAGATAATTTTTTAACGTGGACAATAACAATTACGAACTATCATGAATCTACATTAATTCATTTTTTTATATATTAAATTGGACGTCCTGAATCACTGACTCATCAACACCCAGACCAAACCCTTAGACCTAGAAAGCTGAAATTTGGCAAAAAGATGTCCTTTATAAAGTAAGCTAGCACTATGAAAGAATTTTGTAAATTTCGACCCTTAAGAGGGTAAAATGGGGGTTCAAAGTTTGTATCAAGAAAACAATTTTTTCGACATTTTGACTCGAAACTTCGTGAAGATATACCTTACAGCAAATAAATGGACACGTGTTTCACGATATTTCGAAAATTAAAGATTAAGAGAATGAAATGGGTGACTTAAAAAATTCTTTGCGCGAGCGAAGCTGTGGGAAAAAGTTAGTATTATTTATAATTAAAGAAAACCTTAATTTTTTTCCATGTTTTATATTGATAATAGTTGCTTTAGAAAAAAATAATAATTCTAATTTAATTATATTTAATTTTAGTTCTAATTTAATTTTAATAATATTATATCATATTTGTATTGTGACTATGGGGCTAGTACCTGACTAATAAATGATTTCAATTTCAATTTCAATTCAATTCAATTTCAATTTAGATACGTGTTGATTTTAGAATACCATAGACTTCGTGATGCGAACTTCTTGAAGTTGAATTATTTAATAAATAGCCTATTACCTAAAGAAATGTAATGTAGATCTTGTAAATTGTTTAATTTTTTATTCATTTCGTATATTTTCTTGTAATTTCTTGAAGCCTCATGAAAAGTTATGAAGATGTTTAATTTACTTAGAGATTTAATCCATAATTTCCAATTACCTCATAAAGCTATTTAGTAACATTCAGATTTTGACTGCATTAGGCGTAACTTGACGTTAACTATTTAGCTGAGTTAGATAGGTAACTGCTTAACAATCTTCCGAAACCAGCACCCTAAATTAAAAAAAGAAAAACAAAACTAATTAAAAAACACTTCCCAACTAAGCAAAGAGCGAAGCACCCAAGTTTCTAAGTGCTTTAGTTACCCATAAGTCCATTAAGGCTTTGGTAATTCTAGCGTCAACCGGGCCACGACCTTATCCTGCCTCTAAGCCTCTAATAATTCTTCTATACGACTCTTAAAACGTCCCACGGTCCTCTTTCTTTAAGACTTTCCATTACAATATTTTCCCTGTGAAATAGTGTGTAGGATCCAAGCCGACCGCCCAAAGAATGAAGTTCCAAAGATGTTTTTGAAGGTGTTGAAAATGGTTTTGTGGGGCATATATTATTGGATACGTAAGAAAGGAAACGCGGTTTCGTGAGGTAGTAAAAGTTTCGTGAAAGGTTTTGTATACTTTTATATACACGTTTTATTACAGTTGTATCGTTTTGGTGAATAAAATGGTAGAGTTGCTTTAAAAATGCTACTCTTTATGGAAAATAGAAAACTACGTAGCAAATGAAAATATTTTTTAAAGTTTTAGTATGCAAACCAAACATGAAAATTACTTGATATGATAGAAGTGTAGTTTTTAACAAAAATCTAAATATTTTAGTAAAAAAGCGAATTTTGGAATTCTTTTTGTTTAGTTTTCTGTAACTGTGTAAACAATGTTAAATTTAAAATCTAATAAACAAACGGTTACGCTAGTGGGGTAAGCTAAGACCACAGAACAAAACATTTTATATCCATACAAATACTTATGATTAGCTCTATCTTATACTTTGGACTTATACGAGTGGAGTAAAAAAAATCCATAATAGAAACAAAACTAAGGAAAATAAATTCATAAAAAGTTTCTTGAAGAAATAGTTTCTTCAAGGATGCTTCAACCAAATGACAGTCTTCGCCTTCCCACTATCCCCAAGTTATTAAAATATTCTCCCACAGTGCAGATCGTAAGGCCCCATTCAAGTCTGCAGTAAGATGGTAAGCAGGTCCTCGCCGCTCCTTCCGCAAACAATGGGGACTCACTACAGGCTCCAGTGGGCGGATTTATGTGGTGCAAGGCATAGGCGTTAGTTTCACATATTTCACTATTACGAAAATGGTGAAATATGTGAAACTATAATTAATTTTAAGATCAATAATGTACTCTACCATATTTGTTGCAGAATAAATATCATTTTATTTCACCTACGTGAATTTGTTACCCTGGACATAAAAGAGGGTTTTTTTATTATGAGATGGGTTAACTCTTGACCTCAATCTTGATCAAGATCATAGACATAGATGAGGTCGACGATGAAGCGAGTTAAGAAAATGCCAATTAAGGCACTGGTACTCCCACGCACCGACGGAACACAGCAAGCTGTTTGGCGTCGCACTTCGGTAGGAGGGCGGTCGCAAACCAGACGGCCCTATACAGAGACTACCACACCGCATGAGACCATAGGACGACACCTCAGATTCTAAACAAACTGAGGTGTCGTTGCCTAAGATGGATTACTAGGAGGCAGGTCTCATTTGTGTTTCCTTAGTCGCCGCTTACGACACCCACAGAAAGAGATGAGGTGGTGTAATTCTTAACCGATCACCACACGGGGTAAAAAGTTTGACGTGGTGTTATAAAGTTTGACGTGTATATCTGTGTATCTATATGTCTGTAAAGCTATTTGTCTGTTTTATAGCATCGTAGCTTTTAAACGAATAGACCGATTGCAATGCGGTTTTGTTTTTGTTTTGAAAGCTTTTTAATCCAGATGATTTTAGCTATATTTGATCAAAATTGGTATTTAGATAATATTTATTTAACGCTGAAATGATGCTCAAACATTGCTTCCCTATTGCTTCCATTTATTGCCTATCACTAGATCATTGCTTCCAACATATTTTAGAAGACTAAATCATTTAAGGGTGACCGGCCATCTAAACGTCAATGTGGCCGGTCACCTAGCTGTGCTGTCCAAACTGCATGGAGTCATTGAAATATTTATGGACCAACCATTGGTTCCCAATTATTTATTGTCGTTATAATTTTTTAACGTACAACCTGTAAATATAACGGTTAAAAGATATCGATAAATGTTAGTTTAATGTTCTCAAATGCCTGACGAATACACTGCAATGCGGTATTTTTTTTTATTACACCTTACAATTATCCAACACATATCGTCGTAACACTGCCATACATTTTTTCGCTTATAATGTGCTCTTTATAATGACCCGTTGTTTTACCAATAGCAGGTGGGACAAACTCTATGATGGAAAGCAGTTCATACTCGTAATCCTGCAAAACCACACGTGTAAGTGCTTCACGTACGAAAACAGGGTCATCTGGTATTTCAAAACTTACAAGATTGCGTAAGATAAATTCAAATGATTTGTCACCATTACAAGAAAGGATGAAAGGCATATTAGTATGGAACTTGGTATCGGCACCAATTGAAATAAATGATACATCGTCAAAAATGCAATTTTTTGTAAAATAAGAATAATGTCGCAGAAAAAATTAATAAAAATAAAAAATAAATATATTTTAAGGCAGAATTATTCTAATTGGACAATGAATCAGGACTAGCGCTTCGGTTATTCTTATTTTACAAAAAATTACCTTTTTAACGATGTATCATTTATTTCAATTGGTGCTGGTATCAAATTCCATAATAACACCGATACCAAAATGCCTATCATCCTTTGACAAGTTTCTTTTTCATAAACCTATAGTAGGGTATTATTGGGCATTCTAATTCACTTTTTTCAAAAACCAGTTCACTTCACTCCGTTTGCTCCACTTCGTTCCGCACTCCGTTTCGTGAACTGGTGTTTTAAAAAAAGTTAATTAGAAAGCCCAATAATACAATTATGAAGTGAACTTAATTTGTCAACATTTACCTCATCAAATGATAGCAAACACGGTTCTATACAGCAGTACAAAGGTTCTACGCAGTAATTACGGATAAAAATATATGGGGTGGGATCTTTCACAATGTGTGTCTATATATATATACAGTTGTGGTTTCATAATATTCTCATTCAATATCAAGCGTCTCCTTCAATTTGAAGATAATGAAATTTGTGAAACAACCATTAAATTTACAAGTCGAGAAAATTTGTCCTGATCTTAAAACCCATACATACCGTCACGGGAAACTCTTACCAAATACTATTCGTTGTATAATTTGTGGTCCATCCAACTGTGGAAAGACTAATCTGATGGTAGGACTTCTTTTACATAGAAACGGATTGCGATACAGAAACGTTTACCTATACGCTAAAACTCTCCATCAATCTAAGTACGTTTTTTTGGAAAATGTCTTATATCAGGTACCAGACGTTACATTTGCAAAATATGGAGAAAATGAACACGTCATTAGTCTCCGGAAAGCAAAACCAGATTCCATCATAATATTTGATGATGTGGCTTGTGAAAATCAAAATAATATTAGAGACTTCTTTGCAATGGGAAGACATCGAAATGTTGATTGTTTTTATCTAAATCAAACCTACAGTAAGGTGCCGAAACAACTTATAAGAGACAATGCAAATTTAATTATACTATTTAAACAGGATGAAACAAATATGAAACATGTCTATAATGAACATGTAACAACGGACATGTCATGGACTGAATTTCGAGACATGTGTTCGAAAATATGGAGTGACCCTTACAATTACTTGGTAATAGACAAGAACTCTGAAAAAAATAAAGGTTGCTATAGAAAAAAATTTGATACGTTTATAGTTTTTGATTAACAAATAGTATTTAAACACATTTAAAATGTAATTTGTCTCATTATTATAAAGTTCACATTGAAACCTTACACGCTCATTTATAATGGAAACCAACTTGAAAAGAAAAGTCGCTGATGCAGCAGAGGCTATCAAGAAAAAAGTTAGCAAAATCAGAAACATAGAAATGGACAATGAAAGAGCTTTAAAAACCATTTTTAAACCGATCTCCGACCCTTTAAATAAAATTGTTCAACAGAAGAGAAGGATCATAAATAAGCCTCCTCTTGTAAACAATAACGATCGTGAAAATGATAAAAATTCTGAAAAAAGTTATAGCAACACTGAAAGTGAGAGGGAGGAAGAAGAAGAGGAAGGAGAGGAGGAAGAAGAGGAAGATGAGGATTTTAAAATTAACAATTTTAAAAATTATGAAAGTTTTAATACTAGCAATGAGTCGTATAAATCAGTTATTGATACAACTGCTTCTCAAAATGTATCTAACTGGTCATTGTCTCCTGAACGTTTTAAAGATGTTCCTTATGGTATTAGGAATGATCGAGGAAAACTCAAGATGGGTGCAACTAATGTTTATATTGCTGAAAACAATAGTTTTATAGTAATAGCAGGTCGTAAATATAAAATAACTCCTGGATTATCAGAATTGCTCATGAAAAAGCAACCCGACTTATCGTTAGTCACACAAGAGGACAAGTCATATTACAAAATGATGTTATTAGACACAAATGCACATAGACGAGGATATGATGCCAAAAAACCTATTAACAGTAATAAAGGTTCCAAATATAATTTTATTATAAAACCATTATTTAAACAACAACGTAATTATTCTGTAAGTACAGGCAGCAGTACTAAAGGCAAAGGTTTATCGTTGCTAAAAAAATGGAAAAAGAATACAGATTATGTATACTGGGATGATCCTAATGAATTGGTGGAAAGACTCAAACTTTTGATTGCTTCTCATGATGCTGGTAACACTGGAGTTGAAAATGAAATTATATCTATCTTAGAGGAGTTGAAAGAGGGAGGTATAATTACATAATAAGTTTGTGTTGTCTTCACATTTTTTCATTTAAGTTGAAATTCTCGCATATAATAGTCGTTTAAAATGAATGTGGATAAATTCGGTCATAATGTACATAAAAGGTTACGATTATCAGATATCTTTAATTTTTCTAATAAAAAAATGTTAACAACCGAAGATGGAGATTTTGATTTACAGTTGAAACGATTGAAAGGCGTAAAATATCCTTCTTCACCTGATGATGCTGTAAATAAAGAATATGTTGATACAGTTTATAATAAGTTGTGTAGTGAAAAAAGAGTGGAAGAATTAATTGAAACAGCTATAAAACGTTTGCTACTTGACTTCAAGACTCAGTTATTACATGAATTTTACACAAAAGAGGCTATAGATGAAATTTTGAAACTAAAAAATGGAAAAACAAAAAATCGTTAATGAAATTCATAAAGCAGCAAGAAGAAATTTTGACAGAAGACATGTTATACTTAAAGGGATTGATGATTTATGGCAAGCAGATTTAATAGATTTCCGAAATTTGAAACAGTTCAATAAAGGATTTAAATTCATCTTAGTCGTTATTGACTGTTTTTCAAAATTTGTGTGGACTGTACCAATTAAAACAAAAAATAAATTAGATGTAATGTTTGCATTTAAACATGTGCTTTCTACATCTAAAAGATGTCCTCATAATTTACAAACTGATATGGGAACAGAATTTTATAATGAAAGTTTCAAAAAAATTATGGATTTCCATAAAATTAACCATTACTCTACATATTCTATTAAAAAAGCTTCTATTGTTGAAAGAGTTATCAGAACAATAAAGTCTTGGCTTTTTAGGTATTTTAATTTACATGGTACTTACAGATGGTTGGGAGAACCTCTCAATGTAGTTGTGAAGACTTACAATAACAGCAAACATCGCAGTACACAATTCAAACCCAAAGATGTTAATAAATTAAAAGAAAAATTGGTCTTGCAAAATTTAAATTGCATGCAAAGAAACAAAAATGTTATTAAAAAAGTTAAATTTAATTCCGGTGATTATGTAAGAATAAGCAAACATAAAAGTTGTTTTGACAAAGGCTATACTCCTAATTGGTCCACAGAATTATTTCAAGTGGGAAGTGTTAATAATACATCTCCCATAACGTATAATATTGTAGACCTTAAGAAACAACCTATATTAGGGTCTTTTTATGAACAAGAACTGCAAAAGACAGCATATCCAAATGTTTACTTAATAGAAAAAGTACTAAGAAAAAAGAAAAATAAACTCTTCGTGAAATGGTTAGGCCTTCCTACTACTGAAAATAGTTGGATTGATATAAAGGAAGTACTATAGATAATGTTATCATATATTTGATAGTAATGAAAGGAGAAGGACTTATTAATAGTTTAATCAATAATTTACCTTTTGAGTTACATTTACCTGGATATAACTATTGTGGTCCGGGCACAAAATTAAAAAAACGATTATTAAGAGGAGACAAAGGTGTCAACGGGTTAGACGAAGCTTGTAAGCACCACGATATTGCTTATTCTAATTACTCAGATCTAGACAATCGTCATAAAGCTGACTTAGAATTATTGAAGATGAGCAAGCAAAGACTCAAATCAAAAGATGCAGGAAAAGGTGAAAGGCTTGCTTCCTGGTTAGTAGGGAAAGCTATGAAAGCTAAAGTGAAATCAGGTGCTGGATCCAAAACTTTTAAAGCTATTATTTCTAAAATACGTTCTGATCTGAAAAAACGAAAGCCAAGTAACAATACGTCTGCAATTAAATATGCGTACGGTGCTGCAAAGAAACTACTTAAAGAAAATAAAGTCAGGTTGCCTCGTGTTATACCTTTACCTAAAACCGGAGGCATCCTTCCCTTGATCCCAATTTTTGCTGGGCTATCTGCTTTAGGAGCCTTAGCTGGAGGTGCTGCTGGTATTGCGAAAACTGTAAATGATTACAAAACAGCCCAACAAAGTTTACGAGAAACTGAGCGACATAATAGAGCTATGGAATCAATGTCAATAGGAAAAGGTTTATATGTTAAACCTTATAAGAAAGGGGCTGGATTATACATAACAAATTCAAAAAACTGAAGAAAAGGCTACCAAGGAGAGCTCTTACAAATTATGATATTTTAGAGAATGCTAGAGATATACCATTTTTTAGAGGTGTTTTTATGAGAGACACATTACCGAAAAAGCCTAAAAAGAATGAGTGTGGTATTATTAATCTAGACGAGTCTACTAGCGAAGGAACCCATTGGGTAGCCTATGTGAAATATAATGATTATTGCGAATATTTTGATAGTTTTGGTGATTTGAAGCCGCCGCTCGAGTTCTTAGAATATCTCAAGTGTTTTAATATATTTTATAATTATACAAAACATCAAACGTATAATACAGTAAACTGTGGTCATCTTTGTCTAAAGTTTTTAAGAGATTTTTGGAAAAATAAAGAAACCTTATAAAATACTGGAACTGTTTTTTAATTCCATCATTTGCAATATGTCTTTCACATTGTCAATAACCGGTAACCAACCGACATTATCAACTATTTACTCACCTCCTTTAGAATTACAAGGTCAATATGAGTGTGCTTTATTACATTTTTGCACATTTAATTCATTTCCCAATATTGATAGCAACAATAACAAGTTTTATTATGGTAATAACGAAGTGATAGAGATACCCGAAGGAACTTACGAACTTCAAGATATCGAGGAATTTTTAAAAAGTAATGTAAAGGATACATCTTTTGACATGTTATGTAATAATAATACTTTGAAACTATCGATCTTTTGTACGAAAGACATTGATTTCAGTAAACCTAATGCTCTGGGTAATTTGCTAGGTTTTGAGAAAAAAGTTCTTAAAGCGAATATATTGCACACATCACAGCTACCAGTCAACATTTTGTCTACAACAGTCGTACGAATCGAATGTGATATTGTGAGTGGATCATTTATTAACGGGAAACCGAGCCATATAATTCACGAGTTTGCTCCTAACGTGCCGCCTGGTTACAGAGTTGTTGAAATACCAAAAAATATTATTTACTATCCAGTGAACCAGAAAAATATTAGTTGCATTAACATAAGGATATTAGACGCTAACAATAACTTGGTTAATCTGCGTGGTGAAGAAGTTCAACTATATATCCAATTTAGAAGAAATGATTGATTACAATAATAAATACTTGCCACCGCAACTCAGAAACCCCAGTACGGTTTGTGCTATCCAAAAGAAAACATCAAAAACGAAGCATAAGTTAACTAAAGAAAACAGGAAATTTCTTCAATTACTAGGTCTACTAAAATGAACATATTAAATCTTACTAGCACACCTAACTATGATAACTCAATTGAAGGTATCGAGTTTCATTCATACAAACCGTATGTTACTAGTTTTAACAGAAATGATGAAATTCGGATTGCAATCAATCAGCAGGATTTATATGTTTTACCATCAGCCAGCACTCTTTATTTAGAAGGCATTGTTAGAGTTGTTAAAGGTGATACACAGAAGAGTCTTGATACTGTACATTTTACTAACAATCCGTTAATGTATCTTTTTCAAGATATACGATACGAATTGAATGGGATTGAAATTGATAAAATTAAAAATGCAGGTATTACTACAACTTTGAAATCCATTCTGTCAATGAACGATAGCGAGTCTCGGATGTCTAAAGCATGGGGGTGGGATATAGAGGGTAACAAAAATATTCACCATGGAAACTTTTCAGCATCTATTCCGCTAAGTAACATACTAGGATTCGCTGAAGATTATAAGAAAGTAATAATAAACTGTAAGCATGAACTTATTCTTCTACGCAGTAACACCAACTTAAATGCTCTGAAACTTAACACCGGTGAAGTAGTGAGTGATATTGTTATGAATAAAATTGTATGGCGAGTTCCACATGTCAAGGTGTCTGATAAGGAAAAAGTCAATTTACTGCGCTTGTTGGATAAAGATCGCCCAATTCAACTAGCCTTTAGAAATTGGGATTTATATGAGTATCCTTTATTACCTAAAACAACAAAGCATACTTGGTCTATTAAAACATCTTCTCAAATTGAAAAGCCACGGTTTGTAGTCTTAGCATTGCAAACTAACCGGAAAAATAATGCAAGTGCTGATATGTCAAGATTTGATCACTGTTACTTACGAGATGTAAAGGTGTATCTAAATTCTACATACTTTCCGTACGAAAGTCTTGACATTAGTTTTGTAGGAGACAGAATTGCATTATTATATGAACAGTATGCGAGATTTCAGCAGTCGTACTACGGTCGTGAAAGAGTAGAACCGCTTCTAACGGTACAACAATTTAAAGATATAGCACCTCTATTTGTAATTGACTGCTCCAGGCAAAACGATAACATAAAAACAGGACCTGTTGTCAACGTGCGCATTGAAATAGAGTGTGATACTGAAATTCCTGATCAAACTTCTGCATATTGTCTTATTTTTAACGATTGCTTGATAGAATACAAACCTTTGAGCAGTATAGTTAAAAAGATATCATGAATGCAATAATTGTGGATGTACAAGGTTTTAAAAACTTAAAAAATGAATTCATTATTAAAGAATGTGCTATTGCCACTGAAGAACACACTCAAGTATTTTTAATAAAACCTCCATATCCATATGTCAAATTAACAAAAGAAGAAAAGAAACGTGTGTTGTGGTTAGAAAAGAACCGTGGTATTTATTGGAGTGAAGGATACATCGACTTTAGGGAATTTGAAAGAGTGATAAAACCTCATTTACAAAACAAAAATATTATTGTTAAAGGAGAAGAAAAAATAAAATGGATAAAATGTATATGCGAAAATTGTAACATAATCGATATAGGTAGTAAAGGCTGTCCTAATATTGCAAGTCTTCATAATAAGTACTGCAAAGATATTACAAAATTTAATTGTATAATTCATTTAAAAGAATGTTCTTTAAAAAATGTATTATGTATTAAAAAGTGGTATGAAGATAATAATATAGATCAATTTAATTTTTTTAACTAGTTTTTATTTTTAAGTTTAATAAATTACGTACTTATAAAACAATAGCCTTTTATTTATTTTAACTCATCTTAACAAAACTACTCTTAATAGTTACATAACGTCAAAATGCATATTTTATTGTATTTACTATCATTTGATACGATGAAACAATAAAAAAGTATAATTATTCCTAAGTAGATACTATTTATTTACAATCTAAACAATTTTAATAACTTAAGAAATTACAAATAGTAGAACTAACTTAATACTATAGAGGCTGCAACAGAGGTTGTTTCCTGTAGCACTGCAGTTTCTGGAAAAGAGAAAATAAGATTTTAATTAACTTGTACTATGAGGTTCGAAACGGACAACACAAAATCAAAATATATTTATATACTTACCAGCTTATAGTCCAAACTCCGATCGCTCTCCCAACTCCTTGCACACGTGATAAAGCAGCTGCACCAACTGTCTGAGCACCGGATCGTCTTCATCGTGCACGATGTAATTGCTCTTCAAAATTGTACGGCAAATTTTCTCATCGTCTTCAAATTGAGATAACTCCACCTTAACTCCAAAACGTGGAGTCTTATCGTCTCGATACACGCACAAGAAGGATGTGAGATCGACTTTTTCACTCATGTTTAAAGCTATGCACTGCTTTGCTTGAAGAACTAAACGTAAATGAACAACACAATAGATAAAACGGAGTCATGTAATATAACACCTCCTTTGTTCCTGATATTTATTTGAACATGTTGAAACTTGTTCAATTTTTCATCTCACGTTTCGATTCGTTTTTGCTGTGCTAGTATTACTTACCAGTAATTTAAAACTAGAGAACATAACACCTCATTGTTATTGTTAGTAGATGTCAGAATTTGTTAGAACATGTTCAAACACGTTCATGTTAAATTACTAGTATGCAGGTACATTATTTTGTATTTCTAGTCAAATAATGGTAGGTAATTGTATTTAAATAAAATAAATAAAACATTTAGTTTAGCTACATTTATTGATATAAAAATAAAATCAATACATTAAACTTAGTACCTAAAACTAATACTTATTTCTTAACTTACTATCTAACATACTTAGTTGTTACAAAATCCTTATAAAATATGCACTGGCTGTAGCTACAATTTCTAGCTCGATTAAGGAAAGGGGGTTGGCGAAACAAATTAAATAATTATTTATATTTTGAAAAGCTGACAAACAGTTAAAATCCAAATTGCTTTCTACCTTTTTAACAAAATTAATTGCTTCAACATATTCGTTTTCAAGTTGGAATACTCTCAATTTAATACAGTCAATAAAATGATAAATCGCTTCGCTTACGAGATGACCAAATTGTAAAGAACAACGTTTATCACTATATATTAACACGGTTAAAGTTTGTAACGCTGCCTTTTTATCTGTAAATTTCACCGTGCCAAAAGAATAACCATTATTTAACATCTCACACACTAGATTCCACTCATTAATAGAGAAAAATAGACTTTCTTCCTCGTTGAAAATATGAAGTTGAGGCATGAAATCATTTAAAACCCAAAGTCCAGATTTTATATTAATACCGTTGTCGTGTGTATACACTCGCATTGAAATGACACAATCAGTCAGGTAGCTCTCGGCCATGGTGAATTATAAAGTTTCGTTACAGTTGTCATTTTTAGGATAAAGTATCACAGTGTCCCCAAGAAACAGTTGAAATGCGGTCTTTCAAAATAATGCGCTTGTCGTCGTTTGCTGACAATGCAATCTTATTCTGTTCTTGTGTAAATATTTTATGTTTAAGTGATTTGAAAATTATATTTTTCTTACGAATCAGCTTATTCTCCATTAAAACTTTGCTATAATCTGAAAAATGAACATGTTTTATAACGTTCTTTTGTACACCTTTTGCTTTTTTTAATTCGTCTTGTTGTGTTTTAATGCAATAGAGCTTTGACCTTAACCCCACAAACTCCGAAATAACGGTCCCACCCAATTCGTCTTTAAAGAGACCTGGTACCTTTTTATTCAATAAAGGTATATTGTAACAATTGTTTATATCATAATTACTAGTATCGAAATATTGTAAAAAATGACTTTTCAAATCTTTATAAAAATCTTCCGTATCTATAGTATAAAGAAAACTGTCTGTGTCTGTATAACACAATCTCAGTCTTTCGCCATAAAAAGGTTTCATGACAGAGTAATGGAAATCGAACATGTGACTTTTAGAAATTTCGAGAACCGCAAAACCTATATAGATAGGTTTATTTAAGGTAACAGTTTCAGGTTTCATTTGAATAGCTACAAAATTCTCTGTAAAAATTGAAACACTATGGAAATTAGGACGTGCGATTAGTTGCTCTGCAGTAATATTTTTTTTTGTTTTGTTCCTAGTATCAGTCCACTGATTAACTAATTTTATATCAACTCGTTTTTCTGTGTCCTCTAAAGTTTTACCAAAAATGCTATTATTTAATAATTTGAAAAAGTCCTGCTCAAACGTAGATTTAGCTTTTTTACGCAATTCTGTATTCATGTCTATATATTCTTTTAGATATGGTCCTTGTTTGAATTCAATCACCTTATGCACTTTCACTAATTTCAACCCGTGTTTCAAACAAGTCTGCAAATGAACGAAATGAATTACGTAGTGGAACTTGTCGTACAAATTTGGTATTAATTTTTGAGTTTTGGAACCTGGTGGTGCAAACTTTTGTGCGCAAAATGGTATATCGTTATGAAGGTCATGTAAATGTTCTGGGTATTCTATGTCAACCTCCAATATGTAACCATAGTCACCATCTAAAGAAATATTGCAAAAATTTATACGATTAATTTCTTCTTCGTTGAGCAATTTGAAATCGGAATATGGTAGATAAGCACACATAGCGTACCCGTATAGATTGTTGCAATCGATGTAAATCAGATAATTGTTTTTTTGTGAGCTATTGTACTCAGGCAAATATTTATTATTTGCTTTTGAATGCCTAGTGGAACATAAACAAATCCCACCACGAATACCTTTTTGAATTAATCTTATAATTTCCAAATCATTAATAAGCTCTAATTGCACTCCGGTTTTTAAAAGCATAGCATCGAAACTCAAACTAGGAGCTGTTAAGTAAAAAGCGGGATCTAGCTTGTAATTAACTTTACACGTTTTGCGAAAGTTTTCAAATACGTCCGCAAGTAATAATACATCTGACTTGAGGTATAGATCGGTGTATTCTCCGAGATTCCTTATTTTAAACTGATTCCAAACATTTCGTGCGTGTTCATGGTCCGATTCAGAAATAATGTCATTAGTTAATGTACTGTAAAAGCAATGACGTGGTGGTAGGTTAACTTCCTCAAAGAGTTCCCAGCTAGTCATATACTCATAAGGATACACCCCTTTGCGTTTCACCAAATTAAATTGTACATTTGAGGGAAAAAAGCGTTTTAAATGAATAAAATCATTTGAATTCAAATTAGACACAAGTTTTTCTAAACTAGTACCTAAAAACTTAAACGAATCTACGAAGCGAACAGGTATTCTATCCTCATAGACTTGAAAAAATTTTGTAAATGAAATGTAATTTTCTTTGTTTTTCGCGATTACCTTTAATTTACCGTCTAACTCACCTAATTCCCTTATAAATAAGTGACAGTCGTATCCTGACAAGTTGTGGAAAAATACTGGGATCAGTTTAGGCAAGCGAAATCGGATATTACAATACGAATGAGCAGCTCCGCGATAACGTCCCGTAAGATGGCAATGGTCTCGAACCTTATCGTCAAATAGTATTTTATCGCAAAGGAAACATAAGTCAGCGTTAGTATGATTAATCAAATCCTCTTCCGTGAATGTCATTGGCACAGGGGTTTGTAATATTTCATAGATTTTCGTAACATCGGATTGAAGTGAATGTAAAAACTTTGCAACACAATCTGGTCCTCGATAAGTAACATACCTGTTAAGTGAACTATCATATGAACAAACTATATAATAAGCAAAAGCAGCTGGCACGTGTTGCTGTAAAGATGTTGTACAACTAGATGTGTTATCAGCATTGTTTTCAACGGGCTTCAGCAGAGATTCGAAGTCAGCATAGATAACGAAGGGCATATCCTGCATTCGTTCATAGTTTTTGAATTGAATAAAACTTCCTGCCTCAGGCAGAATTGTTTTCACTTGCCCACAAGTATGAGATTTAAATTTTTTTAAAGTATCAAAAAATAAAATGCAATCATCACAAAAATATAACTTTGCATGGTGATTTGTTACTTGTTGACGAAGCAATTTAGGCAAATCTTTAATAAGACAGTAATGAGAACGATTATTGTCTTCTAAAAACAGAAGATTAATGTGATGTTTTTTTCGAGATTCACTTCTGTACAAGGGACCTACTATATTTTTATTATTTTTGAGACCGTAAACATTCACACTTATCTTTGGATTATTTTTTTCAAATACTTTTATATCTGAGAATCCTACAGGGAAAGACATGTTTCTCGTATTAAGAACGGTTTCAAAGTGTGGATACGAAGACGTACGGTGACCGTTGTTCTTAACTGGAAATAACGCAGCCATTATCGACCATAGGAAACAAAAGTTGTCAGCGTTTCTAATATTAATGCAAGCACGTTTGTTCTTTATATTTTTAGGCAAATCGATAAAGCTGGAAGCTCTCATCGGATTGTATTTGTTCATATTCACTTCAAGGTAAAGGTTTCGAATAAAGGCCCAGCCACTATCTTTTTCTTCAAACTCTTCCACTTTTCTACTAATGTTTTCAATAACTTTATAATATAAGGTTTTAAAGTCGAAATTTCGATGCAAAATTATATTTTCTGTGGCAAAAGATTTAATCGAAACCTTGTCTTGAATTTTGGGTAAAGAAAATTCAGCGAACAATTCAAAATTGACTTTCAAGTTTGTATGAGTTTGTACGCGAGTAGTAAGGAGTTTGCGTACATGTCTACGAATATTAAACAAAAATTCATTTGGTGGTAGCGGTTGGTTCGCTTCGTCACCTCGTACACGATATGATGCAATACGTGCACGGAAAGCGCTACTAATTTTGTCAATGCCATCACTTTCATTGATTGAACTATTATCTTTATGCAAAATACTTTTAAGGTGAGCAGAGAACACTTTACTTTTAATCGAAATATCGCAAACTGAACAAAATATTGAATGTGTCATTATAAGAATTGTCTGAACAAGCGGGTGAAGATTGTTTTAGTTACCTATCTAACAGAATTAGACTGTAAATTATAAACTTAAAACGATTAAAATATTGATTTATTGACCAAAACCTTAAGACTATTATAAGCAACGCACAAGTAAT
This sequence comes from Aproaerema taeniolella, assembly GCA_949987775.1. Taxonomy (NCBI): domain Eukaryota; kingdom Metazoa; phylum Arthropoda; class Insecta; order Lepidoptera; family Gelechiidae; genus Aproaerema; species Aproaerema taeniolella. Next base: position 20,392,799 of record OX465248.1, read on the forward strand.
ATATCCTAATCCTAACACAAAATACCTACACTACTAAATAAAATGTACTAAAATAAGAATATACCCGCATACGTAATAATATTTAACCATAAAATTAAAATAAAGAAAAGAACGCTTTACCACGCAAATCTTAAATCCAGAAAATAAAAAATTAAATCTAGTAAGAAAGTATTTTCGAATCGAACAAGGTGTAACTTTTACCTACTTTTTCTTTTTTGCTTGGTAAAACGTTCCTTCTTCAGTAAACTTTTCTTTAGCCCCCTTAATAAACTTTTTCAATAATAAAAACTCGGGATCTTGTTGATCGCCCTGATAGCGGAGCCATACGAACGCTTTCTCGCACCTATCCAATCCCTCGAGATCTTTTATTTCTGCGCAGTTGTAGAGTCGTAACTCCGCAATTAAACTACCACTAAGGAACGCTTTTCTCCGTATCGTACCATCAGCCACGCGCTTTGAGTAAATGGACGGCGTCTGCTGCGCCTTCTGTCGTGCTTGTGTCTCGTCCTCGCTGTCCGACAGCCAGCTAGCCAGATCTTCTGACTGCGACTTGGACGGTGCGCGTGACGGGGTAGCTGCTTTGGAAGCACGGGGCTTCGGGCCTGGCTTGTTTTTCTTCTTAGCACTGAGAAAAAAAAAAAATATATATATTAGTCTTTAAACTTAGAAAAGTCGATTTATAATTTAAAAAATTTCAACATAAGTAATTTGTGATCACGGTTTATGAAGGTGTTTAGAAAATAAGAGAGACAACTAAAAAAACATTAAGGTAAAGGGAAATATCGTATAAACTAAAACATTAATTTGCTTTAAGTAGAGTAAAATATTTACCTTGCACCCTCGTCTTCTGAATCGAAGAAGTCGGTCTCAGCCTTCTCGTGTTTGGTACGTTTGTAGTTTGATTCAGACCTGTAATAGAAAAAAACAAATTGAAAATATCGGTTATGACAGGGTTAAAAAAAGAAAATCAAACTAAATCACTTTACTCAACATTTAAATAAAATTAGGAAGGTATTTTGAAAATTAAGTTAATTCGAACTTACATACATTATTCTGATGCACGGGATCCGCATAAAATGAAGTTTTGTTGAAATTAGCGCACAGCACCACAGCACAGTATTCTTGAAATTAAACGACACTTGATAAGCACGAGCGAAAGGTTCGGAAGCACGAACAGCTTTACACAAAGTGAATGAATTTAAGAAATTAATTTGTGGTATTTATCCTGTAATTTCTCCGTAGTAAGCAAAATTTGTCAGGGATCGCAAACTCATGGAAAAAAATAATAATATTGCTACATTTTATTGGTTGTACAGGTACCAAACTTAATAGTATGTATTTACTAGTAAGTATTTACGGGAAACCTAAAAATTAAAAAGTTACATGTTTTGCAGTGAAAAAATAAAACAATTTTTTTTTATAAATTTCTTGTATTATATAGATAGATAGATATTAGTAAATTTTGGTATCTTACGTATTTAAAAATGTCTTTAATAAATAATTAATATGCAAACATTATGTTAGAACAAAATGTTAGGTTTTTAAAATTTATAAAACCGTGTAATGTTTACTATCCCTGAAAATTAATAAAGTCAGCAAAAGTAACTTCTGCTGTTAGAAATAGTTTGCGACAGCAAATCACTACTTTCCCATGAACCGTGGAAAAGAATCTGATACTTAGTTCTCATTCGACTAATACGACTTAGGGCACGTTCATCCTATAATGACAATTATGAAACTTACAAAAAACGTTCTGCATTACATTTAACCTTTACGTATACATAACTTTATATACCTATTTCAAAAAGATATTTCCATGAGTTTGATTCAGAGAATTATTTTGACATCATGCATTTCGGAGAAAACAAGACAATACTTGACAATAGTGGACATTAGATGACAACAGTAAACAGTAGCTGACAGTAGGATACAATATACATTATAATAAGTTCGTAAGAAAAAAAATATTTTCGATTTGTGAAAAGTAAATTCGACTTTTATTAGTTTAATAAAACTATTAAAAATAAAATTAAAAATAAAATGTATTCTTGTCTTAAATTTCTCTACCTACCCTTTTCAAAATATCTGTATGCGTAGTTGTTTTACTAATTTCATTATCTTCAAACGTGTAAATTCCATTAACATACCCTTTTACTAGTTGAATAAAACTACATACAAAAATAAAATGTTCTCTTGTCTTAAATTTCCCTGCCTACCCTCTTTGAAATATCTGTATTCACTACTTATGTGAACTGAGTCTTATTATTTATTTGTCCACCTGCGGGTTTGTAGACTAACTGCAACGTCTTAGTAATTTAATCTACAGGTAAAGCTATAATACTTACGAGTATGTGGAACTCTCGGTGACTCTTGGGAACTAAATTGTGAGATAAAGCTGGGATACACTAAGATAAAGCTATTTTTTAATATATTTTTTATATTCATCATGATTAGGAAAAAAATAATTATTTTATTAGTATATATTTAAAAAAGGTTTAGTGGGGGTTTGATTGAAAATGTTTAAAATACTAGTGACATTTATTTTTTATACAATTATCATAAATAGGTAGTTAAACATCTAGAGATTATTTTGTTGATATTACGTAAGACAATAAATGGTATTATTTGATTAAGAGATTTTAAATAATGTTTGTTATCTAATGATAATCCACTGAATTGTTAAAAATAACTATTATTGAACATGTTAATATACGATTATAGTGTTTACACAAATTCAATTTTAGTAGAAAATAAACAGAAATAATGAAAATCTGTGAAACAAAAGCGTGAAGAAGATAAATTATCGCTCGCATGTGGTGTGTGACAACCTTTATTGTAAATAGTAACTCAAATGCTTACTAATCAGATTCGGGAAGCATAGCTGCAAAGCGTTAGTGTATTCGTAACTCCAACCGCGTCGGTTTCTACATTTCGTTTTCGTTTGAAAACACAGTCAAAAGCGTGGGAAAAGCACCAGGTTTTAGATTTGAGAGGAACCAGTTCTGGTCGGTTGAAAAGCCTCAACAATTGATGTTAGGATCCAGTTTTGATTGACCGGAAACCCTCATTCAATATTAAAAATCTTTGTAATGTGTGCCGATATCGTTTTTGATTTGCATTTTCAAGAAAATCATGATTGTGGAGTTACGTGAAATCTCGCGAAATTTGTGATTGTGTAATTTAATATTTACGCGTAAGTACTTGTCTAGGGTGGGAAAAGCACAAGGTTTTTATTGAGAGGAAACAGCTCTAGTCAGTTGAAAAGCCTAAACATGTAAAGTTGGGATCCAGTTTCAACTGGTGGGAGACCCTCATTCAATTATGTAAACCTTGAAAATGTGCTTAGTACCTGACATAGAAGGTATTTACGTAATTCAGTTTTCCTTAGAAAAACCAACTAAAATTGAGAGGAAAGCATGGGGTTTTGATTTGAGAGGAACCAGTTCTGGTCAGTTGAAAACCCTCAACAATTAACGTTAGGATCCAGTTTAGATTGATCAGAAACCCTCATTCAAGTATGAAAATCTCGTAAATGTGTAATACGATTTAGTTGGTATTTCTAATGAAAGTTATGATTTTAAATTTTATGGTCATACATCTCGCGAAATTTGTGACTAAAACCTAATATTTACGCGTAAGTACTTGTCTAGGGTGGGAAAAGCACAAGGTTTTTATTGAGAGGAAACAGCTCTAGTCAGTTGAAAAGCCTAAACATGTAAAGTTGGGATCCAGTTTCAACTGGTGGGAGACCCTCATTCAATTATGTAAACCTTGAAAATGTGCTTAGTACCTGACATAGAAGGTATTTACGTAATTCAGTTTTCCTTAGAAAAACCAACTAAAATTGAGAGGAAAGCATGGGGTTTTGATTTGAGAGGAACCAGTTCTGGTCAGTTGAAAAGCCTCAACAATTAACGTTAGGATCCAGTTTTGATTGATCAGAAACCCTCATTCAAGTATGAAAATCTCGTAAATGTGTAATACGATTTAGTTGGTTTCTCTAATGAAAATTATCATTTTAAATTTTATAGTCATACATCTCGCGAAATTTGTGACTAAAACCTAATATTTCCAGTTTTTATGGAAATAACGATTCCGCAAAAAGTGTTCTCGCAAAATTAGTGATAAGACATAGAAATAGACAATTATTGTTGTTGCTGCTGTATGGGAAATGGGAACGGGCCGCCGGGAGGAAACGCATTCGCTGCCGTTTGATGTGGTAAGTGTTAGCATAGGTTCATTTCATAATTGTATTATTGGGCTTTCTAATTCACTTTTTTTAAAACACCAGTTCACGAAACGGAGTGCGGAACGAAGTGGAGCAAACGGAGTGAAGTGAACTGGTTTTTGAAAAAAGTGAATTAGAATGCCCAATAATACCCTACTACCTATACTTTATGTCGCTTTGAACTTTTCACTTAAACCTAAATCTCAGGCCACAGACTTGTTTAATTTAGTCTGTCTTCAGACACTTAAGTAGTCTCTGTAGAATTACCCCGACATGAATGGAGTATTTTTAAGTTGTTTGCCACCAGCTACCTACCAATAATATACTTAGAATGTGTTTTACAGACTTTTCAGGCAAATTAGCAAGTGTAACAAAAAGTAAAACTCAAAAGAGAAATTTTATATTGTAAATATTTGAAAACGAGTTCTTACCACGGTTATTTTTTTAAATGAGTATGCAATGTTTCGGCGGTGAGTATTAGTAATCGTGTTATAAACCCATTACTACCTCTATATGTTAATATATAAAAATAAATCCCTATTTTCTTTGGTCACGGCATCACGCATGAACGGCTGGACCGGCTTCGCAAATTATTTTTTTTGTTGTGTTTGTTATTGTCAGGAGAAGGATCTTATAAAAGAAAAAAATAAGAAAGTTGAAATAAAAAGAAAATATGACAACGTCTGTCGGGTCAGCTAGTGTTAAATAAGCCGGACTTCTTTTGATTTCCAGCTTCAAAGTCTAGAATTTGCTTGAAGAAGAAGCCGGACTTCTTCTTCAAGCTAATTCTAGACTTTGAAGCTGGAAATCAAAGTCCAGAATTTGATACTAGTCCAGACAAAATATAAAAAATAAGGAAATATATTGTGAAGAGTCCGGCCGTAAATATCTGTTAAGGTACGCCACAAAAACTTTTAACTCATTTATTAACTTCTCTATTAAATTAAAACTGAATTCGCACTTGGTCTATTTGAATCAATAAACACTTGCATCATAAATCATCGTAATATTATACAGATACCGCGTTGCAGCATACATAATAATATCGTGACATCTAGCGGATTTAATTAGCAACTGTTCTGAACAATATTTAAATTACGAAAAAGGTAACCGGTTGCCGTTGTAGTATGTTATTTATTGCTCGCTGCGATCTTTAAAACTTGGGATGTAGTATATACAAAGCGCTGAACCGATCTCGATGAAATTTTGTAGATTAGACCTTAGGAAAGATTACTTTTTATCCCACTGCTGCTGCACGCTATGACCATGTTGAGCCCCATAATTTTCGCCTCCATTGTGACTTAGAGAGTACAAGGCTGATACACTTATGATTATGCTCTTTTTCCTTCCTTCTAAGCTAAGTTGTACCTAAATGACAAAGTTATTCTGAAGTGAAAGTTCTAAGAACGCTTAAAACAATCTTTGTGATTAGTGATTGAACTTAAGTTTGACCGAGTACCTTAATTAATCTGCAGGTAGGTGTTCCTCGTGTGTTAATAAATCTAAGTTTATTTAAATTTCTTAACACATAGTGTTTGCACTAATCAAGTTGATAGAAAAGATAATTAAATCAATCTTAACCTTTGTACACGAAAATGCATATGATTTGGTGTTTTTTTTTGCTGATCAAAGTCTAAATGATCCGTTATGCACATAAAAATGTGGAATTTGTAGACTTAGATCCCTTTACACGAGTTGTATATCTTGAAAACTGAAAGAGATATCACAATGGGAGTTAGACCACTCGATGTGTTTTTCACAAAAGATGTAAGGTGGCATAAAAATCCAAATATCGACTTAAGTAAAGTTAGACCCTTTGCAATAAAGGCAAAGTTATAATTCAGTAACACTACAAGATAAGGATAACTAAACTTTACTTTATATCTATACACGGGGACGCCTGACATACACATGCAGGCTATCAATCCGCTTATTTTGGGATCATTTTATCCAATTTCCTACAGCAGCGCATGGGTTTACCTATAAACTTTGAAGAAACCTTACAAAGTAATCTTAACTATTACAATAACGCTACAGGACAGCACAGGGCAAGTTGTTCGCAGAACCGATGGCCGTTGGGAATGAAAGACCTTGAGTGACGACCGCATACTTAGAAAGCTCCCGTAAGGCGGACCGACGATTTATTAAATTTTGCAGAAAGCCGCTGAATGTGGGTGGCACAGGACTGATCAATATAGAGATCCTCGGGAGGCCCTTGTCCAGCGGTGGACGTCTTGCAAGTTACATGACGATGATGATGAAAGGTGACTTTTGCATTTTAGGCATATCATTTTTTTTTTGGTTTTTTTCAAAGACAAACAAACAGAGACATTTTGAAATCATTCAACTTTCGTAATAAGAGAAGACCGACATAAAATGCATGAATCAAACATCAAACTGCGATCGGAAGCGATACGTTCGCAAAAATGTGTAGAAGGACATAATTGTAACATGTTTTATGTTATGTCGGTAATATGTGGGAAGGAAGCCTTTAAATGCCGCGAAGAAACACGACAATCCGGAGCCTCAGCATCAATTTGTCGGCTCAGATTTGGGGTACACTGAGAGAATAAAAAAAAAAAAAATTACACACTTGAGGTAACCGTGCAATAATAGGCAGCAAAACGCAATACGCAAAGTTACCAACAACTAACCATAAAAAGTTTTACGAAAAAAATCGATTTAAAAGTTACGCTGTAGCGTCTTATCATGCTTTAACCTCTAACGTCACGAACCGACTAAACTGTCATAATAACCGTCTACAACTATAGTCTAAAATACCGGTTAAATTCTGGGGCGCCATTTGACAAAGATCGACAGATTGGCCAATTAATTGTCACTATCTGTCACTGTCATCTGTATAGCGTAAGGCAGAGATGTACTGACATTTGACGTTTCAAAATTTCGGTCGTAGATTGTACCTTTGGTGAGGACTGAATCGGCGCGGCGGCGAAGAGTTTTTTAAAAAGGACGAAAAACCGAATATATAAAGAGGTTTATGTAGTTACCGTTTTCTATGTATAACTAATTGTTTTTATAGGTAAGTAAACGGGATAATTACTGATTTCTTTTTGATTTTAGACTTTGTCACATAAATGAAAAGTTGATCATTTCGAAGGTTTCAAACTCACTGTTTCAAGTTTAACTAAACCGTCTGTTTCAGAGTAGGATGATTCTGAAACTTGATCTGACGAAGCTGTCCACGGTGCGTCACTACCTTTAAGCCGATTCGTCTGGCGCGAGGCCAATTCCCGCGACCTCATATTAGTAGCAGCTCTATGTTTTAACGGGTGACTCTACTAAATACTCTGATATGTTTTTATTTGTTTTTTTAATACGTAATTATACTGAGCGAATAAAAACTCTCCATCTTGGCGTGTTTCTCCGTTTTTAATTTCGGAATTGGCACGCCTGATTACGGTTCAGCGGGCTACCATAGACTTAGGCCTGTATTACAGAAGGAGACTCAAGTATTGATCTATAATTAAGTAGTGATTGTCTCGTTTTCTCATTATCAAAATGATACAGACGACTGCTACTCAAGTATAGATCAGAGTCTGAGTCGGATGGCGGATTTATCACAAGCGTTTCCGTGGTACGGAGGGCACGATAAGCTATTGGTCCCGGTTTGTGTCAATTTACTACAGTCGTTAAAAAAAGTCAAGAGTCTATTTGGCGGTTTCAAAACTTTGACAACAAGGTAAGTCAAGTTCGCCATACACTTCAGTGTACTTACACGATAAAGGAAAAAACACATTTGAAATTTTAGATTAAGAAACGCAATAATTGCGTTTACACAACACAGAATTTTACTTAGAGCAATTACAGTATAATATACTGTAAGGAATTTTAGAATTTTACATTACAAACCACGTTATGTCAGATATTAATTTAATTTATGTATTTAAAGTATCATTTCATAGTTGTTGTTAATTTAAATTCGGAAATTACTAAATTTATTAGATACAAAAGAATTAATTATGCGCAACATAATTTTCCGTGATTCAGTGCAGCTATTGCTCGTATTTTAGTGCAACCGTAAATGAAATACGCGAACAGGAAATACATAAAACAGAATTCGTAGTAACATACAATATGAGGATAGGTAATAAATATACAGAGATGTTAATATATAATTTATTATATTATTGAACAACGCATACAGCACTATTCAACCCCAAACTATGCAATTCTTTTACGGTCGGCCAAATAATTGATTTACCACTTTTGACAACACTTCCCATGTATCCAAAATATCGCTAAGGTTGAGCAGTATGTACATGATCTTGACGTTTTGTTACATGATATGCTTGACATCAGCTATCATTGATCTTGTTTTGTTCTTTACGAATACTTTTTGTTTTTCTTCTTTCTTCTATATGGAAAAATGTAAAAGCTTTTTGCTTAATGTCACAATTCAAACTAGGAACACGAGGCAAAGTGTTGACAATGTCACTCTAACGAATGACAAAAAAAGCAATGGCAAACTGTCAAAATATTATGCAAGCGAAAATTAACCTTGTTGTTTTATAATATGCTAAGTATGGGAAATTGAACTTTAAGGTGGAAAACCAATTTTTTGGCCGACTGTACTATGAACGGATACCTATTAAACTACTTACCTACACTAATCCTTACTTAATATTTATATTTAACTAGCTTTTCGCCCGGGACTTCGTTCCCGTGGGAATTTTCCCTTCAATTTTCCAATGTTTTTAATAGTTATTCTGCTATTCGGGACGGAGAGCAATAAAACAAATCTTGAGTTATAATTATAAGTGGTGTAACTAACACGACTTTGTTTTATATATTTAGATATTATGCATTTAGATAAATGCGAAAGTAACTATGTCTGTCTGTCTATCCGTCTTTCACGCCTAAACTACTGAACCTATTTTGATGAAATTTGGTACAGAGACAGATTAGAGTCTGGGTAAGGACATAGGCTACATTTATTCCACAGTTGGGCACGATATTATCTTTAGTTCACGCGGGCGGAGCCGCGGGTGGAAAGCTAGGAAAGATTTCAATGTTTGAATGTATGTAAGGCAACTCGTTTTTGATCCCTGCGATACAAGCTTGACTTAGTGCAGGGGTCACAAGAATATCAATTGTATACTTTTCACCTTATTTTCGTCTTTTGTTAATATTTTTTGTAAACTTCATTTTTAGTAATAAATATTATTATTATTATTATTATTATGTAACGAATAGACTCCGAAACTACTAGACCGATTTCAAAAATTCTTTCACCATTAGGATGCTACATTATGCTTTCGTGACATAGGCTACACAATTTTCCTGAATTCCCACGGGAACGAAGTCCCGAGCGAAATGCTAGTAAATGCTAGTGAATGTAGTAGTGAATGCTAGTGATGTGTGTGTGAATGCTATACTTACTTTTTGAAACCACATGGGTGACTCATTTTATGTAGCGATAATTAAGGATATCCCAGCCCACTCAACTGAAGAACTTTCTCCAATGAACATAGTTCCAAACATGGAAAATAGTTTCACCTCTCCATGTAACTTGTGCGATCAGCTGATTTGCCTTTGTGTGGGAAGACAAATTTTTTTTTGAGAACTTAATATTTTTGCTCCATACACACTTTGAACGCCCATTTCACCTCTTTAGGGGTTGAATTTCGAAAAATCCTTTATTAATGCTTGCCTACATCATAAAAGCCACCTTTTTGCAAAATTTCAGGTCTCTAGGTCTAAGGGTTTGGGCTGGGCGTTGATGAGTCAGTGAATAAGGACCTCCAATTTTACATATAAGAAAACACAGTTTTAAAATATTTGTGTCATGTGAATATCAAAACTGCAACCTTAAAATCAGCAAGCAACGTCATACCAACTCACCTTTTATAGGATATTAAAATGCTAAAATCGACAAACTTTATACAAAAGCAAAAACTGCAGCAGGTCTCAATAAAAATGCTAACCAAATGATTATAGTCGACAATATTGTTACTTTTATTGTACAGCAAGTGTTATAATTGCCGATAAACTTGAGTAAAGTTAAAATTCTGGCTGTAAGCCAGCCTAACTCGACACGTTTATGTTTTCCCAGAAATTTGAAGCTGTAGTGCTAAGATTTAGAGTGACCATTGAAAGTGGGTGGCTTGAACAAATAGCATAGCATGGAGTCAAACTTTAAACAAGTTTAGGAGTTTGTTATGTACAAGGCGTAAGGTACTAGCACAAACTGAAACTCAGAATCCCGACCATCATTGCGAAGAATTTTTCAGTGAAATTCTCCTCAAGAAAATTTTCAATAATTTTACATGTAAATGTTTTGTTTATGTTCTACTGTAAAATTAAATAATTTATTCGAATACATCGTATTTTAGTTATCGAAACTTTTTTAGTATATGATCCAATCCGGTCAAGTTCCCCTGTTAGCAGGGTCACGGAGGTCAGATGGCAGTCGCTCCACTGTAATGACTTGACCTGCCAAACCGCGGATCATGGTCAAGCGTACCCCAAATGAGAAACGGGACTAAGCGCTAGGAAGAAGAAGACATTGTATTTTAATATAAAAAACATGGTTTTGTATTACTCAAAAACATATTCTTTAAGATAGGAAGTCATGGGATTGACACATTAATTAAAACTTAGGATGCCCGAGACGTCGTTCCCATTGGAATTTAGTAAAATTATTCTTTACTCTTAAGTTATCGAAGAATTTTTCAAGCCAAATTTTAATCTAGGCCTACAGGTATGGGCTGGGCGTTGATGAGTTATTGAGTCAGTACATGCAATTTTATATACATACTAGCTTTCCGCCCGGGACGTCGTTCCCGTGGCACTTTTTTAGTTTTTTCTTTCATAAGAACCTTTTCCTGACAATAAGGAACACAACAAAAAAATAATCATCCAAATCGGTCCAGCCGTTCACGCGTGATGCCGTGACAACGAAAATCGGGTTCCATTTTTATGTATAGATATATTTTTTTTAAATTATGAGATGGGTTAACTCTTGACCTGAATCTTGACCAAGGTCATAGATGAGGTCAACGATGGAGCGAGTTAACCCAGAAAATGCCAATTAAGGACGGAACACAGCAAGCCGTTTGGCGTCGGACTTCGGTAGGAGGGTGGTCGCGAACCAGGCGGCCCTTTACAGAGCCAACCACACCGCATGAGAACATAGGACGTCACCTCAGATTAAAGACAAACTGAAGTTTCGTTGCCTAAGATAGATTAATAGGAGGCAGGTCTCATTTGTGTTTCCTTAGTCGCCTCTTACGACACCCACGAAAAGAGATGGGGTGGTGTTATTCTCAACCAATCACCACATGACTAAAAAATAATTTTGGGAAAAACATAATTACATTAACGAATGAAAAACTAGCAAAAACCTTAAAGTCTTAACTAACAGAGTTTCAAGCTTCATAAAATTTGTAAATAGTTAAAGTATAAAAGAACAGCGAGACTTAAATAACTTGAAATTAAAGCAAAAACAGCGTAGCCAGTGCACAAAAAATATGCACAGAGCCGAGTACTACCTAACTGGAACATGGAAAAACAGTACCAACTTTGTTGGACTACAGCCGTAGTAGACATTAAAACTTTCTAAACTAAGTCAGTATTGCTAGTTTACCCTCATTTTTTGTTTGATTGAAATCTAAATAATTACATAAATAGTATGATAGCTAGGTATTGTTCAGAACACTTAAGTACCGTTGCTAGGTATTGTTCAGAACACTTAAGTAGCGTTGTAACTTTGTAAGAGGCTGACGATGTAATATCATTGACATGAAACTTTTTTACTTTGTCAAAAATTTATCAATATTGTTTTGAGATTTCTAAACTTCATAATAATATTATTTTTTTTATTTAGGAAATCTTACAGCATTACATTAGGGTAAATATTCTATATAACACATTGCATTCGCCAATTAAAATATTTCTCAATTAAACTTTATCAATCTTAACAACAGCAACTTAATATAAAAAGTAATTACTTATATTAAGTTGCTGTTGTTGAACAAACAATTTTTTAATTAAATTTGAGCGTAATTATTGCGAAAATTTTTGAAATTTTTTTCTTGCGCACACTAATCACAAAACACGTGCTTTATGTACAGTGCAAAGGGTGATCTTTTGTAGATTTGAAAATTAATTACCCTATTTTTGCATTGTAATGATTTTTTTCAAAAGCAAAAATTTGGTAATACAATTATTTTACCCAAAACTCTCATAACCATGTAAAATTCATTTAAAGTGTTTCATAACGTTTTAGCATATTATATTCTGAAACTTCACAACAGTACTTAATTACACGAACATTATTTATTATTATAATGAAGGGGTAATAAAAAGGTCAATGATAAAAGCAATATTCATAACGAGGCCATTTCATGCCTTTGACACGTCCTGCCTATTCATTATTTTTAGTGAAGGGTTGGAATTAATGTCCTATTAAATTATGCAATTTATATAATTTCACTGAATTATTTAATCTGTCGAAGCTGTCATTGTTACAATATTAA